>OY728132.1:222527935-225027935 GCA_963277665.1 Viscum album
CGCAGCCTCACAGGAATCCGCCTCCACGGGCTCAGTTCCCGGCCCAGCAACGGCAGCCTCAGAACCGGCCGGCCCCTCCGCGTAATGTACCGCCGCAACCCAGGCGAGATAATCAGGGTCCACCTCCTCGGCAGGCCCCTCCAGCCCCTCGTCAAGACCGCGCTCCCAGGGGCCCGCGACACCTGACGTACTCATTCCATGAGGATCAGGTCCCCGGTTATTTCCGGAGCGCCCTGGAGCAGAGGATTGTGCGATTGCCTGAGTGCTGGAGGCCAGAGGAGGCACATCTCACGGATAACCCCCGCTACTGCCCCTACCATCGGGCCCTGGGGCACACCATCCAGCGGTGCTATGTGTTCAAGGACTGGCTCCAAGACCAGATTAACAACAATGTAATCAGGTTGGGCCCAGCTCCAGCACAGGTAGCGGGCGTGTTCGTGGGATCAGATGACGATAGTGGCAACGAGGACGAATGGCAGCTGGTCTCCGACCGCGGATCCCAGAAGTATAATAACTGGATGGCCCGCAAGACGACCATTCGCGCCCAGGGAATCATCCGTGCGCGCTTGAATCAGCCTGAGCCCCCAGAACCTGCGGGTGCTGCTTCGGCATCGTCGTCCCAGTCTGCCTCCTCCAAGAGGAGCAAACGGCGGCAGCGCAAGAAGGAAGAGCGCGCCCCGCCAGTTCCGCCACTATCCCGTACTCTCGGCGATTTCATGCCCCCGGAGATGGGGGTCCCTCCTCGGATCCGCCCGGTGATGGATGATTCGTCCGACGACGGTATTGGGTACGCTTCGGTTAACACCGTCGAGCTGGTAAATCCCTTTTCGGTTCCCGACGTTGAAGAACACCAGGTGGACCTCCCTAGTGTCCCCGGTCGTCGCCACCGTCGGAAGAACCGCAGCAGCAGGAGTCGCCGGGGCACAGCCGTCGGTACCTCCGGCCAGGCCGTGCACGCCACTGAGACTAGGCGGCAGGCTCAAGATCGAGCTCAACGTGCGCAGGCTCCCCATCCGGGGATGACGGATTCGCCTCCGCCACTGTTTGTGGTATGGGACCGGGCAGAACCGCCTCAGCCGCGTCGCGACCAGCTCCGCCCTGCCACAAGTCCATCCCGGCCTCCTGACTCCAGTACGGTGACCATTTCCCGGACTGCGACCAGTGAACAGCGAGATGCGCCAAGTACCAGTCGGCCGCCGATCCAACCGGTAAGGCCCGTCATGCCACCAACCGCAGAGCAATCTCCTGCAACCAGGAGCTCGCGCTTGGCCAAAAAGTATGATGTCCTGAAGCACTTGGCCGACATCCCAGCAAGGCTCTCCATCCTTGAGGCTCTGCGCATGTCATCTGAGATGCGCGAGGCACTCGCTGAAGCCCTGAAGAGCCCCCTCCAGTTCGAGACAGAGGTTGCGGCTGCAGAGGCCTTCCACGCCGAAACGATCGAGGACGCCGAATGTCAGGCAGTTATCTCGTTCTCTGGTAAGGATGAGGACCCTCCTATACAGGGACACATCCGTCCGCTGTATGTCACTGGCCAGTTCAATGGCCTTGAAGTCCGGCGTTGTCTTGTCGACACGGGGTCCGGGATTAATCTGATTCCAACTCGGACGCTCCGGAGATTGGGGTTGTCTGAGGATGACTTGATTCCCTCCGACCTCAGGATCCAGGGGTACGATCGCACCGAGCAAACCCCGGTCGGCAAGATACGTTTGAAGACCCAGTTCGGTGACTTGGTTGCCAACACCGAATTCATGGTAGTCTCTCAGGACACTGCGTATAACGCATTGATGGGCAGGCCATGGCTTCACCTTCATGCGGCGGTTCCCTCGTCATACCACCAATGCCTCAAATACTCCCTTAATGGTCGAGTAGGCGTGCTTCAAGGAGATGCCTCTCCTTTTGCCTCATGTGAAGCCCGCTATCTGGACGCGGACTATTACAAGAGCAAGGATAAGCAGATCCTGGCAGGTGAGGTTGAGCCTGTCGATGTTGCAAGCGATCCCTGGGCAAGTCTGGATGACGCTTACGTCCTCCCGATTCACCGGTTGGACGTCGCCATGGTCTTGACGGTCCGCGAGTCTCCTGATGAGACGGCCGCGACCGCCCGCGCCAGCACCAGTGGCCCAGCAGGATCTGGTAGCCCCAATGCAGTTTCCAACGCAGTCTCTCCCGTGGATGATCCCTCCCCGAGTGGAGAGGGTATGGAAGACGCACCCCCAGCCTTTGAGGAGGGCGTCCCCGCCACGGTCGATGAGTTAATACAGGTGAACCTTGGAACCGAGGCCGATCCAAGACCCACGTTGGTTAGTGCCGCCATGCCCTCTGAGGAGCGGCAGCAGTACGTGGACTTTCTCAGGCAGCACCGTGATGTGTTCGCTTGGGGCTATGACGAGATGCCGGGGCTAGATCCTCAGGTAGCCGTCCACCGCCTTGGTCTCCCGGCGAACCATCGCGGGTTCAAGCAGCCTCCCAGGAAGATGCACCCATCCCATGGTGCCATGGTTGAGGCCGAAGTTGACAAGCTTATCAAAGCCAACTTCGTGAGGGAAGTTCAGTACCCCAAATGGCTGGCCAACATTGTGCCGGTCAGGAAGAAGAACGGGCAGATTAGAGTCTGCATCGACTTCCGCGATCTCAACCGCCACTGTCCGAAGGATGATTTTCCCCTTCCAGTGACAGAGCTGTTGATTGATGCCACGGCAGGGTTCCAAGCCATCTCCTTCATGGATGGATACTCCGGATACAACCAAATTCGGATGGCCCCTGAGGATGAGGAGTTCACTGCCTTCAGGGCCCCCCAAGGCACCTTTTGCTACCGGGTCATGCCCTTCGGCCTGAAGAATGCAGGTGCCACCTACCAACGGGCGATGCACCGCATATTCAAGCCAATCCTCGGCACACTGGTGGAATTCTACGTCGACGACTTGGTTGTCAAATCGCGCCAGCGTCAGGACCATCTCAAAGATCTTGAGAAAGTGTTCAGCTTCCTCCGGTCTCGCTGCCTGAAGATGAACCCGTTGAAGTGTGCCTTTGGGGTCACCTCCGGAAAGTTCCTTGGATTTGTGGTAAGATACCGGGGTATTGAGATTGACCCAGAGAAAATCAGGGCGATTAGCCAGATGCCTCCCCCGGGTACCGTCCGGGAACTGCAAGGGTTCCAAGGCCACTTAGCCTATATACGCCGATTCATCGCGAATCTGGCCGGCAAGTGTAAGCCCTTTTCTCGGCTTATGAAGAAGGGTGCCACCTATGTATGGGATAAAGAGTGTCAGACCGCTTTCGAGGAAATCAAGCAGTACCTGCTTCAACCTCCGGTCCTGATGCCGCCCGTATCCGGAAAGCCGCTGGTCCTTTATGTGACCGCCCTGGAACGGTCCCTGGGTGCCCTTCTCGCCCAGAAGAACAACGAGGGAACAGAGAATAGCCTCTATTACCTCAGTCGCATGCTCCTCGATGCGGAGGTTAGGTATTCCCCCATCGAGAAGAGCTGCCTGGCGCTCGTATTTGCCGTACAGAAATTACGGCACTACTTGCAGCACCATGAGGTACAGTTGGTTTCTCGGGTAGACCCGTTGAAATATATCCTGAGCCGACCTATGTTGACTGGCCGTCTAGCGCGGTGGGCTGTGATTCTCCAGCAGTTCGACATCAGGTATGTGTCTCAGAAGGCCATCAAAGGGCAAGCGTTGGCAGACTTTCTGGCCGCTCACCCGACCTCCGCGGATCAGCCGCTGGATCTAGGCTTTCCTGATGAGACCATTCTCTCGGTTGATCGAGCCGATCCATGCTGGCAGATGCACTTTGACGGTGCCTCCCGGAGCCCCACCGGTAGAAGACTCGATAATCCTAAGCTCAATAGAGTGGGCTTGGGCATCGTCTTCATTACCCCGGAGCGAGCCGTGCTGCCATACTCTTTCCTGTTGTCAGAGGGCTGTACCAACAATGAGGCGGAATACCATGCCCTCATCACCGGCCTCGAGTTAGCTCTCGAGATCGACGTGCCCCGTCTGTGCGTGAAAGGGGACTCCGAACTGGTCGTTAAGCAGATCAATGGCGACTATGTTGTCAGGAAGCCGGAACTTGTGCCATTGTTGGAGTGCACCCTCCTTCTGATGGCCCGGTTCCCTTCTCGGCCAGAAATTGTCCATATTCCCCGGTCGCAGAACGGTCGAGCAGATGCTTTGGCCAGCCTGGCTGCGTCACTTGCGGAACCTGAACAGGACAACCTGATCGTCCGCGTGACGCGCCGCAGGCTCATCGCTCCCGTTATCCCGGAAGAAGATCGCGGCCCGTTGGTAAGTAATCTCACCACGGTTGCCCCTATGCCCGGAGCCCCGAGTACCCCCAGATATAGCAGTCGGATCAGCCCCTGATTGGAGGACGCCTTTGGTTGAGTACCTCCAACATGGCATTCTTCCGTCAGATCGGGCCGAGCGCGAGCGAGTTCGACGCCGCGCATCGCAGTTCGTCCTCCAGAGCAGTCCCGGCCTGGAGCAGATCCTCTACAAACGCGGATTTGATGGTGTTCTCCTCCGTTGCCTTCAGGGAGTTGAGATCCCACGAGTCATGCAAGAGGTTCATGCTGGTTCATGCGGCGCCCACCAGACTGGGCCGAAGCTGTCCCACCAGATTCGGAGGTTGGGATACTTCTGGCCCTCTATGATCCATGACTGCATCGAGTACGCCAGGAGGTGCCATGCGTGCCAGGTTCATGCGAACTTTGTGCATCGGCCGCCGGAGCCTCTCCATACCACAAGGTATTCCTGGCCCTTTGCAGTCTGGGGACTGGACGTTGTGGGACCTTACCCGCCGGCGACAGCTCGCCAGTGCCGGTTCATTCTGACCGCCATGGACTTCTTCTCCAAATGGGCAGAAGCGATTCCGCTCAGAGAGGTCAAATCCTGTTCGATCGCTGACTTCGTGACCTCCAACATCATCTATCGATTTGGAGTGCCTCACGCTATCCTCACGGATAACGGAACCAATTTCCGAGCAGCCGAGTTGAAGAAGTTGTACGCCAAGTATAACATCCGCTCGAACCATACATCTCGCTATCATGCGCAGGCGAATGGACAGATCGAGGCGTTTAACAAAACCCTCTCTAACATTCTGCAAAAGATGGTTGGTCAGAACAAGAAGAGTTGGCCGGACAAGCTCCCCAACGCCCTCTGGGCTTATCGGACGACGACTCGCAATTCCACCCAGATGACCCCTTATTCCCTGGTGTATGGAGCTGAGGCCGTCCTGCCCATCGAGATCCAGTTACCGTCCTTGCGCACTGCGGTCTACGACCAGCAAGCGCCGGGCAGAGTTGTTGAAGCCCGTCTAGTCGAGTTGGAAGCACTGGATGAGAATAGACTTCGCGCTTTGCACAACTTGGAGAGGCATCAAAGCAGAATGGCTCGAGCTTTCAATAAGAAGGTTCGCCTCCGCTCCTTCCTGCAGGGTGATCTAGTGCTAGCCCTAAGAGCACCGATGATCCCCGGCAGGAAGCCGCCCAAGTTGGAGCCCAAGTGGGAGGGACCTTTTGTTGTCCACAAGGTCTATCCCAATGGCGCGTACTCCCTAGCGACTATGGATGGTGAGCGTGTCACTCCTCCCACCAAAGCTAGGTTCCTCAAGCAATACTTTGCCTGAGTGTCACCACGTCCTGCACGACGTTAAACTGCATTCGTCCAGGCTACAAGACATTAAACTGTTCAGCATTCGTCCGCGCTGCAAGACGTTAAACTGCCAAGTGCTTCGTCCCGCATGACGCTAAACTGCACTACGTCCGAGCTACAAGACGTTAAACTGTTCAGCATTTGTCCTGCATGACGTAAAACTGCCACTCGAGAACTACGTGCGGCTTGATTCCCATCCTTATGGGATACGTAGGACCGCCTGAACCCTCGTGTTTCAGGCCCAGCCCCATCCTTCGGGAATTTCCATCCCATCTCGGGCCCTTGGCCCAGTTGCCCCGGGGTGTGCGGCGTATGGTGTGAGTGCGGGGCTATGCCCTCATTCACGTCGGTTTGTTCGTCACGCTGTACGCCCCCCTCCACGTTTGGGGATGCCTTCTGCTCCCCCCTTCTTTTTTCCTCATCATCCTGCATGACGTTAAACTGCACTTCAAGAACTACGTATGGCTTGATTCCCATCCTTATGGGATACGTAGGACCGCCTGGACATTCATGTTTCAGGCCCAGCCCCACTTCCCGGGAATCCCTATCCCGCGCTGGGCCTCTGGCCCCAGTTCCCCTCCTTTTTGTGCGAGGCGTATCGCGTGAGCAGGGGATTATGTCCTCATTCACGTCGGTCTACTGGCCGCGCCGTACGCCTCCCCCGTGTGTGGGACTACCTCACACCCCTCATCGTCCTGCATGACGTTAAACTGCACTTCAAGAACTACGTATGGCTTGATTCCCATCCTTATGGGATACGTAGGACCGCCTGGACGCTTGTGTCTCAGGTCCAGCCCCGTCTCTTGGTTGATTGCGGGGATCTGCCCCCCTTCGGTTGCTCTCGGGGTGAGTCCTCCGACCCTTTCCGGAGATCTGTTAACATGTTTTGGGTGCTTCGGTCTATGACTTGTAGTGTCAGATTCAATCCCGACAAGTCCTGTGTTGCTTGTCAGGCCTCGCGCTTCCTCTTGTTCGAGCCTTCACTCAAAGGGATCCTCGTTAGCGGTTTGGGTACGATGCCTCAGTGCTCTCCCACCGCTCCGGGTCGATTTACCGGTGGGTCTTGGGCCGCAAATCGATATGAATCCTGCGATTGAGCGGTTGATGCTCGTTTGCTTGCCCCGTCTTAGGCTGACGCGATCGGATGTTGTGTTGCGAATGCGTCAGCAACGTCCTTGATCGCCATGTCAGCTCTCTCGGGCTCTGAACATTGGTTGCGCAGTCCTCATCACACTCCGCCTTTGTGCGTTGTAGTGGGATCTTGACACTCTCTTCATACCGACCTCCGGTACGCCTCTACACGTTAGGCAGACCAACCAGGGTAATGATGTCGTTCGAGGCTCCCATGATCTGAGCACCAAGGATATATGCAGATATCCTCCCTAAGGGCCATGCGTAGCTGGACCCTCGTCCCCATAAGGAGGAGGGAGTCGCCCGAACAATTGCGTTTTGGGCCCAGTATATCTGGAGGCTAGCATCTCTGCCCCTCGGGTGATGGACATACGCAGACCCCTATCCCAAGACTCTTTTCCTGGAATCGTGCGTGACCGCAGGGCTGGGTATGTTCCCACCTCCGCCGTGTCCGCCGTACCGCGATAAGCGGGTTCCTCCATGGTCCGAACCACACGACCTTAAACTGTGTTGTCTGGTCCTACCACACGACCGTAAACTGTGATCGTCTTGGCCGCCCGACGAGAAACGGCACTGCATCGTGATGTCCTCCTCAGGGGACACTCATGTTGGGCGCTGGTTAATGACCACGCCATTCATCAATGCCTTCCATGGCTTGATTATTGTGGCGACGCCAGAGATTTCTCAATCATGGGCATGTCGCCGCACAAAGAAAAACCATTCATCTTTAAGGACAAACAAGAAATATCAAATGCCGCTCCTTTTGTGTGTGAGGGTCAGACCCGCACTCTTCCCCGCGCTGGTGCCCGATTGTGTTGCACCGCGCTTCAAGAACTACGTGCGGCTTGATTCCCATCCTTATGGGATACGTAGGAACGCCCGGATGTTTGAAACTTCGGGTCCAGCCCCCCACCTCTTAGAGATTCCCCCTTCTCTGGGGAATCCGCCGCCTTCAGCTCACCCTCAAGGCGTGTTCCCCGACCCCTTGCCGTGGTCCACCGGTGTCAAGAGTACTCTGGTTTATTGCCAGGAGGGTCAGGATCCGCTTGGTCAGGTTTCCTCCACTTTTCAGGCTTCGTGCTCCCTTTCATTCGGACCCATCGTCTACGCCCTGGGTGGAGCCCCCGTGAACGGTTCGGACACAATGCCTCAGTGCTCTCCCACCGACTCGGGCCGGTACCCCCAATGGCCTCGGGCAGCAAATCGATATAAATCCTGCGATTGAGCGGTCGATGCTCGTTTGCTGCCTCATTCCACCAACGGTTGGTGCGATGTTGATGCTGCTTTTCCGCCACGGTCGGCAGTATTCTCATATCGTCACGCCGGTGCTCCCGGTCCTCGAGTGAATGGCCACATGATTCACATTTTCCACCTCCCATTCTGACCAGGCGAAACCTCGACACTCTTGACACTATCCCTCAGTGCATCTTCGCATATCCAGGGGATATGACCACGATGTGGCGTGCTTTGAGCCCTTATGGTCCGAGCTCTAAGACCTTAAACTAAGATCTCCCCTTTATGGTCCGAGCTCTAAGACCTTAAACTAAGATCCCCCCCTTTCTGGTCCGAGCTCTAAGACCTTAAACTAAGATCTCTCCTTATGGTCCGAGCTCTAAGACCTTAAACTAAGATCCCCCCTTTATGGTCCGAGCTCTAAGACCTTAAACTAAGATCTCCCCTTCTGGTCCGAGCTCTAAGACCTTAAACTAAGATCTAGCCCTTATGGTCCGAGCTCTAAGACCTTAAACTAAGATCCTCTAGCCCTATAGTCCGAGCTCTAAGACCTTAAACTAAGATCCTCCACCTTTATGGTCCGAGCTCTAAGACCTTAAACTAAGATCCAGCCCTTATGGTCCGAGTTCTAAGACCCTAAACTAAGATCTACCCCAAATGGGGTCCTACGTCCTGCATGACGTTAAACTGCACTCACAGAACTACGTGTGGCTTGATCTCCAGCCTGATGGAGTACGTAGGAACGCCCGGGCATTTCGACTCGGGTCCAGCCTCAGGGATCGATAAGTCCCGCCCCTCCTCGTCGCCGACCGTCTGGCCTGACTTCGGGTAGAGTGGTGCAGTTGTGATATTCTCCCCGATTCAGCTCGGGATGCCCCATCGCAATGATGGGAAGCGACAGTTTCCTCGTCAGAGAGGTGCTGTCTGAGAATTGAGGTGACTCACGGCCAGATTAGTGCATCCGCCTAATACGCTTTCCCCACGGTGGCGCAATTTTGAGAGCGTTGGATTCTGTCCGAACAAATCGTCACTTCGCCCCACGCTTCGCATGCCCTGTTGATCTGGATTTTCCACCCTTGTGTCTGAAGGAACCCCAAAGCGGTATTCATGATGACATGTGGTCCGCCTCCTGCAATATGAATGATGGCCTTTTTCGGTCCGTCTATTGCAGTTGTTATGGTCGATCCACTGTCCGCCTACCGTCTTGGGCATTTCCTGGAAGGCCGATCGTTGTGGATGTCTGGATTCGGGACACGCGATTCACCTTTTCTCATTTCCCTATGTTCGGATAAAATCTCAACGCCCCTAGCGTTGTCCCGCTCGTGTGTTGGAACAAGTTGGGGGATGATACATTGGTTAGGTCTGAGGTCTCCTTTCCTAGGAATGACCTCCCTCTTTTCTCCAGAAACCCAGGCCCAATTATGGATGCCTGATGCTTGGTTAACACTCTCGCAAGACAACGAATTGTGGTTGAGCATGTTAAACCAAAAGACGCAGATAAATATGGCGATTCATACAAGTGGATCAAAATATTAAGTAGCGGAAGCAAATGTTCTGGGAATGGCAAAAAACAGCCCTTAGGGATTAGCGTGCTGAATGAGTCTTTCTAATGCCGCTACCCTTTGGCTGGTGGCCTCCAGAGCTGCTTCTCGCTCTCTGCGTGCTCTCTCTTCGTCGGCGGTCGCAGCACGCAGTTCGTCGATCCTGGCCTGTGCACGCTCCCGCTCGACTTGGAGTGTGACCATCTGTTGGCCCGCCTCCGTCAGCTGTACCTGAGCGTCGATCAGTTGCGCCGATAGTTGCTCCACAAGCTCGGTACATGCTGCGACGAAGGCCTCCTTCTCTGCCGCCTGCCCTTCGAGGCGCCGGACTTCCTGCTCTGCCGCGATGAGCGCCTGCGTGCTCTCCGACATGTCCCGACTTTGTGCGACGTCGGCACGCCGGCGGCTCTCGCGCATCTTCTCGGCCATGAAATCACGGACCGTCAGATGGAGGCGTTGAGCATCAGCTCCCCCGGCACACAGGAAGCGCAGCCAGGTCTGAAGTGATCCCATGCGCCCCAGCCATTCCGATGGGTCTCGCTTGAGGAAGCGCTGGATGCACTTCCACCCCCTGCGTCGCGTTACCCGGCTATCCTCGACCGCCTCCGCGTCCGAGTCATCCATCTCCTCGGGGTCGGCAGGCCGGTAAGCAGGGAAGGCAGCCAGCAGGTCTGCTGCAGGGTCCGCCCCTGGGAGGTCCTCACGAGGGATAGGTTCCCCAACATCCGGGCAACCTTCTTCTCTCTCCCCAGCGGCGCTGACACCCTCGTCAGCCCCCAACCTCTCTCCGATGTCAGCACCGCCGATGTCCGCAGCCCCTTGATCAGCAGTTGGTGGGGCCGGCTCGGTTTGGGAAGCCTGTTCCGGAGCAAGCGGCATGTCCACCACTGGTCCACTCGTAGATGGCCCGGGTTCGGCAACCCGACGAGCCTCCGATGTTGAGATCACTGCGCAGGGCATGCCATGGTTAGTCACGGATCGTCAATGGCAAGCACCAGCAGTAAAGTAGGGAGACTTACGGGAGTTCGGAGCGTCATCTTCCGCTACCCCGGTCGCCGCAGGAACAGTTGCAGCAGGGGACCCCTTAGCGCTTGTCAATTCGATAATGGGTGCCTGGCCCCCGCCTTGTCCTGCTGGCGCCTCTCCTACTCCTGTTGAGGACGCCTGACCGACGTCCGTGTGCTCCTGAGAAGGATGGAGAAACGGGTTAGAAGCTGCATAAGAGAATGGATGAAGCAAGTTGAGTAGGGATAGAAGCGGACCTCGAGGAGCTCAGTGACATCAACGTTGTCAGAGCCGGCCACCTCGCCGCTCTCCCGTGGGCTCCCCCGATGGGACCTTCCCTCGGAGCCTTCATCCTCCCCCGTCTCCTCCTCCTCCTCGGAGTCGTTACTGTCATCTTCTTCCGGCGGCATCTGTTCCGGAGCGGGCTCGAGACCGAGCATCACCTTCACCAGAAGGGATGGCTCCGCACGCTGACCACGTTGGCGCGCGTACTCGTCCATGGCCGTCAGATATGCATATTGCCGGTTGAAGTCCACCCTGTCGGTGATCTGGAGGCGCCCGACCTCTGGCAGATGGATTCCTTCTCTGAGTATCTTTCGCCAGATGACGTCGGTCCCCAGTGACTGCCGCAGGGTCATCCAGGCCGACCACAGCGCCGGGAAGACTGCATCGTGGGAGGGTTCGAGCAGACGTCTCACCTGCTTCCCGGGCCGCTCCTCGACCGCCGCATGTGCCCCCTCTCTGGGCGCCGAGGTCGTAGCGGCAGCCTGCGATGCGCCCGCCGCCGAAGTCCCTGCCCGCGCCGGCTCCGCTGCTTGGCGCGCCTCCGTTCTCCCCCGTGTGGCGGCGCCTCGCCTCCTTCCTTGACGCCCGGTCTCCGCACGGGTAGCCTCGAGCCGCCGAACTAGCTTCCGCAAGAGCCCCTCAGGGTACGCGATGGCCCAGTGTTCGGCGTACTCGGTTGCCAAGCCTGCGTTAACTCCGGTAGGAGGGAGGGTGATGACGTCGCCAGAGCCGAAGGCGACGAACATCAGCCACATCTGGCGAAGGACGCAAGGGTTCGTCTCCTCCCGAACAGCAGTGAATACCCTCTTCGGCATCCGTTGAAGGCACCCGAACTGCCTGGCGAACCGGGTCGGCACGTAAGGCTCGCAGATCACCTTCCCGTCGATCCGAGTCACGAGCACCCCGCCCCGCATGTTCAGGAAGTATTCATGCTGCTCCAGCGGGCCCTGTCCGTTGTCGATCATCTGGCCGACGGGAGTGGGGAACGGGCTGAAGTTGAAATTGGCATGATTGCCAATCCGAACCCTCACGCCCTCCTCACTGAGGGTCATCGGAGCGACCCCCGCAATGTTCAGCAGGGAGGGTCGCAGGCCGTTGCCCGGAGGACTGATGGCATTTGGGAACGTATACCCACCGAGGTGAGCAGCCACCCATCCGTGGAAGAACTGAAAGGGCCCACAGATCCTTCGTGGCGACCCCCCTCGTGAGATGCGTCCCAGAATGGCATACAGCCTCGCCAGTACTGGGACCCCGAGGTTGTACCTCTTATTGGCAGCCATGGCGCCCGCCATCGCCAGCGTCGCCGGGCGGACGCCCATCCTCGCATCCCGCACTGGCAGGAGCCACCCGCTCAAAAAGGCGGCCAGGAACGCCGCGTACCGGACGTTCGGGTCCCGGGCCTCGATGACGCGGTACCCCCATGAGCGGTAATCGCCCGTCTCCAGGACCCGCCAGTACGACCCGTTCCGGCTCCTCTGAGCTGCGGTCGGGCACCGCTTCCCCCTGCCTGGCATCTTGACCGCCGGGTCATGCTCCAGGAACTGGCCGAACCAATCCTTGTAGGCTATGTCCTTCTGGAAGTCTTGGATCCCGAGCCGCTGCGTAGCCAGGTCAAGAAGATGCCAGGTCAGAATGGGAGTCCGTGACCTGTCCTCCCAGATGTTCTTCGGTGGCAGGAACTCATCGTACTGGTAGCCCTCCAGCGGGATACCTCCGATGCAGTGGATGTCCCAGAGACCGATGCCGACCTCCCCATGGTGAAGATGGAAGGTGTTGGTATCCGGGGACCAGCGAGTGAACAGCTCCGGCCCGAGCTCAGACTGCTGGTAGAAGTGGAACTGCGACGTCCACACCGCCTCGAACAGGCCGATGTACCGCAGCTCCTCTGCGAAGTGATCGCAAGTGTGGCGTACCCAGAACGCCCAGGCCCATTCACTGGTAAAGTTGCCCCCGGATCGCAAGTCCCAGTCCTTCAGCCAGCCCTTGGTGTCGTCAGTGACACTCTGACGGTATGTGCTCGAGTAGAGGGCTGGAGAATTCTCCGCTGTAGGCTCACCCCCATCAATGGTTCGCGTCCTCGGGTTCAGGACGTAGACATCCAAGTGCCTGGTTTCCCTGGCAGGATGCCCATTGTTGGTGATGTTATAGCGGTGAAGCTCGTCCTCCCGAGTCACCCAGGTTCGCGGCGCATCAACCTCGAATCCTGGCACCGGAACCTCATCGAGGATGCCGAAGTTCCAGAGCGGCAGGTTGTCCGACAGTGGATATGTCTTCTGGGCCGGCGTTAGTAAGTCGAACAAGGATTGATTGTTAGAAACAATCTCCTTGGCTCCGTAAACCTCCTCGTTCGTCGCCATCTCGGCTCTGCGGGTGGCGGTATCCCCTTCATTTCCTCTGTGCGCGGCCATCTCGGAAGATTCGGGAGTCGTGCGGGTTAAGGGATGAAGCGTGCGGGATCGGACGAGGCTGGTGGAAAAGTTTGAGAGGCGGCGCGCAATCCAAGTGGACGGCGCGCAATTGGGAAGACTGTCGCGCAAAGTTCCGGGTTTTCGCGCAAAAAACAGGCGAAATCCGGACGGTTTTGCGCGCCGATCGGGCGAATTCCGCGACCGGAAGAAGCAATTTCGCGCACGAGAGCTTTGGAGCTTATCGCGCGGAAGGCCAGAGTACGGAACGCGGGACCCAGCGCCCCTATTTATAGGCGAGGCCGGGTCCGCGCTGCGCGGAAAGCGCTTTGCGCGACCGCAGCGGCGAATTTCGCGACCGGCGCCCCTTTTTGCGCGCCTAAGTCCCGCGCCGCCCAGGACTTCGGCATTCCGGCGTCTCCCTCGGAACCCGATCGTTGCGACCTCTCGCCGATCAGATTCCGAGGGGGGGCTTTTGTAGACGCCGGAAAAGTCCGTTGTTCCCAAACGAAGCTCCGGATGCGGAAAGCGAGGTCATATTTGGAGTCGGAAGGATGTTTCGGAGGGCCCGGAGGCCTTGCGCGGAATTTCAGAGGCCCGCGCGCAAAGGTGATGTTCCGCGCGCAAACCCCCCGGGTTCCGCGCAATGCGCCGGTCCGGCGCGCAATTTTGCGCGCCGCGGGTCCGCGCGACTCCCTTGCGCGCCGCGCCCGATTTCGCGCCCGCGGGGGGAATTTCGCGCTCGCACCCTGTATTCCGCGCCCGGGGTTGCCTATAAATACAAGGCGACCCCCAACGTTTCAAAGGTTGCTGGAAGTCGAAACGTCTCCCGTGCGCGCAATTCAACCCCTTCCGCGCGCAATGACGAACTTCAGGTAACCTCCTTTCTTTCGCGCAAGAAAGCCTCGGGGTCCGCCTTCGCGCGCAATCCCCGCTGGCTCCTTTCATTTGAATAAAAACTCACCCTAAGGCCTTTGCGCGCAAAAGAACCCGCTTGCGCGCAATTGCCCCCGGGGTGCGCGCAATCCGGCCTGATTGCGCGCACCCCCCCTTCTTTCAAGTGGCCATTCGTTAAAGAATGAGCCGTTGCCCCCGCGCGCTATCCGAAGCCCGGTGTGAGCAATCTCAAGCATCCGCGCGCAAGGCGCTGGCCCAATTGCGCGCCAGCCGCCCCGATTGCGCGCCGGCCCGCAGTATTGCGCGCAAAGCTTCCTTTTTGCGCGCAATCTGCCAGGGTCGTCCCCGTTGACCTCCTAAGGGTACCCGCCTGTGTGGCACCCGATGATTCTCATCCCGGGTGCCCACACCGTGCGTTGTCTTCCCGTGCGGCCCTCCAGGCTTGCGCGAAGTGACACGCACCTATGTCCAGCATGACGTTAAACTGCATACTCGTCCAGCATGACGTTAAACTGCATATACGTCCTGCACGACGTTAAACTGTACATCGTCCGCGCTGCAAGACGTTAAACTGCCAAGTGCTTCGTCCGGCAACCTATGCCCAGCATGACGTTAAACTGCACACCCGTCCAAGCTGCACGACGTTAAACTGCCTAGCCCCCATCGTCCGCGCTGCAAGACGTTAAACTGCCAAGTGCTTCGTCCTCAACACATGACGTTAAACTGTACTTCGTCCGGCAAGACGTTAAACCGTCCGCTTCGTCCTCAACACATGACGTTAAACTGTACTTCGTCTGGCAAGACGCTAAACCGTCCGCAACCTGATCCCGTGCTCTGCACGCAGGGTCCCCCCGGTTTGGACGTGGCCCCCACCCGCTCGTCTCTGCAGGGATGTCGGGATTGTCCCCCTTTTGGGACGATTTAATGGGAGTGGCTTTTCCCTACGGGGGCAGGGTATTACAAACCCCTAGTTTCTCGTGGGAGGCTGCACATGTGTATCTCCATTGCACCTCCCCACTGCCGAAGCCAGTAGAGGGTCTGACTGGGATCGAGGTGTCTTTTGCTTTCGGTCCAAGTCCCTTCCAACTGAGTTTTGCAGTATCCGGGCTGCCCCAAGTGCGCAAGTCCTGACAGAATGAACTACGTGGACTTTGATCCCTGTCTTCTATACAGGGTACGTAGGAAGCCTCCCTGAGGTCCAAGCCCGCCACCTGGTCGTCCCGGTCGTATTTACGTCGGTTCGTCCATCAGTGGACCCCTCCAGGGTTCACGCTTGCGTCGATTCACCTATGAATCCGCCCCTGTGGGAGACTGCCCGTGTGTATCTCCACTGTGCCTCCCCACAGCCCCTTTTCCCATTTCTCCTTTCATCGTCCAGCATGACGTGAAACTGTGATCCACCCGGCCGTTCCACCCCCCTCTGTGCGAGGTGGTTCGGTTCAATCCTCCGCCCGGCGGCCTCGACCTCTTCGTGAGTCGGCTTGCCGACGTCCAGCATGACGTTAAACTGTATACCCGAACTACGTTGACTTTGATCCGTGTTAACGCGCGGTACGTAGGAAGCCCCTCTGGGGTCCAAGCTCTTTACTCCATCATCCATCCTGATCCTTACCCGGGCCGCCACATCCCGGTGGGGTCATGCCACTTCACTTCACTCCACGTTACTTGGGAAGCCGCCCATGTGCTGGCCCCAGCGTCGGAGGTTCCCCGCAAAGGGGTTCCGTCATCTGATCCACTTTTCGTGTTGATCGGTCCGATGCCGTCCCCGCTGGACGTTAAACTCGCGGCATACCCCGTGTTAAACACGGGAAGCTGAGGAAAACCTCAGGTGACACAGTTCCCCGCACCTAGTACGAGATGCCTCAGGCCATCGTGCCTTCGAGAAGCCCTATTAGGGACGGAAGACAGATGTGCAGAGCCGCAGTGTTACGACACGCCCCCAGCACCCAGAGCCACCCGGCCTTCTCACCGCAGGTTGCTGCCCCGCCCAGACTCCTTGGAACGTCCGGGCGGAAGCAGCGTAATTAACCGGTGTCCATGAAGATATGGCGCCGGGAACGAGATTCACGAACATTCTTAAGTCTATGAGGGAGACCCGGATTAGGCGACAAGTTCCGAGGAGACGTCCAAGGAAGGAGAAGCCGACATCCCATCATCCCGGTTTCGATCAAGGAGCAGACGCCCCTGAATAAGGGACGGATGCCGCCCGCCCTTGGAAAGCGGGACTGCGGGACCACAAGCCGCGCGCCCATCCCCTCGGGTTGACGGGTGCACGCGCGAACGCGTCCTGGCGGAACAGCGTAACCCGACGCACATCCGCACCGAAACAATATCATTCTGTATACGAATAAAAAACATTTTATTCATAACAAACATTTCTTAAGTAACAAATCATATGGAGGAAAATAAATCAGTTAACACCGGAAACGATGATACTACTAAAATATTATTAACAAAGAAATATTGGAAGATCATATATGATATCATATTTACATACATGGTTCATTTATAATTTAATAACAATTATTTAACTATTATACATTAGGTTAACTTACCCTCGACCAAGGAAATGTCAGAGGTAAGGGTTAATTTTACAATCTCTTCATTATCCGAGGTTATTTTTACTAAAGTATATAGTGGGAGATATTAATTATCCATGTCCTTGTTTCATAAAAGAGTTTTCAAAGAGATACTTTTTAGGGAAATTTTACTAAAACATCATTTTAAATGTTTTAATGATTTATTCTTCTAACCCATTCTCATTAATGTCCATATTTTCAAAATGGTTTTAAGGTTTTATTTATATAGACCTGAATGTTTGTAAAATGCTAAATCATTTTAAAAGTTTAAATATAGTATGTGACACTATGGTTCAAAAAAATATTTTAAATGACTTCCTTTATATGACTTTTAGATGATTTAATGAAAACTGGATATTTCCCTCTAAGATTTTTACTGGTCATTTTCAACTATGACATCATCCTTTACAGGATATTATTCTTGATTAAGGATGATTTCTTATAAAACAAATCATCCATATTATATTGAAGGTTTTGTGATTGGTTTGAATGTAGATGTGTTATTTTTATACCATTCATGGTTTATGGATAAAGTATTTACATTTCATATGCTAGATTTAATATTAATGTTTATGTTGTGTTTAATCTTTTCAGATGAGGAATTCATTGGACTTATTATGTGATGGGTGGAGCCTGTTATATCTCCTTGATGCATCGATTGGTCACAAGAGACAATATAGAGTCTTGGCATAAGGCCATAAAAAATCTTATTTGTAGTCATGGCACAGGTCCTTGACTATGTGGTTATGAAGTCTGGAATTATGCATTCCATCGTTATGAAATTGGCTATGGATATTGTATGTGAATATTTTACTAGTAGAATATCCATGTGAAAAAGTAAATTGAATTATTTGAGTTATCTTTTCTTTATTATTATGAATATTATGTTTAAATGGATTTTGTTTTAGTTTTATACACTACATGAAATTTTTATGCTTATTTATGAATGTTTTTCCTATATTGTAATCCTTACTGAGGATCTGAGCTCGCCCCTTTTTATGTTTTATTTTCTAATGATTCTAAGAAGTGTATTGTGATTGTTAAGTTGGGTTATTCTTTGAGATTAATGGCTTTCTCAAACGATAATTTATATTGTGTTTTATTTTCTAATGTGTAATGTAACATTCATTTATGTAATTTATTTACCAAGACTGCTAAACTGTTCGCTCTTTTGAGACATGATTTCGTGTAATCATTCCAATATATTAATGTAATGCACAGAATCTGGGCTTGTGGGTTTGAAGCGTTATAATTGGTATCAGAGAAGTTTAGAAACAACCATAGAAATAGAATTAGATAAACTATGATTAGAGAACATTATCCTAAGATAGAATTTGAGGATTATTATAGAATGACTTCTTAGGTGTTTTGTATTGTATAGATTTTGTTTATTTTTCATGAAATACATCCATCTATTGATACGAGTAGGTAGAGGTGGCTCTGGAACAGATCTACCTAGGAGTGAAAACTATGACAAGGAGTTTTGGGCATAAAATGAGGTATCCTGGTACATGACAACTGGTATTGATACACTCTTGGATACAACACTATGAGAGGATATTCTTAGGATGATTCATAATTTCATTAACAGCCATTATGAAGGATTTAAAAGTAAATACATCCTCAAGGAAAATATTTTATGATTATATAATATATGCTTAATATTTTAAATTTACATTAGATATTTTACAATTTTGGAATTATGCATTAGGATTCATAAAGTTACCTACTGTATGCCACTATTTATAAATGATTCCTAGTAGAAGGAATGAAAATTCAAGCAATACACATGATCAAAAGATTAAGAAGGATAATATCTTTCATGGTATTAAGTCAATATTTAAAAGAGAAATTGTAATGTCTCGGATTTTTCTGTTTATTACATTAAATATTATATGGAATTATTTTGAGACCGGGCATGAAGGCGGAACATCATTCTGAGGTCCAGTGATCCCAGAATGGTGGTTTGAACTTTTTTTACGTTATGTGAGATAGACCTTGTGCACGGTTGTGGAAGTTTCTAAACGGATGCCTGGAGTAAAAATATTAGGGCACTGTTGCGTCCAGGATGACGACTTTGCCTAAGAACAACACTAACCTCGACCGACGCAGGTCGTCTGCAAAGATTAATTTTGGGCGTTTTAAAAAGGGGAAATAATTTAGAAGGAATAAAATAAATAAATGATTTATATTATTATTTTAAAATGTTTCTTTTTTTATCAAAACCTAATTTTCTCCTATAAATGAATCCTTATGGAAAATACGCAGGGTTAGCCACATAACCCTGCGAGATGAGAGAGAGAAATTTCTCTTGGAGCTTGGGTGGAGGAGGACGCATTGGCAAACGACGACAGATCAAAATCGAGAATCCCTACACCAACGTTGAAGGATCACAACGACAACGGTAGCGTGGCGCCTTGGTAAACGATCGATCATTTCGAAAGGTTGGGGTTGTTATTTCGATTACTTTTCCCCGTATTTATGTTTAAACGATGAACGCGGATCAACCACAAAAAAGTTGATCCGCGGACTTGTACGATTTTGTGGGAGGGATTTTTCTTCAGGAAGATTATGGGGAATTTATCCATGCTTTATGTTGTTGATGATTCTTTCTCTGTTTAAGCCTATTAACGGGAGCGGATCAATGCCATGATGAATGACGGCGGATGTTCATACCCCAATTTGTTTATTTGGATTTATTCCTCCTTTTTTCCCACGCGTTCTTCGCGTTCTTCGCGGGGTGATGAACAACGGATCATGGCACATCTGTTCTACAATGCAATAATCCCAAATCAAAGGTTCTACATCGCAACGTCCTTGTGGAGGTGCAGCGACGATGGCAGGTGAAGAATCGAACAGGATTCGAAAGGGCGTTCTTCGATCATTCTTCATGCGGGAAGATCAAAATGCATTTTCAGAGCTGATTGGAGGTCAAAAAACACCGGAAGAAGCATCGTGGCATCGGGGAGACTGAAACATGAAGGTTTTGTGGCGATCAGATGGCTGAATCAATGTTCGGAGCAGCGAGGGAGGCGGGCTGGCAAAGAGCACTGTTTTTGGAAATTTCCAGAATACACGGTGTGTACATCCAAAGAACACGCCATGTAGTAATGGTGGTGGCGGATAGGGTTTAGCGGTCAGAGAAGAATCACACGACATGTGACCCTGGTCAAACGACATGTTGGACCTTCCCCGAAGCTTGGCGTGTAGTTTGGATAGTACATGGACATGGGATGATCTACACGGCTTCAGGAGGCATGCCGTGTACATCTTGGTAGAGGCGGCCACACGGAGCTCGGCGTGTATCTCAAGGATACACGGACATGGGATGGAGTACATGACCATGTACTCTATCACACGGCCAGGTGTGGCTAGAAGCGCGGGTATCTCCGTGTGCAAATTACATTGGTCGGAGAACACTAGTTGGTGACCGCGTACGGGCACATGACCAGAGTACACGAAGCCAAGCCCAGTTACACAGACATGGCGTGTACTCCATACTACATGCCGTGTACTATGATTTTTTTTTCACGACCAGCCTCACGACATGTGCCATTCTTCCCCTTATTCTTGTTTCCCTGAGGGTCATGCATCTTTCCCTCACGCATGGTTTTGATCGCTTCAGCAGGACTTTCTATGATAGAGTCAGACATCCATCTGAGAGGCCCAGATCGAGATCCTCTATCAATTCCAGACCCTAGGTAGAGTCAGGCATCGATGTGACCAAATCTACCAGGCATTGATCCTCTACCTAGCAGGTTAATTCCAGATGAGTTGCGGTATCCGCCATGGCCCTGGCAGTGATCCTCATCTGTGTATCAAGATCTTACCCACTCCAGAGTGTGTCTCCCTTAATGAGTGCTTCTATCTACCGTAACATTTCCACTAAGAAGTTTGTCCTCTCATAATGAGTGTAGCTGTCTCTCGTGATGATTCCCGATGAACAACACTTCTCGGACGGGCATCATCAGAGCTATAAGACTCATGAAGTGTGTTCTCCCGGAAAGAGCGAATCACGGAATATTCGAACAGAATCCCTTACAGGGGTATGCGGTTGCGTGACTTGTCTCTAGACCAAGGGTCTGGGTTATGAGTATATGTGGTTTGTTTTATATGTTCTTTAAACATATACTATGCATATCTAACTGTACCTTTACATTGTATTTCTTTGTGGTTATTGGTGTCCTCTACTGAGTATTTTTATTCTCACCCCTACATGGGCTTTGCCCGCACGTCTTGTTTCTTTTGCAGAAGAGCAGCTTTTTGACAGAGTCCAGGGAAGACCAGGACAAGACTGAGCTTCCTGAGTTCCCTATAGGCCTAGTCATTCCTATGCCCAAGAGCGGCAGTTCCAGTACCTTTTGAGCTTACTGGTTGGACTTTTCAGTTTCAGACTCTTGTTTGTTTTCTATTTTGCGGGCTTGTATTTTTTGCCAAGTTTACTTTTACATTACTCTACCTTTCATCGTACTCTAATGGTTGGGTTTAGTTGTATGCATGCATTTTGTTCCTTAGTATTTTACATTTCAGCATTTGTGGGCTTGGAGATGTGTGCATGTGGACAGGTACTTAGGAAATGCATCCCATGTTTGTGATATGCCTACTCTGTGGTAGTCACCAGCCCCTGGCCTATTGGAGGCGGGCATAGGGAGTCACTACGTGGGCCCCACTGGGATGGGTTGTGACAAAGTGGTATCAGAGTTGGTCGGTTCTACTTTAGGACCATGATTCTGTGAGATTGGTCTGGGGTAATAGTGTTAAGTGTTTCGTGTTCATCTTTCAGGCCAGTGACCCCAGTGTTGGTGCGGTGGCCGATGTATCTATACACCAGGACTCTGATAACCTGTTTTTTGACCTGGTTCACGAAAACACTAGTTGTGGGGAAATAAATGGTACATGCATCATATAGGAATGTGTTGTGTTTTCCATGTCCTTGGTGTAATCTATCCAGATATACACATTGACTGTGACACGTCATGTTTCTTTACAGGATGCCTCCACGAAGCATACCCTCAAGGATTCAGAAGCACGATCACAAGGATGACCCCCTCAGTGACGAGGCTTCGATATAGGGACCAGCTACCCAAGCGTTTCCACCAGGTGGTGCACCTGTTATACCACCACCAGTGGAGCAGCCAGTGGTATCTGCAGTACTAACCGGCGAGGAGCGCATGTTTAGCGCACTCCATGAGTTCTAGAGACAGAGACCCCTCAGGTTCCGAGGCAAGCCCTACCCTTATGTGTTTGAGGACTGCCTTGAGGCGGTGACCAGAGTTTTTGGTCTAGTGGGGACACCAGTAGACCAGATGGTGATCCTATGAGCAAGTCTTCTTCAGGGTTCTGCGAGACGATGGTGGATTCTGACCACGCAGGCTCACGACGAGGAGACTCTTTTGTGGATGGAGTTTGAGAGACTCTTCATGGAGGAGTTCCTTCTGGTTACGCTGAGAGATGTGTGCATCCATGAGCTTCTTCTGCTCTAGCAGGGCAGTATGATAGTGGATGACTATTCATCGAGGTTCACCAACCTCGCCAGGTACTCGATGGATATGGTCAGGGATCACTACTTCAGGGCTTGGACCTTCAAGAGAGGTCTACAGTGATACATCCGATCTATTGTCGTGCCTCAATGAATTTCGAAATATGTCAGAGTGCTCGAGTGGGCCTTGGTGATCGAGAGCTTCTTGGTGGAGTAGAGATAGATGCCTGCAGTCAGCAGTAGGCAGATAGGTGCGGAGACACCGACAGCAGGGAGTCGACGTCAGACGCTGGGATCTGGACGTGGGAGACATCAAAATAGGACCCATGACTGGGGATCGATAGTCCATGGCTCTCAGGCTGGATCGAGTCATCTTAGGGAGAAATGATGATACACATGCGAAAGTAGGGGACAACTCACTAGAGATTGCCTGACCCGTCGAGCTATTGATAGGGAAATGGTGGATGGACCACCGAGGCAGAGGCAAAGAATGGAGCAGGTAGATCTACCAGGCGGCGGACATGACTGAGGAGTAGGGAGAGCTACAGGTGGTGGAAGACGCTACAACTTACTTCCACCACCACCCCTAGGAGGTCCACACTAGGCTCAGCGAGCTGGGGGACATGGATGAGGACAGCTGCATACGGTCGAGGCGTATGACCCAGGGGCTCCATGGATGATTTGAGTTACGATCTATGTCGTTTCTACCTTAGTTTCCGTACTCATAGACACAGGTGCCATTCATTCCCTTATAGCCACATGTCTTGTGAAAATCCTAGAGATTCTGGTAGAACCATTGACTCGATCCTTACGCTTGGAGACACCTACAAGAGGAGACTAGATGATCACACACCTTTACAGACAGTGTGATCTTACCCTTGGAGGTGAGAGTTTTGGTTGGAAACTCTTGGTGGTAGCGTCGAGGCCTTATGACTTCATCCTTGGTATGGATTGGTTATCTTCGGTCCATGACCAGATTGACTGTTTTAGGTGAAGGGAGCGGTGTGTCCACCGTGATAGAATGAGGTTTTCCTTTGTCCAAGAAAAGGAAACCCAGGTAGCACAATATGGGCTCATGCATACGAGGGTGCAGCCGATCACTCATGAGTTGGCTAGCCTTACCCTTGGAGCAGTGGGTGTTTTGAGATCTCAGTTCCCAACAGTGGTGGCAGAGTATGAGGACATCTTTCCACAAGATGTTACAGGGTTACCTCCCAACCGTGAAATTGACTTCTACATCGACTTACACCCTGGGACGACTCTGATTTCCTCGTCGTCATATCGAATGGCTCCCACAGAGCATCGCGAGCTGAGGGTGCAGTTGGAGGATTTGCAGAGCAAGGGTTTCGTGAGACCCAGTGTCTCCACCTAGGTGGCTCCAGTCCTATTTTCCAGGAAGGAAAATGGGAGTATGAGGTTGTCCGTGGATTACCAGTGCCTGAATCAGGTGACGGTGAAGAAAAAATATCCACTACTCAGAATTGATGACATCTTCGATCAGCTAAGAGGGGAACAGTGGTTCTCGAGGGTTGACCTTCGATCAGGCTATCACCAGCTACGAGTGTGGGATGAGGATATACCAAAGACAGTTTTTAGATGACGCTACGGTCACTATGAGTACATAGTGATTCCCTTTGGTGTGACGAATGACCTCGTAATGCTCATGGGGTTGATGAACCGGATATTCCAGCCGTACTTGGACTGGTTCGTAGTGGTCTTCATCGAGGACATCCTTGTGTACACGGCGTCAGAGGAGGAGCATGCGAGACACCTTTGGATGGTTCTGGACATAATTCGGGATCACTAGCTTTATGGGAAGCTCTCAAAGTGTCAGTTCTAGATTCAGGAGGTCCACTTTCTGGGACATGTCATCTCATTAGATGGATTAGTTGTGGACCTATCCCAGGTGGAGGTTTTGTTAGCATGGGAGCATCCTCAGAGTATGATTGAGGTGCGGAGCTTCCTTGGATTGGAAGGGTATTACTGTAGATTCATTCTTGACTTCTCCCGGATATCTGCCCTGATGACAGCCTTGACCAAGAAGGTGAAACCCTTCATGTGGATATAAAATTTCTAGCAGGCTTTCGAGATGCTGATACAGAGTGTGATGAGTTCCCCAGTCATGATATTTCCTGAGGAAGGTGTTGAGTACGTAGTTTTCTAGGATGCATCAGGGATAGGGCTCGACTGTGTCCTGATACAGTGGCATGTAGTGATTGCTTATGGTTCGCGCCAGCCTATGCCACTTGAGAAGATCTATGAAAACCATGATCTCGAATTGGAAGATGTAGTCTTCACATTGATGTTGTGGTGACACTACCTTATAGGCGAGAGGTTCATTGCCTACTCTGACCACAAGAGCCTCAAGTACATCTTCTCACAGAAGGATCAGACTTTGGGGCAGAGACGTTGTCTAGAGTTCCTCCAGCACTATGATTTCGAGATCATCTATACTCCTTGCAAGGGGAACAAGGTGGCAGATGCTCTTAGCAGAAGGTCGAGCTCACAGTTGTTGAGTGAGATGACATAACAGTTAGCCGCATTACAGTTATCCTTTGTGGATGGAGAGGATACAGCTTACCTACAGTCGATGGTCATCACCCCTCCACTCTTATTGAGAGTTTGGGAGGCACAATGTGGGGATGACGACTGTGTGGCTTTACGTGCTCAGTTATCCATAGGACATTCTCCTTATGTATATTCGCAAGGTAGGGAGCACGTACTTCTTTTCAGAGGACACAATGTTGTACTAGTGGCATTCCATGAGGAGGTCCTGAGGGAGTTTCACACATCCCCTTTGTCGGTACATCATGGAGTGGAAAAGATGTACCAGGATCTCCAATGATAGTTCTGGTGGTCAGTCATGAAGAAGGCAGTAGGAGATTTCATTTCTTGATGCCTCACATGTCAGCAGGTGATGGTTGAGCACCCTGTTCAAGTGGGCTTAGCTCACCCCCTGGATGTCCCAGAGTGGAAGTGGGATGGAATATCTATGGACCTCGTGACGGGCTTACCACAAAAGTCCAAATAGCATGATTCCATCTGGGTGATTGTTGACTGACTCACCAAGTCGGCCCATTTCCTAGATATTAAGGGGCAGAGTTCCGTAGAGTGCTTGGGCCGCCTCTACATGCAGGAGATAGTTCGGCTTCATGGAGTCCCCTCGACTATAGTCTCAGACCGAGACGCCCGCTTCACATCCCAGTAGTGGAAGGGATTACATGATTCTTTTGGGACTCAGCTACGCCTGAGCACAACGTTTTATCGCCAGACAGATGGTCAGACGGAGAGGACCTTTCAGGTTCTAAAGGATATGTTGTGAGCCCGTACCTTGGACTTTGGTCGTAGTTGGGAGGACCACCTACCACTGGTGGAGTTTCCGTACAACAACAGCTACCACTCCACCATCGGTATGGCACCATTCGATGCCTTTTATGGGAAACCCTACCAGTCACCGCTTTGCTGGACCGACCCTGGAGAGTCAGCACTAACGGGTCCAATGTTAGTGCAAGCTACCACAGATAAGGTGGAGGTCATCTGAGAGCGGATGAAGACTGCACAGATCCAGAAAAAGTTTTATGCTGACAGGCGATGGAAACCTCTGGAGTTCGAAGAGGGAGACCAAGTCTTTCTTCAGGTCTCACCTCGATGAGGGTTGTGGATATTTGGCCGAGGCGAGAAGCTATATCCGAGTTTCATTGTACCTTTAATGATTCTGTGTAGGGTTGGTGAGGTGGTGTACCATCTAGCTCTACCGCCACAGTTTCATTGGGTACATGACTTCTTCCATGTGTCGCAGCTAAGGAGGTATGTGTATGACCCATCACACATCATCGACTTGTGCGATCTGAACATCGAGGATTGAGTGACATTTTCTGAGTACCCGGTGGAGATTGAGGTTCGGTAGGAAAGGATCCTTTGTGGGTGATCGATTCCCTTGGTGTGTGTCCGATGACAGCACAAGAATCTTCAAGAGATCACGTGGGAGCGGGAGGCTCAGATCTGTGCCCAGTACACTCTTATTTTTGAGTAGCCCCCATTTTGGCATTTCAGGGACGTAAATCCCCAAGGTGGGGAGAATGTAATGTCTCATATTTTTCTGTTTATTACTTTAAATATTATATGGATTTATTTCGAGACCGGGCATGAAAGAAGCACATCATTCCGAGTTCCAGTGATCCCACGATGGTGGATTGAACTTTTTTTTAAGTTATGTGAGTCGGCGCTGGTGTGTGGTTATTGTAGTTTCTAAATAGGTGCCCAGATTAAAAAACTGAGGGCACCGTTGCATTCAGGATATAACTTTGCATATGAACGACTCTAACCTCGACCGGCGTAGGTAATCTGCAAAGTTTAATTTTGGGCATTTTAAAAAGGGGAAATACTTTAGAAGGAATAAAATAAATTAATGATTTATTTTATTATTTTAAAACGTTTCCTTTTTTTAGCACAACCTAATATTCCCCTATAAATGCATCCTTATGAAAAAATCACAGGGTTAGCCTCATAACCCTGTGAGTTGAGGTAGAGAGAAAGATTTCTATTGGAGCTTTGGTGGAGGAGGAAGCGTTGGCAAATGATGAAGGATCAAAATTGAGAATCATTGCTCCGACATTGAAGGATCATGATGACAACGAAATCACGATGCCTTCGTCAATGATCAATCATTTTGAAAGGTAGGGGTTGTGATTTTGGTTTCTTTTCCCCGTATTTATGTATAATCGATGAACGTAGATCAACCACGAACAAGTTGATCCACGGACTCATACGTTTTCTGCAGGAGGGACTTTTCTTCATGAAGATTATGGGGAATTGATCCATTCTTTATGTCGTTGTTGAATCATTCTCCGTTTAAGCCTATTAACGGGAGATGATCAATGCTGTGATGAACGATGGCGGAGGTTCGTTCCTAAAGTTGTTTATTTGGATTTCTTCATTCCTTTTCCCCGCGCGTTCTTCGCGTTCATCACGGGGCGACGTACAACAGATCGTTGTGAATCATTTATGCTATGCAATGATCCCAAATCAAAGGTTTGATATCTCAACGACCTTGTGGAGGTGCATAAATGATGGCAGACGACAAATCGGACTGGATCGGAAAGAGCTTTCTTCGAGCGGTCTTCGTGCGGGAAGATCAAAACACATTTTCGGAGCCTATCGAAGGTCTGAAAACACTGGAAGTGGCTTTGTGGCATCGGGGAGAGCAAAACCAGATGGTTTCGTGGTGATCGGACAACTGGATCAACATTCAGAGCAGCGCAGGAGGCGCACCGGCGAAGAGCGCCGTTTTTGGAAATTTCCCGAATACACAGCGTGTTCATATGATGGACACGCCGTGTAGTACTGGTGGTGGCGGATATGGTTTCGGGGTCAGAGAAGAATCACACGTCATTTGAACTTGGGGGCACGGTCTGTTGGACCTTCCCCGATGCTTGGCGTGTACTTTGGGTACTAAACCGACACGAGATGATCTTCATGGCTTCAGGAGGCACGTCATGTACATCTTGGTAGAGGTGGCTATGGGGAACTCGGCGTCTATCCTGGGGATACATGGACACGGTATAGAGTACACGACCGTGTACTCCATCACATGGACTGACGAGTCCAGTAGTGTGGGTCACCCCGTGTGCAAATTACACAAGTTGGAACACACGGGTTGGTGACCGTGTATGGGCACATGGCCAGAGTACATGGAGCCAACCCCGGTTACCTAGACACGGCATGTACTCTGTACTACACGTTGTGTACTATATTTTTTCTACATGACCAGCCTCAGGACACTGGCCGTTGTACACTGGCAGTACCCTAGGTCGGACAACACGACGTGTATCATTTGTACACTTCATGTACTTTTTGGAAAACGACTTGGTCCTTTTGTTCACTGTGCCTTGAACATCTTTCATATGGGTTAGTGCCCCTTCTTCTTGTTTCCCTGAGGGTCAGGCATCTTTCCCTCATGTAGGATTTTGATCCCTTCAGTAGTACTTTCTGTGATAGAGTCAGGAATCCATCAGAGGGACCCGGATCGAGATCCTCTATCTATTCCAGACCCTAGGTAGAGTTAGGAATCGACGTGACCAACTCTACCAGTCGTTGCTTTTGTGGAGGTGAGTCACACTCCCATGAAAAATAATTTAAAAAGGAAAAGTGTTGAATAAGTCTGGAGGGGTTCATTAATGCTTTCAAAAGTAAGTCAATCAAACCCAAAACCTTATTATTTTAATGATAAAACATATATTGGCCGAAAATAAGGATTATGGTATTTTATTACATCACCATTGGGTCATTATGATGTCATAAAACACATTATATATTTAAACCGTATCTAATTTTTACCCAAAAATTTGACTGTCTCAGAAAATTATGAAAAAATCACCGTTGGATAAATTTGATGTTCTGATTCAAAAAATATTATTTATTTTATCTAAATAATTTTCTAAATATTTTAATTTTCACTTTTAAAATAATAATTGACATTTATAAAAAATTCACGGGTTTTGACAGAAATGGCTTACAAACCTTAATAAAAATTTTAATTGCATTCATAAAATTATAAGATCATTTATATTTAATAAAAATTAATTTAATATCAACAATAATATTTTATTCATATATTATTAAATTCAATAATCCTTTAATTTAATAAAATATAATTTTTAATTAAATAAAAACTAAAAACACCATTTGTAGTTTAAAAACTATTTACAATGTATCAAAAATGACTATAAATTATATTCATTATTATATACAAAAATAATGTACATGAACATGGTACTACTTATTTGTTACATAACCCCATAAGATAGCCGCATAAGACCTAAGGGTAAGGTGTGCGATGTTGATAGACTATTGGGGAGGCTCAGATAACATCGCTCGAGTGGTAATATCTATCAACATCCACTTTTCACGTAGATGATCACATTCGAGCATGACATAATGAAGCTTAGCTTGGGCTTGGTCAAGGGAGAAGCTCAAAGATGCCACCTCTTTTCCGAGCTCCGACAAATGGGCTTCGTAAGGGGAAATTCTACTAGATGAGGCCATTACTTCCTTTGTCTGAGAAAAATTGGGTTCGTTAAAGCCATATATTTATACTACTCATGTGATCACTGGTCAATGGCTATAAAAGTAACGGTCACAAATATTAACAATGAACCAAAGAACTTAACATCTTATAAAAATGTTCTTCATAAAGAAACATTTAACTGTATTATGAGGGATTTTCCATTAATGAAACTTTGTGTCGTTACAATATTCCCCCTTAATAAATTTCACCCTCGAAATTTTCATTTTCCCACACTAAAAAAAATGTGTGTAACTCAGCTTCATCATATCCTCCGACTCCCATGTCACTTCTTCAAACTTGTGGTTTCTCCACAACACCTTGACGAGGGGCATTGTTTTATTTCGTAGAACTTTTTCACTACGATCTAAGGTCTTCACTGGTTTCTCCTCATAAGAAAGATTGTCTTCTAATTGTACCACCTTAGAAGATAGTACATGTGAAGGGTCTGGTATGTACTACCTTAAGAGGGATACATGGAAGACATCATGCACCTTGGCCATAGTAGGTGGAAGTGGTAGTCGATAGGCCACAGCCCCAACACGATCCAGAATCTCAAAGGGGCCGATGTACTATTACGTATCTTCCCTTTCTTTCCAAACCTAATGACCTTATTCCACGGAGATATGCGTAAAAACACCATGTCCCCTACTTTGAACTCAAGGTCTCGTCGACGATTATCTGCATAAATCTTCTGTCGACTTTGGGCTACCTTGATATGCTGCTGAATGGTTTTCAACTTCTCCACCATTTCTTTGACCATTTCTGGTCCAAGCAGCTTACGTTCACTGACCTCACCCCAACATTCCGGTGTTCTACACATTATCCCATATTGGGCTTCATATGGTGCCATTTGGATGCTCGAGTGGAAACTATTATTATAAGAGAACTCAACCAGAGGAAGATGTTGATACCATCCTCCTTTAAAGACCATTGAGCACGCTCTCAACATATCCTCAAGTGTTTGGATAGTCCCCTCGGATTGGCCATCAGTTTGAGGATGATAGGCCGTACTGAAGTTCAGTTCAATATTCAGAGCATGTTGAAGACTCTTCCAAAACATAGAGGTAAATCATGGATCTCGGTCAGACACAATAGATAGTTGAACTCCATGCAACTGTACAACTTCCCTGATATATATCTGTGCTAGTTGATCCATAGATAAATCCTCTCGAATAGCAAGGAAGTGTGCAGTCTTTGTAAGACGATATAGAACAACCCAGATTGAATTGTTGCCTTTGGATGTCCTTGGAAGTCCGGTGACAATGTCTATGGTGATGTTCTCCCATTTCAATTCTGGTATGGGAAATGGTTGCATCATCTCCTTAGACTTCTGCCTCTCTACCTTCACTTGCTGACACACTAGGAATATTGATGTATATTCAGCGATCTCCTTCTTCATATTATCCCACCGAAAGTTTTCTTGGAGATCTCGATACAACATTGTGCTCCGTGGGTGAATGGAGAAATTTGAACTATGTGCATCATCCAAAAGTTCCTTCTTCAGCTCCGGACTTGATGGAACACATATTCTTTTCCCAAACCACACAATTCCTTCTTCATTAACATTAAACTCAGAGGATTTTCCCATTTTGATTGCTTACACTTTTTCTTGATTCACGCATCATCCTTTCAGCATCCTTTATCCTTTCCAAAAGGGATGGTTGAGCAATCATTTGTGAAAGGATTGATGATGTTCCCTTCCTTATGATTCCCACATCCATCTTCATGAAGTCAAAGAAGATTGGATCCTTCTCAATTATCATCATTGATAGAATAGATGGATCCTTTCTACATAGGGCATCTTCCACCTTGTTCGCTTTCCCAGGGTGGTAATGTATTGAACAGTCATATTCCTTGATGACCTCTATCTATCTTCTCTGGCGCATATTGAGCTCTTTCTGTATGAATATATATTTAATACTCTTGTTGTCAGTATATATCTCACATTTCTCTCCATAGAGATAATGCCGCCAGATTTTCTAGGAAAAGATCACCGCTGCCAACTCCAGATCATTCGTTGGATAGTTTTGCTCATGGATTTTCAACTGCCTTGAAGCATAGGATATCAATTTATAATTATGCATTAGCACACATTCTAAGCCCTTCTTTGAGGCATCACTGAATACCACAAAAAGTTCCCCACTTGTGGGTAAAGTGAGCATGGGTGAAATGATAAGCCTCCTTTTCAACTCCTTAAATCTTTCTTCGCATTCATCACTCCAAGGAAACTTTACTCCCTTTCGAGTTAGCATTGTAAGAGGGTTGGACAATCGTGAGAAATTTCTCACAAATCATCGATAATATCCAGCTAACCCCAAGAATCTACAGATATCAGTTACTGATGTTGGCCTCGACCATCCCCCAATTGCATCTATTTTGGAGGGGTCCACAGATATCCCATTGCTTGTGATGATATGGCCCAAGAATGAGACCTCCTTCAACCAGAACTCACACTTTCTATACTTGGCATAGAGATTTTCCTTGCGCAAAGTCTCTAGTACAGTTCTTAAATGATCCTCATGGTCCTCGTTGGTTTTGGAGTATATCAGAATATCATCTATAAAGACTACCACAAATTTGTTTAGGTAATATATAAAGACTCTATTCATCAAGTCCATGAATGTTTCTAGAGCATTGGTGAGTCCGAAAGGCATTACTATGAATTCATAGTGCCCGTACCTTGTATGAAAAGCAGTCTTGGGGATATCTTCTTTTCACCCTTACTTTAAAATATCCCGACCGCAAGTCCACCTCGGTGTAGTATTGTGCTCCACGCAGCTGATCAAACAATCCATCAATTCTTTGGAGATGATACTTGTTCTTTATCATGATTTTGTTTAGTTCATGATAATCGATGCAAAGACACATTGACCCATCCTTCTTATTGACGAAGAGGACTGGTGCACCCCATGGTGATGCACTTGGGCATATAAACCCTTTATCCAGATTCTCCTGTAGTTGTTTCTTCAGCTCTTCAAGCTCAACAACAGCCATTCTATATGGAATCTTGGATATTGGTAGCGCCCCAGGTACATGTTCAATTGAAAACTCAACATCTCTTCCTGGAGGAAGGCCAGGAAGTTCCTCGGGAAACTCTTCCGTGAATTCCCTCACAATAGGCATTTTTCAAGTGTGGTTTCTTCCTTGGAATCAATCATCTGAGCCAGATATTCCTACTCATAGGGGAGTAATAACCATGCTTGAGATGATGAGACTAAAGTAGATTCATATTCCTCCTGAAACATGTAAATAATCGGGGTTCGTTTCTCAATATGGAGTGTGATTTCCCTCTCCCGACAATTTATGTTGGCTCTATATAAGGAAATTCAATCCATGCCAAGAATTACATCAAATTCCACCAGCGAGAGTATGATGAGGTTCATCGGGAAATTCAATCCATAGATTATAATAGGGGAGGACTTATACTCATGGGATGCATTGATTGCCCCATTTGCCGTACTCACTGACATCTTTACTTCCATGATTTGTGGTGGTGCAGGGATTGTTCTACTAAACTTTTGAGATATAAAATAATGCGTAGAACCTAAATCAAAAAGTACGCTCGCTATTCATGAATGAATAACTAGCGTACCTGTCACCACTTTGTTGGCAAGGTTCACTTCGTTAGAAGTGATGGAAAAATCTCTTCCTTGCTATCTTGGAGGTTGTTGGTTGCCTCTGATAACCCTTCGATTAGGGCACTGATTCGCAAAATGACCCGGTTCTTTGCATTTGTAGAATTAAACAACGCGTTGAGGTTCGAACGGAGTGTTCCCCTCCTCTGTCGTAGCTGCGGGTCCTTCTTACCGATAGTTAATAGCTAGCTGCCTTCTCTTCCACACCTAAATCATTTTCTCGTCCCCCTAAGGCAATTTCCAGGGTGCTTCTTTCCACACTTTTGTCAAGTGGGGTGCTGGAACTTCTTAGTGCCATTGGATTTATCCATCGGACCACCAGCATTGAAGTCCACCTTACGCTTCTTGTCCCCATGATACCACTATGATTATCCGATCTCCATTTCAACCTTGTGGGCACATCGGACAATTTTCTCATAGCTGTCGAAGTCACGGATAGCTAATGCTTTCCGCAAGCTAGGCTTCATCCCACCAAAGAAGCGGTCAACCATTCATTCGGGGGTAACGACAAATCCAAAAGCATATCGTGCAAGCCTTGTGAAGTTTGCCTCGTACGCTCCCACAGATTCTTCATCTTTCTGCTTGAGGGAAAGGAAGTCCCTTTCCATCTTAAGACGGAGGGTGCACGGAAAATATTTATCGAAAAACATCTTCCAGAATTCCATCCATTCCAAAGCCTCGATCTCCAACTCAGGCTTCGTATTTTCGATCAACGTCCACCATTGATCAGCTTCACTGTCCATACGATAAGCCTCCATGAGAACCCTCTCTTGTTCAGATCATTGAAGGATAGAGAAGATCTTTTCAATAGAGTTGATCCATTGCTCAGTGATCGTGGGATCAGATGATCCACTAAAAGTATGAGGCCTTTGTCTCATGAAGCTCTCGATAGCGACTTGTTCTTTCTTAAGGGGGGATGAACATTCCTCTTGAGCCGTGTTTCTATTCAAAACATGATATATCTTAGAGAGAAGTGTGAAAAAGTTCACAATTCCATCTCCCATTGGATGGGGCATCTCATTAGTACAATCATCACATTGATCTTCACAACGGTTGTTAGCCCGAGTTCTCCTATTACTGGCCATTGGCTGGAATAAAAGGAATGTTAGGGGTAACACATAAAGGGTAATCCAAAGACAAAAGTTGATGACTTATAAATAAACTTTAATCTCTTTAACTCATGAGTCTATAGGATTTATTCCAGGATTTTCATGATCTTCCTTCTAACATATATTCTTAGGGGCATTTTTCCCTTAATAAGGGTTCATACTAAGATTGTGAATTTATCAAAACATATCCCCCGGGAGTGTCGTAACCAAGATTGCAGCAAGGCCCATTTTCGTGCACCAGTTCCCATTCGAGTCTAGCTCAAAGCAGTGTTTTTGGGTTTTACCCGTAGGATACATCTGTGCCAGAGCCGCCTCTACCTGCTCGTATCCAAACAGGGATGTATTTGTTTGATAAACCACTTACGTAGTATTTACCAAAACATTGGGATGTTTTTATTATACTTAGTCTTGTATCTAAGGCTTTTCTAGGGTTTCCTAATCCCAAAAATAACTAAACCTATCCTTTGATACCAACTATGACAACCCTGCTTTCTATTACAACATAAACATGATTTGTTACATATAACATCACTTGATACAACAAATAATATTGAGAGGTTTAGTGTCTTTGGGGATTAGTATCATTACATCAAAACATTAAACTTGAAATACAACATCTTTATTGAAAACTTCCTTTACATGACCACTACAATCCTTCGTACCTAGCATTGCATGGGATAACTTGAGGACATGCATAAGAAAAAGGTGAGCTATAAAGCCCAGTAAGGGAGTACACAATGAATAACATGAGGAGTTCAATACATGTTAGTAAAAAGGAATATCAATAGAGAATAAGAGTAACATGAACATAAAGGCATGATAAAGCATGATCATCATCACATGGAAATGTGGCAACAACACTTAACATTGAATTAGCATGATCCAATGCTCATTGCACATGGAGCATGAGTAAACCGTCATTGCACTTGTAGCACGAGTAAACCATCATTTCACTTGAATTATCATGATTAAACACTCATTGAACATGATGTGTCATGATACTATACTTTACCCAATGCATTGGAGCGCTATCAGGGCACACCCTTCTTAAACATTTCATTTCATGCATAAGTGTGCCACATGTATCATAAAACATGGATTCATAAAACAATATCATTTATTCCACGATAAGGAATGTGGAATTCATACATGAAACTTTATAATCAATAAGTAAATGTGAATAAAGGTGAATACCTTTGATGGAGAAATGGGCATGGTACTCACTACACAATGATATTGGCTTAGAAAATCGGTGTGATTTCTGCAGCGTAATGGTGTGACATAAGAATTCATAAAAATGGTTGATGAGAGAGAAAGGGGTTCATCATCATATTTATATGTAATGGATAGTAAGTAGATAATATAGATACATGTACCAGCAATTAAAAAGGAATTTAGATTCATGATACAAATGTATTGCTTGAATATAAAAGAGGAGAAAAAGGTTCCTTTCAGAATTTCGGCATAGTAACGGGTGTACATGGGAGGCATTTAATGAGAGATAAATGGGTCTCACATCATTAAAACAATAATAGGGCAGTATGGGGGAGGTGAGAAACCATACCCCAACATTCATAATTGAAATTATAAGGGCAATACAACTTTAATAAAATTAACAAAAATGAGAAAGGAAGAAAAAAAAAACCCCTTACTTGGAAGTGTGCTTCCAAAGGTTAGAGAGAGGCTTGTGAGAGGCTTCTTGTGAGCTTGGGGTACCTTGAGAGGATTATAGAGAGGGTAGGGTAGAGGTTGGAAGAACTCCAAGGGCATTGAATGAGGAGGAAGTGGGAGCTTGGGTGGGTTTATATAGGAAAGGTGAGAGAATTCTTTATTATTTAGGTTTGAGACCCCTTATATTAAAATAATCCAAACCACAAACCATCCCATGGTATTTGCCAATGGTTTCTGGAAAAGGAAAGACGAGAAAAATATTTTACAAGGCCAAGGTCCGAAATTATTAAAAAATTAGGGTTGCTTATGTGGAGGTGAGTCACACTCCCATGGAAATTAATTAAAAAATGCAAAGTGTTGAATAAGTCTTGAGGGGTTCATTAATGCTTTGAAAAGTAAGTTAATAAAATCCAAAACCTCATTATTTTAATGATAAAACATATATTGGCCGAACATAAGGATTATGGTATTTTATTACATCACCATTGGGTCATTATGATGTCATTAAACACATTATATATTTAAACGGTATTTAATTTTTACCCAAAAATTTGACTGTCTCGGAAAATTATGAAAAATTCACCGTTGGATAAATTCGACGTTATGATTCCAAAAATAGTATTTATTTTATCTAAATAATTTTCTAAATATGTGAATTTTCACTTTTAAATTAAAAAACGACATTTATAAAAAATTCACGGGTATTGACAAAAATGGATTTTAAACCTTAATAAAAAATTTAATTGCATTCATAAATGTATAAGATCATTTATATTTAATAAAAATTAATTTAATATTAATAATAATATTTTATTAAAATATTATTTAATTCAAAAATCCTTTAATTAAATAAAATAGAATTCTTAATTAAATAATAACTAAAAACACCATTTGTACTTTAAAAACTATTTACAATGTATCAAAAATGACTAGAAATTATATTCATTATTATATACAAAAAAATCTACATGAACATGGTACTACTTATTTGTTACATAACACCTTAAGATAGCCGTATAATACCTAAGGGTAAGGTGTGCGATGGTGACAGACTCTTGGGGCGGCTCAGATAACATCGCTCGAGTGGTAATCTCTATCAACTTCCACTTTTCTCGTAGATGATCACGTTCGATCTTGACATAATGAAGCTCAGCTTGGGCTTGGTCAAGGGTGATGCCCAAAGACACCACCTCTTTTCCGAGCTCCGAAAAATGGGCTTCGTATGGGGCAATTCTACTGGATGAGTCAATCGCTTCCTTTGTTTGAGTAAAATTGGGTTCGTTAAATCCATATATTTATACTACTCATGTGATCACTGTTCAACGGCTATAAAAGTAATGGTCACAAATCTTAACATAAAACCAATGAAGTTGTAATCTTATAAAAATGTTCTTCATAAAGAATCATTTACCTAAATCAAGAGGTATTTTCCATTAATGAATCTTTGGGTCGTTACATAGCAGGTGAATTCCGAATGAGTCGCGGTATCCACCATGGACGAGGAAGTGATCCTCATCTGTGTATCGAGATCTTTCCCACTCAGAAGTGTGTCTCTCATAATGAGGGCTTCTATCTATCTTAACATGTCCACTCAGGAGTGTGTCTCCCGTAATGATTATAGCTATCTTTTCTAACGGTTCCTGATGAACAACACTTCTCGGATGGACATCATCAGAGCTATAAGAATAGTGGAGTGTGTTCTCCCAGAACGAGCGCATCACGGAATCTTCGAATAGAATCCATTATAGGGGTATGCGGTTGCGTGACATGTCTCTAGACCGCAAGTATGGGTTTTCAGTATATCTTGGTGATTTATGTGTTCAGTAAACATATACTGTGCATGGCTGAATGTACCATTACATTGTATTGCTTTGTGGTTTCTGGGGTCCTCTACCGAGTATTGTTATACTCACCCCCTGCACGGGCTTTGCCCACACGTCTGGTGTCTTATGCAGACGAGCAACCTTTTGACAGAGTCCAGGGCGGACCAGGACAGGACTGATCTTTCTGAGTTCCCTAAAAGCCTAGGCATTCCAACATCCATGGACGGCAGACCCAGTAACTTTTGAGATTACAGGTTGGAATTTGCAGTTTTTGACCCTTGATTGTTTTCTTTTTGGTGGGCTTGTATTTTTGGCCCAGTTTACTTTTACAGTACTCTACCTTTTTTCATACTCTGATGGTTGGGTTTAGTTGTATGCATGCATTTTGTTCCTTATTTTTTACATTTTAGAATTTGTGGGCTTGGAGATGTGTGTGGGTTTATAGGTATTTAACCAATGCCTCCCATGTTTGTGAATGTCTACTCAGCGCTAGTAACCAGCCCCTGTCCAATTGTAGACGGGCTTGGGGAGTCACGACGTGGGTCCCACAGGGACGGGTCGTGAAAGAAATAGTCTACCAATTATTCTCATCATATGAATAAATTGTATCATGTTTAAAAAATATATGTAATTAATTATCTGAGTCCTATGGTTTTGAAGGATGGAAACAGAAAAAAAGGATGGAAGAGAGAATGATGGATAAAGGGAAGAGGGGAAAGAAGGATTTTCCCATATGTGATAATTTTTGAAAGATTTACCATGGTAAATGCATGAATGTAATGTGAGTTTATTATAAGTGTGGAGAAAAAGAACATCAAGTACATGATTTCAAGGGTATGAAAATGTTTTCAAATGTATAATACTTCATCTGCTAGGATTTGGGACACCATGCGAATCAATGTCCAAATCATCAGAGTATACCCCAAATGCAGCTATTAGATAAAAATCATGTTATGATAATACTAAATATGAATAAGAATGATTAGTGTTTTTATGTTGTTAATGTATTTTGTCATTTGAGTATTGAATTAATTATGTACATGTTTTAGGAATTATAGAGTATATAAGGATAGTACTGTAGTACTATTTCATTAAGGACATGAGATTGTGTGGAATATTGAAAAGTGATGAATAGAAGGTTAATTTTTTTTGGAAAAAATTTGGTTTAGTGATTGATAAATCAAAATATAGTTATGATACTGTGGTAGTGATTTTGGAATAATATAAGATTTATTTGGATAAATTATAATGGATATTCTTGATTACCTTGAAACTTATTAATGATTTTTATATTCCATCATAGTTGTAGTTTAAATTTTTTTGGATAGAAGGTGTATATCCAACATTATATAAATAATAATGGAGAATAAATATGATCAATAAGGTTTTATGGTAATTTTGGGTGTTAAAGTTCTTTAAAAGAATACATAATGAAGGTATTCACATGTTATGATGTGAAAAAAGGATCTTCAATGTGTTTACCTCCCTTATAAATTTTGGACTATGTTTGGATAGAAGTATTTTGGATAATTCTAACGGTTGGAATGATTTATGTATGAAATTGGTCACTGTTGTTAAGGTTAAATCATTTCTTGAGATTAGTTTTGGATTGTCATAAAATTGACTACCCAGAGGTCGAGCGACAACCCGTCCTATCCGGTAAGGCCGTGAGACTTGAACCTGCAACCGAAGGGTGACAAGGGTCGATTACAAACTACTGGAATATGTGATATTCAGGTTATAATAATTTAGTTTTTTTATTGTCTGACAAAAGAATTATAAATTAAATATTTTTGGAACCCTATACGATTAGGATAAATAGAATAATTTTTAATTCAATTATCTTTTCGAGTGAATGATGAGTTTTTGGTAGGAATTAGTTGATGGATGAAACTCTAATTGTAAAGTATTTTTTTCCTCCTATTATGTGAAAAAATTAATTCATAAACATTAAGTATGAGAATTTAAAACAAAAAATGTGCTATCCCAATATCTAATGTTTTTTTAACATGGCGATATTTTAAATCATCACAGATTGATGGCTACGAGGCCCTCAATTTTACACAAGATTGTGATTGATAACCTCAAGAACTCCCTATTAATATTTACATTTTTCATCCAATTATGTGTCTCTAATTTCCAACAATGTTTTCCTAATCGATATAATAATTTGGTGGTGACTTTTTCATTCCCCTTTCCCTCTTATTGATACTATATTTTATTAACCCAATATCTAATGTGGGTTTTCCACAATGGTATTTTTCTATATTTTACCTTTTACTTTAGAAGAAAAATTTAAAATTGTGAGAACGCAATTTATTGAAGGAGGGGAGAATTTAACACCTCAATATTTCATAGTATGTTATTTCATCAAAATAATTCAAAATACTTGCGCTACACGCAACACCGAGTTTGAGCACACCATGACTTACCATACTACCAGTTCAAAAACATGTTATGAATTGTATAACATCTATTTTTAATTTTATATATTCCATATAAATTTTAACATCCATATTAAGTGTTTTTCAGACATAATATAAAAAGAAATTAATTTTTTTAGATAAAATTTTTTTTTCAGAAAATGTAGATTTAATACCTTTTCATGCAGAACACTTTTTAAATCCAATATTTGAAACTTTTATATATTTTATATGAAAAAATAAACTTCTTCTTTAGAATCAGAACATAAAAATTAATTTTTTATAAATGTTTGTAGTTTTTCTGATAACTTTCATATTTGGGTGAATAGTGAAAAATACATAATTTTAATTGAAATTTTTTTAATCAAAATTATTTAAATTTTTTAATTATACATTTAAATGAGTTGGAAGTATAATTATATTATATTTGTATCATTTAATACAATTTAGGTCATTATATGTAATTTCACGTTTAAATTTGAGATAAACACATGTCAAACTTTTGATAGTTTTTACTTTTTAAGAACCCAATTTTTGGTTTTGAAAATGGGAATTAATTTTAAATTTATTAATGAAACATCTTTGTTTTGAATTTTGAAAAATATATTTCATTTTTAATCCAGAATATCAAAATTATCTTAGGGTGAATATTTTGTATTTTTCTGAAAACGTTCAATTATTTGATGAATAATGAAAGACATTTGGTTATTATTTAAAACCAACTTTTTATTTAAATATTTAATCAATTAATTAAAAAAATATATTATGTTAATATATATATATATATAACCTATATAAGTTCAATGTAATTCATTGGAGTCATTTTATAATAAAATTAGATGCATAAAATTTTATTGATCTTTTTAACGTTTTTAACGACCTTCTTGGAGCATTTGCAAATTTTCATAAAACATAATTTTACTACATCTGTGAGTTGAAATTTAAAACATTTAGAGACATAGTTGATATCAATAAGAAAAATGTGGTTCAATAAGTTAACATTATTTTTTGTTCAATAGAAGCTTTTGACTTTTATTTACCACGGTTAAAAGTAAATAGGGTAATTAAGGGTAAAAATAATATTATAATTACCCTAACACGTATTCTATTTCTAATGGATAATAGTAATTAATCAAAACACAACCATATTAATAGAATATGATCCTATTTTATCCCCTTGGATTATATTAGAAAATTTATAATTATTTTTTCAAAAGAAGAGTTAAAAGAGTTAAATTAAATGTTTAATAAATAAATCATTTTTAATATATGGATAAACATAATATAAATTAGACTATAAATATTATTGAAAAATTGAATAAAATTTCTAAAATAATATTATTTTATTTATAATTTTTAGACATTAAATAATTTAATTTCATTACGACACAATGATGATGCGGTAATTATCTTATTAATGAAATATTAAGATAATTGATATTATAAATATCCAAATAAATGTAAATTAATAAATCTGATAAATTCCAATAATTTTCTAGGTTAATATGACATGTTTGGGTTTATTAAATAAATGTTATTTAAAGTGATAAATTTTTAATGGATTTCATAAAAATCAAACACTGAATAGTGTCAAAATTGTCAAAATTGAGTTTTTAAAACAAATACTATATTGTTAATTGATATAATATTGCTAAAAATATAAGGATCTACCAAAAGACTTATATATTGTAATATATATTAATAATGAACCACATGGGGTTCTTTTGGATGTTTATAATATGTTTATTTACCATGTAATATAAAAACAGAAAGAGACATGGTAAATGCCGGACTATTTAACTAAGAGTTAAATCTAAAAGATAATGTCAATATGGTGAACTAAGCATGTCTAAAACCTATTTGTTGAAAGGTGATAGACCCATCCCCAAATTATCCTATAATTAAATAATTTTGGAGCAATTAGAAACGAAAAATTATTTTAATATAAAATAATATTTCAAGCTTTTCCTAAAGTGACCATCACCACTCTTATAAAAGGGTACATCCCCTTATCTTAATTTCACACCTCCAAATCATTTTGGATCGAAAAAACCCTCTCCAAATATCTTCAAAACATTCCAAATTTCATCCTAGATGCCTTCCTTTGGTCCTAATGCCATCCTATGTAACCCTTTTGATCAAATCAAAAGGAAGAACCTGAAAAAGAGGTAAATATTTCATCACCTCTTTAAAGTTCTTTTCTTATATCACTTCTTATTTATTTGTTTTTTCCATACCAAAAAAATAAATCCAATACCTTATACATACTGTGATGTTTTTATAAATATTGTAAAACCATATTTTTTATTCTACCCATCCTACAAGTGACAAATTCACAATACATGCGTACCGACGGCTTATCGTCTCCACGTTGTGGTGTAGTTTGTTACTCAAACACTTCATTATTTGTATGGCTATAATAATGAGTATAGCTAATGTAAATAACAAATATAACATGTAATTGATTATTTATATATGACATAACATCCAATTACATACCATTTTTCCATTAATATAATGATATTGTCACTCATGCGTATGTATGAATTAACATCTCCACGAACGCGATGAGATTCATTCAACATAGTAATCATTCAAAAATAATTTTCATTTTATGATTAAAAATAATTTTTATAAACATAATATCATTTTTTATATGAACCAAATACATCTTATTCATAAAAAACATGGCTAACGTAATCAAGAATATAAAGGATAAAGAATCAGTGAACACACGAATAGATGATACTTCTGAAATATTATTAAAAAATAAATATTATAAGAAACTTTATGATATAATATTTACATATATATTCCTTGAATAATTTAATAACAATGATATATATATTATACATGTCGTTAATGTACCCTCTACCAAGGAATAGTACAAGGTAATGGTCAATTTCTCAATATCTAAATTATTTGATGTTGTTTTTATGCAACTATCTACTGGGACATATTTTTTGCCTATGTCCATGTTTCATAAAAGAATTTTCAAAGGTATTATTTTAAAGGATCATTTTACAAAAACATTACTTTAATTTTTTTAAATATTTATTCTTCTATTCCATTAACATTAATGCCCATGATTTCAAAATGTTTTTAAGGATTTATTTATATGAACATGAATGATTTTAAAAGGTTAATTCCTACCAAAAGATTCGATGTGGTATGGAACACATTGACTCAAAACTATATTTTAAATGACTTCATTATATGAAATTGATATGATTTCATGAAAAAGGGTTATTTCTCTCTATGATTTTTTTGATCATTTTCAACAATGCAAATAACCTTGATGAGATATTATTCTTAATTGAGGTTAATTTATTATGACACTAATCCTCTATAATGTATCAATGGTTTTGTGATATGTTGGACTGTGGATTTGTTATTTTAGTAAAACTAATTGGTTATATTAAGTATTGACATTTCGTATTCTATCTTTAATTCCAATGTTTATGTTATGCTTAATCATTTTTATATGAGGAATGCATTGGACATAGTAGGTGATAGGTGGAGCCCGATATAGCTACCTAATGCATCAGTATGTCTCATGAGACAAACTAGTGTCTTGACACAATTCCTTGAATAAATATTATTTTTAGTGTTGGCACAAGGCCTTGAAAATGTGGTTATGACATTTGGAATTATGCATTCCATAATTATGAAATTGGATATGGATATTTCAAGTGATTATTCAAAAATTATAATATCCATGTGAATAAGTAAAATGATTTATTTGATTTTTATTCTACATATGATGCTGAAATTTAGGATTAAAAGTCTTTTCTTTTTGATTTATATATTTCATTAAATGTTTATGCTTATTTCTGAATTATAATTCTATATAGTTATCCATACTACGCATCTCATCTCACCGCTTTCTTATATTTTATTTTTCCATGATTTCACGAAGTGTATTATGATTGATAAGCAGGGTGATGCATGGGGATTAATGGCATTCTCAATGGATCATTTATGTTGTGTTTTGTTTTCTAATGTGTAATGTAACATTCATGAATGTAATATATTTTACAAGACTTTTAAACTGGTCAGTCATTCAGGACCTGATTCCTTGTAATAATTCCAATGTATTAATGTAATGCACCGACTCTGGGCATCGTGGGTCGGGGCGTTACATTTTTGGATAAGCCAGTCGATGATAATGGAGATGGAAGTGCATTGTCATAGGTATTCTATGGAAATACATGATATAATCCTAGGTGAGTGGCTCTGTGATGACAATGACTGAAGTGGAGATTAGCCATATCATATTGGAAAGATGGTGTTTTATGAGAATTTCCCACAATATCCATCTTTATGAGGGGAAATTCGGCCCTTGGTTTCCAATTTATTAAACATGGTGTGGATAAGGAACCAGTAATGGTACTTATACAGACTACTATGGTGGAAGACTGAAATTTGGAGAAAGGAATGCGAGGAATTACAAGACACTACCTAAAGGTTCATCTTTGGAAGGTGGTACTGACCGCATATTCGCATCCATGTACAATGGAGTGTCCACCATTGCATTATGTGCTAAGGTGGTGGATACTACTGTAGAATCAAGGAATCTATCATCATCTACTACCACTAGAACAATTACTTATTATCTTAGGTCATGGTAAATATTGCTTCTACTAACGATAGTGATGAATTCCAGGCAAAAACCTTAAAAGGAGACAAATATTCATCCATCTGTATCTACCTATGGGGGGCTCGAGGATCTTGTGCATTTAAATTTCTAGACGGGTAAAGCTCACACTCCTAGTCCCTACCCTAGACTCCAATTTAGAATATCATGCTAAATGCTCTATCATCGTATCCCAATCTAATTTGGATTCTATAAATCATACTAGATTGATAGTGATCACGTGTAGTGCACGATTCTTCTTTTGGCAGTGACGATTCATCCTTCTTCCCCCGATAAAATTTCTTAGAGCATGGTAAATCTTAAACATAGGGACGACCTTCATACAGGATAGTGCTAGAGTGGGGATGGCCTCCAATAAATCTTATAAGAGGATGGGGAGAAAGTCCATGTTGTGTATAGAAGTGGGGAGGATGATATCTTGGGTTTTAAGTAGTGCATGGAGCACTGGGTCACATGTTGAACGGAATATAGGGAGGACCTTCTTTTCGATGATCTTGTATTTGATGACTACCCCCCATTAGTGTATAGACTTGTGGGGAGGAAATACGTGGCTCGAAGTGATAAAGAGTGGAGGGCATTCAATGAATGTAGTGAGGGCTGGGGTAGGGCCTCCATTTAGGCCACCTATGGCATTGTAAGAACCTCAATGTCAGCTAAAAATGATTGAACATGGATCACTTTTGTGTTAACCATTGATACAGTAGATATGACCTCCACTGAAGTTGGTGATAACTTTTAGATGACCTCCATGTTGATGGCTGATGAGGTAAGGAGGAACTTCACTTTGATATCCTAAAATATGGTGAAAATATCCACAATTGGGATCATAGGAATTATGGGGACCTTCTAACTGGCTGTTAACAAGATATGTAGGACCTCATTTTGGATTGAAGCTCGTAGCATGGGGAAGAATTCGATTCTATGTGTGATAGAGGGGAGGACAACCACTCAGGATTCTAACAGTATCGAACATGCCTCATTACTGAATATCGACAACACAAGTTGGCCTGCAATGGATGTTGTTCGCAACCAACACTAGAATAATCACCCATCCTACCCATGGGGTACCTCTCGTCTCAAACCCGATTAGACATATGAGTGACACTGCTCTATAATAATTGGGAGATGATAATATGAATTGGGGGAGACATTGTTTAATGAAGCTTTATAGGATAAAACCCCCTATAAGCATCCTTTTGATCATGTGTATGACATTTTCATGTGGTCATCCATACCTGAGGTGGTGGTGTAGGGGCATAATTGACCCATTCATCAACCTGGGTGATTATATTACAGAATTGATGTGACCTGGAGGGGTCCCTACTTGGAATATCTTGGTTTATGGACTTAACCTGGAAGAAAAATACATCCCTAACCACATCTGTGAAGGTGAACATGTCATAGGAGAATTCTAGGGTGAGGCTCTCAAAATGGTTGGAAGTAATAGTGGGGAGTTTCAGGTCCCTGTGTGGCCCTTGTGAGGGGTGGTGTGATAGTGGGGGAAAACTATAAATCATGTTGGTCCATATCCTTAGTTGGGATGAACCCATTCTATTAATATTGTCACATAAGTGTAAATGTCTCTTTCATTTGGATGAAATTAATGGTGATAAGGGGCGTGGGTCTTGGTAACCATGGTTGTGGATGATTTTCCATAGGAGGGGGATCCATTCATGATAACCTCATTGGAATTTTCCCAACAAATACATTTTTAGGAGGGAGGTGACTGATTTCTTATAGTGTGGGTCTGAAAAATCATAGACAATTATATATCAGCAATGATAGTAGATATGTATTTCTTACGGAACAAACAACGTTTTTATTCCATGGATGGATAGAGATATCAACATGGAAAAAGTTTTAGGCTTTAAATAAGAATGATTAAAAACCCCACATTCTGATGATTTCAATGCTATGGCCACTATTTCATTGGTGGGAACTCATACCAGCTAGCTGGATATAGTGACATGATTCTCCTCTAATGTCTCGAACGTCGTTAATCCCCACAGTTGATTGAGAAATGATTCACATCAGTATCACTATTTCTGATTCCAATGTTTTCTACTGGGGCTCAAACCATCTGTGGGGAATGAAATAAATTGTTGGGCATTGTCTCTTATAAAATGAAGTATTAAGTAAATTTTTTTAGATATTCATGATCCATGATCGAAATGGGGTGATAAGATATTAGTATATCCTTCTGTAGATTCCTCCTCAAATTGTTTTGTCTAGTCTAGGTCTAACTCATTGATTATGACGTTGTTTGTGAAACTTCCTATGGTTCCATTTCATTAGGGATCCTTGTTAATTATTATTCATCTATTAATACATCCCAAAAGGGTCATGTTAGGACAACAACCAGTTGTCTATGATGTAATAACACTAGGAATTACTATCATGTCTGGATGACAGAATCTTGGAACAACCAAATCTTAACTTATCAAAGGGATTCTCGAGGGAATGGATGCTTCAGGCATCCCACATTGAATCAATAGAACATTATGTCAGATTGATGTCTCTAAGGTTTTCCAGGGCTTCCCATGTTTAACACAGTGTATGCTATGATTTTAACGTCCTGTAGAGACTAATCCAATTGATCAAAACATTACCAATAGTGGATCAGATAAGTACATCCCAAGGAGGGTTAACCATGAATGATTACCTAATGGATGGATCAAGATGCCCAATGATGATAGACCCTAAATTTAATTTACTAATAAAGGAATATTTCACACCATAAAGGCTTATCTAAACACCACAAATGGCGTATTAGGGAATGGTGTGCCCCAGCAATGGGATAGTACGGTTTACCATTGGATGGGATTGAACCTCCAGGAGGATTCCTATGTACCCTGTATAGAAGATATAGATCAAACCCTATGTATTTATAAATGTTTCTTATAATACCATGTGATCAATTTCATCCCACAAGGATGTCAAATATTAGGTATGAATTAGGACATATGGTGGGGGTTGTTTCGATGGATTAAAAAGGGTGACATGGAAACTATGTGATGATGATTTTTCTGGGCTTAAACCTTAGGGATGCTTCCTCCATATCCTCGTGGTGGGGAATCAAAATTAATGTAGTTAAAAAATGGTTTTATGATAAACTAAAGGAGGAAACTTGTGGGAATGGGGAACATTGATACAGACCTGAAGTAAGTAGAACCTCCAGGTCGGACATGATATTTCTGAGACACAAAGGATCAAGGGGAATACTAGGATAGGAATTGCTGATGTTATGAACCTTAAAATAGGATTCCTAAATACCTAAAGGGTAAAAAAGTCTTGCAAGATCAGGATTGGGGCATTGAATAATTGTGTAAAAAAAGGATAGAAACTTAGAAACATTTAGGGGATTATGCATGATTAGCGACCCATCACAATAGGAACACTCTTGGTTAGAAGATTGTAGATAGATTATGGTAATTATGCATGGATGGAAGCTTGTATGGATGGATTCAAACATCTATAGGAGGACGATCCAAGAGATTCATCCCAAAATTGAAAGCACCACATATGAAAGGCACATCCCCAGTATATACACCGATGTTTACCATTTGGAGGTATTGATCCTCTTGGAGTATCTAATTTAACTTAAAGGGATAAAAACCTACATTGTTTGGTATGGTGGGAATATAGTATGAAATATTTTGGGATGAAGGTTGAACGATGTGAAATGAATGGAATATACGATTGTGGGAGTGAGGGAAATTAACATTAGAAAGGCCTCTTGTATACCTGAAATGGATCAAATTATTGAAATCGTGATGTTTCAAACAGTTTAATGTGATTTTGGATGAGGGACATGGGGATTACACATGGATATCATCTCAAAGGGATGTTGCATATTAATGATGGTTAATGACCCAAAGAGATTATGGGGATTAAAGATGGTTTTTGGCCGAAAGAAGATGTCACAATGGATAGTTACTCTAAGCCCACATGATTCATACTTAGTGTGAGAAACAAGAGGTGACAACACACCAAATGATTATCTCCCAAAGGTGCAGCCATAAGGGATGGTGTGGGTCTTATGAATGGTTAGCAGCCCATGGATATGGATATTGGCACAAATAATAAGAGTGAACTCTAAGAAGGTGGTTTGGGGCTACATGTATACTGCTCCAGGCACACATGGTGACAGAGCCCAATGGAAAGGGATAGAGGGAGATCACTATTGTCCATTCCACTTCAGGTTCATCCATACATTCTTGCATGTGTCAACTCTGAGTTTAACATCTTATGTTGGGGACAATGGTTCATGGATGTTTATTGTCCGATAGCTCAGACGATGATGAATGACTAATCCCTTTCGACATTCATAAATGTACCAAACCACACATGGGGAAGATAAGGAACATGAAATGCACAACAAGAGTGAGGTGGATGTGTGGTCAATTGAGGGTCCCATGTTATCGATGCTATGAAAAAAATCAATACAAAGTAGAGTACATAAACAACGAAGAGTAAGGAACGGAATCAAAACATGATGAACTGCATGAGGGACCATGAAATAACGTCATATGGGCTGGGAGGAATGCACATGAGAGGGATCTAAAATGCAGAATGACCTTAAAAAAGGGGCTTCGTGAAGCTATGGTTCTTCGAAAATTGAGGGATATTCACTAAGGAATTAACTTTAAAAATATTCATTAAAAGGGGATCCATGAAGTGAGGATACTGATGAATCATGGTGCCCCACCCATGGCATGGTGTAAACATGTTCTTGGAGGGTGATTTGTAAATGCTGATTGCGCTACAATGTCCTACGTACCCAAAATGGACTCCTACATTCATAATGGCCATACTAATTTGCAAAGAGTGTCCCCATATAATGTGTATGGATGTTCAAATGGTGTGAATGGTTGATTGTAAATATTAAATACTACAGGTGATTCATTCTCTAGGTAGTTCTCATAGATTAGGGAGCTTCATGAAACAAGAGCATGGAATTTGAATAGTATGAGTATAAATCATTTGGGATGGGATTTAGCCACATATTTTTATGCACTAGGTACCATGATGCATGGTTGGGACGCCATGTAGATATAGGTGCTTAGTTATCAGAGGCAGAAATTCTAGACTCATATATCCTTCTATCACTATTATTTGGTGGTAATGGTGCATTCCAAACTCATAGAGATTTCCGTCACTATTCCACTGTGGTCACAATTACCATCATACTCACAGAGGTGAGGGTCTTTGTAATGGATCATAATTAATTGGAACAGTGGTGATTTATATGACTTGTTCAGGTTGAATGTTGTCACAATAATTTTGGGGGACCTCAATCCATCTTGATAATGGATTTCAAGAACAATAATGACCCATTTCATACATTCATGAGATCCTCTGAAATTCTCTTTTCGTGATTCGGGCATTATCCGAGTGTGAGACCCCATAAACACTTTATGAAAGTTTCTGGTGTGAGACCCCATTATCATTTTAAAAAAATTTCTATTATGACACACCCTTCCAGAATGAAAATGAATTTATTTAGATCATGTGCAGAACTTATGCGATGTTAGTCACATATACATTTTTTTGATATATATCTGTGAAGATCATTTACAAGACCTCCCCATGAGGGCCTTCTTAGAATTCTTTCATGATAATTATTATATGAGAAAAAAAATTTAAATATTTTTTTGGACTATTTAATGAAATCAATCCACCACATGAATCCAAAAATCATGAATACCCAACCGTTCCGCCTCTAGAGTAGTCACCGTTACATTATCTGTGAGATCCCATCATGAGAAAAAATGATAATCATGTGATGGTTAGTGATATTGTCATCCAGTTCATTTTGCGATGCATCATGATGTCCAAAAAAATCATGAGTGCTACATGATATCCCATTTTGACATCCAAATACGATCATGAACTTCATGACATCCTATCATGAGATCCCAATTCGATCATATAGTCACATGATTTCAAAATATCATGACATACCTCCATCATTCCCAAATATTATGTTTCTTCATGACCATTGTGGAATCTCTCTGTAAGACCCATTGAAAATCATGACTTATATTCATTATGTTCACAAGATCTCAATGTGACAGCAATTCAAACATTGATTCTTTGTGAGAACTATTAAAAAATTCATTCTCTGGAAATTTTTTTCAAACATTCACTCCCAATGAGATCATACATACATCCCTCACGTGAGGACATACATTTTCTCTTCCATGAGATCAATCCTTTTTCCCTTTTAAAATATTGTATGTATCAAAATTATTTAATCTTGTAAAATTTTCACTAGTGTGGGAACATACATTTTGTGCTTTCTTGGGATCCTAAATTTCATGATTTCTTCAGATTAGAAATTTTGGGGTTCCATGAGATCATTTATTCTATTCATTAGTGAGATCAGATATCTCATTCCCAATATTCATGTATTTATTGACTGCCAACCTTCACCAACAATTGGAGTCCTTATAAAAAACACAACCAACCCAAAAGTGCCTTTAAGAGGTATTTGTTCCTAAAAAATTATAATGATTATAAAAATACTAAAATCATTATATTTAGTTAGATTTAATGATATATATATATATATATCATTTTATTAATGTGGTAATGAAAAATTAATCACAATGCTTCGTGGAGGTGGTAATATGTGTATACATGAGGATGTTATTAATTTTAGATACAAGAAATAAAATGATATATTATATTTTCAGAATTATAATTATTTAATTAATATTTTTATATTTCATATATATCACAAATATTCATTAAAATTTTAATTTTCTCCTTCCATGTAATTCATTAATAAAATAAATCACATTGCATCGTGAGGTAGTGATCTTCTATACTGAAGAAAAATATTATCATATCCCCTATGAAATAGAACGTGAGAAGTTATATGTGATATAATAACATCATAAGTATAAGTTTTTTATATATATCACATGTATTCTTTTCATCAATCTTTATATAAATCCATGGGCTTTGAAAAAGGAAAATAATACACATCCATTCACGAGGGGGTGATTCTTCCAAAACAAGAGTAATGATTTCATATCACATTTGATGGAAAACTAGATGGACATAGTTTATAATATTTACATAATAACATATTTTCTAATTATATAATGTTTTTTATTATATGATATTATTTATATTGACCATTTTATGTTCCTGGAATGATAAATAAAGAAAAAACACATAGCTTGGAATTTTATCTCTTATCCGGCCACTACTTTAGGATAATCCCAACTATATTTATAGAATGAAATTATTAAAAAAAACAAGGACTATAGGATGAGAATAATGAATATTGGATGTTATTTGAACATGTTATTATGAATCAGATTTATTTGAAGGTGTGAATATGAGGGGAGAGTGGGAGTCCTTTTATGAGTTAGTTGAGTATCATGCTTGAAATGATTGAATGGAAAACAGTGTATCCTCATTTTTAAATCACCATAGGGTTCTAAAATGTATGATTAGAGATACATAGATAATATAATTCAAAAATAATGAAATCCAATTGTTTTTATAAAATACATTACGTCATTTTTAGCCATATTTATTTATTATAATCTATTGTAAAACTATTTTCTCCTTAATCATGGTAGTTTATTTTTTTATGTTTCACTATTCATTATAGTAGAAAATTATATTTAATTTAATTTATAATATAAATTATGATGGAAAAAATATGAAAACCATGTTACAATATATTAATAACATAATAGAAAATTTAATTTTAAATTTAATAATATAGATGTGATGAAAAAGGGTTTTCAGGAAGAGAATTTGTAAAAACATTATGATTTTATTTTAACTATAGTATTATTTATATTAACTGTATGAATATAAATTGATATTTATATAAATATAAACTATATATTTAATTAAAAATATTACTCCTTAGGTTAATTATATATTAATTAAAAATTATAATCAGTTTTTACCAAACGACTACTTTTAGAAAAAAAACATTTAAAATCAAATATCTATACATACTAAAATAAAATATAAATATGATTAATGTTTAATTATGAGGGTAAAAACTTTCTAAATAATACTTTTATAACATTATATGAATTTAAAAAAATTAAATTTTATGTTTAATTATTTTATTAAAATGAAATGATACTTTCCAAAAATAGATTTTTTTCATTACTGAAAAATAAATCAATATTTTTAAAAAAATCCCAAAAATTTCTCCCAAATTAAAATTTTAAAAAACATATTCCAAAAACTATTTTCATTTTATTAGTTAAATTTTTAAATAGTTCAAAAAATTAATTATATTATATTTTTATGAGAAAAATAAAATCATTTTTAGAGAAAACAAATCTTTACAGAAAAAATTCATTAATAAAAATTGATAGATTATTTAATTAAAATTTATAAAATAATTTATATTTAGTATGATATTTATATAAATATTTAATTTATTATTTAATAATATCCATACATGACAATTTAAAGAATTAGTTATAGAGGATATATATTTTGTAGAAAATTTGAGCATGTAGTAACATGTCAAATACACTATAGAAAATAATGAACTTCTATTAAAATATTTGTATGTTACACCAAAATTCTATTTGATATCATGGATGAGACCTAGTCCAAATAAGGAACACTCCTAACTCGGCTCGATAGTGAGGGGAATGATATTTACCAAAAGGATAAGACCTCATATGATGTCATCCTGTTCAAGAATTGATATCTTTTATTGAATGAAGACTATGCCATTAATAGGTTCCTTTTCCAAGACCCTAGGATGTCAAGAAAAAATTATTATAACATATACATGAGAGTATGGATTGTTTTTATAATGTTTTCATCAGTATTTTGGTGATTCATGAGTACCAAGGTCATCTGGGTTCCTAATCCCTCATATGGTCTCTTTAAAAACAATGATGTTAAACAAGAATACATGTATAAAAATATCCTAATGGAACTCAATAAAACATAAAAGTCTCTCAAATATACATTATTATTATTCCAACTACCTTTATTGACACTTTTTTTAAATGATAATTGACTAATTAAAATTATCCAATCATTAAAAATTATTATAGAATCATTTCCACTATGAGTATGTGGTTTGAAGATCATTAAATCACTCACAATATCATCTAATGTCCACATCCCTATATGGAGAGTGTGCAATAACATGGATGGTAATTGGTGATCAATATTAATCCACTAGTAGGAAAAAAATTGGGAAATAATGTTTGAAAGTTAACACCTCATCCCAGGACACCAATTACAAATTATAGAGGTATAAACCATTATTGAAAGCCATTGATGCATGGGAAACCATGAATGATGCATCTCTTATGTCACCTCCCACCTCATTGATTAATAAACTTCCAGTTTATTTTTAGAATAGGATTGATCCATTAAGACATCAAATCCAATCAACCACATCCTCTCCACCATACAAAAAACCACTAATATTATATCACTATGTGTTAAATAATTTCCAACACCAAACATGATCAATAAGAGAGGGTTCTAGCTACATAATAGTGAATAATACATACTCTACCAAAATCATTACATCCAAATTCAAATCAGAATAGACACTAATTAGACCTCATTTTTCTTCTAATCTCTAATATCTTACACTATAAACATTCTAATTAATATATTAGTGACTATGTTCCCCTTCACAAGTTTATAATAAGTTTCAAAATCAATCATATGACGATAATATGCTTAGGGACTTCTTTTTGAAGTTTACGCATATACAGATAAATCATTCTATTAGGATTTTCTAATTTTAATAGACCTTTAATCACACCCTGAAAATTAAATTCTTCAAATTAATATGTTATTGAATCAAAACCTCTATCTCAAGGATGTGGGTGGGATAATTCCACTCATTTGGGATATGATTCCTTATGTCGTAGTCCACCATATGGTCATCTTGTATAAACACACATCTCATCCCCTTGTTTGATTCGTTAAAAGACATTGTATAATCATATTATAGCTCATAAATAATAAACTATGTGTGGTTGTTAGTTGCCCAAGAGAAAACTTGAACTCATGATGTCACTTATTATTATATGTAAATAGAACCCCTCTCTTAGACCAATTGGTCAAGGTAGAAGCTATCCCATAGAATTTAATGCCCAGACCCTAGAAGCCCAGAGTCAGTTCATTATTGTAATACATTTGGCATGATTACAAGGAATCATGTCCCGAAGAACCAATCAATTTAGCAGTCTTGGAAATTAGACTACATACTTGAATGTTACATTACACATTCTAACATATAACACAACATAAATAATCTTTTTAGAACTCCATTTTTCCTTTAGCATAACCCTGCATATCAATCATAAAACACATTCTGGGATCCTAGTAAATTAAAACATAAGGAAGGGGTGGACTCTATCACTCTGTAAGAGTATGAAATACATCAAAAGATAACATATAAAATTGGCTTGGTGAATAATTGAAAACACATGCCTTTTCAAATAATAAACATGGACATGTCATGGAAAGAATATGAGTTGATTAAATAATTTAATAATAAAACATAGTCATGGATATTCTACTATTAGAATAACCACAAGAACAATCAATAATATTTTCATAATGAGGGAATTTATATTATGGGACATTCTGAATCATTTTTTAAAGGCCTCTTTGAAGACTTCTAAAAATGTTTAAGGCCTTATATAAAACCATATATCAAATTGGGAAAGGCCTCAGCCAATTTCCCTTCTAATTGTATCATGAGACCTACAGACAAATCAAAGAGCTATAGTGGGATCAACCCGTCACTTACTATGTCCAATACATTCCTCATATGAAAAGTTTGAAACATTATGTAACATTCCTATTAAAACTAGCATATGAAATTTCAATACATTAACCATAAATCATGAATGATATAAAAACAACACATATATAGTAAAACATATCATAACACATTCAATACATTATGGAATATTTTATTATATTAAATCAACCTCAATAAATATTAATATCATGTAAAGATGATGATTTAGTTTAAAAATTACCACTAAAACTTTTTGACTTAAATACCCCTTTTCCTGAAATCATTTAAACGTCACACAATTTATAAATGATGAAATATAAAAGATATTATTTAACATATGTGTCCCACAGATCCATGATACTTTTTAAAGGAATTAACATTTTAAGACATTCATTTCCATATAAATAAATCATTAAAACCATTTTGAAAACGTGGGAATTAATTAGGAATATTTATAAAAATAAATATTTAAAAAAATTTAAAGGATGTTTTAGTTAAAGATTAACATAAAATATTCATTTTTAAAAGTCTTTTGTTAATCGTGGCATGGAAAATAAATATGTATGAGAATATACTTTCACATAAACAATATTATATAATAATTAGTTTGTGGAATAAACTCGTGCCATGTATTCTTCCTTGGTCGAGGGTACGTCAACCTCTTTTATATTTTTTAAATCATTGTTATTAATTTATACAATAACTACATACATAAATATGATATCATATATGATATTCTAATATTTCTTTATTAATAATATTTTTGTAGTGTCATAGTTTTGGTTGTTAACTGATTTGTTTTCCTTAATATGTTTTGGTACGTAAGTCGTGTTTGATATGGATAAAATGTATTTGATTTAGATTCAGAATTATATTATGTTCTTAAATATTATTTTTATGAATCAAATGAATATTATTCTTGAATGGTTTCTATGGGGAATGAATTTCATTGTGTTCATAGAGATGGTAATCCGAACGTACGCATGAACACTACTTCCATATTGTTTTATTTTAGAAATAACGGAAACGAAATGATACATTGGTATATTATTATTCCATTATAATAAAAAAAATTATATGTGTTAATTATGTTCTTCAACACCATCCTTTATATGTTCCACATATTGTATTATCTAGTCATATCACATTGATGGGGTGGTAGTCCACACATCCTCAAGTGAAATTATCATATATATACAACATGAAAATAATAATGAAATTCTATAAAAAAATAATTACAGAAGCTTATATATTAAATAAATAACATAAATATAATATAAAATTACATTTCAATCATAATGGCCACTATAAGAGGTGGTGGTCGATGAGTGAAACAATCATCATTTCGTGAGGCAGTAGTTCACTGTCCACAGAAACATTATGTTCTATACCCATTAGATGGAGGTGTGTGTAAATGTAGTTAAAATACATCTTAAAAACATAATAGTATACCAAGGATTATATTGTTATTATAATAAAAAGAAAAAAGAGTTTTTAGGGGGTGGAGAAGTAAAATAGAATAAAATAACTTATGAGGAGATGTTACCGTTAAATCGGGTAACACCCTTTGGTTTCAACCAAAATGCTTTTTTGAAGTGACTTCTACCTAAGGTAATGATTTTCTGAGAAATATAGGGTTGTATGGAGCTTAATTGGGTACTATTTTAATGTACCAAGGGTCTTGAGAGATGTGAGAAATGTGTTAGAGGTGAGGGATTTTTATAAATGGATGGAGGGGCACTTTAGGAGCATTTGAAAATATTATTTTATTATATAATTTTCTTTCAATTTATAAAGGTCCATTACTAAATAAAGACGAAGATAATAGGACTGATGTTTGAAATAAAAACATCTAATAAGAATTAGATAGTTTTGTATATTTTTTTTAATTTTTATAATCTTAATTTTTAAATCATTCATTAATGAGGTAAACACTACAACATTATTGTGTCATTAATAATTTTATTTATTTGAAATCTAAATTTTTTAAAAAATACCACGATGTAGGAAATTGTTTTAGATCTCAAATTAATATTTATTGTCGAAATGAGAACTTATATTACTCCATGTAAAACTTTTATTACTAAAATATATATGTTTATGTTATTTTTGTCTTTACATTAAATTAATTAATATAAAGTGTCATTATCACTCTCTACGGGCTCCATGTGGTTTCAAAATAAACCCAAAGATTCTAGTGGTTGGAAATGTATCAAACAATAGGTATAGTAAAAATATTAGAGTAATTTAATATTATTATTAAAATACTCTTTTAACCTTATTTACCAAATTTACCTTTTAACCATGGTAAATAAAATATTTATTGAAGAAAATATTCATAATGTATAAAAATGAAAGTTACCAATTTACAAATTTTTTACCTCCAAATTCCAAATATGGAATCCATTTTTCCATGTTCAAAACACAGATGTGACAGAAATTAAATTAAAATTAATTCCCGTTGTGAAAGCAAAAGGCGTGTTTTTAAGAAATAATACTTATCAAAAGACTGATAGTTTTTTATGTCATGTTTAAATGTGAAATTAAATAAAATGAACTAAATTATCTTAAAATATAAAAATATAATCTAATGATACTTTAAAACCACTCAAATATATAATTTTTCACTGTAAATTATTTCGATTAAAATAGTGGTTTTCAATTCAAATTTAGTATCTTCACTATTCATAAAAATATGAAAGTTATTCGAAAAGTTCCAACAATTTATAAAAAATAAACTATAATGTCCCAATTCTAAATAAAAAATTAATTTCATTATATTGAATATATAAAAGAATCAAATATTGGTTTTTTTAAAATATTCACCATTAAAAAGCAGTAAAATTGCATTTTTTTTGAAAAACACTTCTTTTATTTGAAGAAAATAAATTTGTTCTTATATTATATCTGTGAAACACATAATATAGATTCTAAAATTATAATGAGAATATAAAATTCAAAATTCATTAAATACTTTTCATAACCACTTTTTGAATGACTAGTTTGGTACCTCATGGTGACCTCGAACTTAGTGTTGCGCGTAAGTTATTGAATTTATTTAAAGAGATAACATACTATGAAATCTATGGGTGTTTAATTCTCCACTCCTTAAATCAATTTTGTTCACACAATTTAAAATTTTTATTTTAAATTAAATGGATAAAATTAGATAAATACCTTTGTAGAAATGCCACATCGAAAATTAGGTTAATGAAATTCACTCTTAATAAGAGGGAAAGAGAAATGAAAAAGTAACCACCAAATTTTGATCCTGATTAGGTGAGAATTCGTGGAAATTAGGGAAACCTAATATTATAAAAAACATAAATATTTATAGAGTGATTTAGGTCATCAGTCAAAAACAAATGTAAAATTGAGGGATTCAAAGCCATCAATCTTTGATGATTTAAAATATCCTCATTTCAACAAAACATAAGGTACTAGGACAATAAATTTTTGGTTTTTAAATCCTTTCCCTAAAGTTTATTAATTAATATATTCATAGAATAAGAGAAAAAACTATAATTGATATTTATTGTTTCATCCTTCAACTAATTACTATTCCAAAATCATCATTCACTCCAAAATATAATATAATTCAAAAATATTCTCTTTATAAAAATCAAATAGGGTTTTATATATAATTAGTTTATTATTCATTTGTGAGAGTAATTAAAAAAACTAAATTATAAAAACTATGCCTTCACATATTTTAGTGGTAGGTGATGTACTATTGTCGCCCTTTAGTTGTGGGTTCAAGTCTTGCGGCATTACCGGATGTGATAGTTTGTCACCAGACCTTCAGGTTTTCCTTTTTATGAAAATCCAAAAAAAATCTTAAGAAATGATTTAAACATAACAATAGCATCTAATTTCAAACTTAATATATTCCAACCTTTACTCTTATCCATATAACTTCTATCCAAACTTACATTCCATGATTTAGAAGGAAGGTCACTTAATATACATGTGAATACCTTCATCGTGTATTCTCATAAAATGTTGTAATAAAATTAATTGCTAGAAAACCATAATTAAATAGGTATGTTCTATTTTATTCCTTCTGTAAATCATAGAATACATGATATACAACATAAATCCAAATATGGGGTAATCACCAACAATGATGGAATAATAAAAACATTAATTAGTTCTAAGGTAGTCAATAATATCCAATATAATTTATCCAAATCAATAATCTATTATTACAAAATCAATTACACAATATCAGGAAAATATTAAAGTTTATCTTTCCTTAAAAAATTTATTTTTCAAAATGATTAACTTGATATTGAGTCACTTTTCGTGGTACCACACAATCTCAAATCTTTAATGAAATAGTACTGCAGTATACTCCTTAAATATTTCATAATTATTATAACCAATACATCATTTATAAAACACTCAAATGTCATAATTCTTCAATATCAACATTAGAAAACTAGTCATTACCCTTCATCTGTGGTAGTATAATAACATTATTTTTTTCCAACAACATCATTTGCGGTATCCTCTGATGATTGGAACATTGATTTGAGTAGTGTCCCAAATCCTTGTAGATGAATCATTGTACATTTGAAACATTTTTCTTACCATTTCAATGATGTACTTAGTGTCCTTTTTTCTACACTTATAACAAACTCTCACTCCCTTCAAAAATTTAAAAAGGTGATTCCTTCCACAGTTATTACATATGGGAAAATCATGATTTCCCTTATTATCTTTATCTATCTTTCTATCTACCATCCTTTTCTTCTATGGCTTCCCTTGAAAGCCATAGGACTTAGGGAAATCTTTACATATCTTATTAACACATGACACCATTTTCTCATATGATGAAAATATTTGGGAGACTATTTCTTCTCTAAATGTCAGCTTAAAACCCTAAAAGATATGATCATTTGTACTTTTTGGATCATGCGTATTGTTGGAGTTATCATTCCTTTTACTGGGTGCCATTTCTAAACAATAGCATACACTATGTTAGTTTATGAAATGCAATTCATAATTCCAAACATGTAAAATATCTAACGTATATTCAAATGATTATGCAAATAATCAATAATCATAAAATATTTATTCTTTGAGGAAGTATTTACTCCTAAATCCTTCATAATATCTTGTAAATAATATATTAATTATCCTTTGAATATATCCCATGAGTGTCATAACCAAGAGTACACCAGGGCCCATTGTCGTCTAAAAGGATACCCCAGGACAGGACTGAAACTCCTTGTTTGATTTTTCACTAATAGGTACATCTGTTCTAGATTTTCCTCTACCTTCTCATATCCAGACATGGATTCATTCCTTGTAAAATACACAAAATATCTACATTACCAAAATTCTAGGAAGTTATTTTATAATAATCCTCAATGTCATTAGAGGGTAATGTTTCGTAATTAGATTTTTTTTCTAAATCTAGTTTCCAAGGTTATTAATAAACTTCCTATGATACCAATTGTAACTCCCTAACCCCAGATGCCCTGATTTAGTGAGTTATTTTGACACATTGTCATGATTAAAAGTAATAACGTCCCGAAGGACCGACCAACACAGCAGTATGAGAAAATAGATTACATACATGAATGTTACATTACACATTATAACCTACAAAAAAAATAATCCATTGTTAATGCCATTGTTACCTTAGCATAACCCTGATTATCAATCCTAAAACACATCTTGGGATCCTAGGAAAATAAAACAAAAAAAAGTAGTGAGCTCAAACACTCAATAGGAGTATAAAATACATCATAAGATAACATAAACATTGGGCATGATGAATAATTGAAAACACATGCCTTTAGAAATAATAATAATGATCAATTTATGGAAAGAATATGATCTGAGTAAATAATTCCATAATAAAACATAGTTATGAGTTTTCAACTAGTTGAATTACCACATAAACCAGTAATAATATTTTCATAATAAGGGAATTTTATAATGCATGACATTTTGAAACATCTTGTCAAGACCTCATCCAAGATGTCTAAAAATGACTAATTTCTCGGCCTAAACCATATATCAAATTGGGAAAGGCCTCTAAAAATTACACTTATAATTGCCTCATGAGACCTACCGATGCATCAAGGAGCTATAGTGGGCTTCACCCATCACTTAAAATGTCCAATTCATTCCCCATATGAAAAGGATGAAACATAACATGACATTTGTTTTATAACTAACATACAAAATGTCAATACGTTAACTATAAACCATGAATGGTATAAAAATAACACATCCATAGAAAAACTTATCATAACAAATTCAATACAATAAGGAATATTTTATTATAGCTAATCAACCCCAATAAAGAATAATATCCACTAAGGGATAATGATAAAGTTGAAAATGATCAGTAAAATTCATTGAGTGAAAAAACCCTTTTTTAGGAAATCATTTAAAAGTCACAAAATTTATAAAGGATGAAACTTAAAAGTTATTTTTGAGTAAAAGTGTCGCATACCAATTTTAACCTTTTTAAAAAGAATTATCATTTTAAAACATTCATGTCCATATAAATAAATCCTTAAAACCATTTTGAAAACACGAACATTAATGGAAATATTTATAAGAATAAGTAATTAAAACATTTAAAATGATGTTTTAGATATTTGTTACCTTAAACTAATCATTTTTAACATGTCTTTTATGAAACATAGACATGGGTAATAAATATGTCTGAGAAAATTCATACACATAAACAATATCAGATAATAATGAGAATTAGGAATTAACCCTTACCTTGTCCTTTTCCTTGGTCAAGTGTTTGTTAACCACCTATATAATAGTTAAATCATTATTTTAAATTATAAAAGAACTACATACATATATATATGATATCATATATCATCTTTTAATATTTCTTAATTAAAAATATATTAGTAGTATCATTATTTCAGGTGTTAACTACTTTATTTTTCTTTTATAAATTTTGTTACATAAGTCATGTTTTTCATGGATAGGATGTATTTGATTTACATGCAAATTTATATAATGTTTTTAAATTTTATATTTTATAATAAAATGAATTTTATTCTTTAATGGTTATGATAGAGAATGAATCTCATCGCGTTTGTGGAGACGGTAATCCGTAAGTATGCATGAACACTACGTCAATTTGTTTATTTTAAAAGAAAATAAAATAAAATGATACATAGGTATATTATTATTCTATTATAATATAATATTTCATACATGTTAAATATGTTCATTAACCCCATCCTTTATACATTCAATGTATGGATTGAACGAGTCATATTACTTTGAGGGGTGGTAGTCTGCACTTCCCTAAATGAAATTATCATATATATACAACATGAAATGAATATAGGTATTCTAGAAAAGAAAATTAAATAAGTTTATAGAAAAAATAAATATAATTAATATAATATATAATTACAATTTCATCATAATGGCCACCATAAAAGGTTTTATTAGATGATTGAACAATCATTGTTTCGCGAGGCAGTAATTTGTCGTACACAGAATCATTATTTCTTATAACAATTAGATGGAGGTGTGTGTAAGTGTAGTTAAAATAAATCTCAAAACAAAAACCTATTTTAATGAGGATACTGGTGTTGTTACGAAAAAAATAAAAAAAGAGTTCAGAAGGTTAGAGAAGTAAAATAAATAAAAATAACTTAAGAGGAGATGCTACTTTTAAATCGGGTAACTCCCTTTGGATTAAACCCAAATGATTCCTTGAAGATTCTTATGCATGTGGTATGTCTCCGAAGAGGAATAAGTGTATATATAATGCTTAATATGGAAGATGTGTGATGATCCAAAATTATTTAGAGGTGTGAGAAATGTGTTAGAGGACATGGCCTTTTATAAGGGGGGGGGGGGCTCTTTATGAATATTTGAAAATATTATTTTATTATATAAAGTTCTTTGATTTATAAAGTACCAAAACCGAATATATTCAATGATAAGTTGACTCATCTTTAAATTAAATAATTAAATAATAATTGGACAGGTTTTGGATAATGGTTTAATTTTTATAATCTAATTTATTTAAATCATTCATTAATGAGGTAAACACTGTATTATAATTGTGTCATAAATAATTTTATTTATTTGAGGTCATAAAAATATAATAAAATACACTGATATAGGAATCATCTTTAAATTTTACGGTAATATTTACAGTATAAATGATAACTTCTATATCCCCTTGTAATTTTTTTACTAAAATATTTATTTTTATATAATTTTTTTCTTTACTATAAATTAATTTATATAATGGGTTATTATAACTCTTAAATGTCTCCTTGTGGTCCCAAAACCGACCCAAAGATTCCCATGGTCGGAAATATATCTACCAATAATAATAATAAATATGTTAGGGTAATTTATTATTATTATAAAAAATATTTGTTTACCCTTATTTACCAGATTTACCCTTTGACCGTGGTAAATAAAATATTTTCTGAAATAAATATTCATAATGTTTAAAAATAAAAGTTCACTATATGCACAACTTATACCTATTCATTCCAAATATGGAATCCAATTTTCATTATTCAAAACACATTAGTGTCCAAAATTAATTTAATATTAATTCCAGTTGTCAAAACAAAAAACGTGTTTTTAAGAAATAATAACTATCAAAAGATTGGAACTTGTTTATGCCTAGTTTAAATGTGAAATTACATTCAATGACCAAAATTATATTAAATAATATAAATATTATCTAACGATACATTAAAACCATTAAAATTTATAATTTAACACTTTAAATTATTTCGATTAACAAAGATGTTTTCAATTAAAATTTTGTATTTTTACAATTCTTCAATATAAGAAAGTTATATGAAAAGTACAAGAAATATATCCAAATTATTTTTCATTATTCTAAAGAATAATTTGTTTTCATTAAATTGAATATAAAATTTTTTCCAAATATTGGTATTTTAAAAAAGGATCTCCATTAAAACGATGTAAAATTGCCTTTCTTGAAAAATACTCCTTTTATCTAAAAAATTAATTTATTCTTATATTATGTCTAAGAAACACATAATATGTATTATAAAATTATATAAAGTATATGATATTGAAAATTCAATTAATACTATACATAACGATTTTTTGAATGGCTATTTTGGTATGTCGTGGTGCGCTCAAACACCGAGTTGTGTGTATCGCATTTTATTGAATATATTTGAAGAGATAATGTACTATGAAATCATGGGGTGTTAAATAGAAGGCTTTAACGAAATTTATATAATAACAACAAAATCTTAATACTCTTCATATATTGAAAAATTTCATGGGATTCTCCATTAATATTACTTCTCAAAAATCATTGGATCCATGGGAACTCCTCTTTCGACGTTCATATTTCCAATAAAAATCCACCTCAAATCCAAAAGTAACCTTTATATATCATAGAATATATATTTTTCTCCATTTAATAATCTGTAACAACATCTGGGATGTCATTTTGGTCATCTTAAATCATGTAATAGACCAACATTTTCTCAGAAAACATGATTATCAAGGAATCAATAATGTAGAGTATGATTTGATTCATTATAATCATAAAATCATTCGAATAATTTTAAATCCAAAAAGGAATATTGAAATAATCCCATTGTCAATATTGGGGTCAATAGGGGTTTATATTGAATTTCCCTCTTTGACACTGAATTTCTAGTACCCCGATCATATGTTGATAATTTAACATAATTTGAATCGTCTAATATGATCGGGAACATCAAAAAATATGGGAAATTTTTTTACTTATTTTTTCCACATCATTATGCATAGGATAGTTAGAAAAGAGGATGATAATATTTTTATTATATATTAAAAAAATACTAGAGAATCCCATAATTATTCTCTTAGATTGGTTACTCTCTTTCCCTCATGGTCTACAAGTTTAACATTTACCTATTTCTTCTCACTCGGATACATCTAGTATAAAGTTATAGAAATCTAGATTTTCCTAGGGAATAAAAGGATTGAAAAATAATAATATAATAAGAGAAGGAAACATATATAAAATACTCTATAAATAATTATATTACAAATCCATGACAATTATAAGACATCATACTAAACCTCCAAAAATTTTATCATACACAACAACCCTGCTCAAATTCCATATATAATCATTGATGTTGTCACGAAGGTCCACACTTTTGGAATATACATGAATCATTGAATTTTATTGTATGATCTAAATTTACTGTCTAATTTCATAAATCTATCTTACTTCATACAAATTTAAATAATATTATTTCTGATGAATGTTGAGTACTCATACCAATTCCCCAACTCGAATCTTCCCACGCTGCTTCAAATCGGATGAAGAAATATGGCTACTGCCTCATAAAGTCACACCACATAAACCTATATTCAATAAAAAATCTTCCTTGGGGATGAAAACCATTCCAACAATCTTCTAAATGGGGGTTAGTTAAAAAAAATTAGACTTTATCTTAGGCTTTATTCCCATTTTAAAACATCGATCCTTGATATAATCATTTATTAATTTTTCTCGAGAGACATAAACACAATCATAGAATATATGTGTGTTAAAAAGTACAATATATTAACCATTCAACAATTTTGTAAAATTTTGATCCTTTACAGCCTTCAATTTCATTGGGTATAACCTCTTACAAAATTTGACACTAAATCTGGTCCATGTGAGTTCCCTGATCCACCATTCCAACAAAATATATTCCATCCATTTTTAACGTCAACATTGAATCATAAATGTTGAAAATAAAATTTTTGATATCTAATGGGTCTTTATAAAATTAAATATCCAAAAATTCATAAGAAACAACTCATTATTATCATGGGATCCCTTGTCTCTATAGAATCATAGTGGATTTTGATAAGAAATTCCATGGGAGTGGTTGTATGATTTGGAACACTTCTAGAGGTTTTTAAAGTTCATTTTCAAGAAATGATTTTTCTTTTTCAGTATATTTGGTTTGGACTTTTTTGGGGTGTTTTTTTTGTATAATAATATATTTATGGAACAAAGAGGGGTATGTAATAGTTCACTCAAACTCTCCACCCAGTACAATAAACCATTCGAACCCAAACAAAGGGGACTCACACAGCTAGAACAAGTTTTGTAAAAAAATTTACTTTCATAGTTGTAACTATGAGACCTCATAAGTGGAGGTATATAGTCATGGAAAATATTTCTCCTTTAATGGAATGTGAGCTCACAAAACATCAAACACTTAAAATTAGATTAAAATTCCCAAACCCACAGACTTCACCCTGTTCTGACCAACTCAACCATAGATATTTTTTATCTTTTTTGGAGGCTTTTGGATGAATACATATGTATATAAAAAACTGTTCTTTTCAAATCAAGTTTATGGTTGAATAATCTGCACCTCTGCCGATATATGGTTTCTTCTTGAACATATTTCTCTCTCCTTACTCCACTTTCTGGATGAAGATAAATGTATTATCAATGGTTGGAGGGGGTTTGGATATAGGAATTGATTATAGTTCATATTTTTGATCTTGTTAGATGGATCATATTCCATAACATGTTATCTATTGGGATATAGGCCATTCCATTTTAATTTGGGGAATTTCCAATGGGGGAATGCTAGTCCATGGTCTCGAGGTAGGAGGCCTAAATTGAATATCAAAAAGTCATGATTTAATATTGTATATGTAATTATGAAATTTAAATTTCCATGATTTGATCATATTATCATATATGAAACATATTTAATTTAATTTCCATTAGACGATCAATTTTATTAAATTTGGGAAAATTGGAGTTTGTGGAATTTGATTAATTAATTGTTTAATTAATTTAAGAAATATTATGACTGGGGGATTAATTAGATATTGGTATTATTAAATTGCTATGTTAATGTGATTATGAAATTATTGACAATGATAATAATGAGATGTTTTTTAACCTTTAAGAGTTAATAGGTTAAGTGAATAAATATTGATAATTGGTCTAATGAGGAATTGTTCACAATATTCCATGCGATTAATGTGAAGGGTTATGATTTTTGTGATAATGTGAAATTTAACACATTAATAGAAATTATTGATAATATGGTTAATGATGAATACCCTTGATCTATATGAAAATATTTTTCTATGAGTTTTTCATTTTTTGGATATGTGAGATAAATGAGTGATTGATAGTGATTAATGCTTCAAATACCCATATGTGAAAAATGATTGTGGATATGGGAACGAGGCTCTAAATACCCATATATGAAAGAATTTTAGGGATAGGGATTTCAGCTACAAATAAACATGTGAAATTAGGGCATTGGATAGGGACTAAGGATCTAAACACCCATATACTGTTAGACATGAATTTATATACCCATAAGATTAGAATAGGAAAATAGTTCCAATTGGTTATCATATAAGCTGAAATGAATTGATAAACGGTAATAATGGAATTATGATGTATGATATCACTTGGGGATAGTTTTGACTATGAAATGGAATGGAGAAAGTATTGTGGTATCCATGCCATCATGAACCCAATGAATTATGTCGTTAATTAAAGAATAATAGAATGTGATAAATTCTTATTTATGATTTGTATTATATTATTTATAACAATATATACATTATTATTTACTGGATATTGATTTAGACACCATGGGTGGTGGCCAAAAGATTTATAATGACACCATACTCAGGCATCCATATTGGTACCTGAATAGTAATCATGTTATAGGACACAATATAGCGAAGAGAGTAGTTTAATAAGGCTAAATTGGGATGGATCCGAGAAGACGGAACTAGACATGGTGTCAAAACACTCATGGATTATATTGTGTCTTTATATATGTTTTTATATTAGAAAAAAAATCTATTATGAAAAAATATATATAATTTTATTTTTTAATAGTGTACTCATGTTTTTGTTCAACATGAGATATTGGTTAAATTGGATTACAGAATTCATTTTAGTTATTCATTTGTATTTTTTTTATTTTTATCGGCTACTGAAATTATTTGAAATGGAGGTTAATTTCTACCCATCATCAATAGTACATCTTCACTAGTAGTCAAAATCCTATAGCATATAAGTATTTTAATGAGTTCATGTAACCAACTGGCTTAGGGAAGCAAAACGTGACACTAGGGTCGCTACGTTACAAAGTGGCATTCAAGAAAATTTATTTTCATTTTTATTTTCTTAATATTTTGGAATGTTTCACAAGATAATTGGATGATTCAAACCATGGTAAATAGATTTTTGGTGGGAGTTACTATCCCATGTATGTGGGTTAAATACTTATCCCCACAGACAGAATATTGTTATTCATGTGTGTTGTTATTGTTGGATGTTATTTTACCTCGAGTGATGCACTAGCTGTGTGATGAGATTGATTTTTATAATTTTTTTGATACTTGAATTATTTCATATTATGGAATGAGAGGTTTGAATGTATCCATCAGACTAGTCACATAGGATACATTGTGAAATTCATTATTTTTGGAATGCATAAGAAAATCATGTTTTCTGTAAGTTCTTAAGATAAAAAAAAGTCTTTTCATTGATTGGTTTGTAAATTAAAAAGGACCCAAATATTAATTAATGAATTTTGAAAGGATTAAAAATGTGAAAAATGGTATTATAATTTTAAATATGAATAATGAGAATGTGTATAAACATTTTTTACCAATAACTGGATGAATGTTGGATAAGGGTAGTAGTAGTGCCACAACTTTGACCATGTGGTGGTGTTATGTATAATGAATTGTCATATACTACTGTGGAACTCTATGAAGTATTTAATATTGTGTAATGTATTCTAATACAATTTTTTTTAAATTTTAAATATATTACTCTATGAAGATGATTGTTTATTGGAATATAATATGAAATGGGTGATGATGTGCCTCTATTAGTGGAACATAAGTATCTAATTATTCTAGATGAGGAAGAATGAGAGCTTTTTTGTAATAAAGTCTTGCACTTCATGTAGTTTTAGGAGAGAGAACCAGAGCATTTTTTGAAGAGTTTTTCAGATACAACCTTGTAGTTTTTGTTACAACCTCATATGAGTTTCCCTATAGAAGGAATAACTATGGTATTGGAGTTATGGATTGAGTCCATATAGACTATGAATTCTCAATTCGAGACTCATTCTATGTGGAAGGTGAATTTAAGTACTTATGTGTTCCAAAGATTAGAGAAGAATTGGTGGGTTGTTTGGGCTCAAACTATAAAAACATATCACATGAAAAATTAATGTCTATTTTGAAATGTTGTTGGAGAAATTGTATCTATAGACATTTATAAAGGAGAGGAAAAATGAGTTCAAGTATTTATCCAATGGGTGTATTTATGTGATAGACAATGTTGGTCACTTTATGGACTTGCAATAATTTTCTCTGAAATTATAAGGGTATGAGAGAAAATTGGAAATCCATTTCTTGGATAGACATAGATGTGAGATTATGTCCAGGGTGAACAAATTTCGATTAACGAATTTTGCTGAGTTGGAGGGTCATCTTATTATATCGTTGTGGAACCTGATTGAGGCTTCTGTTAGAGGACATGTCGATTTTGGGGGATAATTTATAGGTATATATTCGTAGAGTATGATGTCTTGATATGTTATTACTAACCATTGAAATGGATATAAGTGTATCCATGTGGGAGGATTTTCTTCTAAGAATTATATGGGAGTGATTTTACACCAGTGTGGTTTGTTCAGACAATTTCATAGATGTTTTTCCCAACCAACAATAGAGTTATGAGCATGTGGCATGATTGGATATCTATATTAGTTCTATATAAATCGATTATACATGGGTAATTATGGTGGATATAAGATAAATCATACTTCTAAATTTGGGTCTTTGACCCCATATCATCATGGGAGTTGGAGTTCTAATGCAAATATAAGTAGATGATTTATATGAGGTTCTTATAGACAAAAAATTTTATATTATCTAATTGGTGCATCTCAAGGGACAATGGGTAAATCATTTGAGATAGGGGAATAATAGGTTCATTAATTTAAGCCTATACTTTTGGATGGTAAGGAAATCCCATCTATAGTTAGAGGTACTCTTCTTATTACCATTACAATATCTAATGACTTATTTGATATTAGTGTATTTGACTATTTTATATCAAGATAAATTGTAGTTGGTTTTATTATATATGTTGAGTTCATATGTGATGTTATGAAAATAGATACAGCCTTAGTAATACATTCAAGATACATGTATTTATGAAACTGTATTCATCTTAAGGATATGAATTATTGAGTTAGTTGTGATCATTAAATCAATAAAATATCATGATTTGAAATAATAATGGTCATGGACTGGATAGTAGAATACCATTATCAAATAAATTTTTACAATATTATAGTGGCATTTACAATTCCAATTTGTGATAATTATATTCACCATAGAGAGTGTGATATGCATGTTGGACATGCATGGCCGATTCATCCCCAAGTGGGGGAGGTCGCCACCAAATTTATAAATATTTTTCTATATGATGGGGGTGAAAATCATGATGTATATCCACCATAGTGTTAAGATTCTGTGATTTGTTTTTGGTGGATATCATAAGGCTACCACCTATGAGATATTTGAATTTTACGATTGACCTCTTAATGGGGGTTGTTCCTGTTTATATTCAACCATATAGAATATAACCAACATAGTATAAAGAGAATAAGACACAACTAGAACATTTGATTCATAACGGGTTTTTACATCTTAGTGTTTACCTTGGGGTTTTCCAATCATTTTTTTTGAAAATAATGGTGATACGTTATGTTTATGTATTGATTTCCAAAAGTCAAACTACATGATAGTGATGAACTGCTATCCCCTTCCATATAACGATGATCTCTATGTCCAGATGATGGGAGATTGTGTCTTCTCATATATTAACATGAGATTATGGTAAAATAATTTTACTGGTTAGACTTCAAATATACATCATAACAAATTAATAAAATATTATATCATTTATGAGTTCATAATTATATCATTTGGGCTAGCAAACACAACATTATTGTTTCTCACCCTTTGAACAGAATCTTCCATACATTCCTAGATCATTTTGTATTATGGTTCATGGATGAAATTATATTATAATCTAAAAAACGTCAAGATCATTCAAAACATATTTTAATCACCCTATGTACAGTAATAGATAATCATATATACACATCGATATCAAAGTATCAATTTTGTATTGATTAGGTAAACATCATGAATCACATCATCTTAGAGGATGTTGTGTCAATGAATGTAACATCCCAAGTAAATAAAGAATAAAACATTTTCATATTTATTAATATTTACGAATTAAATATTAATTTTATTTTAAAGGGGATTTTATGTTCGATAGCGTACTCGATACGCAACAAAGAGTTTTTTTGAAATCTTACGTTGCACACTAGTAATATAATAATATTATTTTAAATGACTGTTAACCCGTAGCTGTTTTATAGGTGGGAATGAATATAAATAACTAAAATATGATTATATATGTTTGTTATAATTTTTTTACATTTATCCAATAAATTATAAAGGCTTACAATACGAAAAGAATTCAATTTTAGGCATATATACTCTAATATTCACAAAAAGGTTGAACTATCGCCTTTTGATGGCGAGAATTCTTTAAATATCATTTTGGTCACACTTATACATTATATTGGACCAAATAAAACTCTTCTTTAGAATTAGGAAATCAAAATTTACTTTGTGTAAATTTTTTGTATTTTTCCAATAAAGTTCATTTTTAAATGAATAGTGAAAATGTTTTATTTTAATTCAAACACTCTTTTTATTAAAATTTATTTACATGATTAGATTATCTTTTGAATTGTTTTTTAAGTTAAATTAGAATATATTTTTACCATTTAATCCAATATTGGTCATTGGAATTAATTTCACTTTGAAATTGGACTTAAACATGTGTCAATCTTTTGATATATATAGTTTTATAAAAACACGCTATTTGTCATGACATCGGAAATGAATTATTATATTAATTAATGTAACTTATATGATTTGAATTTCTTAAAATAGAAATTATTTTTGAATTCAGAATATCAAATATATCTTAGGGTGAATTGTTGGTAATTTTCTAAAAACATGAGTTTTTGATGAATAGTGAAACCACTAAGTGGTACTTAAAAAAACTGATTTTTCATTTAAATGAAATTTTACCACCTATGTGTTTTGAATTTAAAAAATCTGAAATACATGGTTGTCATTAGGAATTATAATGTGGTTCAATAGGATTAATATAATTTTTTGGTGAATAGTAACTTTTATGTTTTTAATCGTGATTAGAGGTAATTAGTGTAATTTAAGGTAAAAATAATGTTTTAATAATATGAAATGACCTAGAAACATGTCCTACCATTATGGGATGTTTCATGGCCGACCAAGAAAATCCATGGGTCAACTTGGGGACCCCATGGAGCCACATTGGTAGGAAAATGACATTAATAACTTTTTATTTAATGTTAAAATAAAAATGTCACAAACATGTGTTGTTTTACTAAAACAATTTCTAAATGGGGTTATACAAGCCATATTTTTCACTATAAATATTAATTATAAAGATAAAAATATTTCTTACATCATGATATTTTTTTTATAATTTTTAGACATTAAATAAATTAAATTATTTATGACACCATGATGATGCAACGATTACCTCATTTTTTAACGATTTAAATAAAATGACACGATAATGTAAAATCTAAGACCTACACTTGTCAAAAACCTATTGTATGGGTGGATTTATAACTTTTATCACCTTATCCTAGAAATATATAATTTTAGGATCTTTTAAATCAGAAAATCATTTTAATAATAAAGTCACCTTTTATAACATTCCAAGAGTGCTTCTACTCTCCACTTATAAAAGGCCACCACCTATACCATCTTACCCACACCTCTCAAGCCTTTGTCTCGGCCAAACCCTGCCCATTTGGTCTCTCCACATCCATATATTACTCCTATAAGCCTCAATTTGGACAGAAGTCTTCCCAAGGAAGCTTTTGAGCTCAAATCAAAAAGAGTTACCCGTTTTAAAGGTAGTGTTTTCTCATGTGTTCTTATGTTTTATTTTGCTTCTCCAACCCACTAAACACTTTTTATTCATTTATTTTGTATTAACACCAGTATATTCAATATAATAGGATGTTTTTATAATAAGGATTCTAGCTACACTTAAAAACACAATCATCTAATTGTTAAAGAGCATACTGTTTCTGTGGATGGTGAATTGCTGCCTCACGAAACGATGATTGTTCAATATTATTCTAAAACATTCAAAGGTGTCCATTAAGATGACAATATATTTATGTATGATATATTATATTTTTATGTTTTACTTAAGCTTCTGTATTTTTTATTTATGGCATACCTTTATGGTTTCCATTAGGGGTAAACGTGATATCTTCATTTTAGGAAGTGCGGACTACCACCCCCTCAAAGTGATTTGATTCATTAATACCATATGTGGTATGTATAAAGGATATATTCAATGATATTATATATGAAACAATACTAGAATTATAATATACCTTTATATAATTATGATTTCACTCCATTTATTACGAAATAGAAATGAAAGTAGCGTTCATGCATATGTACGTCTTACCGTCTCCATGAACAGTGCATTTCATTTCTTACCTCTAAATGTTATTTAATATTATAAATGCATGTATATACTGGATATATATGATATATATGATATCGACATCATGAGTAGAACTCTGGATATAATGGATACATGAAAAACTTGTAATTATATAGATTTTATTTTTGACTCAAGTACCAATGATCGATAAAACGACCGTTATTAACTTAAATAATTACATAGAGTTCATGATATGGTAATAAGTGATATAAAATGAATAATGAACATGAAAAAGGTTCTTAAGAAAATATAAATTAACTCAAGTTTATTATTTAGGTGATTAAAGAGAAATCAAGTCACCTCAGACACAAGGTATGGGACTTCGTCTCAATCACCTTTCAATGAGGCATATTATGTTTTATACACAACCTTTATTTACACGGTGTATAAACACCATTGAATTTTAAGTTTATCCAAAAGAAATCTTTTTTATATTAAGCATTTTATTAACGACAAAAGGGAATGTGTTTGTCGTACGTATGCAGCGACAATGACTTCTCTGCCGCCGTGACCATCATTTGAGTTTCAGCTTCCTCTACAAGCCATACCTTTTTTTAAATGAAAAATAAATACCATGTTTTTATTTTATTTTATTTTGGTTTTGAAAATGGTTTTCATAATGTTTTTATTATATCAATTTGTTGTATTGATATCTTGTGATTGAAATGTTGAAATTTTATGTTTCCTCTATGCCTATTTTATGTGATAGAATTATGTTTTGGTTCTTTGGAATTGTGATGAAGACAAGTGGTTTCGTGATAAACTAAGGGTGGGTGAGCCAAATATAGCTCTACAATGCATTGGGTAACGCAAAGGGGTTAAATTTTAAGGTTTATCTGAAGAGATTTAGGGAATATACTGTGATGGGTATTCCAAACGTAACCAAGAAGGTTACTCCCTACGTAAGAATGTTATGAATGCCTCAAGATACCTTTATGTCTTATTGTTTCTATGTTTTATTCATGATTTGATAAGGTATGTTAAAGTTCTTATGTTTTATGAGTAAAGTATGATTTCATTGATTCTTATGTATACATGTACTCATGTTTCCTTTCCATATTTTTATATCCCTTACTGAGATTTTTATTCTCATCCCATGTTTTTTAAATGTTTTTCACAGGTCAAGGGAAAGGTACATGATGTGATGATAGTGTCAAGGAAGTGTCAAGAAAGAATCCATGTTTTATTTTAAATATGTTTTCATTGATGGGAAAAATGAGTACTATCTTTTATGTAACCACTTTGTTTAAATGTGGAATGTAATGCATGTTTTAGGATCTAATTCTGTAAAACTATAATCCTGAAAATATCCTCAACGTGTATTGTTGAAGTAATTGAAGATTAAGTAATTTTTAAGGCTTGGGACTTATAGTTGGTATCAACGATCAGTTTAGATAACTTTAGTAGTTAGAATTATATTAAATGATTATCCAAAAATATTATTTTTATCAAATTGAAATGATATAGAATTTGAAGATTACCATGTTGCTTCATCTAAGACATGTTTGTTCATAATGGTTTTCCACAGAGGAAATAGGGAAGCAGTTCTAGGAAGGAATACATTTGGAAATAACCTTCCGAATCAGAATCTTGAGATGGTTGGAATTGGAACTAAATATTTTGTTGCAGTAATGGAGCAGTTGACTCAAGCGATAATTGGTGGCGGTATCCATGCACGAGATCAGCTAGATCAACCACAGAGGAACATGTCAGTGGTGGAACATTTCATGAGGCATCATCCTCCATAATTCAGAGGATCATCTGACCCAGTGCTGGCTGAAGGCTAGATTAAAGCACTGGAGAAGATTTTTGATGTCATGGGGTGTTCATACAATCAAAAGGTTAGTCTTTCTATTTACCATTTGGAGGGTGATGAATAACAGTGGTGGTCGATGGTTAAAAATATCAGGGACGCTGATGAGATTGATTCTCTCGACTGGGATGAATTCAAAGGTATGTTTCTTGAGAAGTATTCTCCTAAGGTGGTTCAACTTAGGATGGAAAAACAATTACTGTATATGAGGAAAGAGGAATACTCAATGGCTTCTTATGAAGAAAGTTTCACTCGATTGGCAAGGTATGCTCCCAATTTTAGCCGAGACCTTGATAGTAAAATCAATCGTTTTAACTCAGAATTAATGCCAAATTATCGAAGGGCTTTAGCTTCTCGTGAGTTCAAAAGTTATTAAAAGCTTGATCAATGTGATGAGAAGGTTGAAATGGAGTTTTCCGAAGATCAATTATTCTATAACAACCAGCAGAAGAAGAGATCGAGGTGGCAGGATAAAGAAAAGAATTCTTCAAAAAGGTCTGAAAGTAAGAAAACTAAGTTTCCATTTTTTGTTAAATGTGGTAAAAGGAATGTTGGGGAATGTCTTCTGAATTCTGGAAAGTTCTACTGATGCGCTAATATGGGACATAATGCTCTTGATTGCACTGAAAAATATTAGGGTGATGGTAAGTCCAAATTTTATTTACAGTTAGTGAAATGTTTTAAGTGCAATATGATGGGTCATATGAAAACGAGTGTCTGAAAAAGAGCTTGAGTGATGGGAAACAGTTAGACTACAAAAAGAAAGGGGAGGTCAAATCCTTTGCAACTACTTCCGCAGATGTCGGTACATCAAATGAAGTTGTATCAGGTACTTTGTATTTTTTCAGATTATACCAGTGTGTTGGTTGATTCGGGGTCTACACATTCTTTTATCTATGAAAACTTTTATAGTAAAATGGGAATACCATCTCAAAAAATGACTCCTAAACTTTTTGTAAAAACACCTGTGGTAAATGTTGAGGCAAAAATAATTTATAAGAATCTTCCAATCCTTATCCATGGAAAAAACATACATGTAAACCTTATTGTTATACCTCTAGTATAGTTTGATGTTATCCTGGGTATGGATTGGCTCTCTATTTATCATGCTAAGATTGACTGTAGAGCTAAAGAAGTTTCTTTTCAGAAATACTTGTAGTGTGTGTACAAGAATGAACCCTTACTGTTGATAACATATCAAGAGGCCGAGAAACTTATAAATGATGGAAATTAATTTTACCTTTCACATATCGTTGAAAGTAAGAGAACTGTTTGGATTAATGATGTGCCAGTGGTAAATGATTATCCTGATGTTTTTTCTGATGAGTTTCCTGGAATAATACCAGATCGGGAAGTTGAATTTACTTTTGACTTAGTTCCTGATGCTAAGCCAATTTTAAAACCCCCTTATCGAATGGATCAAACTGATCATTTTTAGTTGAAGGAGAAATTTCATGATTTATTAGAGAAAGGTTTCATTAGACCTAGCACATCACCATGGGGTGGTCCTATTTTATTTATAAAAAGTAATGTTGGTTATATGAGACTTTTCATTGATTATAGAGCCTTGAATAACACCACTGTTAAGAACAAATATCCTTTGCCTCATATCGATAATTTATTTGATCAGATCCAGGGAGCTTTTATTTATCAAAGATTGACCTGAGATCAGGGTACCATCAGTTGATGGTAAAGGAAAAATATATCCATAATACCGCATTTCGTACAAGATATGGCCATTATGAATTTGTAGTGAGTCCTTTTGGGCTAACCAATGCACCTTATTTATTCATGGAATTAATGAATAGAATTTTCCATGAGTTCTTGGATAAGTTTGTGGTTGTTTTCATTGATGATATTTTGGTGATTTCTAAAAGTAAAGAGGATCATGAAAGACATTTAAGGGTTATTTTTCAAACTTTAAAGAAAAGAAATTTTATGGGAAATTCAGAAAGTGTCAGTTTTGGTTGCAAAAAAATTCTTTCCTCGATCATATTGTTTCTAAAGATGGAATAACTGTTGATCCACCAAAATCAAAGGTTGTGGAAGAATGTCCAAGACCCACAAATGTAACTGATATTCTTAGTTTTCTTGGTTTTCCAGGATATTACCGAAGGTTTGATATAAATTTTCCCAGTTATCTAGTCCAATGACTAAGCTAAATCGGAAGGGTTTTATGTTTATCTAGATAAAAGAATGTGATGATTGTTTTCAGGAAATGAAATGAAGATTGGTGAATGTTCTAGTTTTGGCACTACCATCCAGAAATGGGGAGTTTGTTATCTACAATGATGCTCCATTGAAAGGGCTTGGTTTCATCCTATTGCAGAATGATCAGGTAATTGCTTATGCTTCTCGACAATTGAAAACCCATGAAGTAAATTACCCTACACATGATTTGGAATTAACTGCTGTTGTTTTCACTGTAAAAATTTGGAGGCATCATTTGTATGGAGTAAAGTGTGAAATATATACCGATCACAAAAGTTTAAAGTATATATTCACTCATAAATAATTGAACATGAGACAAAAAAGATGGCTAGAATTAATCAAGGATTATGATTGTACAATTCATTACCATCCGGGAAGAGAAAATAAAGTGGTTGATAATTTAAGTTGAAAAGGTAATGCTACATTAACAATTTTGGGTTTGGAACGTGATCCTTTGGTTAAGTATTTGATGAAATTTGACATAAAATTTGTTGGTGCAGGATGTCCTTTTGTTTTGTTTCAGGTATCAGTGAAATATTTTCTATCAGACAAAATCAAGAAAGCATAATAGCAAGACTGTGAGTTGCAGAAAATGGTAGAGCTGGTTCAGAAGGGTAAGTTGCCTGAATTCAACATTGATAATGATTGTGTTTTGAGATTTGGGAAGATATTGTGTGTTCCTTGTGATTCATAGTTGAAGAGAGAGTTCTTATTTAAAGCTCATAGTTCCCCGTTTTCAGTTCATCCTAGCAGTACTAAGATGTATAGGGATTTGCGGGAGTATTAATGGTGGGACAGAATGAAAAGGGATATTGTTGATTTTACTATGAAGTGTTTGACAAGTCAACTTGTTAAAGCAATGTGGAAGTTACTGAAAGGGATGCTTCAGACCTTACAAGTACCAGAGTGTAAATGGGATAATATATCCATGGACTTCATTGTGGGGTTGTTGAAGACACCTCGAGGTAATAATGCAATCTGGTTTATTGTTGATCGCTTGACTAAATCTTCTAATTTCCTTTCAATACGAGATACTTTTTCCCTAGATCAACTTCCCTGTTTGTATCTTAAAGAGATAGTCAGGTAACATGGAGTTCCTCTATACATTATATCTGACCGTGATCACATGATCACTTCTAACTTTTGGAAAGGCCTTCAGAAGTCGTTGGGTACTAAATTAAATTTTAGTACAACTTTTCATCCTCAATCAGATGGGCAATCAGAATGAACGATTCAGAATTTGGAGGATATGATATGTGATTGTTCGATGGATTATTATGGAAGTCGAGACTAACATCATTATTTGGTTGAATTTTCATATAATAATAGTTTTCATTCCAGTATATAGATTAATCCATTTGAGTCATTATATGGTAAACAATGTCGAACTCTATCTTTTTGGGATGAAGTGGGTGAATGGAAGCTGATGGGACCCGAATTGGTAGAAGAGATTGCAGAAAAATTTCAGTTGATCCAGAAACACATGAGAACAGCTCAGAGTAGGCAGAAGAGTTATGCGGATAATCGGAGGAAGGATCTATCTTTTGAGGTAGGTGATCATGTTTTTTTCAATGTTTCACCATGGAAATGTGTGATGCAATTTGGTAATAAAGGAAAGATGAGTCCAAGGTTCATTGGACCATATGAAATTATGGAGAGAGTTGGATCAGTTGCTTATTGAGTGACTTTACCTCTGAGCTTATCTCAGGTACACAATGTTTTTCATGTTTTGATGTTGATAAAGTATATGCCAGATCCATCTCATGTTTTGAGACTACACGTAGTTTAGTTGGAAGAGAATCTCTCTTATGAAGAACAACCAATCCATATTCTTGACCATAGAGAGAAAGTGTTGCAAAATAAGGTAATTCACCAAGTAAAGGCTTTGTGGAAAAACCATATGGCTGAAGAGGTGACGTGGGAATCATAAAATGCTATGAGGGATTAATACCCCCACTTATTTTGATAAGTGAATAAAATTGCTGGGATGCAATTCCCAAAAGGGGGAAGGATGTAACATCCTAGGTAAATAAAGAATAAAACATTTTAATATTTATTAATATTTATGAATTAAATATTAATTTTACTTTAAAGGGGTTTCTGTGTTTGATAGCGTACCTGATACGCAACAAAAAGTTTCTTTGAAATCTTACATTGCACACTAGTAATAAAATAATATTATTTTAAATGGTAGTTAACATGTAGACGTTTTATTGGGAGGAATGAATATAAATAACTAAAATATGATTATATATGTTTGTTAAATGTTTTTACATTTATCCAATAATGGATAAAGGCTTAAAATAGGAAAAGAATTTAATTTTAGGCATATATACTCTAATATTCACAAAATGTTTGAACTATCACCTTTTGATGGTGAACCTTCATAAAATATCGTTTTGTTCAATATTATACATTCTATTGGACCAAATAATACTCTTCTATAGAATCGGGACATCAAAATTTACTTCGTGTAAATTTTTGGTATTTTTCCGATAAAGTTCATTTTTTAGTGAATAGTGCAAATGTTGTATTTTAATTCAAAACCTATTTTTAATATAATTTATTTAAGAGATTAGATTATATTTTTAATTGGTTTTTAAGTGAAATTATAATATATTTTTACCATTTAATCTAATAGTGGTCATTGGAATTAATTTCACTTTGAAATTGGATTTAAACTACTGTCTATCTTTTGATATATATTGTTTCATAAACACACGTTATTTGTCATGACAGCGGGAATTAATTATTAAATTAATTAATGTAACTTATATGTTTTGAATTTTTAAAAATATACATCATTATTGAATTCATTATATCAAATATAGCTTAGGGTGAGTTTTTGGTATTTTTCTGAAAAACATTAATTTTTAATGAATAGTGAAACCACTAAGTGGTACTTTAAAAAAATGATTTTTCGTTTTAATAAAATTTTACCACCTCTGTGTTTTGAATTTCAAAAATCCGACATACATGTTTTTCATTAGGAAGTAAAATGTGGTTCAATGGGATTAAAATAATTTTTTGGGGAATAGTAACTTTTATGTTTTTAATCGCGATTAGAGGTAATTAGTGTAATTTAAGGTAAAAAAATTCTTTAGTAATATGAAATGACCTAGACACATGTCCTACCTTTATTGGATGTGTCATGGTAGACCTAGACCGTCCATGGGTCATCTTGGGGACCCCATGCATCCACTTTGGTAGGAAAATGACATTAATAACTTTTTATTTATTGTTAAAATAAAAATGTCACAAAGATGTGTTGTTTTACTAAAAAAAATTTTAAATGGGGTTATAAAAGTCATATTTTTGACTATAAATATTCACTAGAAATATAAACAAATTTTCCTACATGATGATATTTTTTTAAAATTTTTAGACATTAAATAAATTAAATTATTTATGACACCATGATGATGCAGCCATTAACTCATTATTTAACGATTTAAATAAAATGAAAAGATAATGTAAATTATAAGACCTAAACTTGTCAAAAAACTATTGGATGGGTGGTTTTCGAACTCTTATCTCTTTACCCTCGAAATATATAATTTTGGGACCTTTTAAAACCGAAAAGCATTTTATAATAAAGTAACCATTTATAAATTTCCAATAGTTCCCCTTCTATCCTCTTATAAAAGGCCCCCACCTCTACCACCTTACCCATACCTATGAAGCCATTGGCTCTGCCAAACCCTGACCATTTTGTCTCTCCACATCCCTCTCTTACTCATAGAAGCCTTACTTTGGGCAGAAGTATTTTCAAGGAAGCCTTTGAGCTCAAATCAAAAAGAGTTACACGTTTTAAAGGTAGTGTTTTCTCTTGTGTTCTTATGTTTTATTTTTCTTCTCCAACCCCCTAAAATCATTTTATTCATTTATTTTGTAAAAACACCAGTATCTTAAATATACTATGATGTTTTTATAAGAAGGATTCTATATAAACTTACACACACCTTTATCTAATGGTTATAGAGCATATTGATTCCGTGGATGACGAATTTCTGCCTCACTGAACGATGATTATTCAATATTCTTCTAACACCATCAAAGGTGTCCATTAAGATGACACTATATATATATATGATATATAATATGTTTATTTTTTACTTAATCTTCTGTATTTTTCATTTATGGCATACCATTATGGTTTCAATTATGGGTAAACACGATATCTTCATTTTAGGAAGTGCGGACTACCGCCCCCTCAAAGTGATTTGATTCGTTAATACCATATGTGGTCTGTATAAAGGATAGATTTAATTATATTATATATGAAAATATACTGGAATTATAATATACCTTTATATCATTATTATTTCACTCCATTACGTACGAAATATAAATGATAGTAGCGTTCATGCGTACGTACGACTTACCGTCTCCATGAACGGTGCATTTCATTTCTTACCTCTAAATATTATGTAATATTATAAATGCATGTATATACTAGATATTTATGATATATATGATATATAAATCTTGAGTATAACTCGAGATATAATGGATACATGAACAAATTGTAATTATAAAGAGTTTAATTTTGACTGAAGTACCAATGATCGATAAAACGACCATTATTTACTTAAATAATTACATAGTGTTCATGACATGGTAAAAAATGATATAAAAGGAATAATGCACTTCAAAAAGGTTCATAAGCAAGTAGAAATTAACTCAAGTTTATTATTCAGGTGATTAAAGAGAAATCGAGTCACGTCAGACATGAGGTATGGTACTTCGTATTAATCTCCTTTCATTGAGGCATATTTTGTTTTATAGACAACCTTCTTTTATATTGTGTATAAACCCCTTTGACTTTTACATTTATCCAAATGGAATCTTTTTTATATGTAACGTTTTTCTAAATGACAAAAGGGAATGTTTTTGTCGTACGTATGTGGCGACAATGACTTCTCCACTGTCGTGACCATTATTTGAGTTTCAGCTTCCTCTACAAGCCATACCTTATTCTAAATGGAAAATAAATACCTTGTTTTAATTTTATTTTATTTTCGTGTTGAAAAATTATTTTCATAATGTTTTTTATATCAATGTATTGTTATTGACATCATGTGATTGAAATATGGAAATTTTATGTTTCCTTTATGCATGTTTTATGTGATACTATTTTGTTATGGTTCTTGGAAATTATTATGAAGATCAGTGGTTCCGTGATAAACTAATGGAGGGTGAGCCTGATATAGCTCTCCAATGCATTGGGTAATGCGAAGGGCTTAAACGTTAAGGTTTGTTCAAAGAGAATTAGGGAATATACTGTGATGGGTATTCCAAACGTAAAGAAGAGGGTTAATCCCTACGTAAGAATGTTATGAATTCCTTATATTACCATTATGTCTTATGATTTCTATGTTTTATTCATGATTTGAAGAGTTATGTTAATGTGATTTTGTTTTATGAGTAAAGTATGATTTCATTGATTCTTATGTATACATGTACTCATGTTTCCCTTCCATATTTTTATATCCCTTACTGAGATTTTTATGCTCATCCCAAGTTTTTGAAATGTTTTTCACAGGTCAAGGGAAAGGAACATGATGTGATGATATTTCAAAAAAGTGTCAAGAATGAATCCATGTTTTATTTTAAATATGTTTCCGTTGAGGGAAATAATGAGTACTATCTTTTATGTAACCACTTTTTTTAAATGTGGAATTTAATTAATGTTTTATGATCTAATTCTCTAAAACTCTATACGTGAAAAGATCCTCAACATGTATTTTTGAAGTAACTCAAGATTAAGTAATGTTTAAGGCTGGGGCTTTATAATGAACCTAGAGAATGTTCAAGAAGTTGGTCATTTGGAGAAGACTAAGATTTTTTTTGATATCCATGTCTTTTTGGGTCATCATGCTGTTATCATAGGCTCTTCCATATATTTTACAATTTCCTATAAAAAATTTCTCAGTTGACCTGTAATGGAATAATGATAAAATGGTAATGACCATGTGAGAATCCATTATATGAGTCTATGAAGTACTTGACAATGACCCCAATCTTAATCCTATCCATTATAGGTTTTTAATAAAAAATGTTTTGTGAATCATTTTGGAAATTTATTGGATTCATGTTGATATAATGAAATTCATTTATGTCATATAGGTTCATGTAGAAGTGGATACATGAACAGAAATACCATATGAATGATTGTGATTTAAATACACTGGTTTATGTTTTGATGTTTTGGGGGAATTATTTTGGGGTGAACATTTTACTATGTATAAAGATCAAGAGATAAGAATTTATTTATTTTCTTAGTGACATATGAAAAATTTCGAGTGGTGTTGGTTTAAGTATATGTACCATTTTGATTTTGAGAGAGCATGTACACTCGAAAAGAGAAACATTGATGCTGATGCATTGAGCAAGAAATCACAGACTCAAACTGTTCGTGAGTCTTCTCTAGGTGATGATGATGACCATATTAGATAATATTCATGATTTGGTTTAGGAGGGCCTAGATAAAATGGCTCTCATATTAGTTTTACTAGAGTCTAGTCCTTTGAATAGGATCAGTAAATGGAAATATCAGTATCTGTAGTGTTTTATCTTGATGGAAAACCATGAAGTTTGGGAAACACTATAATATTAGTTTATATATATGGACAAGGTCATCTATTCTAGGAAACTACATATATTTCATCATATTAATCTTTTTAGGAAAATCCATTTATATCACCTCAATGCTGGATCGATGCTAGAAATTTAGATTTCTTGGGACCAAGTAATGTCCATGGGACATTAGAGTATGATTAGATGATTCAGAATAGTATGGATTTGATGTAGATAATGAATAAATACTATGCATATATATGTTGATAACCCATAGACTTTAGATTTGGGGATCTTGTGCTTCTTTGGCTGTCTCCAAGATTATTCCACCATATGATTTAGATACAAAGAATGTTTGTACCCAATTTTTTAAGCCATTTGTTATTTTTGAGTGAATAAGGCCAATGGAATACCGGTTGAATCTTCCACAGTTATATATTTTGATGAATTGAATTGTTCATTGGTCATATCATCAGTGGTATCACCATGACATTTCCCATGTGATTGATGTAGATGATGATGATCTTGAGGTTGATACATTCTTTTAGGAGTATCTGATATGTATGATGGATCATAGAGACAAATTGTTTAATGGAAATATCTTGATGATAGTTCGAATATTAGGGAATCATGGTCATGTTTAGGAGAAAACATTATAGATGTAAGTGGATAGAAAACCTCAATTCTATGTTCTTTTTTCCCCAGCATCTTATAGATGATTGGGATTACAAATCGATGAAAATATTTTATAATATGGTGAGATAATATGATCATAACCTTTTCAAGATATGTCTCAAACTAGTTTTCTGGTATTTTTTTTCATTTTTTATTAACTTTATTAATTTTAACTTGAGGTTTTTTTAGTGAAATCCGATTAATTTGGAATGAACATGGGAATTCCATAGTTACAACATGATTTACCCAAACCAAGCACCTCAGGAAATAATCCTTGTGAACCCAAATAGAGGTTATTCATATGGATGACACAATGTTTGACAAAATATGTTCCTTATTAGTAGAAACCACTTATCCCCCCAGAAAAGATGTTAATAGTATGGTTCACTATTATGTAAAATCTTTCCATCATCTTATAAAGCACACATATAGAAACTTATGGCCTTTATTTATAGATTAAAAATTATTGATACCCCTTCCATTTACTAATTTCGACTAAACTCAAACATAAAAGATTACCATCATTTTTGACACAAAAAATGAATTTTTTGGTCTTTTGAACACCATTATGGATGAATAAAATCAATATTGAATAATATATAACAATATTGGTATGTGGTTTCTTCTAAATTAAATTTTTCTCTCTAGAGACTTTTTTCAGATGATGTGTATAATTTTATTTTCCATTAGGGAGGGTCTTGATCTATTAATTCATTATATTTGTTCCATTTGATCATGTTTATTGTATTTTAATCAAGATATTGTTCTTTATAGTTATCTTTGTTGTTCTAATTCAATTTGGGGAATTTTCATTTGGTGAATTCTCATTAATGATCATTAGGTAGGTGGTCTAGATTGATAATATTATAGTCTTGATTTAATTTTGTATATGTGATTTTTGAATTGAAATCTCCTTGATTTGGAAATTCCATTGGAAGAAAAAATTGAGTTCAATTTCCTTATATATGTTTTTTAATTGAAATAAATTTAGTTAAATTCAAATTAGTGAAACTGGAATATATAATTGGTTAATTATTTAATTGAATATTCTGATTGTGAGGTTGAATATTTTTTTAATTTTCCAATTTTTGTCAATATTAATTAATTTAAAATTATTAGTAATAAATTTTTTGATTATCATGGAATGGTTAATCGGTTATGTGAATACATTTTGATAATTTCTTTATTGATGAATTTTTCATATTAATCCATGTGATTAATGTAAATAATTATGATTTTTTTTCATATAGTGAAAAGGTAAACATTAATGGAAATGTTTTATAATATTTTTAATATAATATAACTGTGATTCATATGAGAATTTGTTTTGTGTGAGTGTGTGATATTTTTGGTATGAATTAAATGAGTTTGTAAAACGAATGAGGCTTCAAATACCATTAAGTGATAAATGAGTGTGGGGTCAGGCTGAAGTTCAAAATAACCACATGTGATAGAAAGTTTTGTATAAGGACTCGGGATCAAAATTCTCATTAGACATTGTTGTGTGGGATGGGCACATATGGTTTAAATGCCCACCATATTTCAGACATGACATTCGAAAACTATTAGGTTGGCATTATAAAATGGTTCTAATTGGAGGTGTTATGATTTGAAACTAATTAATAAATTTAAAAAAAAAGAATTTTGATGTGTGATATACCTTGGTGATAGTTGATACATCAATAGGGGCTGGTGTTTTTATTGTTGTTTGGGTGTCATCATGAACCCAAGGATTTATGTGGTTAATCAATGAATAATATAATGTGATAATTATTTACTTATTCTTTTTAAATTATTTTTTATAAAAATAAATACAATATTGTAGATTGGATAATGATTTAGACACCATTTTTTGTGTACTAATGAGTTGAACTCACACCCTTCATAAGTTATTTGATCAATACCCATATAGAATTAATTTTTGTAACATACGACTAGGGAAGGAGCCTATTGGTAGAAAGATGAGTTTGGATGAAGCAAGAAAGAGGGGACCTCAAATAATTTTGAGACCCTCTAAGAGTTTTTAGTTTCATTAATTTTTATACATTATACATGTGACACTTATTATATCATGAAATAAATAATATTTTAGTATGAATATTATACTCAACATTTGGTTCATCCTATTATATATCTTTTTTAGATATGGAATTTAAGTAGGTTATTCTGCTGGATTTTGTTTGTCGACACCCATTGTTGTGATTCTTGGATGGAGAGTTACTAGTATCCCCATGAAAAATATTAGACCCTTGTTTCAAATATTAAACCTATGGAATATTTGGATGCATTCTGGAGGCCACATATCTGAACAACTCAAGGCACTACTGTGTGGCACCTATGTCAGGACCTATAATTAATCCATTATTAGTGGTTTATCTAGACCAACAAAAATGTCGAATGATTAGATAATTTGAACCATTAAATCCACCAAATCTAGAGTATCTAATGGGTTATCCAATAGATATTTCTCTAAAGTGTAATCTCTATGAATAGAAGAGGAGCTTCAAAGAGAAATTGTCAACAAAAAACGGTCAATAAATAAATATTTGAATATGAAACTCCATCAATTAAACTATTACAACCCTTTCATAGTGGTCTAAAAAAACAAAACATAGATACATATAATATTCTAATAAAAGGAGGGAAAACAAAAAACAATTTGAAACATTTAATCACATCTCATGGTTTCGATGTATGGATAGGAAAAATTTGAGGTAATCATAGATTTATCATTGGAAGGAGTCTGAAAAGGCATTATGTGATATACCCAATTACAAAAACCCATTCCATTTAACCACAATCATCATGAAGACATCCTTATTTCACCCCAAATGCTAAAATAGTTTTTTGGCATGACCTGGGAATCATAAAAATGATAATTCACATCCAAATATTCATTAACCCCTAAAATTTGTATCAGAACATAATCATAATCCAAAAATATCATTTAATTAATATTGAAAATGATGTTGAGATGGTCAAAAACTCATAGATTCTAACATTCCAAGCCCCAATGGTTTTATCTCAAGTCTACCACTAACCAAAAAAGAACCTCCTTCGATAATTTGTTTTATAAAAATGACCTATATTAATTGGAAAAATAAATTGAATTGGTAGGAACACATCCAAATTCATCTTCATAATTTCCATGTGTTGGTCACTAGAACCAGGCATAATCAACAATCACATGGGAATGAATTCACCCATGATAACCAACATATACCATCTATAATGTGGGATTACTAAGACAACATTATCAGACTAAATCAATCCATAACCATCATATAAGAGAAATTTGTAATGAATAAATAAGAAAACATAAATTACCTAAAAAATATCTTATACACATCAGTCCACATAACTATTGTATAACCCAAATATAAATTCAAAAAACACAATTAAATAATTAGAACATGATATAAAAAGGATGATACATATGTCCAGAATGATAAAACAATCCTAATATCACCTCATATACCAACCAAATGAGATAATGTCTCATCTAAAAAAATTTGTAGGATGTTAATTAAGAAGAGGCTCTTATATTCATAGTTCCCATAAATTTACTTTCTTCTTATAAAAATAATTCAACATGTTCTATATGTATTATATATAAAATATTCCTAAATCCCAAAATAATATAATAATGAATATATTTATAAACTATAAAAAATCATTACTATTATTTTTTTTTTGAAAAAGTCAATTTTCCTAGACTAATTAACATTGGAAAAAATTCACATGAAATAATCCATTTTAAATCCCAATGGTTTCCTTTAAAAATAACATGTTTTCTAAAACATTTATCAACATGAATCAAGTAAAAAAAAATTCTATATAGAATAAATTTTTCAATATAAAAAAGTTTTTAAAATAGGAGTGGATTAAATATATATTTCTTTCAAAGATCTATATTGAATCATTATTTTTCAAAAAAAAAACATTGAACGCAAAAATTATATAATAAATATCAATAGTAATTATATTAAAATGGAATTAAAAAACCTAAAATATATTAATAATTCAATAGAAATCCATGTAAAATTCCCTCAAAAAAGAATACCCTTGAAGAAGTTTGAAAATCAAGGACCTTACTGAAAACAATCGAATTTCAGAACAATGAATCCTCACACTTTTAAACTAGATGATTTTAAAATAGTAACCCTCATTAAGAAAAATAGGTTTATACAAACCACACCCTAGGTTTCCATACTCCCATTTCAATGGAATAAAATGGTTTATTATGATATAGGATGAACAAATCATTATGAAATATGGTTACCTCATTCCGAAACACCATTTATCCTTGTAGAATCCCCTGAAAGGAGTGGGGATGTGATTCATGATCAAGAGAAAAGGAAAATACATGAATACATGAATTAAATAGTCCCAGTGGTATAAAAATAGTTCTGTGGAATATTTGTAATAATATATATTTTAAATGATTTTGAAAATATCTATAGTGTTGATGAATAGTTAGATAAATCATTCACTAATATTGTAGGGAATCTAATCCCCCCAAAATTTTCATTGTTAGTATTGACTAGCATTTCATGTTTCATAAATCTATTATCAAAAAGATGAAATGAAAATTTCCCCCAAATAACCACCCTAACATTGTTAGTCACAAAGTTAATTATACCATACACCAACCATGAACCATGGGCTATTTCCTCCAAAAACCAAAATTTTAACCACAAACACTAGAGAAACCCTATTAAAAAAGGATACTGTAAAAATAAAAATTTATATATAAGAGGGACTCAATGTGTGTCAAAAAAATTAATTGGTGAAACAATACCTATTTTATTGTCATATAACCCCCTCTCATTATCATAATCCTTTCACTGTTTTTAAATAACTTATGTCTTTAATTTATTGGGACAATTACAAGGAAAATTGATGTTCCTTATGTGAGTATTTAACTAATATTAGTGTTTTTTAATTTAATTAAGTCAGTCTCAGTAATACACCTAAATTTTGATGAATATATTTCCGAAAAAGTATTCTTTCTTTTAAAAAAATACACTACTAAAATAACATTGATAGTGATTATTTGAAGATTACTCCCTTAATAACATGATATGAGTTGTTTTCACCACCACCTAATTGATAGTGTTACATGGATGGGTTAATCAATACATACTTCTTTTATGTAACTTCTTAAATTCTTAAAATATTAACTTTTCCATTTTATTTTATTCCTTCCATTTTTATGTAATAATAAAATTTAGCATGAGTATGTTCTAATTTTCTCCTCAATAAATGACATGAATTATTTAACTTATACAAAAAATCATGGCCTGACAAAAAAGTATAATAAATGAAATAATATGATTAATATTAGATTAATATATTTCTAAAATGATAAATTTTCATATAACATCTTAATTTCCTTTCATTGATAAAACATTTCACTAATCACACATACTTCCAACTACTACATCATTGATTGATATATTTTAATTTTCACCAAAATGAATTATAATTGGTCATTAAATTAATATTATTGTGATAAATTATATATACGACTTGTTTATGTTTTAATAGATTATTAATTTTGACTATATTAAAGAATATTCTTACTCATTTTATATTTATAACATATTTTGTTTGTTAGATTACCACCTCCATGATATATGATAACATGTTTGTATAGTGAATAATTTTTTTATTCAATGTAATATTATTTAAATTTATTATTATTTTTTGGAAGATAATTTGGATGTTTTTTAGTTATAATGTTAATTTCTAATCCTTTTAATAAAATATCAAAAAAAAATTCTTTGAAATTTGTTGAATAATGTTTTTCTGTATCATCATCAGAAAACATAATTACCACTATCATTTGATAAAATTTGAAAAACAAATATAGTAATGGGATAAATATTAATGAAAAAAATGTAATATATAAATATTTAAATATTTCTCAAATATCTTGGATCAATAATATCATTACAATGAATATTCTATAGAAATATTTTTTTAACCCCAGATTTAAAAAATAATCATCAATATACCATAATAATTATAGTAACTAATTATAAATGAATTATATAAATGGTTTATAAATAGGAATATATTTATAAAATATTTTAATATGATAGGTATGGATTTTTAATTGATGATAGTGTTTCGTCAACAATTTTAACAAATAAGGAAATAGAGTTTCGTCTCAAGTCCCTTCATTGATACACATTTTATATTATACAACGATTTACTTGTATGTCATTAATATACTAGTTATTTATTATTTTATCTATAAATATAATTTATAAATTGTTTTTAGGTTCATTTTCAATATCATTATATATAATATATTTTTATTAATATGTTACTGATTACATAACATTTTTTTTGAATCGGTCTAATTTCTTTCGTGTTATGAAATATCCACTTCATTTTGGTCTTATAAGACCCTTTTTTCTAATATTATTTTTCAAAATTTAATTTATTTTTTTACTTAATTATTAGTTTTTAAATTATAAAATCCACTATATTTATGATTACGGATTACTAGATTCTCTTTTTCATATATGGTATGACCTCTCACAAAATTTCTCTTTCTTAATCCTCCAAATTTATATGAATGTTTTACATTGAATGATTATACAATCTAGATTTACATGTTCTATTGATATATTGAACATTTTTTCCTATATAAAAAATAATTATAATCGTTTAAAGAAATTTTTTAAATCCCAACATCTATTTACTATACTATGTAACTTATATATATAAATATTCATTTCTGAGAGGTATTTAGTTATAATGATACCTCATAGAATTATATAACAATTTATTTTCTTGGTGTTTTTATGAGAAGTTTATTGAATAATAAATGAATGAATCTATAGGGTTCTAGTTTTAAGAAATTTAAAAAAAAATTATATCCTTGGGTTTTATGAATAGTGTATTGGAACGTTTTTATAGATATATGTATTATTTTTATTATATAAGTGTTGGTTTGAAAATTATATATCCCTCCAAAAATGTGATTATGTGTACATCACATGAGTTTTAATGGTTCGTGGGATATTATACAAGCCAACTATGGTGCATGGGTAGTTTTTATAGCCACATATGTTATGCAGTAAATAGAGGGATCCTTGAGGTGTTATTTTTATTTAATATATTTGATGATGTGACATTCATATGGTATTAGGATCTAATATTAATATTATTATTCAATATATATAAATACTATTATTTCTATTTGTTTCATTCTTACAATATTATGATCACCATCATTATGATATAACAATATTCTTATCATCTCCCATGTTATTAATTATTATTGTGTTTACAGTTATTGAGAAATTAATCTCACTACATTCTTATGTTTCAATATCTAAAGGTTATGAATGAATGTATTATGTATGGTAATCCAAGAATATTATGATGTGTTTATAATTAATCAGTGACATTTATGTCTCATTATAGATATGTGAGAATCTTATATAGTGAAATGATGTTTCCATTACATTTGATCTACATAGGATTTATTAGGTGGACATTTCTATTAATTTAATAAATCTATAAATCAAAAATCCCATATATTATAAATGTCATAATTAAATGAAAATCATATATGTATATCATAGAATGTGTATGAAGCTATATTTTTTCGTCACCGAATATAGTAGTGCAGGTCTAATGGATGCTACATAGATATATGCATTTCTCCATATGGTTTGAATATCACATTTTTATATTATTTACATCTGATATTGCTCACCTAAAATTATTTATATAAAATTTTCATCAGAAAATATAATGTAATTAAACATGATATTTTACAAATAATAATGATTATTTGAAGGATTATCGTGTTATTATATCCACATATATTCATTCACATGATAGGTTATGCTCATATTATCCATAATATTTGAATTTGGAATAGTATATCCATTATTGATGATTATTGAATGGTTACACATGATAATCATGTATTGGAATTTTTTATTTTCATTATACATATATCTAAGATTTATTTGTTATGAGATTCTATAGGGAATGGTTTGAAATATCTTATTTAATATTTTAGTGAAATAAATGAAAACAATATATTTATAGGTGGTGAAACATTTATATTTCCACTCGATGAATTGACATGTTTAATTGGAAAAAATTCTTGGGTATTTGGTTTATATATAAAAATTATATTACATCCCTTGATTGATGTCTTGATGACATGTAAAGTGTCTTGAATAGGTGATCGATATTAATTATTTCATGTTTGCAATACACTTTCCTTCATTATGTGATCAATATTATTAATATCTATGTTTTAATTATTGATATATTAGGATACTAGATTCTTCTTGATTACAAATTCATTATACATACATATTTTGACCAAAATATTAATGTCATGTTTATGGAATTATTACATTTTGTATGTGTTACCATATTGACCATATGCGATCAACAATCTTTTATCTGTCCATTTCACATACATATGATGATACATAGTACATGTGACATTATGAGATGGATCGAACATTCAGAATAATTTTTGGGTTATATTAATGTAATATTTATTAATTAATTAGTTTCAAATACAGTGAAAACATATCCTCTTGACACAAGTAGGATAACCTTAATATGATTATAATATGTCGAGATTCACAAAATCTCTAAACCTAAAATGATCTGTGAGATATTTGAGAGGTAATAAATCAAAATTATTTATGTATTAATATATTAATATATATATGATTTATTCAATGATATCAGAATAAGATTCTAATCCATGTGTTATGTAACTATAATAGAGAGTGAAGGATCATGAAATTTTCATTTTCATCATCGACGAGGTTTAAATAATTCCTAGATTATGATATATGATGACTATAATTCAAGATTGATGTGTTTAGGTTGACATATATATATAGTGTATATATAAATCATTATAATAATATGTGATATAATGATAAGGATATAATTCATTTTTAATAATTTTTTTGGAAAAGATATTTGTATTGAAACCCCTAGAGATTAGAATATGTTTAGGATTATAATCATAATAGAAGATATTTATAGTTTAGTTCAAAAAACAATGTATCCTAGTCGACATAATGGTAAATATATGTTGTTTTTTGAATAAATTATCCATGGTTTAATCACAAAATAATATTTGTTTGAGCACTAATTCAATCATCACATTAATTATGGTTTTCTGTGACCGAACCAGAACATATCCATTGACACTCCCGGTATATATGCTTTGGTAAATCACATTATATTTATGATCTATTATAACAGATTTAAGAATATTTTTACCTTTTTTGTGATAAAGTTAGAGAATAATAATAAATTATTACCAATAATTAAAAAATAGGATTATTGTTTGATACAAAAGTATAATATATAAAATAAATATTTCATAAGGGATGAAATATTGTGATTAATGTTTTCATGTTAATATTTTGAATATTATCATAACCATTAATGTTTAATAATTTTATTATTTATGATCACAAATATGATGGTGGAAAATCTATGTATCTTGAATTAATTATTCCTTGTAAATGAAGAAGGGATGATAGAAAAATGGTTGAGAATTTTAGTATATTTTTATGATTGATAATGTGTGTTCTTAGTGACACCTATGGTAGTAAGGATGTAATCTTAATATAAAGTAATAATTAATGAATTTAGATATCCTCATTAGTGAGTTATATTTATCAATGATATTATTGAATATTATATGTGTTATAAATGATTAAAGTAATCATGTATGTATCATTTTCTCTAGTTTTGAAACACTTGTTTAAAATCATATTAAATTTTATCAATAAATTTGAAAAATAAATTTATGGATAGATTTTTTTTTGTACATAACTCTAACATCCCAGTTAAATAAAGAACATGAAAATTTTCTTATTTCATAATATTTGTGAATTAAATATTAATTACACTTTAATGGGGACTCTATTTTCAATGGTGTACCTGATATACAACAATGGGTTTCTTTTAAATCTTATGTTGCACACTAATAATATAATACTATTATTTTAAATTGTAGTTAACGCCTAGTCGTTCTATTTGTGGGAATGAATAGAACTAACTAAAATATGATTATACATGTTTTTTGAATATTTTTACATTAATCCAATAAATTTTAGTGGCTTAATATAAGTAAAGAATTCTATTTTAAGCATTAATACTCTAATATTCAATAAAAGGTTGATTTACCGCCTTTTAATGGCGAACCCACATTAAATCAAATTTTTTTTCACATTTATATGTTCTATTTTACGAAATATTATTTTCCTTTAGAATTAGGAACCAAAATGTACTTTGGATGATAATTTGGTATTTTTCTAATAATGATCATTTTATTAAAGAACAGTGAAAAATACTATAATTTTAATTCAAAAGTGTATTTTAATATAATTTATTTATATTGATATATTATCTTTTTAATTGGATTTAATGTCTAAAAAAAATATATTTTTACAATTTAATCTAATGTTGGTCATTGGACGTAATTTTATCTTGAAATTGAATATAAACAAGTGTCAATCTATTGATAGTTTTTATTTCGTAAAAACAGGCTATTTGTTTTAACAACTGGAATTAATTTTATATTAATTTCTGCCACTTATAGGTTTTTAATAAAGAAAAATTGATTCCTTATAAGGAATCAGTATTTCAAAATTCTGTAAATAGGTAACTTTTATTTTTAGACATTTTAAATATTTACGTTAGTAAATATTTTATTTACCATGATTAAAGGGTAAATATAATAAATAAGGGTAAAATATAATATTATAATAATATTAAATTACCCTAAAATGAGTCCTAATCCTACTGTATGATATATATCCGACCATGGGAATCCTTGGGTTGAACATGGGACCCCAAGGAGCCACATGGGAGTAATAATGACTCTTTATATTAATTAATTTAAAGTAAAGACAAATATGGCATAATCAAATATATTTTTGTAAATAAATATTTACATGAAGTTATATAAGTTATATTTAAATATATGAATATTAATTTGAAAGAATAATATATTTCCCACATCATGGATTTTTTTTTATAATTTTAGGATTTCAAATAAATTAAATTATTTATGACACAATAATAATGAAATATTTACCTCATTAATAAATGATTTATATAAATAAGATTATAAATATTAAAAAAAAATAAAAAACCTATACAATTCATATGGGATTATTTTATTTAGACCATGAGTCATCGTATCATTATTTTTAATTATTATTTGTCCTTTTGAAACCGAATATGAGTTTATAATAAAAAAGTTTGTTTGAAACATTCCAATAGATCCACTCTTATCCCTTATAAAAGACCTCAAATATAACTCATTAGTCACACTTATCAAGAATTTGGATCGTCAATACTCTACTCTAATAAGCTCCCAAGATCACTCTATTCAATCTAGAGTCTTTAACTTATGCTGAAATGACCTCATGAAACCCATTTGGTTCAATCTAAGAGATTTACTCAATTTTAAGGTAACGTCTCCTCTTAACTGTCATTGTTTTATTTTACAACTCCAACCCCATAAATAGTTTTTATTATATTGTTTTGAAATAACTACAGTATCCTCAATATACTAGTATTTTTTATGGAAAGTATTTGAACTACACTTACACACACCTCCATCGAATAGTTAAAGAATATACTGTTTCGGTGGATGGAAAACTAAAGCCTCACGAAACGATGATTGTTCAGTTATCTCCTACCGCCTCTCATGGTGGACATTAAGATGGATATGTGCTTATATATTATATATATTATGTTTATGTTTTCTTTATTCTTCTATATTTTTCATTTATATCATTCTTTTACGGTTTCCATTATGGGTAAACACGATAATTCCATTTGAGGAAGTGCAGACTGCCGCCCATTCAAAGTGATATGACTACTTCATACCATACATGGTATATATAAAGGATAGAAATAATGATATTATATATGATAATATACTGGAATTATAATATTACTATGTATCATTATGTTTTAATTCCATTTAAATATGAACGTTAAATGAAAATAGTGTTCTTGTGTACGTACGGTTTACCGTCTCCATAAACGGTGCATTTCATTTCTTACCCCAGAATGTTACGTACTATTATAAATACATGTATATACTGGATATATATTATATATATGATATATAAAACATGAATATTATTCTTGATATAAAGAAATTTTTATCACATGAACAACATGTAATTATAAGTAGCCTATTTTTTTCTCTAGTACCAGATATTGACAGAACAACCATTATTAACGTAAATGATTACATAATGTTTATAATATTGTAATAACTGATATTAAAGGAATAATAAACTTGAAAAAGGTTCTTATGAAAGTAGAAATTACCTTTAGTTTATTATTCAGGAAATTAAAGAATGAACGGATCAAGTCGGATATTAGGAAAGGGAACTTCTTAACCCAACTCGCATTCTTTTAGTTCATCTTGTCTTTCTTATTTATGTTATTAATTAATTTTTACATGATATTATTTTATACATTTTATAATTCTTATTTAATTTTATTCAAATTTAATCTTTTCACTATGAAACATTTTTGTAAATTACAAAAAATACGTTTCTTTTTATCGTACGCGATGACAACGACCTTTATGCCATAGTGAGTATTATTTGATCTTTGGATTCCCTAACAGGCCGTAATGTTTCTATAAGGTAAATAAATACAAAATACTATTTTACAATTTTTTTTTTAAAATTTGTTTTTGAAATTTATTGATTATTTCAATGTCTTGAAATTATTTCATGTGATTGCAAATGAAATGTTATTATAGAAATGTTTTTATTTTCAATACATTATGGGTTATTATTTTATTTGATAGGTGGTTACGTGATAAACAAAATGACGGGTGGTGCCATGATAAACCATGATAGGGGTTATTTTAAGACCTGTAATGCATGGGTATGGATTTCGGCCATATATCTATTAAATTTAGTGATATGTGTTGAAGTTGACAGTATGATTATTCTATTTATGTATGTTTATGTCCCATTTACCTTAATATGTTATGTGTTCTTTGTTTGTCTTTTATGGTAATATTTTGGTTACCAAAGGGTATAAAATGATCTTTTCTTCATTGAAGTGTATTTACTACTTCATAAAATTTAAAAGTATTACTTATGATAAAATATTTGTGGTTTTCTTGTTGTTTTGAAAAACTAACAGTTTTCCTTCTTGGTGTATCCCTTACTGAGACTTTTGTGGTCATCCCATGTTTTTGAAATGTTTTTCATCGGACATAATGTGGAATAGGGTCAAGGATGGGATCATGGAAAAGTCATTCTATATGAATCATGGAACTTAACATGATACTTTTTTTTCAAAGATTTAATATTTTGTAGAAAAAAATGAAAATGGGTAGAAGTGTCTACTTTTTCATCTTTTGAGATGTAATAATAATGTCCTAATTAACAAAAACTCACCCTGGAAAGATCCTCAATGTGAATAATTTATTTAATTAAATATTATGTAATGTTTTAATACTCGGTCTTTACAGTCGGTATTAGAGGTCGGTTTAGAAAAATTTAGGATTTAAGTGTTTTTGTTTGACACATGGTTAGTCTCTATGTATACTCTTTAAGTTAAATACTGATTTTTGAAACCTTTTCATATCAAGGAATGTATGTTAAAAATGGAATGGGGAGGATCTAAACCCACATTCTTATCTCCTCATGATGACTTGCATAAAATAATTATTGCAAAGTCGTTTTTGGATGATTTTGTTACATTTTCTAACATACAACTCACTTACAAGAAATTGTTTGAGATATCAAACACCACTACTGTACTCCATTTTCATCATGGATCATGGTTTGTATTTAGTGAAATCATATTTTCAAAAAACTGTCATTTTATTATGAAAGGTAAATATTTTCAAAGAATTTTCAAATATTTTACCTTATCATAACATTTTGAAGCATATTATGATTTTGAATAAGGTGCTAAAGAAGTAGACCCATGCACAACCTATTTATATATGATTTTAAAATATATTCTCCCAGCAGATACTTATGGTATTGAATGTTTCAACTCAAACTTAGTCCGACTGTTTTATAAAAATCAAATTTTATCAATTGTTTTGAAATTATATGTCATACATGATTATTTTCTAAAACTATTTTTTCTACTAACACCCTTATGACCAAAGTTGTACAAGGCTTAATCAGATAAAGGAAGCAGATGATTTTGGAGGATCTATAAATCATTTTTCTAGTGCATTTAACTTCTACCTACATGAACAATATAATGATTAAACCAAGAGGACACCATGATCAAGGTATGGTGTTTTTTATTTTGGGGATCATATCATTTTATCATATGGTGGAAAAATTAAAAAAAGGAAAATATATATAAGACATCAATAATTAAGATGTTGAGATAATAATGTTTTGACACATAATTTAGATGTATAAAGAAACCATTGGGGTTAAAACATGTTAGGGTTATTTTTGAATTTTATAAAAAGGACAACACGTAGAAAGTGTGACAACCCGTCGCGTCAGAGAAAGCTGCAAGAATGGAACCCACAACTAATGTGTGATTGGGATTTATCACATACCTCTAGAATATGTGAATTCCCCGGTAAGTATGACTTATTCGTTTTAGTTAAATATTTTTATGGATCAATAATAAATTTATTTTTGTGAATTATGTTTTATTATATGGATATCCTTAGAATAATAAAATGATTTGGTGATTAAGAGATAACTGTTATTCTAGAAGAAGCTATCTATTTTGGGGAACAATATATACCTATGGAAAATGAATTAATATGGGATTTAAATTGTGGGCTAATGGTTGAAATATTATTTTTTGGAAGAATTTATGTTTTATTTTGGGAATTTGGATATCTGGGTTTTTTATGGAAATGACTAACCTATAATTAAGAATATTCGATTAGGTTAATTACACATTAGTATGAGACATTAAGAGTAGTATATGCTTTTTAGATATAAATTTTAGGATTTACTGTCAAATATTATGGTATTAAATTTTTATGAGTTTTGGGTTTCAATCTTAGTTTGGATTATTTTGATGAATTTTAAGGACAATTAGGTTTTTAATGGTCTTTCTTTAACATTGGGTTCTTTTGTTGAATTTTGGAGAGTAAGGGTAGTTTTTTTATAAAGGATTATCCTTTTTTGGGGGATTATATGATCTTGTACTAAGTATTTTGGTTTTGAGTTCTTCTTTTTTGGATTATGTGTTTCTCTATAAAATGATTTTTGTGCTTTTTATGTGAGAAAACATTTTTTAATGCTCATTCTTTAGATAAAGATTAGTTTTTTTATAATCTTATTAAATGATGATACTCTAAAAAAAAGTAAGTATATTTTATCAGGCTCTTATTCTATGTATAAAATGAATTTCTCAAAATAATGAAAAGGAACGTAAAATGAAAAAATTGTTGGTTTATATTTCATACTGGGTAATCAGAGACTGTTTAACACGTCACATGTTTGTGAATTTCTAGTTGTTAACTTTCCCTTAATAATCTTTTCTACAAATCTCCAACAAAACATGACCATTTGTTTTCTATTCCATATCCATGTTTTCTGAAATGGAATCTGAGTATGAGTTTTCTTGGGTGAGCATTGTAATTTTCTTTCATTCTATTAACGTAATAGTTTTACTAAATATTCTATGGTATGGTAGATCTGATTCATTTTTCAATAATAACTTTTTTAATATTAATGCAGGTAAAATGAGGATTCTTCTTAAGATAAAAGAAGTGGCCACAATCCAAAAAGGCTATTGTGACAATTTTGTCATAGATCTTGAAGCCCTTCGCCGAATTGGTGTCAAATGTGATTTTTCGATGCCACACTACACTATTGAAGACTTCGGGCAACCACGTCCACCTGGATGGATTAAAGTTAATGTGGACAGAGCCTCAAAAGGCAACCATGGACTTTCGGGATGTGGAAGAATTTTTAGAGACCATCAAGATCGGATCCTTAGATTATTCTATGGAAGCTGCGGCATTGCTTCTGCACTGGAGGCAGAAATTATTGCTACCATTCATGCCATCTCTTATGCAAAGCTTTTCAACTGGATTAATATCTGGATTGAGAGCGACTCCCCTAATATTGTGCAAGCCGTCTGGAAGGGTGATGATCATCTTGCTTGGCCTCTCACACCTCATTGGATGGACTGCCTCACCACGCTCAATGGCCTCAACTTTATTGCCAATCATACCTATCGTGAGGCTAATACGATCTCTTATGGGCTTGCCAACATGGGTGTCTCCCATGAGATCACTTGGAGGAATGACCTCCCTCCGAAGTTGACACCGTTTTTATTAAGGACTCTAGAAAATTTCCATCTTTTCGTCTCATGTAACTTGTATGATACTCTTTTATTTTTAATAAATCTCTATGTACTGGTCTTTTGACGAGACCTCACCCTAAAAAAACATTTTTACTAAATATTTTCTGATGTGGGACTTTTACTGATGTTTCCAACCCGAGTTTTAAAATTGTTAGGACGCAATTTCCAAAAGGTAGGGAAGGATGCAACAACCAATTAAATATAAAAAATGAAAATTTTCATATTCATAAATATTTTTAAATTAAATATTAATTATACTTTAAAAGGGATTCTATATTCTATGGCGTACCCGAAACACAACAATGGGTTTCTTTGAAATCTAACATTGCACACTAATAGTATAATATTATTATAAATTGTAGGTAATTCCTAGCTATTGTATTGACAGGAATGAATAAAACTAACTAAAATATTATTATACATGTTTGTTGAATATTTTTAAATTTATCCAATAAATGATAGCGGATTAAAATAAGTAAAGAATTTGATTTTAATCATAAATGTTATATGGAGAATGAATCGGTTTTGGTAATGTTTTTTCATTGGGGGAATATGAAAAGGGTATTTATATACATGTGTATATGATTATACGAATGATTATTGTCATATGAATTATCGAAATTGGATAGTGAGATAATATTATTCAAATATTATTTCATATATATATTTTAGGAATGCATAGAGTCATTTTGGATATTCGTTTTAGATTTTAATGTAATATGTATTTTAGAACAAAATCCAATGTTATATTGGTTTAATGAAGAATAACATTAGAAAATCTATGATTTAGGAAGGTTTAAATAATTGGATTATATTATAATGGGATGGTAAAGGTAAAATATTTTAATGTCAAGTCCCATTTATGTTATTTGTTATGATAATTTCTTGTATTTATAATTATTTTCCACTAATAGTTACTATTTTGGTTTTAGTAGATTCATTAATTACAATAAATCATTAGTGGGATGGATAATATGAAACATTCTTATAAGAAAAAGCACTAAAATTAGAGTTGGGGTGACAAATCATGAGATAATTTCAAACATTCTCTCTTGATAGATGATTGAGATGAAAAATTTACCTGAATTTCAAAAAAAAACTAATAGTGTTAGTTAAAGTGACTTATGAGAGATTAGGTGAAAATGTTTATAATTCTCACATGTAATAGGTAATGTGATATGATAAAAAAAATAAAATGTCATAATTTCAAAAGATATAAGAATTATGTGGATAAATGTTTTATCCAATGGAAAATAAGTTAGGAAATCATTAATATATAAGAAATATACGAAATCATATGAAACTTCAACAAATGAATTTAATAGTTATGTTTCAATCTATATTTTATTGATTAAAATATCATTTATATTATATCTATAAACTGAAAATAGAGTTTTAAATAAAACATCTCATGGAAGGAATATGATAATTGTTTTTCATTGTTGGTGATAATCATTTCTAGGTAAATATTGATATTCTTCCTTTATTAGTGTTTTGTTTCAAAATTAGGAATGTGTCATCTATCATTATACATTGATTATAGTAATTTTCATAATGATATACATCATTTAACATCCTAAAATAAATCTTGATAATCTATAGTTTCATTTTGAGTTATATTTCTTATATATATTATTTCAATCTAGGTTGTCATATTTCTATGATGCAATTTATTTATGTTTGGATAAAGTAAACAATAAAATGTAAATTACCCGTAAATAATACATATGTGTTCGATTACATTTATATCATAAAAATAAAAAAAGGATTAAAACCATATTATAGTGACATTTTTAATTAATATAATGCTGTATTCATTTATAAATCATTAAATTTATTACATAAATATAAAATATTAGTTATTGTTGAAAAAGGATGTTTCCAATAAAATAATATTATTTATACAATTTATTACCCGTTAATAGATAAATATTAAAATTCCATACCATAAAAACCATCTTTGAATTCATCACATCAAAATTTACATATAATGATTTTTTTTCATTTTCTAAATAGGGTCATCCTTAGATGAAAAATGTGATATTTACGAAAAGAATAACTTCTATTATTTTATCACTCTGAAATAATATTATAAAGTAATTTTATCCATTAAAATAATAAAATGACACATTTATTTATAAAAATGTGCATTCATATGTATTTTATACAGTCACCTAAGATTAGCATTCATAGATATTAAAATATTTTATATGAAAATTTAGAACATTGAAAAAGTACAAGACTGAGGGACACAATAGTCATAAGTCTATATAATCATTGAACATATTCTTCTAATTTGTAGAAATATATTAAACATATATCATACAGTCTATCCCTGTTATGACCCTCGCATAATGTTTTTTCAGGATAGTGGTAAAGGAAGCATAAGAATGCGGTTTTCTTAGATGCAACGTACATGTAAGAAAGAAGATATAAAAGAATAATCATGAAAAATAAGGTCTGAGAGCATGGTAATTAAATTTTGATATCATACCTTTAATATCATGTATCATACATATGCATCATTTAATAATGATTTTTTGATCTTAAGACATGAATCATACAGAAAACAAGGTCATGAGTCATGAGATTATAACATTGTAAGAAGACATGGAATTCATGGAACACACGTTATCAAATAAATTCATTCCCTATAAGTTAAGGATTATTTCTGAAAAAATATAATGTCACTTCATGGAGGTATAATTTTTATATAGACACACACCCATCTCCAGAAATAGTCCTTTTCTTGTGTAGAATGTGTTCACTCCTAAAACCATGTAATGGTCAAGGTTCACTCCGATGACCATCCTAGCAGTCATCGTTCACTCCCAAAAACATCTTAGTGGGAAAGGTATGTTACTGATCCAATTTTACTTCAAATTATATCCTTTTTAATTTTATGAGATATAAATATTTACCCAATTAATTGGAGGTAGATATTTGTCCAACTTGTCACAAAATGAAATCATACATATGTGTTCCACAAGATATTAAAACAAACAATATTTCATGACCCAGAAAAAGTGCTGGGTTTAAAAAACATAATCTCATAACATATAAAATTAAATTGGTATCATAAAAATTAAATCATTTAATAACCTATGGAAAATATATATGTTTTGTTAATCATAGAATAATCTATGAAAAGTATCAGGTTTCATAAGTGTTTTATTATGGTACAACTCGTAGAGATAAAGTTTGTTTCGAAATAAAATTTATATATTAATTATACAACATTAAATGAAGAAATAATAATTTTATTCTAGGGTCATATCCATAGAAATCCATAAACTATATAAATTTATATCATTTAATATGTAGAATAATTTTGAAAGACCACATAGGGGATTTATTAATGGAAATAACATATTTTTTAGAATAATTTTTTAAAATATAAATCATTTTCAAAAATATTTTCTATGAATACCCATTGATAATTTTTTAATTAAGCATTAAAAATATTTTAAAACATTTCTTGAAAAAATATAATTTTCTCTTTGAAAAATTCATCCTAGAATAAAAACAGTTTTGGGACTTTGTTCTCTGAAATTATCATTAAAAACCATTTAAAGAATCATTGAAATAAATAGCATTGAAAATATACATTTACATAAATATAATGAAATATTATAAATTAATTTCAAGAAATTTTGGAATATATTAAATTATTTAGAAACATGTTTTTTGAAGATTACATTTATAACATATATAAGAACAATTGAAAATATTTTCAAAAACTTTTTCAATATAAATAATGTTTGAAATCAATTTTCTTCAAAAAAAACGTTGAAAATATATTTTTTAAAAATATTTTGTAAATATATTATTTAAAAAAAATTATAATACTCAAAATTATGCGTTAATCATGTTATGGTAGATAAGTCTATACCTCCAAAGAATTCCATTTTTCATTGTTAAAATATTAGAATAATTCATTGATCAAAAAAAGAAAAGAAGGATCCTTTTCATTTTTTTAAATAGTGATCCATAAACAAATATGTGTTTTAAAAATCAACGGATTGTAGTATGTAGTAATTCATAAAATTTTTAAAAACAATTTTATGAATGAAAACAAATATCTGACTGGAAAGATAATTAATGTTATAGTTTCATGGAAACATTTTATTAGTTTTCATAAGTATTGTATATAGGGAAATGATACAATTTCATGAAGATATCATTAATAACCCAATTATAAAAAAATCATGATAAATATTGAGATATTTATATTAAATATTTCTCAATGGATTCATATTCATAAATAATCCCAATAAAAATGTTATTGTATGAATAAACACATACAACTTTAGTTACATTGAATAATAACCACAAATGAATAAAATTAAATAAATTTTATCAAATTATGAATAGAAAAATATTTATGATATAACATTAAAAAGGGAATTATTTTCACCTCGTAATATATTATTAGGGAAACATATAACATGTGTCTCAAAGAATAAAACTGAGACAATGTATACCTTAAAAAATCGGAATTTCTTTTCATAACCGATGAAACGGAGATCATCTAATGGATATGTAGAAAGAAATACATGTAAAGAAAAGTGTTACAGAATATTTTAATAGTATTTATATATACCGAAAAAATGAGTGGTGAATAAGGAATATGTATTGTAGAAATAAAATTGAGAATAGATATCTCCTCACTTGATGATTATCATTGTGATCATGAGATCTATAAAAGAGTAACATCAATTGAAAATTTTAGTATCATTAAATAAAATAATCATATAACATATCATAGTGAATTATATATACCAAATAATAAAAATTAGTGGTGAATATGGGATATATGTCATGGAAATAAAACATAGATAAGAAAATCCTTACAAAAAGACTTGACTGTATTTATACATGATGAAAACTTCTGTATAATAAAAACAGGTTTATGAAACATAAACCATAGTACCATATTGTAATATTTTAGACATAATACTATTTTATTGTTACTTTATATAACATGTTTATTTACTATTTCATGATAACTGTAAATTTTTTGTAGCAAAAACCTTTTTTGTATATATTTTTCAATGTGTTATTTTTGATCATGTTAGATAGATTATGAATTAAATATTTAAATAATGTAAAACTATATATATATATATCATATTTAGGAATTATATATTTATTTATAATATTATATAAATTTCATAAATAGAAAATTATGTACACCATTAATGTAAACGGTAGGTCATACGTACAGATGAACAACGCTTCTATTTTCATGGAAAACTGAATGATTGTTGAGAATTAAGTGATATATATGTATTATCATTATATAATAATATAATTTAATATATATCAAATTTTTTATTAAACCCATACTTAATATATTCATTGTAATGAGTAAACCATTCAGAACTATTTGAGGAGTCCATAGTCCATATATCCACAAACAATGCTCTCATATTCTCACTGGTTGGAAAAAATAAGGTATGTTTAATATAATAATTAATGAAAAATAAAATCATCAAAAATATAATATATATCATTTAAAAAAATAATTAATTATTATTATCAACCATGAGAGGTGGTAATTGAAGAACTAGTGACATCATTTTGCGAGGTGGTAGTCTACGGTATACACAAATATTGATTATGTATCCCATTTTATGGAAGTGTGTGTGAGTTTATGACATAAAAATCACATGAAATTATCTTTTTATATTTATAATACATTGTTTATTGTAGAAAAGTTCAGGGAAATTCATGAGACATACTTTTTCAATGTTTTTTATTTCGTTGAAATTAAGAGGTTTTGGTGTTTTTTTAAATTTTAAAGTGTTAAAAATGTTCTTGATAATTTATAAATATTAATTTTTAAAATTCAAAATTATTTTTTACTTTAAAAAAATTTAGAATTTATCAAGATTTATTTAATTGTAATTAAATTTTTATTATTTAATTTTAATTGATATTTCAAATTTTATTTATGTCTGATATATTTATTATTGTGTAAAATATTAAATATATTTTTAAATATGTAATTTTAGATGGTTCATATAGTAATGAAATGTTTCAAAAATCATTTGTCTATCAAAATGATATATATATATACATATATATGTGTATATCTTCCTATATGTATACATATATATTACATTTCCATATATGTATATAAATATATATTATGATATATTCTGAATAATATTAATAATTATATATGTATATAATAACGTGTAAGTGTGTGGAAATAAATATATATATTTGAAAGTTATATATATGTTTATATATATAAGTATATGTACATATATATATATATATTTATGGGGTTAGTAGAGGTGGATATTGTATGACTTTAATACTAATAATAATTAGTGAGAAATGAGTGTTGTAATAGTGAAAATATGACGATTTGGATTAAATAAATTTAAATAAATTTTTAATAAATTGTTATTCCCGAATGGTGGAAGGTTGTGAGGGTTATTATTTTTAATGGGGGGAAACATTTGAATGAAGTTATTGAAGATATAAAATAATTAAAAATAAAAACAAATATCGGGTATGCGATAATCATCATATTATAATTATTACTTTTATTATGAACAAAATGGTTATTAAATATATAATTGATTTTCGAAAAATATTGTTTTAAATTTTATATAATAGGTAAAATGATGACATTGTACATTGGATTTAGACAAATAAGACAACGAATCGTGCTAATAAAATTGTCACACATCACGGGACCTGTTATATAAGTATTTAAAAATATATATACATAATTATTTTTAATATATATCATTGCAAAAAAAATTTGTCTATGAAATGTTATATATATATAATTATACATTTAAAATTATTTATATATCACATTGTGTGTATGTTTTTATATATATATATTGTTTTATATATTTTTCTATATAAATTATAGAATAATTATTTTTTATATGAGAATATATGTATATATATATATATATAAGATTCTAGCAAAAAAGACATTTTGAATAAAAGAGAACAATCCTTAAAATTTTAAATCATTTGAAAAAACTAAAACACAATATTTAAGAAGAATTTAATAAGAGGTGTTAAAAAATATAAATGATTTTTTTGAAAACATTATTGAACTATTTATGTAAGTAAAAAAAATTTACATGTGATTATATTGAATGAGAAGCATTTGATTTTACCTACTGGTTTTAGAAAGAAATTTATATGTGTTGTTGGGGAATTAATGTCAAATAATTTAACGAGTGTATTAATGTGGATAAAATGCCCGAAATATTTGAAGTAATACAAATAATCATAAATAATTTAAAGTATTGGGATTGTAATAGGATTTAAATAATATAGATGAATTGTTTTTATAAATTATATAAGATATAAATTAGAGATTGGCGAGGGAATGTAGTAATGTTTGAATAAAAAAACTATAAATTTGTATTGAAAGTGTCAGAACAAGTGATATTAATAATTTTTTTATTAATATAATGAGATTGATAAATTATAGTTTAAAATAAGTAACAAAAAATAAAATATATTGGATGGGGATGCATGCAATTGGTTTTTTTTCAAAAGAAGATAATAAAAATTGGTCTAAAATAATAATAATAATACGGGAAATTAAAAAAAATAAATGTTAAATATTATAATTATTTTCAATGAAATTGTAAATTAAATGTGTGGATTTTTTGTAGTAATTAAATTAAAATACGTTTTTATAATAAAACAATATATAAATAAATGTGCTTTATATATTCGACTTCCATCTTTCATAGTTCCCTCAATACTAAACATATTTACGTGCCATTAATTTCATAGAAATCAACTTGATGAGTAGGAGGTAAGAGCAAGGGTTTTATTGATTTTTTGGGTTAGTTTTTATAGATTTAATTAAAAGAATTTTATAAAATTTATAAAATTGAGATGGATAATTAGATGATTATATGTTTTCACCGGCCCATGCAAAAATTGTTCCTCATCTTTGACATGTTTTCATTTCAATATAGTATTTTTTCATATATCTTTATCTGTATCACGTGGGATGGGATTATTATTGATATCTCATTGGGAGATAGTTACGTACTATTTAACAATGATAATTAACTAGAACAAACAATATGGTATGTGAAAGGGGAAAGGTTTCCAGGATTTTATATCTTTTTATTTTATATGAATATATTAAGGCTATCCATTATTTTTGTATAGGATAATTTCATGTATTTCTATATCACATAATTTTATGTTTTAAAATATGGTGTGATTCCCATGTTTGGGTAAATTTTGTGACACCATCATAAAAAAATGGTTAACCACATATATTCATTTAATTAAATTTATGCCTCATTATCTCATGGCTTCTATTATAGTGCCCATAAAATAATTTAGTGAAACTGAATATGTAACCACTTTTAAATTAGATTTTTTATGTTTTTGTATGTGATGTGATGTGTGTAATGTTTGTGGTATCATTATGCCAACAGTCTACGATAGTGTATATGGATATAATATGATGAGAATGAGGAAGTTTGGATGTGGTGATGTTCTGGTGCGGTGTGGTTAGATTTTGCCTAGTTTCCCATATATTAATGCAATTAAAGAAATTATAATAATTTCATATAGACATGTTTAACGAGATAATTTTTGATGTTATGTGTTTCATAAATTTATAATGTCTATATAATACTAGTTTTCTAGAAATATGAAACATAGTGTCTTCCTTAATAAAATAGGATGACATAGAATGCTGATTATATTAAATAAAGGTGGTCTAAAGTGGAATTTTTTGATAAGAAGACACTTTGTGAAAAGTATTAATGACAATAAATGAATTTTCTTTTATTTTTTTGTCTAATTTTGTAAATTTAGAGGTGGAAGTGATTTGTAGGTTCGGTGAGGTTGTTAGTTATTATTTTAATCTCATATGATGATCATGGGTCCTTTGACTCTAAATGTATACACATTGTATGTTCTTGTGATTTTATGTTAACCCCACCCTTATCGAGCACATTGTGCCAACACCCACATAGTCATTTGGGGGTGTTTTCCCCAAAATTCAAATGGGACGATGGATATCTAGCTACCAACTCTTTTAAACTCATTCATTCATGATATTAGTAGGATATGAACATGATTTGATGTTCATAAGTCAAAAGTTCCACTACCAAGTTGCGAAGTGAAGATATGTGATGACCAAATTCTATGCGTGTGGGATGTGATGTGTTGTAATGGACAAATGTGTGTGGGAGGGATGTGATATGATATTATTAGGAAGAGGTGGGAGTGCTATAATGTATGATGTTTGGGCATGGGAGCATAAAATACATGGGAAAGGAGTGTGTGGTAACCTATCATCGATGTGATTCATATTATTTTATATACTTTTATTATGCTATTTAGTGAGTGATCCTTGTTGGGGTTGTGGTTTTTGTTATCATACCTATATAGGTTCTTATTTGTTATATTGTTTTTCTCATGAGTGCATTAGTATTCTATTATAACATTTTCAAGATATAAATTGGATTTATTGCTGAGTATACCTATATGCTCACCCTTTGTATATAAATCAATTTTTAGGATTACAAGAATAATTTTTGGACCATGTTGGATGATTCTACTTCATACCTTTGGAAATTGTGTAGTGTCTCTACCTTTATTTTAATCTTTATGAAATTCATTTGGAGAATTTTTTATGTATCATATTCATTTATACATGAATTGTGGGATTGTTTTGGTATATTTTTTATGATTTTATGTAGTATATTATGGATTTTTTCATTATCTCGTGATCTTATAATTTTATAGAGGTTAATGACTCCCATAAATGGAATTTTTATACCTTAAGTGTTAGTCGCCAACTAAGGTCCCACTAGTGGTGGGACACGAGGGTATTCTTCTCTCCCCCATTATAGTGTAATCTCTAGAGGGATAGGGTCATGGAAACCTAACATCAAAGCTGATTATTGAGAGATAGGATTGAGTTAGGTGTTAGGTGTAAGGAAGATTGCATGGGATGGTCGGGTAAAAGTGTTAGATGATCTAGGTTCCTGACATAGGCAAGAGAATACTATCGTGGACATGGGATTTTCGGTCCCCCATGATATGATAAAATGACTTTGAGCCTACCTAGTGACCAAGTGAGGTTGCACTACTTATATGATTGAGACATAGGAGAGGTACCAGCATCAATATGACATATGTTCTTATTTGAATTTGGTGATATTTTGATGTTAAAATAAAATAAATTAATAATGAAATTTTATGTGTTTTCTCCTAAATTTTCCCTTATTACCATTTATAGTATATTTTGGTAGATTTATGAATAATTCCTATAACAAAATTGATAGAGTAAAAGATAGTTTTTTAGAATAGGCTATTTTTCAAAACCATCATGAGGATTGGGTGAGTTGTTTAATTTCCTATTATAGGAATATTTTTAATGAATTTAATGGCTCATCCTTTTTTATAAATTTTTAAAATTCCATATAGTTTTCCTAATGCATGAATTTGTTAGAGAGGCATGCTTAGTGTATTTTGAGGTTATCAATTGTTTATTTTTGAAAAAACATATGAAGCATGTATCCACTAAGTATATTTAATAACGGAAAGATAAAATATTTTACTCTAAGACCATGCAATGAAGTATTATAGTTTCAATGTGATTTAATATGTCTTGAATTTCTATTCATTTTTTATTATTTTGAGCATGTTCTAATTTTTTTTGTAAGACTTGGTTTAAACATAAAAAATATTAAATTTTAAAAAATCTATATAATGAATATTTAAAATTCAATTAAAATTTGAAACCTTAAAAATAATTACATTGTCCTTATTTTCTATTTATTGATGTTATACATTATTAGTATAAACTCATGTTATAATCATGTGTTAGTGTAGAAATTATTATGGAATTTATTTATTTGTTTTTTAAAATGATATAAATTATTTTTTGTTACATGTTGAGAATAGAAAATTTAAAATTATTAAACTTATTAATTTATTATGGACAATAATTTTAAAGTACTAAAATAACCTTAAATCACCATTCATATGAGGAGCGACCATAAACCTTACCTAGTCTTGATTTATGTCAATAATTCACATTAAGGATCTCATTAGGTTTAGAGTTTTAGAAAATTAGGCCATACCTATTACATTACAACTTGAAAATTACATGTAGACACTACTACTCAATATAATTTTTTTTGATACATTAAAAACTCTTAAAAATAATCATTTCAAGTACCATGTTTTAGACAGTATTAATTTTTTGGATCCCTTTCTTGACCCTATTCATCTTTAGGTCTTATGGAAAACATTTCCAAAACATGGGATGATCATAAAAATATATGTAAGGGTTATAAATTAAGGAAAGAACACATTATCCCATCATTAAATACAAATCAATGAAACCATACATTTCAATCATAAAATACCTTACAAAATCATAAGATTTATGTATAACACACAGAAATAATAAATAATAAAGGTAACTTATGGAATTCATAACATACATACATTATAGCTATCACTGCTACATATGGAGGCAAATTTGGAATACCCATGACAATATTTTCCCTAAATCTCTTAGGAGAAATATTATCGTTTACCTCTGTCATGTTACCCAATAAATTGGAGAGCAATCTCAGTTTCACCCGCCCTAGGGCTATCATGGAACCTACCATATACGTAAAAAATCCCCAAGAACCAAAAAATATTCCTAACACATCAAGCAATAATAAAAGAAAAAACCATTTCCACATTGCAATAACAACATATCATTCATATAATCAATGCTTCATCAAACCATTATCAAAACTATTTAAATCATTTAATAAATAGATTTTTGAATCAAATTGTCCCATACCACATTAATTTTTTTTAATAAATTATCATTTTAAATAATTATTATCCATATAAATAAATCCATAAAACCTTTTTTACAACATGAACATTAATGATATAGATTTAGATTAATAAATCATTAAAAAATTTAAAACTGTATTTTAGATAAAGAGTTCATAACAAAATGAGAGTCTCTTGAATAAAAAAAATTTGGAATAACATTGAATAAAAACTTCATAAAATCATGGGATCAAATAAATTCATGATATAAAATCATGGGATGAAGTCTCATTGGAATTTAAATTGAGAAGAAATCCATTAAAAACTGTACCCTTATATTAAGGATAAATAAATAGCATAATTATATATAAAAATTAACAATACACCCAATATGATTGGATATTAAATGTAAATCAATCATAAAACATTAACACATATTATTTTTATGACAAAACCAATGACTTGGATTTTTAACACAATTAATGGAAATTGAGTTAAAATTACTCTTAATAGGTTCATATCGATGACATGAGAATTTTTCAATGGAGAGATTATGTGTACCAAAATTATATCCAAACAAAGAGGAGTAATAATTACAACATAAATAAATAGATATTGATTCCAAGAATAAACATGACATGATATACTAAAAAATCATAAGATTATCCCAAGAAAATGGAAATTAGGTTAAAACGTTCCCTTACCGATTTGGTAGCATACAAAACATACAACCCATGAAAAAAGGATCATAAAATAAAGATTTAAATTCCCATAAATTGAATTATATTACCCAATTCATACAATATTTTTCAGTACATACACAAAAAAAAGGAAATAGTGGAAAATATAGAATGAATCTCATGGGAAAAAAGTGAGATTAAAATCCCTTACCACATTGTAATCAATATAGTCATATGACAAAAAATTAATAACCACCAAATGATTAAAAGATTAACATTAATATAAAGATAATAATGATAATATATATCATGTTTCAGTACACAATAGAAAACTTGCAATAAATTTTTGGCAAACAATGGAAATCACACAAAACTAAAAGTGAGATAAGAAACTTCTTACCACGTTTCCGACATGACTTTTTTGTTCATTGTTCTTCCTGAATAATAAATGTACGTTAATTTATACTTGATTATGAACCATTTTTAAGGTTTATTATTCCTTTTATATCACTTATTACAATTTTATAAACAATATTTAATCATTTAAGTTAATAACGGTCGTTCTGTCGATATTCGGTACTTGAGTAAAAAATTGATCACCTTATAATTACAAGTTTTCCATATGGTCAAGAGTCCATTATTTCCAGAAACATATTCATGATTTTGATATCATATATATCATATATATCTAGTATATATATGTATTTATAATTTTACATAACATTTGAATATATGAAATTTAATGCACTAATCATAGAGACGGTAAGCCGTACGTATGCATGAACACTGCATTAATTTATATTTCATAATTTAATATAATGAAAACATAATGATACATAGTAATATTATTATTCTAGAATAATATCATATTTAATTTCAATAACCCCATTTATTATATGTCTCATTTATGGTATGAATGATTCATATCATTTCGAGGCGGCAGTAGTATGCACATCCTCAAATTAAATTATCGCGTTTCGTCATAATGAAAACCATAAAGGTATACTCTAAATAAAAAATACAGAAGCATAAAGAAAACATAAACATAATATATATCATATATAAGTACAATTTCATAATATTGGCCACCATATGAGGTGTTAGGAGTTAATTGAACGATCATCGCTTCATGAGACGTTAGTTTTCTATCCACAGAAACAGTTTTTTTTTCATTAGATAGAGGTGCGTGAAAGTGTAGTTTCAATACTTCTAATAAAAAAACAGTAGTATATTTAGTATACTTTTGTTGTTATAAAATAAATAAATAAAAAGAGTTTAAGGTTTGTAGAAGTTAAATAAAAGAAAAGAAGTTAAGGAAAATTATTACCTTTAATTTGGGTAACTCCCTTTGGGTTGACCTAAAAGGACTTGTAGAAGTGACTTATGCCAAAGGTAAGACATATAGGACAAGGAAGGGATATTTATATATTATTTGGGTAGTGGTTGGATGCGATAAGCTGCTTGATATGTGTATGGAATGAGTTAGAGGTGACGTCTTTTTATAGGGGAGAGTAGTTCTTTAGGAAAGTGTGAAAATATTATTTAATTATAAACTGATATTCAGTTTTTAAAAGTTCCAAAACACATTTAGGAATATGATAAAATGACACATGGTCAAAATAAATTCATCCAATAAGAATTGGATTGGTTTTGGATGTTATTTTAATATTTATAATCTTATTAATTTAAATTATTTATTCACGAGTTAAACACTACATCATATTTGTGAAATAAATAATATTAATTATTTAATGTCCAAAAATTACAAAATAAATACCATGATTTGGGAAATCGTTTTATATTTCTAATAAATATTTATAGTCAAAATGATTAAATATATAATACCATGAAAAAATTAATTTACTAAAACATATTTGTTTATGTCATTTTTTCATTTAGTTTAAGTAAATTAAATTATTTTGTTATTATCACTTCCATGGGGCTCTATGGGGTCACAATATCTTCCAAAGGATTCCTATTGTCGTCCAAGACCAATAAAATATGTTTAGAATAATTTTTAATGTAATGTTGTATTTTTATAATATTCTTTTATCCTTGAATTTCCTTATTTACCTTTAACAACAGTAAATAGAACTCAAAAGTTATTATGCACCAAAAAATTATTTTTATCTTATTGAACTGAATTTTACAATATAATAACAACCATTTATGTGTAAAGTTTTAAATTCAATTCAGAGATGCAGTAAAATTTCATTTAAATGAAAAAGTTAGTTTTAACTACTACTTAGTGGTTTCACTATTCATAAATAATTTATGTTTTTCAAAAAAATACCAAAATTAAGCCTAACGAATATTTTATATTCAAAATTCAAAAATTATTCCTATTTTAAAAAATTCAAAACATTGATGTTTCATTAATTAATTTTAATTTAATTTCCATTGTCAAAACATATATGGTGTTTTTAAGAAACAATATCTATCAAAATATTGTCACTTGTTTATGCCCAATTTTAAAGTGAAATTAAATACAATGACCAACTTTGGATTAAATGGTAAAAATATAATCTATTAACACTTTAAAAATAAATAAAAAGATAATATAAACATTTAAAGAAATTATATTAAAAGATATTTTTGAAATATAATACAATATTTTTCACTATTCATCCAAAAAATGAATTTTATCAAAAAAATACAAAAAATTTTCCAAAAATTAATTTTGATATCCCGATTCTATGGAAGAATTATATTTTTTCAAATAATACATACAAAAGTGACCAAAACTATCTATAAAAAGGGTTCACCATCAAAGGGATATAAATCATCATTTTAATGAATATTAGAGTATTTATGCTTCAAATCAGATTCTTTCATATTTTAACCCACTAAACATTATGGGATTAATGTAAAAAATATAAAAAATATGTATGTTAATATTTTATTTAGTTCTGTCCATTCCTACCAATTCAATGGATGTGCGTTAACAACCATTTAATATAATATTATATTATTATTTTTCTGTATAACTTAACGTTGTGTGCAATATAAGATTTCAATGAAACCCCTTGTTGTGTATCGAGTATGCCATTGATCATTTCAACCCCTTTAAAGTAATATTAATAATTAATTTAAAAATATTAATAAATATGAAAATGAAATGTTATTTATTTTCTTGAGATGTTACATCCTTCCCCCCTTTTGGAAATTCCGTCCTCACAATTTTTAAATTGGGCTCGAAAAGATCATTAAAAGTCACACATCAGAATAAGTGTCAATAAAAAATCAATTTAAAATAAATAAAGATATATAAAAAGGTAAAATGAGATAATAGATTTTTGGATTCCATGAAAACATGGATATGGAAGAGAAATTAACTCTCACAGATTGAAATAGAGTGATAGAGAACTTGATTACAAAATGTTAACCACAAAAATAAAATAAATTTGTTGTTTAGAAAAAGTATGATGATAAAATAGGGCTTATAATTTTTTTACTTCAAGATCTTTTTCAAAGAGTTGATTATGTTCATTAATAACTAGAATAAGATTTTATGGAAATACACATGAATTATATGTAGAGTTTCATCCTTTAATAAAATTATACCACAAACTCATCTTTTCTCAAAGCAATAATTATTCAAGATGGCTTGATCATACCTGAAGTGATAGAATCAACTTCTTCAGTATCACATAATCTACAAAATATGAACAGATATATATCCACTATCATTAGACATCATCCAAAACAAAAATTTGTTAGTAGAAGATCTAATAATCCCAAAAAAGGATAATCTTTTACAAAATGAAAAACAACTCTTAAAATCCAAAAAGTGTCAAACAATAACCAAAGATCATCCAAGACCATTCAATAAACAATTGTCTATAAAATTCTTTTAATTAAAACAAACTATGTTTGAAACCCAGATCTTAGAAGGATTTAGTCACATATTCTTCTAAGATAAATTTTAACATTTATCTCAAAATAACATCAGTTACTCCAAAAGTCTCATATTGAATATTAAATTACCAAATCACATATTCTCCCTGATTGGTTAATAATTTCCATATATAACCCAAAATAAACTTATTATTGATTCATAAAATCATCAAACTAAAAATAATCATTCCTACTAACTAGGGACTGCACGTAGTCTAGTGGTTGGTGATAAATTCCGATCACACATTGGTTGTGGGTTTGATTGCCCCAGCTATTTCCGACGTAACGGGATGTCATTCTATCTGCGTGTTGTCCTTTTTAAAAAACTATTTAATTATATAACATCCCCAAAATGAGATAAATTGATCAAAAATAACCATAAAATATTTTAACAATAATTTTTACCTAATAACTTTCATTTTACATCCCAAAATATATTACCATGTAATTGCCTCAAATTCAAGGATCATATAAACCCAAATGGTTCTTCAAAACTTTATCCACATAAGAAAATATAATTATTCCTTGAATAAAATTTTTATATATCAAACTTTAGGGTTACACATACTCTAAAAAGTCTTCTAATGTAATCCCTTCATCAAAATAGCCTTAATACTTTAATCATCTCACCATCCTAAAATCTACCGTAACTCTTGAATCCCTTATATAGTGACTTCATACTAATTCAACGTTCTTCTTGATCCATTAACCATTACATTCATAAAAATTCTGAAATAATTCTTTCGTACAAATAAATTCATGAATCATATCCTAACATTCAATAATACCAAAAAAAAATTATGAAATAATCTATACCTTTCATTGTTCATTGTCAGTTTCTTCATCCTAAATCAGAATGGAATTAGGTATTGGTAAACATATATTTTTACAATCCTAGTTATATCATTCCCAAAAATTATTCTTGGGACATCTAATTGTATAATGACTATTCAAAACACATTTAAATCATTAAAATTATCCCTCACAATGATCTTTTTTCCCTTTCCTAGAGTAAATTGGATGCTTCCTTTTTTCATGGAAGGTTCATGATTTATGACATTCACTTCAACATTAATAGCATATTCACGTCACATTGAAACATTTTTATTTGTTTTATCACACATTCTTCAAAAATATGTTTTTGAATATACTTACCTTTATGATTATTACCTAAAATCCATGGGGATTTTTTTCTCGCATATATGATGCCTTATAAAAATCACCAAAGTTCAGGGGGTCAATCATGACTCCAGATAGTTGGTTGAGAATAACCAAATGAGTTTTCATTACAGCTCCCATTTCATTAAATTTATAATTCAAGAAATGTTTTCATTATTCTTCACATACATTGTTACTTTGAGGCCTGCTAGATCCATGCATTGACTAAAACTAAAAAGGTTAGTGTGAGTATAACTGTAAAAACATCATATATTATCTTGTAAGGACTGTAAACACTAAAAAAACTTTCTCAGGTAATCTTAAACTCATTTAATTTATCTAAAATATATAACAATCTTTATAATATGATAAACATTATGGTTATTTAACCATGGATAAAATAACACCCTAACCTCTAAAGTTATCTAAATCGACCTCTGATACCAACTATAACGAACCAACTTTATACAAAACCTAATCTTTAATTATGTCAAGAATTCACATTGAGGATCTTTCTGGCTTTAGAGTTTTAGAGAATTAGTCAATAAATATAACATATCAACTTGAAAATTACATGTAGACACTACTACTCAGTATTTATTTTTTCATAAAATAAAAAATATAAAAAAACATGTATAGTTCCAGGTTTTAGACAACTTGACTTTTCCTTGATTGCATCCTTGACCTTATTCTTCTTTATGTCATGTAGAAAACATTTAAAAAACTTGAGATGATCATAAAATTCTCTGAAAGGGTTATAAATTTTGGAAGGAAAACATTATCCCATCATTAAATAAAAATAATTGAAACCATATTTTTCAATCCTAATATACCTTACAAAATCATAAGATTTATGAATAACACACAGAAATCCAAAATAATAAAGGTATATTATGGAATTCATAACATAATTACATTGTAGTTATCACAAATACATAGGGAGTCACATTTGGAATACCCATCATAGTATATTTCATAAATATTTAAGGAGAAACATTAACATTTACATTTGTCACATTACCCAATGCACTAAAGAGCTATCTCAGGCTCACCCACCCTAGGTTTGACACAAAACCACCCGTATATGTAAACAATTCCCAAGAACCATAACATATTCATAAAAAATTAAACAAGAATAAAGGAAAAAATAATATTTCCACATTGCAATCACAACATACCATAGACATAATCAATGCTTTATCAAACAATTTCCAAAAACATTTAAAACATTTAATAAAGATATTTTTGAATGAAAGTGTCCAATACAAATTTGAAACTTTTAAATATATTATAATTTTAAAACCTTAATGTCCATATAAATAAATAAATAAAATTATTTTTAAAATATTAAAATTGATGATAAATATTTAGAAGAATAAATATTTAAAACATTTAAAACATTATTTTCGTTAAAGAGTTTTTAACAAAATTAAAGACTATTGAATACAAATTATTTATGAATAACATTGAATAAGAACATTATAATATCATGAGAATAAATGGATTCATGATATAATATTACAAATAATAGTACATACACCATATAAGAGTTAATTTGTTCATAACAACAATAAAGTCTCAATGGAATGTAAATTGGGACGAAATCACTTATAAAAACAATATCCTTTGATTAAGGATAAATCAATAACATAATTATGTGTGACAGAGAATAATACACACAATATTATTGGATATTCTATCTAAATCAATCAAAGAAAATTCACACATATAATTATTAAGACAAAACCAATGACTTGAATGTTTGACTCAATGAATTGAAATTTAGATAAAATTACTTTTATCAAGTTCATATCGATAAATTGGGAATATATCAATGGAGTGATTATGTGTATCAAAAGTATATCCACACAAAAGGGAGTGGTAATTACAAAATAAATAAAAAAAATAGTGATTCCACACATAATCATAGCATGACATAATTATGAATTATATGATTAACCCAAGGAAATGGAAATTGGGCTAAAAGGTTCCCATGCCGATTTGGTATCTTACGAAACATATGAACCACAAAAGAAGGATCATAAAATGATGATGTAAATACCCATAAATTGTAGTATATTACACAATGAATACAGATATTGGGAAGTATATGAACCACACAAAAATAAATAGTGTAAAATATAGAATGAATCTCACGGAAATAAAAAGTGAGATGGAAATCCCTTACCACGTTTTATTATATCAAGTCAATTTACCAAAAGTTAATAACCACCAAATTAATCATCGAATAACATGAATATAATGATAATAATTATAATATATATCAAATTATAGTACACAATACACCAATTCAATAATTTAGAGGCAAACAATAGAAATCTCACGTTATTAAAAGCGAGATAAGAAACACCTTACCACGTTTATGACTTCATTTATTTGGTCCTTGTTCTACCTTAATAATAAACATAAGTTAATTTATACATGATTAAGAACCATTTTAATGATTATTATTACTATTATATATCTTATTACCTTTGTATAAACAATATGTAATCATTTAAGTTAATAATGGTTGGTTTGTCGATATTTTGTACATTAGTTATAAAATAAACACCATATAATTACAAGTTGTCTATGTGGTCAAGAGTGCATTATCTCTAGAGTGATATTCATGATTTATATATCATATATATCATATATATCCAGTTTATATATGTTTTTATAATAGTACATGACATGTGGAGATAAGAAATGAAATGCACTGTTAAGGGAGACGATAAGACGTATGTACGCATGAACGCTACTTTCATTTGAATTTCATATTTTAATTGAATGAAATAAGAATGATACATAGTTATATTATAATTATAGTATAATATAATATATAATTTCATTAACTCCATTCTTTATATGTCCCATGTATGGTATGAACGAGTCATATCACTTTGAGGGGGTGGTAGTCCTCACTTCCTCATATGAAATTATTACTATTACTCATAATTGAAACCATAAAGAGATTCTATAAAATAAAAATACATATGTATAAATAATAATTAATAATAATATATTATATATACATATATTTTCATCATAATTTCTATCATATTAGGTGGTAGAGATAACGGAACAATCATTGTTTCGTTAGGATTTAGTTTTCCATCCACAGAAACAATATGTTATTTACCCATTAGATGGAGGTGTGAGTAAGTGTAGTTATAAAAATTCTATTAAAAACATCATAGTATTTTGTGTATAATAGTTTTGTTTTAAAAGAAAGGAATAAAAATAGGTTAGGTGATGTGTAAGTAAAATAAAAGAAAAAAAGTTAAGATAAATTGTTACCTTTAATTTGGGAAACTCCCTTTGGTCTAAACCAAAAATGAATTTTTGAAATTACTTCTGCATAAGTAATGGTAATAGGAGGAGGATAGGGATCATAAGAGACTATTTGGAAGGGGTTGGAAAAGCCAAGGGGCTTGAGATTTGTGAGGAATGGGTTAGAGGTGAGGGATTTTTATAAGGGGGATGAGGTGTTCTTTATTAATGTGTGATAATATTATTATATTATATAAGGATTTTTGGGTTATAAAGGTCCAAAACAAATTAAGGTCGAAGAAAATATAGGTAATGGTCGAAATAAATTTTTATATTAACAATTTTATAGGTTATAGATGTTATTTTATTATTTATAATCTTATTTATTTAACTGATTTTTTAATGAGGTAAACATTGCATCATTTTTGTGTCATCAATAATTTTATTTATTTAATGTCTACAAATTCAAAAAAAGTAACATGAATTAAAAAATATTTTTATCCTTTCAATTATGATTTATAGTCTAAATGATAATTTATATAACCCCATGTAAAAGTTAATTTACTAAAAGATATATGTTTTTGTCATATGTGCCTATAATTTAAGTTAATTAAAATAAAGTGTCATTATCACTCCCAAGTGTCTCTATAGGGTCCCAAAATATACCCAATGATGCCCATGGTCTGCCAAAACTCATCAAATATGGGTAGGACATGTTTTAAGGTAATTATTTATTTTTACAATATATGTTTTAACTTGAATTGCCCTATTTACATTTGACCATAGTAAATAAAAGTCAAAAGTTAATATTCATCAAAAAAATTATTTTCTTCTTATTGAACCACGTTTTACATACTAATAACAACCATGTATGATTGATTTTAAATATTTAAATCATAGAATTGGTAAATTTTTATTTAAATGAAAATGTATGTTTTTTAACTACTACTTAGTGGTTTCACAATTCATAAAAAATTGATGTTTTTTAGAAAAATAACTAATGTTTAACCTAATCTATATTTGATATTAAGAATTCAAAAATGATGCCTATTTTAAATATTTAAAAAACATATAAGTTTTATTAAATAATTTAAAATAAATTTCCGTTGTCAAAACAAATAGTGTTTTTTATGAAACAATATCTATTAATAGATTGACACTTTTTTATAAGTAAAATTAATTCCAATGACCAAAATTGGAATAAATGGTAAAATTATAATCTAATTACAATTTAAAACCAATTATAAATATAATATAACAATTTGAATAAATTATATTAAAAGTTAGTTTTGAATTAAAATACAATATTTTTCATTATTCATCAAAAAATGAATTTTTCCATAAAAATACCAAAAATTTACCAGATGAAAATTTTGATATCTGGATTCTAAATAAGAATTTTAATTTTCCAAATAGATCATATAAATGTTACCAAAACTAAATTTAAAGAGGGGTTTCCTTCAAAAGGCTAAAAATCGACATTTTAATGAATATTATAGTATTTATGCTTAAAATCAGATTCTTTCTTATTTTGAGCCTCTAAAATTTATGGGATAAATGTAAAAAAATTTAAAAAACATTTATATTAATATTTTAGTATGCTCTATCTATTACTACTAATACAATTTCTTGGTGTAAATTACCATTTAAAATAATATTATATTATTATTATTTAGTATAACTCAACGTTGTGCGGAACATAAGATTTCAAAAAAAAACATGTTCTTCTATATCGGTTACACCATAAAACATAGCATCCCCTTTAAAGTAAAATTAATAATTAACTAAAAATATAAATAAATATAAAAATATATTATTATTTATTTACCTGGGATGTTTCATTTCAAATCACGAGTTGCTTGTTATGGGAAGCATTACTAATATAGAAATAATTTCTTTGGTAACAAGTTAAATTATAATTTTAGATAGTTTAGCATGTATAATTATTAATATGGTGAATTTAAATTATAATTTAGAAACATGATATCATTATTATTATTGTATATATGAATGACTTCTACTGATATGAAATGATAAATTAATGTTGAGTTCATCAATTATGATGAATAAAAAAAATAATACAAATTGTAGAGTTTTAATTTTGTTTAAAAAAATCATGCTTTATTTTAATTATTATGATAGAATGTTTTTTAATTAATTTAGTTCCTTAATTAAAAACAACAACCTAACATGTACATATTTTCAAATTAAATTTCAAATAGGAGGTTTTTTTATTGCAATTTATTAATTTCATTATGTGCATGTATTGCTAAAAAATAATATTTTTTGGGAAACATTGATTACACAGTCATTATTCTGGATTATGAGAAGCATCAAATTATATCCTTATTAAACTCACCATTTATATAAATGATAGTAACTTATATATTTTTAATGAATATTTTTTCCATGGAAAATTTGATATTTGTGAGACGATGCCCAAGATAAACAATGAGGTGATGTAATGTAAGCCTCTAAAAAATTATGGATGAAGAAACATGTTTCATCTATATGTGGTTGATCATGTTGTATATCCTTTTATTATGTATTCATAAAAAACGAAAATAATATGAAGATAGAATAAATCGATCCCTAATCAATTTGAATTATACTTTGACTAGATTAAACCCATCTGAGCCTATCAAATCCGCTGAAATTGGATATTATATCAATATGGGAAAGATAACTCCCTTATTAATGTTTTTAGGGATTTTATATGGGATGATAGTGGTGATATTTTGATACGAAAATATAGAGGTTGATATAAATCATGTGGTTATGTGAAAAGTGAGTTTTCTTATGGATAATAATGTAGTTCGGTAATGTGTTTGTGTGAAATTTTTAGTGGGAATATTCATTAGACTGTGAGTTTGGGCCATCGGTTTTTTTAAGTGGTGTTAATGTGTGCTGGATGAGACATTTTATTGATGTGTTTAGATGAATAGTGTTTCATTGTTATTTTTTTTATGTTTTTGGAATTCCACACATCCCATAAAAATTATGATAAATTAAATTTGAGAACAAAATAAAAATATTATTTTGTAAATAGCGAAATAATTAAATATAGTCTTTCCTCCCATGTGTAAACACTTTTATAAAGTTTGTGATGAAAATGTTTTACTACTATATAGTTGGTGGGGTTTTGGTGATTGATTTCTTATTTATTAAATGTGTAATAACCTCATACATTTGAAGGGAGGGAAACTCTTTCCTACATGAAGACATGTTATATTATGACATGATTTAAATCCCCGAGGGTGATTTAATGTCACCTAAAAAGGGCGATAACATGGTGTGGTGGATTATTCTATTTTATTTGTATTATATCAAGTATCTTTTTATAATTATATTAATTCTATTATAGGTTGATAACTTTTAAGTGTAGATTTTTTATGGGTATTATCCTAATAAATAAGAATTTTTTTGAAAACATGTGATATTTTACAACTCCTTAAATGTATTGATTCAAAAAAAAAAATTTTATGTCGTATATCATATTAGAAATTTGGGACCCAAAAAAATGTATTTTAAATAAGAGGAATAAGATGTAAAAAATAATTTAATGATTTTTTAAAATAAAAGTCATCGAATTGTGAAATAAATAATTCTTTCAATGGATTTCCAAATATTGGGTGGAATGAAAAAAATTGATTAAAATAAAAATTGATTTGTTTTTAAAATAATGGGTGGTTTTTAATGGAACGCACATTCGTAAAACTATGAATGATAAACTGATTTGAAAATAATGACTTGTTTATAATTAGTTGATATGCCTTGGTTGGTGTGTTTTTATGGACATCTCTGTGGCCTTATACTTATATGAGACTTATCTCCCTCAATAGATTATTTTAAAATAATTTTTTAGATTTTTAATTATTTTTTAAAGATATTTTATTGTTCTAAATATATTAAAAAATACGAGAGGTATTTTATTTGTTATTTTTTGGACTGTAATTAATTATTTTCATTCTATTTTTTGTTTTGATTCTTGAGGATGATAATTTTTTAAGAGGTATCTGATGTAAAGGGCTATAATTTTTTTGGTCTTTACATTGTCATTAAATGGTGTTTAATAGTAATTATATTGTTCAGGTTATTTTGTAATATTTTTAAAAATTGTTTAAATTGAGTTTGATAATTTATTAATATTTAGTTTGGATGTTGAAATTTATTTTTTAATTTTTTAAGAAGATTTAATTTAAGAAGATTTATTTAATTGTAATAAATTTTTTATTATTGAATTTAAATTTAAAATATTCAAAATATTAATTACTTTTTTTAAATTGAATTTTACACAATATATTATAAAATTGTGTAAACAGGTAAATTTAAATCGTTCATGTTGTAATTAAAATTGTAAAATATTATTTGTGTGGAAAATGTAAAATACATAAATATACAAATATGTATCTGAATATCTATATGTATGTATACATATATATTACATATATATATATAATGTTATTATATGAATAATAAAAAATTTTATATAGGTATAAAAATATATATGTTTGTGGGAATATATATATATATATATATATATATATATATTAGTAGGATCTAAATTTGTGTGTATAGTTATATATATATATATATACTGGGTTAGCAAAACTATCATAATAAATGATTTTAATAATAGTATTATTAATAACTGAAAAATGATTGGTGTAATAATGATAAATGAGATGATTTGAAATAAACATATGAGAGAGAAATTTTAAATTAATTGTGAGTCATGAATGGTGGATGGATTTGTGTGTTGTGATTTTTAATGGGAGAAATTGTGTAAAACAATATTTATAAATGAGATAATAATTAAAAGGAAGAAATTTATAGTTCTAATTAGAAAAATCATATAATAATTATTACTTTTATATAGCATAAACTATTTATTATATATTTTCTATATTTTGTTAATGTTGTTAATGTTGTTTTGTAATTTTCAAGTAAATAAACCGATGCCTTTGCGTATAATGTTTTTTCCAAGCCGACAACACTGAATTTTAATAAAATTGTCACACATCACATGAAATGACATATAAATATATATATATGATATTTTTAAATAATTAATCATCACATATATTTGGGTAATGAATTATATATATATATATATACATATATCTATAAAATTATTTATATACCAATTTGTGTGTGTGTGTGTGTTATTATTTTATATATGTTTCAATATATATATATTATAGAATTGTTATTTTTATATATTACAATATATATATATAAGACTTTGAAAAAAATAATGAATGAGATGTCTGAAAAAAGGAAATAAATCCTTAAAATTTCAAATCGTTAAAAATATAAAATGATGGATTTGAGAAGAAGAAAAAAAGAAATTAAAAATTTTAATTAATTAATTTAGAAACAAATTATGAAATAATAATGAATAATAAAATGTTTTAATTGTATATCGATCAAATGAGAAGCATTTTATTTAAAGAGGTGGTTTATGAAATAAATATAAAAATGTGGTCTAGAATTAATGTCAAATAAATAAATTAGTGGTTTAATGTTGGTAAAACATTTGAAAATTTTAAAATAATATTAATAGTATAAATGAGGAAAAATCATGGCATTGCAATAGGATTTAAAAAAATGGAATTTTTTTTAATTAATTAAAAAAGATATAAATGTGACAATAGTGATAGAATATAGTAATTGTGGATTAAAATTAAATTAATTGATATTGAAGGTAACAAGACATGGGAAATTAATCATTCTCTGTAAAATTAATTTGATTAATAATAAATGATTAATATTAATTATAAAAATGAAATAGTATCATAATATGATATAGGGGGAGGCGTACCATGTGTGCCAGTCCGAAACCAAAAAAATATAATAAAAATTTGTTTAAAATAATGATAATGTTAATAATAATAATATTAATAACAATAATGAGGGAAATTGATACATCAAAACTAAATAATGAATATTGTAATCATTTTGAATAGAATGAGGAAATTTAATGTATTTATTTAATGAGGTAATTAAATTAAATACATGTTTTTATGAATAAAAATTACGTAAATAAATACCATATATATATTTAAAATCATTCTATCACATGTCCCTAAAAACTAATCAGATTTATGCGCCTTCAGTTTCATTGGATTCATATTGACAATATAATATATGAAAATAGATTTTTTCAATGGTTTTGAATTAAATTTTCCTGATATTATTTATTCAAAAAAATTGTACACAAAATTTATTGACCATGGAGAATCCAATGAATAAGGATTATCACCCACACTTGCAAAATTTGTTCTTCATATTTGTTGGGTGTGAAAATTATGGTAGTATTTTGTTCATTTCTACTATGTGTATCACATGGGATGAGATTATTATTTATATCATTTGACATTATTGTTGTATCCGACTTAACAAAGAAAACTATCCTATTTAAACAAAATGGTAATGGTTAGGAGAATTCATGGAATTCATTTCAATATTTTTATTTTATACGATGATATTGAGATTATATATGCTTTTTGATTTAATGAATGTCATGGCTTTTTTATCTATTATTTTTTTTCTGTTTTTATATATGATTTTATCCCCCTATTTGTGTTATTTTTATGACACCACCATAGAAAATGGTTAACCACTTATAATTGGTTAATTAAATTGATCCATAATGATCATATGGACTATAAAATAAAAACCTTAAATAAAGAAGTGGAATTTAATAAGTTCCAACTTTTTTAATCTGAAAATATGTTATGTTGTAGAGTTATATGACATGGTTGGAATGATTGTCGTATGGTTATGAAGCGAGGAAGTTAAAGTAGATGTGGTATTAAAATTATGTGAATGTGTACGTTCGGTTGTGGTGTTGTTCTTGTGCTATGTTTTTGGATATGAAATAGTTACCCAGTCATTAATGGAATAAAATTCATGATATTGACTTCATATGGACATGTTTAATGAGTGTATTTATATTGCAATGTGCATCTAAAACAAATAATGTTTCAATAAAAATAATTTTTTATAAATTTCAAATAAGGTATCTTAATATATTAAATGGGATGATAAAGTATTTTTATTAAATAAATTAAAGGATATATTAATGTGTAATTTATTGATAAACAAGGACTATAGGGAATGGATTAATTCGAAAATATTAATTATGGATTGTGTTTCTCTTTTATAATTTGATGAATTTATAGGTGGATGAGATTGTGTGAATTATGCAAGGTTGTGAGTTTTTTTGTAAACCCATTTGATTGGATTATGATCTTTGAAAATATATATATATATATACCTTGTATGTTGTGGTAATTTCTATACGTAACCGACCATCATTGTGCCCAACCTTCTTACACCAGTATAGTCATGTGGGGTTTTTTTCAACATCCAAGTGGGAGGTTCTATTTTTGGATACCCTATCTTTCACACTCTCACTTTAAAGAGATTAGAAGGACCTTCACAGTCTGTGAGGGATAGATCTCAAAAGTTCCATTTTCATGTTACAATCTGATTATATCTGATGTACCAAGTTTGTGAGGGTATGATGGGATGTATTGTGACATCCCACGTGTGTTTGATATGTGGGTGCTGTGATGTTATTTATAAGTGTTCGGAGTTGAAGGATGTATGTTTATGAAGTGTGAGAGTGGAAATATCAGTGGCAGCGTTGTGTGGGGAATCCCATCATCGATGTGATTCAAAAAATACAATGTACCTAGTTTGTGTTATTTGGAGAGAGATTCATGGTGAGGGTGGGGTTTTGGTCATTATAACTATTTATAATTGTTCTGTGTTTCTCATAGGTAAACTAGTATGAAATTTTCACATATGCACAAGAGGATTATGTTTTCAAACAATATATACACCTATTCTTGACCTACATATATTAAAAAAATTATCATTTTTGAAGGACTTTGTTGACCGTAATAGATATTTCTAGTTCAGACCCTTGGAGGTTTTCTTGTGCCACTACCTTAGCATTTATTATTTTTTACTTTAAATTGGATACATTAATATGTATACATCTCATTTATAAATAAATTTTGGGATGGTTTGGGATTATTTTATATTATATAAATTTTTTTACTATGGATGATTCATCTTTTCCCTTGATCTTGTGTTTCAATAGATGGTAATACCACCCATATATGATATTTTTATACACAAGGTGTTATTCTACAACCTGATGCATATAGATGCGAGACTCAAGGGTCATCATATCTAACCCATTATTGTGGAATATTTGGATTAAGGGGGACATGAAAATTTTATAAGTATGAAAAAGTTTTATTTCAAAGGCTGGAGAATGAAGTGAAACAAAAGATATTGTTTAAAGATGCTACATCTTATTTTGGTAACTCCTTTTTAATTTTACCAAAGGGATTCCTTGGTATGATTTTTTACCAAAGGGTGGATTTTATTTTTATGGGGTAGATGTATGGAGATAATTTGGGTAAGGGTTGGATTATAAAAATGGATTTATAAGTTTGAATAAGTTAGGGGTGAGGTCTCTTTATATTGTGGAGGAGTGGTATTCTTGTAAATAAAAATTGGTTAACACAATTTAGAGGACTTTCTTACATCATGTTTCTTATATAAAAGTAAATATTATTTAAAAGGTATGATACAATTGAAATATAGAAATAAAATTTCTCTAGTAAATGTGTTTATGTTATTTTTCCCCTTCAGATAATGTTTAAATACAAAGTAAAGGAGTTTTTAAATTAATTATTTTAATTAATTCAAATTATATTTGCTAAACTTTTTGTCACAAAAAAAATTAAACAAACTAGAAATTATAAATTATTATAATTAATAATATGTAATAAATATTATGAAATTAAAAAAACATTTAGAAATTAATTTATAATTAACCCCATATATTGGATGAGGCAGCATAATTCTAAAGTGAAAATGTTAAAAATAATTAAATGTATTTATATCAAAATTTAATGTGAAATTAACTCCAATGACTTAAATCAGATTAATATATGTATAATTGATAAAAATATATTTTAAAAAAATTTAAAATATAATTTTAATAACATAATAAAAGATTCTATATTTTTGTTTCTAAAAAACATTTAGTGTTTTCACTATTCATCAAAAAAATGAATCTTCTGAGAAAAATAGGAAAAATTTCAAAAAAAAATTGGAAATTATAATTTAAAAAAATTATTCATTTTTATAAAAATATTAAGATTTTATGAAATATATGTAAATAATGTCTTCCACTAAAAAGTAAAAAAAATATGCCTTATAGAAAAAATATATATTTGAATCCTAAAAAAGGATTTGTTCTTATATTCTCCAAACCAATATTTTTTTATGAATTTCTAAAAATTTGTTTGAATTTAGGATAGATAAATTTATTTGTGGTCTCACACTAATAGTTATTAATTAACATTGTTAATTTAAAATGTCTTTGGGAGCATAAAAGTTTTCTTCAATAACAAAACACCTTTAATATTAATTTGTTTTCATTATCATTTATAGTTAATTAATAAAAACTGAATGAATTTTATAAACAGGTTTAAAAATTAGTTTTAGAAATTATTAAATCAAAATTATATCATTATTTATAATAGATAGGTGATAGTTATGATAATATTGTAATGACAATATTAATCGTAAATTTTTTTTTGGTAAAACATGGAATTTTTTGTAACACAAGCTATCAAAAGAAATAGGTATTATAGGTAATAAAAGACAAAAAATGTTGCATATATCATATGATAATTAAAGTATGACATATAGTACTTTATTAATATGGTTTTTTTTATAATTAATGAAAAACATAGTGCTTTCATATTAAAAAATCTATATTTAATGTTATGTGAAATGTAAAATATTGAAAAGATTAAATTAATTAGAAAAAAATTAACAAATTCTCACAATGATACATTCAACCACCTGCAAAATATATTTTCCCTCAAAACTCATTTGTGTTGTCAAATGATTAATAATTAGTGGTTCAATTCATAGAAACCAAAAAAAATGAATATTAGATATTCCTTTACAATGGGATGTTGTAAAACCAATGGTTACAGAATGCAAAAAATAAATAGGTTTCAACATAGAAAAACATAGGTGGAAATGTGAATACATGGACATGGAAGAGAAATCATACTATCATGTTATGATGGAGAGTGATATGGGATATGCTTGTGAGAATGTAAATGATCATTAATTGATAACATAATGAGGATTTTAAAAGGTCCTCGGGGACATCAAAAATCTATATAACAGGAAAATGTTTAATTTCATGTACCTTTTTTATAACGTTGATGAATTTTCATGAGAAGATATATTGACATGATTTTAGGAAAATGCCTCCTTTGGTTTTTACTTGATCAATTTCCACTTTATGATATATTCTAATAAATTATGGTTAATTTTTCATTCCAAAATCATTAATAGATCATGAGATTCCTAAATAGAATGATGAGACATTTTATATTTCTTAATCAAAAAAATAATGTTATAACATGTTATCTAGTATGCATAAATCCTCATATGGTGATAGAATAAATTAATATCTAAAACACCATGTTAATGTTAACATTAAACATTCCATAAATGATTAATCTTATAACATTTCCAAATTTTTAATTTCTATAACATTATAAAATAATTGCAGTAATGTATTTGAAAATAGAATAAAATTTATCCCTTGTATATCATTACTTATCAATATTTTTTCACATTCAAAACATGATAATAACATCATCATGTATTTTCTTAAACATGATAATTACAATATATTTTTGTTGAAAAAATTAAATTTTTCTTATTCCAAATATTATTGGATATATTTATTTAGTCCAGAAAAGTTGTAAACTCCATCTATGACAGCATGAACCCCTTTTTCATCAAATACTTAATCAGTTTCAATTGAAGTAGTACTATAAAATTTACAAATTTATATCCAAAATATCATTATAACAACATCATTTTATCTAAATTAATAATATATTTGGGATTATCATTCCATTAATTTAGTTTTTTCCATGAATATCACTAATCAATTATGTCTATTTTATTGTCTAACAGAACCATCAAACATATAATTATAAATCCTTAGAGACAACTTAAAATAAAAAAACCTTATATATATATATATATATATTTCCTAATTCATAATTATTTAATCCAAATATATAAATACTTTGATTATTCAAATTAATTTGTATGCCATTAACTAGGATACATCATCATATTACAAATTACATATTTCCTATCACATTTTACTAACAGTATAATCATAATCATCATCTATATAACCATTAGTCATACCAACATGATAGTTTTCGTCAGGGATTTTACATTTGGACATAAATTTTTATAATTAAAATTCATTTTACATTTAAATAATTCTTCCATCGATGGTTTGTTAGAGAAAAACACAAATATCATTTCTTTCATAATCCAAAATATTAATTTTCCCATTGATGTTTCATTATTTTTTGTCTTTATTTTCCAATGTCAAACAATATTTATGTTCATATAATAAATTCAGTTGGTTGATTATATATACATTGTTTTCAAAAAGGAAAGTGAATCTTCATTCTTTTATACTCTCCATTACCTGATTAATGAGTGAGCTATATATTTAACTTATTTTTACAAGTTTCAGTGTTTTATATGGTACATTTTGTTATTCATGATCCATGAAAATTTATTCATCATTATCACAATATCTGTTAATCCTCTTATCATTCTCTTTTATATATCATTAGAAAACTTTCAATCATATTATATATTATCCCGATTTATTTTGGTTCCCACCGTTTTCAAAAACAATAATTCATAGTATCAGTAGTGCTTATCCTAATTGTAAAAAACATAATAATGAAAAATAACTTATAGGATTTAATAATTAGACACTTTATTTTTATTCTGTTAAAACCCATTATTTTCCTTATATATATCCCTATACATATCATAATACATATACATATGGATATCATTATGGTTCTTCCATCCTAATTTTCCAAAGTTGACTAATTATTAATTATGATACTAAATCTTGCAACCCAGGTTTAACAAACTTGGATATTACCTTATTCTAGATGAATAACCATCGAATATAAAATTTACATTCCCAAGGAGTGTAATGTTTTTTTCATTGAAAACATATAACCCATTAATCTATTTTGGTGAATGATCTTCAACATAACTAGAAATGATCATTCCTTTTTTTAATCGGACATAAAACAATTATTCATAACCTATGGAAAGGAAACATAAAAATTTATTGAACTCAATATCTCAATAAGGGTAAACAGTGAGATATGTAAACATAATCAGGAATATAACGGTATGAGAACATGAGAATTACATTTTATGATAATAATATCCATATCATGTATCATATACATTCTTCACAAAACAAAAATGGAAATTTCATAAAATATAAATCTTAATGAAATCTAGAGAATAATCCATGATATCTTAACCTTAAAATAAGTTATATAATTTATTGAATAAATTTAGTCATATAAAACAATTACCCATTGATCATGGTTTATTGGAAAAACCGATCAGCGAACACATTGGTTGTTGCACTTACTGGGTAGGAAACACCACCATCAATAGTAACATCCAATTATTTATAGTAAAATGGGATCACTCCAAATCAATTTCAGAAATCATTATTCATTCCCATGTCTATATTAAGAATAAATGTTACCTCCTAAGACCATCAATACCAAAAAAGTATCTTACTAGACCTATTTTACTCCCCATTCCATCCACGTCATAATAATGAGATATAAATCATTCCTTAATGCATTGGAGAGAGATATAGTTTACACCCGACACATAATGAAATAATACATGTGTCTTCCCTGAGATAGTACAAAATTAATGATATCAGGAACCATAAAAATGGATGGGGTTCATAAACATCAGATCATAACCCATATATTGAAACATGTATCATAAAATTTTCATTATATAATAACATAGGGAAAATTGATAGCATTTATAATCATATAATAACACATGTGACGAATCATATTTCTTTAGATTTTTATCATTGTAATTTTAATGGATATGAAATGAGTTTCCTAAAAAACATTTATCCTTATAATAAGACATTAAAATAGAGATAATATTGGAATTTTTGGATCATATTACAAGAAATTCCTAAACAATAACAAATTTTATTAATTTAAATGAAAATGGATTTTTAATGGTTACTTGGGGAATTAATAGGGAAATAACATATCTTTTAAAATTAATTTTTAATACAAAAAGCATTTAAAAAATCATTTCAATGGAGACAAACATTGGAAAAGTAGGAATTATGATTTAAAATTAATCTAAAACATATCTTTAGGATAATATAATTTTCTATCATTTAAATATTATTTTTTGGAAATAATGATTTTGAAATCCATTTTCAATGAAAATTTCATTGAAAACATATAACATATGCATTGAAATCATTTAAATCATTTTTATTAAAATAACCTTTTTAAAACATATAATGATGCTTTTAAAATGATTTCAAATAATTTTAAAATATAAAATATTTTTGAAAAATGTTTATATTGAAAATAAATTTGATAACAGTTAAATGTATATATGAAAATCATTTTAAAATCCTAATGAAATAAAATATTTTTTAAAAAATGTTATTTAAAAAACAATTAAAAGTTAATATATATAATATTAGGGAAAAATTTATGTAAAAAACATATAATATTGTGATGAGAATAGTAAATATAAAATTAAATTTATTTCATGTTAGAGGATTACATTATATATGCCTAACATTGCATGTTACACCATAAAAATATTAGTAAACTTCCATGATTATGATACTAAATGAATATTCCTTTTAAAAAACTTTTTAAAACAACCTTATTAATGATGTATTTCAAAAATAAATGGAGAAAATTAGATAATTTTTTATAAAATTTTTAATTTTTTAAAGAACATTTATTTTCCATTTAAAGGACAAATAACATAAGATTTTATAATAATGATTTGATTAATTGTAATAAGTAAAAAATTATGGAAAAATATATCATTACATTAAAATATCATGAATAACTATATGATAAGAATAGTCATTATAATTTTAGAGATATGGATCTTATTATTTCATCATTTCAAACATAATATCAAATAATCCTGATAGATAATGAGATTGCAGCAATAATCTATAACAACTTTGAAAATTTTGAATCCTAATTCCCCTAAGAAAATAAGGTTAAGATAATATTAAATTTTCATAAAAATAAGGTTATTCATGAAATGACATTTCAAAGGGAAGTATCTGAATATTACAATAAAATATGGGTGGATAACATAACATGTATCTTAAAGAAGGAAAAATGAGACAAAATTTACCCTAGAGAATTAGAATCATTTTAATAATAAATACCATCAAAGATAAATAATAAAACATAAATGTAAATACACATAAATTTAAAGACAAATATCATAATATATTTTTATTGGAAGGATATACACAATGTTAATGAAAATAGTGGGGAATAGTCTATTAGTCTCAATTAAATTAATGTGAGACTAGAAATCCCTTTACTACTTGAGTATCTTATAAATCATGAGATAAAAAAAATAACAACATGAATTGAAACATTTAATTTCATGAAATAAATTAAAGTAATGATATAATATATAATAGGAAATTATATACACCATAAAACATGAATAACTGATGAATATTGAATATATCTCACAAAAATAATATTGAGATATGAAAATCCTTACCATAAGTCTTGGAATTATTCGCACACATTCAAAAAAAATATAAAATAAATATAATATTACTATAAATATACCAATGAATCATATTCTTATATTTAATATCATATATTTTTTATTATAAATTTAAATTACTATCTTATTAACAAGTTCTTATTAATGATACATTATATTTAATAAACTCTTTGTGTTTTTATCTGTTTTGACATGTTATTCTTGATACAATTAAATAGGGTGTTATTTTATAATTTAATAATTCTAAAAATTTCTATAAATATCATATATTTTCATTATGTATGTATTTTAAAAAATAAATATATGATTGAAATTGGAATTGACATACACTATTAATAGTGATGGTAGGATGTACATATGCATGAACATTGTTTCCATTTCACATTGTATTGAACAAAATATGTATAGTAACTGATGTATATAAATTATCATTCTTGTATAATTTTTATTTCACATATATAACACACATATATATATATATTAAATATATCAATAATACATTCCATTTAATGTGAGAATGAATCACATCACTTTGAGGAGGATGTAGTCCATACGTCAACAAGAAATGTAATCATATTATCACAATATGGAATCTATAAAGGTACATTTCACATAATAATATAATAAGAATAATATTAAAATTAATATAATTTATATGATATAAAAATATTATTTCCATAATTATACCTAACCATTAGAGGTGCTAATGGTAAAATGAATTCCATCTGTTTGGAATGAGGTATACCACCATATAAAAGATCTATAAATGTGTATCTATAAGGCCCCAACCAGAAACATTACATATTATTTAATTAAATGAATAATTCACATTGAGGATATTTTCAGGTTTAGAGTTTTAGAGAATTAGGACATAACTATTACATCTCAAAGATTACAAAGTATACACATATACTAAGATAAAATAAAATAAAAACTATTAAAAAGAAACATGTATAGCTCTATGTTTTAGATAGAATGCCTTTATTTGATCCCATACATGACCCTATTCATCTTTAAGTCCTGTGGAAAACATTTCAAAAACTTGGGATGAGTATAAAAATCACATTAAAGGATACACAAAGAAGGAAAACTGTTAGTTTTTCAAAACAACAAGTAAACCAAGAATACTTTATGAAAGTAATACTTTTCACCTTTATTAAGTAGTAAAAAACTATTCACTGAATAACAGATCATTTCTAACATTTTTTAACCAAAAGAATACCATAAAACCCATATATAGAACACATAACATATAAAGGTAACTTGGGACATAAACATACTTAAATGGAATAACAATACGGTCGACTTCCACCCATATCACATAATAGAATAGCCATACGATCGACTTCCATACCCAATTCATTGGAGGTTATAACGTTACCACCTGTCCTGGTATTCAAGGTACCACCCGTCATATGGTTTATCACGTAACCACCCATCAAATGTCCAAGTACCATTATAAAATCATAAGACATAAAACAAATATAATGGAAAGAAAACATTTCCACAATTTGATCACAGTATATCACATAAATATATTGACATAATAAATCCATTATAAAATCCATTTTCAATAACAAAATATATAAAAGTGTATTTGTTATTTAGTTCATTTTAAAAACATTACGGCTTGTTGAGGAAGCCAAAGGCCAATTAATACTCGCGGCAGCGGAAAAGGTCGTTGTCAACGCGTACGTTAAATAAAACATTCCTTTTTGTCGTTTAGTAAAACGATTCGTATAAAAAGAATAATTTTGAATAAAATTAAAATACAAATGGGTTTATACACCGTATAAAAGATATTTGTGTATAGATCAAATTATTCCTCAATGAAAGGATATTGAGATGAAATCCATTACAAAGACGGTATCCTTGGATTAAGGATAAATAAATTACATAATTATGTGTGACAAATGAATACACCAAATATAAGTGGATATTAAGTGTAAAACAATAAGTGGTTATTCACACATATTCATAGAATGACATATTCAAGGAGTACAAGTTTATCACAAAGAATCAAAATTGGGTTATGAAGTTACCTTGCAAAAATTCGACAGCCTAACGACGTCGCTTCAAAATTAAGAAAATGAGTTGATGAGAGATAAAAAGGGTATATCATCACTTTTAAATTAAATTTACAGAAATAAGTATATATAAAAACATATCCCAACATAATAAGATCTAATTTAAAATACATAACAAAAGAAGTCTTCTTAATGAAGAGGAGGGTGAAAGGTCCCCTTAACGATTTGGGTAACTTTCGAAACGTACACCCCATTGCAGAAGGGTCATACAATGAATATGTAAATACCCATAAATGAAATTATATTACACAAAGAGTATAATAATGGGCATTACAAACACAAATCAAAGTAAATTGTGGCAAATGTTGAATAAATCTCATGTGATGAAAAGTGAGATGAATAATCCCTTACGGAAACCCGGTAGCCTAACAACGCCACTTAAAACTTCCAAAAATTGATTGATGATATCAAATAGGGTCTCTGATCATATTAACATAAAATTTACAGAAATAGGAATATAAAAGAACATCCCCCAACATAACAAAGAGGATGTTAAAAGAAGTGACATATTGGGGAGTACTTAAAAAGAAAGAGAGAGGTTGGATCCCTTACAAAAATTCGGCAGTCTAACGGCACCACTCAAAACATCCACAATGGATTGATGACAGAAAATGGGGTCACTAATAATATGAGCATAAAAACTTACCGTAATAGTAATATAAAATAACATCCCAATCATATGAAATATGAGCTTAAAAGGAATGACATAAAAGAGTGTACTTAAAAAGAAAGAGAGGGGTAGGATCCCTTACGAAAGTCCGACTTGCCTTGTTTGTTTATTTATCATCCAAAATAATAAACTTTGTTCAATTTATAATTTCTTAAGGACCTAATTTAAAGTCTATTATTCAGTTCATATCACATATTATAGTGTTATAATAATTTGTCAATAATGTGAGTTCATATCAAATGTTTTTTTCGATGTTTTGTACATGAGTAAAACTGAACATATTGGAAAAGAATTTTCAATGTAGTTATAGGTACATCATCTCCAAAATATTATCAATGATTTAAATATCATATATATCCATTATATATTCATTTTATACTATTCCATAACATTTGTAGAAAAAAAACTGAAATTCACTGTTCATGGAGATGGTAGGTCGTACGTACGCATGAACGTTACTTTGATTTCTTTGTCATATTAATGGAATTAAAACTAAATGAGAGATATATATATTATAATTCCAGAATTATATCCATCATTTAGATGTAATATATTACATATATATGCATTATATATATGTACTTATAATAGTACATAACATTTGGAGGTAAGAAATGAAATGTACCGTTTATGGAGACGGTAAACCGTACGTACGCATGAACGCTACTTTCAATTATTTTTTTGTATTAAATGGAATGATATAATAATGATATAAAGTTATATTATAATTCCAGTAGGATATAATATGTAATACCATAAATTACATCCTTTATATGTCCCACATATGGCATTAACGAATCAAATCACTTTGAGGTGGTGGTAGTCCCAACTTCCTAATATGAAGATATCGCGTTTACCCATAATGGAAACAATGAAGGAATGACATAAATGATAAATACAGAAGCTTAAGGAAACATAAACATATTATTTATCATATACAAATATAATGACGTCTTAATGGCCATCTTTGAAGGTGTTAAAAAATATTGAACAATCATCATTTCGTGAGGCAGTAATTCGCCATCCATAGAAACAATATGTTCTTTAACCATTAGACGGAGGTGTCTGAAAGTGTAGCTCAAATCCTTCTTATAACAACATCCTAGTATATTTAATATACTGTTGTTGTTACAAAAAAGTAATAAAATGAGTTTATGGGGTTGGAGAAGCAAAATAAATCAAAATAACACAAGTGAATAGATTACCTTAAAATCGGGTAACTCATCTTGGTTTGAACCAAAATGGTTTTTTGAAGAGCATTCTTCCAAATTTGAGGCTTCAATGATGAATATATGGATGTGGAGAGATGGAATGGGAAGGGTTTGGCCGAACCAAAGGCTTCATAGGTGTTGTTAAGGTGGTAGAGGTGGGGGCCTTTTATAAGAGGAGAGGAGGGGCACTCTTGGAAAGTTATAAACATTTACTTTATTATAAAATGATTTTCATATTTTAAAGATCCCAAAATTATATATTTCAAGTAAAAGGTGATAAGAGTTATAAATAAACCCATAAAATATGTTCTTTACAGGTTTAGATATTAGATATTACATTTTCTTTTCATTTTATTTAAATCGTTAAATAATGAGGTAATCACTGCATCATCATGGTGTATTAAATAATTTAATTTATTTAATGTCTAAAAATTAATAAAAAAATATCATGATGTAGGAAATATTTTTGTCTTTATAATTAATATTTATAGTAAAAAATATGACTTCTATAACTCAATGTAATTTTTTGTATTAAAACAACACATGTTTGTGACATTTTAATTTTAACTTTAAAAAAAAGTTATTTATGTCGTTTTCCGACCAAAGTTGCTCCATGGGGTCCCCAAGTTGTCCCATGGATTTTCATGGTCGGTCATGACTCATACAATAAGGTTATTACATGTTTCAAGGTCATTTCATATTATTATGACATTATCTTTACCTTAAATTACACAAATTACCGTTAATCGCGATTAATAAAACATAAAAGTTACTATTCACCAAAAAAATTATTTTAATTTCATTGAACCAAATTTTACATCATAATGAAAACCATGTATGTCAGAATTTTTAAAATTAAATCAAAGAAGTGGTAATGTTTCATTCAAACGAAAAATCAGTTTCTTTAACTACCACTTAGTGGTTTCACTATTCATCAAAAATTGAAGTTTTTCAGAAAAATACCAAAAATTAACCCTAAGCTATTTTTGATATTCTGAATTCAAAAATGATGTCTATTTTAAAAAATTCAAAACATATAAGTCGCATTAATTAATTTAAAATTTAATTCCCACTGTCAAAACAAATATCGCGATTTTAAGAAACAATATCTATTAAAAGATTGACACTAGTTTAAGTCCAATTTCAAAGTGAAATTAATTCCAATGGACACCATTGGTTTAAATGGTTAAAATATAATCTAATTTCACGTTAATAAAAATTCAAAATAAAATCTAATCATATCAATAAATTATATTAAAAGCAGGTTCTGAATTAAAATACCGCATTTACACTATTCATTAAAAAATGAACTTTATCGGAGAAATAACAAAAAAATATACAAAGTAATTTTTGATGTCCCGATTTTAAAAAGAATTTTATTTTTTCAAATATAACATATAAAATTTTCAATAAAATGTATTTAAGAGGGGTTCTCCATCAGAAGGCGGTTAATCAACCTTTTAAGGAATATTATAATATTTATGCTTAAAATTGGATTCATCCACATTTTAACATTTATTTTAAAAAGTAAAAATATTTTACAAATATATATAATCATTTTTTAGTTAGTTCTGTTCATTCCTGCCATTATAATGGCTAGGCATTAACTACCATTTAAAATAATATTATTTTATTATTAGAGTGCAACTTAAGATTTCCAAGAAACACGTTGAAGCATATTGGGTCAGCCATCGAGCATAGCGTCCCCTTTAAATTAATATTAATATTTTATTCAAAAATATAGATAAATATGAAATTGTCATATTCTTTATTTACCTGGGGTGTTACATCCTTCCCCCATTTTGGGAATTGCGTCCTCGCAATTGTAAAATTGGGGTTGGAAACTTCATTGGAAATCCCACATCGGAACAAGATTCAGTAAAACTATCACTTCAAAATAAAGAAGGAGAAGTACAAAGGTCACCCTAGTTAACCCATAATAGGATTCCATATAAAAAAACATGGATATGGAGGGAAAATCAAAGGGACGTGTTCTGAGGGGGAGTGATAGAAAACATGTTTAGAAGAAAGTTAACCACCAGAAAATCACAAACTGGTGATTTGTTAAACGGTATTTGATTCCCGAGTAGGAAAAGTTAACAGACAACATTTTTTTTCAGTTACTTTTCATTGTGAATTTAATATATGAGTGTAAATAAAACATAAGGAAACATACATACTTTTCATGTTGACTTTCATCTTTTACGATATTTCTTACACGAACTCATATTTTCTCCAAAAGATGAATTTTTATGATGACTTGTTTATATTAAGAGTTATATAATCAACTTCTAGAGAATCACCTAATCCAAAAAAGAGATCTATATACATACCATGTCTTTAGACCTTAACAAAAACAAAAAAAATTAGTATGAGATCAGATATTAACCAAAAATGATAATCCTTTATATAAAAATTCTATTCTTAATCTCCAAAATTTGTCAAAAAATACCCAAAGTTCAACAAATACCATTCAATAAACAATTTTTCCATAAAATTATTCAATGTCATCCAAACTAAGATTGAAACCCAAATATTTGAAGGATTTAATCACACAGTCTTCTAATGTAAAAATTAATATTTATCTCTAAATTACAATAGTTTCTCTTAATGTCTCATATTGAAAGGTAATTAACATAATCACATATCCTCCACTATAGGATAATAATTTCCATAGATAACCCAAAATAAACCTACTCTGGATTCCTAAAATAATATAACTAAAAAGTATTAGTCTAACTAACAAGGGACTTCAAGTAGTCCAGTGGTAGGTGATAAATACCAGTCGCACTTTGGTTGTGGGTTCGATTCCCACAGCTTTGTCCGACGTGACGGGTTGTCACACGGTCTGCATGTTGTCCTTTTTCCAAAACTATATAATTCTTATAAAATTCCCCAAAAATGATAAAATCATCAAAAATAACCCTAACATAATTTAACCTCAAGTTTATCTCATGTCTTTCATATTCCATCATAACATATAGTAACCCATAATTACCTCAAAAGTAAGAATCATATAAACCTTAATGGTTACCATTATAATTATTACCTGAACATCCACATCAAGCTAGTCATCTCATACATGATTCATTAGATAACTCACCAAGGTTAAAGTGGTTGATCATGACTCCTTGACAGATGGTTTAGAACAACCACGAGATTCCTCATTGAATCCCCCATTTCATCCAGTCTCTTAATCAGATAACCCCCACAGTTTCCTTCAAACCCATTATCACTTTGGTTCCTGCTAGATCCATCCATTTAATAAAAATAGAAATGTCATTATGAGTATATCAACAAAACCATCATGTACTAATGAGGAATATAAACACTAATATATACTTACTCATTCACTTTATCTAAAACTAGGACTCTTTCTTAAATCCTAACCATTATGGTAATGTCATTTATGCTTAGAGAATACACTAACCTCTAAAGTTATCTAAACCAACCTTTGATACCAACTATAAGGCCCCGACCATAAACATTACTTATTATTGAATTAAATGAATAATTCATTTTGAGGATCTTTTTAGGTTTAGAGTTTTAGAGAATTAGAACATAACTATTAAATCTCAATGATCACAAAGTATACACTTCTATTAAGTTTCTATGAAATAAAAACTCTTAAAAAGAAACATGTCTAGTTCGATGTTACAGATAGAATTTCATTCTTTGATCCCATCCTTGACCCTATTCATCTTTAAGTCCTATGGAAAACATTTCAAAAACATGGGATGAGCATAAAAATCCTAGTGAAGGATACAAAAAGAAGGAAAACTGTTAGTTTTTCAAAACAACAAGTAAACCAAGAATACTTTATCAAAGTAATACTTTTCACCTTTATGAAGTAGTAAAAAAATCTTTACTAAATAAAATATCATTACTTACACTTGTTTAACCAAAATATTACCATAAAACCCGTATAAAGAACACATAACATATAAAGGTAACTTGGGACATAATCAAACTAAAATGTAATAACCATACGGTCGACTTCCATACATATCACATAATGGAATAGCCATATGGTCGACTTCCATACCCAATTCATTAGAGGTTATAACGTAACCACCCATCCTGTTATTCACGGAACCAATCGTCATATGGTTTATCACGTAACCACCCGTCAAATGTCCCAGTACCATTATAAAATCATAAGACAACAAACAAATATAATGGAAATAAAACATTTCCACAATTTGATCATAATATATCACTTAAATATATTTACATAACAAATACATTATAAAAAAATTCAATAAAAAAATATATAAATGATTATATGGTATTTATTTCTTTTTTAAAAACATTATGGCTTGTTGAGGAAGCCAAGACCAAATAATACTCGCGGCGGCGGAAAAGGTCGTAGTCACAGCGTACGTGAAAAGAAACATTCCTTTTTTTCGTTTAGTAAAATGCTTCATATAAAAAGAATAATTTTGAATAAAATTAAAAGTCAAATGGGTTTATACACCGTATAAAAGAAAGTCCTGTATAGAACAAATTATGCCTCAATGAAAAGAGATTGAGACAAAGTCCCTTATAAAGACGATATCCTTGGATTAAGGATAAATCAATTACATAATTATGTGTTACAAACGAATACACCATATATAAGTGTATATTAAGTGTAAAACAATAAGAGGTTATTCACACATATTCATAGAATGAAATATTCAAGGAGTACAAGTTTATCCCAATGAATCAAAATTGGGTTAAGAAGTTCCCTTGCAAAAATTTGTTAGCCTAACGGCGTCACTTCAAAATTCTGAAATTGAGTTGATGAGAGATAAAAAGGCTATATCATCACTTGTACATTAAATTTACAGCAGTAAAGATATATAAGAACATATCCCAACATAAAAAGATGTAATTAAAAAGACATAACAAAAGAAGTCTTTTTAAAGAAGAGGAGGGTGAATGGTCCCCTTAACGATTTGGGTAACTTTCCAAACGTACACCCCATTGAAGAAGGGACATACAATGAATATGTAAATACCCATAAATGAAATTATATTACAAAAAGAGTATAATAATGTGCAGTAAATACACCACTCAATGTAAATGGTGGAAAATGAAGTATAAATATCATTGGAATAAATTTGAGATGAAAATTCCCTTACGGAAACTCAGCCGCCTAACGACGCCACTTAAAACTTCTATAAATGGATTGATGAGATCAAATATGGTCCCTCATAATATTAACATAAAATGTATAGAAATATTAATATAAAATAACATCCCACAAAATAACAAAGACGAGATTAAAATAAGTGATATAAAGGAGAGTACTTAAAAAGAAAGAGAGAGGTTGGATCCCTTACGAAAATTCGGCAGCCTAATGATGCCACTCAAAACTTACAAAATGGAATGATGATAGAAAATAGGGTCCATCATATGAACATAAAAAATTACAGTAATAGTAATATAAATGAACATCCCAATCATAAGAAAGTTGAGCTTAAAAGGAATGGCATAAAATAGTGTACTTAAAAAGAAAGAGGGGGTAGGATCCCTTACAAATGTCCGACTTGCTTTGTTTGTTTCTTAATATTCATGAATAATAAAAATTTTCGATATATAATTGCTTAAGGAACTACTTTAAATATTATTATTCAGTTCGTATCACATATTATATTGTTAAAATAATTGGTTAATAATCTGCATTCATATCAAATGTTTTTGTCGATGTTCGGTACATAAGTAAAAATTGAACTTGTTGCAAAAGAATTTTCCATGTAGTTTTAAGTACATAATATCCTGAATATTATCAATGATTTAAATATCATATATATCCAGTGTATATTCATTTTGTAATATTCCATAACATTTTGAGGTAAAAAATGAAATGCACCGTTCATGGAGATGGTAGGCCGTACGTATGCACGAACGCTACATTAATTTATTTGTCATATTAATGGAATTAAAACTAAATGAGAGATATATATATTATAGTTTCAGAATTATATCCATCATTTAGGTGTAATATATTACATATATATCCATTATAGATATGTAATTATTATAGTACATAACATTTGGAGATAAGAAATGAAATGTACCGTTCATGGAGACGGTAAGCCATACGTACGCAAGAATGCTACTTTCATTTCATTTATTTTTGTATTCAATGGAATGAAAATCTATTGATATAAATGTATATTATAATTCCAGTATGATAGGATATGTAATACCATTAATTCCATCCATTATACGTCCCATATATGGCATTAACGAATCAAATCACTTTGAGGGGGTGGTAGTCCGCACTTCCTAAAATGTAGATATCGCGTTTACCCATAATGGAAACCATAAAATTATGACATAAATGAAAAATACAGAAGCTTAAGGAAAAATAAACATATTATATATCATATATCAATATAGTGGCATCTTAATGTCCACCTTTTAAGGTGTTAAAAGAATATTGAACAATCATCATTTCGTGAGGCAGTAATTCGCCATCCATAGAAACAGTTTGTTCTTTAAACATTGGATGGAGGAGTGTGAAAGTGTAGCTAGAATCCTTCTTATAACAACGTACTAGTATATTTATGATACTGGTGTTGTTTCAAAAAAAGTAATAAAAAGAGTTTAGGGGGTTAGAGAAGCAAAATAAATCAAAAGAACACAAGTGAAGACATTACCTTAAAATAGGGTAACTCCTCTTGGTTTGAACCAAAAGGGTTTCATGAAGAGCATTTTTCCAAAGGTGAGGTTTAATTGACGAATAGAGGGATTTGGAGAGATGAAATGGGCAGGGTTTGGCCGAGCCAAAGGAATGAGAGGTGTGGGTAAGGTGGTAGAGGTGGGGGCCTTTTATAAGAGGAGAGGAGGGGCACTCTTGGAATGTTATAAAATATTACTTTATTATAAAATTATCTTTGGATTTTAAAGGTCCCAAAATTTTATATTTCGTGGATGAGGTGATAAGAGTTCTAAATCCTCCCATAAAATAGGTTTTTTACAAGTGTAGATCTAAGATTTTACATTTTCTTTTCATTTTATTTAAATGGTTAAATAATGAGGTAATCGCTGCATCATCATGGTGTCATAAATAATTTAATTTATTTATTGTATAAAAATTATAAATAAATATCATGATTTAGGAAATATTCTTATCTTTCTAATTAATATTTATAGTCATTAGTATGATTTGTATAACCTCGTGTAAAAATTGTTTTACTAAAATAATACATGTCTGTGACATTTTAATTTTAACATTAAATAAAAAGTTATTAATGTCATTTTCCAACCAAAGTGGCTCCATGGGGTCCCCAAGTTGACCCATGGATTTTCTTGGACTTCCATGACTCATAAAATAAGGGTAGGGAATTTTTCAAGGTCATTTCATATTATTATGACATTATATTTACCTTAAATTACACTAATTACCTTTAATCGCGATTAATAAAACTTAAAAGTTACTATTAACCAAAAAATTATTGTATTCTCATTGAACAAAATTTTACTTTCTAATGACAACCATGTATGTTGGATTTTTGAAAATCAAATCACAGAAGTGGTAATGTTTCATTCAAACGAAAAAAACAGTTTCTTTAACTACCACTTAGTGGTTTGACTATTCATAAAAAATTGAAGTTTTTCAGAAAAATACCAAAAATTCCCCCTAAGATATTTTTGTTATTCTGAATTAAAAAATGATTTCTATTTTAAAAAATTCAAAACATATGAGTTGAATTAATTAATTTAATATTTAATTCCCTCTTTCAAATCAAATAGTGTGTTTTTAAGAAACAATATCTATTAAAATATTGGCACTAGTTTAAGTCCAATTTCAAAGTGAAATTAATTCCAATGACCCCCATTGGATTAAATGGTAAAAATATAATCTAATTTCACATTAAAACAAATTCAAAATATAATATAATCATATAAATAAATTTTATTAAAATGAGGTTTTGAATTAAAATACAATATTTAATATTATTCATTAAAAAATGATCTTTTCGGAAAAATACCAAAAATTTATACAAAGTAAATTTTGATGTCCCGATTCTAAAAAGAGTTTTATTTTGTCAAATATAATATATAAAATGTGAAAAAATGGATTTAAGAGGGGTTCACCAACTAAAGGCGGTTAATTGACCTTTTAAAGAATATTAGAATATTTACGCTTAAAATTGGATTCATCCAGATTTTAACATTTATTTTAAAAAGTAAAAATATTTGACAAACATATATAATCATTTTGTAGTTAGTTATGTTCATTCCTGCCATTACAATGGCTAGGTGTTAACGGCCATTTAAAATAATATTATTTTATTATTAGAGTGCAACATATGATTCCCAAGAAACTCATTGTTTCGTATTGGGTGCGCCATCGAGCATAGTGTCCCCTTTAAAGTAATATTATTATATTATTCACAAATATAGATAAATATGAAAATTTCACATTCTTTATTTACCTGGGTTGTTACAGTATCCCATTTGATGGAATTTTGTTATTGTAGGTCCTAATATAAACATAAAAAATATATGAATATTTATAATACTTATTTTTTTAATATAATCATTTAAAAAGAATAAATATAGGGTGTGAAAATAAATAAAACAAATGTTAATGTTGATGTATATCACCTATTATTTGGGTAACTCATACTGTTATTCACCGAAGGACTTCCTTGGTTAGATTTATTCCCAAATAATGGATTATAAGATGAATCGATATATGTTTTGAAATTATTTCAGTAATTAATAGATGACTAAAATGTTTTGATTACATTGAATAATTAGGGGTGGGGACACCCCAATACATCACAATATTTTCCATTAAAAATAAATATAATTTTTTTGTTGGAATTCTTTGTAAACAATGTTAAAAATGAGACATGAAATTACCTTGCATTAAACAAAAGACCGATTTTTACGTACTTTTAATGGAAAACGTATTTTAAAAATAAATTTCTACTCATTTATAAATTTTATTTTTATAAATACAAACATTTTTTAATTTATAATGTTGAAATTATGATATAGTAAATTTTTAGAATTTTTATATGGAACATCATTTTTTATGAAAAGTAAACATTATAGCCATTTAGTTGAAACAACCTTTTAGATTGAATAATTATCAATGATAAATTATGTTTTATATTTTTTTTAAAGTATGTTTAGATAAATTATACATTTATTTATACAATTAAACTAATTATCATTAATTTTACATTTATATTGTATCTAAAAACATTACAAATTTTTTGAATGTTTTTCTACTCTAAAACCTAGTTATCTTGCCTCGTCTATAGGATTACCGTTAAAATTAATTTACCCACAACTTGTGATTTATATTTTGAAAATAAAACATACACATATGTAATAAATATGATATTAATGGTCAAAAAATATCAACTTTATTTTTTGAGCAAAATGATTAGTGAATGTGATTAAAATTAGTTATGATGATTAATGCATGCTTATGCTTAATAACGGACTAATCCATATTATTAAGGAATAAAATTACCTTGAAACTTGTAAAAAACGCATTAGGTACTATAAATATTACCATTATCCACCATTTTTGAAATATATGGGTTATCGTGATATAATAAAATTGATGTTTTCTATATAAATGGGTATGTAAGGAAAAAGACAAAAAGGGAACCTTCCTTACCTTTATCATTTATAAATCATTGATATATGTAAAAAATAATATTTTATATCATATATATCTATTTTAAATATATATTGGTTATATTTATTATAATAAATCATCAATAAATTTTATATATGGTTTTGGTTCATATAATTCTTAAGAAACACAAATGAACTGAGTATTTAGTTAATAATTAACTAAAATATATGATACTGTAAATATTAAAAGTGAATTTAATTGAATGAATTATTGTATTTAGTTAATTTTATATGTTATTATATCATTTTATATACATATAAACCTAATATATTTTAGTTCCAATATAATATTTTTTTTATATTAATATTAAATAAATAAGGTCAAAATTGACATTATTGTTATTTTACAATAAATGAATTTTTTTAATGATTTAAAATTTATAAAAAACCTAAATTATAACAAGTGTTTTTTAATTGTTATTAAATATTAAAAAATTTCTATTAAAAAACATATTAATCATTTATAATTAATAAATTTTCCCATATACTGAAAAAACATTGTCAAAATTGTTCGGGTTGAATCGGCGTTTTAGGGCATCACAAGTGCTTGTTGCCCAATTAATTTCCAAAAAACATTACAATGTTCTTTTATATATTAGAGATAATATTAATAATTTATTATATATACATATATTCTAATAAATGTCACATTAATTTTGACTTAATGGTAAATTTAATTATATTAGAATACAATATGATTTAATAAAAATTGAAATAATAAATTCGAGAATCTTTGAAGATAAGTAACCAAATAATTAAAGTTCCCTTATTTTTCTATAGGTGTGGTTTTTCTCGACAATGGTTGGAAATTACCCAATTATTTTCCCAATTTGGAGGCACATTAGGTGTGATTGAACCCCCCCCCCCAATAAAATTGGAAAAATAATTGGTATTTACAAAATTGCCACTCCTCCTCCACAATAAAAAGACAAGCACTCTACTCCTTCCACACACCTATCATACAACATTGTTTCATCTATAATCTATCCATATAGTCTCCAAAAATACCAATTATATATGAACAATAATACCCTTGTGCATAAAAGAATTCATGGATTCTTTTGGTTCAAAACAAAAGTTGTTACCAAATTAAGTGGTAAGCCATTCTCTAATGAGTTCTAATTTAATTTCTATTCTCCACTCCCTGTATTTATTGGATTATAAAATTACATAAAAACTGAAGTATCCAAAATATAAAATAAATATGTTATTATACGGTTTATAACTACACTTTCAAACACCTCTATCTAAGGGGTAACAAACAAATTGTTTCTGTGTATTGTAAACTAATTCTTCAAGAAACGATGATTGTTCAAATTTCCCCTAAGAACTCTCATTATGGCCATTATGATGGTAAAAATATCTATATATAATATATGTTTCATTTATATTGTGTTTATTCTTCAGTAATATTTATTTATAACATACCTCTAGGTTATTAATATTGTGTAAGCATGATAATTTCATTTGAGAAATTATGGACTACTGCCCCCTAAAAGTGATATGACTTTCGCATTACATAAAGGGAACGTATAAAGGATGCTTATAATAATACTATGTAACATTTATAACACATTTATTATAATATAAATTATAATTTAAAATTATATCATTTATTTTAAAATTCATTTAACACGACTAAGAAATGAAAGTATCATTAATGCGTATGTATGGCCTACTGTCTCTATGAACAGTGGACTTCATTTAAAATATACAAATATTATGAAATCTTCATAATACATATCTACTAAATATATAATATATTTTAGTAATGGTTTTCAATATATATATTATTAAACCATTATATATTTAATAAGAACATAAAAAAAAGTCAACACGTACTTGAGAAAACTAAGAAATTAACACTCAAAATAGTAAATATAATGACAGTGTTAACAAATGTGTAATAAAATGTTGTAAGAAATTTATAAATGGTATTTTAAACATGAATTTGGTTTTGGTATTTGTTCTTAACATATTATAAACTATTATTCCTGATGTTAAATACCACACAATAAGATGAGTGTTAAGGTAAGAGATTTACATCGCATGTTTTAAATCATTGAGATTAATGTCATGTTCAGTAATGAATTATTTTGTGTGCCTAACCTAATATCCATTTTGATATATTATGTATTTAATCCACTTAATCTCATGATATTAAAAGATTAATTTAATTTCTGAATTTTTTTGGTGATTATGAATTTAATGTTTCAATGTGGTATGTGACACTTTTGAATTTCTAATAATTATTATAATCAAATGTTATTGATCTAACATTCTTTTTGTGATATTCAATTATAATTAATGAAATAAATTTTTGTAATGAATTTTTATTATAAATTTATTTGAATATCTACATTCCCTTTTAATGGATATTAGTATTGCCTAAACCGTATAAAATTTTTCATACGGTGATAACTTTGATTGTTATTTGATAAATCTGTTTTCTCGTCTAATACAGTTATTTGATAATGCTTGTTATTTATTTTGATTATTCATTATTTTTAATGCATTATACATGAATTTATGGGTGGATCCAATAAATTATGTACCTCCTTGATTCGTCAATATGTTCTCATGAGAAAATTTATTATGCCAAATTAAATAGAGGATGGATCCATAGTTTTAAACTATCTGACAGATAGACATGACTTAAATATGTCATAATGTGTCATATACATGATATTAATTAATAATAAATTTCTATTATATTATATTTATTTATTATTAATCGATGATATTTCTCAGCAACATATATATGGATACACTTTATTTTTAGTTCATTGATAAATTGAATGTTTCACATATTCATACATTTAAATAATGTTATTTTATAATATCTATTTATTTGAATGGAATGTGTTTGCAGTTATTTACCATGAATTGTTAATTATTCTCACTAATTCATTTTGGATTCCACTTTACCTACCCATACAATCATTTTATCTCACCCTTATTATGTTTCATTCCCTAAGTTATGAAGAAGAAATATTAGAATAATTATTAAAGGATGAAATTTATTTAATTTAATGATGTATCATGATTGTATTTCCTATTTCATAATGTATTATAGGGATCATGTATGTAATATGGCTTACCAAGATTGATAATTTTACTTTTTTCTTTAGGAATTATTTCCTTGTGGTAAATCCAATATAATATAATAATTCTTCACCTCCATGCCTCTGTGGTCGAGGAATTACAATTTGAATCAAAGAATGTTTATCAACATCCTCGGAAACTAGATTTAGAAAACATAGATTACGGAGAACAACCCCATGAAAGAAATTTTGAATAAAAATAGATTAACGTCCTATAATTTTGGAAAGAAATATATTATGGGGGTATTCCTGGTAATAAATCCCTATCTAGATAATACAAGTGAACATTTTTTTGTCATAGATGTTCCTAGGAGTAACAACTTCAACATAGTATTTCAAGACATTCTAAAGGTAACCCGGTACAAGAAAATGACTATTATTGTGCACCTTGTTTGACCATCCCTAGGGGATATGCTTAGGATAGATCACATTTCATTAAACGACAATTATAAAGGATTTAGATGTAATTATTTTCTCTAATGTATCCATAGTTTATGATTCTAGGATTTGTGATGATTAAAATTATATGATGTACTATACAATGAATTGAGTTATAGAATGTTCAAAATTTAGTGTGAAAATATAGTATATATAAGTGTTTATAAATGGAATATAGTATATTAAATGATAACTAAACCAATCAACATGATAAAAAGAGATAGAAGGATCATATCATTCACGGTCATAAGAAACAATTTAGTGGGAAATAGTATCCCATGTATTTTCATCATATAATTAAATAGTATCTGGTGTTAATAAGAAAAACAATTCTCTGAGCCCTTTGTAATTAATGGGGATATAAGGATGGTAGAGAAAAATGTGGATAATGTGAACAAGGGAATGAAAGAATTTTCCATCATGAGATTAGTGTGTAATGAATCACCCTTGTAAATTGTTGAAGGGAATGTGGATTTTTTATATATATGCATAAAAACAACACCATGTTCATGATTTTAGGGGTAAGAAGAAGGTTTCCAACATTCAATGCTACCATTGTAAAAATATGATAGATAATAATAAATAATGTCCCAAGTGTCAAAAAACATATACCCCTGCTACTGATATTGAATGGTGGTGAAGTTATAATACTATGTTAGATGAAGAGGAATGATTAATATAAATTTTCAGTAATTATGTCATTTGAATATTTAATCAGTAATGTAATAGTTATAAGAAATATCGAATATAATATTAATATATGACAATAAAATTTCGTTAAGTATTTTTGACCATTTGTTGAATGGTATAAATAAATTTTATTTAGTAGTAAGTTAATTTTTTTAGAAAAAACATCATTTATTGAAATGAAACCCTTATCATATTCATGATGTTTTGATAATGATGAATATATGACCTATGGGATGATTTCAATCTACCATGGAACTGATTAATGACTTATAGACAACTGGTCTATGATATCATTGATGGAGTTTTCAACACTTTTGATTTTAAGGAATATATCCAATAAAATTTGTCTAACTAAATAATAAGGAGGAATTCATGTTTCCATGAAGGTTTTATGGTAATGAATGTTATTACTACATTTCAAAACAATTCATGATGAAGTTATTCACATGTTTGGAATGTAAAAATTAAAAGCTAGATCATGTTGACTAAATGATAATGATAAGTTCACAATAGAAGCTCTGTGAAATTAATTGAGAAGTGATAGGATCATAATTTGATAGAAAAGTTAACCATTAATAAAATGGTTTAAGATTTCCCTAGGATGATTTTTTACATGGTAATGTATTAGATCACTATATGTTTTATCATGTGATAAGAGATGATGTAGATTTAATTCAAGGAAAAATAAAAGGATAAGATTATTTTATAGAAATGTTTGTTAACATATATTCATATAGGGTGAATGAATCCTTTAGCTATAAAAAAATTTTGAACCAAATTTTTTTCTTAGTAACTTCATTTTCGATAAATCAAATTACCTCTTAGATCATCATAGATTTATTAACTTTTTATTGTCATCATTCTTATAAACATGTTCTTTGGAATTATAATCAATACATAATGATTATATTATTCATATGTATCAATATTCCAATTTCCCCCATATTTTATACTACTAGGGAACCTAGATACGAGACCGTTGTACATTCCTTCCTCTCTATTTATAAAATTTGTTGATGACCCTTTTTAAGATGTGGGTGTTTCGAAAATAGTTTATTTTCAACCCATAGATTACAGGGATCATGTTTAAATTGAGAGGACAGAATTTAATTAAGGTGGGGAGAATGTTACACCCCATTAATTTACAATATTTTTCATTTTAGGAAAATATTATGGTATTTGTTTAATTTTTATAAAAAAATAAATTATACTTACGACACAGAATTATCTCGTGTTATACGCAAGAACGAGTTTTAATGCCTTTTAATAGAGAAAATATTTAAAAAAAATTAATTTTTTTAAATTATATATTTTAAAATAAACATGTTTTTAATATTCAAAATGTCAAAATTATCTTCCAATTTTTTTTATTTTTAACAGGAAACATTTTTTTAATGAATAAAACAATTACTCCTATTTTGTTAAATCACCCTTTTATTTAGATAATTATTAATGATAAATTATATTATAGATTTGTTTTAGAGTAAATTTTGATCACTTAAAAATTTATTTATAAAATTATATTCATTTTAATAAATTTTAATTTTAATTTTAATATAAAAAATTAACATTCTATTAAACATTTTCTACTTTAAAACCCCATCATCTCGTTGTGTCTGCTGGATCATAGTTAATATTAGTTTTCCAAAAACAGTGATTTTAATTTTAAAAATAAATCATATAATGATTTAATTAGTATCATATTTTTGATCTAATATGTTAATCTTAATTTTGTGACTTAATTCTTTAGTTAATGTGATTAAAATTAATTATTGTGATTTAAGAACTATTATGATTAGTAAGGGATGAAACCTTAATATTAAAGAACACTATGACCTGGAATGTTGTCCAAAATACAATAGATTATTTTTTACCACATACCAACTTAGGTCTAAATATAATAGTTTTTGTGATATTATTAAATGGAAGTGCCCTATATGAAATGAAAAAGTGATGAAAAAGACAAAAAAATAATTGTTTTTCTATTAACATTTAAAAATCATGGAGATATTAAAAAAATATTATATTTTAGGTGATAATTATTCTTTTGAAATATATATGGGTTATTTTTCTAATAATAAATTATAAATAATTATTATGTATGATTTGAGTATAGAAAATGCTTAAAAATGGCCATTGTAGTCATTATTTTGTTAATAATTAACTATAAAAGATGATGATATGAATATTAAAAGTGAAGTTGATTGATATAATTATTGAATGAATTTATTTTTTTTATATTAATATATCATGTTACTCACATTTACTTTTTTTATTATAATTCTAATATAATATTTATATTTTTAAATTTACATTGAGTAAATAATATTTTATTTTTCATTATTGTTATTTTACAAAAAATAATTATTATTAAATGATTTAAAATTAATAAAAATCATATATTCTTCAAATTTGTTTGTATGTTTTGATAAATATTAAATATGGTCTATTAATTTACCATGTAATCTTTTATAATTGATATATGGACCCATATACTATAAAAATATTGTCAACAGGGTCCGGGTTCAAGGAGTGTTTTAGAGCATCACATCCGTGTGTCAAAAAATTAATTTACAAAAATCATGGAAATTATATTTTTTTAAAAATTATACACAACAGTAATAATTATGTGGATATATATTTTCGAAAAAAAGGAATTTAATTTTTCCTTAATGGTTAAATTAATTAGATATAAAAACTGGATGCTTTAATAAAAACCGAATTGATTGGGAATAAGAGAAGTTAAGGAAGAAAATAATTAAAATGAACATATTTTTTCTATATATGGTTTATATCGACCATGATTTTCAATTAATTCATTACTTTTCAATTTGTAATAACATTAGGTAATATTGATCCCCCAATAGTTAATACCATTTAGTATTTACAAATGTGCCACTCCCCTATCACTTTTAAAAGCCAAGAGCTATACACCATCCCCACACCTGTCACGCCACATGGAATCATCCAAAATCAATATAAATAGTCTCCCAACAAAAAAACCTAGAATTATAATCATAATAATTTTTTGAAATAAATTTAAGAACTGTTACTTACAAACCCAAAGAGGATACCTAATTAAGAGGTAGCAAGGTCTCTCATGTATTCTAATTTCATTTCCATTATCCACTCCTTATATTCTTATTATCTTATTATTACATAAAAACACTAGTAATATATATATAATATGACATTTTTGGTATAATTTTTACAAATTAACATAAAAACACCTCTATGTAATGGGTAACGAACATATTATTTCTATGTACATTAAACTACTGCCCGAAGAAATGATTATTGTTTAATTTCCCCTACCACCTCTCATGGTGGCCATTATGATGGAATATATATATATAATATAAAGTAAATTAGAAATGTCATTATTATTATGTAATTTATATTCATAACATACCTCTATGTTTTCCATGTTTGGTATATATGATAATTTCATTTGAGGAATTGTAGACTACTACCCCCTTAATTTGATTTGACTCGTTTATGTCATACATTGAACATATAATGGATGGTTTTAATAAAACAATATAACATTTAAAAAAAGTAAATGATATAAAAAATTATAATGTTCATATTTATCATTTAGTTTTAATATATTTAAAACAATAATGAAATGATTGTAGCTTTCATGCGTATGTACGTCATATCTCCTCTATGAACGGTACACTTCATTTTTAATATCCAATTATTATAAACTATTTTAAATTAAAATGTAATGAATAAATAAGTTAAATTAGTACAGGATTACAATCATGAGATGATTACCCAACGATATATTTAATAAGAACAATAAATAACAAGTAAAAATATACTTGAGAAAACATGGAAAATAACACCTGAAATAATCAAAATAATGAATGAGTATTAATAGACGGGTAATAAAATATTTTAAGATGATAATATATGGGAGTATAAACATGATGTGGTTATTTTTTTAGTTAGTAAAAAATTTTAAACCACTATACATGAGGCTAAAGACTGCACAAAGAGAGGAAGGTCAAGGTTAGAGATTTTTATCTCACTTTCTAAATCTATGAGATTAATGTCATATTAACTACTTACATATTTTGTGTACCATAAGTACTTCCCATTTTGATATATTATATCATGAATCCTATTATTATAATGATATTATAATATTTATTTAATTTTATAACCTTATATTGATTATGATTTAAATGTTACAAAGTGGCATGAGACACATTGGAATATTCAAAGATTATTCCCCTTAAATGTTCTTATTCTCATTAACTTTTTTTGATTGTTTGTTTCCCTTGAAGGATTCAATTTATTTTGGTGATTTTTCATCGTAAATTTACTTGAATATCCATATTATCATTCAATGGATTTTATTTTTTTTCTAAACCCTATACAATTTTTCATATGGTCTTTACATTGATAGTTATTTTATAAATCTATATTTCTAATCCAATATAGTTATTTAATAAGTCACATAATTTACTTTTATTATTAATTATATGCATATTTATAGACATGAAATAAAAGGTTGATCCCATACTTTGTATATCCCCTCTATTATTCAATTGGTTCTTATGAGATGATTTATTTTTGAAAATTGAAATGATTATGGATTTGTAGTTTAAAACTATCAAGAGGAAAGATCATGACAGTAATAGGTCCTCTTTTTCCACAGAAAAATTGCCAATTAATAAACCATTACATTAATATTATATTCTATTATAATTCATCCATGATAATTTTTTAAACATATTTATGGAAACATTTCATTTATAGTTCATTGATTAACTATAATGTGATTCAGTATGTTGCCTTTCCAATTTTTTTACTGTTATCTAGTTATTTAAATGGAATGAGTTGTTAGTTTTTTAAAATTGCATGTAAATTTTCATCACTGATTTATTATTTCATCATTTTTAATTACCCTTATTGATTATTTGAGGTCACTATTATTATATTTAATTCCCCAGGATATGAAGATGATATATATGAATATTCAAACTAGGAAATTTTTTATTTCATTTTATTAAGTATCATGAATGTGTTTCCTATTTCGCAATGTATTATAGGTTTCATGTATCCAATCTATCATTCGAAGAATACTAATCTGAATGGAATTTTGGGATTTATTTCCTTGTATTAATACCAATATAATGTAGTAATTCCATAGCTCCAGGAATCTCGGTCTAGAGAATTACAGGGTTGTGAGTGCCATTTTTATCGGGGACAAGTGGAATTCTTGTAAAAATAGAAAAGGAAAACAATTTTGAGAGGTATCCATATATCATTTTACTCTAATAATGGTATATTTTTTTAAAAATAGATTATATGGTAGAAATATGGATAGGAAATTCATTTTAGAAATGTTTTTAGTTTAATGTTCTCTTATCTTAATGTTCAACAACTCTATGAACTAATTGATGTCATAATATATTAAATTAATTTTAATTACATTAAGAAATATTCTTGTTCTAAATTTATTTTGACCATACTAGATATTACATATTACTATGATTCAAAATATAGATTCGATTTCTAAAAATTATTATCATAGAAGTGGATGAAATTAATTTAAATTAAATCACATAGACCGGATAAGACAATGGAATTTAAATTGAGAACGTTCAAAAGAATGAAATGTTGTTATCTCCAATTTCAATTCAAAATTGACTAAAATTACCTTAATTTTAAAATTTTAATTAATTTTTTTTATAAATATGCTTTTACAAATTTTTTAAAAAAATTAACACTATAAAAAAATTAAATGAAAATGAGGTTATCATGTAAAATTCCATGTTATTAATTATTAATCAAAACAATGAAACTAGTCAAAAAATACCAAAAAAGTGAAAAATAAAAATTTATATTTATATTATATAAATAATAATTATTTATTTATATAAAAAATATAAAAGTTATAAAAATTATTTTTGAATAATTTATTCCCATAAAAGGAAAAAAATTCATTTAAAAGAAAAATTAATTTTAGGCAAAAAATTGAATTTGTTCTTATATTATTCCGATAAATCATTCATGGTCACTGTCAAAACATTTTATTGAATTTATATTATCGAAGTTCCATTTTTACCTATCAACAGTATTGATTAATTTCCATTTTTTTAAAACATATTTATAGGGATATTTTTTTCATAGAAATGATTTTTTATAAAAAATGGTTTTTATATTCATTTATAATTAACTAATAACATAATAACTAATTTTATAAATATGTTTAAAAAATAGATTTCTGATTTACATAATCTCATTTGTATATTCCTCTCTAATGTGTAGGTGATAATTATACTAATATTTTAATATTATTATTAATAATAATTTGTAGTTCAGGAAAACATGATATTTTGTATAACACAATCTATAAAAGGGAACTAGTATTCTATATAACACTAACCAACCATAGTGTTATTTTTTCCAACAGATAATCTCTATATTTCATGTAGCACAAGATTAACATGGTGTTTCATATAACGCAATCCATAGATATTACATTCATATAACAATAGGTATATTTAGTGTTGTGTGAAATTAAAAATATTGAAAGATGAAATTAATTAAAAAAAATACAAAAAATAACATGGGGTTAAATTTCATTTACGTTGATAATCATTGGAAATTAATTTTTCTACTAATGAAAAATTTTACAATAAAAATTATTTTTGGTCCTCCCATTAAATAAAAAATTTTGATGATGAGGTTCATTTTGAATTTACTTGAATGATATTAATATTTTATTAAATTCATAATAAAAATCATTTTTGATGTAATATATGTAAATATAAAAATTTTAGTGTGTAAATATAATTAAAATACTTATTAATTTTTCTTAAATTATAAAAACTAGTTTACATGTATATGTATTTTATTTATAAGTTAACTTATCATATTTGTAATAATTTTCTTTTATAAAATGATTATAAAAAATGAAATCAAATCACTAAAATTATTAAATTTTGGATATTTATTTCATTCCATTTAATATTAATTTCTATGGTTAAAAACTACTTATCATTATTAAAATAAATTTTTAAAATTGACTTTTTTACTTTATAAAGATTTCGAAAAAATATTAAATCTAGAATTACATTGAATGGTAAAAAAAATTTTGACCATGAAATTTTTCCCATAAAATGTCCGTATTTATGACTTGGTACATCGAAAATAAAATTTCCATGATGAAAAATATAAGGGAGTTTCTAATAATCCTCTTTTTTTAATTCATAAAATTATATAACTTCCAGACTTCATAGATACATGTTAACATACAATTACTCCTTGATAATCATACATTATAATATATTTTACTATCTCCCACAAACATAATCTCATAGTCCCATAAAGATATTTTATTCCATTAATTATTAATAATACATCCATGGAATTACAAACCCTCCAATGTATGTTTTATCACATTATTATGATTTTTTCAGAATTAAACTATTCCTAAAATATTATAAATGTAAATATATGGATACTTATATATAATTTGAATACATAGATGTTGTTATATTAATGGTAAAACCCTTATTTTTTGTTATCAATCCATATAGAAAATCCCAGATATACCAATAATGTGTGTGTGAGGTCTATTTAATATATATAGAATACGTTTGTACTTTTTATGTTAAATATTCATTATTACCCTAAATTCATAAAATATTGTCACCAATAAAAAAATATAAAAATATTATAATTATTATGTTGTTATAATGATAGTTTTTCAAAATATGACCTCTTAAACATTCTCAACCATTGAGTTGATGTGTGTTCATATCTAGGTATGTTTAAAATCCACCCTATATGAATCATTAAAATAAAGTCATGGATTATTATGAGAAACTAAATAATGAGGTTATTATTTGGAATGATAATAATAAGGTTGTTTTTATTATTTTTGAAATGTTATTTATTTTATATATTTTATTATAATCAATCATGACTGGTCACCAACATTACCTAAATAAGTAGTTATCCATATAATATTCCCATAATGTTATCAAAACACATACATAATGATATAAAAACATTTTTAATCACTGAATATTATTTTTTAAATAACATTAAAATAAATAACAATAATTAACTAGGTGTAATGTGGTGGGTTATTATATAGATATTATTATACATGTCTAAAACATTAAATGTTTTTAACAATAAATGGCCATAATATATTATCAATAATTACTGTGTACATTAATAAAAATCATATTATAGTATAAAAGTGGGTAAAAATATTCCCCAGTGGTATATGTTTTGGGCAATTAATTTTTAGTTCCTTGAGTTTGGATATTCCCTTGAACAGACTTCTCTTTATTTTTGTGGTTTTTAGAAATCTTTTTGTATAATGCTATATTTGCTCTTTATTTTATGGGGAAATAATTTTATACCACATAAACCATTTGATTATTATTTCTCACTTATTGGGTTATGTTTTTATAAAACCATCAACCTTCATTCATTGGATGGCTTGTGATCATGACATTCATGTATCAATATATATATAATCATTTAATTATATAGTTATAGCATTTTACATTTATATAATTCAGACTTGATGATGTTTTCCTAGAAATACTATTATTCAATATATATGTGGAAATGTAATTTGAGTCAGTATGTTATTATTCTATTATAGATTCTTGTTGGATAATTAACTATTTGTTGTATATCAGTCCACAATTTTCTTCTTGATGGATTATAATCATTTCATACCTTTTATAAAAATATATAAAACTTTTTATAGTATTGTTTATTCCTGAATATTATCATAGGATTATCATGTATTGATATTTGGTATTTATCATTATATGTATAGTGAGATACCATTCATTAATATATTCATGTGAATTGTTAAATAATCTTATTTACACTGAAATAGAATTAATTGGAAATAATCAAGTAAAAAAGTTGGTCATTGATTAATACAGACCATCGATGCATTGATAGGTCTCATAATGAAAAATATGTTTTGGTTTTTTTTGTAAATGACTCCCCAATTATGCAAGGTGTTTCCAATTAAAATGTTTATTATTTCATTGAATGGTACATATGAAAAAAGATATTGATTTATGAAATTATGTATTACATCATATTGAGATTAGTGTTATTTATATATAAGTTATAATTTATTATCAAGGATATTTAATCCAATTAATTTAGATTTAATTATATGTTTATGTTTTTATGTTATTCCATAAATAATATTTGTAACATCTACTTACCATGATTACTTTAGTTATAATTTTCCAATATGGAGGGCTTTACCCCGCTAATTTCTTATGGTTCCATTCCCAAATTTTGTGGTGAATATTAGATTCCATGACACATTTTATTCGATGAAAACAGTAAAAGATTTAATATGAAATGTTGAAAGACAAATGATTAATTATTTATTTTCATCTATTCTGAAAATTTTTAATATAATATAAATAACATGTGATTTATCAGTTTATTGTGGCTACTAATTATCTAATTCTTGAAATAGAAAATGACAATCGAGATATAATATATTCAAATAGTCAATCATTATATTATAGTTATTTATAATCATATATAAAATTGTACTGATGGAATCAAAAGAATATATGTAATGTATATGTTATTTAATAATTGGATGGGTCTATTGATATTTGGAGTCACTATTATTTTTAAAAAATAATGAATTTTTAAATATCTTGAAAAAATATGTTACATCGTTTTTTATATTTCATAAATGTCTTGTTTTCTTCAAACTTATACACAAATTGTTTGTGTCTCAATAACTGTGGATTACTGGATGATTGATTTTGGACATAAACCCATCATAATCTATAATACTTCATTTAAAAAAATTATTGTTTTATTATAATATTTGCAATGTAATGGAAACATTCGAGTGAATGATTTCACATCAATTTGAATATTAATAAAAATGTTTCTAGATGAAATAATTGGATTTATTTTATAGGAATTTATGTAACATTGTAATATTGTATGTATTTTTAAAAATTATTTAAATTTCATTGATAAAATATTTTAAAAAACACCATTTTTGTCTTTACTACATGATATTGCTGGTTTCCTTAGGCTACACATGGTGCTAACCTTTTCCAATACCATAATATAATATTAATATATTTATTCAAAGGAACCATTATAAAATAGTAGTTAAACATAAAAATAAATTAATAGTAATAATAAATTTTTAAATATTATTTATAATTGATTTATATAAATAAAATATTTTGGTAAAAATGTAATTCAATTTTCAAAAATTTCGATGCATATTTTGAAAAATAATATATCTACAAATAGTTTTATTTGTTAGTTTTTTGAACAGAAGGAAATTTAGTTTTTTCACTATTATAAAATTAATACTATAAACTAAACACTATTTTTTAAATTATAATTTGAAAATTATCCAAGGAAAATTATTGTGATATTTTTAAAATTTAACGTTAATTTTGAATAGTGAAAAACAACGAATTTCATTGGACTAATACCTTTTCATTTCATTTAAATATAATTTAATATTATAATCTATTATTTTCCAAAGGATAATTTATTCATTTATACAATGATTAATTTATTTTTTGAAATTTGGAACTATTTTATATTTATTTTTGATATTAAATCCTTTTAAAATATTGAACATTTTCTCATTAAAACCATTATTTCCCATTAAATTTGTGGAAATAATATTAGACAATATTTTTGTAATTATATAAATGGGATTATCAATAATGGATTCATAATTTTAATCTGAATTAATAATATTATCTAATAAGGTCTTCTTAATTATTTTCAAAAATGAATTTTAAAAATTATTTATTGATATTAAGGTAAAATCGTGTTTTCTTGGGGTTAAACCTAAATTATTTGAATTTAAAATAATGCCAAACAAGTCTAAAAACAATATTACCCACATATTTCTCAATTATAACATTTATTATCAATATTAATCTTTTTTGTATCCTCTAAAGCAGAAAAAACCTTGGTGGAATTCATTCATTCAAAAAACTTAAATGTGAACCACTCACCTCAATTCTAAATGGCCATTCATTACCCACTAATCATCACACATTCCAAACCAATTAGTTTATCCAATACCATAAATCGTAATTTCAAAAAAATTCTCAAATAAAACTATAATCTTTCTTAATGATAGAAAGGATTCCATAGAGGTATTTTGTTGAATACCTAAGGAGGATACCTTAAAAAAGGCGATGTTAATCAATATGTGTTATTAATTTCTTTATTACTCCAAATAAATCAATTATTTTTATTTAAAAAGTATATTATTTATTTATTAATTTCCATATGATTATCATAACTTTGTTAGATTTTATTTTTTTGGAATATGATAGCGGTGCCCGTGTGTATGGTAGATTACCACCTCTGGAAGTGATGTGATTCACACATAGTTTACTTGGAATATAATGAAGATGTTCATAATAAAAATATGTGATATTAATTCCATTTAAATTATTCTAGAATTTAAAAATATCATTTAATTTTCATTATTTTAGTCTAAAATGATAATGGAATTATCAATCAAGTGTGTGTATAGTCTACAATCTCCATAAACAATATATTTCACTTTCTATCACTAAATTTCATGGTCAAATATAAATAAATATATACTCAATATATAATATATTTATATAGTGGTTAAATTTTCTATATAATAAATAATTATGAAATTTATTGGAAAAAAAATATAAAAAATTCCAAAATATTAAAAATAATAACTGTTATGAAAAAACATAACATTTACATGAAATAGTTATGAAATGAGTAAAAAATGGTCATAATAAAATAATATATTTTATGGTAAATATTAATATTATTTCATAATATATTTATAATAAAATTATATTTATGATATTGTATTTCTGAAATTTTATGATGGAAGTAAATATTTAAGTTAATGGGGTTTTTGTAACAATTTTTTTCCTAGACACGTGAATTATTCTAATCACCAGTATTATTTCATGTGGTGTATATAAAACCCCTTGTACAAGTAATATCCTTAATTTTTTCCCTCATTATATTTGATGTTCAATTTTATGTTATTCCTTTATGGGGCTTGTGATTCAATGTTACTAAAGTGCATTAGAATTTATTAAAAAATCTCATCGTTTGTCAATACTTTGTGTGATCATGGTTCTAATGATATAATTAAATTATCCATATATGAACAAACTCATAATTATTTATCCTTTTTTATTCATTTTATTTTCAATAAATATTACCAATTTTTCTCTAAGGTTTAAACTATTATCGATAAAATGTTTTTTTAATAAGAATTTATTTCTCTATTCTGACGAAAATATGTTTTCTTCCAAAACAAAGCTTTATAAAAAATAATTATTACCCCTATATAAGTTGTAAATGTTATTTTTACTAGTTTTTAATTTATTATAATTTTTTTAAATAAAATTTTAATTTTTTTTCAAAACAGCTGTCATTTTATTTTTACCAAAAATGTGAATTTATTCTATATTTTAACATGTAGAACTAAAATGAGACTTATCCTCATCATGAAAATTAATATATTTAAATAATATTATTTACGTAATAAGGGTTATTTTAAGAATAATTGTTTTTATAAAATTTTGTGTTTAAAAAAATAATTCTCAATGAAGAAAAGATATTTTCCAAAGGAAATGTTTCAAATGATTGGTATAAGTGATTTTCTATCTAATATGAGTTTTATTAATTTTTATATTGCTTTACTGTGGATATAATCTATTGATTCCATTTATTTTTTCTCATAATATTTTTATAGTTACAATAGAATGACATATATGAATCATGATCCCCTATATGGGTTTTACCATGATATAAAATCTTATGGAAGCTATTTTATGTCCAATGGGATTTGATATGATATAATTATAATGAAATAGAGTTTTTCCCCTAGTTATAAATTTATTAAATGTCTATAAAAATAATTTAATTTCATTGGTTACGATAAGATGATTTAATGTGATCATGTGGCTGAAATATGAATTATTTTCATTATGTGATAGTTGGGACTATTATAACCCTCCATTGACTTGGTTAATGATAAATTTTATATGAGATCATATAGTACAAATGTGGTTAGACTATTCCAAAGAGAGGGGTCACAGGCATTTAGGCCATGCCCAAAAATGAGGGTAGAAAAGTTGTTAGCTTGAGCTTAAAAAGTGGGATACATTGTTTGTCATACCATGACAGATGTCTTATATAATATGTCATCTAAGGAATAAATCAGATGCATTGGTGGTTAGAAAAATTGTTTCATGTTATGACTTTATTGATGCATAACCTTGACTTGTGATTTTCTATTCCAATTATTAAGAAAAAACTTAATGCCTTATGTTAATGTAATGATATCACAATTAAATTTCATTAATTTCCTTAAGATTCATGTATTATTAACTATAAAATAATATTCCATGGATTATGATTTGGTTTTTTGATAAGAATGTTATTGTTTATATATATTGTACTCATATCTTCAAGCCCTTATTTTTATTCTATGATTACATATCAACAATTCTGGTCATTAACGAGCATCTGACATCACCCTTTCTTATGATTCCATTACCCATGTTATAATGATTTTTATTCAATATGATATTTATAATAATGGTTATAAATATTAAGATTATAGTGGGATAGGATGTAGGTCACATATGACCATGATGGTTTTTTTCTACGTTTCTAAAGTAACAGAACTATTATGGTTCTTAGGAATATGATTATTTATTGTAATAAATATTAAAAAAACATTTTGTGACATATATTTATGGGAAGTATAGATAAATTTATTTTTTATTAGAGGATAGTTATAGTAATCCTAGAGAAACTATAATAGAAAAAACCATAGACGTATCCCAAAAAATATCCAAGGATAAGTCTAAAAAATGAGTCAAAATTTTCTAAATGTCTTTGAAATTTTGTTAAAGGAAGAGTGATTGTTTTCTAGGAAATATCATCCCTGTAAGGATACTTAATGTGGATATGGATATTGAATAAATATTCATATAAGTAATAACTCTAAAAAATGGGGAATTAATAATGTCCTGAGCGTCACCTGTTTCAAACCAATGGACCGTACAGAACACCTAGTTTTATATTCCTGGGGGATATGAATTGAAACATACCGAAACTCAATATGATCCATTATGAAATATTTAAATAGATGAAGAATATGAATAACCTAGGATAAATCTCATCAGATCATTTTTTTAAGGAGATATGAAATAACGATGTTGTAAAAGGTACAATTGTGGCCCACTATTGGAAAACCAATGTATATTTTGAACCGAGATCTACTTATTATTTCATGAATGATGAATCATCAAAGTGATTATAGATTCCACTCAATAGGAAAGATATAAAATTATCATTGAGAATCCCGAATATAACATTGATTACATCTCTTGCATATGATTCTTCCCTATATTATGATATTAGAAATTTTCTTCATGAAAATATTTTTAATCATCCTTTCGTCGATTTTAATGTTTTCATGGGAATGGAATAAATTTCTCTACATATATCCCATATCATTTATTGATTAGGTGGGTATATTTTTTATATTTAAAAGTAACATATGATCTTATATCAATGTGATCATTTGTAAAACCTAATATGGTGATAAAAACCATTATATTGTTCATAATTCCCATTCTGAAGGGATATTTATCTCATATCATTAGGGAAAATCAAGACACCTATTGAATGTAGATTGTTATGTATTTTATTGATGTGTTTCAGTAGTATTATGTAGTATTTCACCTTCTTCTGAATTTTCATTCTCAATATAATTCATACCAACTTCCATACCAATTTAAAATAATATATATAGAATATCAGTGATTTTGTTTTAAGAATTGAGGATGAAACATTATTAAAATAATGATAAGGGTTTTATTTGGCCAAATGTTTCACCTTGGGGTTCACCTGTATGGTTATTTAAAAATAAAATTTGATCAATTAGATTCTATATTGAATATTGGGAGATGAATGATATTATATTAAAGAACATGTATCCTCTATAAAATATTCATGACATTTTTGACCAAATATATGGAGCTAAATACATTTCCACGATTTACCTTTGAAATTGATAAAATCAATCAATTGAAAAAAATACAGATATACCAATGTCAAAATTCCATAAAATCTATCTAAACTATTAATAAATATTTATTCGATTCTTTCTTAATTAATCCTTTTTAGTTTCACTTGTTTAATTAATTTATTCATTTAATATTACATTTATCAGCTTATGGTATTCATTATATATTATATTCTTATCTACTTGAACAGAAAAGAAATAGCATTTTGATCAAGTGATTACTATTCAAATGATATTAAGTAAGGAGAATATATATATATATATATGAAAAAATCTGAATTTTGGATGAAAATTTTTCTTCTTTTTGGGTAATATAATCTTATGATAAGATATATTTTTATATTTTTTATTGATTAAAGATATAAAATGTTGTCTTATACCAACCATTGAATTGATAATTGATAATATTCATAGTTTGGTTGATATTATAGATAGTTGGTGGACGAATTATCATGAAAATATATTCAAATGAAAAAGGTAACATGAAGGGAGCCATGTTCATTTGTATAAATGAGTGTGATTAAAATTACAGGGAACAAAATAGAAGATTAATTAAAACATAATTTATTATTATACAATATATTGGATAAGGTTTTATAATCTATATTAATGAATCTGTGAAAATATTTATATGATTTTTTATAAAAATTAGTTACCTATATATTATGATTCCAAAAGATTTATGATTCATGATAAACGTTACCCAAATCAGGATTTGGAGTTAGGTATAGTAATTTTTTAATTATATAAATGGATAATTTATCATTATAGAGAGAAATATGATATATATAGTGATCATAAATGTTTAATGTATGTTTTCGCACAAAATTTGTTGAATATGATCTAAATAAGTTTTTTAGAGTTTATTTATGATTACAAACACACAATAAATTATAACCCAATAATATAAAACATGGTGGATGATACATTGAGTCAAAAATATCTTGTTACATTATCTATTATTAGAATTATAAAATTTTCAACATTTTTTTGGTTTGTAATGGGTGTATTTTTAAAATTTACAGGTAGATGGAAAACCAAATGTTTCCCAATGGAATTTTCGACCATTTATCCCAATAATTATCAAACATGCATAAAATTTAGATATAGAGCTGTAAAACAATGATAGAAATTATCCTAATTTTAGCCTTGATAATGACGGAAATATAAGAATTGGGAATAATATATGGGTTCTTTCCATACCATATTTGAACAACAAGTTACTATTAGAAGTTCATAGTGCATCATTCTCTATTATTCCATTGGGTAAGAATATGTGTAGATATTTGAAAGGGTATTTTGGTTAGCAAGAATGAAGAGATATGTAAAAGAGTTTGTATATTTATATTTTGTATTCTAACAATGTGAAGCTAAATGAAAATATTATATGGGGATTTAACTTCCATTACCCACACCATAATGGAAATGATAAAATGACACCATGGATTTTGTCATTGGACTCCCAACAAAATATGAAGTCAATATTATTATATGGGTTTATTCAATAACCATTATTATTCAAGAAAATTTATCACAATCATTGAATTCCTTTAACATGATATTTATTATAGGATATTCATTAATAAAGTCATAAGGTAGCATGGGTTACCCCATTCTATTATGTATGTTTGGAATATGAGGTTTACCTCAATGTTCTATTGAAGTGTTTAACAAGATCATGATAGAGAGTTGACATTCATCACTATGCATCATCTTATGATTGATGGTTTTTCTAAGAGAAAAATTCAAACCCAAGATGATATATTGTGATCTTTTTATTTGGATTTTAATAGTGGTTGAGCTCAAAAAATTAAATTACAGGAGTTTTCTTACAATAATATCTTTCACTAAAGAATTAATATAGTACATTATACATTTTTCTATTGAAATAAATTTATATCTATAATTTAATTTAATTTATTTGAGAAATGAATGTTAATAGGACTTTTGATACCTAATAAAATGGATGATATTTTTGAATTAATACAGAAAATCTTCAATGAAACTCAATATCAGAATAAGAGTTACACTAATAATCATCGATGTGATATAAAATATAAATTTGATCCCAAGGTGTTTCAAAAACATTATCCATGGAAGAATGTAATTATATTCAGGAAGAATAAGAAACTAAGAACATGGAATATCAATCCATTTTATATTCATGAGAATATATGTAACATAACCTATAACTATGAACATACAATAATCCACTTTCAATTCCATTATGTTTTCAATGTATCACCCTAAATGAATTAAACACCTGACTCTTAACATATATTGATCTCTGACGTCACACAATAAGAGAAACATATTTTTTATGTGGAACAACCATTGGATATTCTGGATCATTCAAAGAATGTTCATCTAAATAGGACCACTCATATACTTAATGGTTTGTGGATAAGAAACCAGTTTGAGAAATTTATAATGGATGATGATTATAAGATAATCCATAATTATCTTCATTTATTTGATTCCGAGTGATGAATTTTGAAGGAGAAATTCATTTTCAGGGATGTCGAATATAACAACCCAAGTATTTATGAATGGGTTTTTGAATAAATTAAATTCCAAGGACATATTCTGTAACATAAAACTCATTGATAATAATTCCTTACATGCAAAAAAGGGTTAAATTACATTACACATGACATTATGTATTAAAAAACCCATGATATATTATTAATATTGTATGTTAAACAAGTCCACTATAAATTATCCATTAAACATAGAGAAAATAAATATTAATAAATATTTATAATATATTATTTAATATGCTTTTATATAAAAAAATAAATAAGTATATATCTTTTTTATATAGTATTTATATGTTTCTAAAATACTATATTCCATAAAATGGATCAATCTATGACATTTTGTGAAATGTGATATAATTATTTTATAATGTTTTATAAATTTAATTTGATAAAATAAAAATCATTTTTAAATAAAATTTTCAAAATTAACATAGGGTAAATTATTTGAATTAATTTTAAAAGATTCATTTTTATGAAGACTGAAAAATACAGAATTTTAATTGACTATATTTTACATAAATTATTTAAATATTGGAATAAATTTTAAATTTTTTCTAATGTAAAATAATATAAATTTAACATTCATTAATACAATTTATGATATAAATTTCAATTTAATGTTTAATTTTTATATAAAAACCCTGTATCCTTTCAAAATTTAGAATTTTAGAACAATATTTCTCATAGAATATGTGGGATTAATTTTATACTAATGTTTTACAATTTTGTAATCAAAATTTAGAAAAATTATATTCCACATTTTCAATTTGAATAATTTATATTATATAATAATTTTATCTTAATTTTTTGGAAAAAATAATTGTAAAAAGTATAAAATTATTAATGGCGGTAAAAATAAAAATGGGTGTCATGTGTGTTAGGATGGTATGACTCTGAGTATGATATACTCTGTGATACCATACATAGGATCGAAATAAGAATGAGATTCTCAGATACAAGAGGGGGCGGGGGGAATTGTACCCTTTTACAAATTCCTTTTGGAAATTTTAGAATGGTTATGTTTAACAAGGTTAAACACGATAATTCACAAGACCTCTATGAGTACTAAAGACTTTCTAGAGTCCAGAATATTGATTCCGAATATAGTACTTATAAAAATTTAAAAAGATTAATAATCTACCTTAAAGTGTATAGAATCTGACTAAATAAGAGTACAAGTATGGAAGTATAAAAAAGTTATACTTTCCTTAACAATATAAAATGCAGCGGAAAAAATGTAGAAAAAACTACAAGTAACAAACAATAACTCTTTAAACCCAAATATAAGGGTATCCAAAAACCTTGGATAAAGGTCCCTTGATTTATAATTTCATGAAATTATCTCTTACCCACACCAGGGTAAGACCTCGATTTGATGATCTGATTCTGTCTTGCTATCCCCGTAAGCCCTCAAGTATCAGGTAGTCGGCACCACTATCTTCCTCAGCAAGGAAGCCCTCAACTTCAAGGTGTTGTAAACTCTGTATTCCTATCCCCGAAAGCCCCCGACTGTAATCAGCAATAATTAGAGTCGCACGAAGCATGTCAGCACAAGGAAAAGTTTGAACATGCTATTCAAACATTCTGCACGAAGCATGAGAGTTGATAAGAGCCTCTCACTCTAGAAATCACTTCAACAACATGTAAGAACAGATCTCATAGATGTGTCAATGTTTTCAACTTGTTGTTGACATTCAAATGAGCTCATATTTATTGTCGAAGCTCCAACGATCAGCTCCTACCCCCAACAATCATATTTATCCTTGAATTTCGGAGGGACCTATACACGTTTCAATCAACAAACGGTTAGTCAATAACTAAAAGCACGAAATAGTTTTGTAATGAAACAAGTTTAAGTATATGCTAAACTAACAATCATAATGTATGAAACCAAATGTTCAGAGTCTATCCAAAATGGAATTCAGAGTCTATAATAAATAGATATTCGGATCCTGTTTTGTTTGAATTCGGGACCTGAATTCTGTAGAAATATGGAGGCTGAATTTCTAAGGAAATTTGGATTCTCGTTTCACTATAATTTGGAATCTGAACTTATTGAGTTTGGAGTTGAACTAGTATAAGTTCGGAGTAGAAATCATAGAAGTATGAGTCCATAATTCGGAGTGGAAATTAATGAGAGTTTGTATCCAGAATTCAGAGTGGAACTTTATGAGAGTTCATATACAGAGTTTTGAGTGGAACTTCATTAGAGTTCACATACAGAATTCAGAATGGAACTTTATTAGAGCTCGTATCTAGAATTCAGAATGGAACTTCATTAGAGTTTGTATCTAGTATTCGGATCCTAAAATAGAATTCTTCATATATAAGTATTATAATATTCTGAGGTTTTTAGTAATGAATCTAGTTTTTTTACTTAAGATAAATATAGATATGAGTAATGAAAATATGGTACGGGTAAATTCCATTGGGAAGGAAATTTTCCTTATACAAGTAAAAGATATATTATCTTAAGTTAAGGTGTTGGTGATTTTTAAAACAAGAAGGAATGGTAAAGTCATAAGGAAAACCATATTGACTCAACAATCTCTCCCTTTTTGGAAAGCACCAACATCCCTTCAAAAAAGAATTGAAGGAAAAAAATTATAGACTTTGAAATTAAATCATATTTCTTTTTCTTCAAGGATGATGGTGAAGAAAGCTAACTCCCCCTTAGGCTTAGGAACTATAAGGATTGTATTCTGGATTTCTGGAATAGAGTTTTCATTATCATATGAATGAACAACTTCGTAATGAGAATCTCCCCCTTAAGGATAGTTCTTCACTTAGAAATTTTTCTTATCCATTTTAGAATTTTCTTTCCCCCCTTTTGAGTAGTTTTTTTTGCTACTCCCCCTTTGTGATTTTCAAAAATAATTTAAGGGAATGGTAAAGAAATTTGGTACATTAAATATTATTAAATACATGAAATGAAAACAAGCACCCATAGTTCCATTATAATTGGATGAATTTATACAGGGAAGATCAAATGCAACTATTGATCGGACTGAGTCTATTTGTATTCCTTTTACTTTGGGATTTGATTTTACAATAGGGTTTTCAGCTTATTCAAATATTTCTGATCCTCCACAGCTTGCTTCTCCAAAGCTGTGATCCTTTCTTGTTGAGCTTTCAAGACCTCATCCTGAGACTTCATAGCCTCTTCCTGAATCTTCATCCACTCATCATTCTTTTGTAGATTCCCTTGAATCTCAATCTGGAAATCTCTTTTCCCATTCATGTTCTGAGCAACCGAGTTAAGCTTTTACATTCAAATCTCTGACCTGTTGATTCTGAGAATTTTGTTCAATGGTCAGATTAACCTGAGGATTCTAAATCTTGGAATCCTTGGTGTCAAAATCATCTTTAACATCATTCTAAAAATTATCAAACTCACCCAAGTCATCATCTACATTCATAGACCACAAAATAATTTTGATGCATGATTTTCTGTGGACAACATAATTGATAATGAAATTTCTCTGATCTGCTTCAATCTTCACACACAATTCCGTCACCATAGATAAGGATTCTGTCTTCAGATTCAGACTGTGTTGAAGCATCAGTCATTTGGATTCTATGGTGGGAATGATTGGAATGGTGTCCACAAATTTCTCTAAGGATTCAACATCGAAATCATGACCCAGTGCTGAAGATTCCAAACCAGACACCTTGTATGAGGATTTTTCTTCTTCAATCTCCACCAGTATTCTTCTTGAAGAACCAACAACATACTTCTTCCTTATAAAATCTTTTATTGGTGTTTCCATAAGCACTTCCACCCCCTTATAAACATTCGGAACTATCTCATCAGGAGATTATTCATCGCTTTCAGATATTTGAACTATCTTGTCTTCATCAGGTTTATCCTTCTCTACTCCTTCTTCAGGAAAATTATTCTCAATGATTTCTTCATCAGATAAAACATTCTGTTCATATTATTCTTTTCTTTCATCTTTCTGGCCTTCTTCCTCACCTCCCTTTCCTGGAGTGACCAAATTTTAGGATTATGCATTAGATGTTCAGAGTGGTGGTTTTTCTGATAGGCTTGCATTCTCTTAATAATCTTCCACATTTTCAATCAAGTCATCAAGATCACCACTTCCTTATTCTACTACTTCTTCTACTACTACTTCCACTTCTTCTTCTACCTCTTCTACAACTTCATCCTTTGCCTCTTCACCATCTACATTCTCTACTCCTTTAATAATTTCTTTCAATTTGTACTTTTTCGGAGTGAAGTACTTTTTCCCGGGGGTCTCTATAATGTTTGGACATCAAAATATTCCGGAATGAGAAACTTCTCAGAATCTACTTCTGTATCTCTCAACAGAGATTGAATAACTTTATCTTTAGATAACTTCTTCTTCATATTCATCTCTTTGTCCTGTATTTCTAACTCTTCCGTAGCTTTTTCACTTAAAGACATAGCCTCAACGGGGTCGAATATGAACTTTAGATCCCATTATTTCATCTTCTTATTATCTTCTCTCCATTTAGAAGACACCTCATCAGGATAGGCTTTTGGTCTTTTCGGCTTGGGAGGTGTGGATTGGGTTTCCATAGCTTTGGGGTTCTTGTCTTCGGAAAAAACTTTCGTTAGCTTCCTCTTCTTCCCTGCCTTCTTAGATGGTTCTGCTTTCAATATATTTTCAGGAACGACTTCTGCCTCATTCGCTGGAAAATCTTAAAACTCACCTGACTCTTTTGAAAAATTGGCATTCATCTTCTTTAAAGTGTCATCACTTATTAGCATCACCTTACAAATTCCCACCGTGGAGGTGAAAGAAACCATAAAAAATTCAAGACACTGAATAATAATCTTGGATAAAAGAGAAGGATACATAATTATTTGAGCCTTCAAAGATCCATTCTTGATATTCTGAACTCTAATAAAAATATACCTCATCAGATTGCTCTTTCCAAGATTTACCATGAAATCTGATATGTTGATATCAATTTTCTTTAGTTTATCCTTATGTCCTCTTCTCTGAATGAAAATCCCCTAAACCCACAACTGGAGAATCCGGTTGTTGGTATAGAGATGAGATATCTTTCCTGTTTTGTCATCATTGAGCCCAAGGCATTTCATTTCCTTCACATTGATGAAACTACATTGAACATCCGGTAGCATATGTGAACAAAATTCTGCTTCACCATCATATGATAAGCCAACCAAGCTTTCAGCCTTGATGTAGGAAAGCTTGTATGTATTACCATATCTTTTAATGGAAAACTTTTCTATGCCATTATCTTCATTAAAGGAAATGGTCTCATCAAATTCTATATGAAAATCCGTATAAAAATCAAGCTACTCCCTTGGGTATGATACGATGAATTCTTACCAACCATTGAGTTTGATATTCTTGGTAATTAAAGAATCATACAAGAAAAATTCCAGATGGACTAACCTTTCCCTGTAGACTAACAATTTTTAGATTGGCTTCCTAGAAGACATTTCTTGGGAAGCGGCATCTACAGATCTTTGGAATGGAGGTGTTTTGAGAGATTAGGAATGGGATTTAATAATTGAGGAAGATAATCAAGACACGAGAACCTAGATATCACGGTGGGACACTGTCACGAACCAACCCGGGTCGACCCTGAACCGGTCACCCGAGCCGGTCCGCGACATGGCCCGAGAGGCGTTCCCGATCCTCCCGGGCTGGCGACAAGCGCCAGGGCATCAACAGAGGCTATGGGAACGATTTCGCCCAATATAAATAAATAAGACAACGAAAATAATATAGAGCAGCGCAAAAAAGGTAAACCAGATAAAGTGACTAAACAGGAACAAACAAGAAACAAACTAACCAAACACGACGTGCGAACAAACTCCGTGCGACCTCGCAGGTCGCTCTCCAACTCAACGATCAAGCGTCGCCCTAGGCGAGCGCACTCAAGCTATAGCATGCACAAACACTAAAAACAGAAAACAACTATAGGCGTGAGTATTAAAACTCAGTAGGCTAGCCCGATATCTATTCCCAATGCACTACCTTTAAAATAAAAGAAACATCATTTCAAGTTTGAACTACAATCTATAAAAGTATGTTTTTAATAATATTTTACTTAAAAACAAAGTACGAACCATTGCCCTTAGCCATTTTCCAAATTCGTGTTCATTTCATTAGTTCCAATGACATTTCAGGAAAAGGGGAAAGTGATGTTTAAATTTTCAAATTTGAACATAGGGGGTTAAACACTTTTATTTGAAAACAATTTTTAGAAACCTAATCAAAAGCAATTTACCATTTTCCAAAGGAAACAATACACCAGAATGCACAAAGTAAAACACACAACAAGGGCAATGTAAGTATACACGTGAGAATCATAATCATTACTGCAAGCTACAAAAGCTGAATAGACATGGGTGAACCTAGGAGATCGAGAATAAACCAGAAGACACCAATACATGAGAAATCATCCTTATTGACATGTCACGATGAAATCAAAACGCACAACACGCTCGACCATCCACTCACAGGCAGGTCGAGGGCAAATCCCATAGCAATAAACCCAATATATCCACCTAATATGGGCCACTGGTCAGTACCATAACCTACCAGTGCAGCAATCGTTCTTAGAATATTCTCTCAATATGCCAGATTCCCATGTCTCAAGTGTTTAAGAAAAAGGGGGTGAGCCAACCGATGCCAACCGAGCATCCAATCAGATATATCTATATATAAAGAACAACAGGCATTCCCCGAGCCACTCCATGGGACAACCTCATGCCTTTTTCCACTCAAGTACCCGGGAGCCTCTAAGCGCGGCCTCCCAAACAATCAATCGCAACCAAGGCATGAGAGTCACCCTAAGAGGGTTTTTATCGAAACATTTTTATCGCTTTCCATAAAGTGCCAAACGGGCATTTAATACAGTTCACAATTACTACCAAAACCAGTTTAAAACTATTTAAAGAACCCACAAAACACTACTTCACAGGTTGCCAATATTTTTATAAACCAAATCAAACCATTTTCTTTTCCCAAATAAACTTTAAGAGCCAACCGGGCAATTTCTCAAACGAACCAAAGTATTTGTTCACACTTCAAAAGAAATAATTTCTCATTAAACCAGAACTCTATTTTATATTCCGTGAATTATGTTTAAAAGCCAAACGGGAATTCTTTCATTATTGGGTGTCTGCTCGTCAAAAGGATGTTTCATTGTCGTGTATAAAATAAACGGCTCCTTTTGACATTAATTAACCATTTAAAAATTAACCGTCTTATATTAAAAATTAATTATCGTATATTATTTCATATTTATTACAATTAATAAAATGTTGATTTTAAACAATTAGGGTGCGCAAACAGCATGAAATAATATAACTTAAATTTTAAAAGCAGTGCAAAGGGGACCTACCTCAAAACCAAGCGCGACGGCAAACAACCTCGGATCCAAGGCGCGATGACACGACGTGTGTCCGAGACTACGTGACAAAGTCCAACACTCTGTATAAACAAAACCAAGGACTCCGACGCATCCAAAACTCACCAGAGCATCTGAAACCAAGCGGCGGGAATAAACGCTCACCTTGAAACCAAAGCGCGGCGACGGCGCTCACTCAGAAACGCCCTACGCGGGTCCTAAAAATCCTAAACCAACAAATAAAAATCAACCATCAATTAAAACCCATGAACCACAAAGAGTACGATGATGAAGATAATAATAATAATAATAATAATAATAATAACAATATAACGATTAATAATAATGATAGAAAAAAAAATAACAATAATAATAACAATGTTAATAGTGATAATAGTAATAATAAAATTAATGATATCAGTAATAATAATAACAATATTGATAATAATAATAATAGTAAGAATAATAATAATAAGAAGAAGAATATTAAGAATAATCATACTAATATTAAAAGTAAAAATAACATTAATAATATTGATAATAACAATACTAATAATAAAAGTAAAAATTAAAATTAAAACTAAACAAACTTTACCAGGGGAAGAGGGTTGGCCGCGACGAGCAGGGGAGGTCTGGCCGGGGGAAGGTGCAGGGATGCTCGGAGATGGAAAAAAAAGAAAGAAAAAAAAAGGGTGGCCGGCGGTCGCGTGGGAGAAGAGGGCAGGGGCGCCGGTGTTGGCTGATGGAGGGAGGAGCCGGCGGTTGGAGGGAGCGCTGGGTCGCTGCTGCTGCTGCTGCGGAAGGAGGCCAACTGGTGGTCGAGCAGGAGGGTGGAGGCGTGGAGGGAAGGTGCGGCCAAATGGTGGAGGTAGGCGCGAACCAGGTGGGGGGTGACCAGTGGGGAAGAGGAGAGGGAGAGGTAGGGCGGCTGGGCTTCAGCGCACAGGGAGGCCGGCAGGGGGGCCTGGTCCGCTACGGGGCAACAGGGGAGCGGCGGGTGTGGCTGGGCAGCAGGGGGGAGGTGTTGTGGTTCAGCTAGCACAGGAGAAAACGGGGAGTGCTGCTGCTGTGAGGGGAGGACGAGCGGGGTGTCGCGTGAAGAGGCGGGGCAGAGGCGGGGAGCCGGACGGGGGGTGCGGCGAAGTAGTGCTGGAGGGATCCGCCGAGGTGCTGGCGCAGCGATGAGGGAGGTCGTCGGACGCCGAGAAAAGGCTAGCAGGGGGGGTTGCCGGGATGTGGTTGCTGCAATGGATGGAGGCAGGGGGGAGCGAGGGAGGATCTCCTCTCTACAGAGGAGAGGGAAAACGAGGGGGGGGTGGCTCCCGCGGGGAGGAAGAAGAAAAAATATATATATAAAGAGGGGGGGCTAGGGTTAGAGGAATAAGAAAAAAAAATGATAAAAGAAAAATAAAATTAAATGAAAGAAAACAAACAAATCATAATAATAGTAAATTACAATAATAATAATAACAATAATAAAGATTAATGACAAAGCATATTTAATAATAATTATACTATTATCCGCAACATTTACAACTTCATTTATTATTTATTTATAAGATAATGATAAAATTAATAATGATAAAAATAATCATAATGATAAAAACACAAATGATAAAAATATTCATTTCATCTTAAATGATAAAAATAATTATTAATTTATAACTATAGATTTGCGCATTAAATATAAATACTCTATTTAAAATTTTCCAAAGACAACGGGATGCGCAAAAACACCGGGCAGGGACGCGCGGGGCTTCCTGAACAGTCTCCGCTCACGCGCCCCACGACGTCGCGTCAAAAAGCGCACTTTTTTTAACAAAAACTCAAAAATCTAATTCGAGGCTGGAAAAAAACCCCAGAAAAATAATTCAAAGTCAAAGAAAACATAAAATAAAATAGATGCACGGTTTGGGGTGCGACAATTCTCCCCACCATAAAGCTTTCCGCCCCCGGAAAGCCACCACACCAACCAGTCGATCGATCAACACCTAAGGATTTCACAGAACACGATCCAACCTCTTATCTGAAGGATGTCACAACGACTACCAACGGGACTGAACCTCATTTCCCGAAATAAATCACTAACAGAGGGAAGGCCTGAACGGGCTCCCCACCATAAGAACTCAACTAGCATTCGATAACGACTTAAGATAAAATCCAAAGAGACTCATGGTGGGTCTCCCCACCATAAAGAACCGACCAACTAACGACCAAACGGGAAACCAGCTTAGACATGCACGAGACCTTACTCCAGCTAGAAAGATCACAACAAGGACCTTTAAACTACTTACTCACGTCCAAAAGTAATAGGATTTGATCTGAAAATTTTACGCAAACCAAAACCCTTACCCCATGGGCGGGGAGGGTGGGCCCAAGGATTGGATCACTAAAACTTGGACGGAAAAATACTCACGTACCACTACTTAGGGATGGACACATACCAAATCCATAATCGATTCACATCGGTGGTCCACACGAGGTCACTGATTAGCAACATACATCCAAAAAGGCACAACTCCCGATTCTATGCAAGGGATAAGTCCATCGCGCTCTTTGCGACAAGAGGAAAACTACAACGACAGAGAAACTAGAGCAACAACACCAAATCTATCACACCACGACTATAGAGGCACGACTTTCACCAGAATCTTTAAATTTTCCCCCAGGGGTTCCTGACTACGCGCCGGCTTCACTCCGAGACCTTTTGGTTGGAGCTCTGATGGATGAAGCATCTTCTGCCTCGTAGTCAGGTTCTGATAATCCCAATGAGATACATACATCTTTTGATCTGACAGATTGAAGGACAAGATTTTAAAATTAAAACACACCAGCATTGAAAGGCGAAGTTCATCAAAAGACCCATGAAGTTCTCATACATTTCAAAACCAAAACAACACCCATACATAGGCCACGGTAATAGATCACTTACACTGAAAGGAAACTAACACTAGAAACTTTGAAAAAAGACCCTACAACACATTACTTCTGAGAACTTCCTCTGTGACGCTTCCTTGCAACGCCCCGACAAAATCATCGTAAGTGACCCAAACGTCCACACGCCTGGCAGGGCTTCGGAGCGCTTGGGCACGATGACTTCCTGTGACCCCGCTTGCCACACTGATAACACACAATAATCTCTCCCTCCGAAGAGGTTGATGAAAGATCTCGAGGCCTCTTGATTCCACGACCTGATCCATCCACTTCCATTTGCTTACTCATCTCCTTTCCAGAATCTTCACCAGTGCTCATAGGGATCGAAGGAGGGAGAACTACATCGAGCACTCCTACCATCGCAGCTTTGACACGAAAAGCTTGTCTTGCCACATCGACAAAAGAAGTTTGGTTGGACTCTGAAACTTTCGACTGTAGATCAGGGCGGAGACCTGCCTCGAAGCGTCGAGCCTTCACGGGGTCATTTGTGGCATACTCTGAATCATAAGGTACTAGCTCCACAAAGCGATGGAAATATTCTAACACGGATCCGTCGCCCTGCTGCAGACAACACATTTTCATCCCCTTCCTCACCCTATCTTCCTCAGAGAAATACTGGCGAATGAACGAGGCCTTGAAAAACTCCCACGTAACCTCTCGACGGGGCTTGTTCCGAGACACTGACTTCCACCACATCCACGGTGAACCTTCAAGCATGAAGGTCGCAAACTTGACCTTCAACGACTCGGGCAACTCAATGAGGCTAAAGCCCCTTTCAATCTTCCGCATCCACTCATCTGCCACGGAAGTTTCTACTTGACCATAAAAGAGAGGTGGATCCAACTTCCGAAACTCAAGCATAAAATCCTTAGGTTGATCAACCGCACTACGATCACCCATCGAAGCCTCAAAGGGATAACCACTGGGCAAGGAAAGGTCAAAAACCCAATCAACGCCACCTCAACGAATGAATAACAACCTCAAAATCAACCACTGCATCGGTGATAAGCTCGAAATCCGAGAAAACAAGTTATCATAACATCAAAACTTTTCTCTTTGAAAACATCTTTAATTTAAAACAATCTTGGAATGTTAAACCCTCGCCATTGGTATCCCTTAGAGTCTCACTCACATGCATGTATCTGTGCCACCCAGGGAATCCATCCACCATACCAGACATCCATCCACATTTCCAACATACCAAAATGCATGTGAGTACTCATCGGAATGCCAAGGCCAAAACAGAGCAACTTCATTTTTCAAAAACAATTTATTCATACCACTTCATTTAAAACAATCTACAAATCAAACATGTCATTTAAAACAACCCTTTTTTTTTTCAAAAACCAACTTTTCTGATTCAAACCACTTTCAAAAATCCAGGGAAACACAGAACAACTCAAACAGGGGACTAGTGTCAGTGGGTGACTTGACCATATGGTTGGCGGCCACATGCCAAACACGTCACTGACACAGGGAGCCTTCTTGGACCATGCCCCTAGCTCTGCATGGCTTGCCAGGCCGTGCGGGTTAGGAGGACTAATGGCCCAACTCCATTTGTCGTACCCCAATCGCAAAACATTTCCATAAAAACCCAAACAAACAAATTAGACCGGACTTCCCATGGAAACCTGAGGATCAGTACGGGCAAGAGTTCGCGACGCTCTTCCTGCACCTACCCCTCAAGTCCCGACAATCCTACTCCATCTACCTTGACGTCCCAAATAACAAAGGGCACTCTGTAATGTGAGGTCGCTAAGAGCTAACCTCCTCTGATACCATTTTGTCACGAACCAACCCGGGTCGACCCTGAACCGGTCACCCGAGCCGGTCCGCGACATGGCCCGAGAGGCGTTCCCGATCCTCCTGGGCTGGCGACAAGCGCCAGGGCATCAACAGAGGCTATGGGAACGATTTCGCCCAATATAAATAAATAAGACAGCGAAAATAATACAGAGCAGAGAAAAAAAGGTAAACCAGATAAAGTGACTAAACAGGAACAAACAAGAAACAAACTAACCAAACACGACGTGCGAACAAACTCCGTGCGACCTCGCAGGTCGCTCTCCAACTCAACGATCAAGCGTCGCCCTAGGCGAGCGCACTCAAGCTATAGCCTGCACAAACACTAAAAACAGAAAACAACTATAGGCGTGAGTATTAAAACTCAGTAGGCTAGCCCGATATCTATTCCCAATGCACTACCTTTAAAATAAAAGAAACATCATTTCAAGTTTGAACTACAATCTATAAAAGTATGTTTTTAATAATATTCTACTTAAAAACAAAGTACGAACCATTGCCCTTAGCCATTTTCCATATTCGTGTTCATTTCATTATTGCCAATGACATTTCAGGAAAAGGGGAAAGTGATGTTTAAATTTTCAAATTTGAACAAAGGGGGTTAAACAATTTTATTTGAAAACAATTTTTAGAAACCTAATCAAAAGCAATTTACCATTTTCCAAAGGAAACAATACACCAGAATGCACAAAGTAAAACACACAGCAAGGGCAATGTAAGTATACACGTGAGCATCATAATCATTACTGCAAGCTACAAAAGCTGAATAGACATGGGTGAACCTAGGAGATAGAGAATAAACCAGAAGACACCAATACATGGGAAATCATCCTTATTGACATGTCACGATGAAATCAAAACGCACAACACGCTCGACCATCCACTCACAGGCAGGTCGAGGGAAAATCCCATAGCAATAAACCCAATATATCCACCTACTATGGGCCACTGGTCAGTACCATAACCTACCAGTGCAGCAATCGTTCTTAGAATATTCTCTCAATATGCCAGATTCCCATGTCTCAAGTGTTTAAGAAAAAGGGGGTGAGCCAACCGATGCCAACCGAGCATCCAATCAGATATATCTATATATAAAGAACAACAGGCATTCCCTGAGCCACTCCATGGGACAACCTCATGCCTTTTTCCACTCAAGTACCCGGGAGCCTCTAAGCGCGGCCTCCAAAATAATCAATCGCAACCAAGGCATGAGAGTCACCCTAAGAGGGTTTTTATCGAAACATTTTTATCGCTTTCCATAAAGTGCCAAACGGGCATTTAATACAGTTCACAATTACTACCAAAACCAGTTTAAAACTATTTAAAGAACCCACAAAACACTACTTCACAGGTTGCCAATATTTTTATAAACCTAACCAAACCATTTTCTTTTCCCAAATAAACTTTAAGAGCCAACCAGGCAATTTCTCAAACGAACCAAAGTATTTGTTCACACTTTAAAAGAAATAATTTCTCATTAAACCAGAACTCTATTTTATATTCCGTGAATTATGTTTAAAAGCCAAACGTGCATTCTTTCATTATTGGGCGTCCGCTCGTCAAAAGGATGTTTCATGTGTCGTGTATAAAATAAACGGCTCCTTTTGACATTAATTAACCATTTAAAAATTAACCGTCTTATATTAAAAATTAATTATCGTATATTATCTCATATTTATTACAATTAATAAAATCTTTATTTTAAACAATTAGGGTGCGCAAACAGCATGAAATAATATAACTTAAATTTTAAAAGCAGTGCAAAGGGGACCTACCTCAAAACCAAGCGCGACGGCAAAAAACCTCGGATCCAAGGCGCGATGACACGACGTGTGTCCGAGACTACGTGACAAAGTCCAACACTCTGCATAAACAAAACCAAGGACTCAGACGCATCCAAAACTCACCAGAGCATCTGAAACCAAGCGGCGGGAATAAATGCTCACCTTGAAACCAAAGCGCGGCGACGACGCTCACTCAGAAACGCCCTGCGCATGTCCTAAAAATCCTAAACCAACAAATAAAAATCAACCATCAATTAAAACCCATGAACCACAAAGAGTACGATGATGAAGATAATTATAATAATAATAATAATAACAATATAAAGATTAATAATAATGATAGAAAAAAAATAACAATAATAATAACAATGTTAATAGTGATAATAGTAATAATAAAATAAATGATATCAGAAATAATAATAACAATATTGATAATAATAATAATAGTAAGAATAATAATAATAATAATTAGAATATTAAGAATAATCATACTAATATTAAAATTAAAAATAACATTAATAATATTGATAATAACAATACTAATAATAAAAGTAAAAATTAAAATTAAAACTAAACAAACTTTACCAGGGGAAGAGGGTTGGCCGTGATGAGCAGGGGAGGTCCGGCCGGGGGAAGGTGCAGGGATGCTCGGAGATGGAAAAAAAAGAATGAAAAAAGGGTGGCCAGCGGTCGCGCGGGAGAAGAGGGCAGGGGCGCCGGTGTTGGCTGATGGAGGGAGGAGCCGGCGGTTGGAGGGAGCGCTGGGTCACTGCTGCTGCTGCTGCGGAAGGAGGCCAACTGGTGGTCGAGCAGGAGGGTGGAGGCGTGGAGGGAAGGTGCGGCCGAATGGTGGAGGTAGGCGCGAACCAGGTGGGGGGTGACCAGTGGGGAAGAGGAGAGGGAGAGGTAGGGTGGCTGGGCTTCAGCGCACAGGGAGGCCGGCAGGGGGGCCTGGTCCGCTACGGGGCAACAGGGGAGCGGCGGGTGTGGCTGGGCAGCAGGGGGGAGGTGTTGTGGTTCGGCTAGCACAGGAGAAAACGGGGAGCGCTGCTGCTGTGAGGGGAGGCCGAGCGGGGTGTCGCGTGAAGAGGCGGGGCAGAGCCGGGGAGCCAGACGGGGGGTGCGGCGAAGCAGCGCTGGAGGGATCCGCCGAGGTGCTGGCGCAGCGATGAGGGAGGTCGTCGGACGCCGAGAAAAGGCTAGCAGGGGGGGTTGCCGGGATGCGGTTGCTGCAACGGATGGAGGCAGGGGGAGCGAGGGAGGATCTCCTCGCTATATAGGAGAGGGAAAACGAGGGGGGGGTGGCGGCTCCCGCGGGGAGGAAGAAGAAAAAATATATATATAAAGATGGGGGGCTAGGGTTAGAGGAATAAGAAAAAAAAAGAAATGATAAAAGAAAAATAAAATTAAATGAAAGAAAACAAACAAATCATAATAATAGTAAATTACAATAATAATAATAACAATAATAAAGATTAATGACAAAGCATATTTAATAATAATTATACTATTATCCGCAACATTTACAACTTCATTTATTATTTATTTATAAGATAATGATAAAATTAATAATGATAAAAATAATCATACTGATAAAAACACAAATGATAAAAATATTCATTTCATCTTAAATGATAAAAATAATTATTAATTTATAACTATAGATTTGCGCATTAAATATAAAGACTCTATTTAAAATTTTCCAAAGACAACGGGATGCGCAAAAACACCGGGCAGGGACGCGCGGGGCTTCCTGAACAGTCTCCGCTCACGCGCCCCACGACGTCGCGTCAAAAAGCGCACTTTTTTTTAACAATAACTCAAAAATCTAATTCGAGGCTGGACACAAACCCCAGCAAAATAATTCAAAGTCAAAGAAAACATATAATAAAATAGATTCACGGTTTGGGGTGCGACAGACACAAAAGAGGGTTCCCTTTATATAGGCGATAGAGATAGCCTTTCAACTTTTAGAACCAATCTAATGGTTCAAAATTTCACTGATGTGATCTGACAGTTGAAATCATACCCTCAAGGAAATCCTGAATCCAATCATTTGAGTTTTTAAAAACATTAAAATTTAAGAAGAAATGAATATGAGAAATTTTATAAGAAAAAGAAACTACCAGTAATTATAAATGACTATCAAAACTTGAGTAAGGAATTCATACCTTTCAGATTTTCTAGGAAGATTATTCGTAATAGTTAGTATTCATCTTAAAGAAAATTTAACTATGAAAAACTCACTATGAAAAACATACTATAAAAAACTATGAGTAAAAAATTCCCATTATGAAAATTCTCATTACGAAAATTCTCATTACAAAAGTTCTCAGTACGAAAAAATCATTACGAAAATTTCAAGTACAAAAACATCATTACAGAAATTTCTAGTATGAAGACATCATTACGAAAATTTAAAGTACAAAAACATCATTTAGAAAATTTCTAGTATCAAAACTTCATTAAAAAAATTTCTATTCTACAAATATCATTACGATAATTTCCAGTATGAAAAATTCATTAAGAAAATTTTGAAAGACTCATAATCAAATGTACTCCACCTATGAAATAGAGATTATTACTATAATGAGAATGGGTTAAACAAGAAGTTAATAAAGGATGACTACCTCACGGTTATCATTCCGAACTTCTATTTAATGTATTCAAATCTATCGGAGGGTAAAGATTTTGTGAAAATTTTAGCAAGTTGATCTTACATTATGATAAATTGAATAATGATATCTCTTTTTTGTGTGTGATCCTTAAGAATGTGATGCCTAATATCTATGTTCTTTTCACAAGAGTGATTTGCATGGTTTTTACTAAGGGCAATGGCACTTGTGTTATCAAACAAAATTTGAGTCTTAGTAAAACTGAAGCCATAATCATTGAGTGTGTGTTGCATCCACAACACATGAGCACAACAATTTATAGCTACTACATATTCAGCTTCAATAGTGGAGAGTGCTACATAATTTTTCTTCTTACATGACCACGAAACTAATGAATCTCATATGAAATGACAAGTTCTGGATGTACTCTTCCTATCCATTCTACATCCACCAATGTCATCATCTGAAAATCCTTTTAAAACAAAATCATTTCTAGAAGTATAACTGAGTCCTAAATCCATGGTTCCCTTTAAGTTGAAAAAAATTCATCTCACTGCCTTTAACGGAGATTCCTTAGGATTGAATTGATATCTTGCACATAAGCATACTGAATATATCAAGTCTTTTCGACTAGATGTCATGTATAGTAGACTTCCTATCATACCTCTAAAAATGATTGATCTACTGGTTTCCCAGCTTCATCAAGATCAAGTGTGTTTAAGGTACCGATAGGACTACTTATACTCTTTTTGTTTTCTTAACCATACTTTTTAAGAAGATATTTTATACACTTATGTTGGTATATGTATATTCCTTCTGGTTTTTGAGAAATTTGAAAACCAAGGAAAAAAATGTTAACTCACCCATCATACTCATTTAATACTCAGATTTCATTAGATCCGCAAAAGAATCAGTTAAGGATTGCTGAGTTGAACCAAATATAATGTCATCAGCATAAATTTGAAAAATTAAAACATTTTTATTATCATTCATTATAAACAGGTTTGGATCTGCATTTCCCTTTACATAGTTATTTTGAAGCAAAAATAATTTAAGTCTATCATACCAAGCTCGTGGGGCTTGTTTAAGGCCATACAATGCTTTTCGAAGTCTAAAAACATGATCAGGATTTTTTGTATCTTTAAATCCAGGAGGTTGTTTCAAAAAAACATCCTCTTGAACGTAACAATTAAGAAAATCACATTTCACTTACATTTGAAAAAGTTTAAATTTGAAGAATGTTGCAAAGGCTAGTAAAATACGAATATATTGAAGTCTAGCTGCTGGAGAATAGGGATCTTCATAGTCTATTCCTTTTTGTTGATTATAGCCTTTATCAACAAATCTAGCTTTATTTCTAATGATGATTCCATTTTCATCACATTTATTTCTAAAGACCCATTTTACTCCAATAACAGATGTTTCCTTAGGTCATTCAACCAAGGTCCGGACATAATTCCTTTCGAATTCATTTAGTTCATCTTGCAAAGCACTAATCCAATCATCATCACCTAAAGCTTCATCAGTACTTTTTGGTTCCAATTGGGAAATGAATGCTACATGTTATACTTCATTTCATAAAGAACATCTAGTCCATACAGGTTGATTGACATCACCAATGATGTTATCACTGTGATGATTCTTTAGAAATGACTGGTTTCGGTTTTGTAAAACCTGTTCATCAACATCGGTTTGGAAATCTACTAGGGTAAATGTTTCATATGTATCTTCTTGAACATTTACCTTATCAGAAGGATTTTCTATCAATGTTTCATAATCAGTTTTTTTAAAAATTAGAAGATGTAGTCTAGGGTTGTTTGAAAACAAAAGGATCAGTTTCATCAAATTTGACATGTACTGTTTCTTCAACAGTACAAGTGTTTTTGTTAAAAACTCTATAAGCCTTATGAGTTGTGGATTAGCCTAAGAAAATTCCTTCATTAGAATTTGGTGCTAATTTGTGTAGGTTATCTTTAGTATTCAGAATGAATACTTTGAAACCAAAAACCTTAATGTACGAATGTCTAGGTTTTCTACCATTCCATAACTCATAAGAAGTTTTATGAAGAAATCATATAACTAAAACTAAATTGATAGAATAACAATCAGTACTTATAGCTTCATCCCAAAATTGTTTGGAAACAGAATACTCACTCAACATGGTTCTAATTATCTCTTGAAGAATTTTATTTCTTCTTTCAACAACACCATTTTGTTGATGTGTTCTAGGTGATGAAAAGTTGTGAGTAATAACTTTTCTACTATAAAAAGTTTCAAAATCACAATTTTGAAATTCTCATCCATGATCACTATGAATAGTTTTAATGGAAGGTTTTTTTCTCATTTTGGACTTGGGCTCTAAAACTTTTTAAAAAATTTTCATACTTTTTTGATAGAAATAGACCCATAAAAACTATTGTAATCATCAACTAAGACAAATATATAATACATTCCTCCAATTCACCATGTTTTTGTTGGACCAAAAAGATTCATGTGCACCAACTGTAGTGCATCAGTTGTTGACACATCACCGATTGATTTGAATCTTGATTTATGTTGCTTTCCATATTGACAAGATTTAGAGACTTTTGAAGAATCAAGTCTAAGCTCCGGTAGATCCTTAACTAAGAATTTCATAGATATTTTCCATATGTTTCTAAGGTTACAATATCCTAACCTTCTATTCCATAACCAAGAGTGATCTTACATTGCACTAAGGAAACATAAGTCCTGGATCCTAAGGTCTTTTATGTTTAGTGTGTAAAAATTCTCTTGCCTATGGGCAGAAAGAATAAATTCTTCTTTGGAATTGTGTACTAAGCACTTCTCATTCATATAATTCACAAGTTATCCTTTATCACATAATTGACTTATGCTATTGAGGATGTTCTTAAGACCCTTAACAAACAAAACATTTGAAATTAATGTTTTTCCAAGAAGAACAATGTTACCTATACCAATAATTTCTCCATGAGCATTATCTCCAAAAGTTACTTTTCCTCCTTTCGTCATCAAAATCTTTTCAAAAGAGATTTTGTTACAAGTTCTATGCCAGGAACATCCATTATCCATGTACCATGTATTTCTATTTTTACTTTCCCAATTTTCTTGAAAATAAGAAAAATTTATGTTTTCGGAATCCAGACTTTCTTGGATCCGGAACATTCAGAAAGAAAATATTTGGGTACCCACGTCTACATTGAGAAATAAGAATTATGAAATCCTAAAGATTGGGTTTTGTTTAATGAATAATTCTTTTCCCTTTGACCAATACATTGACACTTTGTGCAAAATGGGGGCACTTTTAGGAATAAATTAGTAGTTACTAAAAATCGTTTTAGAACTAGTGTAACCAAACCCAGAAGTATTCCATCGAGGTCGAATTTATGAATACATTTTATCTAATTTTTTTTACCATGGGTAATGTTTGAAATACACTTCCTCAAACAAAATATTTTGGATTTGAGTTTTAAAAATATGTTATTGTCTTAAAAAACATTTGAACTAGATCTAGGCTCGAAAACATCTTTCATAGAAATTACATTTTCATGATCTTTTGAATGTTTATTCTTCTCAGAACATACTACCTTGAGATTTTTTGAAATACATTCAAAATCAGTGTTTTTATTATCAAGATCTTTATAATGATCTGATATTTATTTAGTAAGAAGTGTATTCCTAGAGTTTTACTGATCAATATTTTTCATGAGTTTTGTGTTTTCAATCTCAAGTAGTTCAGCAAGTCTGGAAACTTCTTCATAGGTAGGTAAAGTATTTTCTTCATCAGAAGATGATTCATCATCCAACGAGTTATAGTATCTATTATCATTATAATTTAATGAAACATTGGACAAGGATTCAACATTGTGTACCTTAGCTATAAAACAAGGATTATCAATAGGTAGCCTAGCTATAAGAGGAAGATTCTTCTGTCTAGAAGATTTATAATCAGAAGATTCATCTGAAGAGTCACCACCACTGGCACTCCAGGTGTCATTATCTTTCAAAACATTCATAGAATTGGAATTTTAATACTTCTTTCCATTCCATTCAAAATTCATCTCTTTTCTTTCTATTCTTTTGAGCATAGGGAAATCAGGTCTTATGTGTCCGGCTCCTTTTCATTCATAGCAATTGACCTATGAATAATTCTTATCTATCATTTATTTATTCTTATACTTGGATTGTAAATTTCTATGTCTGGATATCTTATTCATCCTTCGAGCAGGATTAGCTAACTCATTTTTTGAGACTTCACTCTCACTAGATTCAGATTGGATAATAACCTTCTTAGACTTTGATCTAGTTACACTCTCATGAGTCATAGATTTCATATGATTTGAAGTTGTAGTAAATGAAACACTATCATTCCATTTATTTTTTCATCATCTCTCATAATTTTAATTTCATTTTGAAGATGAGTTCCAAATAGTTCATCAAGAGAAATTTGAGTAACCTTTCTATTTTCATTGTTAACAGTTCTCATTGATTCCCACTCATTCGGAATGATATCTATGATCCTGTCAACAAATGCTTCATCATCTAGGACTTTCTCTCCAATTGATTGTAAGATATTCACGATAGGCATGAATCTCTATTGCAACTTACAAATTGGTTCTCCATAAGGAAAATTAAAACCATGATATTCATCTCTGAGCATGGCTCTTCTAGTCTTAATTACTTTATATGTACCAAAATGTGTAACCACAAGTTTCGTCCATATACAATTATCTATTTCACAAGAATATATTTTTCTATATATTCTCCCAGTCATTGAACAAAGCATAGTATTGCGTACCTTATAGGTGAGTTGGTAATCATGATTTTCTTGATTAGTAAAATCAATAACATCATTGTCAGGAATCTTGTATCCTCCGGTATGCATGAAAATGTTATCTACCCCAGTATTGATAACGAATGTCTTCATACAATATCTCCAATATTCAAAATCATTAAAATAAAAAATTGGTGGTCTTGTTGGATTTATGTTGTCAATAAAACCAACAGTTAAACCTGCCATCCTTAAGAAAAACATTGGCACAAAAACATGATATAAGTAATAGTGTGTAATCAAGGAAAATATTATGAGCAAGAGGAATTGTATCTCTAAGAAAAAGTGAATCCGAACTATATGAGTCTGAAAAAAAGATTCCTAAAAATATGAATCTAGAAGTATTAATCAAAAAATGTGGATCCAAAAACGCTATTCTGAGAATTCTTATATTAATCTAGTCGTGATATTAATTCAGATTGAACAAAATCCTCGGATACCAATTGTTAGGATGGTATGACTCTGAGTATGATATACTCTGTGATACCAAACATAAGATCGAAATAAAAATTAGATTCTCAGATACAAGAGGGGGGTGAATTGTTCCCTTTTAATAATTCTTTTAAGAAATTTTAGATTGGTTATGTTTAACAAGGTTAAACACAATAATTCAGAAGACCTATATGAGTACTAAAGACAAGATGGAATCTAGAATAGTGATTTTGAAAATAGTACATATCAAAAGTTACAATGATTAAGATTATACCTTAAATAGTATAGAATCTAACTATATTAGAGTATATGTATAGAAGTATAATAAAGTTATACTTTCTTTAAAAATACAAAATGCAGCCGAAAAACAATGTAATAAAAACTACATGTAACAAACAATAACACTTTTAACCCAAAGAGAAAGGTATCCAACAACCTTGGATAAAGGTTCCATGATTTATACATTCAAGAAATTCTGTCTTACCCACACCAGGGTAAGCCCTCGATACGAAGATCAGAGTCTGTCTTGCTATCCCCACAAGCCCTCAACTATTAGGTAGTGGACACCTATGTCTTCCTCAACAAGGAAGACCTCAACATAAAGGTGTTGGAACCTCTGTCTTCCTATCCCCATATGCCCTCAATTTTAATCAGCAACAATTGGAGTCGCACGAAGCAAGTCTGCACAAGGAAATGTTTGAACAAACAGTTCAAAAAAATTTCACGAAGCTTGAGAGTTGAAAAGAGCCTCTCTCTATCTCTCTAGAAATCACTTGAACAACATGTAAGCACAAATCTCATTGATGTGTCAATGTTGTAAAAGTTTTTTTGACATTCAAATGAGCTCTTATTTATAGGTGAAGCTCCAACAGTCGGCTCCCTACTCCAACGGTCATATTTCTCCTTGTTTTTCGGAGGAAAATGTTCACATGTCACTCAACCAATGGTTATTCAATAACTGAAAGCATGAAATCGTTTTGTAATGAAACAAGTGTAAGTATAAGTAAAATAGAATTTCAGAATGTAAGAGAACAAAAGTTAGTAGTCTAACAAAAATGGAATTGGGAGTCTATAATAAAGATATATTCGGATTTTGTTTTGTAGGAATTCAAAACCTGAATTCTGTAGAATTCACGAGTGTGAATTTCTAAGGAAATTCGGAGTGTGGTTTCACTAAAATTCGGAATATGAAATTACAAAGTTTGGAGTCAAACTTGTATAAGTTCAGAGTCAATCTCATTGAAGTTTGGAGTCAAAATCATAGATGTTCGAAGTCCATAATTCATAGTGGAACTCTATGAGAGTTCGTATCCATAATTCAGAGTGAAACTTTATGAGAGTTCATATCTAGTGTTAGGAGTGGAACATCATTAGAGTATGTATCTAGAATTCGGAATGGAATTCATTAGGGTTCATATCCAGAATTCATAATGGAACTTCATTAGATTTCGTATCCAAAATTTGGAATGGAACTTCATTAGAGTTCTTATACATAATTTGGATCCTAAAACAGAATGCTGCATATATAAGTATTATATGATTTCAAGGTTTTTTTGTAATGAATCTAATTTTTATACTTAAGAAAAATATTGACATGAGTAATTAAAATATAGTAGGGGTAAATTCCCTTGGGAAGGAAATTTTCCTTAAAGAAGTAAAATATATATTTTCTTAAGTATAAGGTGTTTGTGATTTTAAAAACAAGAATGAATGGAATTGACATAAGGGAACCTTTATTGACTTAACAATGTGTCGTTAATAAAAAATTATAATGGTTATAATAACCAAAAACCAATCCAAAAATATTTTATAGATATATTTCTTCCTTTTCTAGTCTATTTTTGGATATTACATAATTAATTATCCTTGTGATATGAAAAAAATAAGTTTGGAAAACAATTTTCCAAAAACATTACAAGTGTGCCACTCAACTCACATTAAAAATCCACCCATTATCCTATATTAATCACACTGTTGAATCCTTTTTTTATCCAATATATTTCTAAATAGTTTTCCAACATAACTACTCTCATCCTATAGTCCTTAGTTATTACATAAACCCAACTATTAATGGTTTTTTCAGTGAATACAAAAGAAGTATTATTGAAGAAGAGGTAATGTTCATCAACAAGTTATTTTGTTTTTTTTTCCTTAAAAAACTTCAATAAATAAGAATAAATTATTATATAATAAAATTATTTAATTCCACACTGTATTATTTTTTATATGGAATGAAGGACCTAAAACCATCTCCATTTCCATAAAATCTGTTACCAAATCATTATTCATGTGTACATAGTACTACCACCATACGAACTGATGTCATTCACCTTTCATTAAACAACAGTCATGGATAAGAATGATGATTTAATTTTTATTTATATTTTATATTAATTAAATTCTTAATTTTCATGAATCATAATAGAAGACATACATTTTTTCTCTCCAATTTTTTGGAATACGATAGAATTGATTTTGTGTACAATGGACTACCTCTTAATGAGGCAATATGATTTCGTCACACAATACATAGAAGAAAATAAGGTCCTTTTTAATGAAAATATGTATATAAGTGAAATAATAATTTATTGTCGAATGATAAAATATCATTTCAATTTAATTATTTCAATAAAATGATATAATGGAAACAGCATTCATGTGTACATAAGGCCAACCATCTTCATGAATAGTGAATTTCACATTCAGCCGTTAAATTGTATGGATTACAATAAATATATATATATTAAATATATATCATTCATATATAGTATTTATCTTTATATATATTATTAAATCAGGACAATGTTATATGAAAAAATAACAAATCGAAACATTTATAATAAATAAAGCAGTATTTACATGAAACATAACTTCAAAAAGGAATTGGTAATAAATGGGTAGAAAAATGTCATAAACAATTATATATCATATGATTTATATAAATATAGTTATTTTATATATGTATAATTATCCGATATTTATTAAATCAGAGGTCTTAATATGTGTTATGGAAGTCCAGACGTATGAAATGGACTTCATCATCTCAATTTTCATTTTTTGAGACATAAATTTTATTACGCACATTTCTTCATTAATGACTTGTATATATAGACCATTTGAAAAATAATATCACTAATTTATTCTCCCTCATGAAATTATAAATTTTTATTAATTTTATTTCATCATGAGGCTTAAAATATTGTGTCACCAAAGTGGAAATTATTTTCTATTACAAACTCATCATTTTTATGATTAATTTGGATTATGTTTCCGTTGGGAAAATATTATGATCCATATCGTCAGAAAATAATTAATTTTACTACCCATTAGTTATACATTTTATATTCATGTAATATTAATATTTCATTATTCATTGGTACATAATATAATTGAGAAAATTTTTTAAATAAAATTATATATCCTGTTTCTATTGGTTCTAGAAAAGCATTTTCTTCCACATCCATATTTTTTAACATGTTATATAAAAACTAATTTATTACACTATATTTATTTTTAAAGTCACTAATACCCATTTTTTATTTTTTTTAATATTTTTTAATGGAATCATAATTTAAATTTTTAAAAAATTCCTTTTTTTATTTTACCAAAATTATAAAAAAATAATTATTTTAACCTGTATTAATTGATAAAAACATATCACCATTAATTTATATGATATCGATTTATAATAATTGAAGTACATTTTAATAGAAAAATATTTTAAAATATATTTAGGTTATTAAATGTTATTAGAAAAAAACGAATATATATTTAACTTAGGGAATGTTTAAAATGAGAGATAACAATTATTTTACATATATAATGACATCATTTATGTAAATTATTTTTTACTACGAATATAATCCAATGATACGACTCATATTATTTATCTAAATTGGTTTATATGATGATTGTTTGATTATGAAACCCACATCGCTTCCATTAGTTATATAGAGTCTCGACCCACAAATGAACAAATCGTGTGTCCTGATACAATTATGTTGAACTAAGATACACATAAATAAATATCCAAAGGATTGAAATATATAATATTTTTGCTGAACATGTACATATATAAGTCTTATATTCTAATTAGACATAATAATTAAAGTATAAATTATTTCATTCTAGGACAATAACATTAATATAACATGTAAGCACTAGAATTTATTTCATAGAAAACTTATTGGATTCCTATGGAAATGAAACATAATAAGGGTGAGCTAAACTGCTCAGTAAGGTAAAACTAAAATAGAATAAATAATTAATCAACATGGAAGGATATATAATTGAGAACACATTCCATGTAGTCAATAACTGAGAAAATAATATTGAAAGGTAAATAGAAGAACATACAAGCCACATAATTAAAAACCTAAAAATAACTGATTAAATAATATGTAAAATTAAATAAAATAAAATAAATTCCATTCAAGAAATTATAAATTAAAAAATAAATATATAAATTTAATAAACTAAAACATATTATATTTAATAAATTAACTGAAAATGAAATTTATCTGCCAATATATAATTGAAAAATATCATGGATAAATAATAACTGAATCAAATTGAATGAAATTCTTAATTATGGGATGTCGTATTTTAGGAACATGAATAAAATAATTATATTTCATAAGAATGTTAAAAACTATATGTATAAATATGTTTAATCTGTCCAACTAATATCTATCAACATAAACTATCAATGCATCATAAGACATATGAATTCTAAGATCCGCCCATTATTCCCTATCAAAAGAACTCCTCATTTTCAATAATAGAAAACAAATATGATTAATAAAATATCTATATTCAATAAAGAATAGGTATTCATCACTGATATAGAAAATTATAAAATTTTAGTCAATATAAACATAATTTTTAAAATGTTATATACTTTAAGAAATAGTAATATCAACGATAAATGATATAGACAATTAAGGAAAATTCAATGTTCAATGATAATAGAAAATTGATTATTTTAAGGGGAATAAGAAAGGAATAATATAATTGAATGTCACTACTATCCTTGTCCAAATCAATCAAAAACCATTTCAATGAGGAGTAAGTATGGTAGCAATAAAACACATCCCATGTGGAGTAAAATTAAATGGTTTATGACAATGATGAATTCAAATAATATAATAATATATTTTAGAAACATTATCCATGAAGAAATTCTTTATATTTTAAAAAAAAATTAAAAAAAATTTCCTTGAAAATAAATTTTAAAAAATAATTATTCAAAATTATTACTTATAGACTTTCTAAAAGAGATTCATAGAAATTATGTTATGTAAACCTGTACATGTTATACGAGGTAAATATAAGATTCCTGTTTGAACAAAATAAGGGTAGAAACATGACATGTTTGGAATGAGACAATTTAATTACTTTGAAAACATTGATAGAATAAAATTATATTTAAAAGTTATTTAATAAATTATTTTGGAAAAGTAAATAAAATTTTATTATTTTTAAAATACATGGTTTTTAAAAAAAATATGTTCTCTAACAAAATTGTTATCTAAAGTCAAGTTTCTTGAAAAAACATTCAAAATAATTTTGATTTTCAATGAATTAAATACTGTACCAATATATAAAAAACATCCTAAATAATAAGTGGAGAATAAAAATAATGGGTTTATTAAACAATGTGTTATTAATTTCCTCAGATGGATATTTGAGTACATTCAATCCTGAAAAAATGACATTGTGAAGTAAACCCTTGAAAATAACATAAAGCTGATATGAGACTCTACCAATTAATTGATTATGTGTATCAAGTATAAATACAAATATTGGATTTGTAAATACATTGTGAGATATTATAAATCATTATACATATAAGAATATAATATTAATGACAACATGGTAGTAATATGACCCAATAAAAAATGAATTGGGTTATGAAATTTGTTTTCTACTTGGTAACATTTAATTAAAATAATTTTATCTTAATTAATTCAAATTGAAACTAAAAATAACCTCACTATATAATAATTTATGATATTATATGTCAACATTGTATTATGTACACCATATATAAAAAATAAGAAGAACAAAGTGTTGAATGAAGAATGTTTATGATATCATTATCCTGGTTACTAGAAGAATCAAAATACAAATTCCAAGGGAAAATATTAAAAAAAATTAAAAAAACTATGATCATTTCCTATGGTCAATGTATATAAAGAAGTGAGGTTGAGATTGTCTTTAAGGGACTAGTAAATTTTTTAATTGTGAAAATGATGTTAATCAGGTAGTTGAGTGATGAAATAATTTGAATAGTGAAAATGATACACAGAATGCACCCCCACACATTAATGTTATATGTGAAATAAAACGTGGAGTTATACTAACCAATTCCCTAATCCAAGGGTTATCGAAAATGAGCGTCATAACTAACCACATATGTCCAATGAAAAAAAATCACATGTTATCTCTATTGTAGTTTTAGAGTGTGACAATAAAGATGTATAGTGATTGGGTGTTTATGTAATGTGATCCCATGATATTTTTTGGAATCTCTTAAAAGTATTATAGAATATTAAAATATCTATGTAGTGGTCCAATAGGTTTTCACATGTATTTGAAATTATATAGTGAGTGATGTTGGTAAACAGTAAAACTATTACGGTAATAAGGTGTTCTTTTCGATAAAAAAGAAATTATTAAGAGTGGGATAACCCTTAATATAAGAAATATGTTGATATAATATTATTTCAATAAATATGTGTTGGATAAGAATGAGTATATTGAATAGTAATTATTTCCATAGAACTAATTATGGATTTTTTATCAAGATGTTTATGTTATAATATATGAAGTATAAAAATTTGTGGGACTTAAGGAATATTATCAATAGTTTTTTAAGACGTAAACGATTACATTATCAATAAAGATATAATATAATTCAGGTTATTATAGTGAATACATAAAATACATGATGAAGGGGCTCAAATTTTTTTTAATTTTACCAATAGGGGATACCTTTTAATATTCATAGGATAAATGTTAAGCCGATTCAATGAATAAATTACAATTTTTTGGAGTTTAAAGCTTTCATTAGGATTGTATGGTTAACAATTTATGAAATTTTTTAGCTAAACATCATATTATGTTTGTTAGAATAAAGTGTAATCTCATTAAAGGTGGACTTATGCATATCTGATTACTTATGATATTTTTTTTGTTTTGATAGAGATATATGGAATTATATGTTATATTATTTATGGATTGAATGATCTATTAACACTTCATTATTTAAAAATTCAACATCAATTCTTTGAATAAGAAATGAATTATAAATTTTTCATGGCACGACAAAAGGTGAGATTATATAAAACGAAGTAACTATTTTTTCTCATTCTTTTCCACATTAGTGAGTGGATGTTGAAATTATTATTTATCCTAATACCTTCTTATCTAATGAATCAGAGTTCCCTTTATATCATCACTAACTTATGGATTTATGATTTTTAACATTATATTAACAATGATCTCTTTCACTCTCCATCAGAACTTGATGGTTAGATTTTTCTTCAATATCCTCGTTCTCTGATTTTGAAACCCAATGATTAGTTAATTTGTCTTACCATTATGTTTATAACATTCATTTATAAAATTAATTGTTAATTTTAAATTTTTTATGTGGGTTTCTATGAAAGAAACTTTCATGTATTAAACATTTTATAAACCCAACTAATTTCAATGGAAAAATTAAATTTTGGTGGGGTACAATGTAACACAATGAGATTTTTATGAGATAGATATTATTTTTTTTGAATTATTTTTTTCATATTATACACTAAAAAAATCTTCTTCTATACACAATACTGGTTTAACTCATGGTATACACAACACTTTCCTTGTCTTATATTCTAGAAAATTTCTAATCATTTTGATAAAACAAATTTTGCACAAGACTGACCATAAGCAAGTTTATAAAATAATAAAATTACTACTGATGTATTTTAATAAAAATACATACATATATATAATATCTATTAAATCTAATATTCGAAATTCATATTATATGTTTTCATGACATAATATAAAAGGAAATTAAAATTATATGATAAAATTTGTATTTTTTTTAAAAAATGTAGATTTTCTACCGTTTAATGGTGCACCCATTGTAAATCTAGATTTTGAAAAAATTATATATTTTATTAAATTAAATAATGCTTTTATGTAGAATAAGTATATAAAAATTTAATTTGGATTAGTTTTCAATGTTTCTTCCGATAACAATTCATTTTCGATGAATATTAAAATTGCACTAAATTCTAATTGAAAACAACATTTTTCATCCAAAATATTTATACAAGTAAATTGTACTATTAAATTATTTAAAATTATAAATACATTGTATTTTTATCTTTAAATATAAATTATTATTTTTGGAATTAATTTTACGTTTATATTTTATGTAAAAATATTTCAATATTTTGCAATTTTTATCTTTTTATCCATTTTTTCATTCTGACAACAAAACAAATATTAATTTAATTTTTGCAAGTTAATGGCTTAAAATTTTAAAAAATGGATTCCATATTTCGATTCATTGGTTATTTATTATTTAATCAGGATCCTTTTTTGGAAATTCTGAAGAGGAACTTTGGTATTTCTTATTTACCACGGTTAAAGAAAAAATTAGGTAAATTAGGTTAACAAATAATTTGATAAGGTTAATAAAATTACCATAAAACCTGCCAAAATAATATTTGATGAGTAAAAGTAGTACCATAACACATATAGATATTATAGAACCTTTTTAGTGGATCATTTTCAATGAAAATATAATATATATTTTTAAAATAAAAGAATGTTGCAAAATGCCACCCTCTTATCTCATATTATTATTATAATCTTAAAAGAGTGATAAATATTAGATAACATCAATAATAAATAGTCTAAAAAATTTTAATTAAATTATATAATTCATGGATTGTTTTTATAATTTTTAGACATTATATAACTACTTTAAAGGCTTATTAAATATGATACCGAATTTTATTAATTGATGAACTATCAATAAACTAATTCTTTTTAAAATTATAATATCCATTAAAAGACACAAAAAAAACTATTCAAATATTATTGGATGAGTATATATCGACCAAAATAATAAAAATTTAGTGTAATTGTCAATTTTATTCTTATATAATTTATTATGACACTTATATTATTTCATTTAAAGTGTCTTTAAACTTGTTGTATTCATGTTTCAATAAGTACAACATTTTTTTTGATGTATTTTAAAGAATATATAATAGAATGAAAATATTTTTTTAAAATGTAGTATATTTTTTTATCATTTTTTTGTTTAGAATTTTTAATAAAAAATAATTGTACTAAATAATTACACAAAACCAGGGTTGTAATTATATTATTAAGTAAAATATGAAATAAATGTTCTTAAAAATATTAATATATATATAATTTGATCTAATTAATTTTTAAAAATATTTGTTTAGAAATGCCTGAACCATTAGGGTTATAATAAAATATTTGGTTAGAGTATGAATTAATATCTTGATAATTTAGGAGAGAAATAATTTTAATAGTGTAAAAATTGACAGTATTGATTTTTTAAAAAATTATGTATAATTTAGTTATTTTAAAATCATAAAATTTTAAAAAATATTGATTATTTATAATATGGTCCAAAATGTTCCGAATAATTAATTTTTGGTAAAATTAATATCAATTAATTAAATATTAGACTATTATAATATTGAACAACTTGTTATCATATTTATAATTAAAATAGAGTAACTAAGGGTTAATTGAAGTGATTAGGTGAAAAATGATATAAAAACATGTCTAAAAATTATTGTCTAATGAAAATACATCCATATATCTTCTTTATATCTAAGAAAGTTTTGATTTTATTGGATGATATATGATTTTATTATAAATTAATATTTTTGGAGAGTCGAAAATTTCCCTCCACCTCAATTATAAAATGAAACCTCCACCCTCACCTCTTAACATTAGATTGATCTGTCAAGGATGGCCATCCCACACAATTTATCTTATAAAATTCCATAGTTTCATTTTAGAGGTTCAAGTATTCTAGAAATATAATCTATTGTGACATAATATGGATATCTATATGGATCACTTCAAATAAGTGGAGTTTCAGATACATACACTCAAAGTCATAACAAAGGTAAGGAATAATTTTTAAATCTCATTATTATCCAAAATTGTTTCTAAATGTCTATTTACTAGGTTATATTTATCATCCACGTCCATGTTTCATATAAATTTAATATTAATTCAATTATTCTTAAAATATTAAAATTCAATTTTTTCCATTAGTGAATTATTATTAAAATGTATGAAAAGAACCTTTTGTTGTTATTCAATACGAGTTTCATTTTATGTTCTCTGAAAAGAGTACACAAATATCATTTTATTGATTATAAGTAATGAACATATTTTGTTTCATTCATAATAAATTATTTCCATTAAAAATCCATTATAAATTTTTTTCCATTCTGACCAAACACTTTTTTTAATTGATCATAATTTTATGAAATGAAAATGTTTTGTAGAAGAAGGATATTTTCAGGAAGAATTATTTTCATTTTTTTCTCATAATTAATTTCCAACTAATATGATATTATTTCATAATGAAATGTTTCAAGTATATAATATATATTTTTCATATGGTTTGATTATGGTTATTAAGGAATTTTATTTATGAAATGTATTTGTATTCAATTAATTATGTTTTGATTGATTGATGCTTAAGAACCCCATTTTATTCATTAGGATATGATTTGATGAATGATTTATGTTTTTTTGGAACTCATAAAAATGATATAATTATGTAATGGGTGAGAACTATATCTCCCTATAATGGATTGGGTAATGATGGATAAATAATGTGGTATATATGTTATACGTGAAACTGGTGTCATTTTTACAATTCTAGGTACGGAACTGGTTTTCATGTCCATACATTTAATAGAGGACATCACTTTCGTGTCCATATGTTTATGCAAGTGACTAAATTTAAGTACTTAATTTAATTAGTTATCCTATTAAAATTTATAAATGTTCAAAAAACGTACATGTTTATGTGTTTTCCACAATTTTATGTCTTATTTTAATGTTATTATCTCATGAATTAAGTTCATTGACTTCATTATGTTTCATGTGTTATGACCAACTAATATTTAGTCCATGATTTTTATAATTAAAGTGTGATCTTATATTGCCACAATCATGTTATCATACCCTTATTCTCATGATATTTATATATATTTCCTTTTCATACACTTACATAGCATCTGAGCTCACAAATTTATATGTTTCCTTTTTCTTAGGGTATAAAGAACGTTTTATGGTATGTGAACTAAAGTGGATGATCATTATGAGAGATTTTGAATATATTTCACCATGTTAGAAGAATGTATTCCAGGGTTACAAATGTAATAAACTATTATCGTCCTAAGGCATATGTTTGAAAAATGTATTGAATGTTAATCTAAAAAGATATAATATCCATGTAAATCATGCATGGGTCATTATAGTATATTTAATTGATAATTGGTGGAAAGTGTAGATAAATACATGAAGAAAAAGTTCCAATTTTTATATAGAGTGATTGGGGTCATCAATATAAAATAATTAAATGATATATGTAAAAGTATGTACCTCGTATTCATAAATATATGATGATTTGGAAGACCAGAGGATAAAAAATCATTTCTGTAACACTCATGCTTCCATGGTACATTTCCTTTGAATAATACAGTAGCTTGTGTTGTATGCATGTTGGAGTATTAACACACCACGACCAATCAAACTAGCTTTTATGAATATTAATACCAACTCTTTTAATTTTTATTAATTTTATCTTTCAAAAAGGACATCATTTTTGGATTTTGAATATCAAAACTAGCTTAGGGTGAATTTTTGTAATTTTTCTGAAAACATTATATTTTTGATGAATAGTGAAAAACACTGCATTATTATTTAAATCTATATTTTATTTAAATAATAAGTACTTTTTTTAAAATTAATATTATGTGAATATAGATACATAATACCTATATATGTTCAATGTAATTTATTGGAGTATTTTTATATTAAGTTTAGATATATAAAATTTTATTGAACTTTTTACCGTCTTTTACCAACCTACGTGGCACATTTGAAAATATGAATGAAACGTAATTTTACCACATATATGAATTTAATTTATAAAATTAAAGCGGAAGAGTTGATAACAGTATGTAAAACTTGGTTCAATAAGTTGAGAATAATTGTTGGTGAATAGTAACTTTTGACTTTTATTGACCACAGTTAAAAATAAATAGGGTAATTAAAGGTAAAAATGATATTATTCATACCCTAACACATGTTCTAATAATATTGGATAAGTTTATTTCAACAATAATAAACATTATGAATAAAATATGATTCTATTTGATCCACTTGGTTTAGAATATGACATTTATTATATTTTATGTACAGAAGAGTTAAAAGTTTTATATTCAATGTTTAATAATTAATACTTTTATAATATATGGTCACACATATGAAAAATTTTACTATAAATATTCATTATAAATATAAAATGATTTCTAACATTATTGTATTTTATTTATTATTTTTAGGCATTATATATTTTAATTGCTTTATCACACAATGATGATTCAATAATTACCATATTAAGGAAAGATTAAAATAATTGATATTATAAATATTCAAATAAATGTAATTTCAGACTTCTGATTACTTCAACTAATATTATAGATTAATATGACATTTTATGTTTTATTTAAATTTTTGAAGTAATTATGCTGTTAAGACTTTATCAAAAACAAAAAAAAACAATATAGTGTCTAAATTGACATAAATTATTTTTTTAAAAAAATAATTTCTTATTAATTGACATAATATTACTCAAAATATAAGCATCTTCCAAATGACTTATATAAGGTTATATATTTCAATAAATAACCACTTGCGCTTTTCTTGTCTCTTTATAGTATTTTTATTAACAATTTATTATAATAATAGAATTATACATGGTAAAATTTAAACTATTTAACTAAGTGATATATCTAAAATATAAGGTTAATGTTGTGACCTAAACCTTTATTAAACCTATTATTTGAGATTATTTCTAAACATCCCCACCTTATTATAGAAATAAGAAATTTTAGAGCCATAATAAAAAATATGATTTATAATAAAATAATATTTCAATGTTTTCTTAAAGTGACCCTCACCTCTCTTGTTAATGTGTACTTCCAATTCTCTAAAAATAACACCTCCAAAGCCATTTGGCTCAGCTAAAATCTACTCAAATATCCTCCCATGTACTTTCAATTAGTCTTAGTGTCCATACATTGATATGAAATCCAACCTAAGGAGCCCTTTTGATCAACTCAAAAGGAAACACCCAAAGAAGAGGTAATAATTTCACCACCCTCATTCGATTTCTTTTCTTCTTCAGCTTCCTATTTAATTATTGTTTCCATAAAAAAATAATATATCTAGTACCTTTTACATACCATGATGTTATTATAAATATGGTATAACCATGTTTGTTATTTTATCCATCCTATAAATGACAATGTCTCCAAACATGTGTATGTACGACTTACCGTCTCCACATCGTGGTGATGTTTGTTATTCAAACACTTCATTATTTGGATGGGAATAATAACGAGTATAACTGATGTAAATAATAAATATAACTTGTTAATGATTATTTATATATTATATAACATCATATTATATATGATTTCACCTTCATTATAATGATATTTTCACCTGTGTGTATGTCCGGATTACCATCTACATGAACGCGATGAGATTCATTCCCAATTGTAATCAATACAGAATAATTTTAATTTTAAAATTAAAAATATTATTTAAGAACTTAATATAATTTTGGATATGAATTAAATTCATCCTATCAATAACAAACATGGCTTACGTAACTATGTATATGAAAGAAAATGAATTAGTTAACACCTGAAACGATGATTCTACTAAAATATTATTAACAATTAAATATTAGAGGATCATATATCATACCATATTTACGTATATATATCTTTTATAATTTTATAACAATGTTTTAACTATTATACAGAACGTTAACATTCCATCAACTAAGGAAATGTACATGGTATGGGTTAATTTTATAATCTCTTTACTTATCTGAGGTTGTTAATACGTAAGTATCTACTGGGATCTCGTTATCAACCACATTCATGATTTCTAAAAAATGTATGTCAAAACATTTTTAATATTTAATAGACTATGGGTTAAAGTCATTTATACCATTATTTAACATTATATGTTTGAAATTAATCTTTCCGTTGTTTTCCAAACAATGTACTTTATGACCATTTTGACCAAATTAAGGTAAGAATGTCATTTTTTTCTTGTATAGCGAGTATAGATATCTTTCCACCATTATGACATAATTTAAGCTTCCATAACAAGCTAATACGAATAAATTAAAAATAATTGTTTTCTTTTATAATTATGTGACACATAAATGATTTCTAAATAAAAAGTGATATTTCTCTCATATTGTTTTGATTTCATTGATTTCAACATCATTTGTTAAATTTTACAATTTTATAATGTTGACTTATTAAGATAAAAATATTTCTTATTGTATTTATGTTTTTTTTGATATGTTTGACTATGGATGTGTTATTTTTTTTCCATTCATGGTTTATGGTTAAAGTATTGACATTTCATATGCTAGTTTTAATGTTAATTTTTATGTTCTGATTCAACCTTTTCATATGTGGAATGTATTGGACTTAGTAAGTGATGAGTGGAGCCCGATATAGCTCCTCAGTGCGTTGGTAGGTCTCATGAAACAATTAGACATGGAATTGGTTGAGGCCTTTCCCAAAATGATATATGGTTTTGGTCCAATCCTTAATAATATTTAGACATCATAGCCGAGGGAGTGACAAAATGTTTCATAATTTCCCGCATTATACATTCCTTTATTATGAAAATAATATTGATAAATCATTTGGATATTCGACTAGTAGAATACCAATGATTATGTATTATTATATAATTATTTTCTCAGATCATATTCTTTCCATAAAGTGTTCATGATTAGTATTTGTAAAGGCATGCATTTTCAATTATTCAGCATGCCAAATTTTTATGTTATCTTCTGTTGTATTTATCACTATTTCTATGCCTTTGAGATCGCCCCTTTATTATGTTTCATTTTCCCAAGATATGAAGATGTTAGTTTTTGAGTGACATACTGTCATAATCTAGGAGGCTTGGATGCTTCTAATGGAATAAATTGGTGTTGTATTTCTTTTCAAGTTGTAATGTTGAACTCATGTATGTATCTTGTTTCCAATAATACTAAACTGATCGGCCTTTCAGGGCATGATACCTTGGTTCATTATCATGTTATTTAATAATGCGCCAAATTAGGGTAACTCGGGTTGGGGCGTTACAATTGGTATCAAAGAAATTTTAGTACAATCCATTGAATCTAGATTTAGAAAAACTCTGATTTGGTAATATTATCCTAAGATACTGAATGAGAATTCCATTTTTTTATTTTTAGATAAACCGCTCTTTATGGGTGAGCGGTAACCTGACACACGATTCAACACAATCCACCATATTCAAATTCAAAACAAGATAAAGATCCCAAATTTGAAATGAAAAAAAACATTTTCCATCCCTTTACTACCGAGACACCTCGGGGAACGAAACATCAAGCAGTGACCTCAAGCTGTGCCCACTGCAGGATGAGTTAAGCATGTCACCTCCAAGCCAGAAGCAAACGTCCACAGCAACAGACCACCATCATCAAGGTATCGGATGTCTGCGGGAGTCACCCGCCAGTTCAACGACAGGGCTCCGGGGAACCCAGTTGCCCTCCCCGAGAATCACGCCTCACGTCCTCACCGAGGAATGAAATACCGCCTCATGAAATCAAACCATCAAACCATCAATAGAAAACCAGATAAACCATTACCAAAAAAACACTGCCTCTCCGAATAAGAAGGAACCCCACAGTCAAGACCAAAAATTCGAGCAAAAAAACAAAAGGAGGAATTCATAACAAGGAAGAAGCACTGAACCCAAAAGATAAAGGATCCATGAAGAAGAGAATAAGCTAGCTTCGAAGAAGGAGATGAACTGATGCTACCACCAGCCCCCCTCCAACACCATCCCATGTTGGCCCAGATCCTACATCGAACCCTAAGATAGACATTGAATATTATTATAGAAGAACTTCGTAGAATTTTAATATTGTATATATTTTGTTAGTTTTCCAAAAATACATCCCTTTATGGATATGAGCTGGTCAAGGAGGCTATGGCATAGATGTACCTAGATGTGAAAACTCCGATAATGAGTTTCGGGCATGAACTAGGGTATTCTGGTACACAACAACGGGCATTGGAGGAATATTGGTTATGATACACCCGAGGGATATGCTTAAGATAATTGAAATATTCTTTTCAAACCACTATGAATGATTTATGAGTATATACATTATCAAGAAAAAAAATTTATGGTTATTGATTATATCCATAAACTGTCCAATTTTTGTTAAGTGTTTTACAATTTACAAAGTATTTGTTACGATTCATAAGCTAATCTAGTGTATGACATTGTTTAGAAATGGTTCCCAGTGGAAGTAATGGAAACCATATCTCCATGTAGGGATAGCCTTTCTACTCAAGATAATTATAATGGATCTGGTGAAGCAAAAGGTGCAGATCAACTTAATATCATACTGAGACAACTCAATCGTGTTTTGAATAATAAAATTACCTGAATGGAGCTCCCTGATCCAAAACATGGAGGAGAAATGTTATACCACTTCATGGTGAAAAAACCACCAAAATTTAATGGGTACAAAAATAAATTTGTATCTGATCAATGGATAAGTTCCTTAGAAAAAAAATTTTATGATTTGGGGAGTATCGAAAAGGAAAAGTTTTCATGGAAGTTTATCACGTCACGAACGATGCGGATCAATGGTGGACAGTAATTAAAAACAAAACTGAGGATTAATATGTATCAAATATGGAATGAAGGTATTTTAAAGATATTTTCTTAGAAAAATAATTTCCTCATGAACATCGAGCATATATGGAAAGGCAATTTCGGAGTTTTATGCCAAATGAGGATGAGAATGTCACAAAGTATGAGGCTAACTTTATATATTAATCAAGGTTTGTGTGAGATTATATACATAATCCAAGGAGTATGATTGATCAATTATTTGATGGGTTAAATCCATTTCTTCATCGATTATTAGTCTCACAATCCATCTCATCATATGAAGATATTGTCTCATGTGTTATCAAGATTGAAAAATTATTCTCAAATTCATTCAACATTCAAGTAAAGTTAGCGAAGAAGTGATCTACATAACACTCTGGTAATGGAAGAAGGGAAGAGTTTAATTTACACCCTATGATAATTTTAGGAGGAAGAACCCTGGTGAATGTCTAAAAAGAAAAAGAACATTGAACAAATTTGGACAGAGAGGCCATATTACTGGTGATTGTAAGGGGAAGAAAGAATTTATCAATGTTCAATGATACTATTTCATGGATATGAGACATTATGTACATGAATGTCCTAAGTATCAAGTTGACTTAACTCAGAAAAGGCTAATGGAAAAAAGGGAAAGTTTACGTGATCAGTACTGCTGAGGGTGAAGCTTCGAAATATGTGGTGGCAGGTAATTTAAAGGTTTCCTCAAGTTTGGACAATACAATATTTGATTCTGGATCATCACATTGTTTTATATATTCATAGTTTTCTTAGAATATTAGATATTTTTAGTTTGATTTTAGAAGGGGTTTTTTAGTCAAAACTTCTATGGGAAGTATCATTGCATCAATGTTTTGTGAATCAGTTCCTATTAGGGCATATAATTGTCCTTTATCTGCTGATCTCATCACCATACCCATGATTGAATTTGATATAATCCTTGGTATGGAATGGCTTTCATACCACAATTTAAATATTTATTGTATGAAGAAATAGGGTAAAAATTTTTATGACGATAAGGAGTACCATATCATTAGAGCAGAAATGTCACAATCCGATTCTTATCTAGATCCACACCCAGTAGCTCTACTAAATTCAATTATTGGGGAGGAAGAGAATGAAATTACTGTGGGTGAGGAAAAAATGTTCAAATAGAGTATATACTTATTGTTCAAGAACATATTGATGTGGTTTCATAGGATTTAGATGTATATCCTATATAATGTGAAATTGAGTTTTCAATTGACTAAATTCCTTGTTCAAGGCCCATATCAAATTCCCCTTAAATAATGGATTCTGTGGAATTAGTGGAACTAATGAAAAAAATATAGGAATTGAGTAATAAGATATTTATTCTCCCTATTGCTTCTCCATGGGGAGCCCCTATCATTTTTAAGGAAAAATATGGATCTATGAGGTTGTGAATTGATTACAGGGAGATAAATTCCATAACAATAATGAACAGGTATCCCCTACCTCACAGTCATTATTTATTGGATCAAATTCATGGAGCTTAATATTTTATAAATATAGACCTTCAATCTGGATAACATCAGTTGTGAGTAAAGAAGGAAGACATTCCGAAGACAACATTTTGAACCAGGTATGGGCATTATGAGTATATAGTAATGACTTTTGGACTGACTATTGAACCCTCTTTCTTCATGGATGTAATGAATATAGTATTCAAGGAATATCATCATGGCTTTTTTGTTGTATTTATTGGTAATATCCTAGTAAAATATAAAATCTAAAAAATTATGAAAATAACTTCTACAAAATTTTGAAAACTCTTAGAATATATAAATTATATTTGATGTTTAGAAAGTGTGAATTATGTCTTCGGGAGATTTATTCTCTTGGCTATATTATCTCTAAGGATGGAATCTTTTTTATCCATCAAATATAAGAGAAACCCATTAATGGCCTGCAATGATGAGTATAACTGAGGTACGCATTTTTATTGGTTTAGCAGGTTGTTATCGGCATTTGGTCTAGAATTTTGCCCGATTGGATAACCCATTAACCAGGAACGCATGTTTAGGGGTTAAATTTGTTTGGAAAAAATAATGTGAAAATTTATTTGAAGAGTTGAAGATAAAATTAGTCAATGATCCAATATTGATTCTACCATCATGGAATTATGGGTTTGTAATTTATAGTAATTATTCAAAGAAAGGACACGGTTGTGTCCTTGTGCAGAATGATACATTTATTGCCTATCCATCATGACAAATAAAAATTCATGAACAAAAGTATCCTACTCATGATCTTTAGTTAGCATCTATAATCATTTCTTTCAAGATATGGATACACTATCTCTATTGTTAAAAATGTGAGATATATACCGATCACAAGAGTTTGAAATATTTTTTCTCATAGAAAGAACTCAACATGAGTCAAAGGAAATGTCTTGAACGACTCAATGATAATGATTGAACTATACACTACCACCTTAGGAAGGAAACTAAGGTGGAAGATTCTTTGAGTTGAAAGGATCATGGAGTTCTGAACATTAGGACATTTGAAAGGGATCTAATTTTCATGGATCTAGTAATGATGGATATGGGAATAATCATGGTAGGTGAACTATTGATATTTTTTCAATTGGTTTCTTAACTATCATGACTAGAAAGAATAAAATGTTCTCCGGCTAATGATTAAGAGTTTCATAAGAAAATTAATTCTATGAACGATGGAATATTGATTGAATTTTTATATGAATATGAGATTTTGAAATTTCGGAAGAGACTTTGTGTTCAAGACATACCTATTCTAAATAGGGAAATATTGGATGATTCTCATACATTAAATTTTTTTATACACTCTGGTTGCACTAAAAGGTATATATATTTGAAGGAATATTTTTTGTGGGACAACATGGAGAGGGAGATTTATGAATATGTTTCAAAAATTATTGTTTTTGAACAAGTGAACGCTGGAAGGAAACATCCTAGAGGAGTCACGCAACCTCTTCACATACCTGAGGGAAATGGGATGATATTACAGTGGACTTTGTCATGTGGGTAACAAAGACTCCTAGAATTAATCATGAAATATGGGTCATTTTTTATCCTCTTACCATGTCAGAACATTTTCTTACTATAAGAGAAGATTTACCACTTTGAACATTTAGAACGACTATATATTAATGAAGTTGTAAGACTTCATGGTGTACCCCTATCAATTGTCTCTGATCGTGATCCTAGTTTTACATCATTGTTCTGGAAAAGTCTTTAGAAAGCCCTAGATACTAAACTTCATTTGAGAACAGCCTACCACCCTCAAACAGATAGAAAATCAGAACATATTATTAATGAATTTGAAGACATGTTGAGATCTTGATCACTTGACATTAAAGGTATAAGTGATTAGTATTTACCTCTGGTATAATTTTCCTATAACAATAACTTCCATTCATGTATTCAGATGACACTATATGACGCGTTATACGAGAAGATATGCCGCACACCATCTTATGTGATGATGTTGGTGAAATAAAACTCATAGGCCCTGAACCTTTTGAGGAAACAATAGAAAAGGTGGAGATTATTCAAACCAACATCATTGTATCTCAAAGTAGGATAAATATCTATGACGATAATTGAAGGAAGGATTTGGAATTTCAATTAGGTGATCATGTATTCTTGAATGTATCTCTATGGAAGGGTCTTATAAATTTTAGCACGAAGGGCATGTTAAGTCCCAAGTACATCGGATCTCTCAAAATTATAGATCAAATTGAAGTTGTAACATACCATATGATAATGCCTCCATGTCTCTCCAATGTTCATGATGTGTTCCAAATATCACTTTTGAGAAGGTACATGCTGAAAACAACGCTTTTACACACCTATGAATAAATTGAACTGGAACCCAATAAATCTTATTGTGAAGTGAAAATGATGATTCTTGATACCAGAAAAAAATTGGTGAGAAACCGGATGAGTCATCTGGTAAAAGTTCTATAGATAAATCATAAAATGGAAGAGGCAACGTGGGAACCCAAGAAAATTATGATGAAGAACACTCTAAATAATATTATATAGTAATATTCTAGAAATTATGAGGTAGAAATTATTTGAAGGATGGAATAATGTAACACCCAAGCTTCCATGGTATGTTTCCCTTTAAATAATATTGTAGCTTGTGTTGTATGCAACTTGGAGTTTTAACACACCACGACCAATCAAACTAGTCGTTATGAATAGTAATACCCACTTTTTAAAAATTTAAAAATTTAACTTTTCAAAATTATAATCATTTTTGGATTTAGAATATCAAAATTAACTTAGGGTACTTTTTTTATTTTTTTGAAAACATTAAATTTTTTATGAATAGTGAAAAACGTTGCATTATTGTCTAAAACCAAGTTTTTATTTAATTAAATAGTAATTTTATTTAAATTTATAATAGGTCAAAATAGATACGTAATACCTATATATGTTCAATATAAATCATTTGAGTCATTTTATAATATGTTTAGATATATAAAATTTTATTGATTTTTTTTATTATTTTTACCCACATTCTAGGCACATTTGAAAAATTTCTTAAAAGAAAATTTTACCACTTCTGTAAATTTAATTTAATGAATATGAGAGAAATGTTTGATATGTGTATGTAAAATGTGGTTCAATAAGATGAAAATAATTTTTGTTGAATAGTAACTGCTGAATTTTATTTTCCACGGTTAAAAGTAAACACAGTAATTAATGTTAAAAATGATATTATACATACCCTAACAAATGTCCTAATTCTATTGGGTAAGTGTATTTTGATAGAAAACATACTTAGGAATAAAATATGATCCTATTTGGTCCACTTGGTTTAGAATAGGACATTTATTATATTTTATATAAGATGAGTTAAAAGTGTTAAATTCAATGTTTAATAACTAAATGATTTTTTGTTTAGAGTTACACATAAGATAAATTTCACTATAAATATTCATTATAAATTTAAAAAGTACTCCTACATAATTTAAATTTATTTATAATTTTTAGGCATTATATAATTTAATTTATTTATGAAACAATGATGATGCAATAATTTCCTTATTATTAGAATGATTACATTAATTGATATTATAAATATACAAATAAATGTAATTTGATACGTTTGATGAATTAAAATAATTTTTTGGATAATATGAAAAGTTAGGGTTTATTGAATGATTTTGTTTTGCGAAGTAATCATGCTTTTGTGACTTTAACAACAGAAAACTACCAAATAGTGTCAAAATTGACCTAAATTAGTTTTTATAAAAAAATACTATATTATAAATTGATATAATATTCCTAAAAATATAAGGTTCATCCAAAGGAAATAGATAAGGTTAGATATATCAATAATTAACCTCTTTGGGTTTTTGTTGTATTTTTATGGTATGCTTATTAACCATTTATTATAACAATACAAGAATATGTTATAAAAGTTATAGTATTTAACTAAGAGTTAAATATAAATTGTATGGTTAATATGGTGACTAAAACCTATCTAAAACCTATTGGTTGAGTGGATTTAGACCAATCTCCACTTTATCCTCGAAATAAATTATTTTGGAGCCATTACAAACCGAATATGATTGTATAATAAAATATTTTTCAAGGTTTTCCTAATGTGACCCTCACCTCACTTATAAAAGGTTACTTTTCCATCTCTCAAAATCACACCCCAATGCCATTTGGCTCGGCCAAAACCTACTCAAATATCCTCCAAACTACTCTCACTTTGACCTAGAGTCCCTACATTGAGCAGAAATCCTACATAATTAGCACTTTTGATCAACTCAAAAGGAAACAACCAAAGAAGAAGTAATAATATCACCACCCTCTTTCATGCTCTTTTCTCCTTACACTTCCTCTTTAATTGTGTTTTCATTAAGGAAATAATATATCTAGTACCTTATACATAATATAATATTATTATAAATATTTTAGGACGATATATTTTATTTTATCCATCCTATAATGTACAATGTCACCATACATGTGTACTTACAGCTTACTGTCTCCACGTCATGGTGTAGTTTGTAATAGAAACACTTTATTATTTGGATTAGTATAATAATTAGTATAAATAATGTCAATAATAAATAAAACATTTTAATAATACTATATATAGGATATAACATCCAATTACATACGATTTCACAATCAATATAATGATATTGTCACTCGTGCGTACGTACGAATTACCGTCTCCACAAACGCGATGAGATTCATTTCTTATTATAATCATTAAAGAATAACTTTCCATTTATGATTAAAAATAATTTTTAGGAACATAATATAAATAATGTTATTTATCAAATACATCATATTCATAACAATCATGGCTTACGTAACAATGCATATAAAGAAAAACAAATCAGGTAACACGTGAAATGATGATTCTACAGAAATATTATTAATAGAGCAATATTAGAGGGTCATATATGATATCATACATATGTATATAGTTATTTTTTAATTTAATAAAAATTATTTATGTATTATACAGAAGGATAACATACCATCGACTATGGAAAAGTACAATGTAAGGGCCAATTTTACAATCTCTTTACTTATCCGAGGATGTTAGTTAGCAAGTATCTACTTGGAGATCTTTATCATCCACATCCATGTTTTCTTAAAAAATTATTTCAAAACATTTTTTATCTTTACTAGACTATGGGTTAAAGTCATTTAAACCCTTATTTTAAATTATATTTTTTGAAAGGAATCTTTTCGTTGTCTTCCAAACAAGGTACTTCATGACATTTTCAACAAAATTAATGTAAGAATGTATTTTTTAACAAATACATAGTGTGCGGCTATTTTTTTATTATTATAACTTCATCAAATCTTCCCTTACAAGAAAATAAAAATAATTTCAAAATAAATTTTCTCTTGTATAATAATGTGACACTTAAATGATTTCAAAATAGAAAGAGATATTTCTCTCAAGTAGTTTTGATTTATCGATTTCCACATCCATTAACATATTTTACACTTGTTTGATTTTGATTCATTAGGATACAAATATTATATATTCTATTTAAGGTTTTGTGATATTTTTTAATTTTGATGTGTTATTTTTATACCATTTATGGTTTATCATTAAAGTGCTGACATTTCATATGCTAGTTTTAATAAGAATATTTATGTTACGTTTCAACCTTTTAAGATGAGGAATGTATTGGACTTAGTATGTGATAGGTGGAGCCCACTATAGCTTCTCGGTGTATCTATTAGTCTCGTGTGACATTTAGACAAGTAATTTTCTAAGGCCTTTAAAATTTTGATATATGGTTTTTTCCAGGGCCTTAATCATTTTTAAAGGTCTTGGATGATGACTTGATAAAATGTTTAAGAATGTCATGAATTATACATTCCCTCATTATGAAAATAATATTAATGGCTCATGTGATTATTCAAATAGTAGAACACCCATTATTATGTTTTATTATGGAATTATTTACCCAGCTCATATTCCTTCCATAAAGTGTTCATGTTTATTATTTATAAATTCATGTGTTTTTAATTGTTCACCATGCTTAATGTGTATGTTATCTTCCATTGTATTTCATACTCTTACTGAGAATTTGAGCTCAACCCTTTCGTATGTTTTATTTTCCCATGATATGAAGAAGTTGTTTATGAGTGAATTTTAGGGATAATCTTGGAGGCTTGGATGTTTCTAATAGAATAAATTAGTATGTCTTTTCATGTTGTAATGTTGATCTTATGTATGCATCTTGTTTCCAATAATGCTAAACAGATCGGTCTTTTAGGACATGATTCTTTATATCATTCTAATGTTATATAATAATTCCCCGATTCTTGGTAATAGGGGTAAGGGCGTTACAATGTTAATAAGAAATAGTTTTTTACTATTTTAATAATAATGAGTAATTATGTTACTACACAAGAATTTAATGACAAATTCTTACATGATACATTTTAAACATATATGAATTGTTTCATCATTTGGTTTTTCATTAATCAAATTATAATTCAACCTCTACACCATGAAATGTATATCATAGAATTAACCCATTACAGTAAGCACATGATTCGTCTTCTAATGGATCTTAATACACATAAATCATGTCATTATATTTGTAGCAAACTATTTTCCAAAAATAATATTCTTAACAAACTAATCTCTAAAATTATAATTAACACAACAGTTCATTAATAATATATATTAGTTAAATTATTTAAATAAATAAATGATATATTAACAAATACATTATGTATGTATGGGTTGGCATGAAACACATATCATATTTTGGTTATGGTGTTATGTCCTACGGACATTCTAGATTTGATGGGTGGTCTTCTGGAATATTGGTTGTCCATTTATAATTCATATTTATATAATTTCTAAAAATAATAGTGATGGGAAATTTATAAATATACATAATAATAAAAAATTGACTACGGTTTTCAATACAACCTAAATACAAATGTACAACATCTATATGTCCTCACATAGGTCATCTCTTTGACTATGTTTTACCCTAGGTCATTCATTTTCATTATCTATTAAGATACATCATAATGGTTTGTAAATAAAATGTGAATTATTCTATGAATATCCACCAGGTGTTTCAGAAAAGGTATGCAGTAAGGATCATTATCATGTACTTGGTTACACCAATTCAAACATGATGTACCCTATCTGAGTTTTTAACCCTATATACATCTGTTGTAGAACAATTTCCAACTTTTTTATCTATAAAAGGATTTATTTTAAGAAAGGCCAGGAAAATTCATACCGTAAAAAAATTCTATGATGTTCTTATATACTTATCCTCAATTTATAAATTAGGGATATGTTCCCTAATATATGATTTCTTATTTCCTATTCCCATGTTTTCTACTAAACACGAATCTGATGCCAACTATAGTGACCCAACAATTGAATCCCCAGAGCTTGTGGGATGTTACCAAAACATTGGAATAACATACATTTAAATAAATTCCCAAATTATTGAATTATTCACTCATCATGGTAAACATGATACAATCATATGTTCTGTATCACAAATGAATACACTATTATAAAAATTTCTTTTATGGATAAACAATTATCCGATATATTGTATCTCTTTATTTCTTAATTAATATACATAATTGATTCTAAGGGAATGGAAACATAGTAATTTTGAGATTAATTTCTTAATAAGAGAAATGTATAGTCTAAAAAAATAATAAATAAATTAGAATAATCAATATGGAAAGGAAAATAATTGAGAACAAATGGAATTTAGTCAATAACTGAGAAGGATGTGAGTAAATAATATGGAAATGTAAATAAATGAAAACACATTTCTTCTGTTAAACATCTATAAATAAATTGAATCACTAATATTGAAATGAAAATAAATAAAGAAATTATATTCAAATAGTATAATAATGAAAAAATATAAAAGTAGATGTATGAAACTGGAACACATTCCTTTTCATCAATGTACTAAGAATAAAACACATATATTGGTATATTCACGCAAAACCTCATTGATAAATAATAACTAAAAAAATTAATGCATTGTCAAATTATTCAAAATAATATCTCAAGCATGTGAAATCCTTTAACATATTATACCTTTCACAAAATGGTATAAAACAACATATAGAAAATTGATTATTTTGTGCAGGTTATTTTTTAATTTTGATCTTTTCAATGCCACTATGGGCTACATAACGTCTGGGACCCACCTATTATTTCAATTCCAAATCATTCATCATATCATTTAATCAAATTTAATAATATTCCTTCTCAAATGCCCATATTAAATAAATAATACAGATTTATAAATATTTCCACAAATAATAAAATAACAATTAATGTATCTACCATTTTTAAAATGGTAAATTTTTTAGGAAATACTAATATATGTTATAAATGTTATAGTCAATTTTTGGGAAATCCAATGTTTAATGACCATATGAAATTGAGTATTTCATGGGGAATAACAAAGGAATCCTGAATCAGAATGTTAATGCTATCATTTACAAAATAAATCAAAAACCATCTATAATAATAATTAGTATACTATCAAAAAAACATAACACACGTGGAATAAAGGGAAAGGGTTTTTGTCATTCATGATTAGGATTACTATAATAAGATATTTTAAAAACATTCTTGCAGGAAGATATTCATTTATGTTTGAATTTTGTTTTGAAAATACATTTCATTAAAAACAACTTTTATTAATAATCTAATTAAAAATCGAAATTTTAAACATGAAATGTTTTCTTTTAAATATATGGTCAGTAAATCCATAGATGTTATTTGAGTTAAATATAATACTCCTTTTTTCATGATAAAAATTACAGAAAAATACCTTACAAAATTACCAACAAGAATATTCTATTGAAAAAGTAATTAAAATTACAAAAGATTAAACAATTCAATAATAAATTATTTTGTAAATCTCAAGAAAATATTTTATAACCTATTGAAAAATTATTATTTTTTGAAAAATACAGGTTCTCCTACTAAAGAGTGAAATGATGTTGGGTTTTCCTAAATATATTTTCTAAAACATTATGAGTAAAAAATAGTAAAAAATGGTACAAGTACATGAAAATGTCATGAATAATAATAGGAAAATAGAATTAATGGTTTTATCAGACATTGTTCAAATAATTCCTATTGATGTCAATTCACTTGAAAACAACCCTGAACAAAATCATATTTTGAGGTAAACCCATAAAAAATCATAACATTGATATGGGAATAAACAAATTAATTGATTATATATATAATCAATAAATACACATAGGGTTTTTAAAAATACATAAAGATATATTGTAATTCATTATAAACATATTAATATAATATTAACAAAAATTAGAAGGTAATATTACCAAAAGAAAAAGGAAATGGGTTATGAAATTTCATTTCCACATAGACAATTATAATTAAAACACCATAATATGATGTTATTAAAATTGATAGTAAAAGTACAATTAGTAATGAATTTTTCATGATATTACAGGATAATATTGTAGTATGTAAATAATATTTATTTAGTTAGGTGCACACAAGTAAATAATGTATCGTGGAATGAAAAGTGACACAAGAATCCCTTACCTTGTGTTTCTTTTTGAATGAACATCTATTTAAATACTATGTAATGGTATAAAACATATAAATAAATTGTATCATAACAATAATAATATTTATAATATCATATATTAAGTTTTTGTAATATCATATAACTCGTTTTTTAATAATCTTTCATTATTCTCACTATTTCAGATGTTAATTTTTTAGTTTTTGAGCATGATTCGACTTGTTACATGTATTTCCTATAAAAAATATTATTGTGTAATCATATATATAATGTAAAAAATGATTTAATTATCACATATATCCAATATATGTATTTTTAAAAATCAATAATATTTGGAGACAAGAAATAAAAAGCATCTTTTATAGAGACGACATGCTATACATTTGCATGAACACTACTATAATTTATTTGTCGAATTAAAAGAATAAAATTAAATTATGCATATTTATATTATAATTCTTCTATTATATATATATATATATATCATTTTTGTTATATAATATTATTTAAATAAATCATTATACATTCTCTTTATAGCAATAATGTATCACATCACATTAAGGAGGCGATATAACACACTTTTGAAAATGATGTTATCATATTTATAGAAAATGGAAATTCTAAATGCATGTGCTATAAAATAATTTAATAATAATAATTCAAACATAAATATAATTTATATAATTTTAAAAAAATTTCCAGAAATTTCCAATCTATTAATGGTGTTAAATGAGAAAGGAACACCATCATTTCTTGAGGTGGTAGTTCTCTGTACACATAAAAGATAAGTTAATTACCTATTCGGTAGAATTGTGTGTAACTATTGGAATAAATGTTTTGTTAATAACAACTGAATATATTTATTATACTTTTATTATTATATAATCAATTAATATGTACAATTAATGTAGTTCATAAAGAACTAAACTGTGGAGCTTGAGGAAAGATGTTTCCTTTAATTCAGGTAACTCCTTTTGGATTTCAACAATGAGCTTACATTGATGGATTTATACACAAGGATAATACTCTAGGATTATTGGAAGAATTTTGAGGAGTTATTTTTCCAGATTATGGTCATGGAAAAGTATCTTCATATGTTTTAAGAAGTATAATGGATGAGTGCCTTTTAATATTAGAGTAGAGTGGCACTCTTTTAATGTTATGTAATGGGAATTCCACCCAAATTTTTCCAATTTCATGTGGCACCAATAGTTGTAAAAAGTTTATATAATGGAGGATTGGGTCTATATAGGTCTCGAAAATGTATTTTTTACATTTTTATATGTCATTTTTTACCTTATGTTTATGGTTTAGTACCAAATTAGGAAAAACATCACATTAATCATGGTAATTAATTTTAATTGCATTCAATAGGTTTTTGTGGAAAATAAGTATTAAAAAATTATAAATTAGGAATTATTTTAATTTAAAATATTTAATCCATTTATTGGAATTCTTATGAAATACGTTTCCCAATTTAATGTATCTTAATTCCGTAGATGGGATGACAATGTAGGTTTTTAATGTAGAAATGTTTATTTATGTATTTATATTCTATTTCAATGTATAATGGTTTAAAAATTAATAAAATTAATAATTTTATATACAACTTATGTAATTATACATTAAAACAAATTAAAAATATAATTTACCTTTATTAATAAATTGAATGAAAATGATTTTTTGAATGAAAATTTAGTAATGTCCCCTATTTTTCAAAAAATGCATCTTCACAATAAAATTTATAGAAACAAAAATAAACTAATTATTATGTTTATATATTAAATATGAAGTCTATTTTGACATAAAATATATATGAAGGATCCAAAAATATTTTTTAAAGTAGGTTCTCCATTAAAAAAGCGTTAAATGTTGTTTAATAAAAATATATGTTTAATGCGTTAAATTGGGGTTGTTTTTATCTTATATATATATAATATTAGATGAACATAAAAGATATTGGATTGATTATAATATATAAATATATATATATAATTAATATCACTCACTAATTTTAATTAAATGTGTTTTCTATGATAAAGTAGCTTTATGGGCATAAAAATAATAAACCTACCCATCACATTCAATTGGTATATATTTCCATTTTTATTAATTGATAACAAAGGAATTAAAATTATTTTTTCTGAAAATTATATTTTATTTCATTAGTTAATCTAATAAATAATAGATCATTTATCTGAAACATTATCTTTTAATTTATTAAATACAGATATTTTAATAATTTATTTTTGTTTATTAAATATCGCTCCTACGTTTAATGAAAGAGAATAACTAATGCCTCTCTTACATTAAATACAATATGACATATTGATGATTTAATTTAAATCTATATCATATATTAAATTTATTTAATATAGTAATTATATTGTAATTTCTTATAAAATTATATTATATTATATGCTTGGTGTTGTGTGTTATAAAGGATATCTAAAAATGATCTTAGTTTATAACTTTTTGGAGTTAAATGTGATTCAATGAGAAAATTATTATATAACCTATATCTTTTTTCATGTAATATGCTATGATATAATTCTTAGGAAACCTACATCTTTTTCCATGTCTTACACTATGATGAAATGTTTATGAAACCCAATTAATTTCATAGGTTATGATAAGATTAATGTTTAATGATCACATGGAACAAATATGTACTATTTTAATTTTGTTGAAGGTGGGACATGTATCTCCTTCGAATGCAGTTAGTACTAATTAATACTCAATGGGCTCAAAGGGAACACATGTGGTTAGAAAAATCCCAAAATAGAAGGTAAATTGGTTCTTTCCAAAGAAAAAAATGAAGGAAAGTTGGTATTTTTTACATTCCAAAAAAAGGTACATGTAGGGTTATCCAAATCCTAACAAAGAGTACACATGAGGTTACACAATTCCAAATGTAGGTAGATGGGTAGTTAAGAGGATCCTCACACATTTTCAATATCATTGTGGGTATCATTGACATTATATTTTCTATGATATAGTGTATTCCAAAAATATGTGCCATATAACAATGTTTTTATATCATGGTTCGTAATATTTAATTTATTTATGATTCAAGTAATATTTTCACCCAAAAAAATTCCAATGAATCTGAATATTGATCATTGATATTAACGTTATGTTCTTAATATTTTTTACTCGTATTATCAAAATACTCTCTCCACAATACATTTAAGTATCTTCCTTGTATATCATTAATAAAAATTTCATCTCAACATTTCATATGGATACCTTCCTTAGGTTATGAATATATGTATTATGTACTATTTTTAATAGAAGGAAGATGGATATAGAGAATATATTTAGAGATGATTTAACTCATTTATGAACTAATTTTTATAATTTAATGCTTCGAAAGATAATAAACTATTATAGTCCTTAACGTTTTTGTGTAATGTAATGAATATTCAACAAAATGATGTTGTATTAATGTATGAGAAGATAAATTAACTTTATATTACATTAAAATAAAAGGAAAATTTATGATATATATATATATATATATTTGCGTTAAATAAAGAGAAAAGTGATATTAATAACATCAATGAGTATTCTATGGTTTAAATAAAAAACACTTTTTATTCCCAAGGAATGATTTTTGGTTATTAATTTAGATATTACTGAGGTTTATATAGACCAACATAATAATCTATTGTCGTTGAGCATTTATTTATTTAAATAAATATTATATTATAATATAAATCTTATTTTTTTAATGGTTGAAACATATTTGTAATAATTAATTTTTTATTTGTATTATTTTACCTATAGTCATAAAATTTTCTATTTAACAATTTTTTTTACATTAATTTTTTTACTTAACATAGCATAACTGCCTTATAATCATATATTTTATATTTTTTTGACAAATAGTGAAATTTTCATAGTATGTGGGATTTAAATAATCACATATATATAAAAATTTAGAGAATTATTGCGGAAAATTTATAACCCATATAATATTATTGTGATAATCAATATGAATAATTTCACTATGATAAAATTACATTTATATTTTTTATTTTATTTAAATTATAATTTTCATTGTTCTCAAATCAATATGCTCCGAATTTAATATTCATACCTTCTCAAAAACCAATGATTTTATAATCAACAGTAATGATATTTAAATTAAAAAAGGTATAACAACCCATTATTGTCAACTTATTCATAGGGAGGTGCAACTGTATCCTCATCATGATTTTATTAAAAGTTACAATAAATAATATACCATTTATAGATGTGATCGCAACTATAGAACATTTATTTTATATTATAATAAAATAAACAAAAATTATAAATATTTAAAATGGAAATACTAATTAGAAAAACACTTCAAAATTATATCTAATGATAAAAACTTCCGCTCATATGATTCATTCTAATATACATTGGTAATCATTCCAAAACATCTAAAAATTAATATTCATGTTTATAAAGTAACTATATATAGTCATCATATTTATTATTTGATTACCAATTAACTTTTTAAATTTTACTCCATCAAAATCATTTCTCACATTCTCATCATAACATTTAAAAAACATCGAATAGATATTTCAGTGTTCTTACTATGGCTCTATTATGAGTTCACTTTTAGTATAATTGATTTTTAGAGAGTTGAGATAAACATGTTTTTCATTGGAAATACAAAATAAATTATCATTTTATATTTTATCTCTTGTAGTAATTCATTGTTTTATGTTATCTCGTTAACTTTGTTTTCAATTTATTATATAGTTTTGTGTTTATTATTTTTTATGTAATCAATTTTTCAATAAATTATTGGCATTTGATCATATTATATATTATCTTGGATATACAATAATCTCATTTCAAAAATAACCAATATTTCAATTTCTGTTTTTTATGAAATCATAGTTTTTAAAATAAATAATAATAAATATGCAATGAATAATGTATTGAGGTAATTTTTTTTGACACTAAATTTATAATTATATTCTTCTGTGACATGATATAAATGATACATTATTCATGCTTTCAATAAAATTAAAACAAATATGTAGCAATAGGTATTTAAGTATAATTTCATTCTTTTAAAAAATAAATACTAATAAATATATGATGTACAAATATAAAATTATGTAGGTAAATGAATAAATCGAGATGAATAATAAAAGATAATAACACTAAAAATCAATGATTCAATATGGATAAATGGATCCTACCTTACAGTATTGATTGTTAATATAAAAATAATGAACAATATAAAAAGAATTTATTATAACAATGTATTATATAGAAATCTATAGATCATTGCATTATTCAAATAAAAAATAGTCCTCAAACACCAGAAAAATATAATTAAATTAATAGTGATGTAGTGAATTGAGTCATTTGATTTTGAATTTTACTATATACTTCTTTCCAAATTAAAATTGAAATAAGAAAAAATTCAAATAACCTAAATAAATTAATGTATAAATCATAAACTTATAATATCTAAAAATTGAAAGAAAATAAATATATAAAAATTAAAAAAGAACTCATGTTTTAAATAATTATTCTCTCTCCTTCTATATATTAATACTCCAAATGTATGAATAAAAGATTTAGTATAAATGGGTAAACATGTTATTAAAACATGATTTTTAATTCATAGAAAAGGAAAAAAAATATTTAAGTAACTATCTAGAAACATAACATATTATACACTTATTAAACGAGAAATCACTTTTTTACATGCTTAATTATTATTTAATTTAACAAATTTTTAGAATTAGGTTATAATATTTACTTAACAAATACATATATAAAAAATCATTAAATTTTAATCAGTACACATGTTTTCTAAAATATAATTATTTTAAAATAAAACATGATTTGTTTAGGAAAAATCTTCATGAAAATAAAATTGTCTATTTTCCTTCCTACATACATCCTCAAATGCTATGGAAAAAAATTTAGTACATCGAATGAGAAAAAAAACCATAGATAGGTAAATGAAGAGATGATATTTGATATTATTGTAAATAATATAAAAACAGATTAATTTTTTTCCAAAAAACATAACTTTTTATCTAACAAAAAACTATTTTTACATAAAAAATACCATTATCATACAATTTAAATTTAAATTATTTTCATGAAAACTCATTTTAACGCATAGAAAAGTCACGTAGGTGTGATGGTATATCATTATATTAAAACCCATGAAAACCTTAAATTTTAATAAACATATATCTATCTTCCAACATTATTACAATGAGAAATTAATCATTACCCAATACATTGGAGCACTATCTATGAACCCACATTATATAAGATATATCATGGTCATCGGTGAGATATAACATTGATCAACCCTTCGTATGAGATATATCAGTCACACTGGTGGAAAATAATAGGTATCAGTCATTCAAAAACAATGTCATGTTCCTTATCAAGAATCAAACACTTGAAAAAATATTTTAGTCATGTTTTCCCCTAACATTTAGATATCAATCTACCCATTATTTATACAAATTTACATTAAAAATAATCAAAAGAGATAGAGTGGTGTTTTATATAAAAAAAATTAATCCTTTTGGATGAATTATAATATCAAATAATGTTTTTAAAAGAGAATAATTAATTTTCACAATATAAATTAAAATGCATAATTATTTTCATAACAATATTTTCAAGTAGAACCTTAATGGGTTCTATGAAAAACTCATTTAAATTATAATAATCCATCCAATGTAATATATATGAAAATATTATTTAAAATATCGCTAGTGGGGAATTAGTAACATTAATTATTGGTGTCTATCAAGAATAGATATACCATTAATATTTTATTAATAAATTCATGTGGAAAATATCCTATACATTTTGAAATCTATTATAAAGTAACTATTCATTTTTAATAGAAAACAATTTACTTAAAAATAACCATGTAGTATTTTAAAGAAAACTTTGAGGAAAAAATTATCATTTAAATCATTAATATCTAACCATTATTTAGATGTAAAAAATATATTCCATCAATATTATTGTGTGAAAAGTCACAATGTGCATAACTTTGGAAGAAGAAGAAATTATTCATTTCAAAAAAGTTTTTAAACAGTAAAAAATGGGAAAAATGAATATACAAATAATAGGGAAATAATAATTTTATTCATTAAAATAAAATTAGAAACCATATATACATATGAAAAAATAATTTTAAGAGTGTCATTAAAATATAGTTTTTTAAAATAATGTCCCTTATTATGAGTCTGTCTCATTATGTACATTTTTTTTAATCCTAATTGAAAATATGATAATTCTATATATTCCGAAGATAATTTTTCATGTTTCCTATTCACGATTTTTATTTAATAACATGTTATATACAGATTAAATCATCGATTAAATTTATAGAGGGAGTTTTGACCTAAATTGGCTCATATTTTCGAAATGACATTAGTAGGATAAATATGGTGTAAAAGTTCTTTATTCCACCATATCATAATAATAATGATCAAATAATTATTATTTTCAGACTAAAATTATACTATTAACAAAAATCATTAATGCTGGTTAAGAAAAATAGAATATGTTACAATCATGTGGATGATAAATCATTTGTATGCATGAGTAATATTCCTATTTTTCAAAGAAAATTATTGAGATAAGTTATGTAACATCATATCATTACATAATGATCATTATATCTATAATATAATGTTATTTATTTATTTACATATATATATATAGATATATATATCATTAGTGATATTTCATGATGAAAAATGAATCTCAAATCTTTGTGGAAGTGGTAGTCCACACATATGCAAGAACAATGTTATAATTTTTTAGTGAATATAATGGTAAGAAAGTAAATTATATATTATCATTTAATAACATTTAACGCATCATGAAGATAATATATACACATTAAATCCATCATTATAACAATTAGTTAATATGGTGATATAAAATTAATTTGATTGGTTCGTGAGGATATAGTTTTTTTGTAAACTGAAAATATTATATTGTTTATTATACGACAGAAGAGGATAATTATATCATTTAACCATTTAAAATAAAATAACCTCATATAAATAAAGTTACTATTTTATTATACAATCATTATTATGGCGTATTTTAATTTTATGTAAGAATAAAGATAAATAAAACATGTAGTTCAAAAAATACATCTTCTTAGTAATGTTGTAAATGATTAACACCATAAGATCTTTAGAGTTTGTATTATGCATAAAAAGACCACTATAATTATTAAAAATAATATTGGAATGGTTTTGGAATGGTATTTTCATATGAAAATAGTTTTTAAGTGTGAAATAAATGGTTCAATAGGTTCTATATTTTGATCAGTGAGTAGTCTATGAATTTCTCAAAATATTAAAATTTTATAAATGAATAATCAATTTTAAATGTGTAAAATATAAAATATTTAAAATATATGATGACTATGGGTCTATATTATAAAATAATTAATGGAAATTTTTTACTATATTTTTAACCATTTTTGTTGTTGTTATCCCCTCCTTATGTCCTTTCACTCATATAATGTCATCAAGGGTTTTTTGTCATTTATAGTCAATATAGTTCCTATAAATTGTAAAAAACCCATAAATAGACCATTATTTATATTATGAGGCATATATTAACCAAATTTCTAATTATAATATTTTTAGTAATTTTATATAACTTAATATAATGCAATTAATTATAAAATTTCATTAATGACTACTTTTATAACTTCTCATTACATTGAATACGATAATATAAAGATAAATAATAATGATCGAAAAAATATTATATCCCTAAAAATTCATGTTAATATATAATATTCATTGATCATAGTAATTATATTGAATTATATTTAATTTATAAATATCTAATATCATTTTTTATTTTTCTATGAATTGATTAATAACTACCTCTTCATTGTGTAATCATTTAATGTAATTAATTTTTACTACAAAAATATAATAAGAAATATAATTAAATTATATTTAAAATTTCCATTTAAAACATGAAATATCTTTCTTTATCAATATTATAAATATATTATACATATTATTAAAAATGTAGGACAATTTTTATCTTTCCTTTATATTTAATATTAAAATGGTTATAATCATTAGCAATTGAATAAAGTCCATAAAATAGAATAGTTATTTATTTTAGATGAAATTGGAATAGTAATTAAACATAAAGAATTAGTAAATTTTATTTTATAATCCTTTTAATTATATTATTATCGTTAATTTCAGGATTTACCATTTAACAATGTAACATATAATAGTAATGTTTCTATTCATATTAAAAAAAATAAAAGAGATCTATTTAAAAAATATTGACCCAATTATTCTAATTTTAGAATACATTTTTAAAAATTCAAAATACATAAATTTATTAAATTAAATTCAAATAGGAAAACATGGTGAAAATGGTTCTTCTAAAAAAATAATAATATTATTATAAAATGCCTTTTAATAAATTAAAGTATAAAATCCATTAAAAATGAAGATTGTATTTAATTTTATTTAAATGTGAAATAAATAATTATTCAAAATAATCCGTGATATATTTTTTATTTTTTATTTATTTATGATAAAATTATATTTTTAATAAAAATAAGTATTTGTATCTATTTAATGAAAAACAAATTTTGTCAGAATATTCTCTAAATTTCATCTTATGAAAATAATGTCTCCAAGAATTCAAAAATGATGATATTCTTTCAGAAATTTTTTTCTATAATTTCAACAAATCAGTTATAATATTAACTCACAAAAATATAGAAACACTATTTTTTAGAAAAATGTATTTATAATGAAAAAATTAATTTACTTAAAATATAGCTCTAATATAGAAAATAATTTATACACTATGAGTTATTATGTAAATTATATATTTCATAATGTGGTTAATAATTTATATTCTTAAGAACTTAATAGCTTAGTAATAATGGTCAAATTTAGATGATAATAATTCATTCCATGTTTATTTTCTTCTTTGTGTATCTTGAATAACATTAAAAGATGTGACACATTTTCTCCCATTGTTTGGGATTTCCCATATCATAAAATATTTTAATATAATCATTATAATTATCCATGAAATGATATAAATATCCAAAAAATATTATTAAAGTTTTCAACATTAATTAATATTTTTAACCTACAAGGTTATGTTATACCATTAATTTCGGATCAAATAAATGTAATCACCAATAAATATATCGATATAAAAGATCAAATCAACTGAAAATGTTATCCACAACATTAAATTTTTTTAAGAAAATGGAATTTGAAAATTTAATCAAATAACCTTTTCACATTTTAAACTCAATGGTAATATATATGTCAAAAGTAAATTTATCCCAAAGTGCTTGAATGAGAATAAAAATTCAAAATTTGTACAAGTTCTTATGATGATACCTATAACATAATTCATGAAACCATATAAATGTAAAACTAAATCCTCCACCCATATTATAAATATATTTACAATGATTATCTATTATATACCAAAATATATCTAATAAAACAATTATGATTAATTTTATATGATTCAATAATATCAAAACATTGTCCAAGATATAATAGATCAATTTCAAATTTACTTTGAATGACCCTTTTCTACAATAATAATGGAATTACAAAATGATAAAAATACATATGTGTGGTCTCATTGATCCCATTCTTGATCATTACCCCAATAAAATAAACATATAATATTACAATTATTCGAATATATAAAATGTTAAATTGATACCTCATAAAAATCTTATTTCCCCATCATCAGTTAACTGAAATCCTTTTTTTCATTGTGAAGTTATATCTTTCAATCTTCTTTTATCCCTTATAAAATGTAATGTTGTTCGTTTACCCTGTTTTTTATTTTTACATTCATGAAAAAAACAACCTTCAATATATCTACCATTATTATAATAATTACATAAACTTCTAAAGGGATTCATTTTCATCGTATTTGATGCATTTTTAGACTCACATTGGATTGAGTTGTTAATCATCACTCTAGATATCTAGTTAGTAATAAAAATAATAGTTTTAAAAATAGCTTCCTATTTTATTTGGGTTCTCACTCAGAAAAAAAACATGATTTCCCTTCATATACATTATTACTTTTATTCCATATGTATCAAGTAATTTAATAAAAGAGAAAAATAATGATTAATCCTATCATTAAAATTACAAAAAATCATATTGTGTAGACAATAATCAATATGATAAATTCAATGATGTTATCTTCAAATACGTAATATTAATAAAAAAATAATCATGATTCTCTCAGTTATATAATCCTAATAGTATATTGAGGTATTTTAAATCATGTACACATGTCATTCAATCCTATAAATATATGTAAACACTACTTTGATACAAATAGTTAAAAGCCTACCTAAAAAAATATTCTAGTAACTGTAAACGAGAAACCAATTTCTTACATTCCAAATGGTTATTTATGATTAAAGGTTTATATATTCATGTCATATAATTTAAATTATAAAAACAAAAAATTTACAAAGTGGCGACACCTAATCCATTTCTATTTTTTCAAAAATAGAAAAAATTTTAAAAAAAGTTATTTCTTTTGATGAGGAATATTCAAAACATTCACATTTTTTTTATATTGATGCATCATTGTCATCCGTGGTCTCAAAAATATATATTTCTATTTTTAGCATAGGGGCGGACCTAGTTTATTCTATTGAAGAGATTTCGAAATTAATCACTCACTACTACTTATTCACTTTTTATAGATTTTTTATATTTATGAAAGACAAATTAAATGAAATAGAATTTTTTATATATGAGGATGAAATAATGAGATTTAACACAAAAATGAAACTAAAACACACTGGATGCAAACATAATGAAGTTAGAATGAAATGGAATATTCCCGAGAGAATCACTTAGATTGAACCTTCATCGTCTCATTATTAGTTTTAAATTTATTTGATAAACACACTCCATAATATGTGTGAATATATGATTATATATCTAGTTTTTAATATACAGTGCTATAAATAATCTCTGATAGACAGCACATACACCACTTCGATCGAGAGAAAATATTATAGAAGATAAAGTAATGTCTCGTGTGGAAAGTGGAGACACAAAGGCGCATTAAAAAATAATATCTACCATTACATAACTCTAAATAAATAATAAGCAATTATCATTAATGAGCAATTACTTGGGTTCAATACTAGATTGATCCCTTGGGAAGTTCCTTGGGTTGGTTACTCGTGATCACGAGTATAAGAGATTGTAGTGGAGAAGATTGTGGTGGAAAGAAAAAAGATAATAAAATGAGAATGAGATGAATAAAAATAGAAATATATATTAAAATTTCATAATTATTTTAAAATGGAATAAAACTATAAAAACAATAGAAAATGTCCACTCAGAAGTTTTAATGCTTTGAGAAGGGATGATGATTCAAATTTATAGGGAGAGGAGGTGAAATAATTATCTCCAAACCATTATCCAAATGATTTTGTGTGTATGTCCCATTAAATTGCAGGATTGATAACTTGTTTACCTATAAAATATATTCTATAGTGGCTCCTATGTTCACCCTAAAAATATGAGATTAATTATTTGTTGTATGTAGGAGTTATATCCGATTTAATCTGAGACATTTAATCTATCTATTTGACAGTCCAAATTCTAATTATTCATCTTCCAAGGCCATCATGACTTTTCATCCTATCGATTAACTCCTTACATCCTTAATAAATGTTATTACTCACATCATTTTTCATCCCTAAACTATTATGAAACATTTTATATACATGTTCAAGATGTTTTGAATTAATTATTCAGTAAAATCATTTCTACTTGGTGTGATGTTTCACATTCCCTATTTTTGGAGCGTACCCATAATGCATTAATAAGTGTATTTGGTCTTGAAATTTATCATAGACACATTTAATTGAATATTATGTCTTATAAAGATAAAATAAATGGATTTGGAGGTCTGTGAACTTTGTTATGCTTCTATTACATCGATGGGGACCATGTTATCCGCTTGAAAAAGTTCCAAAATTATATGATTTGTTTGGGCTTCCAAATAATTGAATCAACCTTTCCTCCTTAATAAAATGATGTAGGAAATAAATAAAGGATATCAAAAAAATTAATCACACAATTTGGAATAATAATGTAATTTTTTTGACCACAATACCCCTATAATAAATATCTATCAAATTTCTATATTTAACAATTTTTTGAATTTTAGTTCAAAATACCACAAAAACCTAAAAACGTACCAATTTCTCATAAAATAACACAATGGTTGGATTATAAACAATTATTTATAGTATAAAATATATTAAAATGTTATGTTAATCATATATTCCAATACCCATCCTAAAAACATATGTTAATCATTTTCAAATGTGTGATGAACTCAAAAATATCTTTAGGATCTATAATAAGATGAAAACATATATTCCACTAAAACCCATGAAAACAAATGAAAATTTTGTATTAATAAAATATTATATTATCTAAAAATATTATTACTCTACCATTATAAATATTAATAACTTGCCTATTTAAATAATATTATTTACATTAAAATTTATTAGGTTTCATAAATATATCATGCAGGTGATTTCATACATAGTTATCTTAAATAACATTCAATCACCGTACAGTTGAAATGAATATTTAAATGACTTTTAACATAAATATATAGAGAACATAATCATTAACTACTATATTGGAGCACAATATTTGTTCACCCATCATATAAGGTACATTGGGAACACCCACGAGAAATGTTGAGGATCAACACATTGTATAAGATGTATCAGGTGCACCTGGGATATATAATTGGGACCATCCCTACATAAACAATGTACATAGACTATATCATCAACAGAACGCCTAAATTATTCTTTTAAATCCATGAGAAAAACATATAATTATAATATAATACCCAATCTTATTAAAAAATCATTACAATAAAAACCAAAAAATAAAAACACAGTTCTTCTATTAATAATAAATTATTATTTATAAAGGAAGTTAGACATAAAAAATATATTTTGGAAGAATAAATTTTTTTTTCTTAGTATAAATTAGAATTTAACAATGATTCATTTACCTCATTATTTAGTGGATAAAAAGAATTTCATTGAAAATCACTTTTAAATAATAATAATAATAATGCATCCACCGAATGATTGGTGATTTAATAATTAAAAAAAATCCAGAGTAGAAAAAGTAATATCATGTAATTTTATCATTTATTATTATAAATATCATGGACATATCATTTATAAAATCATGACTATATTATATTTCCCATTTTTAAATAAATTATAATAAAATTGGGCAGTTGTAACAAAACATTTCATTGAAAATAATGATGTAATCATGTAAAAAATGATAAAATAAATTCACGCGAGTAATAAATATTATGATGTCGAATTTGATAAAAAGCACTCCTTTGTTAATTTTTTTAAAATGTTTTACATGGTATGTTTGTTGGAAGATTAAAATAATGTTCCATTAAAAAATATATAATAAATTAAATCATGAATAAATAATAATTTATACAATTATAGGGGAATATTGAAAACCTAATTGAAAACTATTTTGAAAATGTGAATATTGAAGAAATTTCTTCAATGAAACTCTACATGAGGTGTTTTAAAAATAATGACCTGAGAATAAGTTTGACTCATCTCATACAATGATTTTTTTCTTGATTAAAATTTTATGTTATTTTTATTCATTCTAAAAAAAATTCCATGTTCACTAATCATTTTTTCATTTAATTCGATGTTATATCTAATTATTTAATAAATAATATTTTTTTTCAAGAGTTTTGATGATATCTGAATCATATGTATGAATAGACTCACATATGTTGACTATTGTCAACATGGTGACTAGTCCACAATATCAAAAATAATAATCAAGATATATTTATTTTATTTATACATAATTTATACATTTATATCCAATAATGAATAATTATTAGTAAATATATATTGTATTACAATCATTGAGACAATATGTTGTACTAACACATGGTTAACATTTCCATTTTTTAATTTTCACTATGGAAGGAATGTTGGAATCACTGTATCATAAAAAATAACTTCATATAATTAATATAAGATTATTTTTTATTAACTTTTTTATATATCAAAAATTTGATGTTGTAATGGAATTAGATTCTCATTGATTCATGTAGGTGGTTGTCCACCCATTCCAAATAACAACATATCAATTTTTATGGAATAAAAATTTATTATGATAAATGAAATATTATATTTTCATAATGAGAAACATTTAATTAATATCATATATAAATATTAATTCTATCGTTAAATATTCTTTGAGATATGATGATAGAAAATGAATTACATCAGTTCATGAGGTAGTACTCCACTGTCCCAAAAATGATCATTTTATTTCCCATTTGATGTAAGTTGATATAGATTTAGGTGATTTCCTTAAAAAAAAGTTAATTAATTTCAATATAATGTTTATATAATTTATTTATGGACAAAGAATGTAAAGAACCATAAATTCCACGAAAATTTTTTTCCTAAAGAAATGGGAATTTTACGAGTCTGCTATTTTTGACGACGCATGATTCCGAGGCCCGGTTTACCTGGAATCAATTTCTAATGTTTTTGTTAAGCTTAAGTTAATGCGTGTAAGCAGTTTTACTGAAGAAGTGGAATAAATCTTAAATGGTTAGTCAGATCAGAAATATGAGGGTACCGTTACGCACATGATGGGTGGTTTACCCTAGACATGACATAAGTTTAGTCGGCACAGGCCTCCTATGAGAAAAACTGAAAATGGCATAACCATATATAGAATAATTAAATATAGTTATTTTATTTTTCAAATGATTATAACACATGAATGGTAACTTGGATTAAATATCAGAGACCACCACTGAACTCATGAGGGTATGTTTTCTTTAAGCAGACACTAACTTTTGTCAGCACGGGCCACTAGAGAATGTTAGTTTTTGGCCGTAAATAAAATAACTAAGTGAAAAATATTTTATTGTAAAATTCATAACATCTAAACATTAACTCGGATTGAAAAACCAAGAGTACCGTTGGGTTCGTTGGGGAATATTTCCCCTAGGAAGATCCTAATCATGATCGCATAGGTTAGAGGGTGAATGATATAAATTTTCTGAATTTTTTTCGGGTATGTTCAGTAAACGTGCGAACACAATTTTATAACTTTTGAAACGTTGCCTGGAATTGAAATCTGAGGGCACCATTGAACTCATAGGGCTGATATTCCCTTATGAATACTTTCACCTTAATGGTGGATGGATGGGAATAAATGTTAGTTTTTGGATTTTCATAAAAATAATAATAAAACTAAGTGTGCTACACATTATTTTATTCCAGATGCCATGTTAGTGTAGGTAGTTGGAACCTCCACTTTGGAGTTGCTGGTGGGACCGCCACACCCTAACCACCCATGAGAGGTTATGGAGGTGGGGCCAACCCGAACCCAATCTCCCATGTGAGGTTAAATGTGGTGGGCACAACACGAGGCCACCCGACCCCTATTAATGGGAGGAGACTATAACCTCTCAACCCCCCCAATTAATGGTGCTAGCACCTCCCATTTTAATGGGAAAAATATCCTCTTTCAATATATGGAATCTCCCTTAATTAAATGTGCCAATGCGTGTGAATTAATTAAGGGGAGCCTCTTCACGTCCTTGAATTTAATTGTGACACCCCTCGTGCAATTAATTTGGTGGAGTCGGGTTAATTAATACTACCATTTGAGTTACATGCCAACCTATTTTTAGAAAAACCCTCCCTCTCCAATAAAAAGGAATATTTGGGGAAGGTTTTGGGATGGATTCTTCAATAGGTGAAACACTAGAAAAGAGACATGACACCCAACCCTTAGAGAATTATTCCTCCAATGAAGAACCGTCGCCCACGAAGAATGAAGAACGACGAACGCCATGTTTATTCTTCTTCAACTAGGGTAAGAAAGGGAGGCACTGCTGCCAACAAATAACTTGGACGACGTCATCTCGACTCGTCCTCTTCAAGCTCTTCTTCCTCCGACATTGACGAAACGATGACCAACTTCCGTAACTCTGTCATCGATCACTGATTTTGAGGTATGGGTTGTTACATGTTGATGCTTCTCTTTTCATCTTCTTAGCATCGAATAAATATTGATACAAAGTGATGTATTTTAATTTTTGATCTTCATTCATGTGAACGGAATTCTACCACTCTAAACGTGGAGGGTGTGGGCCGAACCAACATGGCATGACCCCTCTGTTGTTCTTTTTGTTATAATTATATGACAGCATGGCACTGAGGTGACAGTGATGAAGATGAGGAACAAAGACCGCACTCCCCGCAGCCCCATGCACCATCAAGCTTCCCACCTATCTGAGCACCACCGCACCCCGTGCCGCTACCCATTTCCCTTGCACACTGCTCGGTGCCACTGCGCCACTGCCCGGGGCCCTGGCGCGCTGCCTGGTGCCCCCATGCTGCTGCCCGGCGCCACCGCGCTGCTTCCCGTCGCACCCACGCCAGTTCCAGGCACACCCGCGCCACTACTTTGTGTCCACTCCCCCCACGCTGCGACCCGGTGCCTCGCGCCCCTTCCAGCGCATTGCCCTGCACCCCCACACTCTGCCTGGGGCGTGGCCTGCCTGCCCCTGCCGCGGCCCGCCTGCCCAGTGCACCTGCGGCCTAACCAGAGTCCAGTCGTCCTGCCCGCGCCCCACGCAGCCTTCACGCTCGCCACCCAGCCACCGGCCTCCAAGGCCGACCCGCGGCGCCCCCGCAGTGTCACTGGCCGAACCAACCCGATTTTCCTAGGCCGAGTTACCGAGCCGCCTACGTGGCGACTAGGTTTAGTACACAACATAGTAGGTAATCTACTAGATACATCCCACACACACTACTATAATAATAAAAAACTAACTCTCACTAATACACATGGAAACATATATATATAATCAAAAGGTACATGATAACTAATGAATTAAAAATTAATTTAAAATTATTGTGAAAAAATCATTTAATTCATCAGATACGTTGTAATGAGATACCTTCCATGAAATCAATGCCTATACTAATTAATATGACACTCCATTAATTGACCAGTCTAATAAGATATATATTGATATACCAAAAAAATCATCACTTTTGTGTTCATATTAATAAGTACTGAAATTAAATATTAATATCCACCTCTAAACCTATATGGTCTAAAACATGAATTTAATTAATTCAGCTTAAACATTTAAATTATTTTATAGAAACCAAAACCATTATTTTAGTGATTTTATGGAAAATTATTTAATAAACAAATACTTTCAAAAATAATCCATCAATATAAGAGAAGAAAACATTATAAAAACCTTAAATAATGATACATATATATATATCGAGAATTAATGGTAAGACGCCTAAATCTAACATGATCATTAAAAAATATCCTATAGAAAGTATATAATTGGGATATGTTTCATAACATATATTATCTATAGTTTTCTGTAACAATTTCCATAGATAACATAAGATGAATTATATATTTTATGGGTAGTGATCATGTTAAATTCATTTAATGATAATTCTATAATTATTGACTATGGTTTCCATTTATAGATAAAAAATTGACATAATATTTTATTAGAAGATCAATTGTTGGAAAAACAGAGACAACCAATAACTAATGTAGTTCCATGGAATAATGTATTATACAAAATGATTTTCACCATAAAATGTGAGACTATGAAGATAGAATTATTGAAACTACACCAAATGTGATTTATTATTATACCAAACAACTTCCCATTGTGATGTCCCAATACTGAATTCCCCCAAAACTGCCATTATTATAGATAAAATAAATAGAACAAAGATAATTCCCTTAATTTTAAAACCCACCATAGATGGGAAACTATCATGGTGAATCATCTATTTCTATTTTGGACCATCTGAATGTGACTATGAATTCACTAATAAATCAACTGTATATATTATCCTGGGAATTATAGTCGTTCTATATGCCACAGGTCGACATAAACACCATGAAAACTAATAACATTTAAGGACTTATTGAAATGAAACATCCTTGCTACTTAGTTAATGGTTTATCCTGGAATAATCACACTCAAAGAGTAACAACTCCCAAAAATACAAATAGTCCTCCATAGTAAACGTTTTATTTCAATCTAATTGAAAACCCCTATATAATTCCAAAAAATTGAGTGAAAAAATCAAATAACATAAAATAACTAATAAGGAACCATATATGGGAGTCAGGGGGTTCACATTATACTAATATTTTTTTCTTTCATTACATTAAAACATAGTGGTTATAGGGTGTTTATATAACTAAAAAAATTCACTAATATTTAGATCTCTTATTCTGATTGTTCATCCCGGAAATGACTATGTATACATAATACTTTATAAATTGAGATAATTATATTAATTATGATATTATATTTTCTATCCATGTTAAAAACAATGTAATTAACTGATGATATATCCAGATCAAGTGTTAAAGGATTCTAACTAATAAAAACATTGAGAAACATGGTATTTCTTCAGTTGATATATCCTGAAAGAATTTTCTCAAAATATGAATTTTGGTTGGTATGCTTAGTCATATGATATTTCAAAATTATAATAATTATTATCAAACAGCCGAAAATATATAGGATTTATCATACCACATTTACCAATGAAATGATTCTTTGACCTTTGAGTAACATAATGAATAGAATTTTTGTAGACTAAAAAACAATTTTTAATGATAATGATGTGTATATATATTATTTGTAAGATTTTTGGTTTGTTTTAATAAATTTATTATTCACCATGATCCTCTATGATGACTCATAGACAAGAAATATTCTTTTTAGTGATGCCTCACGGAACATTATCACAATAGTGTGGTTACTAATATGGAAAACTACATAATTCATCTAATGCATGCATATGTTTGGAGGCATGATAAATATTATTATTCGGAGAATCCCCTTGCTAAAAATTTTCTTACCAATAACTAATATGTTTTAAGAGATATAATATTATCATGTCATATATTATTTTGATTTTATAATAAAATTTTCAATCGTGATGGGGTGGTAATCTATTTATATAAATGACTCATTGCAAAGAGTAATTTTTTAATGACTTCATAAATCTTATGATAAATATATGATCTTTCTAGAATAAAATATAATTTTTCATTCCATGAAAAATCACTTCTAATAAGATGTATGAAATTTATAGTTTATCTAATGAATTTTTTTTATCTAATTACGATGATATCTATTCGCATATAAAGTTGGTAGGGAGTGTTCATAAATTTAATCATTATAATAATACTTATTTATTAATCTAGTTATGTAGTACATTGAAATAATTTCAAATTTCATTATACAAATATGTTGTGATTACAACATTCTAGTTGGATATTTATGTAAATATATTAACTACTACCAGATTATAAATTCCCCACACATGCTACGAGATTATTCTTCATTACCAAACATAATAATTTGTCTTTATCCATGTCATACTTCTTCTTAATAAATATTTTTACTAAAACCATTGAATGATTTTACATAAAAGTAGTTTTTTATAATGTAATGTAGAAATGTATTTATGTCCTAACAAGATAATAAATAATTACCACTATTTTTCAATCCATAAGTAACCTACCCAATTTTTAGATTATACTTAATAGTATGAAAGTCACAATTTGACCATCAAGCATACATAATGAGGTTTTTCAAATCATGGAAATGTGGTACTATATAAAATAACATGTAACCATTAAAATATTATTCATTTAAATGATCATCCACATTAATTTCAATTTATCTCCACATTCATTGTAATCTATTTAGTTGACTAATTAATTAATATGCCACTGATATATATAACTTGTTTGGGTGCATAGAAAATGTAAAATTGGAATATCAATAGGCTCTCTATATATTTTTATTTCCTCTTGTTTAAATAAAATTTTAATAATATGTATTTTAAAATTTTATATTCATTTAACCTAGTGAAAATATCTCTAATGATATACTCTACTCATGTTTTTTGTTCATATACCACTACATACAAGTCCAAGATATGATTTGGATAACTTGTTTTTCATTTGAATTCAACACTCATGATACATAGGCTACGTTATTTTATCCATACATGTAGAAACAAAATAATCAAAATCCATAAGCATTACAATATATTATAAATCACATTTTTCCATTTTTAATGATCATTAATGATGATTTACATTTTAGATCCTTTATCTCTTATAATGATTCCAAACATTCATTGATGTGATATAATAAAATAAATATTCTTTTTGAATGAGTAATCAATTTTCATAATATTTATAACTCATGAAAATTGAGTTTTAAATAATTATATAGATCTAAAAAACTTCACATCACAAAAGATTTTGAATGAGTATGTAAATTGGTTCAAACTTTTTAATATCATGATGCATCAATATACCATCCATGGAAGTGATGTGCCTAAAAAATCAGTATTATTATATCCATATGGCATATATATAATATTTCACATATATTATGTACCCATATTGAATCAAACACAATATCTTGGTGTATTTATTTGTATCATTTGGTACGTGAATAAAACATGATTTCAGTAAAAAACCAAAAATATATACATTGTATTTTTTTAATATATCATTCAATAGTTCTATACGAAATTCTGGTAAATTTCAATGACATATGGGAATGGACATGTCATCAAAATACTCAAAATTCATATAAAGATCCATGTTGGGGACACCTTCCTTATAGACTCAATGTATGAGGTATCCATGTCATTGTTCAATTATTGAGAACATATTGTGTCCCACTAATCCATTGGATATATGATCAAATCATGAAATAAGATACATATTTTATATTATAACATATTTTGTGTTCATTATAGTTGTCAAATACATGAATATTACAATCATCCTTCCGTATAAGTAAGATTAGTATGGGATGCATTGATATTTGTTGTTCTATTGATGCCCATGAATTTCCATTTTTCAAATTTTAAATATAATTATCCTTTTTATATTAGTTTCATTAATTATGATCAAATAAAAATAATAATAATTCCTTATATGATTAAAATTTAAATAGCCACATATCCCATATGATGGTGCCCAATGAATATTTCTAATAAGTATTCTTATTAATAATTTAATAGGATTTGGGGATCTATTTTTCATCTTTAATCTGTATGACACTAGGACATTGAAACAAATAATTATGATTTCTATCTGAAAACTAAAAATATTATCCCATTACTTAGATATTTTGTTTTACAGTACCCTTTAAATATTTGAACCCCTGTATGTAGAGAAGGGTCTTCAACAGACCATGTGTTTTATTAAATATTATCTTTTAATGAAAAAAAACAAATCTATTCCATTGATTATAAACAAAATATTAATATACAAAACATTGAACATCTAATAAATTTTTTTCACATCAATGGATATATAATTGGATGCCCAACTAATGTTCTGTCACTCTAAAAAATGTGTCTTGATGAAAAGTATATGATTCATCTTCTCCACATGTCAATTAGAGTTACCATATGTGAACTAGTGAAAGAAAGAGGGACATGAGTATAAAAACATGAATCAATTTTTTTGTTTTAGGAAAGATGGTACCACCCACTATCAGATTTCCTAGAAACTAATTTGTCATATAATATATTATCATAGAGGTTTTTCAATTATATCCTCTTATAATATTAATTTTTTGGAATTGAGATTAATTATTTTAACAAATATTTGTGTTCCTTTAATATGTTTAACTAGGATGATGATGGGGATGTGATAAAAATTGATGATCTCAAACAATTGTATGATTGAAAGACTAAATTATACATAAAAAATTTCAAGAACATAATATTCAAGTATTATTTTCTATATTATCCAAATTCCCCTTGAATCCAAAATTATAACATCCTCTTGGTTACTCCATACATTAAATTGTGAAGTGGTCCAAGGACCCCAATAGAATAATACCATTTGGATTATTTGACATAATGGATGACTTACGACCCTATTTCATGATTTATATACATCTTTAAAGAAATTCTATTTTTTCTACTACCCTACACATTTTTACATTATTATTGTATACAACCCTTATAATATGAAACAATGTGTTTCTTTTAGTAATATATTCCCCTATGTGTTTTTTGACCGAATAAAAATATTAAAAATTTATCTATCATTATAAAAAACACTAATAATTTAGAGTGAGCTGAAATCCATATCTCTAATAAAATCATACATGATTTTGGGGAATCACTCACTACCACTTCAAGTGAAAATCGTTGTAGATAAATATTAATATGTTTAAAATCATTGTTAAAGAGGAATCCTCAATTTGGATCACTGGATTTTTATGTCACTGATATATGTAAGATATTAACATAGATTTTTTCAAAAATAATCCACCTATGACCTCCTATTTGAGGAATTGATAAACCATTACAGGGATAGAAAAATAAGACCATTTTATTATCAAATAAAAATGAATACAAATAAGTAAAAAGATACAAATGTCATTGGTCATAAAAATGAAATTGAAAATTCATTTCGTCCTCATTATCCATACCTTTGGTCGTTCAGGTCCTATGTCAATATGAATGATTTGTGGGGTCTACCTATGAAATTTCAGTAAGTGATTAATGTAACACGAATTTTCAATACATGTTAATTTAACCACAATATGAAAATACTAAATAATTCATCATATAAATTTTTTGTTTACATTTTGTTTATGAAAATATTTATTATTACTAGATCCCTCCAATTTATATCTATATATCATAAGTAGTGTAATTTTCATTAAATCATTTTAGAAAATATATGAATATTTACATAAATAATCACCAGTCATAAGATTCTCATTTAACAAGGCTACCATAGGAATGTAAAAATCTCTTCATTCCTAATCAAAAATAATAAAATATCATCTGAATAATAATTTCTTAGAATGAATATTAATTTAAAATTCATAATTTAATACGTTCATCCATTAAAACCCCAATGATGAGATGTAATAATTCAATGAGGATTCAAAAAACATCATTCATACACATTACACTAAGGAATCATGAAGTTCATTTAAAAGAAGTTAGCATCACCTTTTTTTACTCCAAATTTAGTTTCATTACAAATAATAACTCGATATAAAATATCTAAACCAAAGATCATACCAAATTTATCACGTTATTAACATACTATCTATAATACACAGCAATTTTAAAGTAAAAATATATTAGATACCATACATTTCATGTAACACCAAGAACTACCAACTATGAAGTGTTATTATTAAAATGTGTCTTTAATATCAAATACAATGAATCAGATGTAATTAATAGTTGTAATCAAATTATGAAATAGATATATAACGGTATTACTGAATGAAAATGTATTTATTAATTATCTTGAAATAATCACTAAATTCCATGAAAAATTAATTTATGATTTAATTATAATATTTATTCGAAAAATAATTTAAATGTTTTTCAATATAATATATTATAATCATATTTTTAAACATTTATAAATATTATTTTAAAAAATTATATAATTTTTGAAATCAAAAAAAAATTTCTATGATTGAAATATTATTATGTTCTTGAAATTGATTAATTATCTAATGATGGGAGAAAAAAAGATTTTATAGGAAAAATTATTGTATTTATTGTATTTAATGCACTTTCATGACCTAATACATCAAAATTTATTGTCACATTAATCAATAGATCACAATCATAAATTCTCAAATATCATTTAGATTTATAAACATAAGATGTTTGATAATAAAAATAATCAAGAAACCCATTAATATAAAAAGAAGACATTTCTTAATGGTTATCACATTTTTTCAAAATTAAAAATTATAAAAGAAATAATGTTATAATTTTTTAAAAAATCATTAAAATTTTTAAAATGACTTCGTTCATTCCATGGAAGATACATTAAACCATGTGAAAAAAAATTTAAAAAGTGTCATGAGAACAGAAGGCATAAAAAGTTTCATATTATAAATAAACAAAATTTTCCAATATAAGTCACAGAAAACACATGAAAATCCATCATAAAAATGAAATTTTCCTAAAAAGGGAAATAATTATCGTTTAAAAATACCATTACCTTTACTATTTTATAAAAACATTTCAATGAAAACTCATTAGAAATAATATAAAAGACGCATATATGGCATGTTAAATCATTTTCTTAAAATTCATCCAAAACCATTACTATTAGAATCACTATACAATTGACATCCAATGTAATTAATGGGACAACATATTCAATATTATATTCAATGGTTCTCTATCTTGGTGCACCATTAGTATATGATATTTCAATCTCACTAGTGAGCTATTATGAGGATCAACCCTTCTTATATAATACAATATAAGCACAAATGATCTATAATGGGGATCGACATGTTGACAAAAAACAAAGACATTACAATTTATGAAAACCATTGAAGGAATATTTTCAAAATATGTGAGAAGAATATTCTTATATCAGAATACCATTTCTTCTTAATGACAATTTTCAATATACAAATAACTAGAAATAGGAAAATAATTTTTTCCATGAAATAAATCTTTTTTATTTATAGGAATGAAAACATAAAATAATTATTACGGTGTTTTAAAAGTTCTTTTCACCATATATTCAAAATAGATAATTCATTATGTAACAACCTTAACCCATGAAAATGTAACGAGATCTATAAAAATATATTTTGATCAATAATAATCAATATAGGGACATAATTTGGATGGAATTAAAAATAAACAATTATAGAATGATTAACCTCATGAATAGTTTTATTTAATTAAAATGAATACCATTTAATAATCATAAGAAAATTCTGGTCGAAAATATCATTTCCATTATTAAATATCATATAAAAAACATTTTAATAATTGTGGGTTTTTTTAAATGAACCATGTCAAATTTTTGATGACTGTTCAATGAAAATATTAATCATGATGTTGGAAAACATTTTTCATAAAATATAAATAAAATAATAATTTTCATAATTTTGTTGAAAAACTCAAAGTGTATATATATTTTTTGAAATTGATAAGAATATTCATTTCCATTCATTTTTTAAAAATTCATTATAGGGTAAATATGAAATCCAAATTTCATTTAAGAAAAGTAAATAAGTACATTTCAAAAAAAATTAGAAAAAAATGATACTCCATAAACAATGAGATTTAAGAGAAAAATTTAAATAGGATTTTTAGAAATTAAATTCATTATCTCATATCTAACTCCTCAACTACACTACATATCATCATATAAAACTATCATAATTTTTTTCATAATTAATAACTTTAAAAAATTTAACTACTAATTTTTCATTTAATATAATGATTTGTATATTTATTTAATAACTTATATTTATATTCGTAGTTTTGATGAAAAACATATCATATTCTATAAATGATTATTGTAGGTTGGCTATGTTCAAAGAGTTCATTATTAAACATGTTATAAAGTTATAGTAATTAAATTATTTTCATATTTATACATCAATAATACATCTAAAATAAATACAGATTGATGATTATGTATAATAGGCTATGTTAAAACAATTGCGACAACTAACTATTCGTTCTATGGATTTTCTCCTCTAACTAAAAACATAAGCCCAATAGTGTTTGAATTCATCATAATATGTGACCTCTATAGTGAGGGTAGTGATTCTGAAAATCTATTTTGATTGATATTGGAAGAAATAAATAAATTTTGAAGTGTGATGTAATTGGAATAATTGGTTCCCTTTTATATAAAATGATAGGGTGACTATTGGGTTTTCAAATGATACTAAATTAACATAGATAAATAATAATTTCCAAACAAATTTATCTTAAATTAATTTTATGTTAGGAGGAGTATGGTTTTTAATAATATAATAAATTAAAAATTAGAAATTGATTATTTATGTTTTTACCCTTATTATTTGGTATTATCCCCTCATTAATCCAATCCACACATACCGTGAGAGCATTGATATTTAGTAGTTAAGGGCTAGTATATATAATATAGATTGAAAAATGGACATTAAGTGGACCCTCAATTATATTAAAAACATTAAAATAACTATATTAATAAATTTATTGTTTTTAAAAATTAAACATCATTAAGTAAAATATTATTTTTTTGATCTATCACTATTATTTGTTTTAACTAATATTAATTTCTTTGACTTTACGAAAACAACTACAACATGTCAGATTCAAAAAATACTATTTTATTATATATTTACAATGTTAGGCCCCTCTGTATATTTTGTGGATATTACTAATTAATCCAAATTAAATATTTTTTAATATTTTTAATATCATTTATTATATTTTTCAATTTATTTCATAATTACCTTTTTAGAATTTTTTAATCATTAACTGTGATTATATACTCACTAATAATTTAAAAAAATTAAATTTCTTTATACAAATCATTCCTCCTTCCACATAATATTTATAATTAAACATATCCTCTTGTTATCACTATAGTAAAAATTATATTTAATATTATTTACAAGAGGGTGACATTTTTAACTTTTATTTAAATAAATTATTATAATCTTTATTATCAATCAAAAATTGAATGAAAATAGAATATTATAGAAGTATGTATGAGAATGAATTAGATGGGCTCATGAATTAAAATAATGGAATGAGTTATTATTATTTTATAATGATTATAAAATTATTTTTAACATTAATTAAATGATTTATACATATTAATATTAACAAATATTAAAAAGGTTACAATTCATAACAAGGATAAAAAATAACCATTAATAATATTTTGAACCATTGTGTAAGATCCAGACCATTTCAAGATTTATGTAAGTCATGATTTCAGATAGTTATTGTATTTACTTATGTACAATTGATTGGAGTTATGGTGTGGTAGCCTTTTGAGTGAATTCTTTTAATTTTTTTGAGAAATGAGGATGTGTCGGATTGGCACACATTTTGTAAAAACGATACAGCTACCATGGAGAAATCATGCAAACTATGGTCTATTGAAGTAGTATATTCAACATGGTTAAAACATGGTTTGAGAGGATGTGTTATCTAGTCATGATAAATTCCCCTTGAAGCCAATGGCTAACACAGAGGTATGGCACAGTTTGTCTAACTGTGTAACTAATCCATCTGATGGCCAACTGTGAGATCCTAAAATAGAGGATATCCCTTTTTTCAAACTATAATGAAAGTTTTTAACTTTTATGTGGCCTCAAATCAGTAATTTTTAGTTTATATGTTATGTTAAGTATCTACCATCATCTTGGAGGGATTAAAAGGCCATGATAACTCCATTCTTTGATATTGAAATCCTGAATTAAAGATCTACTCTCCGCAGGATATGTAGATCTCATCCCAATTATTTTTCTTGTTCATTATCATATCTCTAATTCATCCTTTTGTGGAGGTAACCTATAATTTCTTATATATAAATCGATGTGGTGATATATATATATATACTATTTTTGAACTGCATATAGTATGTTTATATCTTGATATCGTGATCTTGATTTAGGGATTTAGATCTCGAGCTATTATATGTGTCATTGTGTTGCTCAGATTTTTCAGAATTTTTGTTGTCCAAACATCTGTCAACGAATTGTGGTAGGTGGTCTAAATCTAATTCTCATATACATGAATTTCATATATATATATATATATATATGAAATTTTATGAAATTTCTAGGATCCTTTAGCAATTTATTTTCTTGCATCGGGTTTATTAGATTAATCAATTGATTTCTTGAAGCATTTTTGAGATATGTGATTAATTGGGTAATTAAACATGAGACCAAAGTGATACCCTATTAGATGAATTTTTTTTAAAATCTGTTATACGAAATAGTTTTTTTAATCTTGATAATTAATTTGTGGATTTATTACGAGATATTTAAATGGATGCGTTGGGAAAATTAATTGAGGATTAATTTTTTGCATTTGGTAATATGATCTAGATAATTAATTGTGGGATTAATTATTGAAAGTGAATATTATAAGAGGATATGTACTTTTAGAAAATAAATTATGGAAATGAATTGTGATATAGGTATTTTAGTTTATGAATTAATTAATGGGTTGAATCCCTTAGTTAATTGTGTAGTTAACTAACTGAAAGGATGTGTTTAACTAACTGATGAATTATTAATGGAATTAGGGTTGATAATTATATGGTAAATTAATGATGTGAAAAATAATGGGAAAATTGGAATTATATGTTGAGAATTATAAATGGTTACATGGTCATCACACTTGTGAGTAAAGAGGATGTGACCATGGTCATTATAAATTGAGAAGTATACATGGTAACATAGTTATTATACAGATGAGTAAAGACAATGGGAAAATGTTCATTCTATTGAGGAGTAACAATGGTACCATTTCATCTTACTTATATTTGTGAAATTGGTTACATTGTACATGTTTCTTAAAAATGTGAAATTATATAATAGAAATAATGGCACACTGTGCTATGGCCTCACACGAAAATATTATGACTCCAACATGAGTCAAATTAGGTATAAAGATATCATAGAACATTGAATACATAAATATTCAACTAGAGGTATGTATTATGATATGATATTACCTATGGAACACATCAGGCTCCCATATGAGATGATGTTTGTATTGAGGTATAAGTATCCATGGGAACCCTATAGTTAATGTAGTTAGGTAATAATAAATAATATTGTAATAACTAGTTATTTATAGATTCTAATTCATTCCTATAGAAATAGATACAAAATATTTTGACTAAAATCGTTTTTGACAACATTTGTGGTGGCCTTCTATGTTTTACTCACACCCTACTTGGGATTCCTAATTGGTACCCTAAGAGATTATGATGATACATGACTAGATTACGGAAAAGGCCCCTGGATAAGTGGCATATTTGGGATGATTATTTTAGGAGGGAACTATACATTGTTCACGACCCACATTGGTAGATGTATTGTCTTTAATTTCAGTTCAATTATAGACACATGCCACTTATATTGGCATAATATGTTTTCCATTTCGGTTGATTATTCTTTTCCTATTTGATTATATTTTGACATGAGTATTGTTTTGGTTACATATGATTCTTATTTGTTTGTTTATTTCTTCTAAAATATTAAAATGAAAAATGGGGGAATAGTCTCAAATGAAAATCATACCAAACCCTCACTACATTTCGATAGCCTCATGAATTTAGGGAGGTGCACTTTAGGTTATATTACCAACAGGCACGGGGCACCATTGCATGGCTCACGGGTTGGAATGTAACAAAGTGGAATAATACGTCTATTTTCATTTCTTCTCATTGTGTATTGATATTATTAAAAAGGTAAATATATTACTAGGAATAGTCTTGGATTTGTGATGATCTCATTCATGGGAGTTTTAAACCCATGTATTGGGGAAAACCTAGAGTACTCAGGGTAGGATTGTTGTTATTTATATTTGCTATTACCATTGAATATTATTTCACCATGGGGGATGAACATTTAGTGTGATGTGATTATTGTATCTGAGAAATATTCATTACTGATTTGTGGCCTATTATAGCACAATAGATGAGTTAGCATGGAACATTCTAGGCAGTGAAGATTATTTTTTTATTTTCATCAATTTTGGAATGCATAGGAAAATGGGTTATGGGTAAGTTATTAAACATGAAATTTTTTCCTCGTTTGTGAGATTAAAATGAAAAATGGTTCCTAACATGAATTTATTAAGATTTAATGATTATGTAAAATGAAACTAATTTGGTTTCTAAATAATAAACATATCTATGATAGTGTGTTTTCCTTGTTAACCAAAACCTACAACTAGAATGCTTAAGGGTATTGATAGCACCTCAGTTTTATCCTTGTAGACAGGTGGGGGAAATGTCTTGTTTTTTTATTCCTCTAACATAAATGTTTTATAGTTATGATATGACACATGAGCCATCTATTTGGATTTTTAGAGAGTATTCCTTCATTAGGCTTTTGGAGGGGATGACAGAGGGGTGTTCCTTTGAATGATTTTCCATTTTGGGTACTCGAGGTGCCAATCATACCATCTCAAGAATAGGGGATGGAGTATCTATAGATCATAGATAGATTTATGAAATTAATGTAAGATAACTAGGATGGGGTTTGAATATTATGTATGTGTTAACAATGGAGTTTCAATTATAGAACCCTATAAATTTTACTTGATATGGAGAACCTGAGGGAGCTGAATTCGGGGTTGAGTGCATACAAAAAATACCTGACCATATGGAGACTTTTTCTGATAGGGGGATCTAGTTTTCCATTTATATAATATAGGTATTAGCAAAGTGTTGGTGGTACCTTGATGCGTGAACTAAAAAAACTAATGTAATTTAATGGAAGGACTTTTTATAAAGATTCTTGGAACACCTTTACCAAGAGACATGGACATATGAGAATGCTACTAGGCTCATGAATTTGAAAAAGGGAAGCTTTTCTGTGATGTTATATGATAAATTATACAATGATATGCAATTCGTTGATATGATGTTATAAAGAAATGATTCAGCTATGGAAAAAAAATTCAAGATGGAATTATGTGTGAGATTCTTACCTATGTAAATATCTTCAGGATAAATAAGTTTACGAATATTGTAGATCACTCTATCATAGTTGATTGTAATTTGAGGGAGGCTACCAATACTGGGTGATCATGTGGTGATACTCCTAGAAAATGAATCAATGTTATAAAAAAAAATTAAACGGTATTGGGAAGAAGAATATGAAGACACGAGTTTAGCTTCTGCCACACCTTACTCTGTTTATCTTTCAGTAGTGTGGTATATGGGGACACCATCATCAACACTTTTCTTGTCCACCAGTACCGAATCATGGTTTTGGAAAGATAGGATATCTATAGATGTTGTTCATGTAATAGAAATAAACTAGTACTAAAGGAATAGCTGGGAGAGTAAGAGTATGGTAAGATGTTCTTATACACCAAATCGGGATGGTAGTAGGTGTTCAACTGGCCTATGTGATAGAGGTAGTGGGTGTGGTGCTTATGGAAAGTGGATCCCACATAAATATATTGGTTCTACTAAGGGGATTCGGATAAAATCACAAAGAAGAGGTTCATCAATGTTATATGAAGTACATCCTACACTTGTTGATGGCAAGGCTGGACCGTTGATAGTGAGAGGTACAATTCTATTATCTTCTACTTTACCATTTACATTATTTGACACTAGTGCCTCTCATTCATTTCTATCAGCAATATATATTAACAGAATGATCCTAGAATTGGAGTCTGTGACTAAGGATACGACTATGGAAACATCTTTAGGAGAGAAATATATAGATATCTGACTATTAAAGAGATGTTCACTAGAGATCGATGATTATCATTAATTATGGGATATCTATGTTCATGATATGATGATCATTTAACTGATTATAGCGATGGATTTCCTAGACACATACTGATCCTACATTTATTGTCAACATAAGAGATTTACCTTTTGGTCTCAAAAGGGTGACCATTATATTCATCATTGATGGTGGGATTTCAATGTAGGCTGAGAAGGTCCATTTACTCAGCAACTCATAGAGCTCACAACCCATGTTTCTAATCATTTTTCTGATAATGGGGGTGTTAGAAAAAATTTACTTCCACCAGTAGATGAATTATTTATTGATCCCTTTTCTAAAGACTTATTAGTGCTTCCATCTAAGATATATGTGTAATTGACAATTGAGGTCATGCCGAGGGGTGAGAATGTATCTATTACAACATACATAATGACAATGACTAATAATAAAGAGCATAAAAATCATTTAGAAAAGTTGTAGGATAAATAATTTATCTGTCCAAGTATGTCAACTTGAGGATCATGTGTTATGTTCGCAAATAATGATGTAGGCTGTGTATCGTTGTGTGATGATTATTAGATGTTGAACAAAATGACTCTGAATTACTTATCTCCACTTCCACATATCGATGATCTATTTTACCTGTTGAAGGAGGAATGTGTATTCTCAAAATTTAATTTGGGATTATGGTATAATTTTTTGATATTACAAACATTGGATATATCACTGGCTACATTTAAAAGTAGGTAATTTAATATCACAGAATATCTTTCATATTTTTAAAAAAAATTATATGGAAATATTTCAAGACTTCACGCTCTAACGGAAGGTGATTCTGTTTCCCAGTGAGCCTTGAATATAATTACGATCTTTTTTTAGTTCACTTATATAATTGTATGAGTGGGTTATTCTAACTTTTTAACTAGTGATCAGATCAAAAATATGAGGGCATCATTGAACTCAGATCGCTGGGATTATCCTATAAAAGAATCATATTTGGCCGACAAGGGCCATATATAACAGTTAAATATTGGATCTTTCTGAAAAAAAATTATATAACATTAAAAATATATTTTTTTTCCATTTTTCAATAGATGAGCAATGGAATAGTAACACTGAAACACGACGATGAGGAACCATAATAGAACTCATTAATGGCTCTAAAACTAGAAATGTAATGATACTTTAAATGATGCATAACAAGAAAACTAATCCATAAATGAAACTATGTACCAACGTGGCATCCCATCATTACTAAAATTCTCTGACATGCTTTCTTTTTATTTTTTTGACACGTTGGAGAGATGAAAATTAATCGGTAGATTATTCTATAAAGAACAACCAGTGGGTTTCCTCTCTATCATTTAATGACGAACACCATTGATAAATGGTGACAAATACCATCGATGAACAACAAGTAATGTTAACAAATTGAGAATAGATGATGTCTCAGAGCATTTCCACCTCATTATCGAAATGTCCACAATCTATTTAGGGGATTAAATTTTTTTAAATTTCTTCCCCAATATAATATTTTTTCTAAATGACGTATGCTGATCAACCCACAAATAGGTTGATCCACAGATTGCTTGGTCTTGTGGTAGGGAAACTTTTTTGGGATTTCTGTATCCAAGTTTAATATATCACTTCTTTAATTTAAACAAAATTCCTAGGACTCCCCATGTTTCAATCCCCTATCACAGTGTTTGTGGGCCGAAACGAATAAGGGAATGTTCCTTCAGCATGTGAGTTCTTTGTGGTTGTATCCTCATGTTGTTCCAAGAAGAACGTTGAGGCCATAATTGTGATAGCGGTGAACTGAGAGGCTTGATGGTGCAGAATGATCGGATATCGGACCACCAAAGTGGACCCGGTAGTCCATGGAAGGCGTCGATGGTGCGACATAATCGGCAGTTGTGGCTGCCCTCACTGGATGCATGGAAGAGGCAGTTCCACCCCGAGCGATGCGTGTGTTACATGGTGTCCATCCCTCACCTGTCGCACATGATGATACAGTGCACTCATGCACACTATGGTGGAGGATGATGCAGCACATAAACCATGGAACATGCATTTCTTTCCCATGTACGGGCTGTCCTTGGGATCCACAATGCAACACCCTAAGCATCCACGATATTTTTCCTTTTGAATAATGCACTAGCTTGCGTTGTACAGAACTTGGAGTTTTAACCCACCACGACCAATAAAACAAGCCGTTATGAAAAGAAATACCCACTTTTTTAAAATTTGAAAATTTAATTTTTTAAATTGAACTTCAATTTTGGATCCAAAATAACAAAATTTTCATATGGTGAATTTTTGATATTTTACTGGAAACATTCAATTTTTTATGAATTATGAAAAACAATTAGTTTTTAAAGTTGAAAATTAATATAAGTAAATAGTTAATTTATTTTAATTTATTTTAGGTAAAAATAGATACATAATATATATATATATATATTCATTTTACTTTATTGGTGCCATTTTATAATAAGTATAGATATATAAAATTTAAAAGAACATTTTACTGTCTTTATCCACCTTATTAGATCACATAAAAATATGCATAAAACATAATTTTACTACATCTGTGAGTTGAAATTTAAAAATCTGAGAGACTTGATAAATATCAGTATGTAAAATGTGGTTCAATATGGTGAAATTAATTTTTTGTGAATAGTATCTTTTGCCTTTTCATTACCACAGTTAAAAGTAAATAGGATAATTAAGGGTAAAAATGATTTTATATTTACCCTAAAATATGTCCTAATTCTATTGGATAAGTGTAATTCGACCAAAAACAACCTTAGGAATAAAATATGACCCTCTTTGGTCCACTGGGATTAGTTTCGGGCATTTATTATTATTTTATTTAATGAAGAGTTTAAAGTTTTAAATTCAGTTTTTAAGGACTAAACAATTCAAAATATAGGCTTAAAAATAAGATAAATTCAACTATAAATAGTATTTAAAAAGATAATAATACTTTCTACATAATGGTATTTTATTTATTATTTTTAGACATTATATAATTGAATTTATTTATGGCACAATGATGACATAGAAATTAACTTATTAATGAAATATTAAAATAATTGATATTATAAATATCCAAATATATGTAAATTAAAACTTCTAATAAATTACACTAAATATTTAGGTTAATATGACATGTTAGGGTTGATTAAATAAATTTTATTCAAAGTTATAAATTTTTTAATGTTTCTAAAAAATCAAATACTAAATAGTGTCAAAATTGACATAACTGAGTATTTTTAAAACAAAGACTATATTATTAATTGACATAATATTCCTAAAAATATAAATATCAACCAAAGGACATAAATAAGTATATATATAACAATAATAAACTACTTTGGGTTCTCTTGGAGGTTTATAGTAAGTTTATTAACCATATAAGATAAAAATACAAAGAGAGATGGTAAATGTCAAACAATTTAACTAAGAGTTAAATTTAAATTATAAAGTTAATATAGTGACTCATAACTTTATAAAACCTATTGTTTGTGACATTTTTGACCCATAGACACTTTAGCCTAAAAATAAATCATTTTCAAACAATTATAATATAATAGTGATTTTATTATAAAATACTTTTTCAATCATTTCCTAAAGTGACCATCACCTCTCTTATAAAAGGGTATTTACCGTTCTCTTAATTTCAAACCTCCAAATCCATTTTGATTAGACAAAACCTGTCCAAAAAAATTTCCGACATCCCTCACATAATCCTAGAGTACTTACATTGATCATAAATCCATCCTATAGATCCCTTTTGATCAACTCAAGAGGAATCACTCGATGAAAATGTAATAATTTCACCACCCGATTTCAAATTATTTTCATTTTCCACTTCCCCTTTATTTGTTGTTTCTATACCCAAATAATAACTCTAGTAAATTATACAATATTTTATGTTATTTTCAATATGTTACAACTATATTCATTATTCTTTCCATCTTATCAATGACAATGTCACCATACATGCGTATGTACGTCTTACCGTCTCCACGTCGTGGTGTAGTTTTTTATTGAAACACTTCAATTTATGGATGGGTATAATAATGAGTATAACTGTTTTAAATAATAAATGAAACATGTAAATGATTCTTTATATTTTATATACCATCCAATTACATATGATTTCACCATTAATATAATGATATTTTCCCTCGTGTGTACGTACGAATTACCATCTCCACGAACGCGATGGAATTCATTACCCATTGTAATAATTTAAGAATAAATTTCGTTTTATGATTAAAAATAATGATTATGAACATAATATTATTCTTTATAAGATTAAAATAAATCCTATCAATAACAAAAATGGCTTATATAACCAATCATATAATGGGAAACGAATTAGTTAACACCTGAAACAATGATACTACTGAAGTATAATTACCAAGATAAAAAAGAAGATCATATATGATACCATATTTATCTATGTAGTTATTGTATAATTTAATAACAATTTTTGACCTATTATACATGAGGTTATCAGACCATCAACTAAGGAAAAGTACAAGGTAAGGGTTAATTCTCCAATCTCTTCATTATCTGAGGTGGTTTATACGTGAGTATCTACTAGGACCTCTTTCTCATCCACATCCGCATTTTGTAAAATTTATTTCAAAACAATTTTACTATTTCATATACTATATGTTAAAGTCATTTATAACTTTTTGGGCTTTATATAAAATTTATATAATGAAATCATTCCATCTTTTTCCAAACAAGGACCCTTACAACCTTTTCGAAAAAATTAAGAAATGAATATTTTAGTTAACATATACAGTGGGTGCGGCTATTTTCCTCCATTATAAAACCGTCAAAGATTTAATTACATAATTATAAGAATATTTTCAAAATAATTATTTTATTTCATAATTACCTGACTTATAAATGATTTTAAAATAGAAATAAATATTTCTCTAAATTTTTTTTATTTCATCTATGTCAACATACTTTGATGGATTTTAAACTTTTATAAAGTTTATTTATTATGATACAAATATTCCATATTTTATTGAAGTTTTTGTGATATATTTAAATTTGGATGTGCTATTTTTAAACCATTAATGGTTTATGGATAAAGTGTTAACATTTTGTATGCTAGTTTTAATACTAATTTTTATGTTACGTTTAATCCTTTTCATATGAGAAATTCATTAGACATAGTTAGTGACGGGTGGAGCCCGATATACCTCTTCAATGCATCGGTAGGTTTCATGGCACAAACTAGTGTCTTGGAACAAGACATTGACAAAATCTTAATTTAGTCTTGGCATAAGGCCATCACTATGTAGCTATGAAGTCTGGCATTATGAATTCTATAATTATGAAAATCAATATTGATATTACATGTGATTATTATACTAGTAAAGTATCCATGTGAATAAGTAAATGGAATTATTTGATTTAACTATTCCATATTATTTTGAAATTTATGATTATATGGATTCTGTTTTAGTCTTATAAATTTCTGTACATTTTAATGCTTATTTATGAATGTTTCTGATATATTGGTATCCTTACTGAGCATCTGAGCTCACCACTTTATATTGTTTTTACCCCAGATGCGATGAAATATTTTAGACTACACTCCCGGCATAGACTAAGGGATTTGAATGTGGTTAATAGAGATATTTTTGACGATGTTTTTGATTTTATATTTTAATGTAAAACTTATTAATGTATCTAGTACTTCTAAGGCTACTAAACTAATAAGTCTTTCAAGATATTATCCCTTGTGATCATTCAAATGTTATGTAATAATACACTGACTCTGGCTAACAGGGGTTCAGGGTGTTATATTTGGTATCCTTTAAAGATTGATACAAACCATTAGAAACATAATTTAGATAAAATATGATTAGAGCACATTACCTTAATATAGACATTGGGGATTAGTGTGGGAAAACATCCTAGAATTTTGGTAATATAGAGATTTTGTGTATTTTTCATGTAATATACCATGTATGGATATGAGAAGGTAGAGGTGGCTCTATCACAGATGTACATATAATTGAAAACTCTGACAAGGAATTTCAAGCTTGACACGGGGTATCCTAGTACATGTCAACGGGCCTTGCATCACTCTTTCTTGCGACACTCCCAGGGGATATCTTTAGGATAATCAACATTTTCATTGAAAACCGTTATGAATGATTAATATGTATATTGCTCCTCAAAGAAATAATTTATATTATTATGGATTATATACATAAATGTTTCAATTAATGTCATGTGTTTTATAAGTTTGGAATTATGTATTGTGAATCATAAACAAATCTAGTGTATTCCATTTTATATAAATGGCGCCCTATAGAAGGAATGAAAACTGTATCAATGCACGTAATCAATGTAGGGATTTCCATCCTACTTAGGATAATTATAATGGAGCTGGTGATGTAACTCATGCTAATCAACTTATTGAGCTACTGGGACAACTCACTCATGTTATGAATAATAACCTTAACTGTATAGAGCACCCTCATCGGAAACATGGAGGATCAATGTTAGACAGCTTAATGAGGTAAAAACCACCAAAATACAGTGTTTTTACAAATCCATTTTTAGATGAGAAACAGATAAGTTCCTTAGAGAAAATATTTCATGCATTGGGGAGTAGCGAATGTGAAAAATATTTCAGGACAGTTTATCACCACACGAGAGATTCAGATCAATGGTGGTCATTAATTAAAAACACAAAGGAGGATGAATAAGTATCATGAATGGAATGGTTGGATTTTAAAAATATTTTCATAGAAAAATAATTTCTTTGTGTCCATCGAGTGGATATGGAAAGGCAATTTCTGATTCTGAGGCAAAATGAAGATGAGAATATTGAAAGTATAAAGATAAATTTACAAGGCTATCAAGTAATAAAACATATTATATGTGTAACCGAAGTAGTATTATTTATTGATTATTTGAGGGGTTAAACCCATTTCCCCATTGACCATTACTCTCAAAATTCTTCTCATCATATGAAGATATTACCTCATGCGCTATCAAGAAAGAAAAGGAGTTCTCTAAGACTTATGACTTTAAAGAAAAGAAAGAGAAAAATGGATCTATTGAACACTCATTAAATAGAAAGAAGGGGATGAAAGGAAATAATTATATATCCACCCTATGGTAAATGTGGGAAGAAACACTCTGGTACATGCCTGATTGGAATGGTAGTTTGTTATAAGTGTGATGAAAAAGTACCACAAGATTGTGAATGAATGGGAATGAAATAGGATTTCAATGTTGAATTCTAAAATTTTAGAGAAAGGTGGAATTATTAAAATGAATTTCCTAAACACCAAGAGAACATACCTCAGAAAATTCCAAGGAAGAAAGGCCAAGATTATTTCATCAGTACTGCTGCGGTTGATTCTCCGAAAGACATAGTGGCATGTAATTTAATGGTTTTCTCATGTTTCTCCAATGGTTTATTTGATTATAGATCATTGAATTGTTTCATATTTTCATAGTTTCTATGAAAATTAGATATTTTAAATTTGACTTAACAAAGGAGTAATCAATCAAAACACTTAAGGGAAGTGTCATCAAGACAATATTTTCTGAATCAATTCCCATCAGGGAAAATACATGTTCTTAATCTACGGATCACATTGTCTTACCAATGATTTAATTTGATAAAATCCTCAGAATGGATTGTCCTTTAGAACATGATGTGAAAATTTATTGAAATAAGTAGAAGGTTTAAATTTTCTATGATGATAAGGTGTACATTTTCTTTAGTGAAGAAACGTCACCACCTATTTTTTATCTAGATCCACTCCATGTAGCTCTACTAAATTCAATTATTTAGGAAGAAGAGAATGAAACAACTATGGTTGAGGAAAACAATGATCGAATATAGTATGTATGTAAAGACCCAAAATTTTCGTGGAAAATGTTTTCCTAAATACATGGGAATTTTACGAGTCTATAGTTTCTGATGGTGCTTGATTTCGAGGCCCGGTGTGGATGGAATCAATTTCTGATGTTTTGATCGGGTACGTTCAATAATCATATGAGTGGGATTTTATATCTTTTGAAACGGTTCCTGGAATCAAAATCCAAGGGCACTGTTGAACTCACAGCGATAGTGACGGCTTAGGTAGACCTTCACCACAGTTGTGTTTCGACACGATTTTAAGCTTGTTTTGGGGGTTTTTTAATTCAATTGAATAAAATAAAGTATTAACATTATTTTTTTGGGTGGTTAAAACCTCCAAGCGGAGGTTGGAGGTGGCGGCCACCACACCCAAACCTCCCATGGGAGGTTATGGTGGTGGGGCCCTCCCATGTATAACCTCCCTTGGGAGGATATTATTAGGTGGGGCCCACACGAGCTACAAACCCCCTAAACACCCCACCAAACATCCATTGAGTTAATGAAGAAAACCCTTTCTTTATTAAATTATTACTCTCCATCTTCCCCATTAATTTTGTGACTACTCTCCCAATTAATTGGGGTGCCTTTCCACCTTCCCTAATAAGTGTGCCAAACCACAATATTTATTAATGGAATTTATTAATTAATTTTAAATGGTTTGAATTCATTATGAAAAAAAATTAATAAGATGTATTGTTTTATTGTTTTGTGGTTGGAAAAATCTCTTGGTGGAGCCTTGGAAGAATTGAGAGAATACCCACTCAATGAAAAACATGAACAATCATCATCATCTTCTTCCTTCTTCAACCGGGGTAAGAAAGGGAAGCGACTCCCACGAAGAACACAGATGTCATCTTCAACTTTGTCACTTCCGAATGCTCATCCGCCAACAACGAGTACCCCTTTTTCCTCTGACATCACCATAACATCGCCTCCTTCCCGCAACATTGTCAACGATTACCAACAAGCGAGGTAGGGATATTTGTGTTATATTATATATCAGTATAAAACTCATTTTTAGTCGACCAATGTTATGGTATGAGAATCTCAAATTTTCATCACCATAAGGAGGAGGGCTCTGGCCACATGAACACGGTCCGACCCTCCCCATGTTTTTTCTTCTTCGTTGATGACGGCATGGAATAGAGGTGACGACGATGAAGACGATGACCAAAGGCCTCTCTACGCACCGCCTCCATATACCGCACTACCCCTGCAGCACCTGGCGTACTTCCCATGCCTTAGCACGCTGCCCCGGCGGCCTACCTGGCCCTTACCGGTAGACTTCCTGGCACCTCGGTGCACTACATGGCATCCATGGAGGCCTTCTCGAACCCCTGTCTGTGGCTTGCCCATCACCCCGATGCACTGCCCGGTGCCCCCGGTAGCCTGCCCAGACCCTACTGGAAGCCTTCCGGGCACCCCCGCATGCTCCCCGGCGGCCCCGGCGGCCTACCCGGTCCCCTTTCCTTGGCCAGCCCATTGCCCTCGCGCCCGGCCGGTGGCCTGCTTGGCTACCCGATGCCCCCGATGGATAGTCTGGCCCCTGCCGACGGCCTGCCCGGTGCCCCCGCGCCCTGCCTTCGGCCAACCCGACCCCATGATGGTGGCCTGCCCAGCACCCTGGCACCCTGCCCGGTGTCCAGGTGGCCTTCCCGAAACCAGCGGGGCCTGCCGATGGCCTCCTCGCGGATGAACTCCCGCTTTTCACCCCTCGGGGCACTGACCGATCCGGCCATGGGCTTCAGGCTGAGCCACCTACGTGGCGGCACCTAGGCCGAACTGCTTACGTAGTCTGCTGGGCCGGGCCCAGCAGACCGGGCCTTACATAGCGGCCTGACCTGCCCAACGGGCTGGGTCAGACCTTTCGAGTCTATCCGGGAAGACCCAGAATGGGTCGGCTCAAACTGGGTTGGGTCGCGTCAGTCTAACTGGGTCGGACCAGACCCGGGCCCACTACCACCCCTTGGATTTGTTTGGCCATATCTTTTGCAACAAACATCTATTCCATTAACCTTCAGTGGTTCTGGTAATCTCTAAGAGAGATGGTCCCCTTGATACTACCCCACTAGAGTTCGGGGTATAGTTGAGATACAGTTGGGTTGGTTCGTACACGAATCCAAATGGGCCCCCAGGACTAAAAGGCTAATAACTCACAGACCGAGCGTCCGATTGATGCATCGTCTATTGCATTGAGACCCCTATGATTTTGAGGACCTTTCAGAAACTTCTTCATGGCACTTCGCAATAGTTGGTGTTTTTCCTAGTAGCTCGTGGAGCATATCTTTCCAGTGACGAGCAGACAGAGTGCAGAGACCAAGTTTCTGACAGACCTGATGACAACTTGAACGATTCGACTAGCCATGTGGGAAGCGAATGGTAGTTGGAAGAAGACCCATGGAAGAGGAGTGTGTGGTAGATGGAGGTAGACCCGTCGTACTCGACAGGAGGAGTAACTCTACAGAATATTAGAGGGAGTTCCTGGTAGTTGGCGGTAGACCCACAACAGAGGAGCACCTGGTAGTTGGCAGGAGACACGCGGTACTCGATAAGAGGAGTACCTCAACAGTCCAAAGTATGTGAGAAGCATCTTGGTGTCGTGACAAGCCCACTTTTCTCCATTGAGGAGAAGTTCTCCAGCAACCATGGTTTCGATAATGAAAATCCTGGTTTGTTCTGAGTCATGACTTTGTGTTTTCCTCATGATTGAGATGTGTTACGAGATAACTTAGGTATATGTATGGGCATATACCTAAGTAATGGTTATCTGTTGTTTCGTACTTGTAGTTTATCCTTTTGGATTTTGTGATACCTTGAGGGTCTCGGGGTCCCTACTGTGTATCTTTATACTCACCTCGACATGGGATATGCCTGCACCTCATTGTGTTAGATGCAGATGATGGACAACGCTGAGCGAGGCAGAGTGTACGAGGATTGGACGTTACCCAGAGATAGACCTCACGACGAGTCAGTACACAGAGGAGACAGACTGATGTGGAGCACTGAGGAAGCTATCTGTACCTACCCTTCAGGTAGGATCCATAGTGGATGTTCTAGCAGTATCTGGACACATTCCAGGTGTTTGTCTTTTTGGTTTTACATGTTTATACTTTCCTTGTACTTTTCTTTTGATCTTGTATTTCCAGCCCCTTATTCTTTCCAGCACATCTTTTGATTATAGTTTTACTTAGTGTTTTAATTCCAGTTGTGTACTCTATTGTGTGTGTTTACAATTTATAAAGGAAATTCATTCCCATCTTAGGGATTTATGACTTTGGATCAATTCTCTAGCCCCTGGCCTATGGAATGATGGCTTGGGGTATTCATGGCACGAGACCTGAGGATGAGTCGTGACAAATTGGTACCAGAGGAGTAGGTTCTACCACAGTACTAAGGAATAAGATAATTCATTTCTATGATGCTATTTTGATAAGTGTACCATGTGTGGTTTACAGTTTAGGGAGTCTAGTGTTGGTGTGGCGGCAGATATATCTGTACACCAGGACCCTGACTTCTAATTTCCAACCCAGTGCACGAAAACATTGTTTGACTGTATGTATCAAAAGTTTCCTCTTTATGACAGCTCAACTTGGTCAGCTCACCAGGTATAATGTTTTGACCTTGTCACACATGTTCTTTTCAGGATGCCTCCCTGTGGATGACCAGTTAGAGCCCCGAGAGTCGTACGCTCTGACTTCCCACCGAGTGATGAGTCCTCGGTTAAGGGCCCCTTTCCAGTTGAGGCACCAGAGGAGGCACCAGCAATAACACCACACATTGGTCCACTGATGCCACCAGCCCCAACAGCCGACGATGCACGCCACTTGATCATGTTGCATTAGTTCCAACGCTAGAGGCTACCCAGGTTCATGGGAGAGAAATATCCACATGCGGCTGAGGATTTGCTGGAGGCTGTGGTGATAGTATTCAGGATAGGAGTGACACCAGCAGACTACATTGTGATCTTTGTTGCTAGTCTCCTTCAGGAAGCAGTAGACAGATGGTGGAGCCTGATGCTTCAGGTCCACGATGAGGTGACTTTACATTGGACAGTCATCGAGAGCCTATTCCAGGTGGAGTTTGTTCCAGCCACCCTTCGTGCGCTGTTGATACAGGAGCTAATTCATCTCCAGCAGGGTATAAAGACAGCAGCACCGTACTCAGTGATGTTCACCGACCTCTCCTGCTACTCCATGGATATGGTGCGAGACCCATTCTTCAAGACCTGTACCTTTGATTATGGGCTCAGGTGAGAGATTAGAGGTCCAATGATCTCATTTAGCAACATGACGTAGACAGGGGTATTGGAGAGAGCCCTCATAGTAGAGAGTTTCTTTGCTCAGTAGTGTTCAGTAGCAAGACCCACCAATAGTCGACATGAAGTAGAGTCTTCTACAGCTGTAAGTATAAAGATGACGCTGAGGTCCAAGAAGACCATACCTATAGGTGGATGACCACACGACTTAGGAACTGTTGTGTGGGGCACTCAGAGTAGAGACAGAGCCAGTCATGCCAGGAGCATGTAGTGTTACTCATACGGTGGGCTTGGTCACATGGCTCATGACTGTCCGACCCGCCGTACTGACAATCAACAGTCAGTTGAGGGACCTCCCAGACAGAGGCAGTGGTTCGATCGAGGCGTTCCACAGGGCGCAGGCGGGCATGGCAGAGGATCTAGTTCAGCAGCTGGTGGCGGTCAATGTTATGAGGTCCTACCACCACCACCACCACCACCGAGAGGTGCATCCCTATCATAGGGAGTGGGTGGATAGGGGGAGCTTAGCTTCAGGCAGTTGAGGCATATGACCATTGCACTCAAGAGATGATTGGAGGTACAATCTGTGTCTACTCTACCTTAGCTGCATTTCTTATAAACATAGGTGTCAGTAACTCATTTATATCCACTACCCTCATTCGGAGCTCAGAGATTCCGACTGAGTCGTTGGCTCTATATTTATGACTAGAGACCTCTACGGGAGAAGACTCAGCGATTACACATGGGTGCCGGCAGTGTGAGCTTACTTTAGGAGGTGAGAGCTTTAGCTGGGATCTCCTCATAGCAGTGTCGAGGCCTTATGTTTTCATCTTGGGTATGGACTGTTTATCTACATTCCATGATCATATCGACTGTATTAAGAGAAATGTTTGGTGTTTCCACACGGATGGGACCAGGTTCAACTTCACGGGAAATAGGGGAAACTTTTTAGTGCATCTAGGAATTACTCGAAGGAGGGTGAAGCCGATCAGTCACTAGTTGTCTTGCCTTAACCTCAGAGTAGTTGATGTGGAGAGTCTAACTAATCATATTGTGGTGGACCAGTATGCAGATGTTTTCCCTGACGATGTCCTAGGACTACCACCTCACAGAGATGTGGACTTCTACAATGACTTGTACCCTGGGACAAGAACAATATCTACTCCATCTTATTGGATGGCTCCCGTTGAGATTTTCAAGCTGATTATACACCTATAGGACATGCAGGTGAAGGGATTCATCTCGCCCAGTTTTTCTCCCTTGGCAGCCTCAATTCTGTTAGCCAAGAAGGAGGATGGGAGCTTGAGGCTCTTTGATGACTACCGTCGCCTGAACCCAGTGACCATAAAGAACAAGTACCCACTTCTGATGAAAGACGATCTTTTTGATCAGCTCAACGGAGCTCAATGGTTCTCGAAGATAGACCTCAGATCATGCTATCACCAACTCAGTGTTTGAGACAAGGATGTGCAGAATATGATCCTCAGGTGTCAGTACGACCATTATGAGTTCTTGGATATGACCTTTTCCATAAAAAACACACTTGAAGAGTTCATGAGTCTCATGAATAGGATCTTTCAGCCTTACCTCGATCGCTTTTTCGTAGTCTAATCGACGACATACTAATCTACTCGACTACTGAGGAGGAGCATGCTTACCATTTGCAGGTAGTGCTGGATACACTCTGAGAGAACCATCATTATGGTAGGATCTCTAAGGGCCAATTTTGGATTCAAGAGGTTCACTTCTTGGGAAACTTCATCTCGGAGGCAGGAGTTGCAGTGGATACAAGAAATATTGAAGCAGTACTTGCTTGGGAGCCACCCAGGATTGTGATGGAGGTACAGAGATTCCTGGTCATGGCTGGATACTATCGGAGGTTCGTTCCATACTTCTCCAGAGTCGCACAACCACTATCATCCTTGAAGAAGAAAGGTAAACCCATTGTGTGGTCGGACTGATTCCATCAGAGTTTTGAGGAGCTGAGGCAGAGGCTGACTAGCGCCCCGTTCATGAAGCCTCTAGAGGAAGGCGTAGGGTACGTAGTCTACTACGACGCATCATGGACCAGACACGGGTGTGTCCTGATGCATGAGAGATATGTGATCACATATGGTTCTTGGCAGCTGACTCAACATGAGATGAACTATGCTACCCATGACATTGAGTTAGAAGCAGTGGTCTTCTCCTTGAATATGTTTCTGCATTATCTGATTGGAGAACATTTTACCGTGTACTCTTATCAAAAGAGTCTCAGGTATATTTATCTCATAAGAATTAGAACCTTAGACAGCGGCGTTGGATTGAGTTCCCCCAGGACTAGACTTCGAGATAGTCTATACTTATGGGAAAGGTAATGTTGGTAAGGATTCTCTCAGCAAGAGAAAATGCATTTAGCTTCTAGGAGAGGAGACATATCATCTTGATGCCTTATAAATATTCTTTAAAGATAGGGATGGAGCAGCCTATCTTCAGTCTCTTACAGTCACTCCTCCACATCTTCAGCGAGTCAGGGGGGCGGATCGAGGAGACGCTGACTGTGAGACAGGACGTGCTCAGATATTCACAGGGAAGGAACCTGATGGACTTTCTGAAGGTGGGGATCACGTCATTATCTTCAGATGACATACTATGGTACCATTTTCACTTCAGGAGGAAGTGTTGAGGGAATTCCACACTTCCCATCTAGTAGTACATCTAGGGGTGGAGAATATGAACCAAGATCTTCAACGACAGCACTGGTGGCCATGTATGAATAAGGTAGTAGCAATGTTTTTCTCACGGTGCCTCGCTTGTCATCAAGTGAAGGTAGAGAATTAGGTACTAGCGGGCTTTGTTTAGCCTTTAGAGGTCACTAGGTGGACGTGGGATGGGATTTCCATGGACTTTATAACGGGTCTTCCACGTACATCCTAGAGTCACAACTCGATTTAGGTGATTGTTGACCGACTCACCAAGTCATCCCACTTCCTACCGATCAGAGAGTAGGGCTCAGTAGAGAGCATGGGACACCTCAACATACATGATATTGTGATTTTAAATGTATTACCCTCTTCTATTGTCTACGACCGTGACACACGCTTTACTTCTCGGCTATGGAAGGGGTTTTAGGAAGATTTCAGGACACAACTTTGTTTGAACACTGCCTTCCATCCTCAGACGGATGGCCAAACTGAGAGGACCATCCAGACCCTTGAGGACATGCTCTGTGCATGTTTCCACATATTTGGTTGCAACTTGATGGACCACATACCATTGGTAGAGTTTTTTCTTACAACAACAGCTATAACTCTACCATCTGTATGGCACCTTTCGAGGTGTTGTATGGTCGACCCTGCAGATCGCCACTGTGCTAAACAGACCCAGGGGAGTCAGCAATAGTGGGACTAGAGATATTGATGGCTACCACCGAGAAGGTGCAGATCATCCAGGAGTGGATGAAGACTGCACAGAGTAGGCATAAGTCCTATACCGATAGGAGACATAGGCCTTTAGATTTCATGGATGGTAACCACGTCTTTCTACGGGTCTCACCTCGAAGAGGTCTGTAGAGATTTCGCTGAGGCAGATAGTTATATCCGTGGTTCATATGACATTTCCAGGTCCTTATCAGAGTAGGCTAGGTGGCTTACCTCTTATCTCTTCCACCTTAGTTGCATCGGGTGCACGACAACTTCCACGTATATCAGCTGAGGAGATACGTGCACGACCCATCCCAAATACTCATTCATGGGGAGATAGACATAGATGACTGTGAGACATTAACATATGTTCCAGTGGAGATTGAGGATCAACAGCACCAGGTCCTACATGGACATTTAATACCTCTAGTGCGCGTTCGTTGGCAGCACGAGAACCTCTAGGGGAGCACATGGGAGTGGGAGGCTCATATGTGTGCTCAGTACACCCATTTGTTCCCTTAGTTTGAGTTATATATTATGGGGATATAAAGACCTGAGGTGGGGAGAATGTAAAGACCCATAATTTCTGGGGAAATTTTTTTCTTAAATACATGGGAATTTTACATGTCCGTTGTTTCTGATAGCACTTGATTCCGAGGCCCAGTGTGCCCGAAATCAATTTCGGATGTTTTTCTCGGGTACATTCAGTAAATGTACAAGCGAGATTTTATATCTTTTGAAATAGTTCTCAGAATTGAAATATGAGGGCACTGTTGAACTCCCATCATCGATGATTGCTTAGTGAGACCTTCACTGCAATTAAGTTCCGACTAGATTTGATGTTAGTTTTTGGGGGTTTTAATTAAATTTAATAGAATAAAGTAATAACATTATTTTATTTGGGAGGTTAAAACCTCCAAGTGGAGGTTGGAGGAGTGGGCCACCACAACCCAACCTCCCATGGGAGGTTATGGTGGTGGGGTCCATCTGAGTATATCCTCCCCTGGGTGGATATTATGAGGTGGGGTCGACGTGAGCTACAAACCCCCTAAACCACCCCAAACATCCCTTGAGTTAATGAAGCCAACCCCTTCTTCATTAAATTTTAACTCTCCAACTTCCCCATTAATTTTGTGACAACTCTCCCAATTTATTGGGGAGCCTCTCCACCTTCCCTCATAAGTGTGCCAAACCACAAAATTAATTAATGGAAATAATTAAATAATTTGAAAGGGTTTGAATTATTTTTTCCAACGAATTAATAAGATGTTTTGTTTTATAATTTTGTGGAGGGAATAATCTCTTGGTGGAGCCTTAGAAGAATTGAGAGAATATCCTCTCAATGAAGAACATGAAGAACCATCTCCATCTTCTTTCTCCTTCAACCAGGGGAAGAAAGGGAAGCGACACCCATGAAGAACGCCGACGGCTTCTTAGACTTCGTCACCTCCAAACCCTCGTCCGCCAACAACGAGTACCCATTTTTCCTCCAACATCAACGGAACAACTCTACCTTCCTGCAACTCCGTTAACGATTACCGAAAAGAGAGGTAAGGAGATTTGTGTTATTTTATATAGGAATATAAACCTCATTCTTCGTCGATCAAAGTTATGGTATGAGAATCTCCAATTTATATCACCATAATGAGGAGGTCTCAGGCTGCATGAACACAGTACGACCCTCCCTTTTTTTATTCTTGTTCGATGATAATGACATGACAAAGAGGTGATGATGACAAAGATGGAAAACAAAGGTCGCGCTACCCGTGGCTTCTACGAACAGCGCCGCCCCCGCGCCACCCAGTGCACTGCCCGCACCCTAGCGCGCTGCCCCGGCGGCCTACCAGGCTCTACCAGTTGCCTTCCCGGCACCCTGACGTGCTACCCGGCGCCCCCGGTGACCTTCCCGGCCCCATGACGGTGGCCTTCCTGGTGCCCCGCGCCCTGCCAGTGGCCTACTCGGCACCCATGCGCGATACCCGGCACCCCCGACGGCCTGCCCCACCCCTGCCAGCGGCCTTCCCGACACTACCACGCCCTGCTAGCAGCCAGCCCGCCCCCTTCCGGCGGCTGGCCTGGCACCCTGGTGCTCTGCTCGGTGCCCCGGTGCGCTGCCCGTGCCCCAGCGCACTGCACAGCGCACTGCGCGGTGCCCTACCCGGTGTCCCACCGGCCTGCCCACGCCCCGTGTGGCCTACATCTGGCCTCCCGATGGCCAACCTCCTACGCAGCGCCCCTTGCGGTGCTGGACAAACCGGCCCCGACCTTCGGGCCAAGCCGCCTCTGTGGCGGAACCCTGGTCGAACCACCCTCATAGTCGGTCGGGCTGGGCCCAGTGGACAGGGCCTGACATAGTAGCCTGACCTTCCCAACAGGCTCAGTAAGACCCTTAGAGTCTGTTCGGGTTTATCCAGACCATGTTCGCTCAGACGGAGTTGAGCCGAGTCGGTCTGACTGTGTGGGACCAGACCCGGGCCCACTACTGACCCTTTGCTTACTTTGGCCATATCATTGGCATCAGATGTCTATTTGACAAACCATCAGTGGAGCTAGTAATCTCGAAGAGATATGGTCCCTTTTAGAATACCCCACTAGAGTTCAGGGTATAGTTGAGATATGGTCAGGTTGGATCGCACTGGAATCCAATCGGTCCCTAAAGACTAATATTCTAATAACTCCCTAATTGGGCGTCTTATTGACGCGCCGTCTATTGATTTGTGACCCCAATGTCGTGGTGGAACTTTGAGATACATCTTAATGGCACTTTGTGACAGTTTAGGTTTTTCCCTAGTAGCTCATGGAGCGGATCCTTCCAATGACGAGCAGAAAGAGTGTAGCGACCTAGTAGCTGATAGACCTGACGACTTCTTGACTGATTCGACTAGCCTAATGGGGAGCACCTGGTAGTTTGCAACAGACCCACGACAGAGGAGTGCCTGATAGTTCACGGTAGACCTACGGTACTCTATTGGAGGATTAACTCTACATGATATTAGGGGGAGAGACTAGTAGGTGGCAGTAGATCTACAGCTGAGGAGCGCCTGGTAGTTGGCAACAGACCCGCGGTACTCAACAGGAGGAGTACCTCAGCAGTCCAAGGTTAGTGATAAGCGACATGGTGTTGCGACATGCCCACTATTCTCGACAGAGGGAGAGTTCTCCAGCTATCATGGTTTCCATAATGAAAATCATGGTTTGAGCGGATTCAAGACTTTTGTGTTTTCCTAATGACTGATATGAGTTACTAGATAACTTAGATACATGTATGGGCATATACATAAGTAATGGATATCTATTGTTTCGTACTTGTAGTTTATCCTTATAGGATTTCATGAGACCATGAGAGTCTCTGGGTCCCTACTGAGTATCTTTATTCTAACCCCTGCACAGGCTATTCCCACACCTCATTGTGTTGGATGCAGAAGATGGACAACGCTGACCGAGGTGGAGTGTATGGGGACTGGATGGTACCTAGAGGTGGACCTCATGACGAGTCAATAAAAGGAGGAGATGGAAATACATGGAGCACTGAAGAGGGTATCTGTAGCTACCATTTATGTAGGATTTGTGGTGGATGATCCAGAAGTTTCTACACACCTTCTATATGTTTGACGTTTTGGTTGTACCTTTTTCTATTTCCTTGTACTTTACTGTTGGGCGTGTATTTCCAGCCCCTTATTCTTACCAGCACATATTTTTTATATAGTTTCTATATAGTTTCTTGCTTCCACCTGTGTCCCCTATTGTGTGTGTTTAATTTTATAAATGCAATGCCTTCCCATCTTAGTGATTTACAGCTTTGGTGTTAGTCGCCTGCCCCTGGCCTATGGAAGGTGGGATTGGGGTAGTCATGGCACGGGCCCTGAGAAGGGTCGTGAAAATATACATATTGTGAAATAATATGTTGATGAGTTTCCAGAGGATTAACCTAGACATCCTCCAAAATGAGAAACGGATTTTTCCATTAATTTAATTTCTGTTTCAAGACCCATATCAAAGACCCCTTATAGAGTGGCCAGTGTGGAATTAGTGGAACTAAAGAAACAACTAGTGGAATTGAGTAATAAGGGATGTATTCACCCTAGTGTTTCTCTATGGGGAGCCTCTATCCATTTTGTTAAGATGAAGGACGGATATATGAGGTTGTGCCTTGACTACAGGGATATCAATTCTATAATAATAAAGAAAAAGTGTCCCCTACCTCACATTGATGATTTATTCGACCAAATTCATAGAGCACAATCTTTTTACACGATTGACCTTTGATATGGAAATAATTAGTTGTGTCAGAAAAAGGAAGACATTCTAAAAACAACATTTTGATCCTGGTACGCGCATTAAGAGTTTCCAGTAATGCCTTTTAGATTTATTAATGCACCCTCTGTCATTATTGTTCTAATGAATATATTTTTCAATGAATAGCGTTTTGAATTTGTATTGTTATTTATTGATGATATCTTGGTATACTCAAAAAGACACGAAGATCATGAAATTCACTTTATCACTATTCAGAAAACCCTCAAAAGAAATGAATTATATGGGATGTATAGACAGTTTGAATTTTGTTTTCAAGTTATTCTGTTCTTTTCCATATTGTCTGTAAGGATGGAATATTTATTGATCCTTCAATGACAAAGTAAATCCATGAATATCCATCACCGATGAGTATAACTGAGGTATGCATTTTTATTGGTTTAACCAATTATTATCAACATTTCATCTAGAATGTTTCCTATTTTGCTAACCCAATAACCAAGTTCACACATAAATGTGTTAAATATGTTTGGAAAAAAGAGTGTGAAGAATTATTTGAAGAACATAAGAAAAGATTATTCAATTCTACTATCTTGACTATACCATCAGAGAACAATAGGTTTGTTATTTATATTGATGCATCAAAGAAAGGACATGTTTTTGTCCTTATACAGAATGATAGAGTCATTGGTTATGTATCATGAAAGATAAAAATCCATGAAAAAAAAATCCACTCATGATCTCGAGTTATCAGCTATAATATTTTCTCTGAAAATATGGATACACTATCCACGTGGTGAAAACTATGAGATTTATACAAATCAAAATAGTTTGAAGTATATTTTCTCTTAAAAATAACCCAACATGTGGCAAAGACGATGGCTTGAACTACTCAATGATTATGATTTCCCAATACACTACCTCCCAAGGAAGGCAAATAAGGTGGAATATGCTTTGAGTAGGAATAATGGTGGAGTTTTGAACAAGATGATTGTTGAAAGGGTTCCTATTTTCAGGGATCAAGTAATGATGGATATTGGAATATCCATGGAAGGTGAAACATCAAAACTTTTTCAATTGGTTTCCAAAACATCTTTATAACAAAAAATAGAAATTTCTCAGACTGATGATGATGAGTTTCAAAATGATATTACAGTTGTGAATGATGGGATATTATGAGGATTTATATATGAAGATGGATTTTTGATATTTGGGAATAGATTTTGTATTCTCGATATACCTGATCTAAAAATGTAATTGTTGGATGATTCTCATAGCTCAAATTTATCTATACACCATGGGTGCACCAAGATGTATAGGGATTTAAATCAACATTTTTGTCAGGAAAACATGATGTGGGAGATTGCTGATTATGTGTCAAGATATTCGGGTTGTCAACATGTGAATTCCTAAAGATAATATAATAGAGGATTCAAGCAACCATTTCCCTTTCCTGAGTGGAAATGGAATGATATTATAATAGACATTGTCATGGGGCTACCAAATACTCCTAGAAGGAATGATGCAATGCGGGTCAATATTAATCATCTTACCAAGTCAAAAAAAATTCATCCTATAAGAGAATATTAACAATTAGATTGTCTAGAAAGACTATATATTAATGGTGTTTTAAGACTTCATGGAGTACCCTTGAAATTTTTTTCTTATTGTGATCCCCATGTTTCATCATGATTTTGAAAATTTCATCAAAAGGCCATGGATACTGAACTTCGTTTGAGAATTTCATACCACCCTCAAACTGATGGATAATGAGAACAGACTATTTAACCGTTAGAAGACATGTTTATATCAGCTTACATGACATTAAAGGTATGTGTGGTCGATATTTACCTATAGTACAATTTTTCTATAATAATATATACCATTCATGTATTCTGATGCCACCATTTAAAGCATTATATAGAAAGATACATCACACACCAACTTGTTGGGATGATGTTGGTGAATGAAAACTCGTAGGCACAGAACATGTTGAGGAAACATTGGGAAAAGTGAAAATTATCCAAACCCACATCAAAGCATCCAAAAGTAGGAAAAAGCGATATATCGATAACTTAAAGAAGGATTTGGAATTTTCAATTGGAGACCATGTTTTCATGAAGTTATCTCCATTGAAGGGTGTTATAAATTTTGTTAAGAATGGTAAATTGTGTCCTAGGTACATCAGATCTTTCGAAATTCTAGACCAAATTGGAGGTTTAGCTTATTGTTTTGAAAATTCCCCTTGTCTCGCCAAAGTACAAGATGTGTTCCACATATAACTTTTGAGAAAATAGAAGCCTGATCCCACACATGTACTCACCTATGGAGAAATTTAACTGGAACGTGGTCATCCTTATTGAGAAGAGCCTATCATGTTTTTTGATACCAGAGAACAAGTTATGAGAAACTGGACAACTCGTCTGGTAAATGTTCTATGGATAAACCATAAGATGTAAGAGGCAACGTGGGAACCAGAAGAACATATGATGAAAAATCACCAGATTCTTTTTATGTAATAAATTTTTTTAAATTTTGAGGATGAAATTATTTTAAAGAGGGGAGAATGTATCACCACAAGCTTCCATGGTACATTTACCTTTGAATAATGAAGTGGCTTGTGTTGTACGCAATAAGGAGTTTTAACACACCACAACCAATCAAAGTAGTGGTTATGAATAGTAACACCCACTTTTTGAAATTTTATTATGTTTATTTTTCAAAATGTATCTTATTTTTGGATTCGGAATATCAATATTATCTTGGGGGAAAGATTTTTTATTTTTTCTGAAAACTTTAACTTTTTGATGAATAGTGGAAACTCTGGTTTTTTATTTAAAAATGAAATTATATTTAAGTGATTAGTTTTTTTAATAAAATTTATTTTAGGTAAATATAGATACATAATACTGATATATGTTCAATGTAATTTATTGGAGTCATTTTATAATTAGTTTTGATATATAAAATCTTAATGAACATTTTTTTCTTCTTTTACACACCTTCTAGGAGGATTTGAAAATTTTCATAAAACATGATTTTACCACTTCTGTGAGTTGAATTAAAAAAACGATAGACATGGTTAATATCAATATGTTTAATTAGGTTCAATAAAATGAAAAAAAATTGGGAAATAGTAATTGTTGACTTTTAGTTACCACTGTTTAAAGTAAATATGATAATTAAGGGTAAAAATGTAATTATAGTTACCCTAACACATATCTAATTCTATTTGATAAGTGTAATTATACCAAAAAAAACCGTAGAAATAAAATATGACCCTCTCTGTTCATCTTCGGTAAGCTTAATAGATTTATTATTATTTTATATATAAAAGTTTTAAATGTGTTAAATTCAATGTTTAATAACTAAACCATTTTTAATATAAGGTAACACATAAGATAAATTACACTATAAATATTAATTATAAATATAAAGAAAATTACTACATAATGGTATTTTACTTATAAATTTTAGACATTAAATTATTTAATTTATTGTTGACATAATGATGATGAAGTAAATACATTATTAATTAAATATTAAATTATTGATATTTTAAATATCCAAATAAATGTATATTGAAGATTATAATGAATTTAAATAATTTCCTAAGTTAATATGACATGTTAGTGTTGATTAAATAAATTTTATTGGAAGTGATAATTTTTTTATGGATTTCAAAAAAATCAAATACGAACTAGTGTCAAAATTGATATAATTGAGTTTTTAAAACAAATACTATATTATTAATTGATATATTTTTCCTAAAAATATATGGATTGGCTAGAGAACATAGATAAGGTTATATATATCAATAATTATTTACTTGGGGTTTGCGTGCCAGTTTATAGTATGTTTATTAACCATATAATATAAAATAACAAAGAGACATAGTAAATGTTAAACTATTTAACTATGAGTTAAATATAAAATATAAGGTTGATATGGGGACCTAAAACTATCTAAAACCTTTTGGGAGAGACGTTTTAGACCCATCCCCATGTTTTCATTGAAATAAATTATTTTCAAGCCATTAGAAACTGAAAATGATTTAATTATAAAATAATATTTTATGTTTTTCCATAAGTGATTGTCACCTCTCTTATAAAAGAGTTCTTCAACTTCTATTAATATCACACCTCCAATGAAATTTGGCTCTTCCAACGATTGCCCAAATAATTTTCCAACTCCCCTCACATAATCATACAATCTTTAATGTGATCATAAAGCCAACCTATGAAGCTCTTTTGATCAACTAAAAAGAAAACATCCAAAGAAGATGTAATAATTTCACCGCCCTATTTCACGTTCTTTTCTTATTTCAATTCCTCTTTATTTGTTTTATCTTTAAAAATAAAATAATTTCGGTACCTTATATATAATTTGATGTCATTATTAATATGTTACAACCACATTCGTTATTCTACCCATCTTAAAAATGAAAAAGTCACCATATGTGCGTACATACGGCCTACCGTCTCCACATCATAATGAGTATAATAATGAGTATAACTGATGTAAATAATAAATATTACATGTCAATGATTCTCTATCTATGATAAAAAATCCAACTAGATATTACTTCACCATCAATATAACGATATTATCGCTCATGCGTACGTAAGGATTACCATATCCACGGACATGATGAGATTCATTCCCCATCGCAATCATTCCAGAATAATTTTCAATTTTATGATTGAAAAATAATGTTTATAATCCTATTATCATTCTATATATAAATCAAATACATTATTTTGATAACAATCTTGTCTTATGTAAAAAAGAATATAAAGTAAAATGAATCAGCTAACACCTGAAATGATGATACTACTGAAATATTATTAACAAAGCAATATTAGAGGATCATAAATGTTATCATATATATGTATATAGTCCATTTATAATTTAATAACTATTTTTTTACTATTTTAAATGATGTTAACATACCATAGAATAATGAAAAATTAAAAGGTAAGTGTTAATTCCACAATCTCTTCATTATCCGAGGATGATTATACGTGATTATCTACTGGGAAATCTTTTTCACCCATATCCATGTTTCTTAAAAATATATTTCCAAACATTTATAATAATTAGGTGAAGATAGGTTAAAGTCATTTATACCCTTTTTTTTATTATAAAATTTCTATAATGGAATCATTCCATCATTTTCCAAACAAGGTCCTTTACAACCTTTTCAACATGATTAAGGAATGTATGGTTTTTAACTTATACAGTGGGTGCGGCTATTTGTAGCCAATAAAAAAACATTTAATATTCCCTTACATGAATAAATAATATTTACAAAATAAATGTTTTTTACATAAATACAAGACATACAAATGATTTCAAATTAGAAATTGATATTTCTCTCAAAAAAATTTGATTTCATCTATGTCACAATATTTTATGGATTTTAAACATGTATGAAGTTTAATTAATATGATAGAAATGAACCATATTATTTTGAAATTATTGTTATATATTTGACTGTGGATGAGTTATTTTCATACTATTCATGGTTTATAGTTAATCTATTGACATTTCGTATGCTAGTTTTAATAAGAATGTTTATATTATGTTTAAACCATTTCATAGGAGGAATGAATTGGACATAGTATCTGATTGGTGGAGCCCTCTATAGCTCCATGATGCACCAGTTGGTCTTATGAGAAAATCTAGTTTCTTGGCACAAGGCTTTGACAAAGTATTATTTGTAGTCATGGCATGAGACCTTAACTATATGTTTATGAAGTCTGGAATTTTGCATTACATGATTATGAATTTGGATATTGATATTACATTTGATTATTATACTAGTAGAATATCCTTGTGAATTTGTAAATGGAATTATTTAATTTAACTTTTCCATATTAATATGATTTTTATGTTTTAAATGATTTTTTTAGTCTTATACATTGCCTTAAATGTTTATGCTAATTTATGAATGTTTCTGCTGTATTGTTATCTTTACTGAGCATCTAAGCTCCCTCATTCTATGTTTCATTATTCCTAGGATGCGATGAAATATATTTTGGCTTACTTATAGGGATAGTATAACAAAAATGAATGTGGTCAACGGAGACAATGTTGATGTAGTTTTTCATTTTTTAATGTAATTTAAAACATATAAATGTATCTAGTACATCCAAGGATACTAATCTTATCATTATTTCAGGATTAGATCCCTTCTGATCATGACAATGTTATGTAATAATGCACTAACCTTGGCTAACTACAGTTGGGGTTTTACACACAGCCACTCAAAAGTGGAAGACAGAGGCCCCACAGATGAGCCATTTGGAGGGATGGAATGTGGTATTAGGTGCTGTATCCTGGGTGCACACCACTGGTCCACCCTGGGTGGATCAGGCTGCAGGTGGTGGGTCGCAACCCTACCTAGTAGGATAGGCTGGACCTACACCGGAATGCTGGACCCAATCCCTTCAGGCAGGGTCAGATGAGACTGGGTCGCCGGGCTACCCGACGGGATGTATTGTCGGCCAAACAAGGATTGTTCCAGCGAGGCCCATTGGGCCAATCCGAATTTTCATTCCTGACCAGACCTACCCATACCCGAATTTGTTTAGGCTAGGTCAGTCAAATCAAACCGGGGTATGTTGGACCCTCGGGCGGGGTTGGTCTATTTGGTCAGACCTGGTTGGACAAGGCCTAGATGCAATCGAACCCTATTTACTAAAACACAAATAACATGAAAAATAGTCATCAAATTAACAAGAATTTTCTAGAGTTCAAATACAATAATCGAGGGGGTCTTTTGGTATTCTCTAAGTTGACATTGATGTATTTTATAATGAGAATAATGGCTTGAGCAGTGGTTCTCCCAAGTGCGCTATGTACCGAACACTATGGTTGGATGAGAATTGAAGACTGCTAACAATCGACTCTGTGTGACTCGACAATGGCATTGTGGGATGCACCACTATATGAAATTGTACGCCCATGGTAGGAGTGATACTATGTTACTTGGTAGACCCACAATACGTAATGGGAAAGAGTATGTTAGATGGACAATGTGGGGAAGTGCCTCTGTGTGACTCGGAATGCCCATGGTGGGAGCAAGACTGTGTGACTCAGCAAAGCAATGATAATCATCAGGGATGAGTACCACAGTAGTCAATGGTTTCTGGGAAGCAGCTTTTGTGTGACCTGGATGGTCCACTGTACTCATAGTGGAGGTGTTCTCTAGTAGATGAGGTGTTTCATGAAGTTACCGAGGATTCTTCTATAACTACCCTATATGTATTCATGGGTGAGTAGTCTTGTGAATAATTATTGTTCAAGGTTCTTGTGCTTAATGATTATGATTGAAAAATTACTTTGAGGATTGATTTTAGTTTTTCTCTCTTTGTTTTGGGGTCCTCTACTGAGTATTTTCTTATTACCCAAGCAAGGGATTCACAAACACGTGTTGTGTCTGGTGCAGATGATCGACACATCGACAGAGGACACGGTGGCCTAGGACTAGGTGGGGCCCAGTAAGATCAAGCAGATAGGACATACTACCTAGGATTCCTATAGCGACACTACTCATACCATAATTTGGGTTTTTTGGTGGATGGATACCTGAGTCCCTGTATAATTTTCTATTTTCAGTAATTATTGTTGGGTTTGTATTCTGGCACACTTTTTTTCAGTTGTACTTGTAATCAACAATATTTTTAGTATACTTGTTTTCCCATTTTATTTGTGGGACATTTTTAGGTTTTTTTGTGCATAGAGGTACTCAAGAAAATGCCTCCCACTTACAGGATGTCTCCTTCGGTGCTAGTCGTTAGCCCCAGGCCTTCTGGAGGCCGAATTGGGGTAGTCATGACACGGGCCCTAGGGGAAAGGTCTTGAAAAAGTGGTATCAGAGGGAGGTCAATTCCACCTTTATGACTTGGATTCTATTGTTTTGTTTTTTGATAAATGGTCTTAATTGTATCCTGTCAGGAATTCATATTTTGGTTGTCCTGTGTTGGTGTGGCGACTGACATATCCACACACAAGGACCTTGAATAATTATTTTCTGCTCTAAAGATGAAAATAATGTATTGATAAGTGTCTCCTTATTTTATTTTTGAATAAGAATCATCTCATCAAGTATAACCTTTTTACCATGGTAAATATTTTTCTATCATAATATTCCTCCATGAAGATGACCATCCATGATCCTGATACATGATCGTGTGGACAACCCACCAAAATATGAGGTTTTGGTTCATGGGCCTGCACTAGAAATGGCTCGACCAAGTGGTACAATAGTGTCTCCACCACCCATGGATCGGAATTTACAACTGGATTACTGGTAAAGGACTCGCATAGGCTCAACGCCAAGCACATGTTCCAGATATAGAGACCTCCTTGGTTCAGGGGATTGACCGATCCTTGGGTCTCTGAAGTCTATATGGAGGCAGTGATGTGGGTCTTTCGATTAGTGAGGACACTGCTTGACCATATGGAGATCTTGGAAATGAGCATTTTATTGGTAATGGAAGAGAAATGGTGGAGTTTGACCATCCATATTCATGATGAAGAGACCCACTCCATGTCAGATTTTGAGCGACTTCTCCAAGATGAATTTTTTCCCATGACCTTCGGATAAGTTAATATTGAAGATTTGCTTCACAATCAGCAGGGAATCATGATGGTGGGTGAGTACTCAGCGATGTTCAATGAGCATTCACTATACTCCAGAAACATCATTTGAGATCCTTTATTTGGGGATTGAGACTTTAAGAAGAGACTGAAGAGGGAGATCGGGGCACCTACGGTTTCCCTCAGTATCACTTACCATGTAGGGGTGTTGGAGTGAGCACATAATGTGGATTACATCTATGAGGATCAAGCATCGATGGTTAAAGCCACCAGCAGGCCCCAGGAGGCATGGTATTTAGTAGGCAGTAGAATTCTGACACGAGGGCCCATGTGGGAATGGTCTTTCAGAGGGCCGACCCAGAGACTCAGGGTTGGCTGTGTGGGGGTCCCAGACTAGAGGAAGTTAGCCGATAGCTAGGATTTTCTTTGTGTGTATATAGTAGGTACACGTGACACCTGAATACCCAACCCTCCAGACATATGACCATAAAATGATCGAATGACTATTTAAAAAGAAGAATAGGTTCGAACGACGAGGTCTGTAAGGTGGAAGACGTGCCAGGGGAGAAGGTCATGATGTAGGCAGTGTGTGCTGGTATGAGGTAATACTACTACCACCCCCCCAAGTAGTCCACCCAGACCTCAGATAGTGAGAAGACATGGGAGAGCACAACTTCAGGTAGCAGAGGCTTATGACCACGACACCCCATAGATTATATGATGCATTATCTATGTCACTACATCGTAGCTGCAGTTCTTATAGACACATGTTCTAGTCACTCATTCCTTGACACCGCTCTCGTTTGGATCTCATAAAGTTTGGTGGAGCTTTTGGATTGATCATTATGCCTAGAGACTCCTACGAGTCATGATTCGATGATTAGACACTAGTTTCGGCAATGTGAGATTACTCTATTAGGAGAGAGATTAACATGTGATCTTATAGTAGTGATGTCGAGGCCTAAAGATGTCAACTTCACTATGGGCTGTATATCCACATTTCATGCCCATATCAACTTTTATAGGTGTATAATGTGGTGTGACTGTAGAGATGGAACAATGTTTTCCTAAAATGTTGAGAAAAAAATACCCTTACATCACACGACAGACCTTCTCACTGGTGGGTGCATCCAATCAATCACCATTTGTCAATACACACCCTGTGTTCAGTGGATGATAGGAGTCCGAGCATTTCTAGAGTGGTGGATGAGTAAACAGATGTGTTTCCTGAGGATATTCCACGGATACCTCCTCGCAGAGAGGTAGACCTTTTCACCGACCTATACCCTAGGATGACACTGATATGCACACCATCATATCAGATTTACCCCATGGAGCATCACAGGATGATGGTATAGCTAGAGGGGATGTAGGAAAAGGGTATGTAAGGCCATGTGATTCCCCATGGGTACCCCAAGTGATATTTATCAAGAAGGTAGACGAATGTACGAGGTTGTGCATGGAATTCTGAGGCCTAAACTAGGTGACCTTGATGAAAATATTTTCACTATCACGAATTGATGACCTCTTCAATCAAGCGAATGGAGCTAGATGTTTCTCCAAGATAGAACACAGATTACGCTATCACCAGCTTCAGGTACGAGAAGGGGACAATGCAAAGAGTTCTTTAATGTTCTGGTATAGACACTATGAGTTCTTGGTGATTTGTTTTAGCAAGTACAATTGCCCTACAGTGGTCATCGGACACATGAATAGGATTGTGTAGTCTTAACATGACATGTTTGTTGTGGTATTCATTGATGACATCGTGGTGTACTCGGTGTCAGAGGAGGATCACGCTACACACCCGCGGAATGTCCTAGATACACTCCGAGAGAACAAGCTTAATGGTAAGCTCTTAATGTTCCAGTTTTGGATTTGATAGTTCTTTTTTCTAGTCCACATCATCTCGGAGGCTAGAGTTTTTGTGGATATAGTGAAGATAATGGTAGTGCTCTCTTGGGATCCACCAAGGAGCATGATAGAGGCATGAAGTTTCGTGGGGTAGGTCGGGTACCATCGGAGGTTCGGGCCTGACCTGTCTAGTGTAATAGTACCCTTATCGACTTTGACATGGAAGGGATAATCATTCATGTGGAAAGAGAAATTTATCTAGATTTTCAAGGTGCTAGGGAGGAGACTGGCTAGTCCCCCCATCTTGAGACTACTATATGAGGGCTTTCAGTTCCTGTATTCTGTTATCTATTTGGTAACCGACAATGTTGTATCCTAATGCCGAAGTGAGGTGTGATCACCTACAGCTCACACCAATTGTGGCATCATTAGCAGAACCATGTGATACAAGAATTGGTGTTAGACGTAGTTGTATTTTCCTTGAATATGTGGTGGAGATGCTTTATGGGAGAAAAATTTTAAATTTATTTCAACCACAAGAGTCTTAGGTATATCATCTACCAGAAGGACATGAACCCGATATAGAGGCAATTACCAGTGTTCCAACAGAAATAGGAATTTCAGATAGTCAATATTCCATAGAAGGGGAACAAGGTTAGCAAGAGGAACGATTTGCAGCTACTGAGTGAGGAGACATAGATGATAGCCACGATGCATATATACTTTGTTGATAATGATTCAGCAGTTTACCATCAACAGATTATTGTTACACCGCCACTCTTACAACATGTTTGGGATGCACATCTGGTGGATATTTACTGTGATTCCTGATGTGCTCAGTTATCCTCATGGCATGCACATGATAGATTTTTGATTGGTGGTGAGCAAATTATATATTTTAGAGGGTGGACCGCAGTACTAGTGATTTTCAAGAGGATGTGTTGAGGTTGTTCCATACATCCACATTAGTGGTACATCCGGGAGTGGTAAAGATGTACTGGGACCTCCAGCATTAGTACATGTGGCCAGGAATGAAGAAAGTAGTGGACGAGTTCATCTCATGATGCATCACATGTGAGCTACTGACGGTCGAACATCTGGTTCAAGTAGGATTGGCACAACCACTTGAGGTACCAGAGTGAAAATGGTAGTGTGTCTCGATAAAATTCATGACAGGGTTACGACATAATTCCAAAGGAAATGATTCTGTCTCGGTGATTTTTAAATGACTCACAACGTCGGATGGCTTCCTACCCTTCTAGGAGAAGGGACCGATAGAGGGATTGGGAGTCCTCTTCATCTAATAGATATTGCATCTTCTCTAGAAGACTTCGATTACCACTCATATTTCAATACATACTTTACATCCAAGTTGTGGAAGGGATTGTAAGAGGTATTTAGAATGATGCTGCAATTGTGCACATCCATTCATCCCCTAATGGATGGTCAAATAGAGCTACCCATATAGACCATGAAGAACATGTTTCCTACTTGAAACCTGGATTTTGGTTGTAGTTGGGAGGACCACCTTCTACTAGTGTTGTTTTTATACAACAATAGCTATCACTCCACCGTTAGCATGGAGCCATTTCAGGCCTCATACGAGAGGCCTTGCAGATCATCCCTATGCTAGGCAGACGTAAAGGAGTCAGCACTAATGGGTCCAGTGACGGTATGGGCTACCACTATGTAGGAGAAAGTCATCCATGAACAGCTGAGGAATACACAGAGTAAGAATAAATTTTTTTTCTGATAGGAGGAATAGACCCTCTGTGTTTGAAGAGGATGACCATGTGATCATTCATGTCTCACCCCAATGAGGATTGTGGAGATTTTTATGGGGTTACAATCTTTCTCTGAGGATTATCAGATATTATCTGTTCCTAAGTAGAGTTGGTGAGGTGGAGTACTGCATCACTCTTCCCCACAAATGCAATGGGTTCACGATGTATTTTACATGTTACAGTTGATGATATACATGCAGGAGCAATCTCACGTCATCGACTGGGGAATGCTGGACACTGAAAATGGGACACCGTTGGCGGAATTCTTGGTGGAGATAGGGGTTCAAATGGAATGAGTCATATATGGGTAGTCGATTCCTCTAGTTCACATTCAGTGGTGGCATAATAATCTCCCTAAGAGAACATGGGAGTGTGATGATCATAATCATTCTCAATACCTACATTTTTTTAATTATCCATTGTTATGACTTTCAGGGCTGTAAAGTCATATGGTGGGGAGAATGAAATGTATCATAGTTTTCTAGTAATTTTTTTAAATTATGTGGAATTATTTTGAGTCTAAACGCTCTGAACGTACGTGATTTTGAGGGCCAGTGAGCCTAAAAGGAAATTTTGATCTTTTTTATGTGAAATATGTTGCATTAAATGACATGTAACCGCTAAGTTGTTTCATAAATGAAACAACATAAAAACGGAGTATCATGACTTAAATAAAACACTACGATGTGTTTTATTTTTATTTGATTGATTGTTTGGAGAGATGAAAATTAGTCATTGGAAGATTCTATGATGAACCACTAATGGGTTTCCTCTCAAATGATGACCGATGAACACAATCGAGGAATGATGAGGAACACTGTCGACAAACAGAGACGAATTCTAACAGATTGATAATCTAAAATAGCTCAGATCCATTCAACTTATTATAGACATTTCCTCAATCCAATTTGGTTATGTAAATTTCTTAATGTTCTTACCCATTCTAATAATTTTCTAAATTAAGAACTCAAATCGACCCACAAAATAGTTGATCCGCGGAATGTGCGTTCTTTCGAGTGGATAAAAATTTTGGATTTCTTAATCCGGGTTTAAACTATCAACTGTTTGATTGAACTAAAATTACTAGGCCTCCACATGTTTCTAACCCCTAATGTAGAGGGAGCAGCCCGACACAAAAAAGTCCCGAGTCCCTCTACACATGCAATCATTGTTTTCATATCCTCATGTGGAAGTATGAAAAAAAATCCATGTCCATGGCAGTGATGGTGGTGAGATGAGAGGCCTGAAGGCACAGATGGATCAGAGATTGGACCAATAGAGTAAGCCCAGTGGCCCAAGGACTCTGCCATCGTCACGGAACCATCGGCGGCAACTGTCCCTCACCAGCTGCGTGTAAGAGTCGACGCCATCCCAAGAACCATGTGCTAGATGAGTCGGATGAACCTCACCGACGGTGATGGGATATGTTGAATGCAAGTGCACGCTGTGGTGGATGAGGTTTTTATAGAGGATGTTCCAACCCGACATTGTGTAGAGATTGCAGCCGTCATTTGGTCCCCCCAGGTTTTCTGCGGTTGCCCAATTGTTGTAGACCGAGGCCCATCAGATGAGCCGTAGGGCAAGGATGGGAAGCGGCAGCAAATTCCGTGTCCTGGGAACACACCACTAATCCTCCCCAGCCATATCAAGCCTTAGGTGGAGAGATGCACCCCTAGCTAGTGGGTCGGGCGACCTGGAGGGTTGGAACCGTGGCAAAACTGGGACATGTCCAATGTTGCCCATTAGTCATGGGCTATTTTCCAGGCTAGACCTGACCTAACCTGACCCAAACCAGGTTAGTTAGGGTTAGTTGAATCAATCCAAGGTATGTGGTACCTTGGGGATGGGTTGGATAGGTCAGTCCGACTGGGTCGGACCCGTCCCATATGCAACTGGCCACTGTTTACTAAAATGCTAATAACACGCGAACTGTGTGACTGATTTACGATAGGTTTGTAGTGTTGGGACCCTGTCGATGATTCATAGATATTTGTTAGATCTAAAGAGACTTTAATGTCTATTGATATGAGACGAAGAGATTTAGGAGAGGTCATCCCTCGCATGCTACATATGGAACATTGTGGCTAGATTAGATTTTTAGACTACTGACAAGTGACACTGTATGACTCGATAATGGTCTAGTTGAAAACACCTTCATTTGATATTTTAGGCTCATGCTGGGAGTGAGACAGTGTGACTCGGAAGACCCACAGTACACGATGGGGAGGAGTACCTCAGTAGGGTAAGGTGGGAAACACCTCTATGTGACTCAGGAGGGCCACAGTATAGGAGAGAATGTGTGACTCAATATACCCATGGTACTCATCAGGGATGAGTACCACATTAGACAAAGGTTTGTGGGAGAAAAATTTGTTTGACCTGTTAGGCCCACTGTACTCATAGTGGATGAGTTACCCAGTAGCAAATGAGTTCGATGATATGACTGATGATTCTTCTATCACTACCACAGATGTATAACTAGTGTGAATTGCCTTGTACTTAGTGCATGTTCTTCATTCGTGTGAATCATGATTTTCGTTGAGGATTTAGTTGTGGTCATTCCTTTTTTTTTCAGGGTCCCCAACTAGGTATTTTGTTACTCACCCCTATATGGGCATCGCCCACACCTATTTTTTCTGTTGTAAATGATCGACACTTAGATTGAGGACTTTATGGACTAGGACCATGTAGGGCTCATTATGATCTAGTGGACATGATTTACTTATTTATCATACAATGTATATATTACTCCTACCATCAAGTGGGGTTTTAAGTAGGTAGTTACCCGATTCCCTTGGTAATTTCTTGTTTTCTATTTTTTTTGTTGCGTTTGTATTCAAGGCCACTTGTTTTTAGTAATACCTTTTCTTAGAAATAGATTCAGTATAACTGTTTTCCCCTTTTATTTTGTGGGATGTGGTTGGGTATGTGTGTACATACATGTACTCTAGAAAATTCCACCCACTTACATGTTTATGCCTTCAGTGATAGTCAACATCCCTTGGCCTTCGAGAGGCAACCTTGGGGTAGTCACGACACAGGCCCCTGGGGACGGTTAGTTACATTTATAGAATTTATAATCTTATCCTAATGCTATTTTGGTTAAAAATGCACCACTAGTGTTTTTTGTATTTGAGTAATATGATCTTTCATCTGTACATGGATCAGTTCACGGTATTTTTGGATGACATCTTGGCATACTCTCAGACTCATAATGATCATACCTAATATCTGGAAATTGTCCAATGTATAATGAGAGATGATTGATAATACACCAAACTATCTATGTTTTATTTTAGGATTGACTAGGTACACTTCATTGGGGACATCATCTTGAAGGATGGTGTGTCAGCAAATGTTGAGAAGGTTTAAGAAGTGGTTTTTTGGAGCATCCACATAATTTTTTACATGTTTGATGCTTCCTAGGAATATTTGGATGTTATAGGAGAATAATACATGTGTTTTATTAATTGGATGCGACACATTTGGGCTTGACAAAAAAGAGGAAATTTTTAAATGGAATGAGGCTTGTGAGAGATATTTTAAGAAGTTGATGATGTGAATAACATTGGATGATATTTTGATCCTACCCTAGTATGTACAGGAGTATAATGTTTATTATGATTCTTCTGGGATCTAACATATTGTTGTGCGGATGTAGATAGTCCACGTTGAGGTGTAAGGGTCTCGGAAGCTGAGGCCTCATGATTGGAATTACACTACGTATGACCTCGAGTTAGAAGCAGTTGTTTATGATTTTATGTTTTGGAGACACTATCTTTTGGAATAAAAGTTTACAGTCTATACAGATAATAAGTGCATCATTTATATTGTTTCACAACATGATTTAAATCTTTATAAGTGAAGATGAGTTGAGTATATTTAATATTTAGATTTTTAATTACCATATATTCTCTAGAAGGGAAATATTTTTTCTAATTGATTGAGTAGGAAAACTCAGACTCAGAAGGCTCAAGAGTCCATTGCGTAGTGGAATATGATGGCCTTGCTGGCTGAAATGTATGTGGTGGTTCAGTAGTGTATTGAGAAGATGACTATTTTTTCAATTATATTAGAGTATACACTTTTGAGACAAATCTTGGATAGAAATTATGAGGATCCATAGTTCTTAGCCATTAGGAAATGCTTTGATGGTGGGGATAAATCATCGAATTCATTGATATAAAAGGATGACATCATCTATGTGACGAATTGGGATGTGGTAACTTTGAGAATGTGAGAGTAGCTGATGTGTGAATTTTATTCCTTGATGTGGGAGATGCATCAAGTAGTGACCAAAATAATCCAAGCACTAGGACGAAATATTTTGTTTCCATTGATAAAAATGGAGACATAAGGGTTTTTTAAAATACTATTCACCTATAAACAGGTAATGGTTGAGCATCAATGAAAATGAGGTTTTAAATTTCCATTATCTCTATCAAAATGGATGTGTGAAAATGAGACAATAGACCTTGTGGTGGGTCTTCTGATGACTCTTCTGAAGAAAGAAACTATTTGGGTCAATGTGGATGACTGAAAAATGAAGAACATTTCCTATATTTAAGGGAAAGGTTTATAGTATGACAATTGAGAGAAATGTACATTTGGAGATAGTCCATATTTATGGAGTTCCATAATATATGGTTTCATATCATTATACATGCTTTAGCTCACCCTTCTAGAAGGGATTGAAGAAATCTCTTAACACACATGTATTATTGAGTATGGATTTCCTCCCAATGATACATGGGAAGTCAAAATGTACTATACAAGTTCTTGAGGATAAGTTATGGGCATGTGTGTTTGAATTGAGTGGATCATAGGAAACATACATGGAATAGTGGAGTTCACCTATAACAACATTTATCAAGCTACTATAATGATGGAACCATACGATGATCTTTATGGTAGGCTATCTAGATTACCAATAGGTTTCAAAATGTTGGTGAGTTATATTTTTTGGGACCGAGTCTCATGTAAAGGACATTAGAGAAAGTAAATTTGATTCATAAATGTATGTCTACTGCTCATAGTAGATATAATTCATATGATAATAGATAGAGATGACCCCTAGATTATACCTAGGGTGATTTCATATTCAGTTAGGTGTCACTTAGAATGGTTCACCATAGAATACAGATGAAAGGAATGTTGGAACCTAGGTTTTCTGGACCTTTTGAGACAGTGGATAGGATGGGGCTGGTGGCGTACAAATTGGCTCTCCCACCGAGATACAATGCATTGCGTGATATTTTCCATGTATCAAAACATAAAAGGTATCAGCCCATACCTTCTCATGTGATAGATATATATGTGGTTGTACTTGAAATAGATGCATCATTTGAGGAGAATCTGATGCATGTGTCAGATAACAGTGAAAATGTGTTTTGGGGATATACTATTACAATAGTTCATGTCTTAAGAAAACATGGATATCTGCAAGTGGAAACATGGTCAAGGATAGTAGATATTATGGTTCAATGGACTAATCTTTTTGGCTCATAATCTTATAAATACTTTGATGTGAAGCTGAAGGATGACTGTTTATAAGGGGGGATATTTTGAAATCCTGACCTTTTATAGAGTAATCTACGACATAGTTTCTGGATCATTTTATTTTAATATAAGTAAATTTGATTACTGTAATTTATTGGTGTGAATTTGGGTTAAGTCTAAGAATTTTTTTGGAAATTTGGTTGTGTACGAGTGGCACATGGTTTGTAAAAATTGTGCAGCTACCTAGAAGTAACTATGAGACCTTTGGTATTTTGAGTTAGTTGCTTCAACACAGTTAAAGAATAGTTTAAGAGACCGTGTGAGGTAGCTACACAAATTTCCCTATGGAAGCCATGCCAAATGCATGGTTAGCGCATGGTCTATCTAATCGTGCAGCTTAACCATGCACGAGCCATCAATGGGATCCTAAAATTGTGGGTCAAACTCATTTTCAACATTTAAAGACCTATTTCATATTCTATGAGGCCCTAACTCCGTATTTTCTTTCCAATGGGAGATGAAGGATTCTCCTATCAACTTAGATGGATTCTAGGGGAATAGAAACTCAGTTCGCTGACATTGAATGCTAAAATAAAAGATCCACACTCCACCTGGTAAGTAGATCTCATCTTAATGGGATTTCTATTTATTCTCCTCCCTCTCTGTAATCCCTTGGTAGAGGATATCATATATTTTCATAGATATAAATCCATTTTTTCAGATCTATATTTATCATTAGAGTTATAGATCTTCTTTGATTATATCATGATATCATGATCTGGATTTAGGGATTTAGATGTAGAACACTTAACAATGTAATTGTACTGCTCGGATTTTTGGAATTTCTATTGGGAAAATGTACTTCAATGAATTGAGGTAGGTGGTATTAATATAATTCCTATATTTTTCCATTTTATATGAATATAAAAAAAATTTAGAACTGTTAGTTCTATTTAGTAATTGATTTTTGTGAATTGGGTTTATTTGATTGACCAATTATTTTATTTATGCTTTGTTAAGATATGTGATTAATTGGAGAACTAATCATGAGACCATGGGGATGCCCAATTAGATAATTAATTTGGTGATTATTTTATATAATAGTGGTTGTAATCTATATTATTAATAATGTTATAAATTATGAGATATTGAAATGGCTATGTAGAGATAATTAATTATGGAATAAATATATTCCCTTTATAATATTATTTAGATAATTAATTTTGGGATTAATAGTTTTAGACACCATTGGGGGTGGCCTACAAAGTTATACTCACACCCTACATGGGATTCCAGATCGGTACTCGAATAGATTACATTATTACAGGACCATATAAGGGGAAAAGCCCAATGATAAGTGGCTAATAGGGGATATATCGTGGAGGTTGGAACCACACATGGTTCAGTAACCACTTGTGGAATTGTTGTGTCTTTATTTTAAGTTGTGTTAAAGCCAGATGACACTTATATTGTTATGAAATGTTTTCCCTTTTAGTGGTGTATTTTTTTCCAATTCAATTATCTTGTGACATTATTATTGATCTAGTTATATATTGCAACACCCGAATGTTTTTATGAAATATTATCATTAAATAATATTTATTTTTCAGTTTCGTTATTTTCACATAATCATGAATTAAATTAACCAATAGATTCCCTTAATATAAAATTTCAATTATATCTTGTCTGTTAGGTTAGCAAGAATTATTATAACTAACTTATAAAAATAAATTAGTAATTAATTAGATATTAATTATTTATAAAAAATAAAAATCAATTAGATATTTTTATTTTTGTGTGAATTAATATTTGTAATGAAATTAATGAGTATATGTGTTATATACTTAATAAAATATTTTTTATATTCATCCAAAGGATATTTTAGTCATAAGGTACGAATAAACACCTATTTTATTTATAAGATCCATAGTTAAAAAGATTAATCATACCCCATCAAATGGAGAACAAATTTTAAATTAATATTTTGATAAATTAAAGATTTATATATGAAAACATATATAAAAGTTATTTTGAAGTGAGATATAAAATTTTACATAGTAATTTTTTGAAATATTTTTCTGATAAATTTAATATTTTTTTATGAATAGTAAATGTACGCTAAATTTAAATTTAAAACAACTTCTTTCATTGAGATAATTTATATGGTTAAATTATAATATTTAATGGCTTGAAATTATAAATAGAATATATTTTTACCATTTAATATAATTGATGTCTTTATAATTAAATTTTCATTAAATTCATTAGTAAAAAAATTTCAATCATTTTCAATGTTTTATCTTTTAAAACTCATTTTCTCATTTCAACAATGGGAATAAAATAAAATTAATTACGGTAAAATATATGTTTTGAACATGGAATATGGATTCCATATATGGAATCAGAAGGTCCAAATTGTCTGAATAAGTACCTTTTATTTTTGGACATTATGAATAGTAACTTCAGTAATTATATTATTTACCGTGTTTAAAAGGGAAATCAATAATATAAGGGTAAAAATTAATTTGATAGTATAAAAATACCATAAAAGGTGTCCTAATACTATTGGATGATATATTTCCGACCATGGGAATCCTTGGGTCTATTTGTGGCACACATAACAATGGTTTCATTATGAGATTGGTGGTACATATACCTCCATAAAAATCATTGGGTAATGTTTTATATATCATGATATAGACATGGATATAATTTATGGTTAATATGGTTCAGTGATTCATGGCAAGAACGAGGAGAGGAAATGGTTCAATTATGGTCTTTATCCGCTATGATTGTCTTGGCAGAGATCCATGAATGATATAAAATGATTATCTATGTGTATATTTGAATGCTAAATAATTTCATTTCTTATGTTATAACTATTGGGATTACATTTCACTTTTATGATTTATCCTAGGATATTATATTGTGATCATTTATATGCTTGATAAAATTTTTAAATGTTATGTTCTTATGAATATAATATGACTATTATTTAATTTTTTTACCATTACTGATCATTTGAGCTCACCCTTTTATAAGTTTATTTTTCTGAGGACATGAATAAGGTTATTAATTATGATATGAAAAAAAGTGTCTATATATGATGAAATATTTGCGAGAGAATGTAGATGTTTGATGAACTAATTAAGCATGTTTATTAATTTCTAATGACACTATATTGATATGGTATTATCCTAGTTTTGTTACATGTTGTAATAAATATAATTAAATTATGAAGTGATTTCATTGTATGTCAATAATGTGTCAAAATAGTTGGTATAAGAGGAATGATATAGATTTCCTTTGGAAACTAGGATGATAAAGCCTTAAGGATATGTCTATGTATAAGATACACTTTTAGTTATTTAGAAATGACCGTGAATAACCTAGGAAAAAAACTACTGTGTCCTAAATTGAAATTTTATTCTTGATTTTGTGGTTTTTCTATTATTATTAATGTTTCCCACACTATGATTCTGGGTTTTATTCAAGCGTTGGAACCCAAAGGAACTGCGTTAATGGTGAATGTGATGGAAAATGCATTGATTGTTTCTGAGAGAAACCAAATTTTAAGGAAGTTTGAATAATAAATTCTATAGCCATGTTCAGACAAATTTTACAATCTATGATTCAGGCCATACATCCAAATGAACAATGGATGGAGAAAAATTTTGTTGATTTCGTCATGAGGCAACATCCACCTTCATTAAATAGGTGTTTTGATTTATTAGTGGCTGAACAATGGATCAATGCCACCGAAAATATATTTTCAGTTATATTAAGTTCTATACATTATTAATTCATATTATCACTATATCATTTGGATGGTGAAGATAATAAATGGTGGAATCTAATAAAGAATATTAGATAAGAGATGTAATTGAGTCCACAGAATGACATTAGTTCATGAAATTATTTTTTCAGTAAGTACATTCATCTTATTCGTTGATCAAATATGTAGAAGGATTTATTGGATCATAAGAAAAAAGATGATTAATTTGTTGGTACCTAAGAAGAAAATTATACAAGACATACAAGGTACACTTCTGGAATTGTTATCCAACCTAAGAGTAAGATTTATCGATTCTTTGGTGGCTTAAAACCAATCTATGAATGGAATTAGTGATAAGGGACTTCAATAGCTAAGTGGAAATAGTTTGATGTGCTCTCATGATTGAGATGGATATCGGTGTAACATATCGGTCACATGGGTTTCATAAGAAGTGAAAAATGGAATTCAAAATGAAATTTAATGACGATAATGAAAAGAAGTTGATTTTTTCCTTATGCTCATAATGTTGAAGGAAACATGGATTAAATATTCATAAAATTAATAGTAAATGTTTTAAGTGTGGAAAAGAAGATCACCGAGAAATGTAAAGTCGAAGTGATTGGAAAATGATGTAATTTTTTTTGAACAATGAAAAGGCTACACTGAATGAACCTCATACACATCAATATTACAAGTGCAAGGAAATGGGGCATTATGACACTCAATGCACCTATATAAGGGTTATTGATAATGATCAAAATCAACATAATCTTAAGGCCAAAGAAAAAAGGTCACATGAAATTACTATCGACAACGTGGAGTACAATAATGAAGTGGTTAAAGGTACACTTACAATCCACTATAAAGTGGAAAATGCTTTATTTGATTCTGGATCCACCCACTCATTTATTTTTGAAGAATATTTTTAGGGTATCATTGTATTACAACAACAATTAGATATTGAGTTAGCAATGAAAACTCTTAATGGCACAATAGTTGCATAAAATTTTTATAATTCTTCCCTAATTGATGTTTGTGGGAAAGTGCTTGATGAAAAATCTTGTGATCCTCCCAATAGTGGAATTTGATTTGATTATAAGCATGAATTGGATTTCATTATATGGATATCAAATCAATTTCAATATAAGGGAAGTAAAATTTCATATTCAAGATCAATCTACAATAATTTTTCGATGGAATGATGAATACAACCTTCTTATAGAAATTTCTTCCATATTTTGGATCTTGATACCAATAAAATAAGATTACTTATATTCAATGTCTGGGGAGAAACACGTAATTAAGAATATGCACACAGGATTGGAGTTTGATTACGACTTTCGGGAGGATTTTCTAGGTATTCCACCAAATAGTGAAGTTGAGTTTTTAGTATAACTCATGCCAGGGGTTATTCCTACTTCAAAGTCTCCGTATATAATTATAAGGACTCGACCATAAACATTAATTATTATTTAATTAAATGAATAATTCACATTGAAGATCTTTTTAGGTTTAGAGTTTTAGGGAATTAGTACATATCTATTACATATCAAAGATTACAAATTAGACACATCTACTTTGCTTCCATTTTTTTACAAAATAAAAACATTTGAACAAAATAGTCATGTCCAGTTCCTTGTTTTAGACATCCTGACATTTCCTTCATCCAATCCTTGACCCTATTCAACTTTATGCCCTATGAAAAACATTTCAAAAAAACTTGGGATGCGTATAAAAAGCTCAATAAGGGTTATAAAAATACGGAATGAAAACATTAGTCCATGTATACATAATAATCAATGAAATCATACTTTACTCATAAAACATAATAAATTTAACATACCTCATTAAATCAAAGTATTTAAAAATAACTCATAGAAATCATAAGACATAATGGTAACTTGATGCATTCATAACATTATTGCTTCGGGAGTAACCCTCATGGTTACGTTTGGAATACCCATCATATTATATTCCCTAAATCTCTTCGGAGAGACCTTAACGTTTAAGTCCTTCGCATTACCCAATGCATTGGAGAGCTATATCGGGTTCACCCGCCCTTAGTTATCATGGAACCACTCGTTTTCATAAACAAGGCCCATGAAACATAACATAATCATAGCACATAACTTAAGCATAAAGGAAATATAACATTCCCACATTGCAATAACTATATAACATTTAAGATATTGAAATAATGAATCAATTCAAAAAAACCAAATCCAAAACCATATAAAACATTTAATAAAGATATTTTTGAATCAAAGTGTCCCATACCACCATGAAGATTTTAATGTTTTAAACCATTAATATCCATATAAATAAATCCATAATTTTTTTTTCAAAACATGGATATTAATAAGAATAAATCATTAAAACATTTAAAGCGATATTTTAGTTAAAGGGTTTTTACCAAAATTAGAGACACTTGAATATAATAATTGAGGAATAACATTTAATCAGAAAATTATAATATCCTGAGAATAAATGGATTCATGATATAATATTCCAAAGGACAATATATACACCATATAACAGTGAATTGGTGCATAACAACAATTATGTTTCAATAGAAATGTAAAATTAGATGAAATCCCTTATAAAGAAGGTATCATTAAATTAAGGATAAATCAATCCGAAAATTATGTGTGACAAATATAAATGCAGCCAATATAAGTGGATATTAAGTGTAAAACAATAAATTGTCATTCAAACATATTCAAGGGATTTCATATTCAATAACTACATCTGTAACCCAAAGAAATCAAAATTGGGTTAAAAACTTACCTTGGTAAAATTCGACAGCCTAATAACATCACATTAAAATTCATAAAATTAGTTGATGAGAGAGAAAATGGAATCTCATCACTTGGACATAAAATTTACATCAATAAGGATATATAATAACATATCCCAATATAAAAATATGAAAATTAAAAGACATAACAAAATAAGTCTTTTTAAAAGAGGAGTGTGAAAGGTTCCCTTAGAGATTTGGGAAACTTTCGAAACGTACACCCCATGAAATAAGTTTCATACAATGAAGATGTAAATAACCATAAATGAGAGTATATCATAAAAATAGTAAAATAATGGGTAGTAAATACACCACACAAAAGTAAATAGTGGCCAGTGTAGAATAAATCTCATGGGAATAAAAGTGAGATGAAAAATCCCTTACGAAAACTCTGCAACCTAACGGCGCCACTTAAAACTTTCAAAAATGGATTAATGATACCAAATACGGTCTATCATAATATTAACATAAAAACTACATAATGAGGAATATAATAGAACATCCCCAAACATAGTAATGTTGAGATTAAAATAAATGACATAAAAGAGAGTACTTAAAAAGAAAGAGAGAGGTACAATCCCTTACATCAAGTCCAACGTGTCTAGTTCGTTTCTGTATATTACTGAATAATAAACATTGGTTAATTTATAATTTCTTAAGTTCCACATTATTTATTATTATTCAGTTTATATCACATATTATAATGTTATAATAATTGGTTAATAATGTGAGTTCATATCAGAAGTTTTTGTCGATGTTTGGTACATGAGTCAAAAATGAACTTGTTTGAATGTGATTGTCCATATAGTTATAAGTAAATCATATCCAGAATAGTATTAATGATTTTATATCATATATATCCAGTACATATTCGTTTTATACTATTCTATAACGTTTTGAGATTAAAATAAATGAAATGCACCGTTCATGGAGCCGGTAGGCCGTACGTATGCATGAACGCTACTTTCATTTCTTTGACATATTAATGGAAGTAAAAATATTTGAGGGATATATATATTATAATTCCAGTATAATATATATATTTTATATGTCACATATGATCATTAATTTTATAATTTATACATTCCTTGTATTGCATGAACGAGTCGATCACTTGAGGGGGCGGTAGTCCACACTTCCTCATATGAAATTATCGCATTTTCACAACATGCAAAGCATAAAGGTATGTTTTAAATATAAAATATAGAAGCATAGGGAAAACATAAATACCATATATATATTATATAAATTACAGTTAAATCACAATGGCCTCCATGAATGGTGTTAAGAGAAGATTGAACAATCATCGTTTCATGAGGCAGTAATTCGCCATTCACAGAAACAGTATGTTCTTTAACCGTTAGATGAAGGTGTGTGTAAGTGTAGCTTGAATAATTCACATAAAAACATCCTAGTATATATAATATACTAGTGTTGTTACAAAATAAAGTAATAAAAAGTGTTTAGGGGTTTGGAGATATAAAATAAAACAAAAGAACACAGGTGAAGACATTACCTTTAAATCGGGCAACTTCTCTTGGTTTGAACCAAAAGGGTTTGATGAATAGCATTCTGCCAAAGGTGAGGCTTAAATGATGAATATTTGGATGTGTAGAGATTAAATGGGGAGCGTTTGTCCGAGCCAAAGTCTTGAGAGGCGTGGTTTATGTGGTAGAGGTGGGGGCCTTTTATAAACGAAGAGGGGAACTCTTGGAAAGTCATAAAATATTACATTATTATAAAAAGATTTTCATATTTTAACGGTCACAAAAGGATATATTTTGAGGATAAGGTGATAATGTTTTTAAATCCACCCATACAATAGATTTGGGAGAATTTATGTCTTAGATTTCAGAATATCTTCTCATTTTATTTAAATCTTTCATTTATGAGGTAATTGCTGCATCATCACGGTGTCATAAATAAATTAATTTATTTAATGTATAAAAATTATTAAAAAAATATCATGATGTAATAAATCGATTTATATTTCTAATTAATATTTGTATTAAAAAATATGACTTGTATAACCCCATGTAAAAATTGTTTTAGTAAAACAATACATGATTGTGACATTTTAATTTTAACATTAAATAAAAAGTTATTCATGTCATTTTCCAACCAAAGTAGATACGTGGGGTCCCCAAGTAGACTCATAGATTGTCTTGTTCAGCCATGACTCATCCAATAAGGGTAGGACATGTGTAAAGGTCATTTTATATTATTATAATATTATCTTTACAATAAATTACATTAATTAACTTTAATCGCGATTAATAAAACTTAAAAGTTAATATTCACTAAAAAATATTTTAATCTCAATGACCACATTTTAATTCCTAATTACAACCATGTATGTTGGATTTTTTAAAATCAAATCAAAGAAGTGGTAAAGTTTCATTTAAACGAAAAATAAATTTCTTTAACTACCACTTAGTGGTTTCACTATTCATTAAAAATTGATGTTTTTCAGAAAAATACAAAAATTTCACCTAAGGCTATATTCGATATTCCAAATTCAAAAATGATGTCTATTTTAAAAAATTACAAATATATATGTTGCATTAATTAATTTAATAATTCATTATCGATGTCAATACAAATAGCGTGTTTTTAAGAAACAATATATATTAAAAGATTGACACTAGTTTTAGTCCAATTTGAAAGTGAAATTAATTCCAATTACCAACATTAGATTAAATGGTAAAAATATATTCTAATTAAACATTAATATCAATTAAAAAAATAATCTATCCATATAAATAAATCATATTAAAAGGAGGTTTGGAATTAAAATGCAACATTTTCACTAAAAATGATCTTTATTGGAAAAATAACAAAAATTTACACAAAGTAAATTTTGATGTCCAGATTCTAAAGAATTATTTTATTTTTTCAAATAAAACATATATAATTTTCAAAATTATATTTAAAAAGTTTTCTCCATCAAAAGGTGATTAATGGACCTTTTATAAAATATTGGAAGATTAATGCTTAAAACTGGATTCATTTTCATTTTAAGCCACTAACATTTATTGGTTAATAGTAAAAATATTTAACAAACATATGTAATAATTTTGTAATTATTTATGTTCATTACCACCATTACAATGGCTAGGTATTAACTATTATAATATTGTTATATGATTAGTGTGCAACGTAAGATATTAATGAAACTCGTTGTTGTGTATTGGGTACGCCATTGAGCATTGCAGTCCCTTTAAAGTAGTATTAACATTTATTCAAAAATATTGATAAACATTAGAATGTAAAATTATTTATTTCCTTGGGATGTTACATCCTTCCCCCCTTTTGGGAATTTCGTCCTCACAATTTCAAAATTGGGATTGGAAGCTTCATTGAATGTCCCACATCGGAATAAGAGTCAGTCAAACTATTACTTTAAAAAAGGGAGAGAAATACAAAGGTCTCCTAAGTTAACCCATAATAGGAATAAAATTATGAAAATATGGAAATGGAGGGGAAAACAAAGGGTCATGTTATGATGGAGAGTGATAGAAACATGCCTATGAGAATTTTAACCACAAGAAAATTACAAACTTTTGATCGGTTTAATGGTATTCGATTCCCCATTAGGAAAAGTTAACAGACAACATTTTTTTAGTTACTCTTCATTGAGGAATTTCTTTTTGAGCTTAACTAAATCATAATGAAACATACATACTTGTCACGTAGACATTCATCTTTTACTAGATTCCTTAATCAAACTCATATTTTCACCAAAAGATGAGTATTTAGGAATACTTGTTCGCCTTAAGAGTATTATATTCAAATTATTGAGAATCACATAATCCTCAAAAGAGAACTATATATTTCCCATGTCTTTATATCTCAACCAAAACCAAACCAAAAAGTTTAGTACGAGATCATATAATACCCAAAAAAGGATATATTTTTTTTACAAAAAGAAAAACTACTCATAATCTCCCAAATTTTTCAAAAAACCCAATGTTCAATGAAGACCATTCAATAAAAAATTTCTCCATAAAATTCTTCAATGTAAAGTAAACTAAGATTGAATCCCAAATATTTGAAGGATTTAATAACATAGTCTCAGAAGGTACAAATTAACATTTATCTCCAAATAACATCAGATTTTCTTAAAGTATTATACTGAAAAGTAATTAACCTAATCACATATCCTCCATGATAGGTTAATAATTTACATAGATAACCCAAAATCAACTTACTCTTGATTAATAAAATCATCTAACTAAATATAATTAGTAAAACTAACCCGGGACTTCACGTAGTCCAGTGGTAGGCGATAAATACCAGTCGCACTTTGGTTGTTGGTTCGATTCCGGCAGCTTTGTCCGACATGATGGGTTGTCACATGGTCTGTGTGTTGTCCTTTTTACAATGCTATATAATTCATAAAACATTCCCTAAAGCAAGATAAAATCATAAAAAATAACCATAACAAAATTTAACCTCATGTTTATATCACGTCGTTCATATTCCATCATAACATATAGTAACCCATAATTACCTCAAATGCTAGGATTATATAAACCCTAATGGCTACCTTTATAATTATTACCTGAACATCCATGTCGAGTTGGTTCTCTCTTACATGATGCATTAAAGAAATCACCAAGGTTCAAGTGGTTCATCATGACTCATAGTAGTAGGTTTATAATAACCACAAGATTTATCATTGAATCCCCCATTTAATCCAGTCTCTTAATCAGAGAACCACCACAGTTTCCTTCAAACCCATTGTCACTTTGGTGCCTGCTAGATCCATCCATTTACTAAAACCAGAAATATCAGCATGAGTATATCAACAAAATCCTCATGTACTAAAGAGGAAGATAAACACTAAGATATACTTATCCAAGTTATCTCAAACACATTCCAACATTCAAAAATGAAAATGACTCTATATAATATAATAACCATTGTGGTTATACACAACTTGTCACTTACCACTATAACCTATAATGTTATCTAATACATCCTTTGATACCAACTATAAGTACCTGGCCTTAAACATTACTTATTATTGAATTAAATGAATAATTCACATTGTGGATATTTTCAGGTTTAGATTTTTAGAGAATTAAGACATAACTATTACATCTCAAAGATTACAAAGAAGAAAAATCTACTCAGCTTCCATTATTTCACAAAATAAAAACTCTTGAACAAAAGAGTCATGTCTAGTTCCTTGTTTTAGATAGCCTGACAATTCCTTGATCTGATCCTTGACCCTATTCAACTTTATGCCCTGTGAGAAACATCTAAAAAAAATTGGGATGAACATAAAAAACTCAGTAAGGGTTATAACAAAATTGAAAGAAAACATTAGTCCATGTATACATAAAAATAAATGAAATCATACTTTACTCATAAAATATAAGCAATTTAACAGACCTCATTAAATCATAGGATTTACGAATAACTCATAGAAATCATAATACATAAAGGTAACATGAGCCATTCATGACATTCTTACGTAAGGAGTAACCCCCATGGTTACATTTGGAATACCCATCACAATATATTCCCTAAATCTATTCTTAGAAACATTAACGTTTTACCCCTTCACGTTACCCAATGCATTGGAGAGCTATATAGGGCTCACCCGCCCTTAGTTTATCACGGAACCACCCGTTTTCATAAACAATTCCCAAGAAAAAAATCATAATCATAGCACATAACTTAAGAATAATGAAAAGATAACATTCCCACATTTCAATAACAATATAACATTTTAAGATATTGAAATAATGAATCCATTCAAAAAAACCATTTTCAAAACCATTTAAAACATTTAATAAAGAGGTTTTTGAATCAAAGTGTCCCATACCACCTTGAATATTTTAACGTCTTAAACCATTAATATTCATATAAATAAATCCTTAAAACCATTTTGAAAATATTGATATTAATAATAACAAATCATTAAAACATTTTAAGAAATATTTTAGTTAAAGGGTTTTTTACCAAAAATAGAGACACTTGAATACAATAATTGAAAAATAAAATTTAATCAAAACTTTATAATATCATGAGAATAAATGGATTCATGACATAATATTCCAGATAACAGTATATACACCATATAAGAGTGAATTGGTTCATAAAAAAAATGAAGTTTCAATAGAAATGTAAAATGAGATGAAATCCCTTACTAAGAATGTATCCTTAAATTATGGATAAATCAGTCACAAAATTATGTGTGAAAAATATAAATACACCCATTATAAGTGGATATTAAGTGTAAAACAATCAAAGTTCATTAAAACATATTCAATGGATGACATATTAAATAACTACATGTTGAACCCAAAGAAATCGAAACTGGGTTAAAAAGTTACCTTGGTAAAATTCGACAGCCTGACAGCGTAACTTTAAAATTAATAAAATTAGTTTATGAGAGGGAAAATGGTATCTCATCACATGGAAATAAAATTTACATCAATAAGGATATATAAGAACATATCCCAACATAAAAAGATGTAAATTAAAAGACAGAAAAAAATAAGTCTTTTTAAAAGAGGTGTGTGAAATGTTCCCTTGCCGATTTGTGCAACTTTCGAAACGTACACCCCATGAAAGAAGGGTCATACAATGAAGATGTAAATAACCATAAATGAGAGTATATTATACAAATATTAAAATAATGGGAAGTAAATACACCACACAAAAGTAAATAGTGGCCAATGTAGCATGAATCCAACGGGAATAAAATTGAGATGAAAAATCTCTTATGAAAACTCAGCAGCCTAACGATGCCACTTAAAACATCCAAAAATGGATTTATGATATCAAATAGGGTCTCTCATAATATTAACATAAAAATTAACTAATTAGGAATATAAAATAACATCCCAAACATAAAAAAGATGAGCATAAAAGAAATGACATAAAAGAGAGTTCTTAAAAAGAAAGAGAGAGGTAGGATCCCTTACCTCAAGTCCGACTTGTCTTGTTCGTTTCATTATATTCCTGAATAACAAAATTTGGTAAATTTATAATTTCTTAAGTTCCTCCATTAAATATTATTATTCAGTTCATATCACAAATTATAATTTTATAATAATTGGATAATAATGTGATTTCATATCAGACGTTTTTTGTCGATGTTTAGTACATGAGTAAAAAATGAACTTGTTTGAAAATGACTGTCCATGTAGTTATAAGTATATCATCTCCAGAATAGTATTAATGATTTAAATATAAAATATATCCAGTAAATATTAATTTAATACTCTTCCATAACATTTGGAGATAAAAATAATTGAAATGCACTGTTCATGGAGATGGTAGGCCGTACGTACGCATGAATGTAACTTTCATTTCTTTGACATATTAATGGAATTAAAAATAACTGAGAGATTTATATATTATAATTACATTATAATATATATTTTTTATATGACACGTAAGTTCATTAATTTCATTCTTTATATATTTCATGTATTTCATGAACGAGTCACATCGCTTGAGGGGCGGTAGTCCACACTTCCTCGTATGAAAATATCGCATTTTCACAACATGAAAAGCATAAAGGTATGTTTTAAATATAAAATATAGAAGAATATAGAAAAAATAAATACCATATATATAATATATAAAATACATTGACATCATAATGGCCCCAATTAAAGGTGTTAAGAGAAGATTGAACAATCATCATTTCATGAGGCATTAATTCGCCATCCATAGAAACAGTATGTTATTTAACTATTAGAAGGAGGTGTGTGTAATTGAAGCTAGAATACATCACATAACAACATACTAGTATATTGAATATACTGGTTTTGTTATAAAAAAAGTAATAAAAGTAGTTTAGGGGTTTGGAAAAGAAAAATAACACAAAAGAACACAAGTGAAGACATTGCCATTAAATCGGGTAAGTCCTCTTGGCATGAACCAAAAGGTTTTTGTTGAAGAGAATTATTCCAAAGATGAGGATTCAATGATGAATAGAGGGATTTGGAGAGATTAAATGGGAAGGGGTTGTCCAATCCAAAGGATTGAGAGGTGTGGGTAAGGTGGTAGAGGTGGGGGCCATTTATAAGAGAAGAGGAGGGGCACTCTTGGGAAGTTATAAAATATTATTTTATTATAAAATGATTTTGGGAATTTAAAGGTCCCAAAAGAGTATATTTCGAGGATCGGGTGATAAGGTTTCGAAATCTGCCCATAAAATAGGTTTGTGACAAGTGTCAGACTTAGATTTCACCATATCTTCTCATTTTATTTAAATCGTTCATTTTTGTGGTAATCACTACATCATCACGGTGTCATAAATAAAATAATTTATTTAAGGTATGAAAATTATAAACAAATATCATGATGTATGAAATCTTTTTATATTTCTAATTAATATTTATAGTACAAAATATGACTTGTATAACCCCATGTAAAAATTGTTTCAGTAAAACATTACATGTTTGTGACATTTTAATTTTAACTATAAATAAAAAAGTTATTCATGTCATTTTCCTAACAATGTGTCTCCATGGGGTCCCCATGTTGATCCATGGATATTATTGGTTGATCATGACTCATCCAATAAGGGTAGGACATGTGTCATGGTCATTTAATATTATTATAATATTATCTTTACCTTAAATCACACTAATTACCTTTAATCCTGATTAATAAAACATAAAAGTTAATATTCACTAAAAAAATATTTTAATCTCAATGAACACATTTTACATCCTAATTACAACCATGTATGTTGGATTTTTGAACATAAAATCAATGAATTGGTAAATTTTCATTTCAACAAAAAATCAATTTCTTTAACTACCACTTAGTGGTTTCACTATTCATTAAAATTTGATGTTTTTCAGAAAAAAACCAAAAATTCACCTAAAGATATATTTGATATTCCAAATTCAAAAATGATGTCTATTTTAAAAAAATTCCAAATATATATTTTTTATTAATTAATTTAATAATTCATTTTCGATGTCAAAACAAATTGTGTGTTTTTAAGAAATAATATCTATTAAAATATTGACACTAGTTTAAGTCCAATTTCAAAGTGAAATTAATTCAAATTTCCAACATTGGATTAAATGGTAAAAATATATTGTAAATAAAATTTAATATAAATTAAAAAGATTATATATCCAAAGAAATAAATCATATTAAAAGGAGGATTTGAATAAAAAGCAACATTTTCACAAAAATGATGTTTATCGGAAAAATTAAAAAACATTACACAAAGTAAATTATGATGTCGAGATTCTAAAGAACGATTTTATTTTGGCAAATAAAACATATACAATTTTAAAAAGTATATTTAAAATGGGTTCTCCATCAAAAGGCTGTTAATCGACCTTTTAAAGAATAATAAATGATTTATGCTTAAAATTGGATTCATTTTCATTTTAAGCCTATAAGATTTATTGGATAAAAGTAAAAATGTTTAACAAACCTATGTAATCATTTTGAAGTTATTTATATTCAGTCCTTCAATTAAAATGGCTTGGTGTTAACTATTATAATATTATTATATTATTAGTGTGCTACATAAGATTTCAAAGAAACTCTTTGTTGCATATTGTGTACTCCATCGATCATAGAATTCTCTTTAAAGTATTATTAACATTTATTCACAAATATTGATAAAACATAAAATGTAATATTATTTATTTAATTGGTATGTTACATCCTTCCCCCCTTTTAGGAATTGCGTCCTTGCAATTTCAAAATTGGGCTTGGAAACTTCATTGAAAGTCCCACATCAGAACAAGATTCAGTAAAACTATCACTTTAAAAGAAAGTGAGAGAAGTACAAAGGTCACCCGAGTTAACCCATAATAGTATTACTAGTATGAAAATATGGATACGGGGGAGAAAAAAATGGTTATTTACTGATGGAGGGGGATAGAAACATGCCTATGAGAAAGATAACCACAAGAAAATGACAAACTTGTGATTGGTTTAACGGTATTTGATTCCCCGGTAGCGAAAGTTAACAAAAAACATTTTTTTAAGTTAATCTTCATTGAGGAATTTATTATTGAGCTTAACTAAATAATAATGAATCATACTTACTTGTCACGTAGACTTTCAACTTTTACTATATTCCTTAATCAAACTCATATTTTCTCCAAAAGACGAGTACTTAGGATGACTTGTTCGCATTAAGAGTACTATAATCAACTTCATGAGAATCACATAATACACAAAAGAGAACCATATATTTCCCATATATTTTTTATCTCAAACAAAATCAAACAAAACATTTTAGTACGAGATAAGATAATACACAAAAATGATATTTCTTTTTACAAAATGAAAAACTACTCTTAATCTCCAAAAATTTTCAAACAAAACCCAAAGTTCAACGAAGACCATTCAATAAACAATTTGTCCATAAAATTCATCAAAGTAAACTCAACTAAGATTGAAACCCAAATATTTGAAGGATTTAATCACATAGTCTCCCAAGGTACTAATTGACATTTATCTCCAAATAACATCAGTTTCTCTTAAAGTCTCATACTAAAAAGTAATTAACCTAATCACATATCCTTAATGATAGGTTAATAATTTACATAGATAACCCACAATCAAGATACTCTTGATTCATAAAATCATATAACAAAAAAAATTTAGTAAAACTAACCAGGGAATTCATGTAGTCTAGTGGTAGGCGATAAATACTAGTCGCACATTGGTTGTGGGTTCGATTCCCGCAGCTTTGTCCGACAAGACGGGTTGTCACACGGTCTGTGTGTTGTCATTTTCCCAAAACTATATAATTCTTAAAACATTCCCCAAAACGAGATAAAATCTTCATAAATAACCATAACATAATTTAACCTCAAGTTTTTCTCATGTCGTTCATATTCCATCATAACGTATAGTAACCCATAATTACCACAAAAGTAAGGATCACAGAAACCATAATGGCTACCTTTATAATTATTAAATTAACTTCAATGTCGAGTTGGTTATCTTGTACATGATTCATTAGAGAACTAACCAAGGTTCAAGTGCTCGATCATGACTCCTGATAGATGGATTAGAATAACCATGAGATTTCACATTGAATCCCCCATTTCATCTAGTCTCTTAATCCGAGAACCACCATAGTTTCCTTCAAACCCATTGTCACTTTGGTTCCTACTAGATCCATCCATTTACTAAAACAAGAAATATCAGTGTGAGTATATCAACAAAATCATCATGTACTAAATAGGAAGATAAACATTAAGATATACTTATTCAATTTATCTCAATCTAATTCCAAAATTCAAAAATAACAATGACTCTATATAATATAATAACCATTATGGTTATACACAACTTGTTACTTAACACACTAACCTATAAAGTTATCTAAACCATCCTTTGATACCAACTATAAGTACCCGACCTTAAACATTACTTTTTATTGAATTAAATGAATAATTCACATTGAGGATCATTTTTTTGTTTAGAGTTTTATAGAATTAAGACATAACTATTACATCTCAAAGATTACAAAGTAGACAAATCTACTCAGCTTCAATTTTTTCACAAAATAAAAACTCTTGAACAAAAGAGTCATGGCTAGTTCCTTTTTTTAGACATCCTGACATTTCCATGATCCCATCTTTGACCCTATTCAGCTTTATGTCCTATGAAAAACATCTCAAAAAAATTGGGATGAGCATAAAAAGCTCAGTAAGGGATATAACAATACAGAAAGAAAACAATAGTCCATGTATACATAAGATTCAATGAAATCATACTTTACTCATAAAACACAATCAATTTAACATACCTCATGAAATCATAGGATTTATAAATAACTCATTGAAATCATAAGTCATAAAGTTAACTTGAGGCATTCATAACATTCTTACGTAGGGAGTAGCCCTCATGGTTATGTTTGGAACACCCATCCCTGTATATTCCATAACTCTCTTCAGAGAAACCATAATGTTTAACCCCTTCGTGTTACCCAATGCATTCGAGAGCTATATCGGGCTCACCCGCCCTTAGTTTATCATGGAACCACCTGTTTTCATAAACAATGACCAAGAAAAAAAACATTCTCATAGAAAATAACTTAAGAATAAAGGAAAGATAACATTCCCACATTGCAATAACAATATAACATTTTAAGATAATGAAATAATGAATCCATTCAAAAAAAACCATTATCAAAACCATTTAAAAAATTTAATAAAGAGATTTTTGAATCAAAGTGTCCCATACCACCTTGAAGATTTTGAAATTTTAAACCTTTAATATCCATATAAATAACTCCTTAAAACCATTTTGAAAACATGGATATTAATAAGAAAAAATTATTAAAACATTTTAAGTAATATTTTAGTTTAATGGTTTTTACCCAAATTAGAGACACTTGAAAACAATAATTGAGGAATAACATTTAATCAAAAAATTATAATATCATGAGAATAAATGGATTCATGATATTATATTCCAAATGATAGTATATACACCATATAATAGTGAATTGGTGCATAACAACAATGAAGTCTCCATAGAAATGTAAAATGAGATGAAATCCCTTATTAAGAAGGTATCCTTAAATTAAGGATAAATCAATCTCAAAATTATGTATGAAAAATATAAATACACCCAATATAAGTGGATATTAAGTGTAAAAAAATCAATGGTAATTAACACATATTCAATGGATTACATAATCAATAACAACATGTTGATCCCAATGAAATTTAAATTGCGTTAAAAAGTTCCCTTGGTAAAATTCGACAGCCTAACAGTGTCACTTTAAAATTCATAAAATTAGTTGATGAGAGAGAAAATGGTATCTCAACACTTGGACATAAAATTTACATCAATAAGGATATATAAGAACATATCCTAATATAAAATGATTTAAATTAAAAGGCATAACAAAATAAATCTTTTCAAAAGAGGAGTGTGAAAGGTTCCCTTACCGATTTGGACAACTTTCGAAATGTACACCCCATGAAAGATGGGTCATAAAATGAAGATATAAATAACCATAAATGAGATTATATTATACAAATCGTAAAATAATGGGCAGTATATACAACACACAAAAGTAAATAGTGGCAAATGTATCATAAATCTCACGGGAATAAAAGTGAGATTAAAAATACCTTACAAAAACTCGGCAGCTTAACGACGCCACATAAAACATCCAAAAATGGATTAATGATATCAAATAGGGTCTCTCATAATATTAAAATAAAAATTACTTAATGAGGAATATAAAATAACATACCTAAACATATGAAATATGATCTTAAAAGAAATGACATAAAAGATAGTACTTAAGTAGAAAGAGAGAGGTAGGATCCCTTACATCAAGTCCGAATTGTCTTGTTCGTTTATTTATATTCCTGAATAATAAACATTGGTCAATTTATAATTTCTTAAGGTCTTCATTTAAATATTATTATTCAGTTCATATCACATATTATAATGTTGTAATAATTGGTTAATAATGTGAGTTCATATCATACCTTTTTGTCGATGTTTAGTACATGTGTCAAAAATAAACTTGTTTTAAAATTATTGTCCATGTAGTTATAAGTAAATCATCTCAAGAATAGTATTAATGATTTAAATATCATATATATCCATTACATATTCATTTTATACTATTCCATAACATTTGGAGATTAAAATAAATGAAATGTACCATTCATAGAGACGGTAGGCCGTACGTACGCATGCATTCTACTTTCATTTCTATGATATATTAATGGAATTAAAAATAATTGAAATATATATATTTTATAATTACAGTATAATATATATGTTTCATATGTCACATATTTTAATTAATTTCATTCTTTATATATTTCATGTATTTCATGAATGAGTCACACTACTTGATTGGGCGGTAGTCCACACTTCCTCGTATGAAATTATCGCATTTTCACAACATGCAGAGCATAAAGGTATGTTATAAATATAAAATACAAGAGAATATGGAAAAAAATACCATATATATCATATATAAAATACATTTACATCCTAATGGTCACCATGAAAGGAGTTAAGAGAAAATTGAACAATCATCATTTCATGAGGCAGTAATTCGCCATCCACAGAAACAGTTTGTTCTTTATCCATTTGAAGGTGGTGTGTGTAAGTGTAGCTCGGATAATTAAAATAACAACATCCTAGTATATTAAATATACTGGTGTTGTTACAAAAGAAAGGAAAAAAATATTTTAGGGGTTTAGAGAAGAAAAATAAAACAAAAGAACACAAGTGAAGACATTACCTTCAAATCGGGTAACTCCTCTTGGTTTGAACCAAAAAGGTTTCTTGAAGAGCATTCTCACAAAGTTGAGGCTTCAATGATTAAGAGAGGTTTTTGTAGAGATGAAATGGGCAGCGGTTAGCCGAGAAAAAGGCTTGAGAGGTGTGGTTAATGTGGTAGATGTGGGGGCCTTTTATAAGAGAAGAGGAGGGGCACTCTTGGAAAGTTATAAAATATTACTTTATTATAAAATGATTTTCGGATTATAAAGGTCCCAAATGAGGAAATTTCATGGATAAGGTGATATTGTTTCTAAATCCACCCATAAAATTGGTCTGTGACAAGTGTAAGACTTAGATTTCACCCAATCTTCTCATTTTATTTAAATCGTTCATTTATGAGGTAATTACTGAATCATCACTGTGTCAAAATAAAATAATTTATTTAACGTATGAAAATAATAAAAAAAAATTCATGATGTAGGAAATATTTTTAGATTTCTAATTAATATTTATTGTAATGAATTTGACTTTTATAACCACATGTAAAAATTGTTTTAGTAAAATAATACATGTTTGTGACATTTTAATTTTAAATATAAATAAAAAGTTATTAATGTCATTTTCCAACCAAAGTGGCTCCATGGGGTCCCCATGTTGTCCCATGGATTGTCTTGGTCGGCCAAGACTCATCCATTAAGGGTAGGACATGTATAAAGTTCATTTTATAATATTATAATATAATCTTTGCCTTAAATTACATTAATTACATTTAATCGCGATTAATCAAACGTAAAAGTTACTATTCACTAAAAAATTATTTTAATCTAAATGAACCACATTTTACTTCATAATGACGACCAAGTATGTCATATTTTTAAAAATAAAATCACAGAAGTGGTAATGTTTCATTTAAACGAAAAATCTGTTTCTTTAACTACCACTTAGCGATTTCACATTTCATCAACAATTGATGTTTTTCAGAAAAATACCAAAAATTCACCATAAGCTATATTTGATATTATGAATTCAAAAATTATGTCTATATTAAAAAATAGAAAATATATAAGTTTCATTAAATAATTTAATAATTCACTCCGATTGTCAAAACAAATACTGTGTTTTTAAGAAACAATATCTATTAAAAGATTGACACTAGTTTATGTCCAATTTCAAAGTGAAATTAATTCTAATGACCACCATTGAAATAAATAGTAAAAATATACTCTAAATACAATTTAATCTAAAATAAAAAGATAATATATCCATATAAATAAATCAGATTAAATGGAGGTTTTGAATTAAAATGCAACATTTTCAATAAAAATGATATTTATCGGAAAAATAAAAAAAATACAGAATTTAAATTTTGATATCCACATTCTAAAGAAGGATTTTTTTTTTCAAATGAAACATTTAAAATTTTCAAATGTATATTTAAAAACTGTTCTCTATCAAAAGGCGGTTAATCGATCTTTTAAAATAATATTAGAATATTTATGTTTAAAATTGGATTCATTTTCATTTTAAGCCTCTAACATTTATTGGATAAAAGTAAAAATATTTAACAAACATATGTAATCATTTTGAAGTTATTTCTGTTCATTCCCACCATTACAATGGCTAGGAGTTAACTATTATAATATTATTATATTATTAGTGTGCAACGTAAGATTTTAAAGACACTCGTTGTTGCGTATTGGGTACACCATCGAGCATAGCATTCCATTTAAAGTAGTATTAAAATTTATTCAAAAATATTGATAAACATTAGAATGTAATATTATTTATTTACTTAATAGGTTACAAGAAGGGACCCAATTGAGATTCATGAATTGAAGAAAAAACATCAAGAGAATCAATATATGGGATTAATATGCCCTATTTCATCACCTTGGGAAAACATGTTTTATTTGTTGAGAAGAAATATGGATTATTGAGAATTTGAATTGATTATTAAGAACATAACAAGATCACTATTATGAAAATATATCCCCTCTCATGCACTGATGACTTATTTCTCCAACTATGCATAGCTCAATACTTTTCCATGATTGATCTTGGTTCAGGGAATCATTAATTAAGGGTAAAAATCAGGATATACCAAAGATGTCATTCCATACAAGGTATAAAAACTATTTATTTATAGTGATACAATTTGGTCCTACTAATTCCCCATCTATATTAATTTATTTCATGAATATAGACATCAGATAATATCTATATTTTTTTGGTATTATTTATCGAGGATATTCGTGTCTCTTCAATAAGAATGGAAGAACATGAATATCACAGGAGAATTGTACTGATGACCCACAGAAAGGATATGATTTATTCCAAATTTACCATGTGTGAATTTTGTCTTGAAAAATATTCATTTTTTGGTCACTTAATCTCATGATAGGGGATATCTATGGATCTAGAAAAAATAGAGGTTATTGAATGATGGTGATGACGAACAATAGTTACTAAGATATGATGTTTTCTGGGTTTCACAAGATATTATCAATGTTTTATGATATATATTTTTAGATTCTCTAATCCACTCACCAAGTTGACTTAGAAAGGAGATATGTATGTTTGGATGGAGGAATTTGAAAATAATTTCATAGAGCTAAAAAGAATGTTAGCCAGTGCGCCTATGCTTACACTACCTTGTAGTGGAGAATGGTTTGGGATCTATAGTTATGCAACCAATAAGTGGATGGGCTGTGTTATCATTCAAAATGGAAATCTGGTAGCTTATGCCTCATGACAGTTGAAAATACATGATAAAAATTACCCCAATCATGATTTAGAGTTAGTTGTGGTAATCATTTAAGTAAAAATATGGAGGCATTATCTGTATGGTGAAAGGTGTGATATTTATACTAATCATAAAAGTTTAATGTATATTTTCACACAAAAGGAGGCGAATATGAACAAAAGAATAAGGATGGAGTTGAATAAATTTTACAGCTTCTCAATACATTACCACAAAGGGAAAGAGAATAATGTGGCAGAAGATTTGAGTAGAAAAGACCATGTTAGCTTATCCATGATGAGGATCACAAAAAATCCAATATATATGGATTTTCAAAGGATGTATCATGAAATATTAATGTTAGGGGAGAAATATTATCTTTATCAAATAAATTTTCAACAATCTATACAATTGAAGACTAATGTGGCAAAGAAAGATAATGTCGAGTTATAAAAGAATGTGAGAAACATTTTTGAATTCAACCTTTATTGTGATGAAATAATAAGGTTCAGCTACTAGTTTGTGTCCATCCCTTACTAGAATTAAAGAAAGAGCTATTGGATGAAGCTTATAGTTCTTCATTCTCTATTCACCCTGGTAGCACAAATATGCATAGGGGCATGAATGATTACATCTAGTGGGATGGAATGGAAAAAGATGTCATTGAATATGTCTATTGATGCTTGGTTTGTTAAAACGTTATGTCTGAGCGACAAAATTCTAAGGGGATGTTATAACCATTACACATACTATAATGGATAATAGAAAACATCGCTATGGACATTTTCATCATACATCCCAAAACATCCAATGTTAATAACGCTATCTGGGTTATAGTTGACCTTATTACAGAATCAGCACATTTCATTGCTATTAGAGAGGATTTCCCTCTTGATCGGCTTGCCCAAATATATGTATAAGATTTTGTAATAATTAATGGAGTACCACTTTCCATTATATATGATTATGATACATGGTTTGCATTTATGTTCTGGTGAAGACTTCAGTATTCTTAAGATAAAGAGTTGTGTTTCATCAATATTTACCATCCTCAAATAGGCGGTCTGTCTGAGAGGACAATTCAAACTCTGAATGACATATTGAGAGATTTTTCTATGGATATAATGTGTTTTTGGGATAAACACCTACCATTGATGGAATTGTATTAAAATAATTTACTTAAATAACGTATTAATAAGGATCCATATAAATACCTCTATGGAAAGATGTGAAAAAATCCAACTTTTTGGGATGATGTTGGGGGAAAACCTATGAGGACCTGATCTTGTGCATAAAATGGAAAAAAGTTCAGATCGATTCAATAAATCATAAGATTAGCTGAGAGTTGAAAAATAATTATTTCAACAACCAAAGAAAATACATAGAGTTTGAATATGGTGATAAGGTGTTCTAACGAATATATCTTTGGGGGAGAGTAATGATATTTGGAAATAAGGGAAAATTTAGCCCAAGGTATATCATTCATTTTGGAATTTTGGATTGTGTTGGGAAGGAATCATACGAACTGGTTCTTCCATAGACACTCTATCATGTTCATGATAGGTTCCGTTTATCTCTCCTAAGAAAGTACATAACTGATCCTTCACATATACTGATCTAAGAAGTCGTACCATTAGAGAAAGATCTTTCTTTTGAAGAACAAATGTTACAGATTATGAATCGTAGGGAAAATGTTCAATAAAACAAGACCACTCGTTTTGTTAATTTTTTTTCAAAGAACCATTTATTATAAGAAGCTACATGAAATATTTAGGATATTATGAGAGAGACTTATCATCATCTGTTTGTTTCCATGTAAGGAATTTGGAGGGTGAAATTCAGTTTAAGCGGGGTAGAATGTAACACCCATATGTTTTTATGATGTATTTTTTTTAAATTAAATTTGGTTCTTCAATATCATGATTTGCATGAAATCGTGTGTTTAGACAAATGAGAGATACCCTTAATATAAAATTATTTTTATAGCCAGGTAGTTAGTTTAGCAGGAATAAATTAAACTAAATTATGAAAATGCATTTAAGAATTCATTAGATATTTATTATTTACGAACAATATAAATCAATAAGATAGTTGTGTTTTTAATTAATTTTGGTAATGAAATTAATGAGATTTATTTGTTATATTTTTAATGGAATATTATTTATACTCATCCAATGGATATTCTAGTCATGGGTTATGAATATAAACCTATGTTATTTATAAGAACCTTTTATTAAAAGATTAATTATACATGTTTGATAGGAGAACCCATTTTAAATTATTATTTTGAAACATTAATAATTCATATATAAAACCATAAACCTGTTATTTTGATGTAGGATATAAAAAATTACTTTGGTTAAATTTATGTAATTTTTCGGATAACTTTCATGCTTTGATGAATAGTAAAAATACAATAAAATTTAATAAAAAACAAATTTTTTCTTCGAGATAATATATATAGTTAATTATAATATTGAATTGATTGAACATATATATATAATATATTATTAAAATATAATATAATTTATGTCACTATAAATAAATTTACATTTAAGTTATAGGTAAAAACATTTCAATCTTTTTAAATGTATTAATTTTTAATACTTATTTTCTCATTACAACAACGTGAATAATTTAAAATTAATTACTGCAAATTATATTTGTTGAATTTGGAAAAATGGATTCCATATATGGAATCATATGTCTAAATTGTTTTAATATGGACCTTTTATATTTCGAAATTATTAATAGTATGTTCATTAACTATTTTTTTACCATGTTTAATAGGTAAATTGTGTAAATAAGTGTTAAAAAATAATAATTTATCATTATAAAACTACTCTGAAACATGTTCCAATTCTATTAGATGAGATATTTATGACCACAAGTATCCTTGGGTCTATTTTTTAATACCATGGATTATTTTGAATGTGAAAATGACATCTTATAAAAATTAACTTAAATTAAATATATTTACAATCTAAACACATATATTTTACTAAATCAAGTCTAATATTCAATTATATAACTGATCACCATGCCCATAAATATTAAATAGAAAGCTAAAAATATTTTCTATGTCATAGTATTTTATTTATAATTCATAAACATTAGATAAATATATTTTATTATGACACAATTATGATGAAGTGATTACCTCAGTAATGAAGGATTCAAATAAATGAATTTATAATTATTAAAAAAAATGTAATTTGTTATTTTGATGTCATGCACGAATTTTATTGATGATAATGAAATATTTTTCTTGATGAAATTCCTTATTTTATACAGAATAATTTTTTAGTATTTTCTAAAAAAAATCATGTATAAATACTGTAAAAAATTAACATATTTCATAACCTAATATATAAGTTACTATGTTAAATGATATTAAATTTTCAAAGAATATATGATTTGAAAAAATAGTTAATATAAGTCCAAATATGTCATAATTGTTTTTTTACATGATATGGTAATTATAATAACCCAAAAAGTGAAAATACCATGATATCACGATGAGATTTGAAGGGGTAGAATAAGGATTAATTTAAAAAGATTAGTGTAATTGTTTTTGAAAAAAATAGCTAAATTTTTTTAGATGATTCGTATTCGAACAAAAATCATCTTATCATTGAATTAAATACGTTTTTTAAGTTATTTAGCCTAAATTTAATTTACAATAAATTAATATTTTGAGGGTTTCCTAAAGTGCCACCCTCCTCTCTAATAAAGGTTCACATCCTCCCTCTCAATTTCACTCTATTTTGAGCATTGATGCTCAGATAAAACCAAAAAATATATCCTCTCATCATTGTTAGAGACATTTTATAGGTTTTGGTTATTTCAAAAAACCAACTCCAGTGCCCTAATAAGAAATTTAGAGGAGGCACGTCGAGGAAAATGTAATCTCTTCTACCGATTCTTTCAAATTTATTACTTCTTCAATTCCATATTATTTAGATGATTATTTTTAAATAAATTTAATCAATATAAATAATATACAAATATTTAATTAAAAATTATGAAAACCATATTTTACATTCTATACATCTAATGAAAAATTTAATCACCGCGTGTGCGTACGTACGGATTACCATCTCCACACTATGGTGTAATCTATTTTTCGCACCCACCTTAAAGGGATATGTATAATTGTAGTAATAATAAACATATATGATAACTATTACATGATACTAATCCTGAGATAATATAAACCATCCAATTTAATACCATTCAAAAATTATTTGAACGATATTGTCGCTCATACGTATGTATGGCTTACAGTCTCTACGGTGCGATGTGATTTGTTCTACATAATCTTCATAAAACCATGATTATATAAATTAATTGAATTAGTAAATATAACATATATTATACTAATAACTTTATTTAAATGAAATAACTGTAACCTAAAAATCATAATATGAACTTGTCTAACAAAACACACATTGTAACATAAAGTAGTTAATACCCGAATAACGAGTAAAAATGAAATTTTACTAAAAAATGGATGAAAATATGATCATAAATTTTATCATAAAAAACATTATGATTATGTAATAAATTATTAACATTATTTAAATGATTATACATGAGTTTCAGATACATAAAAATAATTTTGAACATAAGGTAAGGAATATCATTTCCAATCACGTTTTATCTGAGATAGTTTATTTGTATGTATTTACTAGGGATATATTTATCATCAGTATCCATGTATTCTATAAATATTATCCAAAAATGTGTACAATTTTACTATGTATGTTTAAAGTTATTTTTACCCATTTTTATTTTTATTACATGTTTTGGAATGAATATTTTTTTGTTTACTATACGAGGTACTTTTTTGACTTTTCAGGAAAAAGTGCAAGGAGAATGTTTTTTTAAATTATACATCATGAATGGATTCATACATCTTATTAAAACATTATTGCAATGAAGACTCCCATATATGTTTACATGTTTATTTTCAAATAAATTATTTTGTTTTAAAATTCATTACATTTTGACAAAAGAAAACAATTTACAAGAAGAAATGACATTTTCCTCAGTAATGAAGATCAAGTGTTTTATCAAAATAATTTTCCAACTTAAATTAAATAGGTTTATGCTTCTATCCCTATTTTTACTATGATTTTATTGTGGTTATTATGTAATTTTATTTAGTAAATCAACTTTTATAACTATTATGATGGAATGATGTTTAAGAAACCCATTTGATTTCATAGGCTATGTTATAGTGAAAGTATCTATGTTTTTGTGGAACTCGTAGGAATGGTTTCATTATGATATATGTGGGACATATATCTCCATAAAATTCATTGGGTAATTATATATATCCTAATAAATAGATATATGGAATATAAAGTTAATCAGGTTCTATGATACAGGGCTGGAACACAGAGATAACTCATTTTAGTAATAGACTTTGTCTGCTAATATAGTCATGGAAAAGTTCCTTGACTAATATGAAATGATTTTACACACTTATATGTGTATGCCACAAAATTTAATGTCTTCTTTTATGACTATTGGTATTAAATTGAACTATTATTATTTATCCAGTGATATGATATTATTATCTTTTATATGCAGAATATGATTCTCAAATTTTATATTCTTATAAATATGATATTACTGTTATTTAATTTCTTTACCCTTACTGAGCATTTTTTCTCACCATTTTATATGATTCTTTTTCCTAGGACATGAAGAACAGTATTAGGTATGATCTGAAAGACATTATTATTTATATGCTGAAATAAATAAGAGACAATGTGGTTGTTTTATTAACCCTTTGTTTATGTTTCCCAGTTTCTAATGACATTATACCTATATGGTCATGTAATAGTTTTTTTTCATGTTTTAATAAATATAATTCAATTATGAAGTGATATCAGTGTTTGTAAATAATTGGCCACAATTTATATTTTTATGATTTGTTTAGTTTTTTATACTACTTTTTTAGTCTAATAAATGAGAATATTGTCTCCCCATTAATGGCATACCAAACCCTTGCAGCTAGTCAGAATCATCTAGCATATGGGCAAGTGTGAATGTGGTTATATAATCAACATGATTGGGGCACTATCGCATTTCTATTAGGTCATTATCTTATACATTGTTTCAAAATATTGAATCCATTTACTAAAAATATTAATATAATGATTTTATAATTTAAAATCTAACTGGACATATTCATGAGTCATAATTTTTTGAAGAAACGACTTTTCAAAAAATATTATATTTGTATACTATATTAATGAATAAAATTCGTTTCAACAAAATAGTTGGATTATTTCCAATTAAAACTAGATAATTAAATTTTTAAACAACTAGGAAATATAATTTTTTTAAAGACCTAATAGGGAAATATAAATTTTAGGAAATAAATTTATTTCTTTATATTAATTTCAAAATCATTTTTTTGTAAAATTTTTATAAAATTCATACTAAGATAATTTTTACATTATGACTATGACACATAAATTAATTTTATTTATCATTCCTTCTAAAACACATAAAAACTAATTAAAATATTTCACCATAAAATATAAGAAAAAATATTTATGAAGAAAAGCTTTTTTAAGAATAAAATAACATTATTATAAATTGTAATATTACTAAAAATAATAATTAACAAATTATAAATTTATATGACCATTATTTATATCATTATTTTGTATATAAATATAACTACTGTGATTTTAATTTCTATGTTATAATGTTCCCATTTAAATTATAATATTTCATTTATAATTTAAACTTTGTGTTGGATATATTATACACTATTGAATGAAGACATAATTTTAAAATCATGAGATATTATCCCCCAAAAAAAATGTATGTCCTCTCAACATGATCATTTGATTGAAAAATGGGGCTTGTAATTTTCAGAGTACCATTTTTGAAATTTCATCATCTTAATAATTGCTAATAAAACATCCAATTGTGCGGAAAACAATAGAACAATATTATTCTAGAATGAAACAAAGCAATGTTCCGATTTATGAAATATTGTTTGGGATGTTAGAAGATAGTTATGGAAGGGAAAACTAAAAATAAAAGAATAATATATATTGATATAGAACATGTATATGAAATAGATAACCATTAAAAAACTCTAAATGACTGAGCGGTTAATTTCATATTAAAATCACAGTAAGGAAATTGAGTGGATATGGTTTTATTTGAGTAGATTTTTCCTTTATTTAACAATTTCATTTGTCATATATAATAAATTCAAAAGGAAATACACATACATTTCATGAATTATTTCATATTTTAATCATTTTCACCATTAACTCAACATTTATTTCTAATTGATGTTTGTTCAATTTGAATTTCATTTTTCCTAATGCACTGTAGTCAACTCATAATAGGTCATAAAAACAATAAATGGATAGAATAAATTCTTAATTTATTTTGACAATAATAGAACCCTATATTTGTAGTATAATATATGATATTTACCAAAATAAATTAATCATAATATGATGAAAAAATTCTATTGTTCTGAAATGTAAATATATGTACAAAAAATTAAACCTATAACATTTGATAAATAACTATAAATAAAATATCATAAAAATATTACTAACTATTACGGACACCCAAGTATATAATTGTTATTGTTGAAAAACAATCCCAGATAAATTCAATATTTATCTAAATATAACATCATTCAATCTTATTGTCTCAGTTATAAAATTTAATTTCCCAATTGAAATAATATTTATAATATGATAATAATTTATAAAAGTAACCATAATCAACATAGAGATATAATTAATTAATATATTCCTCTAACGGATAATTCAATCATTACCATACAAATAAAATAACAACATATATTTTTTTATCTTAATCAAACATAGTTCTTAAAATGGTGAACTTCCTCTAAAATAAAATTAATCACATAATCATTGAATCTCTATTAAATATCATTTTTTCCTATATGATTAAAATTATCATAAAAATATTAACATAACCATTATTTTATATATCATTTAAATAATTCATAACAATGTTATATTTATGAAGACATCATATAGGAAAGTGGAATCAATGCACCCTTGTTTTTGTTCTGTATTTGGGTTCAGTCATTAAGACCATTGCAGATGTGATTTTTTCCCATTATGTTAGTTCAGCATTTTCTAAATCTAAATTAATATAAAACTTATGTAGTTAATTTTAATATGATAATAACCCTCATAAATATTCAAAATATATTCTTCATTAAAAATATTAACCTCAATTATTATCTCATACTATTAAATTTTGATCCCAAAAAATGTAGTAACACACAATTACCTCAGAATCAATAATCATATAAACCCTACAGGTGAATAATTACTTTAAACATATATTAAAAAAATAAAAATGGAATTCATCCTCAAATATCATTTCATTATTTAAAAAAATATCATATAAATAACATAAAATTAAATTTATACAAATGTTCTCTCTTCACAATAACCATAAATAGACTAATTGTTCGGATCACCCTTAAATAATAGTACATTATTTTCTATACATAGACAACCAAATCATTCAACATTATTCATTAAATATATAAAAAAATTACATCTTATTCATTAATAAATCTATCCAATAAAGAAAATATGAATCTTTACTTATGACTCAATAATTAAAAAACAAGGAACATGACTTCATTCATATATTTCATAAGTAATTGTAGTTTCCTCGTCATCAATAGTATTGGCATTAGTAATTAATAAAAATTAATCTATATGGTCATTATGATCATGTCTTTGAGATTTCCTACCATTAAATTGATTTTAATAATGGTCATTCTCCCAACATTATTTTTTTAATTGACACAGTTGGAGGATCTCATTTTTTATTTCATTGAGATTAAAAAACACATATTTTTAACATGCTAGATTATTTTATTATAACATAATTCAATGAATATAAAATAGTATACCATTATTTTATTATATTTTAATGGGTACGTTACACATTCACGAAAAATATGTAAATGAAAATATTCACATATATTATCATTATTACCTAATGTTATGGGTGGCTTAATTTCTCTCATTTTTTATTTATTAAAAAACTTATATTGTATGAATTAATAAGTCATTAATCCTGATATATAGTTAATTTATAACAAAAATGTTCTCACAATATAACTTATTATGTTATATTTCTCATTATTCCAACGACTGTATTTTTCTTCACATGAATTGTTACTTAGGGTCATGGTAGAACATAGAATTTAAACACTCTAAAATAATTAATGTGATCTTATTAATTAAAAAAAATAAACTATCTTATGAATATGATAAAGACTATGATGTACGGATCCATGGTACCATCACAACCCGTTAAATTTATCAAAATAACACTAATTTTCCATACATTTTTTCCATTATTATTTTATATGTCTCATTTTTTATGTTAATGTAACATAGAATCCCATAATGTTATATAAACCCTTATGGAATATAATCTATATAGACCAATACTTAGCCATCAAAAGTTCTAATGACATTAAACTATAATTCATGTTCTCACATTACCAAATATTATTTTTGATTAGAAAATTATAGAGATAGTTCAATAATTTTACACTAGAAACCCATAAATATAAAAAGTAGGAACACCTAAATATTATAAATATTCTTAAGAATATAAATTTTTTAAAATAAATCATAATTTATTTTAATGAAAAATAATTCATGAAATTCAACGTGACTTATTTTTTTCCTTAATCATAACTAATACAATCAAAACATATTATATCATTGTATGATATTGCAAAGCTATATAATGTACATAATAAGAAGAATTATATTAGTCTAATGAATATCATGAACAACACAAGAAAACCATTTTAATAAACACTCCCATTTTTATCCAAAATTATCATCAATTTTCCAATTAAAACATAATTATTTCATAATTTTAAATGAAACATTTTTCATTAAAACTAATTTAAATAATAATAAACGTGATATAGGTTCCATAGAACATTGTCATATCAAAACCCTTACAGAAATCATTAAAATTGAATACCCAAATGGAAGAATAAAAACATACTTTTTCAAAGAACATAATCATTATGCAATGAATTAGTTCTCTATCTTGGTACACACATTATATACTAAATAAATGGCTCACCCATGAGATACTATTTGGGGAAACCCATCATATATGTTATATCATGATAATTTGTGATGTGGAACCTTCAAATCTTTTGGTATTTTTCAAATGAATTTTATGTTATTGATATTTGTAGTTACATGAAAGAATGTGTATAGAATTTGTAAAATGAAACACCATATTTAGATTTTGTTACATGCAATTATGGGATTTTTGAGAGAGTTCATGATACAAGACATCGAGATTCACCGAACTATGAAATAATATTATTTTTAATATGAACATTATATGATATTCAGTAAATAGTTTGGTATGAATATGATTAAAATTTTTATAATATATTCATATAAATTTTATATGCAATATTAATTTATTTATCCAAACATGTAAATATTTATTGAGTTTTTAGTTATGTAATTGTATATATCAAAAATATGTTCTCTTCAAAAAAAATTTATAGTTATTTTTATGAAAAAATGTAATAATAAATTCATAATTATTTTAGAAATTTTATTTGATAAAATGAATATTATATTTGTAATATTCATATAAATATTAATTTATGGTGATTCATTTTTTTATTAACATTTATCTTTCAGTTATTAGTGAAAAATAATAATTTCAGAAATACTATCAGTTATTTTCAATAAATTATATAATTTAAATTACTATTAATGTTTAATAATAAAATATTTATTATTTATTAAAACATAATAAACATTATTACTTTTTTTCAATATACTACTTATTTTTATTATAAGTTTATTTATTGGTTTAAAAATATGTTATTATGTAAAATCTTTTAATCCGCCCAATAATTTTCTTGTTCAATTAACATAAACAATTTCTTGTGAATAATTATTTAAATAAAATGTAGAGAATATATATAATTTTTCTAATTTTTTATTAATTAAATGATTACTATAATACATAAAGTTTTTATAAATTTATTTTATTTTCTTGAAAAAAACATTTCAAAAACCCACCTTTTCATCGGGTCTGCAGATTTTGTTTTAAATTTAATGTTTGGACTTTTTGGAAAAAATATTTGAAAATATAAACAAAATTTTTTATTGAAAATATTAAATATATATTACCATGTTATTTTTAAATTTTTTGAACAGAATACCTTTTCGTAGAAATTGAAATATATTAATGAATTTTCATTGAAATCTTTATTTTTATTTTTATTATTAACATATATATTTTATAAATTAAATTATTATAAAATTGAAAATTTTCATTAATATATCCAATAAACATATTTTCATCATTTTTATGAATTTTACATTAAAATATGATATACAAACATTATAATACATTGGGTATCTTCTCTTGGAAAACATTTATTCTGATCACGTCTGTGATAATAGTTTTATATTAAATTTTAAATCATATGTTAATGGGATTATCTAAAATATATTCAATATTTTTTATCATCATAGTTTGCATAACTAATATGGTCATATTAAATTTTGACCAAATTTTATTGTAATAATAATAATAATTAATTTGCATATTTTGGAAAAAAAATTGTCAACATGGTGCTTAAACTAAAAATCTATTTTTTAAAAATAACATAAAAACGTTTCCAAAACCCATTTTATGGATCTATTTTGACTATATAACGTATATTATAGATAATTATCTATTATTGTATGATTATTATTTCAAAAAAACATTTGTGTATTTAATTAATTAAAATTATTACAACTACTACATTCACCTCACATATCAATAGACACCCATTATACTCAATTTCTTTATGATTTGAACAATTTTTATTTAGAAAAAAACTATTAAAATTGAATTCCAAAAATAGACCCACTCTAAATATATAATAATTATAAAAATCCATATGATTAATTATTTTTGGTGGAAAAATATAGAGGGTACCTGAAAAACATAATTGATATATCTATGTATGTTGTTTCCATACTCTCACTTCAGAAATTCATATTATAAATTAATGATATAATAAAATCAGTTTAATTTTTAGATTTAGATGTTTTATGTTAATTTCATGACATAATACCATCTTCACATTAATTAAATTTGTAAAAAATCATCATTTGTGTGTACGAAGGGTTATCACCTCACGAACTGATGTCACTCATTATTTCATGAAAGCCTCAATTAGAATGTCATAATGATGGATTAATAGTTTATATTTACATATGATATATATGATATTATTTTATATATTTATTTATTACATTACACATATAGAGATGATTTTTATATTCAAGGAATACCAAAATCTCGCTCTTGTGTACGGAAGACTACTACATCTGAGAGCGATGTGAACCATTAATTATTTACATGGAAGGTAATAAGGATAGTATTAATTGAAATAAGTGATATATATGAAATAAATTTTCTTATATATTTATTATATATTATTTCAATTTTATTCATTCAATAGGTCAATGAAATGGAAATTGTTCATTTATAAATACATCCTACTGTCTCCATGAGTGATATATTTCTTTTGTTATATCTATATATTAAAAATTATTATAAATTGATATATAATGAATTTATATGATATTTATATAATAATTAATATTCAATATATTTTATAACCGTGATTAATATTAGTGGAATAATATTAACATATCAATACATATAAGAAAAACTATGTTGTTATTAACCAAAATGCATCATTAACATTGAATTGTTAATAAAAGGGTAATATATGTCATAATAAAATAATATATGGTATTATATATTTTTATAATGTTATATAATATTTTTTTAATAAAATGATATTTATTATATATGAGGTTTTAATGTGCTAAGAGGAAGTCAATACTTGAGGTAAGGGATTTTTTAGTCGCTCTTTTATTTTTGGAAGACATCAAATTCACAACTTTGTTCTTTTTTTGTGTATATACAACACCTATGATATGCTATGTCATTAATATACTATTTTTATCATGCTTAATGTTAAATTTGTTTTTTCCATTATTTTTTCTAACAATGTAAATTACTACTATTGTGGTATGGGACATTTGTCTGATTTTTTCATTCATTGATGAATATGCTTTTTAGGCATCTATATTCTTTTATGAGGTCTTTTAACACCCCCATTGACATGTAATATAATTATTGTATTTATCATAGTGGTATTTTAGGTTCTATTAATCTTATTACTTAATTTAGATTACAATTCAATGTTACCAACATGGTAGTGATTTCTTGTTATAATCACACAATTTATTGGGAATCCTTACAATTATGTGTCTGCTGATAAAATCTAATGATACCTATCTCAATAAACTAAAAAAATTTAATTTCTAATTGTTATTAAAATTATCATCATGTAATATTACATTTTTATTGTCTTTGGTACTAAAATAATTGATTGATTTTTCAGAAAACATTATGTTATTTATCTCTTTGGTAATAAATATAAATTCATAACAATTTATGTTTTTGAAAATGTTCTGATAAAGGTTTTATTATTAAAAAAAATTTAAATGAAATTTTGCAAAATTTTGAATTTTCTAGAAATATTTTTGAGTAGAATATTCATTTATTTTTTCCAAACAATTACCATTGGGGTGTTACTGAAAATGTGAAAAGAATCATTGTTTTTTTACAATCACTACATGTAGATTATTTCCAGGATTCGTAAATAATAAATGATTTAAATAATATTTTAATAGTATAAAAATATATTTAATATAAATTTTTTCCATTCTTGTTTTATATTTTGTTATATTTTTAATAAATTATTTCCTTGTGAGATTGATACTAAAATGGTTTTATGTTATAAAAATTGTTTCTCAATGAAGAAAGAATATTTTCCCCAAATAAATTTCTTAAATGATATTTATATCATTATTTATAATATTTTTAATTTATATTCAATGAAATGTATTTTAAAAATGATTTATGTTTATAAAGTTATTATTAATAAATGGTTAACAAACACAAGATTTTTTACTTGTCATTTATCATTAAAAATGATTTTCTATCAAAGGACACATCCATTGATGTTACTTATGATCTACTGGGAATATATACCACGGTACCATTATAAATAATTCTATAAATGGATTATACCAATTATTACATTAGGTTTGTGAATATAACATCCCTTCCATGTGTTATACAATGTTAAACTCTTATAAAAAACACTTATTTTAATAATCTCTACTATGATTAAATGGTGAAATGAAATTGAATCATATATCTTTTCTAACGGTTATGATATGATAAAATGTTTATTGAACACATTTCATATCATGGTTTTTGATACAATGAATGTTTTATGATACTTTTTAATAGATAAGTGTGTTATTCATAATGAGATTGTTGAGCCTATATCATCCGCCTATGCATTGAGTAAGTATTTATACATCATGATCTAGACTACATTGTAATGGGATGTGAACATAGTTCATTATGGAACTTTATCTACTATGAAATTCTTGGGAGTGATACATGAATAATATGATGGTTTTGGGAGATAAATATTTCCACTATGATTGCCATGTTTGTGAGTTTTTTCTAATATATAAATTATTTTCTATGGTTGTGTTTATGAAACAAATATATGATTTATTCGGATTCTATGTTATAATGGATCATGTACTTTGATTCAATTATAATTAATTTCTTATTGGTAGAAAATTATTATTCGATGAATCACGATTATGAGGTATAATATGCAAGATATATTTTTAAAAATCTATGGTCATGCTCTATTGGCCTTATGCTCATGTTATGTTTAGCTATTTTCCTTTTTCACACTTATGAAACTTCTATTCTCAATATTTCATATATTTCCATTCTAAGGATATGATATATGATTTTATGTAGGTTATATATTTTACGAGTACTAAATTGGAGGATCTTATTTGGAATCCTTTATGATATTTGGGAAGTAATAATATTGTGTTACTTGTTTAAAATGTAATTAAAATATTATAATAACCATGCATGCTTTTTTGTAATGTAATTTATATTAATATAAAAAGAAAATATAATATTATTTTATGAGAAACATGGGGTTTTGTAGGTTTTATCAATGTATATTATTATTTTTCCATTTAAAAATAGCATAAGAAAATATTATTGAAATCAATAGGTTTATATCTTAGGATATTGTAACAGATATATCCAACAGTAAGTTTAAAAATGATTCATAATATAAGAAAATGAAATGGGATTTTTGTAACACATCGAGTTCTTTGGTTATAAGATATGAATTTCTTTTTTGGATAATATAAGTGGATTTGGATATGGAAAATAGGTGCATGGTGCTAATAAATTTAAAATGGATCATTGTTCTTGACTTGATCATCTCTTCATGCTTGACAAATGTCCATGTTGAACACATGGTTCTATACTATCATGGGGGTATTGGTTTGAAATTTATAAACAATTATTGATCTATTATGAAGTATTTAAATAAATAATGACTATTAATATCATATGGTGAAACTATTATGACATTAATTAAAAATTAGGTGTCTTGATTTAGACATCATATAAGTTATTTTTCATGAATTTATACTATGATTTGTGTTTCTTACAATATAATTTTTGGTTTTCATCTATGGTAAGATCAAGCAGAAACATTATTAAAATATATTATTATAGACTATTTTATAATTATTTTTTAAATGATATGAATACTAGAGTTAATTATTTTTTTATATTTCTTAATTATCCATCATGATGAATGATTAAAAATGTTTACATTAACCGACACAAGAACCCACTAAATAATATATGGATTCAGTCCACTGAGTGTGTGGTAAGTTTAAATCATGGAGGAAAATGATTTAGTTTCCTATATATTGATAGTGTGGGAAATACTCTTAGTGGATGAATTATAGGTATGGTAATATGTTTTGGGTGTTGATAAGAAGTTATAAATTCATGTAACTATAAATATATAAAATGAAAATTTCAGTTAACATTATAGATTAGAATAATGGTCTACATATGTTACCATAGAGCATTGAATGTTTCAAATATGAATGGTATATGAAATATAAAAATTGATGTCCTAAAGTTGAATATCATGATGAAAATCAGTAGTTTTGTAAGATTAATGGTTACATTACTGATGATGAATAGACTACAATTGAAATATGAGTTGAAGAATAGCTATGGAATATTAATATGAATTATGAATAATGGTGTCTAATAAAATTGGAATAATTTAACTAATTATGTATATTGATTAAATTAATTATATTTCTATTAGTGGTATTTTTGTTATTATAATCATAAAAAGAAAATATATTGTTTCACAATAAGTTTTTATTATATATATTGATGAATAAGTTAAATGGTTCTAATGGAATAGAAATTTTATTTAATAGAAAGGTTATATTTTTATTGTTGGATGATAACCCTTATTACGTTCAAGAGGTTGCGATTTTTTTATATTGATAAAGAGATTTATAATGTGGATAATGTAAATTGGGTATAACTATTTACCTAGGAACTAATTAATGATTTTAGGGAAATGTGGTTTATGTTATTATTGGATGATTTTATATAATTATTGTATTTATGGGAAATAACAAAAAAAATTCGATTGTATTCAAGGAATGGTGAATCATTTATGATTTCAATAATGTTTTTTAGGTTTAGGTTATTAAAATGTTGTGAGTGAATAATTGATAAAGGTATTCACATATTTGGAATGTGACAATCGAGGGATAATTGATATTTTTTAGGGATTAATAAGCATTTCATTTTTATACATACAATGTAATTTTTAATAAGTTTTTAATTATTAAAATGAGATAAGGTTAACCATTTATCAAATAGTTTATATTGAACTATTGATGATGGTTTATTGATTAACTACTTCACCATAAAAAGATTAATTGATTTTGGATGAAATTTTGTACCTTTCATTAATGACAGACTAAAGGAATGAATTATCATTATTGTATGGATTTTATTTAGTGATTAAGACATGAATAAAAATAAGTGTAAAATGAGAGATTGAAATTGATCAAGTCCCAAACATACATTGAAATTGTACTTATAAAAAATTATATAAATTATGTAAATTTTCATATATCATCAGTCTAGATGGAAAAAATAATTCCCCAACATTAGAAAGTGGTACATAAAATAAATTTTTTTCCTTTTATCGTCATTTTGGATGACAATAATGTTGTTTTTCATGACAGTTTGGTTAAATAAATTTTTTTCATTGACCTTATCTGGATCACCAACTTCATAATGATCAGTATTTTATATCAATCTATATCATTATTTGGTGATAATTTTCTCTTATATGTCCACTTTATATCATCTTAACTATGGTCTCCAAATTTTCACCCTTGAAAATGTTATTTCAGATGACTTCCTGACATCCCATTCTCTTTTTGAAGATATTTTTTATTAATCATTTTTATGATATGGGACTCTCTGAATGAATTTTTTAATGTTAAACCACATACTACCTCCATTAATTTCGTTAGAGAATTTAATTTTATGGGGGATAGAATGTTACACCAACAGATTTTGTGGAATATTTTTTTAAAAATGAATATATCCATTTCAACATTTCTAGTTACATAGAAAAAATATTATATCATGATTTATAATAAATAAGAAATTTAAATTGTTCTACATGAAAAAATGTGTTTCATCAAGAGTGTGCTTGATAGAAGATATTAAGATTCAATAAAGCATAGAATAATAATATTTTATATATTACTATTATAACATAGCACATAGATATTATATTATTAATAGTACTAAAAAATAATTAAAAATACCTAAAATTTCATATAAAATATAACTTAACTTCTAAAAAGTAAGTATGTAATATATCAAATTTTGGAAATGTAAATATACCCATAAAAAAAATTCCTCTAGAAAAATGTTTTTTATTTCTTTTCATGAGAAAATAAAAAATTATTTTGTATAGTTTTTTAAAAATTTATTTGATAAACTGAACCTAATTTCCCTAATAATTATATCAAAATTAACTTATGGTGAGTTTATTATTTTAAATTTTAAAAAATATTTATTTTCTGTTGATTAGTGAAAAATAATGATTTTATGGAAAATACAATTTAATTTTAATAAATTATATAAATTAAATTATAATTTATTTTTTATTTTATGATAAGAATAACTATTTAATATATAATAAAATTAATTGTATTATAATCAATATTATAAATTATTTTATTTTAATAATAATTTTTTTGGGTTAAAATACTAATTTACAAAAAACATTTTAAATTTAAAACAATTTTATCTTTTTGAAATAAATAAAATAATATCTAATGGAATGTTTTATAAATTGAATTTAATTATTATATGTATAAATATTTAAATTTTATTCATATAATTATTATTATTATACGTAATGTTAATATAAATTCATATTGTGATTTAAAAGAATACACTTCTCAAAAACCCTCATTTTCATATTATTTTCATGTATTTTTTGAGACTAATATCTGAATCATTCATCATATGGTTTAAAAAACTTACTTAATATTTGAAAGTAAAAATTCAATATTATCTTAGGGAGATTTGATTTCAACATTTGGAAAATAATAAATTTTTTATTTAATAGTTCAAATAGTTTTGTTTTTATAGAAACATTTAATTCATTTAAATTGTTATCAATGTTATGATATATGTTAAATTTTAAATAATTTAATATTAGTTAAATTAAAAATAAATTAATCAAATATAGTTCATCTAATTAGTTTTATATTGGAATTGGATTACTCAAATTTGTAAACATTTGAACATTTTCTCTTTAAAACCAATCATTCTCCTCAAATAGGTAGGATTCAAAGAAAATTAACATTGTACATCTATATAAATAGATTTTAATAAAATAAATTCTACAATAATATAAATATATATATATTCAATGAAGGGTAACTAATTTTTTTAACAAAATTAACACTAAAATAAGTAAAAAAATTTATTTTAGTTATGATTAAAATGGGTTTACAAGGACATTAAACTAAAAATATTAGGGTTTAATATAACCGAAAACATATCCAGAATCCATTGGAGTTATATATACCAGTCTTATAAAGTATATTATATATAATGGACAGTTATTGGAGTAATATGATATGAATAAACATGGGTGGATTTCTTACTATCTGAAAATTACAAGTGTGCCACTCAACTCACTTATAAAAGGCCACACATTCTTCTCTCTTCCTCACACTATAAAAAAATCAGTTCTTCCAATACATTATTATATAATTATTCAAATATACTTATATCATCATAGATTAATTATTTTGAATTGAAATCCAACAAAGTATTGATTTTGGTGAAAGCCTAACAAGGACACCTTTTGTAGAGGAATCATTCATCAAAGAGCATTTTTGTTTTATTTCATAATCCATATCATTAAATTTATTATATAAAGGTATTATAAAATGTCATATATTATATATATATATATATGTTTATAAAATTACCAAACACCATCACCACTTCCATAAAATGGGCTACTAAATCCTCGTTCATGTGTACGGTGGACTGCCGCCCATGAACAGTTGACCTTAGTTTTTCCACTCCCACATGTTATAGTTGGAATTGATGATATAATTATTTTTTATTTTTTATTAATTATATTATTAACCATATATTTTTATTATATCTCTTATAACATCTTGAATTCCATTTTTTGGAAATATTATTATGTCACTTAAGTGTATAAAGGACTACCACATCACGAAGGGATTTGATTTTATCACACACTACATGGAAGGTATTTAGGATCTGTTTAATTATAATATGTTATATAATAACATAATAATTATTATATAATGATAATTTATAATATAATATTTCATTATTCAAAACACTAATAAAATGGAACCATTATCCATGCATACATATGATCTACCATCACAGCGAACACTGCATTTTTAATATATTTTACCAATAATTTAATATAAGTACTTATATTGAGTGTATATATTATATTAATATCATGGATAATATTATAGTGACTATTGAACCAGGATGAAAGAGAGTGAATCAAACATAAAAAATAAAGATATTCTAAATATAATTGGTTATTACCATAAAGGTAACATTAACATGATGTTTTTAATAAACGAGTAATAAAAAACTGTAAGAAAATAAAATTGGTATGATATATATATTTACTCTATTTAATTATTTTAAAATATTATTATACTTCTTATAAATAATGTTCTAACATGTATGGAAGATTCTAGGAACTAATGTACTGGGTTTTATACTCTCCCTTATATTTCATGGGGAAGTTTGAAAATTCAGAACTAGTTTCATTTATTTGGGTTATATAATAACCCTATGGAATTTTATATCATAAAATCATTATATTAATGATATTTAATTTTTGATTCCATGTTTTTTATTTATTGATTATTTCAATTCAAGATATTAAAAAAGTTGTAAGATATTATTTTTTCAGTTTTCTTTCATTGAGATATACGTTTTGTTCTGAACTTGTATAATTTTAAGAGGTGTTTATGAATTTTAGGTTAAATTTAAGATAAGTAATTTAATTATATTCATTACACATTATGGTTCATTAATCTTATTAAATAATGGGTCTTATGATTTAATGTTACCCAAGTGGTAAATATTTCATTTGAAAATCTCACCATTTACCAGGATTTTTAGGATTACCTGTTAGATGATAATATATTACTATATATATCTCATGAAACACATAAATATTAACCTCCTATGATTATTTAATACAACTCCAAGTAATATTAATATATTCCACTAGTTCAGAGTTAAAATAATTTTGAGAATTATTTTAAAAAAGAGGTGACTATTTCTCTATTCTGTGAGAAATTTGTTTACATTGGAAACCATGTTTTCTAAAAATGAATTTAAAAATGGTCTATTATTTCAATATTAGATTATAATGACATTTATACCATTTTATTATTTTTATAGAAAATATATTTAATTATATATTCCTGAAATTTTCCAGAAAATGACCTTTTAGAATTTTCCAAAAATTCAAAATGAATAATTTTTTCGCAACTAGAGCAGAATAAACTATTTTTCTTGTTTCTATAACTGATAAATGGTTTCTTACGTCCCTTAAAAAATATAATTTATTTTTTCGATGATATTCTTTTCCTTATTATTTTTGATTTTTTTAATTTATACATTATATTTAGAGTATTCAATTCATAACACTATTAACTAATATATATGTGTCAGATTCAATGATAATATATTTTAATGTGTCATTTAATATGTTATGAACATCCAATATTTTTACCAATTTTATTCACTCAAGGATAAAAACCATGGATTCCCTTATGATTAATGTGTTATGAAATACCAATATTTTTAAAATTACTCAAGATTGTTATCTTTTATTTCTATGATATGGTTGTCAATTTTTAGTCTCATGTTCTCATACACTAATTATCCAAATATGTGTACAACATTCACTTATTTTTCCTTACTGATCATCTGATAAAACTGTTTGTTATGTTTTATTTCTCAATGTTATTTATAATGTTTTTATATTTAGTATATCTATGTATATGTTTAAATGGATACACCATTTTGGTAATCATTGAAGAATATTCATGACAAATGAATTATTTGTTCCATGATTACCATGTTATTAAATGATTAAGGTCCTAATCTGAGTCCTTATGTAATGAAATTAATATTCATCTAAAAATATAAAATATGCATGTATGAGAATATAATGATTCTATACATGGGATATTATGTGTAATATGTATTTAAAAAAAAATTTAATGGCTTTAATAAAGAATAAAACCCCTGAAAATATTCTTTTAAACCACTGTGAAAAACACTTACAAATATTAGAATACAATTTATTCTTAATAAACCATTTTCAATATAAAATTATAATTGAAATGGAATGATGTGATTTCAATAAAGAGAACATGATATTTTATAGGTGAAGAAAATGGACATATAACTCTTATGGTGACAGAGAATATAATTTTAATTTATAAATTATATTTAGAGTATTCAATTTATAACATTATTAATGAATTGAAATGAAATGGGTTCTATGATAATATCATTTAAAATATTATAATCTATTGAATGAAATATTAAAAATGCTGTCCTTAAATAGTATACCCCATTGGATCATAATTATAATAATAGATTATTGTTTTTGATTAATTAGAAAAATATTAAAATATCATTAAAAAATCATGGGGATATAGCCTTTCCATCTTAATTAACATATAAATAAACATTCAATTAATAATATAATTAGTTTTGAAAAGAATTATTTAATCCTGTAAAGGGTGGTTGAAAGTCCAAAATTAATTTTTAAGGTGTCAAAATCCAGTTATGACATATTATATAAAAACATTCTTTCTATACTTTTTGTTGAAAATTCATAGAGTACCTTCTTAAAGAAAGTATAAGTTAATTCAATTCTAACTCTATTGTAATAAACCAAATTAAGATGAAAATTAATTTTAAAAATAATAGTTCTTAATAAAATTCTATATTTAAAAATTTATTATATGACAATGATATCGAATAATAATATAGTTTTTATGGAATCATTAAAATATGTTTTTTAAATATAAAGTCCCTTATATTGAGTCTAACTCAACACATAAATAGTTTATCTTCAAAATTAAATTTATTTTGTTAATTTTATAAATTCTTAAAATCATTTTCCATGTTCATTATAACATCCCAGGTATTTATAGAATAATATGTTATAATATATGTTATTTTATTTGAAATTAAAAATAATTATGCATTCAAGGGGACAATATGTATGATTTTGTACCTGACATGCATGAACTAGTTTCTTCGAAATCTTAGGTTGCACACAATATTGAGTTATACAGAAAACAATATAGAAATATTATTATTATTTTAAATGGTAGCCATCACCTACCGGTTGTATTAAAAGGGGTGAATAGAATTAAAAATATTATGATTTTCCATATTTTTTAAATGTTTTTATATTTATCCAATTATTTAATGATGATTAAAATGAGAATGCATCCAATTTTAATCATAAAATTACTTCATAATTTTAAAAGTTCGTTTTACCAAAATTTGATAAAGAACCCTTTTTAAAAATTGTTTTCGCACCTTTATATATACTACATGATGTAAAAAACTTCTTCTTTATAATATGTTCTTAAAAAATTAATTTATTTTAAAATTTTCTATTTTTTTATAAAATCTATATTTTTATGAATAGTGAAAAATAATGAAATTTTATTTTAGAAATCCCATTTCATCAATTTTTAAATATATTAATAATGTCCTATTAAATTGTTTTAAAGTGTAATTGGATATTTTTTTGATTTAATATAATTATTTTTATTAAATTTAATTTCTCATTTATGTTGGACATGAACACATGTTAACCATTTGATAGTTTTTACTTCTTATAACCCCCCTTTCTGGTTTTGAAAATAGTAATTAAATTTAAATTAATTATGAAAAATTTTGTGTTTTGAATTTTGAAAAAATAGATTCCATATTTGGAACTATAAGATCCAAAGTGTGTAAATAGGTATGTTTTATTTTTAATAATTATGAATATTAACTTATGTAATTATTGTTATTTAGAACAGTTAAAGGGTAAATTGTGTAAATAAGGGTAAAAATTATGTTATAATTTTATAAAACTAACCTAACATGTGTTATGTCATATTTTATGAGTCATGTGTGTCCAAAATAATCAATATGTAGATATTTTGGCTTTTGGGAGTAACTTGAGTTTGAAAATGTTATGTTATAGTAATGAATTCAGAGTGCACAGAAATATAACATAAACATGAACTTTTTTACTTAAAAATTTTTAAGCTGAGGTTATATAAATGATATCTTTTACTATAAATAGTCATTATAAATTAAAAATGACATCGTACATCATTGTATTTTATTTTTAATTTTTATTAATTATATAAATAAATTTATTTATGATACCATGATGATGCATTGATTGGTTCACTAATATGGGAATCAAATAATGTATATTATAAATATAAAAATAAATATTGTTTGAAAAAATTTATGTAATCCGCTAATTTTATAGACTAGTATAACATGGTATTATATTTTTTCTATTTTATGATCGAGGATATCTATTTATTGGGATTTTTTTTAAAATTCATTAAAATTAATAGTGTAGAAATTGAATTAATTAATGTTTTATAAAAATAATAATTTATTGAAATATTTTAAAATCATAAAAATATTTTAAAATCACAAAGTGATTATGATATGGTAAATAATTTAATTAAGTGTCCAATTATGGGATATATACCCCATATAATAAAATTAATAACTTCTTAATAATTAAAATGATGTTATTCTTTTAAAATTAAATGATAACAATTAAGGGTAAATCGAAAAGATAAATAGAAAAATAAACAAAATACTTCTATAATAACTATTGGATTAAATGATTTAGATATATAATAATCTTATATTATACACATATCATGTTTTATTTTAGTACCCCTAGTTTGAGGTATGTGGCATTTTTTATGCATTTTTCTGTATTTAAATTGCATGGGATGAGTTGGGAAGAGGTTGAGAGAGTTTGGAATGGTTTTGGATGTGTTTGGAGGCTTTTAAAGGGGAGTACAGTTTGAGCATGGTTAGTGGAAACCGTGGAGATTCTCCAAGAAACCCTTGCAAGGGAGACAATAGACTTCACATGTCATGCACACGGTTTTCCATAGCATTCGAGGAAACTGTGCGGACCTTAGCTCTCGAGGAAGTAGCATGCATAGGGATAGCGCACGGTTTTTCAAACCGTGCGGGCTAACCGTGCGGCCAGCTAAAAATAGGGTTTTAAAACCCAGGCTCACTCAGGATTGCTATATTCCACTCCAATCTTCCTCCCACTCCATCCTCACTTGGCATTTTCGGTTCTCAAGTGTTGGAGGGGCTCTCCTACTCAGTTTGGAAGCGTTTGAAGGGGTTTCTTGGCATTTTGAAGGTTGTTTCTCCCAGGTAAGTGTCTATTATTAGTTTCCTTGTGTTTTCCTCTAGATCTATATCCCTATCATTCTTGGATTTATAGATCTACACTTGTTTTATTTATATATAGGGTTGTCGTTTCCTTGGATGATGATTTTGAGGCTTATGGATGCTAGGGAAAGGGATCTAGAGAGGTTTCGGATGTGTGTTCGCCAGTGTTGAGGAGTGGTTTCTTGTGGGTCAATTCGATGAGAACTTTAAAGGTAGGTGGATTCTCTCTCGACTCCACTTGGTTAGAACTAGTGTTTCTTAGTTACAATTAATTGTTGTGCAGAAAATTAATTGTAAATTGTTATGGAAAATTGGTTTGAAATCCATTTGGGGATTTTTGGAGAAAATGGGGGTTTCGATGGTGAAATGCTTTTTCTGTGGATTTTAAAATGGAGATTTTAAAATGGAATGCTATGGTTAATTTGTGAAAATGATTGAGGAAAATTTGTTTCAATAAAAAATTTGTCTTATTGAAATATGTTTTGGAATGGAAAATGTTTCTCAATAAATGGGTGAGTTATTGAAGTGGATTGATATGGAATGGAATTTGATAGATTTCATGATTTTGATACCTTTATGGGTTATATGCTTGGTTATAATTGGTTGACATGTTGTATAGAAGTGGGTTGGGAGTCTCACTATAAAAGGGGAGGGTTAGTGGTCAGAAGAACCACCATATGGGTAGTGGTCGGGAAGTACCAAAATGTGTGAATGGGTTAACGGGTTGGGTGGAAGTCCCACCATTTGGTTGTTTTTTGTGCATTACATTCCTAGTTGGAAATTGTTTTTCTAGTGTTTGGATGATGAAATGGACTGTGGCATGATTTTTTGGTTTTGCCTTGGTGGCTTGGTTTGGGAGTGCTGGCTTGGTTAGGGCATGTTTTGCTGATGAAAATGGTTGCACTTTTGATTTGTTTTATATAAAATATTTTATATAAATGTACTACTGGTTTTATCCTAGTTTCGTGAGTAGGGAAGTCATTTGGTGAAATCCTACTAAGTTATAGTACTCACCCCCGACTTTTTCACATTGGTGTATTTGTAGATGTCGTGTTCCGTGACATTGGAAAAGGTAAAGCACCACCTTGTTTTAATGGAGCATGGTGACCTCTTGGTGGAGCTTGGAGCTTGGAGCTTAGAGCTTGGTATTGAGTTGTGGTGGTGTCATGGCTCATGGTGTTTGTTGTTTAGTTTCTTCTTTGTAATCTGATGTTGGTGGGCATGTCTATTTCTATTGGTTTTGGGTTGTATTGTGGAACAACTTGGTTGTCTTTGGAAAAACATGTTTGGGTGTTTTATTGACATGAATCATATAGTGGTTGGTTTTATTTTAAGGGATAATCATTCCCCAATTTGTTCTAGAATACCTTGACATTTATTACCAGCCTTTCGCGCCTTGGGAACGTCATTAAATCCATGTAACCGTCACCACCTCCTCAAGCCAATGAGGTAGGGGCGGGGTGTTATAAGTGGTATCAGTTTGTTCGGTCCTTTTAAGATGATCCTCAGATTTGTTGTTGACATTCATTGTGATGAATTCCTTGATTCGATATGGTAGAGAGGTGTAGGAATGTCGGAACATGAAATGTATAGAATAAAAGGACGTAGCTGACCCTTTTATGCTGAAATTCAATTTACTAGGGAGTTGGGTACATAAGTGTTTTGGAGACATTTATAGGCATTTCAATTCTCATTGTCATGGGTGTAGCCAATGATATGAGCATGGAATGCTTGGTAGAAATGACTTCCCACATGGATGCATATTTCATTGAGGTATAATGATTTATTATTTGATAGGAATGTTTGAAATTGTAATGTGAATAAATTAGTATTTTGAAAATGGTTTGGTTTTCAAAATCACGAAGCTTGACACACGTGGAAATGGTGGAAAGCCTGGTTGTGATAGAGTTGTGTAATGTGATTTGAAATAGGATTTCGTGATGTCTACGGAATTGAGACTCATGGTTTGTTTTTGGTTTATAGAAATGGAACCGGGTAGTCGTCGTAGAGTCCAACTGGAGGAGGCTGCAGAGAATGTGGTAGCACTTGAGCCTCAGGTGAACCAGCAGTGCGTGAAAATCATAGTGCATGTTTTTCAATTTGTGCAAAGTAGAAATAAAATGGATGAACCAAGGCATGTGGATCATGTGGTTTAGTTTCAAAAGTAGAACCCACCCATCATTAGGGTTGATTCAGAGCCAGAGAGGGTAGAAGAATGGTTGAATAGAATGATCAAGATCTTCGAGTTCTTGGGAACGCTGCTAGAGTTGATAGTGATGTTGGCCACATATATGTTGGATGATCATGGCCTTCAGTTGTGGGAGTTGGTAGTCCATGCAGGGATAGACCAGGGTATGATGTGGGAAGGCTTTCAGTAATTTTTTAATAAAACATTATACCCACATAAGTTCAGAATTCAGCATACGACTGAGTTCTTCAGTTTGAAGCAATTGATTATGTCGGTGACAGAGTATGTCTCTACGTTTACGAACATAGTGAGGTTTTCACCTGAGGTGGCAGGTAGCAAGTCATTGAATTCAAGGATCTTTGAAGCGGGGTTACAGCAAGAAATCAGTTCAAAGATAGTGTTTCTATGTATAGATGTTTACACAGAGATGGTGAATAGAGACTCGGTGGCTGAACGAGATCTGTTGGGCGCTCTAAGTAGAGGAATCATGGTGGTACCCATGGGGAATAGTGGGAACTCTAACGCTGGGTTCAAGCGGTGGAGGGAAACATATTCTTAGAGTAGTAATATGGTATATAATCCGATGTCATGATCGGTGAATCTCCCTCCGAAGCCCTAGATAAAGTCAGGTTGTTTTCAGTGTGGTACAACGAGCCACATCAAGCGTGATAGTACGACACAACCTAGAGAATGTCATAATTGTAATAAGATGGGGCATCTGTAGTGTTATTGTCGGAATGCTCCAAGGTTGAGTGCATGTGAAACTCCTCAGGGATCGCAGACATCGTATGCTTTGACTGGATGGGGACAGCATCACACCCCTCGTCAACAGAGTAAAGTGGGTCATGGTGATTCTAGGAATACCATGACACCTCTATAGGGCAATAAATGGCAGAGTGTGGAAAGAAAACATGTTTTTGGAGCTGAGAAGGTTGTGGTGGATGATCAGTTAGGACCATCCACAACACGAGGTAAAATTCTTTTAAATTATACCTTGATGTACATGTTGTTTTATACGTGTGATTTAAAATCTTTTATTTTAGCATGTGTGGTTTATTTACTGAGTTTAACGGTAGAAATGATTCCCTCGGTTTTAAAACATCAAACTCATCTGGGTCAAAGAGAGTGTCGAGTCTTCTTGTGTAGAGAATATTGTATCGTTGTGGGAGAGGTGGAGATAGTGTGGAATTTCTCAATGCTTGAGATGGATGGGTATGATTTAATCCTAGGAATGGGTTGGCTGGTGGCGTTTAAGGCTCACATTGATTGTGATGCACAAAAAGTAGAGTGTACTACACACGAGGGTGTTAGACATCTCTTTAGAGGAGATTGGCATGAAAGGCAGGGTTAAATGGGTTTGTTGGCACCGGCAGTGGGTACGTTATCATATCAGTTGGTGGTGTTGTCATTGGAATTGGTAGATGGTGTTGAGCAGAATGTTCTTCCAGCAGTGGTGGATCAGTTCTTGGATGTTTTTCATGAAGAATTCTCCGGGTTACCTCCCATAATAGAGCTAGAGATTACGTTTGATATCCTTCCAGGGACCAGTCCTATCTCACTTCCCTCTTATCGGATGGCACCAGCTGAATTGCAGGGATTGAAAGTATATTTGTTAGAGTTAGAAAACAAAGGGTTTATCTAGCCTAGCATGTATCTGTGGGCAGCGCCGATGTTGTTCGTAAAAAAAGGTGGATGTAACTTTGAGACTCTATATTGATTATCATAGACTTAACCATGTTACAATAAAGAATAAATATCCACTCCCACTAATTGATGATTTGTTTGACCAGTTGAGGGGAGCCCAGTGGTTCTCCAAGATCGACCAAAGGTCGGGATATCATCAATTGCGGGTGATGAAGGGTGATATTCCAAAATCATCTTTCATAAGTAGATACCGCCATTATTAATATATGGTTATGCCCTTTGGTCTAACAAATGTGCCAACAGTGTTTATGGAATTGATGAATCTGATATTTCATAGATATCTGGATTCATTTCTGGTGATCTTTGTAGATTATTTTCTGGAGTATCCAAAGACAACAGTGGACCCGGAGCAGCACTTGGAGACAGTTCTAGGGATCTTGAGGGATCATCGGTTGTATGCCAAATTTTCAATGTGTGACTTTTGGATACATGAAGTTCGTTTTATTGGACATGTGATTTCTGAAAGAGGTGTTTCAGTGGATCCAAAAAAGATGGAGGCTATTATCTCGTGGAATCCTCCAAAGAATGTGTTTGAGATAAGGTGTTTTCATGGTCTAGCTGGGTATTATTAGCGTTTTGTTCATGATTTTTAATGTTTGGATTCACCGATGATAGCTTTGACCAGGATGAATGTTCCATTCCAGTGGAATGAGCAGTGTCAGCAGTGTTTTGAAGAGCTAAAGGGTCGTCTTACATCAGTACCAATCATGGTTTTCCAGAACCTAGAAAAGGGTATGTGGTGAATTGTGATGCATCTGGATCAGGGTTGGGGTGCGTTATCATGCAAGGGAATTGTGTGGTTGCATATGGGTCACGAAATTTGAGAGTGCAAGAGAAGAACTGCCCAACACATGATTTAGAGTTGGCAGCAGTTTTTTATACTTTGAATGTGTGGTGTCATTATCTCTTCGGCGAGAAATTCACTATATATACAGATCATAAGAGCTTGAATCAAATTTTATCACAAAGGGATTTGAACTTGAGGCAAAGGAGATGGATGAAATATATCCAAATTTTTTATTTTGACTTGATGTACACACCGGGTAAGGGAAATTTGGTGGCATATGCATTAAGCAGATAATCATATGCTCAGATGGTGAAACAGGCTTCTGACTAGTGGAAGTTGACATCGGTTATAGATAATATGAGGTTGGAATGTGAGGACATGTGCGATAGGGTGGTCTTCTTTTTTAGTTTTGTTGATTCCTGACTTGGTTGGCCTAGTTAGAGAGGCACAGATATCTGATTCTGAGTGCCTGAACATGGGGTCGATACTCATTGGTGGGGAGACCATTAAGGGTTGGCAACTGAAGCCAGATTTTTTTTGTGTTTTCTGAATTGGTTGGTTGTACCAGTTTTTTATCAGTAGTATATTCTAAGGGCGTATCATCAATTCAGGTGGGCTATTCATCCTGGAATTCAGAAAATGCATATAGAGCTGAAGGCATAGTTCTTCTGGTATGGTATAAAAGGAAGTGTAGCTGAGTCTGTTTCGAGATGATTGACCTATCAGCATTTCAAGGTAGAGAATCAGAGGCCAGCAGGAATGTTGCAGTCTTTACCAATCCCTGTTTGGAATTGGGAGAATATGGTGATTTATTTTTTCAGAGGTCTCCCATGAATGGTCCGAAATCACGATGCCATATGGGTTATATTGGATCAGATAATGATGTCATCCCATTTCATCCCGATTCGTGAATCTCATACGGTGGAGGATCTGTCCAAAATCAATAACTGAGAGGTGTTAAAGAGGCATGGTTTCCTAGTTTCAATTATATCAAATAGGGATCCGAGGTTTACATCTCATTTCTGGAAATCCTTACAGCAAGCCCTTAGAACTATGTTGTCCATGAGTACGACGTATCACCCTCAGATGGATGGTCAGTCCGAGAGGACAATACAACTCTTGAGGATATGTTGCGGGCTTGTGTCATGGATTTTGGAGGCTTGTGGGAGGATCATTTTTCATTGGTTGAGTTATCGTATAATAACATTTATCACAGATCCATACAGAGGGCTCCATTTGATGTATTGTATGGGAAACCATGTTGTTCTCTACTATGTTGGGTGGAAATAGGTGAGTCCTCCATGGTTGGACCAAGCCTTGTCCAGGAGACTAAGGAGAAGATCATGTTGATCATGAAGAGAATGTAGATGACTCAAGGTTTTCAGAAATCATATGTGGATCATCATCGACGGTCGTTGTTGTTCAAGGTGAGTGATCTTGTTTTTTTGAGGATCTCTCCTAGGTTGGGACATCGTTTGGAAAGCAGCGGAAGTTATCTCCAAGGTATATTGTGCCTTTTGAGATTATTGAGGGGTTTGGTGAGGTGTATTTTCATTTGGCCTTTCCACCTAGGTTCAGTGCGGTGAAATTTTTTTTTCCAGTGTCACAGTTGAAAAAGTATCACACAGATAGTGACCATGTGATTCGTGGGGATCATGTTGAGCTACAACCGGTTTCTTCGTTCGTGCACGTGCCAGTGCGGGTTTTGGATAGGAAGGAGAATGTATTGAATGGTAAAAGAATCAGTTTAGATCATTTTTTTGGAAACATGGTCAGATTTATGTGGACACTAGGGAGCGGGAGAAAAATATGGTCATGCAGTGGCCCGAGCACTTTCGACAAAGGGTGGGTTCACTACATTCTGAGGAAAAAAATATAATGGTGGGGAGAAAGTAGTACCCCCATTTTGAGGTATGTGGCATTTTTTTATTCATTTTTATGGATTTAATGATAATGGGATGAGTTGGGAAGATGTTGAGAGTGTTTGGAATGGTTTTGGATGTGTTTGGAGGCTTTTAATGGGGTTCACGTTTTGAGCACTGTTAGTGGAAACTGGCAGATTCTCCATGAAACCTTTCAAGGGAGACAATAGGATTTGCACGGCCTACGAAATGTTTAAAAAACCATACAAGGAAACCATGTGGACCTTAGCTCTCGAGGTAGTAGCATCGCACGGTTAGTGCACGGTTTTCCAAACTGTGCGGGCTAACCGTGCGACCACATAAAATATGGTTTTAAAACTTGGGCTCACTTGGGATTGCCTCACTCCACTCCAATTTTCATCCCACTCGAGCCTCACTTGGGATTTTCAATTATCAAGTGTTGGAGGGGCTCTCCCACTCGGTTTGGAAGCATTTTGAAGGGGTTTCTTGGTGGTTTGAAGGTGGGCTCTCTTCGGTAAGTCTCTCTTATAGGTTTCATTGTGTTTTCCTCCAGATCTATAACCCTATATTTCATGGTTTTCTAGATCTACACTTTTTGTGTGTATATCTAGGGTTGTGGTTTCCTTGGATGATGATTTTGAGGCTTATGGATTCTAGAGAAAGGGATCTAGAGAGGTTTCGGTGGTGCATTCGCCGGTGTTGAGGTGTGGTTGCTTGTAGGACAATTCTTCAAGAACCATAAAGGTAAGTCGCTTCTCTCTCAACTCCACTTAGTTAGAACTTTTGGTTATTTGTTACAATTAATTATTGTGCTGATAATTAATTGTGATTTGTTATGTGAAATTGGTTGGAAACCAGTTCGTGGATTTTTTGGGGAAAAGGTCGTTTATATGGTGAAATGTTTTTTTTGTGGATTTGAAAATGGGATGCTATGGTTGATTTTTTCAAGTGATTGATGGAAATGGTTTTCAATAAAAAAGTTGTTTTATTGAAATATGGTTTGGCATGGAAAATGGTTTTCAATAAATGGGTCTGTTACTGAAGTAGATTGATATGAAATGGAATTTGGTTGATTGTATGATGTTGTGACCTTGATGAGTTATATGTTTGGTTGTAATTGGTTGACATGTTTTGTGGAAGTGGGCAGGGAGTCTCAATATAAAAGGTGATGGATAGTGGTCAGAAGAACCACAATATGGGTAGTGGTCGGGACGTTCTGCTATGTGTGAATGGGTGAAAAGTTTGGGCAGAAGTCCCACCATTTGGTTGTTTTTTGTGCATTGGTTTGCAAGTTGGAAATTTTTGTACTAGTGTATGGATGTTGAAATAGATTGTGGCATGCTTGGTTGGATTTTCCATGGTGGCTTGGTTTGGGTGTGATGGCTTGGTAAGTGCATGTTTGTCCTATTAAAATGGATGAACTTATGATTTATATGATATAAACTATTTTATTTAAATGTGCTAACGGTTTTATCCTATTGTCGTGATTAGGGATGTCATTTGGGGAAATCCTACTGAGTTTTAGTACACACACCCTGCTTTGGAACATTGGTGTCTTTTCAGATGTCATGTTCTGTGATGTGGGAAAAGGTAAGGCATCACCCTCCTTTAGTGGAGCATTGTGACAACTTGGTAGAGCTTAGAGCTTGGAGATTGGTGCTTGGTTTGGAGCTGTGGTGGTGTCATGGCTCGTAGTGTTTATTGTTTAGTTTCCAATTTGTATTCTGATGTTGGTGTACATATATTGTATTATTGGTTTTGGAGTGTATTGTGGAACAACTTGGTTGTATTTGGGAATACATGTCTAGGTGTTCAACTAACATGCATCATAGAGTGGTTGGTTTTATATTAAGGGAAAATTTTTCCCCAATTTGTTCTTGAAGCCCTCGGCATTTATTGCCAGCCTTTGGCCCCTTGGGAACATCGCTTAAGGGAAAGTAACCCTCACCTCCTCCACAAGACAATGACGTAGGGGTGGGGTGTTACATGTATCAACTTGAATTAAAATAATAATATATATTATTTTAATATTTATTCATTCCTTGGGTGCACATCCCCTCTCCTATAAAAAAGAACACATACCTCTCTATTACTCACACTTATAAAGCCTTTTATTTCAACCATGATATATCCAATACACTTTTTAGAATCACTTCCCAAAATCATTAAGAATTATATTATGCATAAAGTGCTTTATAGTTTTTTTAAGTGTTCATCAAAGGTGATTAACCAAAGAAGATGTATGATTTTTTAAGTGTTTCTATTTTGTATATTCGTCATCTTCCTCAAATATCATCCAACCATCATGAGATAATAACTCTGATATCCTAAATATACTGATGATATTTTATTTTAATATCATCCCATAAATCTATATCAACTTCTTATCAAGTGGTAAAGGAATTAATTGTTCCTTGGTACGTGTGAATTATCACTTCCACACACCAATTTAGTTCGTTTTCCATTACCGTCAATAGTGGTTGGTCATAATGATGTAATTAATTTCCATATGTGATATTCATGAGATATTATTCAGTATAATATAATAGTGTATCAATTACATTTTTATTTCAATGAGTGTAAAAATTATTACATCGTTTGTGCGAACTTCTGATCTATCACCTCCACGAAGTGATGTGACTCATTTTTATACATTATTTCACTTTTATTAAATATATATAGGTAAATGAAAATTATTATTTTTATTTGAATAACATCATGATAATTATTTAAATATAAAATGATAATTACCATATTCCAATAACGATCAATGAAAAATGGAAATGTTACTCATGTGTATGTATGACCTACCGTCGCCATGATTATAATGTTGTTTATTTTTCATAAATATATTTAATGGTAAAAATTTAAAAAAATGAGATATTTTTAAGATTGATTAATATTTCCAGAATAATGTTTTCAAAATGATGTACATATGACCACATGAAATACTGACATCATACCAAGTTCATTTTTGACATAAGAACTGATTATCGACAAAATGCACAACATGAACTCATATATTTAACTATTTATTATAACACAGTAATAAGTGATGTAATGGAAATAAAAAAAGGTTCTAAATAAAGTAAAATGTAACTTATTCTTATTATTTAAGAAAATAAATAACGAACATGACAAGTTGGACTCAAGGTAAGGTAACTTCTTAACCAAACATCCATTTTTTGAGTTAATCTTCTACTTCTTGACTATTTCATGTTATGATTATGTGGGAAATAACATTAGATATAAAATATTTTGTTTTTAAATTATTTATGGGTAGTTATAGTGAATACACATAATCTATCTATTTTATTAACACAATGATCATTGAAAGGAAAATCTAAAAAAAATCTCTTCTCTTTAAGTTAAAATTATAGGTCAATTGTTTTGTTTATCAAATTATATGTATGAATAACCAATGATTGTTTTACAATGAATATCCACTTAAATTAGGTGTATTTATATTTTTACACATAATTATTTCATTCGTTTATCCTTAATTTAAGTATATGATATTTATAAGGGAATTCATCTAAATTTACATTCCACTGAGACTTATTTGTTTTTATTAACCAATTCACTTTTATATGATGTATATACATTCCTTCAACATATTATATCTTGAATCTCTTTATTCAGATGATTTTATAAGGTTTTTTAATGTAATTACTTAATTATTTTTATTCGTGTATTTCTCAAGTGGTAAGGGACTCCTTAACTAAAACATCATTTCAAATGTTTTAAAAATTTATTCTTATAAATCATTCTTACTAATTTCTATGTTTTGAAAATGGTTTTATGGATTTATGTATATGGACATTAATGTTTAGAAATTTAAATTCTAATAAAATATTTAAAGTGGTATGTGACACGTCCATTTAAAATATCCTTTTTAAATGTTTTAATTGGGTTATTAAAAATTGGATTCATTATGTCAATATCGTGAAAAGATATCTTGTGAATGAAAATGCGAAAATGTTGTTTTAACATTAATCTAGTTTTATTTTTTAGGATTGCATTATGGTTATTTGGGAAACAATTATATATGTGTGGTTTCATGATAATACTTGGGCATGTGAGACTATACTATCTCTCCAATGCATTAGGTAATGTTATAGAGGTAGACGTTAATGTTTCTGTGAAGAGATATATGAGATATACTATGATGTGTACTCAAATTGTAACCATAAAGGTTACTCACTATGTAGCTATGAAATTAAAAATTTTGGTATGTTACGGATTCCATAAGTTTGATTTATGATTTATCATTTCCATGAGTTTTTCATAAATATTAATATTTCAGGAGGTATGTTAAAGATCTTATGGTTTATGAGTAAAATGTATGATTTCACTGATTTTTATGTATTAATAGACTAATTTTTTCTTTCCTTATATTATAACCCTTACTGAGATTTTTAATATCATACTATGTTTTAAAAGTCTTTTCATAGGGTATAAAAAAGTGTAAAGGAAATGAAAAAATAAAGGAATTTTTTATCACGAAATGAAATCTTGTTTTATAATGTGTTAGAAAAAAAATTCGATAGAGAATAAGGGTCTACATTGAAATTTTTGAGATGTAATGAAATATTTATGGCCTAATTCTCTAAAAATCAAAATCTAAAAAGAACCTCAATGTGATAGAAAGTATATTACTGATCAATACTCATGATTATGTAACATTTAGGGTCGGGGCCTTGTAGTTGGAATCATAGGACGGTTTAGTCAACATTAGAGATTAAGAAGTTTTCTTAAGACATAAGGATATGATCATACGTTTATAAATTTAAGTTTTATCATATGATAAATATCTTAGAAACCCATATTTCTGTTTTATGATTTGAAATATTATGGTGACTAATGGTATTTTTGGAAATATTATGGGTTATTAGTTATTATACTGGAAAATGAAAGCTATGAAATTGCCTTTGGGGTTAAAACATGTTATGTTTATTTTTTATTTCTATATAATATTTTTATAATGTTATAAGATATATATTTATTTTGGAAGAAGAAAACATGAAGACTGCATGGCAACACTTCAAATCAGGCAAAACTGTGGGAGTCAAACCCACAACTAATGTATGACCTAGATTCATCACCTACCATTGGGGTATGTGATGTCCCTGGTTTTTTTGACTTATTATTTTTTAGTTAAATGATTTAATGGATCAAAAATATATTGACATTGGGATCGTAGGTTTTTCTAAATGCATATCCTTAGTATAGGAGAATAATTTAGTGATTAAGGGATAAATTTAATTTTAGAAGGAGTTCGCTCTTTTGGTAAAATTATATGCCAAGGGTTAATAGAATACTATAGGATTTCATTTGACTAGTAATGAGTAAATATCATTTTGAAAAAATCTATGTTTTTATTGTAGATATATGGATATTTGGGTTATTTATGTTAATGATTAACCTATTATAGATAACATGTGATTAATTTAATTACTTTTATTTATGAAACTTTTAGAGTGGTCGATGTTATTTAGAGATGAATGTTTAGATTTATAATAGAAGACTATGTGATCATGTCCTTCTGGATTTGGGGTTTCAATAATAGTTTTGATTATTTTTAAATTTTTTTAGGATAATTATTCATTGAATTATATTTGTAGAACATTGAGCATTTTTAGTAAAATTTTTGTTATTAATAGTATTATCTCTTTTTATAAAGGATTATTCATTGTAAGGATTATCTGATATTCCACTAACCATTAATTTTTTGGTTAATATATATAGATAAGGGAAATATATTGTTCATATCTATTAGATTATGTGATTCTATATAAGTTGATTCCAGTGCTTCATCTATGACCAAGTCATCTGGAATACACATCGTTTGGAGAAAATATGAGTATTTAGTATATATTTATTAGAGGATGAAACTCTACATGACAAGTAAGTTTGTATCCTTATGTTATTAGTCATGCCAATAAATAAATTCATTAACATTATGAAATGGTTATAAAAATAGAATCTTTTTCTATTTACTTTTACTAATGGGAAATCAAATACCATTTAACCCATGACATATTTAGGGTTTTCTAGTTGTAAACATTATCCTGATCATGTTTCATATCACTCTCTATCAAAAATAGTTTGTTGGTTTTTCTTCCATATCCATTATATATTATATTTAATCCTAGTGTGTGTTATATCGAGTGACCATTGAACTTATAATTTTTTTTCTATTAATGTTATATTATTATTAACTCTTATTCAGATTTGAGATTTTCAATGAAGTTATAGAAACCAAATTTAAAATTGTGAGGACGTAATTTTGAAAAAGGGTGAATTATGTAACATCCCTAGTATTTATAGAATAATAAACTATAATATCTATTAATATATTTGAATTTTATATTAATTTTTGTTTAATGTGGACAACATGTATGATAGCATGCTCGACAAGCATGAATGAGTTTCTCTGAAATCTTATATTGCACACAACATTGACTTATACTAAAAAATAGTACAACAAAAATAATATTATTTTAAATTGTAGTTAGATAATTGGCGTGGTATTCATGAGAATAAATAGAATTATATATATTAATAGTTTACATATTTGTTAATTTATTTTATAATTTATATAATGAATTTTGGTGGTTTGAAATGTTAATGAATTAAATTTTAAGCATAAAATACTCTATTATTTTTAAAAGGTTTGTTTTATCACCTTTTGATGGAGATACCTTTTTAAAAAAAGGTTTTTTCCCTTTTTTATGTTCTATATGACAAAGAAATCATATTTAGAATAAGGGAATAACTAGTTAGTCAGATTAATGTTTCATATTTTTATGACAAAATACTTATTTTTATAAATAGTATAAAATACTCCATTTTATTTAAAATCTTTATTTTAAAATTTTTAAACAATTATATTGTCATTTGAGTTTGTTTCTAGTGTAATTAGATTACGTTTTTATCATCTAATCTAATAATTCTCATTGGATTTTATTTCATAATTGAATTGAAAATAAACACATGTCAATCTTTTGATAGTTTTTTTCTACTTAACCCCCTTATTTCTAGTTTTGACAATGGGAATTAATTTAAAATTTAATTACTGGATATTATGTGTTTTGAAATTGGAAATAATATATTCCATATTTGTAATAAGAATCTAAATTTTTTTAAATAGGTACTTTTTATTTTTTGGACATTATTAATAGTAACAAGAGTAATTATTTTTATTTCCCATGGTTAAAGGTTAAATTAGGTAAATAAGGGTAAAAATAATGTTATAATAATTTAAAAATATATGAAAACATGCCTTAATATTATTTTATGCATATTTAAAGACCACACTAATAATTAGGCTTATATTTCTACATTTGGGAGCCACTTCGGTTTGAAAATGATTTGTCATAATAATGAATTTAAATTATAGGATAATATAACATAAAAATTAATCTTTTTTACTTAATAAAATTAATGTGGGATATATAAGTTATATATTAAAATATAATTTTTCATTAGAAATATAAAAATATTTACTACATCATGGAATTTTATTTATAATTTTTATAGAGTATATAAAAAAATATCACTATGACAAAATAATGATAGATTGATTAGTTCATTAATTGGGGATTCAAATATAGCATATTATATATATTAAAATAAATATTATGTTACATAATTTATGTCATCCGTGAATTTTATAGACTAATTTGACAAGTTATTATAAATTTTATTTGTTTTTTTTTTGAATTTATTTCTATGTTTGGATTTTTTTATTCAATAAGTGAATAGTTTAATAATTGATATAATTTATATTTTATAAATATAATAAATTTAAAAATTATTTAAAAATAATAAAAAATTTATAAATTTACATAGTGATTATCATATACTATAAATGTTCATTAATTGTCCCATGATGGTAAAATTATCCCATATAAGTAAAATTAATATCTTCTTAATAATAAAAAAGTTGTGATCACTTTTAAAATCAAAATAGAATAATAAAGTGTAAATTGGATGGATAAAGTTTAAAATAAACTCAATATATGTCTCAAAACTATTCTATGAGAGTATTTAGAACTATAATCATCTAATATTCCCCATATCTCATGTTGTATCCACTTTTATTAAAATAGTAATTTATATTAATTTAATATTTTAATACATTCGAAGGGTTCCCCTCCACTCTCTTATAAAAAGGCACCCATCACTATCCATTAAACACAATTCTAAATCATTTTATATTGTCCAAGACCAAACTACTACTATTCGTAGAATACCTCACCACATTATTGATGACTTATTTTAGTTATAACACCCTTCATAGAGGTCTTTAGGTGTCAATCAATGGCGATCAACCAAAGAAGAGATATCATTTTCTTTAAGTGTTTCTATTTTATTCCTTCTTCCACATCCTCAAATATCATAAAAATGATGAGATAATAACAACTTTATAAAATATATACTCATATGTTATTATGTTAATATCATCCCGCAAATCCATCTCTACTTCCATAAAATAGGAAAGGAGTAATTGTTCGTGTGTACGTGTGAATTATCACATCCACAGACCGATCTGTATTTTTATCCAATTAAGGACTATTATGATGGGTTATAATGGTGTAATTAGTCATTATACGTGATTATCATCACATGTTAATCATTATATTATAAATACATATCAATAAAATATTTTCCTCCATGTGCATAAAAATGATAATGTCGTTCTTCCATATGTGTGAACTATCACCTCCACAAAGCGGTGTGGATAATTTTTATTCATTATATAACATGTATGATATATATATATATATTTAAATTATTATAATGATTTTAATAATATTATTATAAATCATTAAATAAAAATTTACAATTTCCTTAAATCTATAATAATTTATGAAAAATGGAAACGTTACTCAAGCATACGTATGACCTACCGTCTTCTTGATTATAATGTTGTTCATTTTTAATAACCATATTTAATGGTTTAAATTAAATTATATTATTAGTTTTTAAATGTTATGAATATGTTCAGAATACTAGTCTAGATATGATAGTCATACGACCATATAGTCTGGTGACATCATATGGTGTTCATTATCGACTGAAGAACTGATTGTCGACAAAACATATGACATGAGATCCAATAATTACTTAGTAATTATAAAAAGGTCATAAGTGATTTAATGGAAATAAAAAAATGGAAATGATTCTTTGCAACGTATTTCTTCTCAATTCATAGTCCATTAAGACTTATTTTTTGTTATCCACCAATCCACTTTAATATGGTGATTATAGTTCCCATTGACATATTAAATAATGAATCTCCTTATTATCATGATATTATTTGATTTGTTTAATTTTATTCTTTTATTATTTTTATTCAAGTATTTTACAAGCTGTAATGGAATATTTTACAAAAAAATATTTTTAAATTATTCATATATTAATTATTGTAAATATTTCTCATTATCGTCCATCTATTCAAATGGTTTAAATGATTTATTTTTATGTTCATTATTGTTTTAAAATGTTAATTATATTATAATATTCAAATTGGTATGTTACAATTTGATTAAAAATTCATATATTTAAATGATTTAATAGTTTTATTTTAAATAGGATTGATTATTTCAATATCTTGAAATGATATCTTCTGAAATAAATGTGAAAATTTTATTTGTCTTATAAGATGGTTTAATTTTTTATGGTTATTTTATTATTGTTAGGTATTTTTTATATATACATGTGGTTACGTGATATATCGATGGTGGGTGAGCCCATGAAATCTCTCCAATGCATTTGGTAACATGATAAAGGTACATGTTATGGTTTTTTCTAAGTGATTTAAGGAATATATTGTGATGGGTATTCCAAACATAACCATGAATGATACTCCCTATGTAGATATGAAAGATACAATGTAAGTATGGTGTTGATGCTACAATTTACCTTTATTATTTATCATTTTGATGAGTTTTTATTAAAAAATATTATCTCACAAATCATGTTAAATATATTATTTTTTATGAGTCAAAATAATAATTTCATTGATCTGTATGTATTCATGGAATAATGTCTCATTTCTTTATATTATAACCGTTAATGAGTTTTTTATGGTCATCCCATGTTTTTGATATAGTTTTCACATGGTATAAGGAAGGGTAAGAGGAAGAAATAAATCATGAATATTTAAATCATGAATATAAATATTATTTTTTATGGCCATTTATTGTTGTCAATAAATTGGATATTTGAGAAGTGTGTGCTCTGTAATTTTTGAGATGAAATGTTTAAGTTATGGCACAATTCTCTAAATTTGTAATCCTAAAAAGATCTTCAATTTGAATGAAAATAAATTCTTGATCAAAATGGAATATTATGGAATGTTTAAGGTTGGGGGCTTATATTCATTATCTCTTTGTTTCATTTAATACCATGTTATATATCATTATTTTATCAATTAAATTTAAATCATTTGTTTTCTTGAATTTGGATCATAAGCGAGAAATGAATTTATTAGTTTAAGAACAGTCAAAAAGTATATTCTTCCACAATCCCCAATATAATAATAATTACATGATTATAATATTTGTTTTAAATATTAATTTTGTATCAAATATATAATTATTATTATGAAAAATGGAGTACTTTACAATCTTGGAGATGATACTTCATTCATACAATTTCCAATTTTCAATTATCATTATGGAAAAAATTTAAGTAATGTTTTACCTTAAATATTATAATCATATCATAAATTTCATATTATAATATTAAATAATATTTTTTATATCACCCATGTATTTTGGTGATGAACAACGAATAACATTTATTTTTTGTGGTGGAAGTCTACATATTCGCAAGAATGATGATAAATTTTTTCAATGAATAAGAATTAAATACATTAAATGATGTATTCTAAATCATTAAATTTAATCATGTAGTTAATGTAATATATAAACATTAGTTGTTTCAATTTTACCATCATTGGGTGATGGTGGTGTAAAATTAATTACATATATTCATGAGAAGGTACTCTACAAAACACGATAATGATGACTTGGTTTCACATGTGATGGAAGAGGATTTGGATATAGATTTTTCAACTAATATAACCTCACATAAGTATATGTAATATTAATTTTTAATTATATAATAATTTTTAATAATTATTTTTAGGAGATGGAAAATGAATGAATATAAAAGCATGCAGTTAACACTATACCTTATCTTTTGAATGTCACATTTGATTAACACTTTAATCCCTAGAGAGTTAATATTATGCTTATAAAAAGGATAATAGAATGAGGGTATTAGTTCTATGATGATTTTGGTATGTCATTTACTGAATAAATTTGGATTTTTAGTAAGATGTAAATTGATGAAATTGTTCTCTTTTATAATATAGGAGAGGGGAAATCTCAGAATTTCAAAACAATTATGTCAATTTAATTTGCTATTCCATGTAAAATATATTCAATATAATTTAAAAATAATATAAAAAGATTAAGGGACAAAATAATCTAATATAATTAATATTAGACATGTTTTTAATGTTTTTATATCCTTAAAATTTAGTTTTAACCACACATTATCACCTTTCACACATACCATCACAATAAATGTTTTTTATTTTAAGGATTTATATAGTAAATTAACATTGATAAATGAACCATAAATGGAACATTGTTTATATTATCGTCCATATAATAATCCCATTGATATATTTATTTTTTATAAATTTAATATCATTTAGTAAATAATTGATTATTCCTAAATATCATTAATGTTTACCTTTTTGAACTATTCATTACTTTTACAAAAACCGAATCAATAGTGAAAGAAATAATAAATATATTTAATTTATTATATCCCTAAAATTTCACTCACATCATAAAAATCAATTTATCACATAAATTATTCCAAATTATATTATTTTTTTATATTTCCTAATTTTTTATTTTATTGTCCTTATAAAAAATTAACATGTCATCATTTTCTACGAATTTAATGTAATTAGGTCATTATGAAAAATTCAAATTAAATTAACATGATTAAGATTATTATTTTATATTCATGATAACTCATTATAGAGAAAATTATCATCTCGTAAGACATAGAATAAAAATAATATAGATATTATAAAAAATAATATTATGGAATTGTTTACTTTTTTTAAACAAAATAATATAATGATTATATTCAAACCCAAATAGAAAAATGAAATTTTTATATGAGAAAATAATTTATTAGTATTGATTATTTATAATAATCTGATAATATTAGGTAATGAGTAAATGTCTATTTATAATCATTATAGTTTATTCACCTTAATTAACTGATTTCTTATTTAGTGTAGTAACAAATATTAATATGATTACTTTTCAATTTGACCAATTTTTTTCCAAAAAAAAATTGAAAAATTATTTTAAATATTGAATAATTTTTTTATAACTCAAAATAGTGAAATTGTAGAAATTAAAATCAAACTAGAAAAATACAATGAATATTTTATAAAAAATAACTTTTTAAAATATACAATTTTCAATAATAAAGTCTATTATATGATGCATTTAAAATTAACAATTCAAAAATAATTAAATCAATTGAAAAAATTAGAATTTTAAAATGAAACAAAATATATTTTTAATTATAAATAAATATAAATTCAAATTTTTATGAAAATTAGTATTTTTTACTATTCGATGTAAAATAAAATTTTTTCTAAAATTCCAAAAAATCCACCCCAATGTTAATTTTACATTACTAATAAAAATTAAAATTCATTTTATGATATATTTTTTTAAATTTATAAAAATTAATTATAATGTTCACTTCTAAATAGATATGAAATCGATTTCATAAAAAAATATTTTTGATGGATAAAATGACATTACTAAAAATGACTGATAAATTATAGAAAATTAAATAACAAATTTTAAATTTGTTAGGATATTATATATATAATATTTCGGTTCATGATCTTTATTTATCTATTTTAAATGTAGGGTAAGAATTTTCACATATAAATAATAATTATTCATTATTCATTAAAGCTCAATGTTCAATATCGTTTACAGGAGACAAAATTTCCTTTATAAAATATCCCGATATTAAATTACCCCAATAATAGATTTCACTATAAAAATATAAACATACAATCCAAAAAAATGGTTTTACATTTCAAAACATCTTTTTGGGAATTTCGAAATCATAATGTTTGATAACAAAACAACCAATTCAAAAGAGTTGTGGTATAAAAATTTTATATTAAAATAATAAATAACAATGTTTATATAGTGGGATGAATTATTAAAAATTTTAAATATTAATATAGAAGAAAATACTAACATCCATGAATTGATATGGATTGTATAAAAAAATGGTCATGAGAACGTTTATGATCATGAAACTATAAATCTGTGATTGATTATAAATACATTGATCTCTCAGTCAGAAAATTAAATTGAAATGGATTTTATTTCAAGATAATTTTCTTATATTTTTGTAATTATATTATCATATATACTAATATCTTATGTAAAAATAATTTCATTTAGTGATGTATTTTTTATTTTAATCAATTTTGCTGCAATGTTATCTTTTTTATCTAAATGTTGAGTATTCTAGATGAAAATTCTTGTTCGTGGGTTATTAGAATAAATTCATATGCATCCAAAATTCCAGAAAGTATAAAATTATATCTACCCTAAATTTATTTATTTATCAAAAAATAATTTCTAGAAAACATAAGATTATTCCATAAATAGATATTCATTTATATGAAGAAATACAATATAAATTTCAAAAAATCAATAATAGTACCCGAAATTCTACATAAATCTTTTGGTAAAAAACATTCCCTAAAATTAAATACATATTTTTTAAATTATTATTTGTTAAAAAATATTATATATTTTATTTCATAGTCTTCTGGGATAAATTTAATATTTATCTAAAAATAAATACAATCTCTCTTAAGGTCTCATTCAAAAATATAATTTCTCTAATCACATAATATCTTTGATATTATCATATTATATATAAATAATATGAATCATCATTATATCATATTTATGTCGTATATGTTTCCAAATATAACTCATCTTTTATTCCTTAAATAAAAACCCAAAATATTCAGTTTAACTAAATCATATATGACTCCAAAAATAGTTATCCTTTCTAGAAAGCATTTATCCCATAATCTCTATGTCACTTTCTAATATCCTGGTTATCTATTCAATATATAATCAGTCCAAAAATCTAATTTATCCTTTCTTTGTAAGATTGATTAAATAATTAATGAAACAATCCTAGTAATTATGACATCACAGAGGCCACTAGTAGGGAATACACCCTTATCAACCATTGGTTGTGGGTTCAAGCCACGTTGCATATCCGAATGAAATAATTTATCTCCGAGACAGAGAGATGTTTTTTCTCAAAAAATAACATAATATAATCTTTATTACATTCCATGAAATGTTATAATTACCATAAAAATAATCATCTTATATAAATAATTAAATAAAAGTTTTAATAGTAATGTTTGTCACACAACAGTAATTTTCACCCCAAAACATGTAATGATACATAATTACCCATTAATCATTGATCATATAGAACATATCAGTTATAAATACATTTAAATTCATGTTCCATAATGGGAAATAGTATTCTATTTTAAATTAAATTTCCAACTGGTAAAAAATAAGAAACATATTCCTTAAAAATAAATATATCCCAATGTACTTCCATCATATAAAAAATCAAATGATTATTATTTCAATTGAGAATACTTATATCATAATTCAATAATTCCAATGCATATAAAACTTATTAATTCAATATTAATAACAATATCTTATTCTAGATTTTTTATATTTTTCCTTAATAATTCATTACACTAAACAGAATGTGCATTATTCCTTTATATTCATCCATATCACAACAATAGCCAATATTAAATTCAAACCTATCATAAATATTTTTTTATTCATAATATTAAACAATAATTTTATTATAAATTACTAAATAATTATACGTATCGTATTTCTTTTCCAATTATTCATATTTTTACAAAGGATATTGAGTATTATAAAAACCATTTTCTCCACATATAAAATGATCAATTGATTAATTAGGAATAAATTTATTATATTTCATTATTTTAATTGAAATAATTAATTATTATTAATATATCATTGATTTATGACCCCAATATGACATATAGAGAAAATTCATACACATTAATGACATTTTAATGGGGGATTGTTTCCACATTCAAGAATTATGAGTTTTATAATATATATTCTATCACGACCATTATCACTTGTTATTCATCAATGATTCATTTTTATTATATTTAATGAATTTGGAATCCCACCTAGTTAAATTTTGTTAATCATTACCCCAAATAGATAGTTATGAGTAGCTATAAGAGTTATCAAAATACCTCCCATTCTATTTGTTTTCTCATTTAGACGACCACCACATTTTACTTCACACCCCTAATTATGTTGGTTCATGCAGAATCAAATTGTTTACAAAACCAAAAAAATTATAGGGTGGTGATATTATTAATAAAATGATAAAATATATTATGTGTATGATATATAAAAATATATATACAAGAAAAACATTATTCATTCCCAAAATTAACCTAATTTATAAATATATAATATCAATTTTATTTTAATGAAATTTCATCTTATGTTATAATAACATCCTGTACTCTAATGGTATCTAACACAAATATGATACCGACTATAACTACCTATCATTGTGCATCACATATTATTGTTACTGTAAACTGTAAAACTCTTTCATATATTACCAAGGTTCATTAAGGTTCAATTTCTTTTTTGAGATTTTATTCATAACATTCAGAAAAAAAACTATAAATATATAAAGTATTAATATCAAATTTTTATCCATTTTCCCACAATATATAACATTTTATGGTATGATGAATCAATTTCCTAGTATATATTCACAACATTAAACATGATTTGTTGATTTCTTTTACCAATACATAAACACATAAATAAATGATTTCAAAACATAATATAAGAACTAAAAACTCAGTAATGTATATAATATTAAAAAATATATGATTTTATTGTAGAACATGAAAAACCATGAAAATCATTTTCTAAAAAATATTCACACTTATCCAACAAATTAAACTAGTTTTAACTAAATACATCATTATCATATCAAATGTTTTAAAGGTATTTCCATAGAAACTCATGATAATCCATAGAAAAATAACATAGGTCACATGGGAAATAATAATAAATTAACCATAAAAGAATCAATATAATTTTAAAAACCATACGATCGACTTCCATCATTATTCTATTAAGAATATATTGATTAATCAATTCAGTAGAGCATAATATTGGTATAAAAATGTATAAGAAATATATGTATATTAATTTGAGCTATTATAGTTCTCAACTATTCATATCTTATTTATTGGTCTCACTAATGAGCTTTAATGGGGATCAAATCATCATATAAAATCACCATGGATAATATCATGAATTAAACAATTCAAATACTATTTTAAGCCAATGAGGAAAACACATTCATTTATCATAATATCAATTCATCATAAAAATCCATCATTAATACCAAAATTACCTAAAAGGAGGATGTTTGTTTTTATTTGAACATTATATTAATGATTTTAGGGAAAGAAAATCATCATATAATGGTAATCATGGATGAAAATTCATTTCCAACATATATGATAAATTTCGTGTAATGCTTTAAAACCCTGAATAAATCATGGAAAATAAATGTGTTCTATGAAAATACCATTTATGGAACTTTAATAAATTGACATAAATTATTATGGTTCTATCGATAAAAAATATTCCTAATAGAGTATTTGTAATAATAATGATTGAATTTGTTGATGAATAAAAATACCATTAAAAGATGATTAAAAATTTATTAAGGAAAATATAAACTCCATTTTGAAATAAATAAAAAATATAAAATTATAACAAAATTATTTTCCTTGAAAATAATGTAATAATTTAATGCAATAATTAAATAAAAAATAATTCATTACATTAGGAAAATCTAGTCATTCCATAAAGAAAAAAAAATTATTCCACACTATTGTTTGATAAGTCATGAAGTAACTCATTCTAAAAATGAATAGAAGATTAATTTCAAAGAATATGATAAATTTTAAAAAATGGGTAATAATTAATTTTAATAATAGTATTAGAATATTTGAATCATTAATTAAAACATTTTTATAAAACATAGATATCGATTAAAAAGAAAATTTTAAAGGAATCATTAAAAGTATATTTTGGGAATGAAAGTCCATTACCATGGTTCAATTACAATATTTGTAATCTATAAAAATATTATATTACATATATATGTGATAAGAAAATTTTTCATTTTCACTCTTCATTAGTATAATTTATTACCGTGTAATATATATATAATTAATTAATTAAATTTATCTTTAGCATTCTAATGATAGTTAGATTTTATATCAACAATAGAATTGTTAGGTTAACTATGTCCATATAGGAAAATATTAATCAATATCAATAATAATAATAAGAATATAACAATAATTTTTATAAATAAAATTGGCCTTTAAAACCAATCATGAATAATTTTTTTGATAAATGAACTACACTACAATCTTGGAGATTGTAGGTCATACCTATTCATCACTAACATTTTCATTTTTTAGAGATCATTTTTTAAAGAAGGTATGAGTCATGTTACCTTTATAAAATAATAAATATATCATATATATCATATTATTTATTTGATAAAACATATATACTACATCGATGTAATGTGGTTATGAAAAATGATCATGTCACTTCGTGGATGTGGTAGTCCACACATAATCATGAACAATGTAATAATTTATAAATGAAATGAATGGTCTTAATGTAAATACAATTTTATATTTTAAAATGAAAATATTTTTATAATATAATATTTTAGCATTAATTCAATAATTACAAATATTCATGAGACGTGGTGATAGAAAATGAATAACAACAGTTTGTGAGCTGAGGGTTCACCGTACAAATGAAATATGGAGTAGTTTCCCATATGATGGATTTAGATAGGGATATATCATCATCTATTAACAGAAAAACCCATATTTATATTTTTAATAATTTATTATTTTAATATTCATTGTTATTTTTATTTCAATTATACGGGAGAATAAATTAAACTAATACATGTTGTTGAAATTATACCTCTTATTTGTAATTTTTCTATTGATTAATTCCTAGTTCTTCCAGAGTAGGTATTTATCCAAATAAAATACATCTATAATTATAGGATGTAATTTAGGAATTTTTTGATATTGGCCATTAATGTTTAATTTTAGTTATGATGTAAATGGAAGAAGATGATCCCTTTCATAATAGAGAAAAAGGAAAAACATGGACTTTATTAAAATAATTAATTAATATAAAATAATATTAAACTAAAAATTTACTCAACTTGATTAATTTATAATATAGTATAATCATGGATGAAAATAAGTTCATAAAATTAAAATTTATTTTTGTTTTGGCTATGTTTCTAACCAAATCTTTTGGTTTTAACCATTCATTTTCCCCTTTAACAAATACTATGACAATAACGATATTTATACTTTGAGGGTCAATATTGATACAATAAATGGAAAGATGCAAAAATAGTCTAATGATAATATAGTATACCATATAATAATAATATTTTATATTTAAGGTTTTTTATAAATTTTAATTAATTTAATAAAATATTATTTTTTACAAAATAACCTTAATTTATATTTTTAAGAAATTCATAAAATTGAAACTAAAAACATCAGGATAACATGTGAAAATCAAACCAATTATATTTTATATCAACAATATGAAATTTTAATTTAATAATTTAATGTATCATGTAAATTATCTCAAATTAAATTTCTTTTAAGATATTTATTATAATTTAATTTTTTACATTATTTCAATAATTGATGTGTTGCCGTATTTTATATACTTACATTAGTAATATATTAAAAAAAATTAAATAAAAATCACTATGATGAAGATAATTTTTTTCTTTATAATGACTATTTTAACCAAACATATAATCTATTTAACCCTTTGTGAAACTATTATAATTTTTATGAAAAACAAAATTGTGACATTTTTTATTATAAATTATGTAAAAAAAATTAAAAATGATATAGTCATAGCAAAATAAAATTTAAAATGTCATATGACTCAATATTAGATTTTAAAATAAAAATGGACTCATCGAATATACATAATGAATGAGTCATGGTCATTTTAAAATACTTATTATTTTATTTATATCATTAATTAGCCACATTAATCATTACCATGGTAACAAACACAATTGTAGTTACTAATAATATTTGAAAAAAATAAAATATATTTTTATAAGAAAATTAATAAATATTCCTAAATATATAATCCATTTTTCAATACTGAAAACACAAAAAATTTATAATTTCAAATGGAACCAGAAAATCTTAATAAAAAATGTTTTGCAGAAATATGAACTTTTATATATTTAATTGAGTTTAGGATAAATTATTGTATTAAATAAATTTTAAAAAAATAGATTATTTATATTAAATATAAATTAACTAAATAAATTTTAATAATATTGATCATTTTAATTGTAGATTATATTTACGTAAAATGTTAATAAATTTTTTAATATTAATAAATCATTATTAAAATTTATTAAGGAAACAATATTTTCATATATTTCCCCATACATGATTATAATATAATATTAACATAATTAAATTATATATTAAATTATTTTGTCAAATTATTTATTATAATTTTTCCCACATGTATTTATAGATTTATGCCAAAACAGAATAAAAACCCAATTTTGAGGAAAACATGATGTAAATAATAAAATAAATTTACTTAAATTAAGGTTTATATTTAAATATAATTAATGAATACATGATAAATTAGTAACATGATTTTATATATCACAATGCAGTTAATATTATTCATCCCGATTGATTTAATATCTATGTTATGATGGTTATATTTAAAAATAATAATTCATTATTAGTTTAATCTCAACACTTAATATCTTCCATTCTATCAAACATATTAAATATTTTTAAAATCATAAGATGTTATTTTCCCCCAAATTAGAAAATCATATCCCCATAATTTTAACTCGAGATTGAGAAGTGGAGGTTGAAATTTTTAAAAAACCTTTGATGAAATTAACACATCATAAGAATTGTTAATAAAATATCAACATAAAAAAACAATACACATTGGTCATCTGGAATTACAAATATAATGGATTCCATGAATGAAAAAAAATTTGCGATGTGAATATATATATATATATATATATATGAAGGAATAAAATAACTTCTAATTATTGATATTTAGTGATATAAAACATGGTCATGAATATGTTAACTATCACAAAATAAAAAATATATGATGGGTCAAAATGCCATAAAATTCATTGAATGAAATTTAAATATATAATTTTTATATATTATGATCATTTTCTACATGTACGGGGACCCCTTTTACATGTATACTAAAACAGTAATGAAATATAGTTTCTTATTAAGAAGGATTTCTAATTTAATCAATTTACACCTAAAAATCATAATTTCAAACAAGATTACGAGTATTCAATATGAATTTGGTTATGCCTAAATGACTAGAGTAAACATATAATGTATGAAATAATATAAAAATTTATAACAAGACCCTACTACTATGTATATTCATTATAAGAAACCAAAAAATCTAGAACAATATTAGAAAATTCAATAATAGAATAAATATTAATAACAATAAAAACTAATTTATTTTTCTAATAACCAATATTATAACCCAAAAATTAACATTAATATTTTGATTAAAAACTACATTTATATTTTTGTAATATTTTTATATTATAATATTGAAACAAAAATGTTATATTAATTTGACTTTATATTCTAGAATGATCAATTTAATATTTATCTACAAATAACCTCATTCTGTTTTGATACCTAATTCAAAATATTAAAATTTCCCAATCACATTATTTCTATTATTATATAATAATTTCAATAAAAAATAATAATCAAAATAATTCCATATTAAATTCACATATTCCTCAAAATGATAACTCAACCATTTTTCCTAAAAAAATCCCACAATATTTAATTCTCTTAATAAAAAATGTTTCCCAAAATAATAATTTTTCATAAATAATATTAATTAGATAATAAATAAAACACATTTTATTGTCGTTATTATCATTGCAACCAAAAATATTTTCCAAAACTGCACATAAATATTAATCTTTAGTTTGTGATATCCTAGACCTGGATGCCACTTAATAGGTTCCAAAAGACCTATGGGATATATGGACTGAAGTTTATCTCCTCGGACTCTAGAGGCTGATGAATTTTAATGATAGACTAGTGTGTGTCCATATAGAGATTATTCCCTCATTACCAATGTGTAGCACAGTGGATGAATGTTAACACATGTAAATAGCGTATGTAGTGTAAATACATAGAAGGCAAAACAGAAGATACAGACAACAAAAACAAAACTAAATTAAATCACTAGAATATAATTCAACTATTGATGGTATTTCATGTAATTAGAAAACTAAAAAACATGGATATGAGCCAACAAGCATAACATGATACACAAAGGTAAAATGGAAATCCAATATTATATTAAGCATCCCGATATCCAACTCGTTCCGCTTCCATAATGATCCATCTTAAATGATAAGTAGTCAAATTTTTTAAGCAATATGATTCGCTTTGTCAACCCCAAAAACTTTATAATCTACTCTAGGAACCAAATGGTGCTTGAAAACGATGTGAGATAAATCTAATTTTCCCACTACCAAAGGTGTATATAACATCGAGTCCGTGTAATAGAAATGTAATAGTGTGCAATCATTTATATATAATGAAAATTAGTATAATGTAACTAAACACCAATGTATCAGAAATATCCCTTGCCTAGTGTCGGAATATGTCAACAATTCATTATTTAATTATTAACCCTTTTTAAATAAGTAACACGTTAATAATAGAAATGGTTCCAAGATGTAGTAGGGAAACCTGAAATGATCCATAATAGTTAAGTCCCAAGGTAATATCCAAGGCGATGTATACATCAAGTGTCTTAAAAATTGTAATAACTATGTACTAGCATGGGTAAGAGTGTAATACAACGATCATGTACCAAGGCATTCCATAATAATGTTCCTAACAAATCCAAGGTGATCATCAAATGTAAAATTCGCCTAAGAAGATAATGGTTGATATGGGGTGTAACAATGTCACATTCATGTAAATACTAGATCCAATGTGTGTATCCAAGGAATACTACAATGATATTGAAGGGATCTTATTATGTCATACTGTGATTCCAAATAAAAGGCATGGATCGGGGTCTTGGTGTGTCTCAACCTAATCAAGCTAAATCCTTGAATTAGAATGGGGTTCCCAAGTTCTAATGGAATTCTCTGATTAGAATCCAAGGTGGGATCAAGTCGTGCCATTTCTGTTTATGTATAAAGTCATATAATACTTCATTTGATTCAATAAGTTCCATTCATTGGTGTGATAAGATCAAGTAGCGTGAATGATTTTAATCATGTCATTTGGTTCAAGACATACATTTAATTACTGTGATAAGGTCATGAATCATTCAACCACTCATTTAATCCAATTTAAGAACATTCCATATTCACGGTTCATTATGATACCTTCGATTAATGTGGTAATGGGTGATAAATATATAACATATAATGTTCATTTACATTTACGGCTAAGTCATATACATAGTAAACTTTCTAATTCACATTTCACATTTAATTATCAATTTAATCACATACATTAGGTGGGTCATGTGGTTATAATTCATAGTAAATACTATTATTCAAATCCATATATAAATCAAGTGAATAAATTTATAAAATATTACCCTTATAATGGTCATGAAAAGGAATACGTAAATGGGGGAACAAACATGTCAAAACACAAAAGAAGAATTATGTCATTGGCGTCGACATGGAATGTATTAATTTGTGGGTGTAACTACTAAAAACAAATCAAATAATTAGAAATAGAATAATCCTAAAGTTCTAATGATTATAAACATGATATATAAATTCTATAAATGGAACCCAATGAAATTGGTGGGCCCACACGTTATATACAAAATCATCAATCTTGAGGGACGATTTATAGACCACACATCTTAGACATGTATGACTATCCTCTTCTGATATTCGCAATTGATTTGGCTCGAATCCGAGTAGATCAAAGAAATGAATAAAAAATTGCATACTCGGATTATAAGTCCCCAGCCTTAAACCTTACTTAATATTGAATTAAATGAATAATTCATGTTGACGATCTTTTCAGGTTTAGAGTTTTAGAGAATTATAACATAACTATTACATCTCAAAAGATTACAAAGTAGTCACTTATACTAAGATTCCATAATAAAAAAAACTCTTGAAAGAAACATGTCTAGTTCCATGTTTTATATAGCATGACATTCCCTTGATCCCATCCTTGACCCTATTCCACGCTAAGTCCTGTGAAAAACATTTCAAAAACTTGGGATGAGCATAAAAACTCAGTAAGGGATACACAAAGAATAAAAACTGTTAGTTTATCAAAACAAAAATTAAACCATGTATACTTTATCAAGGTAATACTTTTCACCTTTATGAAGTAGTAAAAACACTTCACTCAATAAAATATCATTACTTGCCTTTTTGTAACCAAAGGATTACCATAAAACCCATATAAAGAACACATAACATATATAAAGGTAACTTGGGACATAAACATACTTAAGTGGAATAACCATATGGTCAACTCCCACACATATCACCTAATGGAATAGCCATACGACCAATTTCCATACATACTTAATGGAATAGCCATACGGCCGACTTCCATACATACTTAATGGAATAGCCATACGGTCAACATCCATACATACTTAATGGAATAGCCATACGACAGACTTCCATACATACTTAATGGAATAGCCATACGGCCGACATCCATACCCAATTCATTGGAGGTTATAACGTAACCACCCATCCTGGTATTCACGGCACCACCCGTCATAATGTCCAAGTACTATTATTACACATAAAATATGGAAAATATAAACATTTCAATAAAAATATTTCATTTGCAATCACAATAAATAATTCCCAGATATTGAATTAATCAATCCATTTCCAAAAACCATTTAAAAGAGATTTTTGAATCAAGGTGTCCCATACCACTTTGAAGCTTTTAATGGAATTATAATTTTAAAACATTAATGTACATATAAATAAATACTGAAAACCATTTTGAAAACATGGAAATTAAAGATAAAGATTTAGAATAATAAATCTTTAAAACATTTAAAATGATATTTTTGTTAAAGAGTTTTTAACAAAATGAGAGACTCTTGAATACAAATAATAGCGGAATAAAATTTAATCCGAACTTTATAATATCATGAGAATAAAAGGATTCATGATATAATATGTCAAAGGACAATATACACACCATATAAGAGTGAATTGGTGCATAACAACAATGAAGCCTCAAAAGAAATGTAAAATGAGATGAAATCCATTATAAAGAAGGTATCCTTAAATTAAGGATAAATCAATCTCATAATCATGTGTGACAAATATAAATACACCCAATAAAAGTGGATATTAAGTATAAAACAATCAAAGGTTATTCACACATATTCAAAGGATGACATATTCAATAACTACATGTTGAACCCAATGAAATCGAAATGTAGTTAAAATGTTCCCTTGACAGCCTAACGACATCACATCAAAATGAGTTGATGAGAGCTAAAAAGTGTATCTCATCACTTGGACATTAAATTTACATCAATAAGGATATATGAGAACATATCCCAACATAAAAATATGTAAATTAAACGACCCAACAAAAGAAGTCTTTTAAAAAAGAGGAGGGTGAAAGGTTCCCTTACCGACTTGGGTATCTTTCAAAACATACACCCCATGAAAGAAGGACAAAAGATCATCGATGTAAATACTCATAAACTAAAGTATATTACACAAAGAGTAGAATAATGGGCAGTACATACACCACTAAATGGAATTTGTGGCAAATGTAGCATAAATCTCATGGGAATAAAAGTGAGATGAAAAATCCCTTACGAAAACTCAGCAGCCTAACGGCGCCACATAAAACTTTTGAATATGGATTGATGAGATCAAATAGGGTATCTCATCACATTAAAATAAAATGTAAAGAAAGAGGAATATAAAATAACATCCCCCAACATTTCAAATAGTATCTTAAAATAAGTGACATAAAGGAGAGTACTTAAAAAGAAAGAGAGAGGTAAGATCTCTTACGAGAATTTGGCAGCCTAACGGCACCACTCAAAACTTCCAAAATGGATTGATGAGAGAGAATAGGGTCTCTCATCACATGAACATAATAAGTATAGTAGGAGTAATATAAAATAACATCCCAATCATAAGAAATATGATCTTAAAAGGAATGACATAAAAGAGTGTAATTAAAAATAAAGAGAGTTGTAGGATCCCTTACCTCGGGTTCGACTTGACTCGATCGTTCTTTAACTTCCTGAATAATAAACTTGAGTTAATTTCTATTTTATTAAGTACCTTTTTCAAGTAAATTTTTCCTTTTATATCACTTATTTCCATGTTATAAACATTATGTAAACATTTAAGTTAATAATGTTTGTTTTGTCGATATTTGGTTCTTTAGTCAAAAGTGGACTTCTTACAATTACATGTTGTTCGTGTGGTCAAAGGTTCATTATATCCAGAATTTTATTCATGAATTAGATATCATATATGTCATATATATACAGTACATTAATGCATTTATAATATTACATAATCATTTAGAGGTATGAAATGAAATGCACCGTTCATGGAGACGGTTAGCCGTACGTACGCATGAACGCTACTTTCATTTCTATTTCGTATTTTATAGAATGAAATCATAATGATATAAAGGTATATTATAATTACAGTATAATATCATATACAATATCATCGTTCCATCCTTTATACGTCCCACATATGGTATTTAACGAATCAAATCACTTTGAGGGAACGATAGTCCGCACTTCCTTAAATGAAGATATCGCGTTTAACCATAATGGAAACCATAAAGGTATGCACAAAAATGAAAAAACAGAAGCTTAATAAAAACATAAACATATTATATATCATATATAAAAATAGTTACATCATAATGGCCACCTTTGAAGGTGTTAAATGAGTATTGAACAATCATCATTTCGGGAGGCAGAATTTCACCATCCACGGAAACCGTATGTTCTTTAACCATTTGATGTAGTTGTGTGAGATTGTAGCACGAATAAATTTTATAAAAACATCCTAGTATATTGAAGATACTGGTTTTGTTACAAAAGATGTAAATAAAAATAGTTTAGGGGGTTGGAGAAGCAAAATAAAACAAATGAACATGAGAGAATGAATTACCTTTAAAAGTGTAACTCCTTTTGATTTGAGCCTAAAGGCTTCCTTTGAAAGGATTATGCCCAAAGGGAATCCTCTAGGATGAGGAGAGGGATGTGGAGAGAGTAAATGGGCAGGGTTTGGCCGAGCCAAAAGCTTGAGGGTGTGTGAAATGAGGTAGAGGTGGGGGCCTTTTATAAGAGGAGAGGAGGGGCACTTTTGGAAAGTAAAGGAATATTACTTTATTTGAAAATGTGTTTCGGTTTTAAAAGGTCCCACATTGATATAATTCGTGGATAAGGTGATAAGGGTTCGAAATCCACTCATCCAATTGGTTTTGGACATGTGTAGTTCATATAATTGACATTATCTTTCTATTTTATTTAAATCGTCAAATAATGATGTCATCGATGCATCATTATTATGTCATAAATAATTTAATTTATTTAATGTCTAAAAATTATAAAAAAAAACTATGATGTAGGAAATCATTTTATAATTCCAATTAATATTTATAATCAAAAATATGACTTTTATAACCCCACATAAAAATTGCTTTAGTAAAACATATCATGTTTGTGTCATTTTTACTTTTAAATTAAATAAAAAGTTATTTATGTCATTTCCCAACCAAAGTGGATCCATGGGGTCCCCAAGTTGAACCATGGATTTTCTGGGTCGGCCATGACACAACCGATTAGGGTAGGACATGTGTCAAACTCATCTCATTTTATTAAAGCATTATTTTTTCCTTAAACTACACTAATTACCACTAATCGTGATTAAAACTTAATAAGTTACTATTCACCAAAAATTTATTTTTATCCCATTGAACCACATTTTACTTCTTAATGACAACCATGTATGTCGGATTTTTGAAATTCAAAACACAAAGATGGAAAAATTTCATTTAAACGGAAAAATCAGTTTTTATAAGTACCACATAGTGGTTTCACTATTCATCAAAAATTGAAGTTTTTCAGAAAAATCCCAAAAATTCACCATAATCTATATTTGATATTCCGAATTCAAAAATGAAGTCTATTTTAAAAAATTCAAAACATATAAGTCAGATTAATTAATTTAATAAATAATTCCCGCTGTCAGAGCAAATAACATGTTTTTATGAAATAATAAGTATCAAAAGATTGACACTGGTTTAGGTCTCATTTCAAAGTGAAATTAATTCCAACGACCACTATTGGATTTAATGGTAAAAATATATTCAAATTTAACTTTAAAACCAATTCAAAAGATAATATAATCATATATATAAATTAGATTAAAAAGAGCTTTTGAATTAAAATACAACATTTTAAACTATTCATTGAAAAAAAAGAACTTTATCAGATAGATACCAAAAATTTACACAAAGTAAATTTTGATGTCCCAATTCTAAAGAAGAGTTTTATTTGGTCCAAAATAATGTATAAGAGTGATCAAACTATATTTAATGACAGTTCTCCATCAAAAGGTGATAAGTGAACCTTTAGTGAAAATTAGGGTATAAAAGCCTAAAATTGAATTCTTTCCATATTTTAAGCCATTATCTTTTATTGGATAAATGTAAAAACATTTAAAAACATATATAATCATATTTTAGTTATTTATATCCATTCCCGCCAATACAACGGCTACATGTTAACTACCATTTAAAATAATATTATTTTATTATTAGAGTGCAACGTAAGATTTCCAAGAAACTCGTTGTTGCGTGTTGGGTATGCCATCGAGCATAACATCCCCTTTAAAGTCATATTAATATTTTATTCACAAATATGTATAAATAAGAAAATGTCATATTATTTATTTACCTGGGGTGTTACATCCTTCCCCCCTTTTGGGAATTGGGTCCTCGCAATTTTAAAATTGAGCTTGGAAACATCCTTGAAAATCCCACATCGGAACAAGAGTCGGTAAAACAATCACTTTAAAATAAAGAATGATAATTACAAAGGTCACCCGAATTAACCCATACTAGGATTCCAGGTATGAAAATATGGACATGGAGGAAAAAACAAAGGGTCATGTTCTGATGGAGAGTGATAGAAAACATGTTCAGGAGAAAGTTAACCACGAGAAAATCACAAACTTGTGATGGGTTAAACGGTATTCGATTCCCCAGTAGGAAAAGTTAATAGACAACATTTTTGTTTTAAGTTACTTTTTATTGAGGAATTTATTCATAAGGAAACATAATCACATATCATATTGACTTTCAACTTTTATTAGATTCCTTACACAAACTCATATTTTCTCCAAAAGACGAGTATTTAGGAAGACTTGTTCACATTAAGAGTACTATAATCAAATTCTAGAGAATCACCTAATCCACAAAATAAAACTATATACTTACCATGTATTTAGACTTTAACCAAAACCAAAGAGGTTATTACAAGAGAAGATAATCCAGAAAAGGATAACCCTTTATAAAAAGAAAATCTATTCTTAACCTCCAAAATTTGTCCAACAAAACCCAAAGTTCAACGAGGACCATTCTATAAACGAATTTGTCCATAAAAATTCCTCAAAGTAAACCAATCTAAGATTGAAACCCAAACATTTGAAGGATTTATTCACATAGTTTTCCAAGTTAAATCGTAACATTTATCTCCAAACAAAATCAGTTGCTCTTAAAGTCTCGCATTGAGAAGTAACCATCCTAATCACATATCCTCCATGATAGGTTAATCATTTTCATAAATAACCCAAAATCAACATACTCTTAATTCATAAAATCATATAACTAAAAAGAATCAGTCAAACTAACCAGGGACTTCACGTAGTCCAGTGGTAGGCGATAAATACCAGTCGCACTTTGGTTGTGGGTTCGATTCCCGCAGCTTTGTCCGATGCAACGGGTTGTCACACGGTCTGTGTGTTGTCCTTTTTCCAAAACTATATAATTCTTAAAACATTCCCAAAAATGAGATAAAATCTTCATATTTTAACCTCAAGTTTATCTCATGCCTTTCATTTTCCAGCATATCATATAATAACCCATAATTACCTCAAAAGTAAGGATCATATAAACTCTAATGGTTACCTTTATAATTTTTAACTGAACATCCACATCGATTGGTCATCTCATACATGATGCATTACAGAACATAACAAGGTTCAAGTGGTTGATCATGAATCCTTGATATTTGGTTTAGAACAACCACGAGTTTCCTCATTGATTCCTCCATTTTATCTAGTATCTTAATCAGAGAACCACAATAGTTTCCTTCAAACCTATTGTCTCTTTGGTGCCTGCTATATCCATCCATTCACTAAAACAGAAATCTCAGTGTGAGTATATCAACAAAACCATCATGTACTAATGAGGAATATAAGCACTAAGATATACTTACTCATTCACTTTATCTAAAACTAGGACTCTTTCTGAAATCCTAACCATTATGGTAATGTCACTTGTGCTTAGAGAATACCCTAACCTATAAAGTTATCTAAACCGACCTTTGATACCAACTATAAGGCCCCAGCCTTAAACCTTACTTAATATTGAATTAAATGAATAATTCACGTTGAGGATCTTTTCAGGTTTAGAGTTTTAGAGAATTAGAACATAACTATTACATCTCAAAAGATTACAAAGTAGTCACTTATACAAAGTTTCCATAATAAAAAAAACTCTTGAAAGAAACATGTCTAGTTCCATGTTCTATATAGCATGACTTTCCCTTGATCCCATCCTTGACCCTATTCCACGCTATGTCCTGTGAAAAACATTTCAAAAACTTGGGATGAGCATAAAAACTCCGTAAGGGATACACAAAGAATAAAAACTATTAGTTTATCAAAACAAAAAGTAATCCATGTATACTTTATCAAGGTAATACTTTTCACCTTTATGAAGTAGTAAAAACTCTTCACTGAATAAAATATCATTACTTACCTTTTTGTAACCAAAGGATTACCATAAAACCCATATAAAGAACACATAACATATATAAAGGCAACTTGGGACATAAACATACTTAAGTGGAATAACCATACGGTCAACTCCCACACATATCACTTAATGGAATAGCCATACAGCCAATTTCCATACATACTTAATGGAATATCCATACCGCCGACTTCCATACATACTTAATGTAATAGCTATAAGGCCGACTTCCATACATACTTAATGGAATAGCCATACGGCCGACTTCCATACATACTTAATGGAATAGCCATACGGCCGACTTCCATACCCAATGCATTGGAGGTTATAACATAACCACCCGTCCTGGTATTCACGGCACCACCCGTCATAATGTCCAAGTACCATTATTACAAATAAAATATGGAAAATATAAACATTTCAATAACAATATTTCATTTTCAATCACAATAAATAATTCCCAGATATTGAATTAATCAATCCCTTTCCAAAATCCATTTAAAAGCGATTTTTGAATCAAGGTGTCCCATACCACTTTGAAGCTTTTAATTGAATTATAATTTTAAAACATTAATGTCCATATAAATAAATACTGAAAACCATTTTGAATACATGGAAATTAAAGATAAAGATTTAGAATAATAAATCGTTAAAACATTTAAAATGATATTTTTGTTAAAGAGTTTTTAACAAAATGAGATACTCTTGAATACAAATAATAGCGGAATAACATTTAATCCGAAGTTTATAATATCATGAGAATAAAAGGATTCATGATATAATATGTCAAAGGACAGTATACACACCATATAAGAGTGAATTGGTGCATAACAACAATGAAGTCTCAAAATAAATGTAAAATGAGATGAAATCCATTATAAAGAAGGTATCCTTAAATTAAGGATAAATCAATCTCATAATCATGTGTGACAAATATAAATACACCCAATATAAGTGAATATTAAGTGTAAAACAATCAAAGGTTATTCACACATATTCAAAGGATGACATATTCAATAACTACATGATGAACCCAAAGAAATCGAAATGGGGTTAAAAAGTTCCCTTGACAGCCTAACAGCATCACATCAAAATGAGTTGATGATAGATAAAAAGTGTATCTCATCACTTGGACATAAAATTTACATCAATAATGATATATGAGAACATATCCCAACATAACAATATGTAAATTAAAAGACCCAACAAAAGAAGTCTTTTAAAAAAGAGGAGGGTGAAAGGTTCCCTTACCGACTTGGGTATCTTTCAAAACATACACCCAATGAAAGAAAGACAAAAGATCATTGATGTAAATACTCATAAACGAAAGTATATTACACAAAGAGTAGAATAATGGGAAGTACATACACCACTAAATGGAATTTTTGGCAAATTTACTATAAATCTCACGGGAATAAAAGTGAGATGAAAAATCCCTTACGAAAACTCTGCAGCCTAACAGCGCCACCTAAAACATCCGAATATGGATTGATGAGATCAAATAGGGTATCTCATCACATTACAATAATATTTACAGAAAGAGTAATATAAAATAACAACCCCCCACATTTCAAATAGGATCTTAAAAGAAGTGACATAAAGGAGAGTACTTAAAAAGAAAGAGAGAGGTAAGATCTCTTACGAAAATTCGGCAGCCTAACGGCGCCACTCAAAACTTCCAAAATGGATTGATGAGAGAGAATGGGGTCTCTAATCACATGAACATAATAATTATAGTTGGAGTAATATAAAATAACATCTCAATCATAAGAAATATGAGCTTAAAAGTAATGACATAAAAGAGTGTACTTAAAAAGAAAGAGAGTTGTAGAATCCCTTACCTCAGGTTCGACTTGACTCGATCGTTCTTTAAAGTCCTGAATAATAAACTTGAGTTAATTTATATTTGCTTAAGAACCTTTTTCAAGTTCATTATTCCTTTTATATCACTTATTTCCATGTTATAAACATTATGTAAACATTTAATTTAATAATGTTTGATTTGTCGATATTTGGTTCTTAAGTCGAAAGTGGACTTCTTACAATTACATGTTGTTCGTGTGGTAAAAGGTTCTTTATATCCAGAATTTTATTCATGATTTATATATCATATATGTCATATATATCCAGTACATGCAAGCATTTATAACATTACATAATCATTTAGAGGTAAGAAATGAAATGCACCATTCATGGAGACGGTTAGCCGTACGTACGCATGAACGCTACTTTCATTTCTATTTCGTATTTTGTAGAATGGAATCATAATGATATAAAGGTATATTATAATTCCAGTATAATATCGTATATAATATCATAGTTCCATCCTTTATACGTCCCACATATGGTATTTAACAAATCAAATCACTTTGAGGGGGGCGGTAGTCCGCACTTTCTTAAATGAAGATATCACGTTTACCCATAATGGAAACCATAAAGGTATGAAAAAAATGAGAAAACAGAAGCTTAATGAAAACATAAACATATTATATATCATATATAAAAGTAGTTACATCATAATGGCCACCTTTGAAGGTGTTAAATGAGTATTGAACAATCATCATTTCGGGAGGCAGAATTTTGCCATCCACGGAAACCGTATGTTATTTAACCATTTTATGTAGTTGTGTGAGAGTTTAGCTCGAATAAATCTTATAAAAACATCCTAGTATATTTAAGATAATTTTTTTGTTACAAAATAAGTAAATAAAAATAGTTTACGGGATTGGAGAAGCAAAATAAAACAAATGAACATGAGAGAATGAATTACCTTTAAAAGTGTAACTCCTTTTGATTTGAGCCTAAAGGCTTCCTTTGAAAAAATTATTCTCAAAGGGAATCCTCTAGGATGAGGAGAGGGATGTGGTGAGAGTATATGGGCAGGTTTTGGCCGAGCCAAAGGTTTGAGGAGTGTGTGAAATGAGGTAGAGGTGGGGGCCTTTTATAAGAGGAGAGGAGGGACACTTTTGGAAAGTAAAGGAATATTACTTTATGTGAAAATGTGTTTCGGTTTTAAAAGGTCCCACATTGATATATTTCGTGGATAAGGTGATAAGGGTTCTAAATCCACTCATCCAATTGGTTTTGGACATGTGTTGTTCATAGATTTCACATTATCTTTCTATTTTATTTAAATCGTCAAATAATGATGTCATCGCTGCATCATTATTATGTCATAAATAATTTAATTTATTTAATGTCTAAAAATTATAAAAAAAATACTATGATATAGGAAATCATTTTATATTTCCAATGAATATTTATAATCAAAAATATAACTTGTATAACCCCACTTAAAAATTGTTTTAATAAAACATATCAGGTTTGTGTCATTTTTACTTTTACATTAAATAAAAAGTTATTTATGTCATTTCCCAACCAAAGTGGATCCATGGGGTCCCCAAGTTGAAACATGGCTTTTCTTGGTCACCATGACACAACCAATGAGGGTAGGACATGTTTCAAGCTCATCTCATTTTATTAAAGCAATATTTTTACCTTAAACTACATTAATTACCACTAATCGCGATTAAAACTTAATAAGTTACTATTCACCAAATAAAATTTTTATCCCATTGAACCACATTTTACTTCTTATTGACAACCATGTATGTCGGATTTTTGAAATTCAAAACACAAAGATGGAAAAATTTCATTTAAACGGAAAAATCAGTTTTTATAAGTACCACTTAGTGGTTTCACTATTCATCAAAAATTGAAGTTTTTCAGAAAAATCCAAAAAATTCACCATAAGCTATATTTGATATTCCGAATTCAAAAATGAAGTCTATTTTACACAATTCAAAACATATAAGTCAGATTAATTAATTTAATAATTAATTCACACTGTCAGAGCAAATAGCGTGTTTTTATGAAACAGTAAGTATCAAAAGATTGACACTTGTTTAAGTCTTATTTCAAAGTGAAATTAATTCCAACGACCACTATTGGATTTAATGGTAAAAATATATTCTAATTTAACTTTAAAACCAATTCAAAAGATAATCTAATCATATAAATAGATTAGATTAAAATGAGGTTTTGAATTAAAATACAACATTTTAAACTATTCATTGAAAAAAAGAACTTTACCAGAAAGATACCAAAAATTAACACAAAGTAAATTTTGATGTCCCAATTCTACAGAAGAGTTTTATTTGGTCCAAAATAATGTATAAGAGTGATCAAAACTATATTTAATGATAGTTCGCCATCAAAAGGTGATAAGTGAACCTTTAGTGAAAATTAGGGTATAAAAGCCTAAAATTGAATTGTTTCCGTATTTTAAGCCATTATCTTTTATTGGATAAATGTAAAAACATTTAAAAACATATATAATCATATATTAGTTATTTCTATCCATTCCAGCCAATACAACGTCTACATGTTAACTACCATTTAAAATATTATTATTTTATTATTAGAGTGCAACGTAAGATTCCCATGAAACTCGTTGTTGTGTGTTGGGTACGCCATCGTGCATAGCATCCCCATTAAAGTCATATTAATATTTTATTCAAAAATATGTATAAATAAGAAAATGTCATATTCTTTATTTACCTTGGGTGTTACATTGATAACTATGACAAGAGTAAAAGAGAAGGATAACATTTAAAGAGGACTCATGTACTTACCATTGCACATCCAACATGATGAATAAAAGAATGATCGGATACTCGAAGAAGGAAATATTTTGATTCCTACCATAAATACTCAAAGGGATCCAAAATGAGATGCAATTGGTTTAATCTTGTTGTTTCATAGATTAGGGAATAATACGTGGAGAATTAGATTGATAAGGGAAAATAGTCTAATTACCCAAAAATGTCTTATTCAAGGTTTTTCTATGTGGAGTGAAAACCCTTACAAAAAATGGGAATATTTACATGGGAAGAAGTTGTTATAGCATGGTTAGGCCACAATTCTTTATTTAAACAACGTGAGGTGGCCCTATCCAAAAATAAGCATTATCTGACCGATTTCCCAAACTGTGTGACATTCCTTCACGTTTTACCCTAAATCGTGTGCCCAACCCATTTTTTCCAAAAACGATGGGTTCTAGGATTTGAACAAGCCCTGGACACAATAACACCTTCATTAACCAATTACGAATCTATATTAGGTCCAATATTGGGAATTAAACTGAAATTTAAAGGATCCATACCTGGGAAAAAATCCATGTTCATAAAATATTCCCCCCTTAAAAGAACTCACCCCCAAACTCACCATACATGTGTGTAGAAACATTTTGTGAGAACAACTACGGAAAATGTGAGTGTATGTCGGCCTTATGTTCCCATGTCTCATCTTGAACATAGTTGCACTTCTATGGCACCCATTTTAGAAGGATAAATTGGCCTCAGAGAGCCCTCATGCTCTAGATGATGATGCATTATGTATAATCCTCAAAATTATCATCAACATATAACCCTAATTTTTCATGAACAAATTTACGAGATGTATCGGTATGATTTTTTAAAATCTATGAAACAAGGAAGACGTCGTGCATGGAACGATTTCTCTGAGGTAGTAGAAACCAATACGATACTGGACAGACTCACACTAGAATCTCAAACATACATATATAACGAGTATAAAACATCTTGTACATTCATTGACACCTATTCTCCTGTTGCTTTCCTGTGTGGATTGTGTTGTGCTATCTTGTGTGGATTACGTTTTGCTTTCCTGTGTGGAATACGTTTACATTCCTATGTGGACTGAGTTATACTTGGGCTCGGAGGTTGGAGCGTATTTGAAATTGATGACTTAGGTATATGTATGGGCATATACCTAAGCAGTGTCGGTTGTTACTTCGTGATTGTACCTTTCTTCGTGGTTTATCCTTTGTGGATTTGAGAGACCTTCAGGGGTCCCGGGGTCCCTACTGAGTAGCTTATACTCACCCCTGCACGGGCTTTGCCCGCACTACATTGTGTTGGTTGCAGATGACGGACAACGTTGATCTTAGTTGAGGCTTGCAGAGCAGGACGGTACCTGGAGGTGGACCACTGGGCGGGACGTGCTCGGAGCGGACGGCGGGACCCCTAGAGCAGTGGAGCTATCTGTATCCACCCTTCAGGTGGGATTTCCAGTGGACAGCTCGGTGTAGCGGCTTTTACTTTTCAGTTGTTGTTTTCCCTTTCGAGTTGTACTTTACTTTCATTTTGGGTTTGCATACTGGCCCACTTACTTTTCCGCACTTTCCGTTGTAATCTGCTTTTGCTTAGTGTTTACTTTCCGCTTGCTTACACTGTGGTGTTTGTTTACTTTACAAAGGCAATGCCTTCCCTTTTAACCGGGATTTACACCTTGGTGCTAGTCGCCAGCCCCTGGCCTATGGAAGGCGGGCTTGGGGTAGTCACGGCACGGACCCCGAGGGCGGGTCGTGACAAATTGGTATCAGAGGAGTTCGGTTCTTCCGCGAAATTTGATCTTATCTATGAGAAGCAATAATGTTTAGCATATTGAGTGTGGTTCTCAGTCCAGGGATTCCAGTGTTGGTGCGGTGGCTGACGTATCCGTACACCAGGACCCTAACTTCTGATTTCCGACTTAATGCACGAAAACATTGATTGCGTGTGTGTTTCAAGTTTTCTTTGTGATTACTTATATCAGCTCACCAGGTATACTGATCTGACCATGGCACACCTGTTCCCTTTTCAGGATGGCCCCACGACGGCAGCCAGCTAGGGTTCCGAGAGTCGAGTGTGACGACAGCCCACCGAGCGACGAGGCCTCGGTGCAGGGCCCTTTGTCAGCAGTGGCACCGGCGGTAGCTCTACCCGCTGAGCCCCCGATGCTTCCAGCACCAGCCGCTGACGATGCACGTCGCCTCAGCGCACTGCATGAGTTTCAGCGCTAGCGATCGCCCAGGTTTCGTGGGGAGACGGACCCCCAGGCACCCGAGGACTGGCTGGTGGTAGTGGTACGTGTGTGTAGGCTAGTGAGGACACCAGCAGACCACATGGTGATCCTCGCTGCGAGCCTACTACACGCAGCAGCAGGACGATGGTGGAGCTTGATGCTCCAGGTGCACGATGAGGCACCTCTACTTTGGACGAACTTTGAGAGCCTCTTTCGCTCGGAGTTCGTCCCAGCCACCCTTCGTGCGGTGCGTATCCAGGAGCTTCTTCAGCTGCGGCAGGGCAGCATGATGGCCGCTCAGTACTCGGCGAGGTTTACTGATCTCTTGCGCTACACGACCGACATGGTACGATAACCATTCTTCCGGGCCCGGACCTTCGAGCAGGGTTTGAGACAGGAGATCAGGGCATCGCTGATCTCCCTCAGCATACCGACTCAAACAGGAGTGCTAGAGTGGGCCCCTCTGCTCGAGAGCTTCCTTACTGAGTTTACACCAGCGCAGCGACCCACCGCAGGGCGGCACGTGGTAGAGTCATCTGCAGCAGGTAGTCGACGGATGACTCAGGGGTCCAGGCAGACCATACTTTTGGGAAGACGACCTCAGGACACTAGCTTAGCAGTGCAGAGCACACATCGTGGAGCCAGTCTTTCGAGAGGCAGACAATGATACTCGTGCGGCGGGCAGGGTCACATGGCTCGTGACTGCCCGACCCGCCGTGCCGAGGAGCAGCAGTCGGTTGAGGGACCACCGAGGCAGAGGCAGAGGTTGGACCGTGGCGGTCCGCAGGGAGGAGGAGGACGAGGCAGAGGAGCTGGACGTGCAGCCGGTGGTGGGCGACGCTTTGAGGCTCTGCCACCACCACCACCAGGAGGTCCACCCCGACCACAGGGAGCTGGCGGGAAGAGACAGGCACAGCTCCAGGCAGTAGAGGCCTACGACCACGGCGCACCCGAGATGATTCGAGGTACTATCTGTGTCTATTCCACCCTTGCTGCAGTTCTTATAGACATAGGAGCGAGTCACTCTTTCATAGCCGCTGCCCTTGTTCGGAGCTCGGAGATTCCGACAGAGCCGTTGGCTCGATCCTTACGGCTAGATACTCCTACGGGAGCAGACTCGACGATTACACACTGGTGCCGGCAATGTGAGATCACTCTAGGAGGCGAGAGCTTCGGCTGGGATCTTCTTGTAGCAGTGTCTAGGCCTTACGACATCATCTTGGGCATGGATTGGCTATCTATGGTCCATGCACAGATTGACTGTTTTAGGCGCAAGGTGCGATGTGTACGTACCGATGAGAGTAGGTTCACCTTCACCGGCGAGAAGGGAGCCTTAGCAGCACAGGATAGACTTCCGCAGAGGAGAGGACATCCCATTACTCATCAGTTGGCTAGCCTCATCCTTGGAGCAGTTGACATGCAGAGTCTTGGTTTTCCTGCAGTGGTGGATCAGTTTGCGGACGTTTTTCCCGACGACGTCCCAGGGCTACCTCCTCGCAGAGAGGTACACTTTTATATTGACTTGTACCCCAGGACAACCCCGATATCCACTCCAACATATCGGATGGCCCCCACCGAGCTTCGAGAGCTACAGGTACAGTTGGAGGACTTGCAGGGCAAGGGATTCATCCGACCTAGTGTTTCACCCTGGGCTTCCCCGAAATTGTTAGCCAAGAAGGCGGACGGGAGCCTGCGGCTTTGTGTTGACTATCGTCGCCTGAACCAGGTGACAATGAGGAACAAGTATCTGCTACCGAGGATTGATGACCTCTTTGATCAGCTCAAGGGAGCATGGGGGTTCTCGAAAATAGACCTCAGGTCAGGCTATCATCAGCTCAGATTCATAGACGAGGATGTGCAGAAGACGGCCTTCAGATGTTGGTATGGCCACTATGAGTTCTTGGTTATGCCTTTCGGTGTAACCAATACTCCAGCAGTGTTCATGGCTCTCATGAACAGAATCTTTCTGCCATACCTCGATCGGTTTGTCGTGGTCTTCATCGACGACATTCTGATTTACTCTACGACTGAGGAGGAGCACGCCTATCACTTGCGAGTTGTACTAGACACACTCCGAGAGCACCAGATTTATGGTAACCTCTTGAAGTTCCAGTTCTTGATACGTGAGTTCCACTTCTTGGGACACTTTATCTATGAGGCGGGAGTTGCAGTGGATCCTGCGGAGATCGAGGCTGTGTTAGCATGGGAGCCACCCAAGAGCATGACTGAGGTTCGGAGTTTCTTGAGACTAGCTGGATACTTTCGGAGATTTGTGCCAGTCTTCTCTAGAGTTGTGGCACCACTCACAGCTTTGACAATGAAGGGGAAACCCTTAGTGTGGTCAGACAGATGTCAGCAGAGCTTCCAGGAGCTGAGACAGAGATTGACTAGCGCACCTATCTTGAGGTTGCCCGAGGAGGGAGTAGGGTACGTAGTTTACTGCGATGCATCAGGGACCAAACTCGGATGTGTTCTGATGCAGGTGAGGGCAGTGATTGCCTATGGATCACGTCAGTTGATGCCGCATGAGCAGAACTATGTTACACATGACCTGGAGTTAGCAGCAGTGGTCTTCGCTCTGAAGACATGGAGACACTATCTGATGGGCGAGCGCTTTACAGTCTTTTCCAATCATCAGAGTCTCAGGTATATCTTCTCGCAGAAGCACCTGAACCTGAGACTGCGACGATGGCTTGAGTTCCTCCAGGACTATGACTTTGAGATAGTCTATAATCCTGGGAATGGGAATGTAGTAGCTGATTCCCTCAGCAGGAGGACGGGAATTCAGCTACTTGAGGAGGCGACAGAGCAGCTAGCCTCTTTACAGATATCCTTCATGGATAGAGATGGAGCATCCATCCTCCAGTCTCTCAAAGTCACCCCTCCACTACTGCAGCGGGTCAGAGAGGCACAGCGTGAGGATGCTGACTGTGAGACACGGCGTGCACAGATATCCTCGGGACAGGCACCTGATGGTTTCTCCCTTGGAGCAGAGCACAACATCCTTTTCAGAGGATGTACCATGGTACCAGTCCCTTTGCGAGAGGAAGTGCTGAGAGAGTTTCACTCTTCTCCTTTGGCGGTACATCCTGGAGTGGCGAAGATGTACCAGGACCTCAGACGACAGCACTGGTGGCCGGGCACGAAGAAGGCTGTAGCAGAGTTCGTTTCTCGATGCCTCACCTGCCAACAGGTGAAGGCAGAGCATCAGGTACCAGCAGGCTTGGTACATCCCTTGGAGGTCCCAGAGTGGAAGTGGGACGACATATCTATGGACTTCGTGACTGGACTACCACGTACTTCCAGAGGTCACGACTCTATCTGGGTGATTGTTGACCGACTCACCAAGTCGGCACACTTCTTACCCATTAGAGAGCAGGGCTCAGTGGAGAGCTTGGGACGTTTCTACGTTCAGGAGATTATGCGGCTCCACGGTGTGCCATCATCTAACGTCTCCGATCGAGATGCTCGCTTTACTTCCCGGCTTTGGAAGGGGTTACAGGAGGCGTTCGGGACACAGCTACGTCTGAGCACAACCTTTCACCCTCAGACGGATGGTCAGACAGAGAGGACCATTCAGACTCTCGAGGACATGCTCCGCGCATGTGTCCTAGACTTTGGTCATAGCTGGGAGGACCACCTACCCTTGGTGGAGTTTGCGTACAACAACAGCTACCACTCCACCATCAGGATGGCACCGTATGAGGCGTTGTATGGCCGACCTTTTAGATCTCCTTTGTGCTGGACAAACCCTGGGGAGTCAGCACTGGTGGGACCGGAGATGGTCCAGGCCACGAAAGAGAATGTCCAGGTCATCCAGGAGCGGATGAAGACAGCTCAGAGCCGGCAGAAGTCATACGCTGACAGGAGGTGGAGGCCACTGGAGTTCGAGGATGGCGACCACGTCTTCTTGCGGGTCTCACCTCGACGTGGTATTCAGAGATTTGGCCGAGGCGGCAAGTTATCTCCGCGCTTCATCGGACCCTTCCAGGTCCTCAGCAGGATTGATGAGTTAGCTTATCGCCTGGCTCTACCACCTCAGTTGCACCGAGTGCACGACGTCTTCCACGTGTCTCAGCTGAGGAGATATGTGCACGACCCGACACACATCATTGACCATGGGGAGCATGACGTTGACGATGGGGCGACTTTTATGGAGGTCCCAGTGGAGATAGAGGATCGACAGGAGCGGGTCCTACGTGGGCGATCGATTCCTCTTTTGTGCATCAGATGGCAGCATGGGAATCTCCAGGAGAGCACATGGGAGCGGGAGGCTCAGATGCGTGCTCAGTACCCGCATTTGTTTCCCTAGTTTTTGATGTATCTTTACGAGGACGTAAAGTCCTGAGGTGGGAGTAATGTAAAGACCCGTAAAATTCAAGGGAAATTTTTTCTTAATTTTCTTTGGAATTTTACTAGAGCGCAGTATCAGACATAACCTGATTCCGAGGCCCGGAGTTCCCGAAATCAATTTCCGAAGTTTGGCTTGGGTACGTTTAGTGAACGAACGGGCGGGAATTTCTAACATTTGATCCGGTGCTCGGAATTGAAATCTGAGGACACTGATGAACTCGCAACGCCGATATTCGCTTAAGGAGACCTTTTCCGAAGTTGCGTTTATTGCGGGACGAAGGTTAGTTTTTGGAAGAATTATAAAAAGTTGAATAAAAACGTGGAAGACTTTTTATTTTACTTTTGTTGGTTAACTTCTCTAAAAGGATGTTAGGGGTGGGACCCACACCCACTTAACCTCCCTTGAGAGGATTAAGTGTGGTGGGGCCCACACGAACCTAAACCTTCCATCTTCTCTCAAACTCCCTTTAACCCCTCTTTAAATGACATGACAACTTGTTATTTAATTTTGGAGTTATCTTATTTGAATTTCAAACCTTTGAAATTCAATTTGTTTAGTTTGTGAATAAAATAAGACTCTATCTTATTTTATTTGGTTAGAATTGTTTAGCCATCTTGAGAGAATTTTGGGTTCTTCTCATTCTTCTTCAAACTTTGACGAAGAACGCTCAAGCTCCGACGAAGAACGCCGCTCCTCTCTTCTTCGTATTCCGTGTCAACGAAAGGGAACGCCGCTTCCTCCTCGGACTTCCTTTGTCGGCATACGAAGATTCACCAACGACATTCCTCTTCGGACGTACCTCTTCGTCATCGGATTTGACGAACGACTACCGCGACGCCCGACCTCCGCGACGTTGTCTTCCGCAGGTCGTTGACAATCTTCGAACTTGAACACAAGGTAGGGGTTGTTGTTGATTATTTTGTTTATTTATTTATTCTTGTTCGTGGTTCTAGCATGACTAACGTAAGGATATTTAAATATGTGTTATCTTTTAACATGAGGGGGCCGGACCGCATGAACACGGACGAACACCCTCCTTTGTTCTTGTTGATTTATATTGCAGATGAAACAAGATGGCGTGGTGCCGTCACACCATGCGGTTATTCGCACGCTTATATTGCGCGGCGTCATCGCGCGGCGCCATGGAAGGATCATCAAGAACGCGATGTCGTCGCGCCGCGTCGAAGGGAATCAAATGTGCGGTGGAGGGGCGCGGTGCCATCGCACCACGCCGGACGACGAACACAGCGGCCGGTTCCGGGCCACGGCGGGACGAGAAGACTGGCGGCCGGGCCGCCAGCGTCGGAAGCCGGAAAGGGGACCGGTTTGCTAGTCCCGTTGGAGAAAAACCGGCCGGCCAGGTGCCCGGCCGGAAGGTCAAGGCCGGGGGAATTTAATTCCCCCGGCCAGCACTAAACCCCCCCCCATTTATGAGGGGGGGCGGTTTTGTTTAGGGGGGCAGGCGGCCCCGCCCCGTTTTCCACAAGCAGGCCCCCACATGGGGGGGCCAGTTCTCCAAGGTGCGGCTATAAGCCGCGCCGTTTTTTTTTAAACAAGCGGGGGCCCTGCCCCCCGCATGCTGCATAAGTGCGGCGCCAGGCCGCCGCGCCGCCGCGCCGCCACACCGGGTCGGACCCGGGTCGGGTCGACCCGGTTCGGGCCGACCCAGGGTGGGTCGGGCCGGGTCGGCCCGGACCCGGACCCCCCGGTTTCGAGACGGTTTCGGTCTTTTGGCCATAACATGAGCCACGGACCTCCGATTGACGAACCGTCTATGGTAACGCGATCCTTGGATCGAGATGGTCGTTTCGGTATATTACACTCAGGGTTTTGGAAAACATTGAGTTCGACCGGGTTGGTTCGTACACGAAACCAACCGGGCCTTCGGAGCGGAAACGCTCATATCTTGAGCTACGGACATCTGATTGACGTGCCGTCAGCTTTGTTTTGTTCCTCTTAGTGAGATGGATCTTTTGGCATACTCCGCCCGAGGTTTGACCGTAGGTGGTGTAAGGTCGGGTTGGTTTTTCCTTAAAAACCAACCGGGCCCTGGGGACGAAAATGCCAATAACTCTCAGACCGGGCGTCCGATCGACGCGCCATCTGTTGCGCTGAGTTCCTGTTGAGGATATGGAACTTTTGGATACATCAAATCTGGACTTTGTGACAGTTTATGTATCAGCCTCTCGGCTCGTGGAGCGGACCCTCCTGTACGAGCTTGCTGTGTGCGGGAAACCTAGTGCTAGATGCGACTGTGACTACTACTGCTACTGTGACTACGATGACGACAGTACAGAGATCCTGTGTGGATTCGACGACGACGACTACAGCACTCAGCGATCCTATGTGGATCAGTGCTACAGGTCCTGTGTGGGCCCAATCCTGTGTGGGTCCGATCCTGTGTGGGTCTTTGCGCTCAGCGGTCCTGTGTGAACCAACGCCTACAGGTCCTATGTGGGCCCGATCCTGTGTGGGTCCTTTGCGGGGGTTAGTTACCTATCGATCCTTCGTGGGTCTGACGACTTAGATGGATCAGAGATCATCTTTATCGTCTTTTGAAGAAGTATGCCTATGTGAGCTAAATCCTGTTGCTTTCCTGTGTGGATTTTGTTGTGCTATCCTGTGTGGATTACGTTTTTTTTTCCTGTGTGGAATACGTTTACTTTCCTCTGTGGACTGAGTTGTACTTGGGCTCGGAGGTTGGAGCGTATTTGAAATTGATGACTTACGTATATTTATGGGCATATACCTAAGCAGTGTCAGTTGTTACTTCGTGATTGTACCTTTCTTCATGGTATATACTTTGTGGATTTGAGAGACCATCAGGGGTCTCGGGGTCCCTACTGAGTAGCTTATTCTCACCCCTGCACGGGCTTTGCCCGCACTACATTTTGTTTGATGCAGACGACGGACAGCGTTGATCTTAGCTGAGGCTTGCCGAGCAGGATGGTACCTGGAGGTGGACCACTGGGCGGGACGTGCTCGGAGCGGACGGCGGGACCCGTGGAGCAGTGGAGCTATCTGTACCCACCCTTCAGGTGGGATTTCTAGTGGACAGCTCGGTGTAGCGGCTTTTACTTTTCAGTTGCTGTTTTCCCTTTCGAGTTGTACTTTACATTCAGTTTGGGTTTGTATACTGGCCCATTTACTTTTCCGCACATTCAGTTGTACTCTGCTTTTGCTTAGTGTTTACTTTCCGCTTGCTTACTCTGTGGTGTTTGTTTACTTTACAAAGGCAATGCCTTCCCTTTTTACTGGGATTTACGCCTTGGTGCTAGTCGCCAGCCCCTGGCCTATGGAAGGCGGGCTTGGGGTAGTCACGGCACGGACCCTGAGGGCGGGTCGTGACAATGGGTGATACCCAAAGTAAAACAAAATCCCCAAAATTGAACTCCCATGTTCATCAGCAAAGATCAGCATAGGATTAATGAATAGAAGGAGAAGTAGTCATATCCTTTCTAATCAGCTAAACCTACTTTGATGTATCCTGAATGAGACAAGGACCTAGTATGGATTCCTCAGATGCATCTAGCTATCAAAGGGGTGATTGACATGGAATACTATATAATGTGTCCAAAAATACATCTGAATTTTCAACTAAATGTTGTTATAATAGGCTATCTGAACGAGAGGGATATGATTTTTTCAAAACAACCAAAAACAAAGACACAAGATCAGAGAATATCCCCTAGAACATGTATTGTCCTTTAAGATTTTCCCTTGGTCTAAGGGTGAAAATTAATTCTTAGAAGCACCTGAGTATCTAGCTCTATTAGTAAACACTTCCAAATCCATGGATTGAAATGAGAATACCTATCTAAAATTATAGTATAAGGGACCCTATGGAGTCCTATAATCTCTAGGAATTACATTTTCCAAACTCAATAACTAAGAAGGTCTCCCAAATAGGAATCAAGTAGGATGATTTTGTTTGTTGGTAAATGACTACATATTTATCAGTGATGTCCCGTAGTGACCTAGGTAAGATGAATATAAAATCCATGTTAAAATATTTCCATTTTCATTCAAGGATTATATGTGGATGTAACAAACCAATTAATCTCTAGTGCTATACCTTCACCTGCAGATAGGTGGAACACACAGTGATATAACCTGGTATATAATGATTCATTTTAGGCAACTAATACTAGTATCACATGTCTCAACACATTTTCAAAAATCCTGGATGAACATCCCACTGAGAAGCATGGGACTCGTGCAGCAACTACTCTCACAGGTTTATATGAACTCAAACACATTAATGTAGATGGAAGACGTTATCTCTGTATATAAACAAATATGATGGCCAATCATATCTTGATAAACCCCATGGAAGACCAACCATCAGAATTTGAAAATAGTATAACCTTCACCTTTTCAAGGAGAGAAGTGGTAATTGTCAAGGATGTTAGATAATAATACTCATTAATGTCATGAAACTATACATATAGGTCAGAAAATATGTTCATTGACATCCATTTGTTACTGGATTCTCATACTTACAGTGTTTGATTTTTCCAACTCAGTGTGTAGGCAACGACATTTCCCTTATCTAGAATATAGGGAATTTCAAAAAAAGTTATTATAGATATTCAACCCATGTCCTCAATTTGAGGATATAGTCATGTTATGAATGGATATATTTGAGGATCATGTAGAGCATGTACTCCATAAATCTCTCTCCCAACAAATAGTGTCTCCAGCAACGTAAGACATAGACAAATGCATCTAGAACATGTTCATGTGTCACAAAATTTTTCTCAGGAGGACTCAATTGCTGAGATCTATACGAAAAAACATTACCCCCTGCATGATCAATACTTTTAGGCCGATGATTAATACATCAAAAATATGGATTAACCTATACCTAGCTCTAGAGAATCCGAATCGGTGTTGATACAAGCCTCCCTTTTACGTAATGAAATGATTTCTCACATTCTTTTATAATTATAAACTAGAGAACATTCCTTATAAGACCAATTAGAGGTGAAGTAAGAAGTGAGAGGTCCTATATAATGCCTCTAATATCTTGTCAGCCACATGAAACTCATAATATCAAATAATTTTTTAGGTTGCTCCCTGGATACTACTTCACGATTATTTTATAACTCAATATAAACAACAAAATATATCATATAATGACCCCAGATGCAGTCTTCATCAAATCAGAAATTGAACATTGAAAACATGATGTAAATATGATTCTCTTGTAGTTTAATCAGAATGATCACAAGATGTTTTTCATGGTTACTACGAGTGTGACAATAATCTAAGATGTCACTCTGAAAGACTGAAGCAAAAAAATCCAAATAAGGGTGGAACAAAATACTAATTATTTCCATGAAAATGAGAGGTGCCTATATACTATTGAACAACATAACAAGGTACTCATACATACCATTCCATTTACGAAAAGATATAAAAGCTATGTATTATAGTGTTACTCTTACATGATGATAACCAAATCCATGGTCAATTTTCGAGATGTCCTTAGATCATTAGACCTGGTTGAAGAGGTCCTCTATTCAAGGAAGTGGATACCAATTCATGACCATAAGTTGGTATAACATTTTTTAATCCACACATAGATGTATGCATCCATCCACCTTCTAGTAAAAAATGCAGGGGAGAACACCAAGAGGTTGTACAGTGCATTATAAAACTTATGGCCTCTAAATCATTTAACTAACACTTAATCGCTTGATTATTTGTATGTTCCATCCTGTACAGAGAAATTAAAACTATAGATACTCCTTGAACAATATCGATTGAAAAATAAACCTCTATCATATGTGGTAATCCCTCAAAATCATCGAGAAAGAAATCTATAAAATAATCCACTAGTGGAGGGAAATTATCTTGTCATAAACCCTGATCCTCCATGGAAATATTTTCAATATGGTTGGTCACTCCACCTAGCCTAGGAAGATCATCTCTAGCTCTACCATCTTGGACATCCTAGTCACCCTTCAGTAGATAACTACTTCCCTCTACTGATGTAAATGATGCCCAATAGTGGTAGTTGTGTACATAATTAGGATACTAAACCAACCAATCCATCCCATTAATGACATAGAATCCATTCATCTTGAGAACAAATTCATTCTTCAAGAACGGGTAACTACCTACAGTAATAGGGAAGTCTCTACATAGGTGTATGACATTGGATTTCACCGCAAATGTCTTATATTGGGTCATTACACCATTGTAATACCACATCTATAGTGCAATATATTCCATGATAGATAAAGATATAAATGAGTTTGAAAAATCTATATCAAATTAAGAAGATTCTATACTGGTGGCTACTAGAATAATACCTCATATTGTAGATGGTCCCATAACCTAATCCTTGAGTATTTACAGTAATTCATCCATTTGGCATGTTCTAGGACCCTGTGTAGTATATGGGATACGACGATCATAAAAAATATGATGGAACTACTAGTGATCAGGTGTCTAGATACAATGAACATAACCTCCTCCTCAGCCAGACCAACTAGTCATATTCTAACTACCCACCTGATGTGTCATAATAGAACTCTGTTCTGAATGTAGTTCTTCCACCGGTACTTTTATACATAGAGTAGGTGGAATGGTCCTGCAAAAATTACGAAGAATCCCTATACGACCAAAATACTGACACTCCATTAGGTCTTTATCAAATTTATGATTCTTGTTCCCTCATAATCCCCACATATGAAACTCTATAAAGTTATCAAAACATGAACACTTGTTTTCACTGTCCTGATGATAAACCTCTAGTGGAGGTGTCCTTCCACCAGAATAACTACTGTTCTACCGCAGAAATGATCCTTCATACATGGTACTATTACAATCTAAAAGGTTACACTCAATGATATGATACTGATTGAATATAGAAGAAATGTTAGTCACGTGAATGACATTAACCTTTATATGGATGTCATACAAAATCCCATCCATGAAGAGTCTAGCATGGGAAAGATTGTCACAGGTTAGAAGCGGTTTAAAGAGATACAACTCTATAAAAGAAAATGAATATACCTTAACAAACATATAACCCATGACAAGATGCATGAACTCTCAGGCTATGTCATCTCACAACATCTTAGGAAAGAACTGATCATAAAAGGTAGTATGGAAATAATCCCATAACATGCCCCGATGATTACTAGAATGGGAAATCTCATCCCACCAACACTTTCTCGGATCCCAAATTGTGTATGTTGAAATCATGAATGTCCACTATGGTTTCATTTAGATATGATCAAAGATCGATAGAGTGTCCTCTAGCTAAGACTCAGTAGCCTGCAGACCTCTATAAAATGAAAAAAAGGAGAATGGTGTAGCTGGAACTCACGAGTCAGATCATCCATCGTAAGTGTAATTCATAGAGCACCAGGGATGGATTACATTAGATGTGGGAAATATCATGAACATGGTTATCAGTGCTAAGATCATGTACAGTAGGCAATGCCTCATGTCATAGACCTAGATGTAATAATTGATGCTCATGGCCCACCATGTCTGCAGCATGGTCATATCCACCCTCCAAGCGTACGACATGAAGAAATCGTGGCCAGATTGGTCTAATGATTTCAAAAACACTCTTAATTTAAATCATAATAAGATAGATAACATCACTAGAGTAATCTGAATTCTAGAAAACTCACTTGCCAAGGCATACTACCCCAGCTACTCACATAGAAGACCATGTATTGATAAGTTCTCATATATAAGTTTCATTTCATTTTCTATTTAATTTCTAGGTTCACTATTATAACTTTCATAAACATGTGAAGGTGGGATAAGTATATGAAACCAATAGATTTTAGATGTCATTATTCACTTTATAATGGATCTCCATTTCAGATGAATTAGTGCCCATACACCTTATCATGGATTCATCACCCATTTATTTATAGAATAATGGATTGACTTAGAAATTAATCATCCCAACCCAAGAAGACCCATAAAACTCATGAATTGAGGAAGGAAATAAGTCAATCACAACCAAATATAACACTATCATAATATAACTCTCAAAACATCACTCAAAAATAACATGAATATTAAAAAATTAAAAATAGCGTGATTAACCTGTTTGAAATAACAATATGGATGACATGAAAATTTTAGTTGCCTATAATGATGTTTGTAGAAATGATCATTTCCCCCATGTCACTGGGACAATGATAAAATAATTTCTTATTACAAGATAATAATCAACAACACCAGATATCATGTGCATGGCCCAGTGGTGAAATAATATGAACTGTAATAGGAAAAATGAAAACACCATTTATTATTTATGTTACATCGTTTTTACCCCAAACATGGGTTCCAACACCTAAGCATGAATTTGACCATGCACCAAGCATCCATAATATCCAATACGTGGCCACCAAATAGTATTTAAGAATATGACTTTTCGGATTCCACTTTTTGACATCCCATGTGTGGATTACACCTTATAGGTTCCCCGATCATGATGGGCCACACTACCTAAAGCTCATCTACTCGAATGCTAGAGGATTTCAACTAGTTGCGAGGGAATATGGTATGTCTGTGGGGAAACTATTCCCTCATTAACAATGTATATAACAATAGATGAATGTAAACTAGTGTAAATAACAAATGTAGTATAAGTAAGCAAAAGGAACAATTGATAATAGAGAAAACAAAAACAAAAATAACTATGATCATTGGAATCTCATTTAACTATTGATGACATTTCATGTCACATAAAAACTGGAAAACAAAGATACAAGATTGAATGAATAACATGTTCCGCAATAGTATAAAGGAAATAAAATACTCTCCCAAGAATCTTGAGATCCTACTTGGTCCTATTTTATGATGATTCATCATAAATAAAAACAATTAAGTGATTCACAACGTATGATTTCCTTTTTCAACACTAGAAATCATGTAATCTAATCTAGGTACCAAATGATGCCCGAAGATGGTGTGAGATAAATCTCAATGCTTCAGCCCAGATATTATTAATAATACCCAACTCATGTAATGGAAATGTAACAGTTTGAAATCATGCACAAATCAATTAAATAGTACAATGTATCTAAACAACCATTTTCCAGCTTCATCCCTTAGCTAGTGTTTTAACAAGTCAAGAATTCCTTATTTTATAAATACAAGTATCTAAATAAGTCTGATGTCAATAATAGGGAAGGTTACATGATGTATCCAAGAAACATGTAATTAGAATTATTAGTAAAGCCCCGTGGTAATAACTTAAGTGATGTAGACCTGAAAGGTCACCAAATAAATAATAACTATACCATAGAATGCGTATGAGTTTAATCTAAGGAGCATGTTTTGTGGAGTTGTACAATATGTTACCTATTGAATCCAAGGTGATCATCCTAGGAAAAATAGGGCTAAGTAGAGACAAGAACCAATTGGGTGTGACCATAGAACCTACTTCTCAATGTTAGATCCAAGTATTGTATCCAAGGAATCATATAATGATATTTAAGGGATCCTACAGTGTCATACTAGGCTTCCAAATAAAAGACAAGGATCAAGATCTCTATGGGTGTCATCCTAATCAATCTGAATCCTTGAATCAGAATGTGGGTTTTTGAGTGGTCATGAAATTCTCAAATTAGTTTCAAAAGGGTGATCAAGTTAGGCCATTATTTTATATGAATTAATTCCTATAATATTTTATCTAGCTCAAAACTTCCCTTTCATTAATGTGATAAGGCCTTGTAATATTTAACTTTTTAATCATGTCATTTGTTTAATTCATTTCCTTTCATTTGTGAGATAAGATAATATTCAAGAAACCATTTATTTATCCATTTAAAGAACATTCCATATTCCTTGTTAATTACTATTCCTTCCATTAATGTGGTAAGGGTTGATAAGGATATTCAACCTAGTATTCATTTACATTTAAGGCCATGTCATATGCAAAGTATACCTTCGAATTCGCATTTCATATTTAATTATCAATAGAAGCACTTAAATAAGGAAATTTAATTGGGGAAAATGCATGCAAGTTTCATTATCCCAATCATAATATAAATCAATACATTTAATGTTTAAAATATTAACTTTATAAACGTCTAGCCAAGGCACACCGTAATTGTGGTACAAACATGTCAAAACACTAAACAACAATTATGGAATAACATTCAACATGGAAAGGATGGAGTTATAGGTTTAACCACTAACTAATCCAATATTTGGAAAGAGAATAACTTTATGGTTCTAATGATTATATCCATAGAATATAAATTCTATAAATGGCACCTAATGAAATTAGTGGGCCCCACATGACAAATCCAAAATCAAAAAACATAAGGGATGAGTTATACACCACCAGACATAGGCTTTTATGAATCTCCTCCAATGGTATTGGCCCATTATCGGGATTGTATCACAGTAGATCAATGAATTGGATAAAAAATATCATTCTTTGATTACTCGGTCAAGAGAAAAATAGATGGAGAACGACTCAAGAGGAGTCGATTACTTACCATTACATATACAATGTGATTAAAAAAATCTCGACCAAATCGTAGATGAAGTATATCTCTTGATTTCTAACATAGATATTCAATGGGATCCAAAATAAGATGAAATTAGGATAATACCTCTAGTTCTCATATTTGGGAAGAAGATGTGGATTAATTGGAACATTAATGGAATATAATCAAATTACTCCAAAAAATGGCACACACATAGTTTTTCCACATAGTTAGATAAACGATTCACAAATCATGCATGGTTACCTATGATGTAGGGGCACTCATACAGTTAGGTCGGATGTCCATTCTCTAACCATGCGAGGTGGGTCTATCTAGAAAAATCTAATCCACAGATTTTTCCAAACCATGTGGCATTCCTGCACGGTTTACCCTAAACTGTGCACTAATAATGTTTTTTCAATAATGATGAGTTTCAGTCTCCAAAAAAAATCCCAAACACCCATAAGGACTTTATTAGACCATTATGCATCCATAATAGTTCAAATATAAGTAATTTTACCAAACATCAAAGGATCCATAACTAAGTGAGAAACTGGGTTCTTACTCAAATTGATTTTATAAATAAAATAATTTCATAGTAAATAGAAAATTACATAATCTAGTGATGGGAGATTCACACTTTTCTTTAATATATTGTGGGATTAGGCCTCTTGGTCTTAATAGATGTAACATGATTTCACTAAAACTATGATTTTTCCAATTTCTAAATCTATTTTAATATAATACATATAATGTTCCAATAAATTTGATAAACATCTCCAAAAATATTTTTTGTTTAATAAAAAATAATTAAATGTTTTAACCTCAATGTTTAATTATATTTGTCTTCATATTTACCCCTAGGGAATCCATTATCATATTGACCATTCTCTCCCCATATAAAATGTTAAATTTACACCCTAGGTTGAACATATTTTCCTTTAATGGAATAAAATGAATTTTTATTTTCTCCTCAAAATTTTATACCTTTATGACCACCATTAACACATATAAAACATGTTATAGTTATTTTATAAAAATTTATATTGAAATTTTTTCTACATTAATGGAAAATAAGTAATTTAATATACTTATCTTTATGATCATTAAAACATGAACATCCTTGAGGTTTAAATTATCAATTATTTAATGAATTATGAAACTCAACTTTGTTCATGTTGAAAATCATTACTCTTGATATCTAGTAATGAATAACCACATGAGTTCTCATAGCAGATCCCATTCCATTTTGTTTTTTTCCGTTATCAAATATATTTTCCTTTAGATCCATTGTTATTTTGAAATATTTTTTATCAAAAAAATTGAGTGGCCATATCTTTAAAATCAATATAATATATCATTGGAGGATGATAAACACTATGAAATCTATAACTAGGATAACCTCATATGCATTTAATATATCAAAAAATTATATTAATTCAACCTATAATAACATCCTTTGTTTTTATTGTGGAATTTTATCTGAAAATGAAATATCAACTTATACTGAAATGTTAACTAATCCCATCCACGATACCAAATCTAAGGATATAGACATAAACATCACAAATTATAGTAACATTAAACAAGAATTAACATTCCTACATTCACAGGGAACATTTACCTTTACTTATATAGTGATTTGAGTAATAAAATTTACATAGGAAAGAAGCTAATATTCAATGAATGGAATTTTAATTAGTATCATATTTTAATTAAAATTTAAAATATTAATATAAATCAATATTTTTATTAATGAAAAAGTATCATTATTTTCCACATGACTTCATTATTTCCAATAACCATCCAAAAAACCTATTATTTTTTATAATATATGATTAGACCAAAAATGCAATGAGGGATATAAGAAAAAAGAAATATAATTCTGTTGTGAAAAACATGAAAATTGATAAATACACTTTCCATAAAAACATAATTTTTTTTCGAAAAAGTGAATCATTTTTAAATTATAAATATCATTACCTAGAATTTTGATATAATATTAGTTTTTTTAAAAATAATTTCTCATGAATATTAATGTCGTGTAGGTTCAATGTGACATCATCATCTTAAATACATTATAATTTTAAAAACCATACAATTGAAATCCAAAGAATTTATTTAGAGAACGAAATATTTACCCAAATTAGTGGATCAATATTTGGGAACATGCTTTATATAAACTATATCCATCACGCCCATTAGCTATAAGGGGTTTTGACACTTTTAAAATGGTGTTTGTAAATATCTAATTTTCAATAAGGGGGATCATCCCCATGTAATAAAATTCCAATGACTATATCATGATGAATTAGTTAGAAAATATATTAAGACTATATCAAATATACTATTTCATATCAAAATAACATTTCTTTCTAAAAACCAATATTAAATAAATAAAAATATCTAAAAGGGAATGAGTTTTTTTCAATGAATAAAACATGATTGATCAGAGATCAAACCAATGTTCATATGAATGTTATGGTGGTAGAAAATTTTTTGTTGTCATATATTATAAAATTTAGAATTATCTTCATAACATGATTAACCCGTGGAATTGAAATAGGGTCAATCAAAATCTATTTTAAAAAATTATCACACACCTAGAGAAATAATTGTGATGTTATAATTAGAACATATACCCAGTGGTACGTATGTAACATCATGGAAAATTGTGTTTAATAAAAATAAATACCATTAAAATATCTTAAAACATTATTAAGGAAAATATTGTCTCAATGTGGAAATAACATATAAATATGTGATTTTTATATAAAAATTCATTGAAAAGAAAAAAGTAAATAATTAATTGAATGTTGAATGAATAGATTTGTCATGATGGAATAAAAATATTATTATTTTATATATTTTAAAAAATATTCCATGAATACTATTTTTGAAATACTAACATATTACCTCAATTGTAAAATGAATGCATGATTCATATAAAAATATTTTTGAAAAAGTTCAGAATGGGTAAAAATGAATTTAAGAAGTCATCATAGAATAATAAAAATCTTCTTTGAAATGTATTTATAAAAAATTAAAAAGAAATAAAATGAGTGATTTATGAGCAACATTCAAATATGTATATTAAAAAAAGACCCTTACATTATATCTGACTCATCACATATATTATTTCTCAACTGAAGTAATAAAATAATGTTTCTCTCTTCTTTATTATCATTTTTGATTTTTACTATTTATTTTTATTTTCTAAAGTGTTATTTACCATTATATTGTCAATTAAATTTATAATGGGAGTTTTTATAATACTTGTCGTATATGTAATAAATGACTTTGGTAGGTTGATTTAGGATAAATTTATCTTTGTTCACCCATTTATAAGATGATAATAATGAAATAATTTTAATTTATTTATATCTATAATATACATTTAATACCAATACTAAATGAAAATTATTACCAATAGATTTTGTTACAATAATAGAGATGGTATGTTGTACGTACACATGAGTAACATTTCAATTTTTTAACGATAATTATAGAATAAAATAATGTCTTTCGGGGATTATAATAATTATAATATTATTATTAAGATAATATAAACTAATTATTTATACTTATATATATTATCCATGTTATGTTGTGATGAAAAATGAATCACATCATTTCATGGAGGGGTACTCTACAAGTACAAGCAAATGACATTATCTTTTTATACTTAATTGAATTGAATGAATGTAAATGATATATTAACCATTTCGATGATATTGATTTCATTAATATCATATATAAACATTAATTACATCATTGTTCTAATAAATGATATTTAGTGACGTAAAATGAGTTACATCAGTTCGGAAGGCAGTATTCCACCATACAGATGAACAATTGACTCATTCCACATTTTATGGAAGAGTATATGGATATATTTTGTGAAATTAACACAAAAATATATTTATTATATTTTTTTTATTATATAATCACAATTAATTAATATCTAATGTAAATTTCTAAATAAATACTACTAAAACAGAAGGTTAATACTATACATCTTCTTTGGAAGGATTTCGTTGATTAATAGCTTAAGAGATATAGAGTTTGTATTCATCTTAATCCAAGAATTCTAGAATGATGGGAGTGATTATAGGAAGGGATTTTGGATCGTATTGGATAATTAAAACTATATATATATATATATATTAAGTGTTGAATAATAACGAGTAGAGGGTCCCTTGTATAAATAATAAGAGGGGAACTCTTAGGAATATTTATATTAAAAAATTAATATAATTATTATGAAATTTTAATTGTACTGAAATTGAATTATTTAAAATATAGAATGGGGTTGGGTATAAAGTATATCATATAATAATTATACATTTTTGATCATGTTTTTACATTATTGATTGTTTTAGATACCACATTAACCATTTTTACACTTACCGTTATAACAAGGACATTTTCTATTTGAAGAATAATATAGCTATTATAATTTCCCTAAATGCCCATAAATGGATCATGTTTTTTAATATATACTATAAAATATAACATGTATTAATCAATTATTTTTTGACTTTAAGTTATTTTAAAAATATATTATTTCAAATAATATATCATTAATGTCTATTTTTAGAAAAAATCATTTATTTGACTATAATTACATCATGAAAATAAGGAAAATTAGTAGAAATTTCTTTATTTTATCCTTTATATTAAATTTTCAACATTGAAATTCTTGGATCCAATTATTTATCTAAAATTATATTTCTATTATTATTTTTAATATATTTTTTTTTTTACTATCAAATAGATAATTTTTGTGTAATTATTTAGAAATACATTAAGTTAATTGTTTATTTAATTATTATTTCAAAATTTTATATGATTATTTTAACATTTTTATTAAAATTACAATTTTTAACATATTATACCATCTAATTAACCTTTTGTAAATAATAATATATTATTTATATTAAAATGAGCGGGTGTAATTTTTTAATTTACAATTAATAAAATAATATAACGTTAATAGACACATCAAAAAAAACAAAAGGATATATATAAAAATAATTTATCATCATGGATGAACTCTACATATCCAATTAACTTTAGAAATGATTTTCATCCCTTCTTCAATTGATATCATTTTATTTTTAATTTTCATTACACGATTTACCATTTACCATGCTAGAAATATTTTTTTATGATAATATTCACATTTACCACAAATAAAACAATCATATTTACAAATTTTTACCTAATAGTTAAACAATCAGAATTAATTTTTCAAAAATAAAATAATTGATGTTTTTGTATTAAAAATCAACCAATTAAAACTAGATGAAAAAATATTTTCTAAAAAACAACTTTTAATATAAAACATGTTTCAATAACAAATTTAACTATAAAATAAAATTTTAAATCTATAAATGGATGACTGAAAATAAAAATGAAATATAAAATTTTAAAACTAATCCAAAATAGAATAAGAAATTTCAAATCATTATAATATAAATTCAAATTTTAATAAATATTTGTATTTAAACTATTAATAGAGTAATCAGTCATTTCAAAAAATTCAAAAAAACCTCAATATATAATTATGAAATTATGAATTGAAAAATTAAATACTTTTTTCTATTAATTTTTATATAATTATCCAAAAATAATTTTAATATTAACTCATAGAAAGAATGAGGACTCGGTTTTGAAGAAAATATATTTTCTGGAAGAATATATTGACTTTATAGAAAATCTTTTACTTATATACACATAATTTGAGAATACATTTGAAAAGAGTAACAACATTATATATTTAATGACAATTCTAATAATATTTTGTGTTTCCTATTTGATGACTAGGTTATAATGGTAACTTTTAAATAATAGTAATTCATTGTTCTTTTATTCTCGATGTTACGTACCATATTCTCTAACAAACATAATTATTTTTTAGAAATCCAATGATATTAAATTTGAAATAAAAATACATTCAATTTTAATTAAAATACATCCAATTATACATAATTAGAATTACTACAATTATTTTTATCTGATTCAACATTAGTTCAAATTTTTATACAATGAAATTGTATTTTAATAATGGATTTCTCTATAAATATAAATTTAATTCATTTTTGTGTTTATTTTAAATTTAATATTGTAAATGTATAAAAATGAGTTTTTCAAATTATTCTCAATTTTGTTGAATGATCATGACTCTTTTTATTAATAATTAACCTTTATTTGTTCATAATGAATAGTCACTATGTTACAATTTATTTCCCTAATAAAATTTAAATTGAGTTAACTAGTGTTAAAATAATTTAAAAAAGCATTATAATTAGCCAAAAACATACTTTTTTTCTTTTGTATGACTATAGTCAACCTACAACACTAAATAAAAAAAGGTCCATTTTATTTAGCTTTTCTTAATAAAAACCATTATATTATTTTATCAAAAGCATAATTGAGAAATTTTCAATTATATTAATAATAATAATAAGTTATCAATATTATAATATGAAGTAATTAATGTTTAAAAATATTAATTTTAATTATAAATGATTTTAATTCTGATGCATATTAATTTTTTAATTTTTAATAATGATATGAATACCTTAATTACATATCCAATGTTAGTACAATTAATGAAATTTCTGTTTAAAAATAAATTAATTGATATTAAAATAATGCAAAGAATTTTATTTTGTGTTATAGTGTCCTATGGATTTTCATGAGAAATAATAATTTATAGTTTTATGAAATAGTTGTATATTCTAAATAAAATTTTCTTATTAATTTTTTATAAAATAATATATATGAATAGTCTTGACAAAGACATTAATTTTTTCTTATCCAAAAAAAATTATAAATTATTTAAAATTCATAAAATATTTATTGAACAATATAAGTGGATATGTTATTCAGTAATGTTCATGGACAACTATGGTTTGGTTTCATTTTCATATTAACATTCTTGAACTAAATAGTGTAAAAACAATTATATCACAATAATCATTAGAAGGTTACATAATTGGCTAAAACTATGTGATGAGGGTTAAACTATAACCAAAACTATTCTATAGTTTATTGGATGATTTTATTTATATATATAAATTCATTTTTTTACCATATGTATTAATTTTTTTCTATAATAACAGGGATGATAATTTATATAAACTTAATACTTCTGGAAAATCCGGCTGAACTGTTGTCCTCTCTTATATATTGTCACCATACCTCCCATTTTAATCACACATCATTATAAATTCTACATAAAAATTACTAGACCAAATAAATTTCAATCATTCCTCCCATTTACCTAGATTTCATGTTATCTTGATAATTATTTCCTATATGTCTTTTTCTATAGTATAAAAGATGTTACTTAAAGAAGAGTATACCATCATTACTGGTCGTCTTCATTTAACTTCTTCATATTCACCCAATTTCAGCCATACCCAATCTATTCCAATATAAAGAATGAAATATCTACTATAGAATGATATTTAATTATGTTAATTTCATTATCGTATTTGTCTCTTTTTCCATTTATCCTGAACTGAAACAATAATTTTTTTTATCAGTACAGTGTATCACCATGAAAAGTGATTTATTTTTCTTATCATCACCATCCATCATGGATAGTTATTTTGATTCATATCTTATACATATTTATATAATATTCATGCCATAATTAATAATTTTTATATATAAAATATCATCGATGATTATATTATTCTTATCATTACTAATGTAATCATTGGATTTGGTTATATACAGACTATAATCTACACATCACAATATACATTATTTTCCAAAAATAACATTATTGAATGGTAATGGGATTTATTTAATGAATTTATTTTATTTTGTTATCATGATAATGTTTAGAGGTATACAGTTATTTATTTTATTTATTAATTTTTCATCTAATGTAAATTAACACATCATCAATGTATATGTCCAGATTAGCACCGCCCGAGTCAATGTATTTTTTATTCATGAATTCAATGTAAAAATGTTCCTAAAATTAAATTAAATTTATAAAAATTTAAATAATTAAAATATTAAACATTTTGGTTGATGTACCAGTAAAAACATTGAACATTTAAACCAAACCATATTCATTATTTAATTAAGAACTATACATCATCATCATACTAGACATGATATAACATATAATGAAATTAAATTTCTCATTGAAATAAATTAAATTAATTGTTTAATTATTATTTAAATCACCATTTATAGGTTCTTAAAAAATTAAAATTTTATCTATATTTTTTTGAAGGAATTAATGGACACACAAAATTTGTTTGGAATTAAGGGTTAAGGTTTATTAAATCAATTTGCATTCATTGGTTTAGATTATAACACATCATCAATAGATTTTTATTCCCTGACAATCTATATAATGTTCACTAATATTTTTATTATAAATATAAATTTTTTTTACTGGTATATATATATCATAATAGAATCAGTTCATTGAATAATGATTACATTAAATTGTTTTATAATTTCATGTGTTTTCTTTGTCTCTATCTAATTTTCATGAGCCACGTTTCATTCCATGAATTGTAATTTATTTTTAGGGTTTAATTATTGAAACATTAATAAATTGTGACCTCTTTATTCATGACATCATTTTGATTAATATACATATATATCCATAGATATATTATTTTATTTAATTAATTTTTATTTGAATGTTTCCAAATTGATAATTCTTTTGTGGTAAAAAATATTCCATTTTCGGATTGTTTATGTTCAATTTTTTATTAGGCTAAATTATAGAATTGTAAATTTATAAAAAAATATAGTTATCCTCATGTAATTTATAAGATTCACATTATTTTGATCTATTTCATAGTCATTGTAATATTAAAAAAATGAAATGAATATTCTTTATGAGAAAAAATTATTTATCTTTTTTATATTTGATTAGTTTCCTTACAAATCCATGATAATTGAAAAGTTTTAATGAATTTTTATTTCAATGATGAAATGATTATTGAAAATAATTTTTTACTATATTTTTCATTATTTATATTATTTTAAATGGAATTTCGTTTTATATTTCAAAATAATGTTGTTTTGGATTTTTTAGGATGTGTAAAAATATTATTACTTTTTGTATTTACCAAATGAAAATAAGTTACCTCTATAATATCTATAATTTTTAATGAAAATTCCATTATTATTTTAATGTGTTTTTTAATTGATGATATATCTCAAAATTCATGGAATTCGAAAAAATTATCACGAAAGAAATATTTTTTTAATATTTTTTATTTATATGAATTAAATTCACAATTAAATATACATTTCATCAATGGAAATATCATTCATTGTGTTACTATTCAAAAATAGGAATATATTCCAATGATACCATAAATATATTATCTGTAAATTGAATATAATTACTTTAATGAGATTAGTATGGAATTTGTTTCATTTCAACTTGTTAATCAAGATGAAAAAGAATAATGGTTTTTTCAAAATTGTGATCTGAAAATTGAAATATTATAAATTATTTTTTATATTTTATATAGACATATATATGTATTACTATTGATTGATTTTATAATTAACGAATGATTATTAGTAATATTAGAAAAAATGATAGTTTGTATCATTATAGAAAATGGATGTCTGGGAATGTTGTATTCATCTAATGAAATGATAAAATTGATATATATAACTAATATTATGTTATTATTAATTTATAAAAGAGTTAACTATTTCAAGTTACTTTTAAGATGTATTATAATTTAAAGTTTTTTGATTCCATGATTAATGTTTGATGTCCCATAACAACATCATGAATTTTAAATTCATGTAGTGGGTTTTAATGTCTTCTGTGATTAATGATTATATTCATAAGTCTGAAGATTGTAAAAAAATAGGAGTCATGTTTTTTTTAATGTTTATATTCCTTGTACTAAAATTTATATAAAAAATTCTTGTTTAGAATAATATTATATCATTCTCAATAATCATTAATATGTTCTTATAAAAATATTTTCATTGTTTTCTAATATAATATATTCATTTTTTAATGCACATGTATACCATTAATTAGGATTTTAGAACATCATTATTATTTTTCTATTATCATAGGTATAAATAATGATTTTTTGTATGATAGATAAAGAATGGATTCATGTGGTTTATAATTAATGCATAATTTAGAATATAAAAATATAGTTATTGAAAGAAAAATGATCAAATAATCCCATTGAAATTGTTATGTAACAGTTTCTCAAAACTATCTATAACACCATACATAATATTTTATAAGGTATGTGTGATGTCCATTATTTTTTGTTGATATTATATGTTTTGGGTGAATAAAATTTCGTCACATTTATTCAAATCAAATCCGGAAATATATACATTATGTTTTTATCATTTGGTTCGTGAGTGTGGGTTTGAGGATCTTAGAGTTGTTAATAGAGAAAATTTTACTTAAATTTCTATGATTGTGATATTTTCAATAGTTTTTAAATAAATATAATCTGATACCATCATGGGTTTACTTGTTTATTATTAATAACAAGTTCAGTGACATATATACACATTTTGAGGTTGTATGTAAGAAGATTATAAATCAAATAATGAAATTTTTGGTGATTTATTATTGGTTTTTCCTACAAGTATCCCTAATATGTATAATGTGGGTTATTATTATGGATATTCGAGGAATAATGAAATTATAATTTTGGAATATATGATTAGTTTTACAAGATAATGATTGTAATTAATATTTCTTATTGTGGTTTCTTGGAATATAGGGATAATTATTTATTGAATGATATAATTTTATGTTATGGTATTTTAGGTTATTTATTAATAATTTTTTCATTTCATCACACGAATGGTTATTAATTTTTGAAAATATCATATATCCACATAATTATTTTACTTTTTTAATGGATTGTATATTATCATTGTATTTATTATTATATACAATGATATATTGAAAATTAATACTTTAAAAATAATATAGATTAACTGATGACACTCTTCACATAGAATGTAGAATGATATAGAGGTTGAAACTTGTTAAAAATGAAAACCACATGATGAAATTGCATTCAGTAATTTGATGAAAATTAATTAGGTATATTTCCTTATGTTCGCATTCATAATAGTAAAATGATACCTCACCATTCTAAATTGATCATAAAAAATAAAGTATTTTAATATAATTAAATATTTTATTATGAATTTATATTTCTTTCACACCTCCGTCATTTTTTGTTTTCTAGACATTGATCTTATTAAGATTAATCATTTTTATGTGATTCATTTTCTCAAACCTAGTCAGTAATTTTATAATGGGATTTTTCAATAATTGTACATCGAAATATTAACCCATAAAATTACAATGATCAACTGGAAATTATTATGTATAAATTTATTAATGGGTGGAACATATAAAAACAGAAAATTAAAAAAACATTTTATATAGTGTATATGACAAAGATCACATAACTTCAATGACTGTGAGAAACATTCTATTTTAATGGATTAATTAAAAATTAATTTCTTTATGTTAATTGAATTCCATTTGATAATATTTTTTCTTTATAAATCGGAATCAGAATAACAAAATTTAGCAAATAGAAAAATATTATATATTGGTTATAATGAATAAAAAAATGCTGAATGTTATCATTTAATCAAAACATAAATTTAGATTATCTTGGTTTAAAACTAATATGAAAAAATTATATAATAATGATAAATCATGATAATAATTATTTTGGATAAATTATTCTCTCCACAACCTTTATATATTTATAAAATATACAATTCATGGTTAATATGTCTTTGATTATGGTATAGATATTATATTAAGTAAATATTATTTCCAAAATGCAACCATCATGAATTTAATATCCCTAATATTTCATCAAAAGTTTGATAATAATTTCTTAATGTTTATAAATTGATATTATTTATAAAAAACATTTAGTAAGAAATTTAATTTTAATTATTTGGGATAATTACATTATCTTTAATTCTTAAACAATGCCAAATATATTCATGTTAAACAAGTAAGTAGTTCAAGATATTAATTTTTAAAACAAAAAATGTAATAGTTTTTGGCTGTGTTATCTAGTTCGGGGAATATTAAATATAAAAATATGTAATGGTGGTTTATTAATATTTTTATTTTACTTGTTTACTAATTGTGTATTTGTGTAACTCAATGGTGTGGGTAATCCAAAAAACACATAAATGGTATATTATAATAAGTAATATTTTAATAAACTATTTAAAATTCTAAAATATTTTTCATGTTCATGGTAGAAATAAAATAAATAATCATATAAATCGATTTTAACTTGTCGGACACTTTTTCTTTTTTGGTAACAATCATGACTCCTAATCGAAACATGCATATCTATATAATCAAGAAAATGGATAATGAGGGATACAACTAAATTATTTGGAATAAAATATTAAAAACTTATTTATAATTATTTATATGAGATATTATAAAATTATTTCCCCATATATTAAAAACATTTAGATTTGATCCCACAATAACATTTCAATTAAATTTAATAAATTTAATACTTTTCGAAATTCTTAGGATCCCCCTCTCTTATATAATTCACCACCACTCCCATATCCCTAAATTTTATTATAATCAAATCTTGTATCACATACTAAAATTCCTTCACACATTTTATTTTCCATGGTCTCTCTAAAATATCAACCTTGATGAATATAATTTTTAAAAAAGATGTTCTTTGAGTAGGAAAAACTTAAATTTACTATTAATTTTTATTTAACCAGTTTTTCGTTATCATGAATTTCTTTAGTAACCACTTAATTATAATTACATAAATATATTACATATAATATTATTTCTTTATTTTTATAGAATACTTGTATTCATCAAATTTTTAATCAAATGGGAACTGGACCCATAAGTATTGTATATGTGAAGACTACTCCGATATGGTCCAATTAATATTTTTCATTACCTCCTTTCATATAAATTTATTATGATAGATTTAATGGATATGTATAATATTCATAAAAATATAATTATTCTTAATATATAATATATCAAATATCTTCATACCATTCTAATTTTCAAAAACTGTATCCTCACACATCTGTATGTATGAACAACCGTATCCACATAATGATGCACTTCATTATTCATAAAACACATCCTATTATTAGTTGTAGAAATGACATTAATGAAGTATTTTTATCTTTATAACATTAATATAAATCTGTAATGATTCTATTTTAATTAATTTCCCTTTTTTATCAATATAATATACAAACATTGCTTATTTTTATTTCTAGACTACAACATCACATTATAATTTTTATTTTTCTGAAACATGTATTAAATATTTAGTCAAACAATATAATTTATCTTTTCAAATTATAATCATTTCATGATTATTTTTGTGGATACTATTTATCCTTTACCATTTTACATTATTTAACTACCAAATACTTGTTTAATTATGAGTTAAACATCCTCCAAACATGTGAAGTTGACATAACTATCTATATTATTAAACAAGCAGTTGAAATAAATTAAAAATATTATTTTTAATATGAATTAATAAACCTATTAAATTTTTATATAAAATTATTAAATTAATATATGTATAATAAAAATTAATTATCCATCATTCATAGAGAGTGTGGGATTGAGGAAAGGGTTTTCTAAATTCATTTTCCTTTTATTGGGTTTTTAGTTATATTAATTTATTTTTATTCAATACTTAACTATGAATTAATATATAATTTTTCCGGTTTATTAATGATTAAATAATGTTAATTTATTCATGTGAATTTAATCTCTCTGTTTATTAATTATCCCATCGAATATTTTGATAATTTGAAGGGTTATATTTTTTGTAATCTCATTTTCAATAGACATGATTCATTTCGTCAACCATTATTTCATTATATGTTTTATTTACGACCCAATGAATGAAGAATTAAATATTGCCACATATAATTCATTAAATTTATATATCCAAATAATATTCATAATTTAAATTTTTCTCAAATTTTATCACTAAGGCAAATGATTTATATTATAATCTTATTAGATTTTTTAGGATATGGATTTTGTTGTAAAAATAATTTAGATCATAATTCCTTGAACAATGTTTATCTTTTTACCATTTCATTTTTTCTATTGATTCACTTCTAGAAAATAGTTCTATACCCCTGCAAAGATACCCACTGTGTAGAAAACCTAGGTGTATAGTGAATATATTCTATTCTATACCAACACTTTTTTTAAAAAAATGTTGGAATATATTGCCCCAATACCACAATTTCATCCTGCTTCCCCTCATGAATTTTAATATCCATCGAGCTCCACCAAAGATAACCCTATTTTCCATCCACAACCTACACCTCTCCATCATCTCCTGCCCTCTCTGACCACAACCTCCCTACCTCCACCTCCACCTCAACATCCTGACCTCTCACTCACTACCCCCAACCCCACTCAGATCTCTCTCCTCTAGCTATATACCCCCTCTCTCGTATTGGATCCCCCTCCTCTAGAGACATCCCCTACCCCTCCCAACACCCTCGAATCTGATTATTTCCCTCTCCCCACTCATTTCCCTATCAGCTGGTGAAATCACCGACCCCATTATGCTCTATAATCAAGAGTGAGACCCCACATGACCGAACACCCCCTGCGATGTTTCCCTCTATAGGCTCCCCCTCCTATGACCATTTCACCATAATATCTTAAAGGATCTTGGTTAGTAAATAGTGTATTTTATTAATATTATATTAATTCTTCAATTTTAATGGGCTTTCCCCTATCTCATTATTTATTTTCATTTTTTCCAACCGTATGGGTTCTGATTTTCCAATATTCTAACATTGATCAATGTTTCTAGGGTGTATCATGGTTTTATCAGGTCCATCATGGTCATGTTTTGGCATATAATTCAAAAGAAAAATCAAATCATATTATCTTTCAACATATTCAATCATTTATGGTTAGTTTATTATACTCAATTTTACCCCCATTTTAATATGTGAAATGTGGTAATTTTATTCCTATGAAAAATCTATATTAGGTATGAATTATTTGAATAAAACTACATTATATAATGATTGTGTTAGTGGTATATTTGGTTTATATTTTATAATGTTATTTTTTTCCTTTTTTCTTATCCCATGATAAAATACATATAAATAATATTATACCGTCAACAAAATATTGTATTTGTGATAGTCTTTTAATTTTTCTCTGTTAACATACTATATATATCAATAAATTTATAATTGAAAAAACATATATCTAATTTTTAATATGACTAATTTGTGTTGAATTATTGTAGTAATTTTAATTTTTGTTGTCATTCCACTAAAATAATAGTTTCCTTCAATTGTGATTATTGGTATTTTTATATTTGTTACAAAATTATTATTTTTTAGTTTTTAACAGACATGAATAAAAAAACATAGTATTAATTTTTTACTAGGAATTCCTATTATTTAACAATTTTCATTGGAAGGATGTACTGGAAGGAATCATATGTGTACTGATAACACCATGACAAAAATATCATATCCTAGTGATCCCATATATATCAGTAATAATTCTCCCAGTTAATGTGAATTATTATAGTCTTGATATTCCCTTTATTTTTTTTTTGGAATTTATTTATTTCTGTAGGGTATTATTTGAATATATTCTTTTATAAATCATTCAAATTTTAACTTATTCAATTTTATGATTATATTTTTCATAAATATTTAAATTAGATTTATATAGAAATTTAAAAATATATTCACTATTTATATTCCATATTCTCATTCCATACATTATAATTCATATTCAGCCCATACTCATCATTATGTTAAAATATTTTATTTGATAATTAAATATTATATAAAATATAATATTTTACGATATATTTTAATTTAAACACATTAATAATATATAAATAAAGAATTGATTTTCATTTTACTATATATTTACATATGATGAGTCAAATTGAAACATTAATTTTATGTAGTGAATTACCCATATGAAAGTTAAAATTTTCTACTGGTTTGATAAAATGAGTTCAAAAATACATATTATAATAATATTTTATATGATGAAATTCATTAAAAAAATTATTTATAGTAGTTAAAAAATCACATGTTCATTTCAAAAGATTTTATTCTGAACTTTAGAAGATGCACAAGTTAGTATGATTTCCATGTGTTAAACTTCTCTCAAATTTATTCTTGTTATTTTAATACATGTATGTATTATTACAATATAAAATTAATATCCATAATTAGTAAATTAATATAATTTTATTCTATAGTTTAGTACTTATAATAATACAACAATTTTTGTGTTAGGTACTCTGGCCTATATTTTTCTTAAATGTAGGGTTTTGACATGTATTGTTACAGGAGACATGTATGTTGTAGTCTAGTTTTTATTTTATTTCCATTATCCATCAACCACATAGTCATTTTACCACATTCTACATAGAGAGGGTAATTATATTCTCTGAAGGGGGACATAAGGGAATTAGAGGCGGCATCATGGTTTCATTTGTCGGTGATGATGACTAGGGGAAGTGGAGGGACTAATTATTGTATTTCAATTTTTTATACTATTATAGTTTATTTTTTTTGTTTATTTTATTTTCCTTCCACATTATTGTTGGATGTATAGATGGATCATGACTAAATTTTATTTATTTATCTCTAATGTTTTATTTTATTGTTTGTGTGAGGAATTGTTCAGAATTAGTGACCCATTGATTCCTAGACCCATGTGTCAGTATGTGGGAATATCCTATCAACCTTAGTCTATCATAATAATTTCTATATTATATACTAACTAATTCATTACAATGTTTTATCCCAAGAAGGGTCTAGTAAACATTCCCTAATGGCCAACTGTTCGTGGCCTAATTGACCAAATTTCCTAATTACTTACTATCACGACCCCCTCCGACCAAAGATACCCCTACTAAGCTGGAAATGGTGAACGGGTGATAATGACCCTCGAGTCCCGCTTTGTTAGGCCCCGGGGTGGCGACTATCACCAAGGGTATGAGTTTTCACAAATATGGGAGGCATTATAATTTTTAATATTTTAGATCGAGATATAAGACAAGTCAACCACCAAAAAGGAAAAGAACAAGTGTATAGAAATAAACCCAAACCAATCCCACATGCATGTTTATATAGTTCTGAAACAAGGTACAAGTACAAGAATTCTAAAAAAGTTCAATACCAAAAGAAACAAGACTACAAAAAACTGTAACAACACCAACTGTCCCGACTAGTAGGGTCCGGCATGGCCCTGGTAGTCCTCCTGGAAACCTGAATGTAAAGCTAGGGTGAGCATACAAGTATACTCAGTAGGGTAACCTAAAGCTCTTGTGCATAAGTGGGGAGACATCAAAATGTCTCGTGATTACAATAGAAGAAACCAAACCTAACAAGAAATTCTATCCACCCAAACTCACCAGCCATGCTCACCAAAAAACCCAAACAATAAGTAGTAATAGTATATAAAATAACGAGTATTGGGTACTCTACACAATGTTCCCCCACTAGTCAGCTGCTCTTCCTAATGGCTAACTTCTTGAAGCTATCACACTCTTCCCGCCCACACACACCTGGCCCTCACAACCACATATCCCACCCGCACACACCTGGGACTCACAACCACATATCACGGCCACACGCACCTGGGCCTCACAACCACGTATCCCACCCCCACACACCTGGTCCGCACAACGACGTATCCCGCACGCACAAACCTGGGCCCCACAACCACGTATCCCTCCCCCACACACTTGGGCCTCATCCCAAAGGTTCTAGGGAAATAGTAAAAACGTGCACGAAGAGTCATTGGCTAAACCACCCCAATCGAAACCAACCCAAAGAGTCTTGGGTGTAAGGTCACCTCAAGCCATCACAACCTAGGGAAGAAGGAGCAGGAAGGAGCTAGTAAATAAGGCTAAAACACCCTCTCCCATGAAATGTAAGTGTTCAGCACTAAGTTCTCAACATGGGTGGGGTGCGATAAATCAAAGTGATATATATATATATATATATATATATATACACCAAACACTCAGCCCATCCTATGGATTCTAATCAGAGAATAGAGCACGTGCCTCGACACTGCTACTATGAAGCATGCATACAACAACAATCCTGAAACCCCAATTAAGTTTTCATGTTTCAACAGAATCAGTTTATTAGTTCTTCAACTCCTAGGAATCTATCCACAACCAACCACATTGATTGTTCATAAAGCATATCCCTGCCATCCACAAATCAAGTTAGGAAAATGCAAGAAGCACAAGAAGTCTCTTCTTAATAACCAACCAACCCATTGATTATTAATCCATTCCATTACCATTCCCCACAATTTACTAACTCTTCTAATTTTTTTATTATTCACAGACCATAGTTTTTACACATTCATGCCCATCCGTGCAGCCCCGCTGCTAACCACTATAACCACAACCACACCGTACATAATTATCACTTTAATACCATTTATCTTAGACCCACTACCTATCACCAACATAACATTCACACCAACCCACAACCAAGCCAACCGCATCCCCGCTTCTCTCTCGATCCACAACAACCCACAAAACACCCCCATCACATGCCACATATCCTAGACAACACCCACATGTATCGGGGTGATCACACAAGTGTTCCAGATTTAAAATCAGCCAATTTTACGTGATTAACCAAATTCAACATTCAACAAAGTTTCATTCACAAAACAGTCTAGAAAGATAGGGCAACATTTAATATTGCAAGCAGAGGCCCCTGATGACCGTGATTTTTACTAGGCATAAGCCTATTCAATTCACAACATAAAATAGGATAAACATTACATAAACAGAACAACTTCTCCATCCCCATTCATTTACCAGTTATTATATTTGTTTAATGGTTAAACCATTTATCTTGAAAACAAAAGGATATCTACCTCGCATGATGCACAATTTTGAGAGACGAAGGTAAGATCCCTACCTCAAAAGGTTCTGATAACAATGCTCCCCCCGTATCAACATTAGAAGACTTCCGTTGCAGTCCGTCGCTTCTGGAGAAACCCAGAAAAACCTCCTCGGGTGGAAGCTGGGATGGAAAGGACAAATGAAAGACAATGGATCCAAGCTCAGTAGTTCTGCCTCGTCGTTACGATCCCTTGGACACCGACGGATCGTAAATCGGAGCTCGGATGAAGAACCTATGGAAGAAAAAGAGCCTTCGAGTCTCTTGGGAGGGCTATACTCAGAGGAATGGGGAGGAGAGGGGTGAGTTGAAAAGGAGGAGGGGACCCCTCCTTTTATAGTAGAGAAAAACAAAAGTACATGGCTTGTACATTATGGTACATGATGTGTACTCGACCATTTCACACGGTCACCACGCGGCTTCCAACATGGCCTTCAACGTGGAACGAGGATGTTGACTGGTCAACACACGGTTTGAAGATAACGTATACGCGGTGAGGAACTACACGACGTGTAGTATTGGATAAAAAGCATATACTGATTTATTTCACAGAGCAAGGACACTTCTCCAACACGGAACACGACCATTGAGTGGTCAACACATGGTTTGAAGGTAACGCATACGCGGGGATGGACTACACAACGTGTAGTATTGGGGTACACGGAGTGTACCCATTTATTTCACATGGAAAGGACACGGCCTTCAACATGGGGTATACCTGGAAATGGGGTACAGGGTGTGTACTCACACTACATGGCGTTTATATTCAAAATTCTGAAAAGTGTGGGAAAAGTCCACTTTACACTCCAGAACACTTCATGACCCTTTTTTGACAATGGAATGGGCCGGAGAGGTTCGGGCCATTACATTAGATACCAATGAAAACATTCTCATCCTCGAGAATCCAAAAACCAACCCAGAGGAACCCAAAAAGATATCACTTAGTGTTCTCCTTATAACAGGACCCATCCAACAACCATAATCATAGGTGTTAGGAATTCCCTCTCCTATGCCGAGATATTATCCGCTTTATGCGGAACTAACTCGCCTGCACAGGTTTAATCGCATCCGCATTAATGCGTCTCGATTAAGTATTGGGTCTTCCTACTTCCATTTATTAGGATTTTCCAACTTACACTGCCCCTAACACCGTACCACCCACACATTGCCTAAAAACGTGGTTTGGGGAAAAATTCCTTCTCCTATGTCGAGATATTATCCACTTTAGGTGGCACTGACTCACCCGCATGAGTTCAATCGCATCGCCATTAATGCGTCTTGATTAAGGGTCAGTTTTTTCCCTTTCCCCACACATCCATACATGTTACACATTTCCAAGGAACAAGGAAACAAACTTCACACAACCAACAAGCCAAGAATTCCAAATATTAAAGGTAAAAGGTGTACCATCAAAACAAAGCTCAGAAAAACAAAGCAAACACAAGTCAAAAAAAATACGGGTACTGAGCGAGCATCTAAGCCTCCTACTCCCATGTGCTCTGCTCGAGGCCGCCATGCCTCCACAACACACGAACCAAAGGAATGGTTCATCCACGAAGCACCTTCTCTTTACGATACTCGATTCTGATTGGTCATTCCTCGACAGTCCCGTCGTCTCCCATATCTAACACTCCCCAATCGATAATGTCAGAGTCATCGTGTAATTATCAACGTAGCATGGAGATGTGGAAGAATTCATGAACCTTCTCCAACTGAGGTGGCAAGGCTAGCTGATATCCCACCTGCCGACTCGCCTCAGCACCTCAAAAGGTCCAATGATCCTAGGGGAGAGCTTACTCCCCTTCCCGAACCTCCGCTTCCCTCGTCGAGGGGAAACCTTCGAGAAGACATGATCTCCCACCTCGAACTCCAAGGGTCTCCTCCGATGATAAGCATAAGACTTATGTCACTCCTGAGCCGCTTTCATCCTCTCACGTACAAGCTGGACATTCTCTGTGGTGCTCTGCAGTACCTCTGGCTAAGGGCACCTGTCTCACAAACCTCTGCCCAGCAAATGGGAGAAAAAAATGGTCTTCCATACAAAGCCTCAAATGGTTCCAAGCCCATAGATGAGCAGAAGCTGTTGTTGTATGAAAAATCTACTAAAGGCAAGTGTCGTACCCATGAACCTCCGAAATCTAGAACGCATGCTCATGACATGTCCTCCATCATTTGGATAGTCCGCTCGGTGTGCCCATCGGTATGGGGGTGGAAATTAGTGCTAAGGCATAGCTTGGAGCCAAAAGTAAGTTGTAACCCCCTCCAGACTCGTGAGGTAAACCGAGTATCCCGGTCTGAGACAACTGTAATGCCCTGACCCCAGTTACCCAGAGTCGGTGCATTATTGCTTAACATTGGCATGATCACAAAAGATCAAGTCTCGAAAGACCGATCAGTTTAGTAGCCTTGGAAACACTAGATAAATCCATAAATGATACATTACATCATATATTAAAAAACTAAAATAACATAGTCTCCATTTTCCACACTCATATCCCCTTCGGACTATCCCTGAAGGTCATTCCTAAAATACTTCTTCACATCCTGGAAAAATTAAAACATTGAAAGGGGTGAGATTAGATGCTCAGTAAGGATAACAATATTTCAGAAGCTTTCATAAATAAGCATTTAAATTTAAGGAAATGTATAACTAAAACAAAATCCTTTTTAAACATGAACTTCAGCATAATCTGGAAAAAATAAAATTAAATAATTTCATTTACATACTCACATGGATACTCTACTAGTCGAATAATCACATGCAATATCAATAACAACTTACATAATGATGGAATTCATAATTCCAAACTATCATAACCACGTAGCCAAGGCCTTGTGCCAAGACCACAAATAAGATTTTGTCAAGGCCTCGTGCCAAGACACTAGTTTGTCTCATGAGACCTACCGATGCATCGAGGATCTATAGCGGGCTCCACACGTCACTTATTAATTCCAATGCATTCCTGAAATGAACGGGTTTAAACATATCATAAACCATAACATAATTGTATCACATAAAACCTGCATAAAGGAAACATAATATTTCCACACTTCAATCACAAGATATCAATACAACACATTGATATAATAAAAACATTATCAAAACCATTTTCAATACCAATATAAAAGATAAGTAAAACATGGTATTTAATTTTCTTTAAAAACGTTATTGCTTATGGAGAAATCCGAAACTCAAATAATAGTCACGGTGGTAGAGAAGTCATTGTCACCGCATATGTATGAAAAAACATTCTTTTTGTCATTTAGTAAAAATTCTTCATATAAAAAGATTACTTTTGAATAAAAGTCAAAGTCAAAGGGGTTTATACTCCGTATAAATGAATGTTGTGTATAAAACCAAATATGCCTCAATGAAAGGAGATTGAGACGAAGTCCATAAAAAGATCATTTTTAAAATAAAATAGATCTATTATGTGTATTCACTATAAGTACACATAAATTAATTATAAATACAAGATAGTACATAATAATATCATGACATAATTTGAAAGTAGGATATTAACCCAAAGAATGGAAATTGGGTTATGAAATTCCCTTACCTCGTGTCCGACATGACTCAACCGTTCTTTAACCTCCTGAATAATAAACTAGAGTTAATATATACTTGCTTAAGAAACTTTTTCAAGTTCATTATCCATTTTATATCACTTATTACAATTTTACGAAAATTATGTAGTCATTTAAGTTAATAACGGTCATTTTGTCGATCTTTGGTACTTGAGTCAACAATAAACTTCTTATAATTACAAGTTGTTCATGTGGTGAAATTTCCATTATAGAAAAAATTATATTCATGATTTATATATCATATATATCATATATATCTAATATATACATTCATTTATTACATAACATTTTGAGGTAAGAAATAAAATGCACCGTTCATGGACACGGTAAGCCGTACGTATGCATGAACGCTACATTCATTTCTATTTATTATTTAATGGAATGAAATTATAATTATATAAAGGTATACTATAATTCCAATATAATATAATGTATAATACCATTTACTCCATCATTTATACAACCCACATATGGCATTAACGATTCAAATCACATTGAGGGGGCAATAGTCCGCACTTCCTAAAATGAAAATATCGTGTTTACCCATAATGGAAACCTTAATGGTATGCAATAAATGAAAAATACATAAGAATAAGTAAAATATAATCATATTATATATCATATATAAATATAGTTACAACTTAATGGCCACCTTTGAAGGTGTTATATGAGTGTTGAACAATCATCGTTTCGTGAGGAAAAAATTCACCATCCACAGAAACAGTATGTTCTTTAACCATTAGATGTAGTGGTGTGTAAGTGTATCTAGAATCCTTCTTATAAAAACATCCTAGTATATTTAGGATACTTTTGTTGTTACAAAAAAATTAATTAAAAGATTTTAGTGGGTTGGAGAAGCAAAATAAAACAAAATACCATAAGAGAAGACATTACCTTAAAACGGGTAACTTTTTTTATTTGAGCTCAAAGGATTCCTTGGGATGACTTATGCCAAAAGTGAGGCTTATAGGAGTAAGATAGGGAAGTGCAGAGACTAAATGGGCAGAGGATGGCCGAGCCAATGGCTTGAGAGGTGTGAGTAAGGTGGTAGAGGTGGGGGCCTTTTATAAGAGGAGAGGAGGATCACTCTAGGAATGATTGAAATGTTACTTTATTATGAAATGATTTTCGGATTATAAAGGTCCCCCAATGATATATTTCAAGGATAAGGTGATAAGGGTTCGAAATATACTCATCCAATAGTTTTTTGACATGTTTAAGCCTTATATTTTACATTATCTTTTTATTTTATTTATATCATTAATTAATGAGGTAATAACTACATCATCATTGTGTCATTAAAATATTTATTTATTTAATGTCTAAAAATTATAAAAAAAGTATGATGATATAGGAAATATTTTTAGATTTCTAATGAATATTTATAGTCAAAACTATGACTTCTATAACCCCATTTAAAAATTGTTTTAGTAAAAGAACTCATGTTTGTGACATTTTTATTTTAACATTAAATAAAACGTTTTTAATGTCATTTGCTTACCAAAGTGGCTCCATGGGGACCCCAGGTTGACCCATGGGTTTTCTTGGTCGGACATGACTCCTCCAATAGGGGTAGGATAAGTGTAAAGGTCATTTCATATTATTAAAACATTATCTTTACCTTAAATTTCACTAATTACCTTTAATCGCGATTAATTAAACTTAAAAGTTACTATTCACAAAAAAATATTTTAATCTCATTGAACCGTATTTTACTTCCTAATGAAAACCATGTATGTCGGATTTTGGAAAATCAAATCATAGAAGTGATAATGTTTCATTTAAACAAGAAATCAGTTAATTAACTACCACTTAGTGGTTTCACTATTAATCAAAAATTGATGTTTTTCAGAATAATGCCAAAATTTCACCCTAAGATATAATTGATAATCCAAATTCAAAAATGATGTCTATTTTAAAAAAATTCAATCATATAAGTTGCATTAATTAATTTTATATTTAATTTCTGCTATCACAACAAATAGCATGTTTTTAAGAAACAATATATATCAAATGATTGACAATTGTTTGAGTCCAATTTCAATGTTAAATTAATTATAATGTCCACCATTGGATAAAATGGTAAAAATATATTCAAATTATACTTTAAAACCACTCAATGGTATAATTTATCACTATAAATTATTTTGATAAAAAAAGTTTTTTTATGTATTTTTCACTATTCATAAAAATTGGAAGTTCTCACAAATATACCAGAAATTCCACATAGGATAATTCTGATATTCTGAATACAAAAATGAAGACCATTTTGAAATATAAAATATATATAATTTTAAAAAGTTGGTATTAATATTAATAATCGCTATTTTGATTGGTCGTGGTTTGTTAGAATCTCGAACTTGCGTACAATGCAAGCTATTACATTATTGAAAGAGAAGAGTATCGTGAAAGCATGGGGTGTTACATTATCCCCTCCTTCAATAAATTTCATTCTCTCAATTTGAAATTTTTATTTGAAAATAAAAGGTTGAAAATAGACAATACCATTGTGGAAATCCCACATCGGGAATAAGGTTAATAAAATTTAGCCTTAATAAGAGGGAAAGGGAAATGAAAAAGTCGCCACCAAATTATGACCTCGATAATGAGAACATTTGTGGAAATTAGAGACATATAATTGGAGGAAAAATGTAAATATTTTTAGGGAGTGATTGAGGTCATCAATCACAAACAAGTGTAAAATTGAGTGCCTCAAATCCTTCAATCTATATTGATTTAAAATATTATCAGTTCAACAAGTCATAAGGTAGGATAACACATTTTTTTGTTTTAATATCCCTTTTCTAAAGTTTAAGAATTAATTTATTCATAGAATAAGATATATGTATATATATATTTATACCTGAAAAGTAGAGTTTCAACCTTCAACTAATTTCTACCAAAAACTCATCTTTCACTCAAAAAGATAATAGAACTCAAAAATATTATATTTATCCTAATCGTACAAGGTTCAAAATATTAGCACATACCATTTAGATTAGGAAAACTATTTTGTAATAACCGGGGACTTTCTGTAGGCTATTGGTAGGTAATAAAAGCCTTTCGCACTATGGGTGTGGGTTCGATTCCTATATCTTTTTCCGACGTGACGGGTTATCCCCCAACCTACAGGTTGTCCTTTTCTTAAAACTATAGTATTATAATATTCCAAAAATAATCCTCAGAAATTTTTTAACCTTAAACGATACTATCCAAAGTTCAACATAACCCATTTCATCCTTTATAGTTATCCAAAATACCTCCTTCCAGACCTTCTCTAAAAGGTCCTTAAATTCCAAAATAAATTTTAACATTAGATTCCCCAAACAAAGTAATGTTTCTTTTATTGTCACATAATAAAAATATGATTTCCTTCATCATAATAAAACCTTAATGAAAACAACATGTACTGTAGTACAATAATTATATATATTAAATTATTATTATAACCAGAATATAATCCTTGAGTCCAAAAGCACCAATACATTAATTAGTCCACTTCAACTATAGTAACAACATAATATTGTCCTTGATCCCTTGGCATTTTGTGAGGTAAGATTCCCTAATGCTTAGTAAATTCATATGAATAATGCCCCATTTCCGAACAATTGTAGCATTCGACCTTGATAGCCTCTTTCTTTCCGTTGCAATCACGAGCTTGGTGACCTTTTTCACCATATTTATAACAAAACCCCCATTCCTTTTAGGCAAGCACCTAGGTGATTCTTCCAACAATTATCACATAATGGAAAATCCTTCTTTCCCCTTTTCCCTTTATCTGTCTCTTATTCCACTGTTCTCTTCTTCTCTTTCTTTACTTTGTTGTCATAAGACTTAGAGAATTCCTTTTCTGTCTTGATAGAACACGAGACAATATCTTCATATGATGAGAAGGATTGTGATACTAAATCTCGATGGAGAAATGGTTTTAACCCATCAATGAAACGATCAAACTTACTTCTTGGGTTACGTATATAATCTGTAGTATACCTCACTAACATTGTAATGTTAGCCTCATACTTTGCAACATTCTCATCCTCCTTTTGTCTGAGACTCAGAAATTGCCCTTCCATATCAGCACTATGGTCACGAGGAAAGTATTTTTCTAAGAAAACATCTTGAACTCTCTCCATTCCATACTTGATACTTCTTCATATTCCTTTGTATTTGGAATCAATAACCACCATTGATCAGCATCTCTAGTGAGGCGGTAAACAACCATGATAATCTTTTCCCTTTCACTACTCTCCAAGGTATGGAATATTTTTTCTAAGGAATTTATCCATATCTCAGCTACTATGGGATTTGTAATTCCATTGAATTTTGGCGGTTGTTGCCTCATGAAACGATCTAAAATTGATACTCCACGTTGTGGATCAGGGTTCTCCATACGAGTTAGGTTATTATTCATAACCTGAGTGAGTTGTCCCAGTATGGTGATAAGGGGATCAACACCAGTTGTATCTCCAGCTCCACAATAATTATCTTGACCAGCAAGGCAATCTCTACACGGAGTGCGTGCGTTGATACGGTTTCCATTCCTCCCACTAGGTTCCATTTCTAAACAACGACATAATCTAGATTAGTTTATGAATTAAAATACATAATTCCATACTTGTAAAATACTTAACATAAATTGAACTATTTATAGATATAATCCATAATCATAATAAATGTTTTTTTCGTAGAAGTATATACTCATAACCCTTCATAGTGGTTTGTAAATAAAATGATAATTATCCTAAGCATATCCACCAGGAGTGTTGTAAACAAGAGTGCATCAAGGCCAGTTGTCATGCACCAGTTCCCATTTGAGTCAATCTCAAAGTGGTGTTTTCGGGTTTTACACCAAGGTACATCTGTGCCAGAGCCACCTCTACCTGCTCGTATCCAGACCGAGATGTATTGCTCGGAAAACTCACAAAATTTCTATAATACCAAAATTTTAGGAAGTTCTTCTATACTAATCCTCAAAGTATATCTTCGGGCTATGTGCTCTAATAAAGGTTTATCAAAAACTAACTTCCAAGGTTAGTACTAAACTGCCTCTGATACCAACTTTAATACCTCGAACCCAGTTACCTAGATTTGGTGCATTATTGCATAACATTGGCATGATCACAAAAGATATAGTCTCGAAATACCGATTAGTTTAGTAGCCTTGAAACACTAGATACATTCATAAATGTTACATTACATCATAAATTGAAAAACTACAATAACATAGTCTCTATTTTCCACACTCATATCCCCTTCAGAATATCCCTACAGGTAATTCCTAAAATACTTCTTCACATCCTGGGAAAATTAAAACATTGAAAGGGGTGAGCTCTGATTCTCAGTAAGGATAACAATATTTCGGAAGCTTTCATAAATAAACATTAACATTTAAGGCAATGTATAACTAAAAAAATCATTTTTAAACATTAACTTCAACATAATATGGAAGAAATAAAATTAAATAATGCCATTTACTTACTCACATGGATATTTTACTAGTCGAATAATCACATTCAATATCAATAAACACTTTCATAATGATGAAATGCATAATGCCAGACTATCATAACCATGTAGCCAAGGCCTTGTGCCAAGACAACAAATAAGGGTTTTTCAAGGCCTCGTGCCAAGACAGTTGTTTGTCTCATGAGACCTACTGATGCATCAAGGAGCTATAGTGGGCTCCACCCGTCACTTATTATGTCTAATGCATTCCTCATATGAACAGGTTTAAACATATCATAAACCATAACATAATTGTATCACATAAAACATGCAAAAAAGGAAACATTAGACTTCCACACTTCAATCACAAGATACCAATACAACACATTGATATAATAAAAACTTTATCAAAACAATTTTCAATACCATAATAAAAAATAAGTAAAACATGGTATTTATTTTTCTTTTAAAATAGTTATGGCTTATGGAGGAAGCCGAAACACAAAAAATATTCACGGCGGCGGAGAAGTCGTTGTCGCCGCATACATAAGAAAAAACATTCCTTTTGACATTTAGTAAAAATGCTTCATATAAAAAGATTCCTTTTGAATAAAAGTAAAAGTCAAAGAGGTTTATACACCGTGTAAATGATAGATGGGTATAAAACCAAATATGCCTTAATGAAAGGAGATTAAGACGAAGTCCATAAAAAGATCATTTTTAAAATAAAATATATCTATTATGTGTATTAACTATAATTACACATAAAGAAAGTATAAATACAATATAGTACATAATAATATCATGACATAATTTTAAAGTAGGAGATTAACCCAAAGAATGGAAATTGGGTTAAGAAATTCCATTACCTCATGTCTGACTTGACTCGACCATTCATTAACATCCTGAATAATAAACTATAGTTAATCTCTACTTGCTTAAGAACCTTATTCGAGTTCATTATCCCTTTTATATCACTTATTACAAAGTTACGAAAATTATGTAGTCATTTAAGTTAATAACTATCGTTTTGTCGATCTTTGGTACTTGAGTCAACAATAAACTTCTTAGAATTTCAAGTTGTTCATGTGGTGAAATTTCCATTATAACCAAAATTATATTCATGATTTAGATATCATATATATCATATATATCCAGTATATACATGCATTTATTACATAACATTTAGTGTTATGAAATGAAATGCACTGTTCATGGAGATGGTAAGCCGTACATACGCATGGACACTACTTTTATTTCTATTTCTTATTTAATGGAATGAAATTATAATTATATAAAGGTATACTATAATTACAGTATGATATAATGTATAATACTGTAACGCCCCGACCCTAGTTGCCCATCGTCGGTGCATTATTACATAACATTGGCATGATCACAAGAAAGATCAAATCTCGAAAGAACGATTGGTTTAGTACCCTTGGAAACACTAGATATATTCATAAGTTTTACATTACATCATAAAATGAAAAACTACTACAACAACATAATGTCTCCATAATCCACACTCATATCCCCACATAATATCCCTGCAGGTCATTCATAACTTACTTCTTCACTTCCTGGGAAAAATAAAACATATTAAAGGGGTGAGCTCAAATGCCCAGTAAGGATAACAATATAGCGAAAACTTTCATAAATAAGAATAAACATTTAAGGCAATGTATAACTAAAACAAAATCCTTTCAAACATGAACTTTCAACATGGTATGGCATAAATAAAATGAAATAATTCCATTTACTTATTCACATGGATATTCTACTAATCTAATAATCAAATGAAAAAATCAATAACCACTTTCATAATGTTGGAATGCATAATGCTGAACTTTAATTTCTTTGTCAAGGCCTCGTCCCAATACCTTGGGGATAACTGTAACAGGAACCCAACCCGGAGTGCCTCTAATAACCGGACACCAACCCGAAGTGACTCTAATAACTGGACACCAACCCGGAGTTCCTCTAATAACCGGAGACCAAACCGGAGTTCCTCTAATAACCGGAGACCAAACCGGAGGGCTTACTTTTACCGGTCCCCAACCCGGAACATACTTGTCTAACACATTCATCTGAATGAAAGGTTGAAATATAACATAAACATTTTGATTAAAAATAACTTATGAAATGTCAATACTTTAAACAAAAACCATGAGTGACATAAGTATAACGTATCCACTTTGAAAAATATCACAAAACCTTCAATAAAATATGGATGTTTTGTATCATAATAAATCAACTTCAAATAAGCTTAAAATACATCAAAAGATGTTGACATAGATGAAATCAAAACTATTTTGGAGAAATATCACTTTTTTTTAAAAATCATTTTAAAAGTAACATAATTATAAAATAATACATTCAATTTGAAAATATTCTTATATGCTTGTAAGGGAAGCTTCGACGATTTTATAACGGCGGAAAATAACCGCACCCGCCGTATATGTTAAAAAAACATTCTTACCTTAATTCTGTCGAAAAGGTTAAAAAGCACCTTGTTTGGAAAACAACGGAAAGATTCCTTTATAAACCACTTATAAAAAGTCAAACAAGGGTATAAATGACTTTAACCCATATTCTTGTAAATATTAAAAATGTTTTGAAATACATTTTGAAGAAACATAGATGTGGATGATAAAGAGATCCCAGTAGATTGTTACGTATAAACAACCTCGGATAATGAAGAGATTTTGAAATAACCCTTACCAATTTGGTAACATGTGAAACATACAACCCATGAAAGAGGTATCATACAATGAATATGTAAATACACATAAATTAAAGTGTATTACACAAAGAATATAATTATGGGAAGTACATACACCACACAAAAGGTAATGGTGGCAATATGGCATGAATCTCACAGGAATAAGGAGTGAGATGAAAACCCCTTACCTTGTACTTTTCCTTGGATGGGGTAGGTTAACCTTCTATATAATGGTGAAATAATTGTTATTAAATTATACAAGAATCATATATATATATATGATATCATATATGATCTTTTAACATTGATTTTGTTAATAATATCTTAGAATTATCGTCGTTTCGGGTGTTAACGTACTCGTTTTATTTTATATGTTTTGTTATATAAGACATGTTTATAATGGATAGGTTGTATATTATTCATATCCAGAATGATATCAAGTCCTTAAACATCATTTTTAAATCATCAAATGATAATTATACTTGAATGGATACGATGGATAATGAATCTCATCGCGTTCGTGGAGACGGTAGTCCGTACGTACGCACGAGCGACAATATCATTCTTTTGATATTAAAATAATATATAAATGGATGGTATATCATATATAAAGAATAATTAACATGTTATATTTATTATTTACATGAGTTACACATCATTATTATACCCATCCAAATAATAATATATTGAATAACAATTACACCACGACGTGGAGACGGTAAGCCGTACGTACGCACGTATGGTGACATGTTATTCAAAGGGTGGATAGAATACTGAATATGGTTGTACCATATTTATAATAACATCACAGTATATGTAAGATACTGGAGTTATTATTTTAGAATGGTAAGAACAAAGAAAGAAGAAGTGGAAGAAGAAAGGAACTTGAAAAGGGGTGGTGAAAACATTACCTCTTCTTCGGGTTCTTCCTTTTGATTTGATCAAAAGGGCTTCTCAGGTTGGCTTTCTGATCAAACTAAGGCCTCTAGGTTGTAGTGAGGGATGTTGGGAGAGTATTTGGGCAGATTTTGGTCGAACCAAAAGGCTTTTATGGTGTGAAGAAATGAGAAGGAGGAGGTCCCTTTTATAAGAGGGGTGAGGGGCATCTTTGGAAAAGCTAGAAATATTAATTTATAATAAATTCATATTCGGTTTCTAATGGCTCCAAAGTTGATTATTCAAAGGTTAAGGTGGGGATCGGTCTAAAACCACTCAACCAATAGAATTTAGACAGGTTTGGGTACTTATATTAACCTTATCTTTAAGTATTAACTCTAAGTTAATTAGTTTCACTTTTACAATGTCTCTTTGTATTTTTATATAATATGATTAATAAACTTACTATATACATACAAGAGACCCCCAAGTGGTCCATTAATGATAAACCTATCTTGATATAACTCTCTTGGACGATCTTTAGATTTTTAGGAATTTAATATCAATTAATAATATAATATTTGTTTTAAAAACTCTTTTATGTCAATTTTGACACTATTCAATAGTTGATTTTTGTGAAACTCATAACAGATTGATTACTTCGAACAAAGTCAATTAAATCAATCCTAATATATCATATTATCCTAGAAATTTATTTTAATTCATTAAAAGTTTCATATTATATTTATTTGGGCATTAATAATATCAATTACTTTAATTTTTCACTATTATAGTAATTAATGCATCATCATTGTGTCATAAATAAAATAAATTATTTAATGTCTAAAAATTATAAATAAAATATCATTATGTAGGAAATCTTTTTATATTTCTAATGAATATTTATAATCTAAAATCCAACATATATGACCCTATATAACAATTGTTTTTCTAAAAGATTAATGCTTGTGTCATTTTTGTATTCATTTTAACTTAATTAAAATAAAGTGTCATTATCACTTAAAACTGGATCCATGGGGTCCCAAAATCGACCCAAAGATGCCCATGGTCGACCATGTATCAAACAATAGGGTTAAGACACGTTTTAGGGTAATTTAGTATTATTATAATATTATTTTTTAACCCTTATTTACCGGATTTATCCTTAACCATGGTAAATAAAATATTTACCGCAGTAATTATTCAAAATGTCTAAAAATAAAAGTTAACTATTTACACAATTTGAACATCCTAATTCCAAATATGGAATCCATTTTTCTAAATTCCAAACACAGAAGTGGTAGAAATTAATTTAAAATTAATTCCCGCTGTCAAAACAAAAAGCGTGTTTTTATGAGATAATAACTATCAAAAGATTGACACTTGTTTATGTTCGGTTTAATTGTAAAATTATGTCCAATGACCAAAATTATATTAAATGGTAAAAATATATTCTAAATATACTTTAAAACCACTCAAATTCATAATTTATCACTATTAATTATTTTGATTAAAAATGTTGTTTTTAATTAAAATTTAGTAATTTTCACTATTCATCAAAATATGAAAGTTATCCGAAATGTACCAAAATTTCACCTTAGGCTAAATTCGATATTCCGAATCCAAAAATGAAGTCCATTTTGAAATATAAAATATATATAATTTCAAAAATTAGGTATTACTATTCATAACAGCTAGTTTGATTGGTTGTGGTGTGTGTTAAAACTCAAGGTTGCGTACAACACACGCTACTATATTATTCAAAGAAAATGTATCGTGGAAGCTTAGGATGTTTCATTTTAAATTTTTGATGTCCCCATTTAGTCAAAAAGTTTAAAATATTGTATTTAAAAAGGGTTCACTATTAAAAGTTGATAAACGTGCAATACTAAAAATGAATTTGTTCTTGCATTATGTCTAAGACACTCATAATATGGAAAAATTATAAGGATTATATAAAGTTTAAAATTTATTTAATACTATTCATAACCTCTTTTGAATGGATTTTTGGTAAGTCATTGTGCAAGTGAACTCGGTGTTGCGTGTAGTGCAAGTTATTGAATTATTTTGAAAAAATAACACATTATGAATTCTTGGGGTGTAACAAATACCATTTACTCCATCCTTTATACATCTCACATATGTAATTAATGATTCAAATCACTTTGAGGGGGAGGTAGTCCACACTTCCTAGAATGAAAATATCACGTTTACCTATAATAGAAACCATAAAGGTATGCAATAAATGAAAAATACAGAAGATTAAGTAAAACATAAACATATTATATATCATATATAAATATAGTGACATCTTAATGGCTACCTATGAAGGTGTTATATGAGTGTTGAACAATCATCATTTTGTGAGGCAGAAATTTGCCATCCACAGAAACAGTATGTTTTTTAACCATTAGATGTAGGTGTGTGTAAGTGTAGCTCTAATCCTTCTTATAGAAACATCCTAGTATATTGAGGATACTGGTGTTGTTACAAAAAAAATTAATAAAAAGAGATTAAGAGGTTGGAGAAGAAAAATAAAACAAAATAACATAAGAGAAGACATTACCTTAAAATGGGTAACTCTTTTTGATTTGAGCTCAAAGGCTTCCTTGGGAAGACTGATGCCGAATTGAGGCTTCTAGGAGTAATAGAGGGAAGTGGAGAGACAAAATGGGCAGTATTTGGCCAAGCAAAAGGCTTGAGAGGTGTGGGTAAGGTGGCAGAGGTGGGGGCCTTTTATGAGAGGAGAGGAGGGGTACTCTTGGAAAGATTGAAATGTTACTTTATTTTGAAATACCTTTCGGATTCTAAAGGTCCATCAATGATATATTTCGAGGATAAGGTGATAAGGGTTCTAAATATACTCATAAAATAGGTTTTTGACAAGTTTATGCCATATATATTTCATTATCTTCTCATTTTATTCAAATAGTTAATTAATGAGGTAATTGCTGCATCATCATTGTGTCATAAATATATTAATTTTTTTAATGTCTAAAAATTATAAAAAAAGAATCATGTTTTAGGAAATCTTTTTATATTTTTAATGAATATTTATAGTCAAAAATATGACTTGTATAACCCCATTTAAAAATTGTTTGAGTAAAAGAACTCATGTTTGTGACATTTTTATTTTAACATTAAATAAAAAGTTTTTAATGTCATTTTCCTACAAATGTGGATCCATGGGGCCCCCAAGTTTACCCATGGATTGTCTTGGTCGGACATGACTTATACAATAGGGTTAGTATAAGTGTAAAAGTCATTTCATATTATTATAACATTATCTTTACCTTAAATTTCACTAATAACCTTTAATCACAATTAATTAAACTTAAAAGTTACTATTCAACAAAAATTATTTTAATCTCATTGAACCAAATTATACTTCATAATGAAAACCATGTATGTCAGATTTTTGAAAATAAAATCACAAAAGTGGTAATTTTTCATTTAAATGAAAAATCAGTTTTTTAACTACCACTTAGTGGTTTCACTATTTGTAAAAAATTGATGTTTTTCAGAACAATGCAAAATTTTCACCCTAAGATATAACTGATAATCCGAATTCAAAAATGATGTCTATTTTACAAAATTTCAGTCATATAAGTTGCATTAATTAATTTTATAATTAATTCCCGCTGTCAAAACAAATATCATGTTTTTAAGAAACAATATATATCAAAAGATTGACAATTGTTTATGTCAAATTTCAATGTTAAATTAAATCTATTGACCACCATTTGATAAAATTGTAAAAATATATTATAATTATACTTTAAAACCACTCAATGGTATAATTTATCACTATAAATTATTTTTATTAAATAAGTTGTTTTAAGTATTTTTCACTATTCATAAAAATTGGAAGTTCTCACAAAAATACCAAAAATTCCACATAGGCTAATTTCGATATTTTGAATCCAAAAATGAAGTCCATTTTGAAATATAAAATATATATAATTTCAAAAAGTGGGTATTACTATTCATAATGGCTATTTTTATTAGTCGCGGTGTGTTAGAATCTTGAACTTGCGTACAATACAAGCTATTGCATTATTGAAAGAGAAGCGTATCGTGAAAGCTCTGAGTGTTACATTATCCCCTCCTTCAATAAATTTCATCCTTGATATTTGAAATTTTTCATTGAAAATAAAAGGTTGAAAATAAAAATACCATTGTGGAAAAACCACAACAGAAATATGGTTAATAAAATTTATCCTAAATAAGAGGGAAAGGGAAATGAAAAAGTAACCACCAAATTATGATCTCGATAAAGTGAACATTAGTGGAAATTAGAGACATATAATTGGAGAAAAAACATAAATATTTGTAGGGAGTGTTTGAGGTCATAAATCACAAACAAGTGTAAAATTGAGGGCCTTAAATCCTTCAATCTATATTGATTTAAAATATTATCAGTTCAACAAGACATAAGGTATTAGGATAAAACATTTTTATGTTTTAATATCCCTTTAATAAAGTTTAAGAATTAATTCATTCATATAATAATAGATAGGTACATATATATATTTATGTTTGATAAGTAGAGTTTCAACCTTCAACTAATTTCTACCAGAAACTCATCTTTCACTCAAAATGATAATAGAACTCAAAAATATTATATTTATCCTAATCGTACAAGGTTCAAAATATTAGCACATACCATTTAGATTAGGAAAGCTATTTTGTAATAACCAGGGACTTTCTGTAGGCTAGTTGTAGGTAATAAAATCCTGTCGCACTATGGTAGTGGGTTCGATTCCTGCAGCTTTTTCGGACACAACAGTTTATCCCCCAACTTGCAGTTTTCCCTTTTCCTAAAAGTATAGTATTATAATATTCCAAAAATAATCTTCAGAAATGTTTTAACCTTAAACGATACTATCCAAAGTTCAACTTAACCCATTCCAACCATTATAGTAATCCAAAATACCTCCATCCAGACTTTCTTTAAAAGGTCCTTAAATTCCAAAATCAATTGTAACATTAGATTCCCCAAACAATGTAATGTTTCTCTTATTTTCACATAATAAAAATTTGATTACCATCATCATATTAAAACCTTAATGAAATCAACAAGTACTGCAGTACAATACTTATATATATCATGTTATTATTATAACCAGAATATAATCCATGAGTCCAAAAGGACCAATACATTAATTATTCCACTTCAACTTTCGTAACAGCATAAGATTGTCCTTGATCCCTTGGACTTTTCTGAGGTAAGTTTCCCTGACTCTTAGGACATTCATTTTCATAATGCCCCATTTCCCTACAATTTTACCATTTGACATTGATAGCCTCTTTCTTTCTGTTGCAATCACGAGCCTGGTGACCTTTTTCTCCACATTTATAACAAACACCCATTCATTTTAGGCAAGCACCGGGGTGATTCTTCCCACAATTATCACATAATGGAAAATCCTTCTTTAACCTTTTCCCTTTATCAGTCTCTTGTTCCACCGTTCTCTTCTTCTCTTTCTTTACTTTGTTGTCATAATAGTTAGAGAATTCCTTTTCTGTCTTGATAGCACATGGGACAATATCTTCGTACGATGAGAAGGATTGTGATACTAATGATCGATGGAGAAATGGTTTTAACCCATAAATGAAATGATCAATATTACTTCTTGGGTTACGTATATAATATTTAGCATACATCACTAACCTTGTAATGTTGGCCTCATACTTTGCGACATTCTCATCCTCCTTTTGTCTCAGACTCAGAAATTGCATTTCCATATCAGCTCGATGGTCATGAGGAAAGTATTTTTCTATGAAAAGATCTTGGAACTCTCTCCATTCCATACTTTATAATTCATCATCTTACTTTGTATTTTGAATCAATGACCACCATTGATCAGCATCTCTAGTGAGGTGGTAAACTACTATGATAATATTTTCCCTTTCACTTCTCCCCAAGGCATGGAATATTTTCTCTAAGGAATTTATCCATTTCTCAGCTAATATGGGATTTGTAATTCCATTGAATATTGGCAGTTGATGCCTCATGAAACGAACTAACATTGATCCTCCATGTTGTGGATCAGGGTGCTCCATACGAGTTAGGTTATTATTCATAACCTGAGTGAGTTGTCCCAGTATGGTGATAAGGGGATCAGCACCAATTGTATCTCCAGCACCACAATAATTATCTTGAGCAGCAGGGCAATCTCTACACGGAGTGCGTGCATTGATACAGTTTCCATTCCTCCAACTAGGCGCCATTTCTAAACAACGGCATAAAATAGATTAGTTTATGAATTAAAATACATAATTAAATACGTGTAAAATACTTATCATAAATTGAACTATTTATAGATATAATCCATAATCATAAAAAATGTTTTCTTCGTGGAATTATATACTCATAACCCTTCATAGTGGTTTGTAAATAAAATGATAATTATCCTAAGCATATACCCTGGGAGTGTCGTAACCAAGAGTGCAGCAATGCTCGTTTTCATGCACGAGTTCCAATTTGAGTCTAGCACAAAGTGGTGTTTTCGGGTTTTACCCCTAGGTACATATGTGCCAGAGCCACCTCTACTTTCTCTTATCCAGACATGGATGTATTGCTCGGAAAACTCACAAAATTTCTATAATACCATAATTATAGGAATTTCTTCTATATTAATCCTCAATGTCTATCTTCGAGCTATGTTCTCTAATCAGAGTTTATTTAAAACTAACTTCCATGGTTAGTACTAAACTACCTCTGATACCAACTGTAACACCCCGACCCCATTTACCCAAAGTCGGTGTATTATTGCTTAACATTGGCATGATCACAAAAGATCTAGTCTCAAAAGACTGATTAATTTAGTAGCCTTGAAAACACTAGATACATTCATAAATGTTACATTAAATCATAAATTAAAAAACTACAATAACATAGTCTCCATTTTCTACACTCATATCCCCATCAGACTATCCTTGTAGGTCATTCCTAAAATACTTCTTCACATCCTGGAAAAATTAAAACATTGAAAGGGGTGAGCTTAGATGCTCAGTAAGGATAACAATATTGTGGAAGCTTTCATAAATAAACATTAACATTTAAGGAAATGTATAACTAAAACAAAAGCCTTTTTAAACATGAACATTAGCATAATATGGAAAAAATAAAATTAAATAATGCCATTTACTTACTCGCATGGATATTCTACTAGTCAAATAATCACATGCAATATCATTAACCACTTTCATAATGATGGAATGCATAATGACAGACTATCATAACCACGTAGCCAAGGCCTCGTTCCAAAACCACAAATAAGATTTTGTAAAGGCCTCGTGCCAAGACACTAGTTTGTCTCATGAGAACTATTGATGCATCAAGGAGCTATAGTGGGCTCCACCCATCACATATTAAGTTCAATGCATTCCTCATACGAACAGGTTTAAACATATCATAAACCATAACATAATTGTATCACATAAAATATGCATAAAGGAAACATTAGATTTCCACACTTAAATCACAAGATATCAATACAACACATTGATATAATAAAAACTTTATCAAAACCATTTTCAATACCAAAATAAAAGATAAGTAAAACATGGTTTTTATTTTTCTTTTAAATAAGTTATGGCTTATGGAGGAAACCAAAACTCAAATAATAGTCACGGCGGTGGAGAAGTCGTTGTCGCCGCATAAATAAGAAAAAACATTCCTATTCTTATTTAGTAAAAATGCTTCGTATAAAAATATTCCTTTTTAAAAAAGTAAAATTCAAAGGGGTTTATACACCGTATAAATGAAAGTTTTGTATAAAACCAGATATGCCTCAATAAAAGGAGATTGAGATGAAGTCCATTAAAAGATCATTTTTAAAATAAAATATTTCTATTATGTGTGTTCACTATAAGTACACATAAAGAATGTATAAATACAAGATAGTACATAATAATATCATGACATAATTTGAAATTAGGAGATTAACCCAAATAATGGAAATTGGGTTATGAAATTCCCTTACCTCGTGTCCGACTTGACTCGACCATTCATTAACCTCCTGAATAATAAACTATAGTTAATCTATACTTTCGTAAGAACATTTTTCTAGTTCATTAACCCTTTTATATCACTTATTACAATGTTATGAAAATTATGTATTCATTTAAGTTAATAACGGTCGTTTTGTCTATCTTTGGTACTTGAGTCAACAATAAACATCTTATAATTACAAGTTATTCATGTGGTGAAATTTACATTATATCCAAAATTATATTCATGATGTAGATATAATATATATCATATATATCCAGTATATACATGAATTTATTACCTAACATTTAGAGGTAATAAATGAAATGCACCGTTCATGGAGACGGTAAGCCGTACGTACGCATGAACGCTACTTTCATTTCTATTTCTTATTTAATGGAATGAAATTATAATTATATAAAGGTATACTATAATTACAGTATTATATAATTTATAATACAATTTAATCCATCCTTTTTACATCCCACATATGGCATTAACGAGTCAAATCACTTTGAGGGGGCGGTAGTCTGCACTTCCTAAAATGAAAATATCGCGTTTACCCATAATGGAAACCATAAAGGTATGAAATAAATGAAAAATATAGAAGATTAAGTAAAACATAAACATATTATATATCATATATAAATATAGTGAAATCTTAATGGACATCTTTGAAGGTGTTATATGAGTGTTGAACAATCATCATTTCGTGAGGCATAAATTTTCCATCCACAGAAACAATATGATCATTAACGATTAGATGTAGGTGTATATAATTGTAGCTCTAATACTTCTTATAAAAACATCCTAGTATATAGAGGATACTGGTGTTGTTACAAAAAAAATTAATAAAAAGTTTTTAGGATGTTGGAGAAGTAAAATAAAACAAAATAACATAAGAGAAGACATTACCTTAAAATGTGTAACTATTTTTGATTTGAGCTAAATGGCTTCCTTGAGAAGACTTCTTCCCAAAGTGATGCTTCTATGAGTAATAGAGGGAAGTGGAGAGACAAAATGGGAAGGGGTTGTTCGAGCCAAAGGCTTGAGAGGTGTGGGTAAGGTGGTAGATGTGGGGGCCTTTTATAAGAGGAGAGGAGGGGCACTCTTGGAAAGATTGAAATTTTACTTTATTATGAAATGCCTTTAGGATTATAAAGGTCCCACAATGATATATTTCGAAGATAAGGTGATAAGGGTTCGAAATATACTCATACAATAGGTTTTGGACAAGTGTATGCCTTATATTATACATTATCTTCTCATTTTATTTAAATCGTTAATTAATGCGGTAATCACTGCATCATCATTGTGACATAAAAATATTAATTTATTTAATGTATAAAAATTATAAAAAAAGTATCATGATGTAGGAAATCGTTTTATATTTCTAATGAATATTTATAGTCAAAATTATGACTTCTATAACCCCATTTAAAAATTGTTTTAGTAAAAGAACTCATGTTTGTGACATTTTTATTTTAACATTAAATAAAAAGTCTTCAATGTAATTTTCCTACCAAAGTGGATCCATGGGGTTCCCAAGTTGACCGATGGATTTTATTGGTCGGCCATGACTCATCCAATAGGGGTAGGACAAGTGTAAAAGTCATTTAATATTATTATAACATTATCTTTACCTTAAATTTCACTAATAATCTTTAATCGTGATTAATTAATCTTAAAAGTTACTATTCACCAAAAATTATATTAATCTCATTGAACCAAATTTTACATCATAATGACAACCATGTATGTCAGATTTTTTAAAATCAAATCACAGATGTGGTAATGTTTCATTTAAATGAAAAGTCAGTTTTTTAACTACCACTCAGTGGTTTCACTATTCATCAAAAATTGATGTTTTTCAGAACAATGCCAAAATTTCACCCTAAGATATAATTGATATTCCAAATTCAAAAATGATGTCTATTTTAAAAAATTGAAATCATATAATTTGAATTAAATAATTTTATAATTAATTCCTGCTGTCACAAAAAATAGCGTGTTTTTAAGAAACTATATATATCAAAAGATTGACAATTGTTTATGTCCAAGTTCAATGTTAAATTAATTCTAAAGAACACCATTGGATAAAATGGTAAAAGTATATTCTAATTATACATTAAAACCACTCAATGGTATAATTTATCATTATAAATTAATTTGATAAAAAAAAATTATGTATTTTTCACTATTCATAAAAATTGGAAGTTCTCACAAAAATTCCAAAAATTCAACATAGGATAATTTTGATATTCCGAATACAAAAATGAAATCCATTTTGAAATATAAAATATATTTAATTTCAAAAGGTGGGTATTACTATTCATAATGGCTATTTTGATTGGTCGCGGTGTGTTAGAATCTCGAACTTGCGTACAATGCAACCTATTGCATTATTGAAAGAGAAGCGTATTGTGAAAGCTCGGGGTGTTACAACGATAGTATTCGGAACTCCATGAAAACGCACCACCTCGTCTACGTACCTCTATTCTAAGGTAATCACCGGGCCCAACTCTTTAATTTCTATGAAGTGAGCTGATTTCGTCAGACGATCCACCACTACCCAGATAGCAACATAACCTCCCTGATATCTGGGTAGTCATGTGAGGAAGTCTATCGAGATGTCATCACACTTCCACTCAGGTACATCTAATGGATGCAACAAACCACTGGGAACATGGTGTTCAACCTTTACTTGCTGACACACAAGGCACAAAGCCACAAACTCTGCAACTGCCCATTTCACCTCGAGCCACCAAAATTGTCCCGTAAGGCCTCGGTACATTTTTTAAACTCCTGGATGTAATTCCAAGGCTGAGATATGGAACTCATGGAGAAATCCCTCGTGAATCATCTCAAGAAAAAACAAAATTCCATGAAAAAGAATCAAATGTCAGCTGTCTTCTGACCATCCTTCTGGAGCATTCCCCTGATCGACACAATCCCGCATTACTTCCGCCTCGGAGTCACCCCCACTGAGACTCTTCCACCTACTGTACCAAGGAGGACTGCACCGTCATCTGAAACAAATAGCCTCTAACACCTTCTACCTGGGCATCCAAGTGGAAGCCTTCCAACTCTCCCATCGCTTTCCAAGCATCAGCGGATTCCCAAACCACTTCCTTATGTGACTTCTTTCTCAGGGAATCAGCCACAACGTTTCCCTTAACATCAGTGTAAGAGATCTTGAAGTCATAGTCTTGGAGGAACTCGTGCCATCTCTACTGCCGTAAGTTCAGGTCACACCGATCGAAGATGTAACGCAGACTCTTGTGATCTGAGAAGACCACAATGTGCTCCCCAAAGAGGTAATTTTGCCCCAACTTCATTGTGAACACTACTACTGCATGATCTAGGTCACGGGTGGCATAGTTAAGCTCGTTAGGGTGCAACTGCCTAGACCCATAACAGATCACACCCTTCTTCTGCATCAGTACGCACCCAAAACCAAGGCCAGAAGCATACAAAAACACCTCATACAACAACCCTTCCCCTGGAAACCTGAGAACTGGAGCACTGAGCAACTTCTCCTTTAGGTAGTCATATGCTTTCTAGCACTGCTCGCTCCACAGGAAGACCTGGTTCTTCCTAGTCAAAGCTATCAACGGTAGCAACTCAAGAGAAGTCTGAAAGGAACCTCCGATAGTAACCTTCTAACATGAGGAATGTACGATCTTATGTCATGCTCTTGGGTGCTACCAAAGAAACAAATACCTCCACCTTCAACGGGTCCACTGACACTCCATGCTGAGACACTACGTGCCCAAGGAAGTGTACTTATTATGTCAAGAACTTACACTTCGACAATTTCCCATAAAGATGGTGGTGTCGAAGGACTTTCAAGACTTCCCTGAGATGCTCAACGTGCTCCTCATCTGATCTTGAGTAGATCAGGATGTCATCGATAAACACAACGATGAACCGGTCTAGAAACTCTCAGAAGACAAAGATCATAAGTCCCATTAACACCGTTGGTGCATTCGTAACTCCAAACGGCATCACTACAAACTCGAAGTGCCCATACCTGCACCTGAAAGCTGTCATTGAGATGTTACTGTCCTATACCCTTAGTTGATGATATCAAGATCGTAGATCAAACATAGAAAACTAACATTCTCCCCTCAGTTGGTCAAAGAGATCATATATCCTTGGAAGGGGGTAACAGTTCATGACTGTTACCGGATTCAACCTTCGGTAGTCTACGCATAACCTGAGACCACCATCTTCCTTCTTCACGAACAAAACTGGAGCACCCCATGGTGACATGCTGGGTCAAACAAAACCCGTCTCCATTAGATTATCAATCTAAATCCGTTAATCCTGCAACTCCGAAGGTGCCATCCGATAAGGGGCCATCGAAATCGGACGACCACCAAGCTGTACGTCTATCCCAAACTCAACATCACATTGGGGGGATAGAGTCACAACCTCCTCGGGAAAAACATTGAAAAACTCCCCAACAACATTCAGGACATCCATCATCTCTGTATCAGCTAGAACTAATAATAACCCAACTAAAAAGTATAGGAGAGGCTCCACACGCCGGCTTCCCACCTGATAGCTCCTCTCGCAAACAAAATATACATGCTACCCGTCCACGTCGGAGAACACGACCCTTATTTGGAAGCATTCGATAATGGTACTGCCAGAAATCAACCAATCGATGCATAGGATGACATCATATGGCTGCATCTGTAACAAAAGAAGGTCCCCACTAGATCGATGTGGTCCCAACGTCATCCCACATCCCCAGAAAACACAAGATATGTTGGTCAGGCCTCCAACTGGTGTACTCAGCACCAGTAGTATGTAATGTCTCTCTATGTCTAGTCCCAAAGCATAGGCTAGACCAGGTGCAACAAAGGAGTGTGAATCTCCTGAATCGAACAAAGCAGAAATGAGAGTGCTGAACAAACAAATCATACCTCACACCACCTCTGGTCCAACTGGAGATACCAACTCTGATGCGTGCAACTATCCACACCGAGCTCCTCTGCCTCTCTGATGTCGTCCAGGTGCCATATTTGTATAGTAAACAATTATCTACAAAATCCATGTAGTAAGGAAATTTCTCAGGGTTTCATTTTAACATTTTATTTAAATTTCATTCCTAGAACACCCAAATCAAGTAAAACACAATCACGATGATGCATGTACCTTCCCTAGGTTCTCTACCGTGCAATCAATGTTGTCTCACTTGGTCGTTCGTAGGCTCGGATTCCTTGCTTCAGTTCACGTGGGGGCCCTAAAATCCCGTGTCCTAGCCAGTCTTCCATGGCCTATGTCATGCACCAAGATTAACCAACACGGTTGCCCTACCATCACATGCAATCCTCACTATGCCTAACTCCAGACCCCATCCTATCTCTCAACCATCACCTCTGATACCATTCTTTCATGACTCCCTCCCACCAAAGATACCCCCTCTTGAGCTGGAAATGGTGAAAGTGAGATAATGACCCCCCGAGCCATGCCTCCAGTAGGCCTCGGGGTGGTGACTAGCACCAAGGGTATGTGTTTTCACAAATATGGGAGGAATTACCCGTTTTAATATTTAAGATCGGGAGATAGGAGAATTAAAACACCATAAAGGAAAATAACAAGTTTATATAAATAAACCCATTACAATCCCACATGCACGATTAAATAGTTCTAAAACAAGGTACAATTACAAGAATACTCAAAAAGTATATTACCAAAAGAATCAAGAGTACATTAAACTGCAACCACACCATATTTCCAGACTGGTTGGGTTCCACACGGCCCTGGTAGTCCTCCTGGAAACCTGAAAGTAATTGTAGGGAGAGAATACAAGTATACTCAGTAAGGAAACCTAAATCACTCATGCACAAGTGGGGAGAAATCCTAAGGTCTTGTGAGAACAAAAGAAGAAACCAAAACCAAACAAGGAATTCTATCCACAGAAACTCACCATCTATGCTCACCAAAAACACAAACAACAGGTAGTAATAGTATATAAGATCAAGATTATTGGGTACCCGCACCATTTTCCCCCACTAGTTAGCTGATCTTCCTAATGGCGAGCGTCCTTATCCTACCACACTCTTCCTGCCCGCACACACCTGGGCCTCATAACCATGTATCCCACCCGTAGACACCTGGGCATCACAACCACGTATCCCGCCTGTACACACCTGGTCCGGACAACCACGTATCCCGACCGTACACACCTGGGCCTCACAACCACGTATCCCACCCGCACACACCTGGGCCTCACAACCATGTATCCCACCCACACACACCTGGGCCTCATCCCGAAGGTTCTTGGGAAATAGTAAAATCTGCCCGAAGAGTTCTGGGCTAAACCACCCCATTAGAAACCTACCTGAAGAGTCTTGGGAGTAAGGTCAACTCAATCCATCACAACATTGGGAAGAAAGAGCATGAATGAGCTAGTAACTAAGGGGAAAACACCCTCTCCCATGAAATGGAAGTGTTCGGCACTAAGTGCTCAACATGGGTGGGGTGCGATAAAACACAAAGATAAAGATATATATATATATATACCAAACACTCAGCCCAACATATGGTTTATAATCAGTGAACTGAGCACGTGCCTCGACACTGCTACTACGAAGCATGCATACAACAACAATCCCGAAACCCCATTTATGTTTTCATGTTTCAACAGAATCAGTTTATTAGTTCCTTAACAACTGGGAAACTATCGACAACCAACCACATTGATCGTTCGTAAAGCATATCCCTACCATACAAAAATCAAGTTAAAAATATGCAAGCAGCACAACAAGTCCCTTCTTAATAACCAACCAACCCATTGATTATTATTCTGTTTCAATACCATGCATCACCATTTATTATCTCTTCCACTTTTTATTTATTATTCACAACGCATAGTTTTTACAAATTCAAGCCCATCCCTGTAGCCCCGCTTCCAACCACCATAACCACAACCAAATCGTACATCCTTATCCCATTAATACCATTTATCGCAGCCCCACTGCGAATCACCGACACAGCATTCACACCAACCCACAACCAAGGCAACCACATCCCCGCTTCTCACCCGATCCACAACAACCCAAAAAACACCCCCATCACATGCCACGTATCCAAGCAAACACCCACATGTTCTTTATTCCATTTTGTTTAACCCAGGTGATCACACAAGGGTTCCAGATTTTAAATCATCCAACTTTACATGATTATCCAAATTCAAAACATAACAATATGATAAACTAAGATAATCATAACAATTTCCCATTCCCCATTCTTTAACCAGTTATTATCTTCGCTTAATGGTTCAACCGTTTCTCATGAAAACAAGAGGATACCCACCCTACATGATGCAAAATTTAGAGAGATGAAGATAAGATCCATACCTCAACAGGTTTTAATTACAATGATCCCCCCTGATCAACTTTAGAAGACATCTGTCGGCGTCCGTCGCTTCTGGAAAAACCCAGAAAAACCTCCTTGGGTGGAAGTTGGGATGGAAAGGCCAAAGGAAAGACAACAAATACAATCTCAGAAGTTCCTCCTCATCGTTACGATCTCGTGGCCACTGACGGATCGTAAATCGGAGCTCGGAAAATGAAGTTATGGAAGAATAAGAGCCTTCAAGTCTCTTGGTAGAGCTCTGGTTAGAGGAATGGGGAGGAGAGGGGTGAGTTGAAAAGGAGGAGGGGACCCCTCCATTTATAGGCGAGAAAAAAATTACACGGAGTGTAATTTACGGTACACAACGTGTACTCGACCATTTCACATGGTTACCATGCGGCTTCCAACACGGCCTTCAATGCGGAACGCGGCCGTTGACTGGTCAACACACGATTTGAAGGTAACACATACGTGGGGAGGGACTACATGGCATGTAGTATTAGATACATGTCATGTACTAATTTATTTCACACGGCAAGGACACATCTCTAACATGACACACAACCATTGACTGGTCAACACATGGTTTGAAGGTAACGCGTACGCGGGGAGGGACTACACGGCATGTAGTATTGGGGTACACGGCTTGTACCCATTTATTTCACACGGCAAGGACACGACCTTCAACACGGGGTATACCCGGAGATGGGGTACACGACGTGTACTCGCACTACACGGCGTGTAGTTTCAAAATTCTGAAAGGTGTGCAAAAAGTCAATTTTACCATCCAGAACACTTCATGAACCTCTTTTTGACAATGGAATGGGCCGGAGAGGTCCGAGCCATTACACTTACTGTCGTAATGAACAATAGTCCTCATGTCCTAATGTTTTCATGGAAATTTATTACATTCAAAACCCAACAAATATTAAAAAATCAACTTCTAAAAATTTTTAATTTTTAATTAAACAAAAATACATCATCCTGTAAAATTAAAAGGGATAAAATTGATAACCAACATTGTTAAAATACCCATAAAGTAGAAATATAGTATAACCACGTTTTAAAGACATGTAAGTCCATAAAATGAACCACATTGTCTTGTTTTGACTGCTAATCCCACCCATCTATAAATTTCATCTTAATTAAGTCATGATAGATGTGATATATGAAGAGACTTATCAAAGACACATGAAACTCCACAATGCCTCATAGAAGGACTGAAGACATGTTAGCAGATTGAAATCTTGGGAAAGGCAGTTATTCCATCGTCACAAACACTAAGTGGAGTTCCACACAATCCTAAATACAAAAATATCTCCTAATGAAATAACTAAGATTGTCTAAATCTACCCTTGTTCTCTGATATAATATTGAGAACATGGTGAATCATATCACTGGTTCTTCAATTAAGATTTTGTTCAATCATAGATCCACCCCACATAGTTTGTTTTTTCTCAGGAATCCCACTCATCTAAAAATGTATTGGTTAATACCTCATGATATTTGGGATCTCTATATTGATTTTTCAATCTCTTACAAAAAAATAATATCCCCTTGGAAGAGTTTCAACAATCAAAAAAATCGTTCCTAGGAGAAGCGTGATTAATCCCTTGTTTGACACACCAAAGGAAGTGTTGTATAACAGATATAATTATAAATATTTTTTCCTTTAATATATTTCAATCATTATCTTAAATAATTTATTATCTGAGTTGGTGATAATTTTTCATTATAGTGGGGTGACTTATGATAAACATATCTTCTTTGTTTTAGAACATTTTTCAAAATTAATTACATGTGTCATATGGGAGTAATATGTTAAAATAAATGGTACCTTATTACTCTCCCTAGTAAGTGTGGATAGGGAAGAAGAATCCTTATTAACATGGTAATAAACAATAACCTCAAAAAAGAAAAATAAATGTGGGATCATTATATAAAAAACTATTAATTATAGAATATATATTTCAATGGCCCAGTGCGTGAAACTTAGAGAACAATAGGGATTGATCCATTATTTTTAGTGAATTAGAAATATCATATTATCATTTAATTCTCACATTACAAGATGGACCATATTTTACTGGATTCTTATTTTGACTACTCGACCTTTCTATACCATTCCATATAATTGAGAAGATTACATTTTTTCATGAGAGAACAGATATAAGTGACTCTATCTATAAGTATCAAGAAACCATTTCAAAATAAGAGGGAGAGTTATATAAATAAAAAATCAACAAAATTCTTAAATGAAGACACTTTCTGAAACATTGATCTATTAGGATATCATATAATACTAACTATGGTAGATAAAATGCCAAATTTAAAAACATATAACATATTCTAACACTAGATGTTCACTCTTATGATAACAATATAACTACATATCTATCACCACATTAATATATTTAGGTAATAAATATTTAATTAATTTTTCATTAAAACATTCTCATCACTGGTATGTTAGTTGTTTATCCAAAATTATAGACTTCCAAAGTTTCCATATAGAACTTATAACATGAATATAGTAAATCTAGACATGAAAGATTTAGTAATTTAAATCATATGGAAGACTTATTCAATCTAATTAATAATCTATTTGTAAATATAACACTGTAAATTTTATTTATTTTCTGATGATTTTTTAGTTAATTATTTGTGGGATAAATCATTCTTGAGTGGTTATTCTGTGACTCCTATACACTTGGGCTAGCTTTTGGTTATAACCCATCACCTTAGTCCATCCTAGTATTCTTATAATAGAGTTTATATATGAACAATGGAAGGGCCTAGGAAACATGGATAACAAGGGACAAATTGGTAATGTCTAAGACTGAATTGTGAATTCCCATTAATAAGGATCAAGGAAACTAGAATTTACAATGAGTATATATGGGTGAGTATGAAATATACATTGATTGTAGAAGTGATACCGATATAAAAGTGGTGAAATATTAATGTGTTGGGACAACTAAATAGATATTCACATCCATAAACAATTCGATAAAGTAATATCAGATAATGAGCTATACTACATTTTTGGAGTTAATGATTAGAAAACATCACAATGTGTTTTTACTAATTACATGGTGCCAAAAAATAATCTATCATAAACTAGATAGTTTTGTTTGGATTTTAGAGTAAAACCCCTTCATTGACCTCCCAAAAGTTGAAGTGAACTCTAATTTCAATTATTTCACTTCATATCCCTATTGATAAATTCTATGGATTAATATGACTTGAATAAACATGAATCTCACTCTACTATTCTATATAATTAGATTTGGTTAGATGGATTTAAATAAATATAAAATAAATAGTTATAATTGGTTGATGAGTAGAATTGATTACTCATCATCTCGATGGGTTTAATATGAGTGTATTGATAGAGGAATTTCTTTTAATGTTGTTAATTATTAGAAACATTTGTTTTGATCATGCGATTGAACATCCACAATAACATGATTATTTTGAAATAATGATGTGATTTACAACACCAATTTTTCATTAATATTTGTAAGATTTCCCTAATGAAATATTGTGTTTTCAATTGATATTTTATGATTTTAATATATTTTTATATATTTACTCAAGAGAATAGTGGAATATTAACAATCCATATAAATAATATGGTTCATTAAAAATTATCAGTTAATAAAATTATTGATATTGGTTGATTATGGGTGTTTATATTGGTTGAATTGGTGCATTAGGATCCTCTTAGGGGATGTTAGGCCGAATGCTTATGGATGATACATTTCATATGGATGAAACTCCACGGTGAGGTTGTTGGGGGTTATTGGGGGAAACACACCCGTGATCTGGGGGCCAAATAGCCCTTGGAAATGTTTTGAGTTTCTTTAAAAACCCAATACAGGTGTCCATTGAGTAGTTTTTAAATGATCTATGGATAGTTCTAACACTATAATTGTGTACACATGGAACTAATTCATCAGTAAATGGATAAAAACATTATACATACCCAAAAAATAAAACTATACTCAATAAGAATGAGTATTGGTCATGCTGGTTTACCTATATAGGTTTATTAAGATTGTTCTGACCCATTTTTATATGTAAATTAATTCCTATACAAGTTGATATGTAAAATATTATCATTCATTCATGATATCTATAATTTATCCAAGTTTATAAGTCTTTTGTTAATGTTAAATTATGAAAGGAAGGCCGATATTTCATCTTTTGGGAATGTATTTATACCTATGATTCAATTAACCTTGGGTATATTATGTCTAGTGTAATAATCTATACCAAATGTTTTCTCAACCGTGGGTATTGATATTTTCCCATGGATTATGTTAAACTGTTGGAATTTGGAAAATTTTAAAGGAAATAACCACTTTTTCAGTAAAACTGTGCGTATAGATCTAGACCGACACCACAGAAGGCCATGGTACATGGAACTATGTGTATTGACTATGCCCGTAGTTTTATTGGTTATACCCACGGTTCTAAACTATGGGTATATGTGCAATTTCCAATAGTGATAATATTATTTTCATTCTTCCTCACATTTTGTTTCATTAAAAGATTATGAATAATTTTTTTAAGACATACCCATACTTATTTCCCTTTTCTATTATGATTATATTGACTTCTATGTCCATTATCAATATTTTTTTTTTGAGGAATATAATTTTATATGAGGGAAAGAATAATTAATGTCATTTTCATCATTATTTATATTTCTATAATGTTTAATGAAGGTTTTTTTTATTTTCTAACTATGGTACCATTTGTCTTTAATGGATGTGTGAAATGGATCACTACATTAACATTCACCAAATTTATGTCTTTTCCATCTACCATAAAAATTCTATCATTTTTGAGTTTTCCTCCACATTATTTTTTATATATATTCAAACAATACATTTTTCTAAATATTATTATAGTTTTTATACAGAATGTAATCAATATAATAGGATATTTTATGTGATCTCAATGAAATTTAATAAATGTTATTTTTAATGTATTTTCCTTTTGTGTAAATATCCATTATCATTTTCATATTCCCTGATGTGGATATTTTCCAATGATACAACTCATATAAATTATAATGATGGTTTGTTTTTGTCTTAAATTTTTATTTATGGGATCCTTTTCCTTCACACTTTTTAATCAAGGTAAAAAAGAATGACAGGTTTCAAGGGTGGTATATATATAAGTGATATATTATATCAGTGAATAAATGTTAGCAAAAAAACTTGTGTATTATTACATAATATTTTTAAAAAAATTCTCTAATACGAAAAACCAAAAAGGTATTTAGTTATGTATGAAAGATAATATTAATATTTGGTATTTTATGTTAAGGAATCCTCAAATTGGGTCATGTATATTAGTACCAAATCCATAAATGTGAGGATTATGTATTTAGCATAGGATCTGAGAGTGTGAGATCAACTATGTTATCTTAATCACAACCAATTAATATGTGATCTATTTTTAATATTCTAACCATATGTTTATTATTAGGATCCCTACCTTTTCTGAGAAACCGTTTTCTTGTTTTTTGATACTATTATATGATTATTTTCAATATATCATGGTTTGGTGTTTACTTGGGGTTATTTTTAGTGAAATTATAGATAATTGGAACACTGTGGAGTTGTTCATGGTTTTAAAATAAATATAGAAAACATGGTATATTTTCTTAGGAAACAGTGACACTCATTATGGATTTATAGGTGGTGGAACATGGTTTTTATGAATAGTGTGACCTCCCTCCCCAAACCGTGCACCCTCAAATATATAATATTTTGATAGTGGGTGAATTTTTTTAAAAAAAGTTCCACATAGAAGAAAAAACGTTCTATATTAGTATGACCGAATAGTAGGTCACATGGATTGGAAAATTGTTTGATTTTATATCGAAACCTGTGCACGTAGATTTTAAATCCAAAATGAAAATTTCATTAAAATTTACCAAACCCCTTGTTTTTTTTGTAATCCTCCCATATCAACTAATTGTTATTTCCTCCAGCCGTGGAGGCTCCAAAATATAATCTTTGTATCAACAACCCCATTATTGTTTGAATCAATGATCTGATAGACGGATTGTACCCCTCTTCCAGTATGTGATCTCTTCACATTTTTGTTCCTCTATCTCTAAAGAAAATATATATTAATTTTAGGGATGATTTTATCAATTTTTAAAGGGTTTATATATATCTTTTTTATATACGTGTTTCATTATATATTGGTTGTTGGTTTTGATCCTAGATCTCATCGTTTTTTTATCTAATATCATTAAACATCAAACTAAATGTTTTTTAATAGTGAAGATTCTACAAAGACCATTAGTTAAGTGGTATAGTGGAAAATTCCTATTGCCTTTATAATATTTCATTGTATTTTATTATTTAATTTAAATTTCAACATGGTTAAATTTCATCCTACATTGATTTAATTTATTTATTTCCCATGTAAAAATGAGAACCAACACTATTCCTGATGTAACTATAGTATTTTTGAAACCATATATGATGGAGTCCCATGAGGTGCACCAATATAATTTAAATAATTATTTTTGAATCATGACCTTTTAAAGTGGGGAATATTGGGTGTATGGTATTGATTGGAATCCATGATGAAAAAGTTTCTAATGTAGGATTATGAAATTGGTTGGATAATTGGTTATTAAAATGTATGATAAATGAGTTATGAATGTTGATCCATGGTATGTGATATTTATAATTGATTTTAAGTATGATAGTTGTGAGAGGGATTGATACTCAGAATATATATATGGTTTCAGACTACTACTCTACGTACTTGAGATATTTATTTATTTTAATGTGATCACTATATTGGGGGAAATTGACTACTATTTAAAATACACATGCGGTTATAGACTACTACTATAGGTCACAATTTAATTAATTTTAAATTTAAATTAACTGGATTATGATATCCCATGAATGAATGGTTTTTATTATTTTTTTGATATATGGTTTAGACTCTAGAACGAGATGAGATAAGGTATGATATGCTTCGGTGTCACCATGAACCCAGTGAACAATGTGGTTATTTAAAAAATGTTAAATGTTCAAATAGATTTATGTATCATTTGTACCTTATTATTTATAAAATGACATAAAAATTATAGTCTAGATATTCATTAATATGTCTTTGGTGGTGGCCTACTGAGTTTTACAGAAACCATAGATAAGATTACTGACTGGTACCTGAATAAGATTCATGTTTCTAAGATGGGACAAGGAAATTGTACATATGATTGACTGAGGACTTGGGATTGGGGATTGTGAATATATACGAGAACCATAAATACTTTTGGGACACACTTAGAGTTGATAATGTATGATTATTTTTGGTATAAATCTAACAAGTGAAACTAATTTAGAATGAGATGTCTAATACATGGTTTATGGTCATTGTTTCTTATTTTTTATTCATAATATGTTATCCGATGATAATTGATTATGGTATTATCATGGTTTCTATTAATTATAATATTTAGTGTTTATATATTTATAATACTATAACTAATTGTTCAATAGGTTACTGTATCTCAAAATTCATATATTATACAATCATTGATTGTATGAATCTTATAGCATACAATATGACTTTCCAGAGGTCATGTGTAAATTTCCCTTGGGGCTTTAGCAATTGGTGCCTGGGTCTGTGCAAAAAAAGTGGAATCAATGGAGGTTTATCATTCCCTTTCAATTTTATTACTATTTTGGAATGGTAAAAAGGATACTAGAATGAGTTTATTCTTGGTCATGATCTCCAGTATGGGTGTATCAAGCCAATATATGTGTAAAATTCCATGTACCCATGGTAGGATAATTGCAATTGATGTTCGTTGTTACAATTGTATTTTATATAAAAATGGGTGGTGCACATTTAGTGTGATGTTTTTTGTGGATATTTTAATTGTGGATCAACAGGGAATGGGCATTGAGATTACCAGAATAATTCTTAGAACTTATAATTTTACGTGACATTCATTATTTTAAGCATTAATATAAAATTAGGTTTTGGGTATGTGGTGTAATTAAAATGGTTTTCAATATTTTAGTATTTTAAAAATGTAATGGATTACCATAATAAATTTACAATTTTAAATAGTGATATATTTTGAAATTTAAAATTGATAAATGGGTGTTGAATAGAAAATCCATAAAGTATGAATTTTCTTTAGACTATGTTATCCCTCACCCAGTTGAGGGATGGTTGAGGGATGTTTTAGTGTGTAAGTTGTAATCATGGGTTGAGTATGGGGATGATTTTTTATATCTTCATGTGAATGCATATAATATTTGTCATAATGATGTGTAATGATTTTTAATTCGCTTTTACATAATGGTAGATATATTCCTCCATAATAAAACTTGTTGGTTTTAAAACTAATCGATGTGGAAGGAAATGTACCTCAATTAGTGGAATTAGAGGATCTAAAATTTTTTGGTGAAGGATATACAATGAAGTTACATAAAAAGAATTCTAACATTATACATTTTGTCGATAGAGACAAAGGCAATGTAGTGTAGGATATGTATATCTTGATATGTGATTTACAGTTGAAACACCCTCTGAAATTCACAGAATTGATGTACTTTAGGTAGCTGAGTTTTGGATTCGGTCTATTTAGGAGATCATTGTACATTTTGAGACTCATAAAAAGATGATAGTGAAATTTTATTACATATCCTTGATGGAGATCAGATAATATATGGTGGGATATTAAAAAATGGGATGTGTATATATAGAACATTGTAAGTGGAAATTTTCAAGAAATGTTTATAGAAAACTTTTAAACAGAGATAATAAAGAAAGAAAAAGAAGAAAATTCTAGGATGTTAACCTAGAGGAGTATTCCATTGACAGACTATATTGGTTAATTTAGCAATTTGTACCTCTATATTCCAAAACTAAAAGGGGTGTAGAAACATCATAAAAAATATTTCATTATGGACTTATATATGTTATTAATTCCCTTTTCAATATCTCTTTGTTGAATAAGTATACTATAGTAGTGAATCAGGATTTCATTTATGAGGTGAACCTAAAGAAATATTGTTAGGAAATATAGTTGATGTATACTATATGGATATGAGGTATACCACTAGAGATTAGGATTCATCACTATTAGAACATAAACTAATGAAATGGAAAAGATAGTGTACAGTTATAATGATCAGTTACTCAGAAAAATAACTGAGTATACTACTACTAGTGTGGTAGGTCGGGTGATATTCAAACCTTATGTCTATAACCACCATTTTTGGTTCATTCCCATGGAATGATGAAGCACCTAAAGAAGTAATATAAAAACCATCAGCTAATGGGTAGTGATGGTGGAACCCGGTTGAATCAATGTACTGTAAGGGGGTCATCCACCCCATATCATTATGGATACTGGAGTTTATTTGGACGTGGATGTTGACTTTGTGGACGTAGTAATTCTCGGTAAGATCACCCACATCAAAAGAGTTGTATACCCAAGTGTACTCAGACTGCAACATGGTGTATATGGATATGAATATTTCATAGAGTTTAGTCTACACATGTGGAAGTTGAGGATGAACTGTGATAGTTGGAGTTACTATTCATATTCATTCAACACATTTGAGTTCTTGTTTCTATACAAGATATTGTCATTATTTTGTATGTGATCATCTTTTGAATGTTTTGAATCTGAATGTGTAGTTTGAGAGTTTGTTAGGAATATTTAAATGCCATTGGGAATAAAATTGAGGTATATCTATTTATGTAATGGGTGTTCTCTTAACTATGGGGAGTGTCATTCCAGTTTTAATATTTATATACATGAAATTTTATGAATTTATTTGATTTTTCCTATGGAATAGATAGAATGATAAAAATACTATATTGATTATTATTATATAATTGTTACCATTATATGTCTTGGGGTTAATATTTATGTATATTGTGGAGAGAGGGTTATCCTGGAAGGTCATGCTGGGCCAGTTCAACACTAAATGGAGGAGTCGACACCCAATGGTTAATGCATTTTTCTAGAAGACATGGGTGTAAAAAATGATGTATTTTAATTTATTATGGACCATATCCAGGGAGTGTTTCTAAAAGGACTTCACATATATTCCATCCAATTAGGATGTTCATCTTAACATTGAGCTCACGACTAGAGCCAAACCATTTTATAGTCCACATTATATTACAACTCCAATAGGGCTTAGGAAACATAGTACTCATCTTGAAGAACTTATCAATAATGGATTTACCCATCTATGTATATAACCATTAGGTTCTACAGATTTTTTATATGAATCTTGAAGGTACGATGAATTTATTTGTTGATTACTGGATAATGAACCAGATTATAGTGAATTTTTTTGTATAATGTTTTGTGCATCAAATCAATATTTGAATAGTTCAGAGGATATTTTTTTCCTATAGTATTTTCTTGAGGATGGAGTATCATCAGTTGATTATTATAACATTGGGTATATCATAGATTTCATTAAGAAAATGATATTCCCTATATCAGTTTGTTGTAAATACATTTGGTCTCACAAACACTCTGATGGTGTTTTTGGACATGATGAACCCAGTATTTCATCAATACCAAGATTTATTTGATGTTATTTATTTGGATTCCATATTTGGGTTATCCAAGACTCATTATGATTGTTCCAAATAGATTTACATCATTAGGAGTACAATGAGAGTTAGTTGGATATACTAAAAAATATATAAGTGTTAATTCTTGATAGTCAAATCAAATTTCATGGGTCACTTAATCACATAGGTAGTTCGGTCAGAAGACCCAGATAATTTTATAGAAGAGCATTCTTGGGGCCATGCCAATATATTTTATTATATGATAAGATTTATTGGGTTCCTAGGATAGTATCACATCTTTATACAAGTATTTACCATTTATAATCAATAATTTTGGTTGGGGATAAGAATGGAATTTGGTTTTATTGGCCTATAGAATGTGATAATTCATTTATGGACTTAAATTTTTTTTATAACCATAATGTTTTTAATACTACCCTTATTGGGAGTGGAGTATAACATGCTTTATGATGAATCTGTGATTTGAGATAGAGTACTGATGATTCGGGTAGATCATGTTATGGTGTATAGGTCATTGAAATTTGGCCCACATTGAAGGAATTACCCTACATATGTTCTAATGTTATATGCAGTGGTTTATTCATTGATGTGTTTATAGCATTACCTGTTAGCAAAAAATTTTATTGTTTATACTACACACAAAATATTGAAATACATATTTTCTATGTGAGAGTTAAATCGCTCACATTAGATGTGTGATAAGCATATTATGCATGATTATTTTGAATTATACTATAAACTATAGAATGGAAACAATTGTGATGATTATTTTCATAAGGATGAAACAACGTTAGGAATATAAAAACATTTATTTTTAGAGTAAGAAGATTACCGTTTTCGAAAAAGATTCACATTGAGGTTTAAGGAGGCCATGAGTGTATAAACCATGTTTTCATATATGTTCTATCCAAATATCCAATTCTATCCAGGAGATGCATTGCGAGTATTTTGTGGGTTTTTCCTTGAAAGAAAACAATTATTCTAGGGACCATCTTCCAAATTGACAATAGATGAGGATGATATCATCTCTGTATAGAACTATATTTGGTATCTACATTTCATCATGAGGATATGATTCATGAGTTTCATGACATGAAGTGGGTAGTTAATCCTGGTTTTGCAAAAATGTAATGTTACCTACGTTAATAGCATTGGTGGAAAGGTGTCAAAGGGGATTTATCATTTTTTGTGACATGATGAACAATATATCAGTTAGTGAGGGATGTATTTCCATAACAATTAGGTTTAATACTGTCATTTCCCATTTTTTAATGGAAGTGGTATGATGTTACCATCATCATTATTGTGGTTCTTATGATGAGGCTTTTAATGAATGAAGTGTTTTTTGTGATATGAACCGTTATAAATGGGATTCTAATATCTAGCCTATGAAAGAGACATTTTCCATGGAGAATATGGGTGAGATGTATGTATAAGAGATAGTCCATTTTCATGTTGTACACAAATCATAGTTTCATAATTTGATTCATGTAATAAATCATCCTAATAGTAGGTCTTACAAAAATAGTTGACTACCCCTCAAATTCTAAGTACTTTTTTACCCATAGATAGACGGGTAGTCAGAGTAAAATATCTAGTTTTTAAAGGACACACTAATAGCATTAGTCCTTAAATTTAGTGATTTTTGGGATAATAACTTATTAAATTTTGAGTTCACCTATGAAAAAATATATCATGAAACTCTTCGGATACTACCATATGTGGCACATTCTGGTATGCCATGGTGGTCACCTCTATGTTTGATAGAGTCTTGTGAGTCAGTGTTGTTCAGATATAGTCTTGGGGAGGAGACATCAGAGGTGGTACCATTGATTTGAAAATGTATTTTCTATATATTAGAGTAGAAAAAACTTATATTCTGATCTAGTTTGAAAACATCTTTATTTTTTAGCGTTTGATCATATATTCTTTCGGGTTTCATCATTATTTTTCCATAAAAGTAATTATATGTAGGGAATGTTTGGATCCCTTGTTAGTTTTAACAATTGATAATGTGTGGTTGTTCATACCAATGGAATGCTAATTTTATATTCTATAAATATGTAGTACTATGAACAAGGTATTTCATGTGTCATAGAATTATCAATATCACCCCAAACATTCCCATGTGATCAATGATAATTATGATGTTCAAGAGGATGATGCTTGCTTTTAGGATAATCTAATTCATGTTATGGTCATAGTAAGAAATTTTTATAGGGAAAAACTATATTGTATGTCTGAGTGATATGGTAGGTTGGATGCGATCAACAATATAAATTAGAGAAAAAATAATTCAGCTTTCTTAGCCTAAGCCTTTTACCTAAAAATATTATAGATGATTTGAATTTCGTCTTGGGGATGTGTCTTTATATGGTAGAGAAATTGTAATATTTTGACTATTCTAGAGATTTGTGGTGATTATTTTTATGTACATTATGTCCCTTACTTTGGACATCCATGGTTGGGTTTTTTTGGATTCATTTTGGGGAAATTTGAGAAATTTGTATTCACGTGGAATTATGAAATATTTGTGACCCACTACGATGAAACATATATTATTCATAGGAAATCATGCACCCAATTTTGGAACTATAGGGGGTGGTTCAAGGTTTTTCCATCATGTGATCCCTCCATTCCGAAAAAGGAATCCTAAAATAGAGGTGATATTAATTGTGTGTGAATATTTTTCTAACACTTTTAACAGTAAATATACACCATGAAACCCTTGAGTTTGGGAACACAGTTAAAGAACTCAGTTTGGAAATCCTTGTGCCTAAACCAAGGAAATTGTTAGTACATATTTTAAAAACACCACAATTTTTTATAAAATTATCAGGTCTACTCGATTTTATTTATAGAATAATCAAATAAATCTTTCATGATTTCAATTGGTCATGAAGGCTCCGAAAATAATCCAAGTCTCCAAAAACTTCTTTTAGAGTGAATCAAAGACCCAATGGAAAAATTATACCCCTCAACCAGTATGTGTTCTTTTATCATTTTGTTTCATATCCCAATCAAAAAATTCTATCTTCTATTTGATATGATTTCTATCATATTAAATGGATTTAGTTAGTTGTTTACATGGATGTTCTTCATCGGGTCAATGTGCTAGAATTTTTTCTTGATCTCCTCTCCCGTTATCATTGTGACAATTCACCATCAACTTGATGGTTGTAGTTTGGAAAATGTTCATAAAACGGCAAGATGATGGTAGTATAATTACAAATTAACATAGTTATGATTATATTTTCTGTGTATATAAATGCGAAACTGAAATTTACACTTTGGAAACATACATCCAAATTTGATTTTATTTATTTATTTCCCATGTGATTATGAGACACTCAAAAGGTCAGGTGGAAACTAGTAATTTTTTGTATCCGAAAATAATAGAAACCATTGGGTGTTCCATTTTCACTGAAATGGTGATTTATAAAACATTTAAAATGAAAAATTGAAATAATGGTTGTATGGTATTGAATTCAATCCATGACTAATATGATTGATAAATCAGATTACAAAATTTGGAGAATAATGTGTATTATCATTGTTGATAAATGAGTTGTCGATGTGGAACCATGGTATTATGTATTTATGAATGATGTAAACTATTATTTTTGGGACATTGAATTATAATAAAAAAAAACTATAGGGTTCTACTGAAATTCTCTAGTCCCCCAAGAAATGTATTTATTTGAATGTGATGACTAACTTATAGGATAAGGACGATTACTAGAAATACCCATAGGGGTCTAGACTACGTAAATAGGACCCCATTGAATGAATGTGAAATTATAAATATGGATGACTATATCCCATGAATGAATGCATCAATGTAGGTTTTATATTTATGTTTGAGACTCTGACATGGTTCCAAGAAGTTGTGATCAGCTCCGGTGTCACCATGGGGATGTGGACTTCTCTGGTTATTTAAAGAATATTAAATGTCAAAACTAACTTATTTATCAGTATTCATTATTATTTATAAAAGATAATACATATTTTACAAAGTGTATGTTTTTTATACACATTTTGTGGTGAAATACTGATTTTTACGCACACCATACTAAGACTACCTAATCGGTAACTGAATAGAAATAATTTTTGTCAAAGAAGATAAAAAAAGATCCCCATGATAGAGGGATGGGTTGGGATTTTATATAGATAACAGACAAGAGAATTGGATATGATGTTGATACACAATTAAGAGTTATCATTTAGTCATTAATATGGGTTTTCATTTTACAATGAAACAAATTTGGAAAGAAAAATATACTACATGTTTTGCGGTCATCATTCCCTATTTGATATTCATCATGTGTTATTAGATGATTATTGACTATGATATTATAATTTATTATATTTAAATTCACTAATATATTGAATATTTATTTTGATAAAAACTATTCGTTGAAAAAATGGGTATAGTCTCCCTATTTTTCATATTAGAACCTCATTTGTAGTAGACATACTCTGAATTTCGGGGAGGTGAGCATGTGGTCATGTAGAAAACTAACTTGGGGAAACATCATGTGGAACACGGGTCAGTATGTCACATGATTTCTTACTATTAAGACATAGTAAAAGTGATAAGGGTATATGAAAATATTTGAGAATGATTGAAAATTTTTATACCAATGATCCAATAAAAAAACACAATTCTTAAAAAATATATGATGCATGAATGACATATGAGAAAAAACCATATCTTAATATTAACATTTATGAGTTCATATATAATGAATGGTACATTAGATAAAAAAATAATTATCCAATCTCTAATTAAATAAATGCTTAACTAGTAGAAAAATCCTCACAATCTATGCCATAGCTACTTCCATGATCTAATGTCTATGAACTACAACAACATCATCAACGTGTTCCTTAATAAAAATAAAAAAACATCCCATTATATATATAATCATAATAAATCACTTTATATTCACTAATATGAATTAACAGGGGGTGTGTAACCAACCATATAGGTAATCCTGTAATGACATCACATGGATTCCACAAGGACCGTAAAATGTTATCATGTAATATATATATATATATATATTCAAGAGAACCATAATTTTTATTATATGTAATACCAATAAAATAAAATTATTTTTAATTATCATGTGAATACCTCAACATTAATTCCAATGTAATGTAATTCATGAAACTACAACATCCCCTATCATGAAGGACTGAACCAGAAAAGGACAATCTTATAATCAAAACAATATTTTACCTGACCCAATTCTTTACTTACTAATTCATATTAACATTCAGAAAATGTTTCAAAAAAAAATTCCCAATCCGATAATGACATGTACATGCATAAATATAATAGACCGTTACTCATGAGATTCGATTTAGAAAATAAAAATCCTATCATTTTAAAATGAGTTAAAAATTTAAATCCTTAATGAAATGTTTTTCAAAAATCATCCATAAAAATAAGTAATAATTAGAGACATCATACTTAATTTTCCATATATTAGTGTAATGGAAGATAATCTAATGAATAGTAATTTATCCATTCAATCGTATGTTTGAAACGGATGAAAATTTTATGAAGACGTATCTAATTCCATCTCTTGAATTTATTGATTTTAGACCGTTACATATGATATGTTGAATATGGGGTTTAATATAGGGCTTAATCAATTTAATAACAAGTTAATGAGTCCCAAAATACAATTAGACATAGTTTTACATAAACTCAAAAATATCAATAAAAAATTATGTACAAATATTGGGGGTTTCAAAATCATAGATAAATGACATGACACATAGAACCACACCAAGATTTTAATTGAAAATTCATTGTCAAAACACCATTGTGAGGTTGAAATTGATCTAAAATCACCACCATTACCATATTTATATTTTTTTTATTTCCATTTCCATTTCTCACGAGATAATCCTAATGCCCCATTACTAAGAAAAATGTCTTTACCATTGATAAAAACTATAACATATAAATAATTATACTATTATGTATAGCTCATATTAGCATGGACCATTTAGGTCATAATTCTACAATGACATTTTATACTATGTGGATATGACCAATCATTCCTCAATATAGCCACCACAACAAGTTACATTAAATTTTATTCTATATTTTTCTATAAACGGACTTCCCAGAAACCATATAGGCTAAAACTAAAACGATAATGGTGTGGTGACATCCATTTAAATTTGATGACTCCCTCAAAAAAATACCACCATATAGTGGGATACTATCTTCACCACAGCCAACACTGAATTATGGTGAATCCTATAGCTTGTCGCAACTGAATAATTCACCAATGCATCCAATAACTAAATAAACATATAAAATAAAATGAAATAACATATAATGAACCATTTATCTCCAAATGTAGGTGTTACATATAATATTTTTATTAAATTATTTTGAGATATGTGACATGAAAAATGAAACTGATAAATTAAAAATTTATCATGTACACTATGTTTGCTATTCTGGAGATTCCAATAGAGGATATCATCATTGATTTCATAATGAAATTCATTGGAATAATTTTTGTAATTTTTATTTTAATTTATGTTGTTGATTGATTTTCTATGATGAATAATTTCATTAATTTTATTAGTAATGATGATGTGATGAAGGTGTTGAGAAAAAAAATCAAAGAATTATTATTCACTCAAAACACATTCCTTGTGGATTTTTTAACAGTAAAAATTAATACCTCGTCCTTGGTTAAAAATAATATTTTGGTAAATTATATTTAATCATCATTTTATCACATTCATTATCCATTATAAATATAGGGAAATATATTTTACCAATTTTACATTCGGAAAAAATCATTGAACATTAGCGTACAAAAAAATGACGAATTCTGATTTATTGTATTAAAAATTAAACATTTTATATAATTAATCCTTATTTTTTACCATTTTTAATTAACCATTTGAATTGGTTTTTAAGTTTTATCAAATTATTCTTATAGAATTGATATCATTATGAAAATTATGTATGCTGTGGAAAAATAATGTTATTTCCAATGTAACATCCAATATTTTCATGAATCTTTTGAACATGGACATCTTAGATAACAATATGAATTTAAATTGATGGAATATTTTATACCATAATGAAAACTTTTACTATAAATCATTTAAACATGACAATTTATTAAATATAATTTCAATTAATACTATAAACCAGATCATTTTAATGATATGTAAACATAATTCCATCAAAATAAAAAAAATAAATTTACAACTAATTAATGTTAAAAATCTTCCATAAAATCAGTTTTCCTATAATAGTTTTAATTTTTGATAAACCATATAATTAATTATATTTTTAAATAATTTTATATTATGATTTAGTAATTTTTTCAAATTAATAAATATTTATTTTAGTTTCTTCACAAAATCATATATGTATAATAGAACATATAAAAAAGTATCAAACATTTATTTTAATTAAAAAATATGTAAAGAGAACCCACTTTAAATATTGATAATTTTATTTATTATACTTATATGGAATTTAACCAAAACTAATCCTACTATATAATGATTTTATATTATTTCAATATTGTGTCCATCAAGATTACTAACAAAACCATTAGGTGCCAAATATATTAAATATTCATATTATATGTCACATATAATGGTAATAATTTTTATGTCATAAGTATTTAGGATTCCTTGCTAATGATTTTCCAGAAAAGATTTCTCTCAATTAATAGTTTTATGAACTATTATTAAAGAAAATATATATATATATATATATTCATAAATAAAAATATATTACATTAGAGTATATTATATGTTGTAAATATGATCATTCTCCATCATAGTTTTGATGAAATATCATCAATTTTTCCTGATTTTTCATTTGAATAATGATCTTATAAAAGGAACCATTCATCATTTCAATGTTGACATTCGTATTCCAAATAACAATATATTTAAAAAAAATATTTAGATTGGTGTTATTAGTTATATTTTCAATCTTCTGGGTTAATCTCTATTTTTTCACATCCAATTATTATAGGGATTCCTTTAGTTTTTACATAAATCGATGGCTTACACTAATATATCATATAGTTTATGACACATATTATAATGAAATTAAATATAGTTATTTTTAGTGTTAATCAATATAATTGTAATGGGATCATTAATAAACCTCTTTGTAAACTCTTCAATAAGTCATACAACCTCATCACCAAGATTCTATTACAATATTTCATGTTAATATATATATTTTTATGATCACTAAAGAGAGAACAAATTTATAGAGTGGTGAAATATATAAATATTTATTATAATGTTTATAATTTTTTTTCTAATATATAGTTTTCAATAAATATAATTTATTTTTTATATTGTCATAATTTTTAATTATGATATTAAATAAAATAAATCTATAAAATTGTTATGGAAAATTATCATAATGAGTTTATATGAATGTCAATTTTCAAATTAAGCATTTTATTATAAAGAGAACATTGAATTGAATTTTTTATTCCATATTTATGAATATCATGATCATGATGATTGGATATAAGATGCAAAAATTCATCTAGTCAGTAAATTTATATTATTTATCATAAATTTCATTTTCCCTTATCAATATTAAAAAGTTTATGATTTTCACCACTGATAATGATTAATATGATTCTTAGTAAACTTTCTTGGGCCCAAAATGAATTATCTAATATTTAGTAGATGCTAGTAGTGTACATAATTTTATAATATTTACCTTGGAAATTTCATGTAAAATTATCACATGTGATTTATGATATAAGGGAATATATACTTCATTATAAATTGATATATTATTGTATGAAATGTAATTTTATTTTTCAATTAAGATATTGTTATGAAGGTTTATGTTTTTAAATAATAATGTCTAAAAATGAAGGGGGTATTGACTAATGAATTCATACATGGTGATAATTATTAAAAATGATTCAGATGAAATATATGGTTTTATTTCTAATGAAATAATGTTAAAAAAAATGTTATATATAATGATGATGGGAAAAAAATTAAATGATTCTAACAATGACATTAATTACTTCATAGTTTGAAAAAAATCATTATAATTATTCCTAATGTCCAATCATTACTTTTAAGGTTAAAATTTTGAGTTTATGTGTCTAGTCACACTCAATAATAAATGCACAAAGAGGATTCTATTTCTTTTCAACAATATTTTTTCTCAATATTGTATATTTTCATAAAATGTTATTCATAAAATAAACATCATTTTTTATTAATTATAAATACCACAATATAATTTATTTATAAGTCTTATTAAAATATGTATTATGTTTTAATTACATGATTAATACATAATATATAAAATTCATACAATTTTTTTAAAAAAGTTTTTAAAAGATTGAATATTGGGGCTCCCTATATAATATTTTACAAAATTGTTTTGATAATTACTGGGGAAATTCTATTTAACCAATACAAAACATTATATGGTCATCATGGATGTATATTAAAAATAATTAAATAATATAAATTAAATATTTTGTTAAATAATATGATATGTTGGTAGTATTTTGGATAAATTTCAGTATACACAACTCTCTACACCATATCTACACATTCATAAGTATGGAACAAAAAATATTTTATTGATTTCGGAATGGTAATTATAGAGTAGAGTTATCTTTATTAATTAGTAGATTAAAAAATGAGCATTAATATTATTTGGTTTGGCAGTATAAATAATACAAGCTATAACATTAAAGGTGTAATAACTCATTTCCCAAACCATTCCTTAGTATTAGAAAATAATAATAAATAATTAAAAATAAAACAAATTTATTAATGAAGAATGAAATACAAAAAATGAAAAAATAATCTAAAATAATCTAGGAAAATTGATTTTATCATTCAAATATTGTTAAAATCCAAAAAAACTTATAATAATTTTAATGAAATTATTTCATAGGATCAATTCAATATATTCCCCCTCTTAGATATTTTATAATCAACTGACTTTTGTTGATTTTATTATTTTAGTTTCCAATATAATATTTTGTCAGTTTTAACAAAAAATGTGTTTTCCAAATATTTAATATCATATTCTTGTGTTTTCAACATTTCTCTTACATGTTTTTTCAAGCACTAGGAACACAATATTCTTATGTGATAATAAGAAGTAATTATTTATGAATTCTTTCTCTATTATCATGTCATATTTTGGCGTTGTATCATAAATACTCTCTTATATTGACTCAATGAAGTACATTAACACAATAACATTGTAAAATTAATCTTTTTCAACTATTCTTTTTGGGAAATCACAATTTTCATCCACATGATTTTTTATAGTCTACTATTTCATTGATTATTTATTATCATAGAAATATATTGACTATATGATGTCATCTTAGTTGTAACACAAACCAATAGAATGTAGGTAATCTATAATGTATTATATAATATTGTTTTGTGTTAGTATTAAGTGAGATATTAATATAATACTATAAATATATATTACTGTTCATCGAAAACATTGATACATTATTTATTTTAATTAATGTGGTTTTTAAAATATAATTCTTTTATTCAATGAAAAAATAAATGTGAAAAAAATTATCTGTATAATTGTTTTATATAGTTAAAAAAATAAATACACTAATATTTAGAAGTCATGTAAAATTCATAAAAATATAGTATTCACATCAAGAAAACAATGTTTTAGCGGTGGGTTTTTAGATGTAGTTTTCAAAAACTACGGAAAAATATTTTAAAAATAATTTTTTTAATTTTTTAAAAAATATTTCAAAACAAATATACCTTTATTTGCAGAATTTTATTCAAAAACACCGCTAAATGAAGAAAAAAATTAAAAAAAATTAATTAGTTATTATTTATAAATTTGAAATTCATTATTTAATATATATATATTTTAATGTTTATAATATAAATTATGTATAAGGTGAAAATTTGTAAATATTTATAATTATGAGTTAACAATAATTTTACATTGAATACAAATCTTCAATAAGTTGAAAAACAGTCTTTGGCATAAAATTACCGGAACTTATGACCCCAGAGTCAATTTCAACTCCACAACCAGTAAAATCAAAGCTTATTTAATGATCTAAAACAAAGTGAGATTTAAATCATGTAATAATGAATGGAAAATTATATATTCAAATTAAAAAAGATGAATATCGAACTCAAACATCAAACAACCATTACCTTTAATCTAGGAGTCTCTTTGGGCTCTACCACAGAGCCAATCGAATCCCGCATCAGCCCTATGTCATTTTGGAATGGTAAAAAATCTTATTGTATTTTACAAATATTAGTTCTAGATGAAAGGACAAGAATGCCTTGAAACATAGGTTTTAGTTGCAGTCCCCGATTTCATAAAATATAAACAGTTATAACATTCACTCTGTGTGTTTTTTAGCCTGTACCACATATCATATTGAATCTTCTGTAATGATCATTAATTTGATTGGTTTTGGCATAGAAAAATTGGTCCTAGATAAGATTTTATACACATTTTATTTTTTTAGTTTTTTCAGTGGTTCATAACATTTTATAATTTATATAATCATTTATTTATTTAATTGTTTTTTTGTTTGTGATTTATTTATTTATCTGTTTATTTAATATTTATATATTTAGTTATTAATTATTGATTAATTAATTATTTATTTATTTTATATTTATCTTTCATTTAACATTTATCATTTATTATTTATATATCAATTTATTTATTGATAAAATAATTAATTTGTTAAATTAGTATTTAATATTTATAATGTATTTATTTACAACATTATTATTTAGTTATTATGTACACATTAATTATTAAATTATTTTCAATTTTTAAATTAATTATTAATTAATTATTAATTATTAGTTTATTATTCAATTATATATATATGTTTTATTAACTCTTCATTCATTATTAATTAATTAATTAAATAATTAAATAATTAATTAAGTAGTAATTCTTTGTTTATTAATTATTAATTAATTATTAATTGTTAATTATTTGTCTATTAATTATTTCGTTATTCTTTATTATTAGTTATTAAATTTTTAATTTTTAATTTTAAATGTTATTTATTAAAATTTATTTATTTAATTATAAATTATTAGTTAGTAGTTTTTAGTAATAATTATTATATCTTTTTCTATTCTTTATTCATAATTCATTATTTTTTATAATTTATTATCCATTTATTCAATATTAATTAATTATTAATTATTAATTGTTAATGTATTAATAATTTCTATATATCTATATTATTTATTTATAAATTTTAAATATTAATTATGAGTTATGAATTATTAATTCGTAATAATCAACTATTAACTATGAGTTATTATTAATTATTAATTATTAAATAATAATTACTTATTTATTATTATTTACAATTAATTATTAAATATTAATTATTGATTATTAATTATTTACTATTTACAATTTACCATTTATTTATTTATTTATTTATTTATTATTTATTTATTTATTATTATTTATTTATCTATTATTTATTATTTATTTTATTTAACATATATAAAATTATTTTCTACATAATTTATTATTTATACATTAGTTATGTAATATATGTTATATATTATTTATTACATACTATATATTATATACTATATATTATTATTATATATTATATATTATGTATTGTATATTATATACTATATATTATATATTATTTATAATTTATTATTAATTATTAATTATTAATTATTTATTGATTATTATCTATTATGTATTATGTATATTAAATATTATGTATTATATGTTATATATTATAACAAAAAAACTCAGTCAGAGGCAAGCCTCCAACCATTTATTAAAAAAAAGGAAGTGTACATTAAGAAAGTATAAAAAGAAAAAATTGGCAACTACAGATCATAAAAATGATGCCCTTCACCAGATCCATGATCGATTGCATTATATGTAGTAGCTGATTCCCACTCTAAGCTTTCATAATTCTTTAGATTCATTGCATAAATCCTTCTATGATTCAACTATTCCAAAATAGAAACTCCCCAAAAAACTATATACAATTTCTCAGTCAAAATATTTCCCTTCTTTCCATCATAATAGATGACCCAGTAGACATTGGATTTGTTAGATAAGAATAATCTTTCTTCAGCCTTCTTCTTGGTGGAGCGGTCATAAATTCCTCTTTCCCCTACACAGTCTTCATTCCACCTAGAATAATGTCACTATAAGAACATTGAAACCTTCTACTAACATTTTCCTTGTCACAATCAGAGATGTCCACCTATTTTCTAGGGATATGCACTTCCTGATACCCATCATCCACTCCCAATTTCCTCCGAAACTGACTATTAGTAACAATCATTGCTATATAGTGTGGTACAACATCCTGAGAAGGGAAATCAATTTTCATATTTCCACCTTCATTCCATAATGTTCCCCCCTCAATATGAGATATCCTTTCATGATCCAGGTCATGAAAGATATTTCAAGTGTAGACTGTGGCTATCAAACCTCCATCACCATCTTCCCGCCCTTGAAAATTTTCAGCCCAAACCTATGGAGATGCAACACTGTGACCTTCAGAATCATTCTCATTCAATATTTTGATAGATCACATTACCATCGTAAGTGGTAAAAATGAGTAATCCTTGTTCCCTTTTTACTACCACTTTAATTACGGTTCATTATGGGACATGGAATCCTTATTTCATATAGTTCATCATCAGCTTTAACCGACATCTGACCAGGAGACTCAGTAGGGGAAACATGATCATTCAAATGAACAACCTGATCCTGGTTCAAAACCACATCATTATTCACTATACCAAAAATAAAATAACCAACCTCAAAACTGGTAGCCTACTTCTCCAAATTTGGGAGTAGTCTAGTTGATTTCATTACCCACTCACCACTTTCATCCATTGAGCCACCTTTCTACATGTCCATTACAGAACCATCCATCACTATCTCTTTACTCATGACAGATTCATATACATTCTTCAAAATTTCCTCAAATTATCATGTATTGAGCACCCCAATATCACACTACAACCAATAAAACACCTCAGTCAACGTCAGGTTTGAAGTTTCCTCCACTGCCTTCATTAGGGAACCATGTACTAAAATGTCACTAATAGGACTATGCCATATAAGCTTCCGAGTAAATAGGTCCTAAGTTCCTTGTTGAGAATTCAAGGTCATCGTGACCTGTCAATCTGAAGCCACCTACGGATCCACCCTTCGACCTCTACACGTATCTTTCTGATGCCCGACATCGACACACTGATATCAGCAACCAATCCAAGATTCAAATTTCATATGCTTATTATATTTATATACATAACTCATAGCAATGAGGAATTATTTAATAATAGGTTTAAATAAATTCAATTCAACCAAAATTCTCAGTGAAACCATATGGAAAACATCTATAGTTCTAATGTCTGAGCATAAATAGCGGAAAACTAAATTCCCAATCATACTAATGATAACAGGATTCTGAAATGGTAGCGGTAGTTCAGGTAATCTTACCCAAATTTCCATGGTCAGAGAATCTTGCATCAGGAGGTAGTCATATGTTCAACGGTAGAGAAAAAATTGGCATCCATCGCATGATCGCACATCATAAGAACATGAATGTATCAGATCTTCTTCTGATTTGAAAATATTCCTATTGTGACTTTACTCAACAATACCCTCTATGGTGAACTCCCATAGATTCCAAAAATAAAAGATAAAGTGATTAAATAAATCAACTTGGGGACGTCACTTCTTGAAGTGTGTTATTAATGTCAGGTTCATCAAAGAGGAAGCATTAGTGAACTCTCAACCCATGATCGAGAGTGGTGGGATCCCATCGAAGAGCTCAGTAACATTAGGGGAGTGAATGATTTTTTGGAATAAGGGTAGCTAATCAAGGTTTGAGAATGGGATGAATCGTCAATCCCGAGAGGGCAGCAATGTTCCCCCCTCTTCCATGGGAGGAGGGATCTGCTCAACGACCATCCCTGCCTAGGGCGGCGATTGCCATGCACTTCTGTATATTATATACTATATCATATAAATTTTATATTATATATTATTTAGTATTTAAGATTTAGTATTTATTATTTACAAGTAACTATTTACTATTTATTATTTACTATTTATTATTTACCATTTATTTCCATAATATATATTTCTTTATTTAGTATTCATTTATATTATGTATAATAATTAGTAATTAGTAATTAGTAATTAGTAATTATTAATTTTAGATTTTTGATTATTCATTATTAATTAATAATTATTGATTAGTAATTATTTAGATTGTATCTATTTGGTATTTTTATCCAATATATATATATATATATATGTATATTAAATTTGATTTACTGACCTCATGAAGAGCCTACTATAGTGGTAATGTCATTGTTTAATAATTAAGAGGTAAGGGGTTCAAATATCACCCAATAAAATATTTCTGTATATTTCATCGGTATATGCATGGACATGGACTTGTGCATGGAGATGTGCTTGATCATGGTAATAATAAATAAAAAATACTGAATAAATTACATGAATAAATAAATAAATAAATACATATAAAATTATAAATAAATAAAATATACATTTTATAAATAAATAAATTAAATAAATTAATAAAATAAATTAATAAATATATAAATATATAAATATATAAATAAATGGAATAAATGAAAAATAAATTACCAAAATAAATAAATAAAAAATTAACAAAATTAAAAAAATGAAAAATGATTTAAAGATTGTTCAAACCGCTTCTAGAAAACACCGCTAAATCATTCTAGTACGATTTTAAAAAACTGCCACAAAATGTATTAACAGCTATATAAACCGTCGCTAAAAACAAATTTTGGCATAGTGATATTTGTAGAATAGAAAATAATCACGATTAAATTTTTGTAAAATAATAAATACGAAGATATGATAATATTATTAGTGACAACATTATTTTGGTTATTAATAAATATTTTTCTGTTTTGATAATAGAAATACAAATTTTATAAAATGAAAATTGAAATAAAAAATAACATTATATAATAGTTGTTATAATTTTCAAATCATGTGGTCATTGGGAAATTGATGGATCAAAATTTTATTAATTAATAAAAATTATGTGTAATATTTTAAAATTTTTAATTGGTAAATTTATTTTAAAATATCATTAAAAAATTAATTTTTCTAAAATATAAAACCCATATTAGAGAAATTTTTTATTCTATGGATAATAATTGTTAAATAAAATCATTTAAATAAATATTGACCCTTAACATCGTTAATTTATCTTGATAACCACTTAACAGTTTGTATATAAAGATATAGTGATGTATCTTTAATCTTAACATTGTGTTTCCTTCTTCAATATCATTATAATCCCAACATATTAATACCTAATCATTTATAATACTATTTTTTGAAATTTATTAAATGGGTAATAGATATTTATTACAATATTTAACAATTCATGTTCCTATTTTAATAATCACATATAAAGGGTTGTACAACTATAAAAATGTAAAAAAATTAAGATAAACCAATTTAGATTTATTTTATCCCATTTGATAACATATAAATCATTTTTTATTAATATATGCATATATATATATTTGTAAAATTAATGTTGTTAATATAATTGAATATAAGGGTGGAATAAGGTATAATAATCGTATTGAATGAAAATTATTTTTTATTTATTTCACTAAGATTGATTAGTGTGATTATTTATTCAATATATATTTCATTACATAATTAACTCATCAACATTTATGGAATGGGTTTTCTATAATCAATTTTTAGTAACCAGTGAAATTATTTATTTCCATCACAGAATTCTGATATAAATTTCTAAAAAAGTTATATTTACTAATATTAATAATGTTCTTTTTAAATATATTAAAGAAACATATGATAATGATACTATATTAATATTTTAAATTTAATCTTCATTCATAAACACTGAAAATTAGGGATTAATAAAATTTGTATATACAGCTAATTAGAGGATCCCAAAAACCACAGAGTAGGGAATGAACCATTCAATCTAGTTTTCCTCATTAAATTTCAATCATATTTCACCATTATATTTGAATAGAAATTTCCTCAACCAATGTAACATAATAATAAAAATTATTTCCTTATTATCAATTCAAAAAACCACATACTAACAGCTAAAATTAATTCATACATAAATAATAATAAAGGCTATTAAAAATTTATTCTCCCTACTATGAAGACTACATCATTTTATTTAATTATATAATCCCTGAATTATTTTTTTAATAATTAATTATACATAATATGGACCCTTAAGTGTAATATCTCATTTTTCAAATCCCTGATTGGGATCCCTATATTATTTAAATAATATAATTTTTTTCTATTATATCATCCATTATATATTGTGGACTTCTGTTTAAATTTTCTATGAAAAAACATTCTTATAGCATCAATGAATGATCTTCCATGTATATTTATATGGATTTCGTAATTTTTAAAAGAAAAATAATTGTAATAAATTAGGTAAAAATATAAAATTCTTTTCCTCTAATCCATTCATGTAGTATTTCATTATTTTATTAATATAAAAACATTATAACAAATATTTAGATCTTAGTAAATTATTTTATATCTCATCATTCATCATTTTTTTCAAATTTTATGAAGGTAAATTTTCAATTATGATCCCCAATTTTTGTAGTAAATTTTTAACCTATCACATCAATTCTTAACTGATATTATGTATGTTGATTTCAATGGACTAAAACATTTTCAAATATATATTTTTATATATTATTCCAATGAATGTTTTAAAAAAAATTCCTTCATATTTATGATTTTAAATTCACCTACAATTTTTAAATATTATAAATATTTTTAACCCATGTTATAGAAATGTGTTTTTTTATTGTATTTTATAGATCTTATATAATTTAACCCTTTAAATAAAAAATCACCTAGATTATTTCAATTGATTTTTTCAAGTTATATTTCATATAATATAGAAAAAAAATAAAAACAATTATGGATTTAATTTATATCATTCATTATCTATATAATAGAATGATTCATCACTATTTTATTCATTTTTTTAATAATAATATTTATAAAAAATAAAAACTATTTCAAAAATATCAATATCACTATATAGTTAAATCATAAATTTATGGTCCATGATTATATATAATATATGTGTTTCCATAAATTTCATATTTCCAAATAAAGATATTATTTCAAGTAGTTTAAGTGATAATTTTTAATATATTTTATCTAAAACCCATATTTTTTAATTATGTCATCATTTTGAGACACTAATATTGTCATGAATACCCTTGGATCCTTTTATGATCTTAAATTAATTATGAACGTGATTTATGCCCTCGGTTGAGATATCTGAGGAGATGTGGTGGTTTTCCCAAGTTGGTTTATATTTTTTTTATTAATGTATAATTTATATTTATGAGTAATGGTAAACATGAGATAAGATCATAAAATCATGAGAGGTATGAATGAGGAAGTTTATTTTAATATTTTTGACACCTAATGAAAAACATGTAATATCCCACAATATTTATGGGATGAAGACAAGGGTGGTTTTTCAATTTCATTTAATCTATATATTTAATAAAATATAAAGTCCGTGTAAATATATATAAATATTATATCAAATAGATCCCTGTAGTAGATAATCGATGTAAAATTAGAAATGAAATGAAGAAGGGGATGTATAGAAACCAACTATTTTATGGTATGTATCTTGTTAAATAAATTCAATCCAAACGATAGCTTATGTTACACACAAAACCAATCCTAAACGAACTGAAATATACTTTTAAGTAGTAACATGACCATTGAAATACTAATTTTACGATTAGGAATTATAGTCATGAAAATAAAATATTAACCTCTCCAATGAAGGAATTAGAAAATTACAAGTCTTATAAATGTAAATATTATATAAATACATAATTATTTACGTAGATAATTTTTTAAAAAACATTATATAATTGATGGTATTTTTGTGAAACATAAATGGGTTTTTAAAATGTAAAAATTAATTTAATGATATAAATAAAAATTTATTTCCATAAAATAGTTCCATAGATTAATATTTGTTGTCGTATGATTATATGACAATTTTTTGATAGCTTAATTAATTTTTCAAAGTATCACAAAATCATTTATAATTTTAAAATATATATTATTCAAATAAATTATGATTTTAATAAAAAATTAAATTTTATTTATTATGAAATATATTTTAAAAAAATTGGAAGCATTTTTGAATTATATATGATGAATTGTTGTGATATTAAATTAATGGTATTTTTCTAAACAAGATTAATTTTTTAAAATAGCTTAATATGATAAATTTTTTATATAACAATATAGAAAAAATACATGAATTATTCACTCATGTATGATGTATGGATGAGGTAAGAACCCATTGGTAAAAATTAACCTGAATTAGTGACTGTATTTAGTCACATGAATCATCACTATTGATTTCCTTGAGCCAAAAAAAACAAATGAATAAAAAATCCTAAAAACACAACTCTGGCACAGAATTAATACCACCCCTCGCAGCCTATTTCTATGACAACATCAACGAATTTAATATTTCCGAATATATTCCAAATTCCTATAAAAAATACCTTTCCCTTGTCTATCTTCTTCTAGTGTCATTAAAAGGAAACCACATTTCTCAAAGAGGTTCTCAAGCATAGGAATTCATGATGTAAAGCTCATAATCCTTCTCTTTCAATTTCTTTCTGTTTCATACCTTTTCTTAACCATCCGTAAACTATTATACCCAAACATGTATGATTAATCCAGTATATTGTATATTCTATAATTTTTTTATTAAAATGTATAATCCATCATCAAACCCTTACAATCTAATTTTATTCTAAAAATGAAAATATCATCCCAGATTTATCAATTTAAGACCCTCATGGATGATGCATTTTTATTTTCTATTATTGTTTTCATGTCTCCTCGTAAAAAATTTATAATGGATGAACTAATATTTATTGTTTATAGTAAATCTCATTTAGTGTTATTAAAATCGTAATTATACATAATGTCAATTAATAAAACATAACTGGTTATTTCATAATAAAAAACCATCCAAAATAAACTAATATTCATCATTGACATTTTATATAATGAATCATCATAATATTAGAAGAAATGATATAAAGGACCTGATAATATTGTAAAATTCATTTAATAATATGTGATTTCAACTTTGGATAACTATTCCCATTTTTCATTATCTTCCATACATGTATACAAGTAAACCAATCATGAAAACCAAGGAAATGAACTCTCTCGAATGACAATATTAAATATTATAACTCATTAAGAAGGTCAGAAATTAATTTAATAAAAATATAAATAGTAAGATACATGTTTAATAAAATTTTAATAAAATTATTATTTAATCTAATTTCATTATTCATAACATTTTGTGCAAGTGAAAAACACCATGAGGCATACGGTAGGGGACTCTTCCCGAACCACAATGTTTTATTCTTGCTACCCTTTCTCTATCATAACCAAAATTTAAGTGTTAATTATTGTGATGATCTTATCCTAATTTATATTTTTATGTTGCAAAGAAATTTACCATTCTCAATTATTTTTTATTTTATTGGAAATGCATGTTATATAAGAATATATTTTTAATTCCTCCTCGTAAGCATGCCTGATTAAAGGAAACTTCCCTATTTCATTCCCATTTTAATGTAAAATCCATTATCTATTTATGAAACAAATATATATATAATTACGCATATTATCATAAAAAAAATCTTTTTAAATTTAGATATTATGGAAACAATTTTGAATTTTGTGTGTTTTAAATTTACATTAATATTTTCCTTTCAACATCACTAAAGAAGCTAATTTCCAAAGTCTCATAAACAAACCATTTACATATTTTTAATTAATATTTACTTCATTTATCATTATATATTTTTATTTTACCTTCTTAATGTCAATGTATTATTTAAATCCGTTATTTCATGAACACCAATATGACATTCCCTTAGGATATCTTTTATTCACCAATAATTCCATGTGTGTGGTGTATGTATACTTACCTTTCATTTTTGGTTGATATTAATTAAATATTTAATTTAATTTCTATTTAATCGTATCATGGGTATTATTATATTATCCAGGTAAAACATTTACATATGGTGTATTTTTAAATTTTGTTTTAATTAGGGAAATAATGAGGAATATGTATCATATAAACAATATAGATATTTAGATAAGGCTTATTTTTCATGAATAGAATTTATGTATGAAGAATGATTTGGAAATTTAGTGATGTTTGGGAGCTTATTATATATATTCCCCCCTGATCCATCTACATGTCACACAATATTATCAAAATGGTGATAAAATCATAATTTTGGTTTCCAATAATAATTAGATGGGTTTATTCCCACATGATTAATTAATCATTAAAGTATAACTGTTCATATGTGAGATTCAGGGTGTAAAATGATAAAAAAATTCTTTATGCAATATTCAGTTATTAAAATTCATGATATTTTCAGTCTGATTAAATGTATGGGTAGATATACATTCTTATATTATTGATGGAGTGTATTTTATGTTATTTACATTTCTATTATGATTATGAATTATTTACATTCCTTCACTTAGAATTGAACAATTTGGTCCTTTATGAGAGTTTGAGCTCTCCATTACATTTATTCCCATCCATTGGTTAGGAAGATCAAATAATAGAATACGTTATGATGGGTCTTATTTTTTTGATATTAAATGTTTAATTACCATTTAATAAGGATAACATGTATATATCTTGTTCTTAAAAACTACTAAAATAATTGATCCTTAGTGATGTCATTTGCTGTATCATTGACATTGTAATAAAATTACCAGCAACTCTAGTATATTGGGGTTGTGATAATTATGGTTGTAATTAGAGAATGTTTATTATAAAAATTTATATCTACATGTTAAGTAATAATTAGAAATATAAAACACACTTATATTGAATTTTAGTGTCATTACTCATGATGATTATCAAATAACATAGTGTGTTCCTTTATGTAGTGATGGATCCTCATGGATGGAAATGAAATCTATACCCACATATAATTTAGGGATTTCACCCTTGGGAAAGAGAACAGAATTAGTATTCGAGATAAGTATATCATTACCATATTAAGATAACATACTCGTGTTAAGAAATATAACAATACTACATCTATGTATGATTGTTTTATGTGTAAGAATACCCCATATTTTAGTGGTAAAACTAATCATGTGGTACCATATAATTGAATCAAGACCATTTAATTGATATTTCTGACATTAGGATACAATTAAAACAAAATGGCATTGCTGGTGGTATATTTTCTCAAGGGAGATACTATTCAATGATGGTAGTTGAACCAAAACTCAATAGTGGAATATGAAATATAATACATGGAATGATGAACTTTTAATGAAACATTCCTTTACAAATATTTTCTTCATCATTGACAAACTGAATTGAAGATAAATTTCTGATCATAAATAAAAGTGAAGAATGGAGTTATATGATGTATGAGGATACCATCACAAAAATATGTAGGTATGATATAGAAAACATGTATGATTTGGAAGAAATTATTGAGAATTTATTTGATGATCTTAATCCAAGACTCTTAATGGAATTGTCCTCTCAAAAAATACACTCATGTGCAGAAGTAGTATTAATTTCCATTAAAATGGAGAAGAAATATCTTGGATCCTATTTTTTCATGGTAAATAAAAATATATATAGGACTTTTCAAAATCCTGTGAAATCATAAGTGCCATTGAAAATGAATGGAATGAAAAATAATTCCATTATGTGAAAATTGTTGAAATAATTAACATTGGAAATGCTTGAATGTATTTTGAGTTTATTATATGTGTGGAGAAAAGGGTCATCAAGAATATAAATACAAGGGGAATAAAAAAATAAATAATTTTCAATGTTTCAAATCTAATAAAATGGAGAATTATTCATATCAATATTCCAATATCCATGTAAATCTACACTAGAAAATTCCCTCATGAGATTACTAGGATTATGCAATCACCTCATATTATGTAGAATTACCCAATGATATAGAGTTAGGTAAATTAATCCTATCCAAAATATAGAAAATGATTTATTTGAATCATGATAATAATACCCATTTTTATCTACCAAAATTTCCAATAAAATTATTAATTTCCAATTTGATTAATCTAGAGATTTTTCAGCCAAAACTCCTAAGGGTGTCTCATTGTAACCAAAAATGTATTTTTAAGTCCCCATTATGACACATAAACAAGACATAGTTTCTGAACATACAATCATTTTTATGGGTGACATTTATATAATCATCAGTATGGTTTGGTTTTCAAAATATGATTCAAATTATTACTTCAAGAATAATGAAATTATGATTTTTAAGGAATATGTACAATTAATTATATGTTTAGAAGATACATTTTAATTTTATTATTATGTATATCCACCCTAAGTATCTCTACGAAATAATATTTTTGGGGTGGAAAAGAGAAAAAATACTGGGCTGAGTAATGTAATATTCAAATTGAGAATGTACCAATTGTGAACGAATATATTGATGTATTTCCTGAAGAATTTCGTAGACACCCCTGATAGAATAAAGTTTGTTTTACAATTTATCTAATCCCAAATAAAAGCCCAATATCATTGAGTCTATATATAATGAAAATTTTGGAATTATTGGTTATAAATAAACAAAATGACGATTTGATTAATAAGGGGTTTACTCAGCACTGTTCCTCTATTGGGATCCCATGTTCTCTTCCTTAAGATGAAATATAGATCCTTGAGGTTATTCATTTACTGTAGATAAATAAATGTTATTAAATTAAAGAACATGTATCCTCTTCCAAACATTGATGACTTATTTCATCAACATCACAGAGCTCAATAATTTTTAAATATTGATCTCTCATATAGGTATTAAAAATATTAAGTAATGGTTAATGATATTCCAACAATATAGTTTCTATCATGGTGTGGATGTTACCTATTTACAGTAATTCTATTTGACTGAATTATAAACCCTATGTTTTCATCGATCTAACAAACATATTATTAAAGAAATATATTGAAAAATTTGATTCATTATTTATTTATGATATATTGGAGTACTAAAAAATCTACAGGGACTATTATAACCACTTGATTATTATTCTAAAGACTCGTAGAATAAAAGAGTTACATGGAATGGTTATCAAGTGTAAATTCTTGTTTCAAACAGTTTCATTTCATATACATATTATCAATATGGATGAAATATCAATATATCATTTGAATAAAATCATATTCCATGAATGGAATATTACAATGGCCAAAACTGAGGTACATAGTTCTATTGGTTTATTAGGTAACTATATGAATTTATTTCCAATTTTTTATAGATTGGATAACCCTTTAATTGATCTCACACATATCATGGGTTTTTTGGTGTGGAGTAATAGAAATATAGAATATTTTGGTGAATTGAATAGATGATTGGTCGATGATACTATTTTGAATTTACTATCAAGAAATGATGGGTTTGCGATACCTAGAGATGCATCAATGAATAGAATATGTTGTTTCCTTGTGAAAAATGATATGATTATTTCATATGCATCAAGGAATTTGAAGACCCATAAAAAATTTATCCCACTCATGTTCATGAGTTAGTAGTCATAAGAATTTATATGAAGATATAGATCCTCTATGTGATTGTTGAATGATATGAGATATATAATAATTATAAAAGTATAAAATATATCCTTACATAGAAAGAACACAACATATGGAAAATGTGAAACATGAGTTACTCAAATATTTTTATTTCTTAATACACTACAATATTAGAAAAGAAAATATTGTAGCACAATCATTAGGAAGGAAACATCATTAAATTATAACAAAAATATAGATTGAGAAATTTCATAAGCTCATTGATTTATTAAAAATTGATATGGGAATTGTTAAGGATTAGGATACATCTATCCTTTTTCAAATGATAGTTAAAATATCTTTACTAGAGATGAAATAAATTCTCAATCTGTTGATTAGTATTTTCAATAAAAAAGTAAAAACATTAGTGATGGAATATATTAATACATTATGTACGATAATGGAGTTATTATATTTGCAAATTGGTTATGTGTTCCATAAATAATGAATATAAAATATGAACTATTGGTTGATGGTAATATCTCAATCTTCACTATGATTCCAGTTTGTATCATGATGTATAGAGTTATAATGGAACATTTTTTTGTTGTAAAATATGAACGGAAATTTTTTGACTATGTGTCAATGTGTCTATATTATCAATAAATGATGGCGTAGAGACATTATAATAGAGGAGTCATCCAACCTATACCTATTCCTCAGTTGATTTGTTGGGTCATTATGATAGAAACTATCACAGGTCTATATAGGACACCTTTAAGGAATGATATGATATGGTTTATTGTTGATCATCATACAAAATCAAAATATTTTGTTTCTATAATATAATATTTATGACATAATGAGAAATAAAATCAATATATTAAGGGATTTATAAGGCATCATGGTGAACCTGTAACAGTTGTGACAAATCTAAATTCCAGTTTTAGAGAAAAATTATAGTAGATTCTTTAAAAGGCTATGTATTCTGAACTTCATTTAGGTAATCATTGTCACCATCAAACTTATGGATATTCTAAAAGGAATATTAAAAAATTAGAATACATGTTATAATAATACTCACAAGACATTAAAGGTATATTAGATTAGTATATACATTTGGTATAATTTTCCTTGAGTACTATTATCCTTTATAGTATTCAAAAGGATCCATAAAAAGCATTATATAGAAAGATATGTCGTACTCACACTTGTTTGGATGATGTGGGTTAGAGGAAAATAATAGGTCCAAAATATATTGAAGATACATCTATGAAGGTAAATAATAACTAGGATCATTTTAAAGTAGATCAATGTATGCAAAAGGGTATTTCCAATTACCAGAGTAAGGATTTGGTATTTTAAGGGTGATATAATATCTTTCGGAATATATCTCAATAGAGGGGTGTTATATGGTTCAATTAGAAAGGGAAACTGAGCCCTAAGTATATCAGACCATTGGAAAATCTATAAATAATAAAAGCTATAGCTTATCAAATAGAAATGACACCATGTGTCTCCTAAATATATGATGAGTTTCACAAATCATTGTTAAATAAGTACATGCCAGACCAAACTAAGTTACACAAATATAAAAAAATAGAACATGAACATGATTGGTATTAATAATATGATAATATAAAAAATCGTAACACAAGAGATAAAATATTGCGAAATCAGATTACTGTACCGGTAAAGGTTGTTTGGAGAAACCATAAAATAGTTTCAAAAATATTGGAACATGATGATGTTAGGAAGAAGAACCACCATCATTTGTTTAGAAGTATATATTCAAGAACCATTTTGAGGCAGAAAATTTTTAATGAGGGATCATATAAAACCACATGATTTTATGGTATGTATCTCTTTAAATAAATTTAATTTATTCAATATCTTATTATTCACACAACAATGAGTGTAAACGAACATTAATATAATATTAAATAGTAACTTATTCATTAGAATAGTAATCCAACCAATATAATTTTTCCTCACCTTTGATAGTATAGAAAAAATTTACCAATTTATAAATGGAAATATTATATAATTATATAATGGTTTATGTAAATAAAATTATAAAAAATTTAAATTAATTTTTTGTATTTTTGTGAAATATAAATGTTTATTACAATTTTGTAAATAATATAATGATATAAATAAATATTTATTTTCATAAAAGACATTCATTAATAAATTTTTATTTTATTAAGATTAGGAAATAGTTATATAATTCCTTATTTAATTTTTTAATGTGTCTTGAAATCATTTATAATATTAAAAAGGTTATTTTAAAAATAAATGTTGAATTTAATTATAAATAACTTTTCATTGATTTTGAAAATTATTCACATCAAATGGAGTTCATTTTTGAATTTTACAAGTAAAAAATTTTTGTGGTGTTTTTTATATTTTTCTAATATTATTGAATTTTTACTGAATATTGAAATACTGTAATTTTTTGTATTTATCATTTTAGTTAAATAAGTGAATTATTTAGTAATGGAAGATATCGGGATGATGTAATAACACACTTATTGGTTAGGATTTTTTTTGGGTTTAATTTAGGTTAAATTGGTAAATGTTGAATGGTAATGGGGGTTTATAGTGGATAGAACATGGGTTGGGAAAACCATACATTTTGTCCTAGGAAATAGTGTGACTTATTTCTGAGAAACATGTGGTGGAGCATTATAAGTGCACAGTTTTTCCAAACCATGCAACAACCCTACCAAAACCATGAAACTAGAGGTTGTTGGGATTTCAATGTTTGGGCATTGGCATGTAACATTTTGTGCCCACACAGAATAAACCATTCACCCCTAAGGGTATGAACATGGTTATGTCGCACGGTATGGTAAACCTTGTTCCATGTCCTAGGAAATTGTGCACACAAGTTCTATTCCCCCTAAAATTTTGATAAAAATACACAAACCCCCTAGGTTTAATCCCAATTGGACCCCACATTTCCTAAAATAAATTTCATTATTTTTTGAAAATTTCTAGAGTATTCCAATGATAATCAAACCCCTATAATGACGAATTCATTATTATATTGAAAAATCATCTCCTTTAATATTGTGATATTCCTCGTTCAGTTCTGAATCTCTCCCTCTATCATCAATATTTCTTGATGAAGTTGAATTCTTTTTTCTCTATTGGAGATCATTTATATCTATATTTTAATTGATTATATTACATTCATTCATGATTTTGGGTATTTTCTTTATATTATATGTGTTTTTGTTGTTTTTTCATTTCATATCAAATTGGAGATTTTGGGTTGGTGAATGTCAGTAAACGTCCTTCATGTATGTGATATAATTTTAAAATCCCATATAACTGATTATAAATGAGTTCATGTGATTTTCAAATATAAATTTATATGTTAGAATATTTCATTAAAAATTGTAATAAATAATTAGATTATTTAAAATTGTTATAATGATATTTTTTTATTATGTAATATTAAAATTGATTTATTAATCAGATTATGAAATTGATTCATTAACTAGATTACAAAATTGATTGATTAATGGTTTTTGTAATTGATAAATGACCCATGGGGTGTGGTGATGAGATTAAAAAGATGATTTATATTTTTTTCATACAGGATAAATGAAATTCTGAAATTTGTCAAATAATAAATAATTGTGGTGAATGATAAATAGTTATAAATATGAAACCATGAGAAAAGATAATTTAGTATGAATTGCGGGATGTTGACTCCTCAAAATTCTTATAGGGTTCCATAATTCAACTAAATTCCCCCAATAGTTTTATTTATTTTGTGTGATCACCAATTTGTCAGATATTGACCATTTTTCTAAATACCCACAGGCTACCGACCTCTACTCATGTCACCCATTGATTGAATGTGATATTGAAATGATTAAATTAATGGAATCCTATGATGGAATGTAATGTCCCATCCCTTTAGAGATAGTTCAGACTCCCACATGGGATGAAGATTGTATTGATAGTATGGGCATGATTATGAAACCATGAATTTTTTTGGTTAATTAAAGAATAATTTAATGTTAAAACTATTTAAATCACTATTTTATTTTATTATTTATACAAATAAATATATCATTGCAGAGTAGATTTGTTTTACATTTCATTGGTTATGTGGTACATAGTTTTACTCACACACTACTTTGGATGCATGACCAGTGCCAAATAGACATGATTTGTTCATTATAGGACAAGTGAATGGTCCTTATGATAGATAGTTTAGTTTGTTTGGAGTATTTATGATGGAACTAAACAATGATTTAAAACAACCTTGGATGTTTTTAGTGTTGATTTATTTTGGTTTCTCATTTTATATTTGGCACATTGTGGGAATGATCTATCTGTAACAAATATTTTGGATGATGATTTCCTAATATAGTTTCCCATGTTATATTGGTCCATTTTTTTTATATTATTATAGTTATTGTTTATTTTCCAATATATATTTTTTTATTTAAAAATTTATTACATGGAGAAATATGGTATAATCTAATATTAGACCCTCTTTTATTGATGGAAGTATATGTCATACCAAGATGTGTGAATGTGGTTATTTATCCAAATTTCATGGCGCACATGTATTTGGAACTCAGGATGGGATGTTAATATGTGTTATAAAAAGATATTTTTTACTTTAATTTTTTTATCTTATGACTTGGGAAAGGTAGAAAGGTGATTTGGAAGAGTCATTCCATGGTCATGAGATCAATCTTTGGAGTAGCTGACCAGGGTATAGGAGAAACTCCATTTAAGTAGGGTAGGATTGATGTTATTTTTTTGTTACAGTTTGATTTAATTTGACCTAGGGTGATACAATTTTTTTGGTGAAATTACTTTTTCTAGGATTTTTTATTGATGACCTGGTATTGAATGTGAGTTTTAAATACATGCATAATTCTAGGAATAAATGAATTATTCTAGCATTTTTCATTTTAATCAGAAATAGAAAAGTACGTTTTTGTATCATTTTTAAATGATTTTTTTCATTAAATGTTTAATTCAATTGAAAGGGTGCTAAATGAAAATGTTAAAATTTTAAAATAATGCAAAAATGCTTAATATAATGGATAAATGGGTGACTTATTGGAAAACATGATATATGTTAATGTTTTACACTATGTTTTCCATGAAATTGATGAGGGATGGTTGAGGGTTCTGATAGAGCCTCAGTTTTGACTGTGTAGTGGTGTATGGGGGATTATTTATTATATATTTATGTAAATTAATCTTACATAAATGGGATAATGATGTGGTATGTATTAATTTTAATTTGGATTATAAGTATATTCATTCACAATGAAACGTGATTATAGGATGATTTGTGGATATTGCAAGAATTGTTCCTCTAGTAGTGGGTCCTGGGGATCTAATAGTGTCTAGTGAAGGATCCATATAAATGTTTAATGTGAACATTTCTATCAATATATAGTCTATAGAAAGCATCCCAGGGTGGGTTGTATGGATCATGTTAGATATTCCAAAGGAGTTTGAGTTAATGAACCATCTTAGTGTAAGGTTGATACCTCTTGTGCATGTTCATTGTAATGCCCCGACCCCAGTTACCCAGAGTCAGTGCATTATTATATAACAATGGCATAATCACAAGAAAGATCAAATCTCAAAATACCGATTAGTTTAGTAGCCTTGGAAACAATAGATATATTCATAAATTTTTACTTTAAATCATAAAAATAAAAACTACAACATCATAGTCTTCATAGTCCACACTCTTATACCCATATACTATCCCTGCAGGTTATTCATAATTTAATTCTTCACATCCTCAGAAAAATAAAACATAGAAAAGGGGTGAGCTCAAATGCCCTGGAAGGATAACAATATATCGGAAACATTCATAAATAAGAATAATCATTTAAGGTAATATATAACTAAATCAAAAGCCTTTTAAACTAGAACTTCAACATAGTATGGAAAAAATATAATGAAATAATACCATTTACATATTCATATTTATATTCTACTAATCTAATAATCACATGCAATATCAATAACAACATTTATAATGATGCAATGCATAATGCCAAACTATCATAACCACATAGCCAAGGCCTCGTTCCAAGACTACAAATACAATTTTTCCAAGGCCTTGTACCAAGACACTAGTTTGTCTCATGATACCTACCAATGCATTGAAGAGAAATAGCGGGCTCCACCCGTTACATATTAAGTACAATGCATTCCTCATATGAACAGGGTTAAACATAACATAAACATTCATATTAAAACTAGAATACGAAATGTCAACACTTTCTCCATAAACCATGAATGGTATAAAAATAACACATCCACAGTCAAACAAATCCCAAAACATTCAATACCATATGGAAGTTTTTTATCATAATAAATCAACTTCAAATAAGCTTAAAATCCATCAAAAAATGATGACATAGATGAAATCAAAACTATTTGATAGAAATATCCATTTTTATAAATAATTTAAATGTCACATAATTATAAAATAAGACATTTACTTTGAAAATTTTCTTATAAGCTTTTATGTGAAGCTTCGATGATTTTATAACTGCGGAAAATAGCCGCACCTGCAGTATAAGTTAAAAAAACATTCTTACCATAATTTTTTCAAAAAGGTTAAAAAGCACCTTGTTTGGAAAACAAAAGAAAGATTTCTTTATAAACATCATATAAAAAGTCAAACAAGGGTATAAATGAAATTAAACCATATTCTATAAAATATTATTAATGTTTCGAAATAAATTTTTAAGATACATGGATGTGGATGATAAAGAGGTCCTAGTAGATAATTACATATAAACAACCTCGGATAATGAAGAGATTGTGAAATAAACCCTTACCATGTACTTTTCCATGGTTGGGGTAGGATAACCTCCTGTATAATGGTGAAATAATTGTTACTAAATTATAAAAGAATCATATACATTAATATGATATCATATATGATCTTTTAACATTGATTTGTTAATAATATCTTAGTATTATCGTTGTTTCGGGTGTTAACTTACTCATTTTATTTTTTATGTTTTGTTACGTAAGCCGTGTTTTTAAAGGATAGGTTGTATCTTAATCATATACAGAATGATATCAAGTCCTTAGATACTATTATTAATCATCAATTGAGAATTAGACTTCAACGGATACGATGGAGAATGAATCTCATCGCGTTCGTGGAGACGGTAGTCCAAACATACGCACGAGGGACAATATCATTCTTTTGATATTAAAATAATATATAATTGGATGGTATATCATATATACAGAATAATTATCATGTTATATTTATTATTTACATGAATCAAAAATTATTATTATACCAATCCATATAATAATTTATTGAATAACAGTTAGAACACGACGTGGAGATGGTAAGCCGTACGTATGCACGTATGCTGACATGTTATTCAAGGGATGGATAGAATATTGAATATGGTTGTACCATATTTATAATAATATCAATGTATATATAATATACTGGAGTTATTATTTTAGAATGGTAATAACAATGAAAGAATAAGATGAAGAAGAAATGAATATTAAAAAGGGTGGTGAAAACATTACATCTTCTTTGGGTTCATCCTTTGGATTTTCTCAAAAGGGCTCCTTATGATGGAATTATGACTAAATTAAGGCCTCTAGGATGAAGTGAGGGAAGTTTATAGAGTATGTGGTCAGTGTTTGGCCGAGCCAAATGGCTTTGAACGTGTGAATTAATGAGAAGGGGGAGTGCCCTTTTATAAGAGGGGTGAGGGGCACCTTTGGAAAAGCTAGAAATATTATTTTATAATAAATTCATATTCGGTTTCTAATGTCTCCAAAGTGTATTATTAAAAGGTTAAGGTGGGGATGGGTATAAAAACACTCAAAAAATAGAATTTATACAGGTTGGGTCATTATATTAACCTTATATTTTATTTTTAACTCTTAGATAATTAGATTGACACTTACCATGTCACTTTGTATTTTTATATTATATAGTTAATAAACATACTATATACCTCCAAGAGACCCCGAAGTGGTCTGTTAATGATAAAACTATCATTATATAAGTCTCTTGCCCAATCCTTAGATTTTTAAGAATTTAATATCAATTAATAATATAATATTTGTTTTAAAAACTCTTTTATGTCAATTTTGACACTATTCAGTAATTGATTTTTTTAAAAATCACAACAGAAGTATTACTTAGAAAAAAGTTAATTAAAAAAAATCCTAAAATGTCATATTTTTCTATAAAATTAGTTTAATTCATAAAAAGTCTCAAATTATTACTATTTGGGTATTTCTAATGTCAATTATTTTAATTTTTCACTATTATGGTAATTACTGCATCATCATTGTGTCATAAATAAATTAAACTATATAATGTCTAAAAATTATAAATAAAATATAACTATGTATGAAATCTTTTTATATTTCTAATTAATATTCATAATCGAATTTATCTTATGTGTAGCCCTATATTAAAAATGATTTAGTAAATAAACATTGATTTTAACTCTTTTAACTATTCTTTTAATTAAATAATAATAAATGTCCTAATCTTATCCAAATGGACCTAAATGATAATATTTTATTCCTAAAGTTGTTTTTGGTCGAGATACACTTCTCCAAAAAAATTAGGTCATGTTTTAGGGTAATATTAATATCATTTTTACCCTTAATTACCCTGTTTACTTTAAACCGTGGTAAATAAATGTAAAAAGTTACTATTTACCAAAAATTATTTTCATCTCAATGAACCACAGCTTACTCCTTCATATTAACTGTGTCTCTATGATTTTCGAAATTCCACTCACAGAAGCGGTAAAATTATGTTTTATGAATAATTCAGTTTTTTTAACTACCACTTAGTGGTTTCACTATTCATCAAAAAATGAAGTTTTTCAAAAAAATACCAAAAATTCACCCTAGGCTAATTTTGATATTCCTAATCCAAAAATGAAGTCCATTTTGAAAAATAAAATTTATAAATTTCAAAAAGTGGGATTTACTATTCATAACAGCGAGTTTGATTGGTTGTGATGTGTTAGAACTCGATGTTGCGTACAACACATGGTATAGCATTATTCAAAGAGAAGCATACCATAGAATCTTGGGGTGTTACATTTCCCCTCCTTCAAATAATTACATCCTCGAAATTTCTAGATTACAATCGCATGAAAAGACTCGGGTGGTTCTTCATCATAAGTTCCTCGAGTTCCCATGTTGCCTCTTCCATCTTATGGTTTCTCCACACGAATTATACCAGACGAGTCATCCAATTTCTCAATACTTGTTATATCATATCAAGAATCTTGACGGTCTCTTCGCAATAAGACATATTAGGTTCCAGTTCTAATTCCTCATTGGTGAGTACATGTGTTGGGTCAGGCATGTATTTTCTCAATAGTGATATGTGGAACACATCATGAACTTTGGGGAGATATGGCGGCATTGCCAAACATTAAGCTACAACCCCAATTTGTTTTAAAATTTCTAAAGGTCAGATGTACCTTGGACTCAATTTACCTTTCTTACCAAAACGTATGAATCCCTTCCATGGAGATACCTTCAGGAAAACATGATCACCGACTTTAAATTCCAAATCCTTCCTTCGATTATCAGCATAGCTCTTCTGCCTACTTTGAGATGCTTTGATATGGTTTTGGATTACCTTAACCTTTTACATCATTTCCTCCACCAGTTCTAGGCCTAAATGTTTTCTTTCACCAATGTCATCCCAACAGATTGGTATGCGACATCTCTTTCCGTATAACCCTTCATATGGTGCCATCTGAATACTCGAATGAAAGCTATTGTTATAGGAAAATTCTACCAGAGGTAAATATTGATCCCACATACCCTGAATGTCAAGTGAGAAGGATCTCAACATGTCTTCTATGGTTTGAATAGTTCATTCTGATTGTCCATCTGTTTGGGGGTGGTAGGAAGTGCTCAAATGAAGTTCAGTATCCAAGGCTATCTGAAGACTTTTCCAGAATCTTTAAGTAAAACGGGGATCAAGATCAGAAACAATTGATAGGGGTACTCCATGAAGTCTCACCACTTCATTAGTATATAGTCTTTCTAGATGTTCCAGTGGTAGATCTTCACTTATAACAAGAAAATGTTCGGACTTGGTAAGATGATCAACAATAACCCATATTGCATCATTCGTTCTAGAAGTCTTTGGTATCCCCATGAAAATGTCCATCACAATATTTTCCCATTTTCACTCCGGTATGGGAAGAGGTTGCAATACACCACTAAGTTGTTGCCTTCTGGCTTTCACTTGTTGAAAACCCATACATCTTGACACAAAATCAGCCATCTCCTTCTTCATGTTATCCCACCAAAAATGTTCCTTCAAGTCTCTATACATTTTGGTACTCCATGGGTGTATAGAGGAATTGGAACTATGAGCATCATCCAGCAATTCCCTTTTTAGATCAGGTAAATCAGGAACACAAAGTCTCTTCCCGAATTTCAAAATTCATTCTTCACACACAAAGTCTCTCAATCTCCCATCATTCACAGATATAATCTTCTTCTGAAATTCTTCATCATCGGTCTAAGAACTCTTAATCCTTTCTAGTTACGATGTTTTGGCAACCATTTGAAAAAGAATTGATGTTTCACCTTCCGTGGTTATTCCCGTGTCAGTCTTCACTATATCCATAAAAATTGGATCCCTTTCAATTCTCATATTACTCAAAACTCCATGGTATTTTCTGCTCAAAGAATCTTCCACCGTATTTTCTTTCCCCGGGTGGTATTTTATCGTACAATCATAATCCATGAGTAATTCAAGCCATCTCCTTTGCCTCATGTTGAGTTCTTTTTGTGAGAATGTATATTTCAAACTCTTGTGATCAGTATAAATGTCACATTTTTTACCATTGAGGTAGTTCCTCCATATATTCAAAGCAAAGATCACAACTGCTAACTCGAGATCATGAGTAGGATAGTTTTGTTCATGAATTTTTAAATATCGTGATGCATAGGAAATAACAATCTCATTCTGTATAAGGACACTACAAAGTCCTTTCTTCGATGCATAACTGTAAATAACGAACCCATCATTCCCCGATGGTAGAGTCAATATAGGAGCATTGACTAATCGTCTCTTAAGTTCATCAAAACATTATTCACACTCTTTTGTCCAAACAAATTTAACCCCTTTTCATGTGAGCTTCGTTAATGGGTAAGCAAATCGGGCAAAATTCTGGACGAAACATCAATAATAACCTGCCAAACTAGTAAAACAGTGTACCTCAGTTATACTCGTAGGTGCTGACCATTCTTGGATTGCCATAGTCTTAGAAGGATCAATAGGGATTCCATCTTTAGAGACAATATGTCCACGAATAGAAATCTCTTGAAGCCAGAATTCACACTTTCTAAAATTCCAATATAATTCATGTCTTCTCAGATTCTTCAGGATAATGTGCATGTGATTTTCATGATCTTCGTAGCTTTTGGAGTATACCAAGATATCATCAATAAATACCACCACAAATTCATAGAGATATTCCTTGAAAACTCTATTCATCTGATCAATGAATACAGAGGGTGCATTAGTCAATCCAAAAGGCATTACTGTAAACTCATAATGCTCGTACCTAGTTTGAAATGATGTCTTTGGAATTTCTTCCTTCTTGACACACAAATGATGGAATCCAGATCAAAGGTCAATCATTGAAAAGTATTGACCTCCATCCAGTTGGTCAAATAAGTCATCAATGTGAGGTATGGGATAGTTGTTTTTTATTGTTATAGCATTAATAACCTTGTAGTCGATACATAACCTCATAGATCCATCTTTCATTTTAACAAAATGAACAGGGGATCCCCATTGAGAAACACTAGGGTGAATAAATCCATTATTACTCAATTCCCCTAGTTGATTCTTTAGTTCAACTGATTCTACAGTGGCCATTCTATAAGGGGTCTTCGATATAGGCCTTGATCCAGGAATTAAATCAATGGAAAACTCAACTTCTCTTTCTGGAGGATGTCCTAGTAAATCTTCTGGAAACACATCTACATATTCTTTCACACTAGGTATATCCTCTATTTGATCATTCCTTTCCTCACCCATTGTAATTTCATCCTCTTCCTCCCCAATAATTGAATTTAGTTGAGCTACTAGGGGTGGATCTAGATAAGAATTAGGTGGTGGTGATTCTGCACTAAAGATAAGGTGTTCCTTATCATCATCATCAAATATATTAACCTCCTACTTCTTACAATAAATCTTTGCATCATGGTCCAAAAGGTAGTCCATACCGATGACTATATCAAACTCAATCATAGGTATGACGATGAGATCAGCAGATAGAGAACATTTATGTTCTCTAATGGGGACTAATTCACAAAACATTGTTGTAATAATACTTCCCTTAGGAGTTTTAATTGAAAACTCCATTGTAAAATAAAATTGGAAATATCTAATTTTCATAGAAAACTGTGAAGATATGAGACAATGCAATGATCCAGAATCAAATAATGTATTTCCTAAACTTGAGGAAAGCATTAAATTACCTGCCACCATGTCTTTCGGAGCATATACCTCACCAGTAGTGATAGCATAAGCTTGTACTTGATCCTGTGGCCTTTTTTGAGTTAAGTTCCCCTGAAGATTAGGAAATTCATTAGCATAATGTCCCATATCCCTGCAATTGTAGTATTGGACATTGGTAGATTCCTTCTTCCCCTTACAATCACGAGCTTGGTGGCCTTTTTCACCACACTTGTAACAGACTCCCGTTCCATTTAAGAAATTACTAGGGTGTTTCATCCCACATTTACTGCAAGATGGATATTCAACTTTTCCCTTCTTCCCTTTATTTCCATTCCCAAATTGAGCGGAAGATCTCTTCTTCTCTTGCTTTGCTTTAAAGTCATATGACTTAGATATTTCTTTCTCTGTCTTGATAGAACATGATACAATGTCTTCGTACGATAAGAAGGATTGTGAGACTAATTCTCGACAGAGAAATAGTTTTAACCCATAAAAGAAACGATCAATATTACTTCATGGATTACGTATATAATCTCCAACATACCTTGACAGCCTTGTAATGTTATCCTCATACTTTGCGACATTCTCATCCTCCTTTTGTCTCATTCTCAAAAATTGTCTTTCCATAACTTCTTGATGGTCATGAGGAAAGTATTTTTCTAAAAACAGATATTTTAACTCCCTCCATTCCATATTTGATACCTCATCATCTTCCTTCATGTTTTGAATCAATGTCCATCATTGATCAACATGTCCAGTGAGGCGTTAAACTGCCATGATAACTTTTTCCCTTTCACTACTTCCCAATGCCTGAAATATTTTCTCCCGGGAACTTATCCATTGCTCAGTTACCAATGGATTTGTACTCCCGTTGAATGTTGGTGGTTGTTTCCTTATTAAGGGATCTAAAATTGAACCTCCATGCTGTGGATCAGGGTGCTCCATATGGGTAAGGTTATTATTCATAACCTGAGTGAGTTTTCCCAGCATGGTGATTAGTTGATCAGCACTAGTTTCATCACCCGCTCCACTATAATTATCTTGAGTAGGAGGGAAATACCTACATGGAGTGCGTGCATTGATACAGTTTTCATTTCTTCCACTAGGCGCCATTTATAAATAATGGGATAAACAAGATCAATTTAGGAATCAAAATACATTATTCCATACTTATAAAACACTTAACATAAATTGAACTATTTATGGATATAATCCATAATCATAAAAATGTTTTCATTGAGGAAGTATATACTCATAAACCATTCATAATGATATGTAAAGAAAATGAGAGTTATCCTAAGCATATCCCCCGGGAGTTTCGTAACCAAGAGTGCAGCAAGGCCTGTTGTCGTGCACCAGTTCCCGTTTGAGTCTAGCTCAAAGCGGTGTTTTCGGGTTTTACCCCAAGGTACATCTGTGCCAGAGCTTCCTCTACCTGCTCGTATGCAGAAATGGATGTATTTCTTGGAAAACTCACAAAATATCTACAATACCAAAATTCTAGGAAGTTATTCTATATCAATCCTCAAAGTCCATCTTAAATCTATGTTCTCTAATCAGAGTTTATCTAAATCTAGCTTCCAAGGCTTGTACTAAACCTCACTCTGATACCAACTGTAATGCCCCAACCCCAGTTACCCAGAGTCAGTGCATTATTACATAACATTGGTATGATCATAGGAAAGATCAAATATTGAATGACCGATTTGTTTAGTAGCCTTTCAAACACTAGATATATTCATACATTTTTACATTACATCATAAAAAAAATTACAACAACATAGTCTCCAAAATCCACACTCTTATCCCCTCATATTATCCCTACTGGTCATTCATAATTTTCTTCTTCACATCCTGGGAAAAATAAAACATAGAAAAGGGGTGAGCTCAAATGTCCAGTAAGAATAAAAATATAGGAGGAACTTTCATAAATAAGAATAAACATTTAAGGCAATATATAACCGAAACAAAAGTCGTTTAAACTGGAACATCAACATATTATTGCAAAAAATAAAATGAAATAATTCCATTTACTTATTCACATGGATATTATACTAATCAGATAATCACATGCAATATAAATAACCACTTTTATAATGATGGAATGCATAATTCCAGACTATCATAACCACATAGCCAAGGCCTCGTGCCAAGACTACAAATAAGATTTTTCCAAGGCAATATGACAAGACAATAGTTTTTCTGATTAGAGCCACCGATGCATCGAGGAGCTATAGCAGGCTCCACCCATCACATATTAAGTCCAATGCATTTCTCATATGAACAAGTTTAAACATAACATAAACATTCGTATTAAAACTAGCATAGGAAATGTCAATACTTTCTCCATAAACCATGAATGGTATAAAAATTACACATCCAAAGTCAAACAAATCACAAAACCTTCAATATAGTATGGAAGTTTTGTATCATAATAAATCAACTTCAAAAAAGTTTAAAATCCATCAAAGGATGTTGACATAGATGAAATCAAAACGATTTGAGAGAAATATCATTTTTTTAATCATTTAAAAGTCACATAATTATAAAATAAAACATTTACATTGAAAATTTTCTTATAATCTTGTATGGGAGGATTCGAAGATTTTATAATGGCGGAAAATAGCTGCACCCGCCGTATAAGTTAAAAAAACATTCTTACCTTAATTTTGTCCAAAATGTTAAAAATCACCTTGTTTGGAAAACGACACAATGATTCCTTTATAAACATCTTATAAAACGTCATACAATGGTATAAATGAATTTAAACCATATTTTGTAAAATATTAAGATTATTTTTAAATACATTTTTAGGAAACATGGATGTGGATGATAAAGAGGTCCCAATAGATAATTACGTATAAACAACCTCGGATAATGAAGATATTGTGAAATAAACCCTTACCTTGTACTTTTCCTAGGTTGGGGTATGTTAAAATAATGTATAATGGTGAAATAATTATTATTAAGTTATACATGAATCCTATACATTAATATGATATCATATCTGATCTTTTAACATTTATTTGTTAATAATATCTTAGTATTATCGTTGTTTCTGGTGTTAACTTACTCGTTTTATTTTATATGTTTTATTACGTAAGCCATGTTTGTCATGGATAGGTTGTATCTTAATCATATCCAGAATTATATCAAGTCCTTAGATATTATTATTAATCATCAAATTAGAATTATACTTGAATGGATACGATGGAGAATGCATCTCATCGTGTTCGTGGAGACGGTAGTCTGTACGTACACACGAGCGACAATATAATTCTTTTTATGTTACAATAATATATAATTGGATGGTATATCATATATAAAGAATCATTATCATGTTATATTTATTATTTAGATGAATTAGACATCATTATTATACCCATCCAAATAATAATTTATTGAATAACAATTACACCACGACGTGGAGACGGTAAGCCGTACGTACGCACGTATGGGGACATGTTATTCAAAGGATGGATAGAATATTGAATATGGTTGTACAATATTTATAATAACATCAAAGTATATATAATATACTGGAGATATTATTTTAGAATATTAATAACAAAGAAAGAAGAATTTGAAGAAGAAATGAGTTTGAAAAGGGGTGGTGAAAACATTACATCTTCTCTGGGTTCTTCCTTTTGATTTGATCAAAAAGGCTCTATAGGTTGGATTTCTGACTACAAAAGGCCTATAGGATGAAGTTAGAGATGTTGAGAGAGAATTTATCAGATTTTGGCCAAGCCAAATGGATTTTATGGTGTGAATTAAAGATAAGGAGGAGTGCACTTTTATAATAGGGGTGAGGGGAACCTTTGGAAAAGCTAGAAATATTATTCTATAATAAATTCATATTCGGTTTATAATGGCTCCAAAGTGGATTATTTATAGGTTAAGGTGGGTATGGGTCAAAAACCACTCAACCAATATAATTTAGATCGGTTTGGGTCATTATATTAACCTTATCTTGTAGTTTTAACTCTTAGTTAATTTGTTTGACACTTACCGTGTCAGTTTTTATTTTTATATTATATAGTTAATAAACATACTATATACCTTCAAGAGACCCCCTAGTTGTCCATTAATGATACACCTATCATTATATAAGTCTCTTGGCCGAACCATATATTTTTAGGAATTTAATATCAATGAATAATATTATATTTGTTTTAAAAACTCTTTTATGTCAATTTTGACACTATTCAATAATTTATTTTTGTAAAAATCACAACAGAAGGATTACTTCGAACAAAGTTAATTAAAACAATAATAACATGTCATATTAACCTATAAAATTATTTTAATTCATAAAAAGTCTCAAATTATATTTATTTGGGTATTTATAATATCAATTATTTTAATTTATCAATATTATGGTAATTACTGCATCATCATTGTGTCATAAATAAATTAAATTATATAATGTCTAAAAATTATATATAAAATTTAATTATGTATGAAATAATTTTATATTTTTATTGAATATTTATAATCGAATTTATCTTATGTTTAACCCTATATAAAAAATGTTATAGTAAATAAGCATTGATTTTAACTCTTTTAACTCTTTTTTGAATTAAATAATAATAAATGTACTAATCTAATCCAAGTGGACCTAAATGATAATATTTTATTCCTAAGGTTGAATTTGGTCGAGATACACTTGTAAAATAGAATTAGTACATGTGTTAGGGTAATTTTAATATCATTTTTACCCTTAATAACTCTATTTACTTTAAACCGTTGTAAATAAAAGTAAAAAGTTACTATTCACCAAAAATTATTTTCATCTTAATGAACCAAATTTTACTCCTTAATATTGACCGTGTCTCTCAAATTTTCAAAATTCCACTCAAATGAGCGGTAAAATTATGTTTTATGAAAAATAATGTTTTTTAACTAACAGTTAGTGGTTTCACTATTTATCAAAAAATGAAGTTTTTTAGAAAAATACCAAAAATTCACCCTAGGCTAATTTCGATATTTCGATTCCAAAAAATTAAGTCCATTTTGAAAAATAAAATTTATAAATTTCAAAAAGTCGGTATTACTATTCATAACAGGTAGTTTGATTGGTTGTGGTATGTTAAAACTCGATGTTGCGTACAACACACGCTATTGCATTATTCAAAGAGAAGCGTACCGTAGAAGCTTGGGGTGTTACCTTCGTTGGCAGCATGGGAACCACCATGAGTGCACATGGAGAGCGGGAGACTTAGATGTGGGCTCTGTAGCCCCACTTGTTCCCTTAGTTGCGAGTTGTGGCTTACAGGGACGTAGAGCCCTAAGGTGGGGAGAATGTAAAGGAACAAGATTAGCATGTAAGTATTTTTTTTTAAATAAATGGGATATTTATAGGTCCGAAAAATCTGATGGTGTGCGATTCTGAGGCTCGGAGTGCCTGCAATGATCCGTCAATGTTTTTGTTATGATTATGTTAACTCATGTAGGCAGTTTTCTTGAAAAAGTAAAATAACTCATGAACTGTAACTCGGATCAGAATTTTGAGGTATCCGTTGCTCTCATGATGGCGGGTTTACCCTTGGTGCGACTTAAGATTAGTCAGCACATGCCTCTTGTGAGGAAGACCAATAGTGTCATAATCGTAAATAAAATAATAAAATAAATTATTTAATTTTTGGAATTATAACTCACAAATAGTAACTCATATTAATTATCCAAGACCACCACTGAACTCATGAGTGTATGCTTTCATTATGAATATACTAACATTGTCCAGTACGTGCCACCAATGAATGTTAGTTTTTGGACGCAAATTAAATAATTAAGTGACAATTTGTTTATTGTAAAAATAATAACTTCTAAGCGGTAACTCGGATTGAAAATACTAGATTTCAATTGGGTTCCTTGGCATGTGTTCCACCTAGGCAGAGCCTAACATTGACCGCAGTAAGTCAAGGGTGACTGATAATGGTTTTTTGATCTTTTTATTGGGTACCTTTAGTAAACGTGCGAGCGGCGTTTCATATATTTTGAACTAGTTCTCAGAATTGAAATCCGAGGGAACTTTTGAACTCGCAATGTCGGTGATTTCTTAGTGAGACATTCACCACAGTTGCATTCTAACCTGAATGGAAGATTGTTTTTGGGTTTTTTAAATAAAATTTAATAAAAATAAAGTGTCTTTATTTTTATTTTTTGGTGGTAAAAACCTTCAAGTGGAGGTTATAGGTGGGACACACCAATACATAACCTCCCTTAGGAGGATATTATTTGGTTGGGCCAACCTGATGTTTAAAACATCTTGTAATCAAATAGGTGGGTCCCATATTGGCTTTAACCACATAAACTCCCCAAAAATGTGGGAACTCTGGAACTTCCCTATAGTGGGTCCAATTCACCAAAAAATTAATTAATGGATTCAATTAGTTAACTTATGAAATATTTTTTATTCTTTCCAACCATTTAAATAATAGTGAGCTTATTATTTTTGGTGGACATAAAATTTTGGGGAGCATGAGAGAAGGCTTGGAGAAACCTTGGAGAACTTCATCCTTGCAACGAAGATCCACCGAAGAACGACACACTTCTCCTTTGATCTTCGACTGAGGAAAAAGAGAAGGAGCGGACCACGAATAACACCGAAAACGCTTCTTCCTCGGTCACCGACCATTGCTGATTCTTGACGTCAACAGGACAACGTCCGCCTTACCGCAAACCCAACAATGATCACTGAAATCGAGGTGGGTGGATTTGAGTTATTTTATATATGAGTTTTAACCTCCGTTGTTTGTCTTTCAAATTTATGGATTATGAAATGACACATTTTATCACCATGTTGTGGAGTGATTGGACCGCATGAACATTCCCTGATCCTCCCCCTTTGGTTTTTCATGTTGTCGACGATGGAGGCAGACCATGAAGAAGCCGGTGGCACAAGGCCGCTAGGTCGCCACAATGGAGCGGCCCCACCGAGCCGTGCATGGAACCTAGTCACGGCCATGCAGGCCGTGGCGGTGCTGGAGGGGTGCGGTGTCGTCGCACCATGCTGGAAGATGGGGGGTCACAGCCAGGAGGGCCGTGATAGTTGGACGATGAGTGCAGCATCGTGGCACGACATGGAGGAGCTGGAGGTCGCGGCTAGGTCCGGCCGCGGTAGAGTTGGCACAACACCATCTTCACACATGGAGGTTAGCAAAACCGCGGCGCCGTCACGCCATGGTGGGGGATCTAGGGGTGGCCGGATGAGCCGGCCACCGGTGCGTGCTATAGGAGGGACCCCTCGGGACCCACGGGTCACCTGAACCAGTGCTTAGAACCAGTTCCGTTTGACAATAGGGGGAGCAACACCACCTCCCACGCGTGGCCAGCCAGACCACAATGGCCGGCCAACCCTACCACGGGGGGCGGCCAGGCAGGCCACACATGCCATCCAGCCAGGCCATGTGCACTGGCCAGCCAGGCTATGCGGGCTGGCCAGCAAGGCCACGCGGGCCATCGGGTCGGGCCTCCCCCTCGTTTCGGGGAGCTATAGGGCCAGACCACCTATTGAGGCTGGGCCGACCACTCGGTCTAGGCTGCCCCCTTGGACCGGGTTAGACCCGCGGACCGGGTAAGTCTCTGGTTTAGACCAGGTTGGGCCAGGTCAGTCTGACTCGATCTGACCGGACCCAGACCAATTTGGCCATTTTACACCTTTTCGCCCCAATCTTGGGCTACTAGTGTCCGTTTGACGAACCGCCTATGGAAATGGAAGGATTTGAGCGAGGAGGTTCATTTTTCATACCCCACTTGTGGTTAGGACACAGTTGTGGTACGGTCATGTAGGATTGAACAAAAAATCCAACCGATCGCCTAGGACGGAAATTCCAATAACTCACAGACCGGGCATCTGATTGATGCACCATATATTGCGTTGTCACCCCTATGAAGAGGCGGTCATTTGAGATAATTCTACTCGGGACTTCGTGATAGTTGGAGTTCAACTAGTATATCATGGAGCATATCCTTCCATATGTGAAAAGACATTGTACGGAGGCCTTGTAGCTGGAAGTGAGGCAGAGGTTGGTGACAAAACATACGGAGGATAGTACCGAGCGATCCTGTGTAAGTCAGATCCTGTGTGGGTTAGCGCTCAACACTCCTTTGTGGGTCAGTACATACCAATACTGTGTGCGTAAGATGCTATGTGGGTCAGTGCTCAACGATTTAGTGTGGGGCAGCACATAACGATCCTGTGTGGGTCAGATCCTATGTGGGTCAGTGCTAAGTGATCTTGTGTGGTTCAGTTCATACCAATCCTATGTGGGTCTGATCCTGTGTGGGACATTATGGGGGTTAGTACCTATTGATCTTGTGTGGTTCAGAATCTGTATGGTAAGAAGCCATACCTCTTGTCTGAATAAGATGATCTAGCTTCACAACTAATCATCTGCACTTCTATACTACACGAAAAATCTTGGTTTGAGCCGAGTCAATTACCTTTGTGTTTTCCTCATGATTGAGATGGGTTACTAGATAACATATGTATATGTATGGGAATATACCTATGTAATGGTTATCCATTGATTCATACTTTTGGTTTATACTTGTTGGATTTTGTGAGACCATGATGGTCTATGGGTCCCTAGTCAGTATCTTTATACTCACCCCTGCACGGGCTTTGCCCGCACCTCGTTGTGTTGGATGCAGATGATGGACAACACTGACTGTGGTGGAGTGTACAAGGACTGGATGGTACCCGGAGGTGGACATCATAATGAGTCAGTACATGAAGGAGATAGATGGACATGGAGCACTGAGGAGGCTATTTGTACCTACCCTTCAGGTAGTATCTGTGTTGGACGATCCAGGAGCCGTTAGACACCTTCCATCTTTTTGTCATTTACTTGTACTTTACTTTTGGGCTTGTATTTTCGGCCCCATTTTCTTTCCAGCACATCTTTTGTATAGAGTTTCTACATAGTGTCTTGCTTCAAGCTGTGTGATCTATTATGTGTGTTTACTTTTATAAAGGCAATGCCTTCCCAGCTTAGGGATTTACGCCTTTGGTGCTAGATGCTAGCCCCTGGCCTATGGAAGGAAGACTTGGGGTAGTCACGACACAAGTCCCGATGATGGGTCGTGACATTATTTATGTGTCTGAGTATGTCTCAATTGATTTATCCAGTTTTATTTTCAAATATTGAATATTGTAAATTTAAATTATGGGTTGAATACCATAATATAAACCAAATGAAAATGATGAATAGGTAAACACTTATATATATTGGTTACCTATTTTCTGAATTTATAGGATGTTGTGTGTTAAAAATGATATACCTGCGATTAGGGTATCATCACTTGTGAGTTAGGCCATATGATATTCCATAGTCTGATTTCATTAGAAGGTATAGACTATATGAGTTCATCATGAGGGTTTTTGGAATAAAAAATGGTCATTCTATATTTATGTTATGTTAAAATAAATCTTAAACACATACATATATCTTATAGTGGTTATTATCAAGGATGACATCTTGGTGTGCATAAATATTCATGGTGATTATTCCTAAAATCATGTCATAGTCATTTGTACCCAGAGATAGAATCATCTATACACTATTATAATTATGTTTTAATTATAAATTTATAGGGTACATTTCATGGTGCACATCATTGTACAGTAATTTGTTTCTGTATAACCATAGAAAGTAATATTAATGGATTCTTGGGAGAATCCATGAATGATTTTTTATCCTATTCTTTCTAGTTTTACTGGTTTATTATCAGAGGTTCAACCAGGTCTTCTCCCACTTTAAAACACCATTTTGGGGATTGAAATAGGAAGATATTATGTTTTAATGGTCTATAAAATGTGATAATGATTTCAATAAATTTATGTAGTGCATGAATAATCCACCAATTATTATCTTACCTTAGTTGGGTGAGGAGTATACTATGTTTTGTGATGCATCTAAGATAAGACTAGTTGTAGTGGTGATGTAAGAAGATTAATTTGTGGAGTGTGGGACATGGTAGTTGATGAAACAAGAGAGGTATTACCCTATGATTGACCTCCAATTACGTTATTTGGTTTATGAATTGAATTTTTGGTGACATTATCTGTTGGAAAAAAAGTTTTAGGTATTTTCTAATCACATCAGTTTAATGTAAATCCTTTTGCATTGATAATTGAATATTCGAAAGTAGTGGCGGGATGATTTTATGAAATTATTTTATTTGGGTATAGAATATAAACATAGTAAGGGAAACATGGTTTCTAACACATTGGGGAGGGAAATGAATTATTAGAATGTTCATGATTCTTGTTATGAGTGGATGGTGATGACCTTGGTGAAAATAAGCCTATTGTGGTTTGGGAGTGCTGGGAGACATTAATCTTAATATTAGTTTCAGCAGAATTCAAAATTTTGAAATTGATTGGGTAGATTCAATTTGATTTTGTAGAGTATACGGCATTGAGGGAAATCATTGAATGTGGGGAGTCACCAATAGATTTGACCATAAATAAGGATGATATCATCTATTTTATCAATCATGTTTTAGTCCCAATATATATGTGAGAGAAGTTTATGTCTGAGTATCATGCATTGAAATTGGAGAATCATCAGTGTTTTATGAATATTTATAATGACCTATATCAGTAGTATTGATGGCCATGAATTAAAATTGTGATAGTATTTTTGTTACATGATTCTAAAACTATTAACTTACGATGGAAGAGCATGATGATCTGGTGGTTTTCTGCATCCATTTCTAATTATGGAATAAAATTTTAGTGACATTAGCATGGATTTTATTGCAATTATTCTGACTATGCCATAGAATAAAGAAGTAATATGGGTGATTGTATAACTATTATTGAAAGTGTCACATTTCATTCCAATTAAGTAAAAATTTATAGTGGATCTGTTGGGGGATATATATATGTTGGAGATATTCCACTTTCTTGGGATATCATGGATTAATGATTTATATCATGTCTGACCATTACCTTATGATTATTGAATGGTTAAATGCCAAAGTTTTTATGATAATAATGTCTTATAAATTGAAATATGTATAGTTGGAACATAAAATTCATGTATTGAATGATATGATATAGATATTATTCCTTGGATTTGGTGGGTCTTGTGATAAGAACCTAGCACTTGTGGAGATTGCATATAACTACAACTATTATGTGAATCTTTAAATGGTTACATACAAATGTCATTATGGAATGACTTGAGGATCAAATATATGATAGATGGAGGAAAGTGAGTCATAGTTATTTGGACCGAGTCTCAAGAGGGAAAGGTTGAGGAAGGTTTTCTAATCGAGATATTAAGGGATATATTTGGTAAAATGAATATGTTTTATACAAATCAACATCGTCAACCCCATGAGTTTATTTATGATGATCATGTATTTTTTTCAGGTTTATCATAAATTAGGTCACCATAGGATTCTAAAAATGGGGAATGATTGCGCCTCGTTTTGTTAGGAAATTTTAGATTTTGGAGAGAATATATTTGTTGGTGTAGCTATTTTCCCTTCTATAGTGGTGTTGTGTTATCCATGATTCTCATCATCTATCATTGCTTCAACGGTATCACCCTAATCCGTATTATGAGATTTATGCTTATTATGATGATCTTGAGGACAATTAATTATTTTAGGACCATCTGATTCATGTAATGGATCACGTTGTGTAAGTGTTTTAGGGAAAGACAGTGATGAAATTACAAGTATTGTAGAATTATGTACATTTTTAACAAGAAATATTGGAGAGGAAATAGAAATTCTACCTTAGTGGACCAATATTTTTAAATCGTAATATTATAGATTATATGGAGTACATCATGAGGGTGTTCTGTTATAAAATTGGGAGATTTTAAGATCCAGTACCTTTTCGTAGAAGACTCTTTCTTATTTTAATGTACATCTTTTCAATGTTTTTATTATTTACTATTGTTTTATAAATTGAGGTTTCGTTAGGTCCAATATAAGAATTTTGGATGCTAAAAGTTCTATTTGTGGTTGGTTTATAGTAAGAGAAACCATGTAGTCTTGACCAAGAAACCGTGGGCAAATTTTGGAGTGATAGGAGGTAGATCACGACAGGAACATAGCTTTTCCAAACCATGTTTCTACCAACCAAAAACCATATAACATATGGTAGAGTTAATATACATGGTTGTTGAAAAAAATTTCAAACAATATTCCAACTTAAGGGAAATCATCCTCCCCTATAGAGATTCACGAATTTATGAAACATTATTTTCTAAATCATGTTCCGAAATAATGAAACAACTCACATGGGTTTTATTATTGTGAAAATTTAAATATAGATACCCAAATCCATTAGTTTTAACCACTATATTCTCTAATAAGGGAAAATCAGATTACATCAATTTTTGAAGATCCTATAAGGATTTTTGGGATACTCAAACCTTTTTGATTATGAATAAAAGATCTGATTAATGGATAATAACAACCACGATATTTTATTTGATCACTATTTTTTCCTTATTTTTTGGTTGATATATTTAAATATACTTTTGGTGGACTTTCATTGTAAATTTATTTAATTAATTTATTGATTTTCACATTTGAAAAAAATCATGACTATATTATAATGATATTGATTAATTAAAGGTATTCTGAAACTGTTTGATTATTTGGAATAGAAAATTGACTGATTAATGGTTTATAAAATTTGTAGTCATCCATAGGGTGTGTCTATAGGATTATAATGATGATTTGTAAATTTTTCATTCGTACTGAATAAAATTTTGAAATGGGTTGAATAATGAAATATGGTAATGGATGATAAGTGTTTGGAAATATGTTTATATGATGTGTGATTATTTTTAAATACAATTGGGGTATGGAAACCAATAGTAATTCACATGGGGTGATAGAAAACTAATATAGGCCCCGAATATATTTATGTATTATATTTGATCACTATGTTTTGTAGAATGAACTACTATTAAAAATACCAATAGGGTTCAATACTAACACACTATGACATCATTGTTGTAATGTGAAATTGGACTTCGTTTATTAATGGAAACTAATGATGGAAAGTAATGTGATATCCCTTTAGGTATGATTGAGTCATATTAATGTCCCAAATCATGTATTATAGGTTCATGTTTCACTGTGATCATTTTTAATTATGCATACGATTAAATAATAATTAAATGTGAAAAATATTTACTTTCTCTATTATACTTTATTATATATAAAACATTATAAATTGTTACAGAGTTGGTTTAGTTTTAGACTCTATTATTGGAGGAATAATGATTTTTACTATCGCTCAACTCGAGGTCACTGACTAATACCAAAATATACATTTTTTATAAGACATGAAAATGGTATAAATCCTATATTAGATGATTGAGATGGGATAAAACATTTATTATGGAATAATTCATGATATTGGGGCCAAATTGGGAGTTTTTGGTGTACCGTTATTTCAGTTTTTCATTAAAAAGGTCTCATATATATCATAATATATCTAATTCTGAGGATTTGGATATTATTTTACTTTTTTCACCAGGTGATATTGTTCTGTATTGATTATGTTATTATATTTATTATTATTTCCCCATTGGATATTGTTTATTTATTATTGTTGTGGTGATAAATTGATATATAGGTTATAGTCTCCCCATGATAAGTATTTGTCCCTCTGTTCTAATCGAAAACATCTGGCGTATGACATGGTGTTATCGAGGTAATGTAATTAATCAGGTTTGTAAAAACATATTTGGAAACCATGTTGAGACATTAAAAATTTGATTATGGTTTAGAAAACATTAAGAAAGAAATTTTAACAAAATTTGAACAATTATATAAGTACTTATGAGTGTTAAATATTTATTGGAATAATGGTAATTGGTAAAAAAAGTAAAAACCTGATTCGTCACCCTCTTATGTGTATTCTCAGTGTCTATTGGGAATTTAGATGTCGAATTGAAATGATAGTGTATGATAAATATTGTAAAATCTACCACTAAAACAATCTACTGTAATGAGCAATGAAACATTAAAAAATAAATATAATAAATTAGTAATATATTTGAAATTAATCAATTATAAAATGATATTTTAGAATATATTATTTAAAAAATCAATTGAAAATTAAATACATTGCATTAAAAATATAAACTATTATTTTTATATTACATTAATGTATTCTATTAAATGTATTCATACTAGAAACTCTTAAATATAGACATGGGAATTTATACCATCATAGTTCCAATTATAATTGAATTATTTTGATTAAGAATTCATTCTATAGAGGGAAATACCAATATGTAATTTAAAATAAAAATATATTTGAAATCATTTTCTATAGAACTGTGTTTACTAATCCAGGATTTGGCTGATGCATAATGCTTAATGAAATCACATTTAATATATTTAATAGTATATATTTATATCCTTTCCCATTCATTAAGTAGTTTTAGTATGTTGGGGCCACGTTTGATGGATAAGGATGTTATAAAAGTTTCCTATTACAAAGTGTTGTCTTTTGTTGTCAAAGAATATAAATCATTTCACATTGTAACAGACTTGTAAATCAGACGATGCTTTTCGGATTTGTATTTTACAATCATCACAATTACGGAGAACTGGTGGTGCAAGCCGTATGAAGGATAGAGAGAGTAAAGAAGTGTTTTTGGAAAAATAGATTTCAACATCAAACTATCCAAAAATGACAAAGGCAAGAAGAAGTTGTGCAAGTGGCGTAGCTCAGGTTTCAGTGCATAAGTGTTGGCACACAAGTGATGAAGAGGCATGCATTTCATATTTCAAATAGCATTATTTCAGAAATATGGGAACGGAAAGAAAGTGGTGTGCAGGTATTAGCATGCAGGTAGTGGCGCGCAAGTAGTGGTGCACAAGTGTATGTGGAACACAAGTCATATTTCAAGATCATTTCATCAAAATATGACAAAGGAAATAATGTGGTGTGAATGTCCATGATTGGAAAGAATGTCCAGAAGTGGCGCGCAAGTATAAGGGGTGTGCAAGTGTGGCGTGAAAGTATAAGTAGCACACAAGTATGGAACTCCAGTATATGAGGTGCTCAAGTACATGCTGCGAGCAAGTCATATTCCAACATGTTCATATCAAAATATTTCAAAACATGTGATGTAAGGGCGCGCAATTGATTGTGCGGTGCACAATTTAGGAAGTGGCATGCAAGTAGGAAAAACGTTCATGTATATGCCTCGCAAGTCACCAAAATGCCAATAAATAGACAACTGGACTTCTTATTTTTTAAGATTCAATTCATGAGAATTATCTTTGAGCTCTGGTTGCACAAGTAGAGATTTGGGCGCGCAAGTTGATGGTTGTTAGAAGGCGCACAATTTGGGGATGTGCAAGTTGGAGGTGCGCAAGTGTTAGTTTGCGTGCAGGCTGCAAGCATGTGGCACATCTAAAGGGAAGTGTGCATGTAGGCAGTGCACAAGAAGAGGCACACAAGTTGTAGGCGCACAAGTGAAAGGGGCGCACAAGTGGAAGTGGGCATGAAAGTTGTTTTGCTCCAGGGGTTCCTGACTGCTTCTGGGTAGAATGTGAAGAATTTATTTGAAGAATTTGATTTTTTAATCTCATTAATAAGTATTGATCCTTTGTATTACCATGTTTTTGCTAATAGGGAGAACATTCGAAATTTTATTGTCTTCAAAGTGCTACAAGAGTAAAAGAGTATATCATACTCATTGTATTCCACTTCAATAGATTGTTTTCTCGTGGATTGTGTGGTACTAGATTGTTTCCATACCATACCCAGGACGTAGCTACTCTTGTTGAGTATTGAACCTTGTAAAACTTTTTTTCCTGTGGTTGTGTGTGTTCAGTCGGGAAGAAACTCTTTAACAAGAGGTGAAGGTTTCTTCACAAGGGGGGAAACATAAAAAGAAAATGATATCACTGATTCACCCCTAGCCCTCTCAGTGATACTTGGATCCTGAATAGGAACCTCAATTAGTATCAGATGGAGATTTCCTTCCATTATTCTTTGCTGATGTGGTTGAAGAAAAGTTGTTATAGAGAATAAAAATTACGTAAACATTAAAGGGATTCCCATTTTTGATGGAAAGAACCATCACATCTGGAAGCATAGAATGATTCCTTATCTTCTGACTCTTGGATATGATGTTCATGAAACTACAGCAGATGGATTTCATACTATTGATGACAATGTTCCTCTTACTCCTGTCGATAAGAAGATCCTTTAGAATAATGGGAGAGATAAAAATGCATTACTCTCATCTCTTTCTGAGAGTTAATTTTTAAGAGTGAAAGGTGTTGCTACAACCAAAAGAATCTGGGAAGAACTGAAGAACATCTATGAAGGAAATAAAAAAGTGAAGAATGCTAAACTACAAATCTGGAGACTAATGTATAAATATTTGAAAATGGGAGAATCTAAATTATATGGGGATTTCTTTACCTGGATAAATTATATTGTCAGTACAATCATATTTCTTGGGATACATTAGAGGATTCTACAGTTGTTGAAAAGATCTTCAGATTTCTTCCTGACAAGTTTTATGCTAATGTTTCTTCATTAGAGTATAGATATCTTGAATCATTATCTTTGGATGATTTGAATAGCACTCTTATTACTTATGAGATGATAAGAGAGACGACTATGAAGGAAAAAAAGCTGATAGAGAAATGACATTCCATGATACAAAGAGAGAGATTTCAAAGAAGAATCTTATTGAAGATGATACTGGTGAATCCGATTATGAAGATGAGGTATGTATAAATTTTGATGAAATTTTATCCTTGTTTTCTAAGAATGTGAAAAAAGGTATAGGGAAATACAAGGGTAAACATCCAGTTAATTTTTTTGAGTGTGGAGTTGTTAGACAATTTGCAGCTAACTGTCCCCAAAATAATAAAGAGGAAGATAGTAATAATGATAACAGAATCCCATGAAGGATGTGGAAGAAACAAGCTATCAATGATTTATATTTTTTAATGGGGGTGGATAAAAATTGCATCAAATAAAAAAGATGAGGATATTTATTTAATGATAAAGATGAAGAAGATAGCGAAGATGAATCTGAGAAATTATTTTTTGAAAAAACTAGAGAGAATAACTTTATTGCTATATTGAATAATGAAGAGTACGCAACCAATAGTTTAGAAGAAGAAGAAACACAACTTGAATATCATATGAAAGAAGTGTTGAATGAATTCTTGAAGAATGTCAGAAGTCTTGAGAAGGAAAAAAACAAGCTGATAAATGAAAATTCCACATTAAACAATCATGAATGTTTTACTAATGAGAATATCAATATGAAAAAGAATATTGATGATTTGAAAAATTCTCTGGAGAATAAATGTAATCGTAATGATCATCTTGAAGTAAAGATGAAGGAAAAAAGAAGAAGAGTTGGAACTTTTCCAACAAGAAACATTATAAAGCTAAATAAATGAATATTAGTTTCCAAAATTCTATCTCATAAGGTGGTGAATGTTACAGTATGAATGAACCAAACATGGATCCACAAAATATACCTTCAAAGGTTGAAATGAATGACAGAATTGGTTCTTGATAAGAACAAGGATGGAAAGACCATGTATGTGGTCAAAGTCAGCAATGATGAAAAATCAGAAGTCCATAAAAATCATGAGTCAAGAATGACTTCTAATACTTCTGGTGCTATTAAATCTGAAATGAGAAAGGGAGTTTCAAATGAAAAAATTATGGTTGATGGTTAGAATAGTTCTATTAAAAAGGTTGTTGAGAAGCATGTTCACAAATCAGGTAAGTATAGAAGTTTCAAGGAAATTATTCTTTCTATTATTATTGCTGGTTTTGTGGTGGATTCGGACACATAAAAAATATGTGTCGGTTAAACCAACAACATTACAACTATTTCATAAGTTTTAAAAGAAAATGATTGATGTGGAGTCAATCCATTCAAAATAGAAAGTCTCTAAATAAATTTCAGAAGATATCTGAGAAGACTGATGTGATAGTTGATAATAGGTTCCATGCACAGGAAACTATTTTTGAAAGTTGTGATCGACCGAGACATATTTCCAATGGCTTCCATAGTGTGTTACTATAGCAACAAATGATTCTTAATAATTCTCAAAACCCAGAGATTTTAAAATCTAAAGGGGATATGTCTGATAAGTTCAAAAAAGAAAGAGTCAATGGTGGTCTGGCCAGACATTGACCTGGCTAGAAAATTGGAGGAAGCAAAACAAAAAGTGAAGGAAAATGAATAACAAAAGGCAATTGTTGTCAAAACTGCTTTGGAAGCTACAAAATGAGAACAACAAAGGATTATTGATAGTGGGTGTTCTTATCATATTAAAGGAGACTTAAAGTTGATGAAGAATGTGAAAGACTTCAATGAACTAACCGTTACATTTGGAGATAATGAATCTACGAGAATCAAAGGTGTTGGATCAGCCATCATCGGAAAATAAAAAATTAAATCTATGAAAACAATACATGTTGATGGGTTGAAACATAATATTATGAGTTTTTCAGAACTCTGTGATGAGGGAAACAAAGTTATATTCACAAAAGATGGATTTTTTGTGAAAAGTTAAAATAATGGAATTATAATTACTTGGGGCCAACGCACAAGGGTGAATTTTTTCCAAGTTGGAGAAGTGCAGAACTCTTGCTACATGTGTGTAGTGGATGAACATATGTTATGCATAAAAATCTGGGACATATGATTCAGAGAAATATGTGCATGTTTTCAACACAAGAAAGTGTCCAAGATATGATGGATTTATCAAGAAGAATAGATTGGTGCTATACTATTTGTGAAAAAGGGAAGATTACAAACACTTCTCATAAAAGAGTTAAAATTCGTTCAAAACAACCCTTGGAACTTATACATTATGATATATGTGGACCAATGAGCAAGAAATGAAAAAATGGAGATAAGAACTTCATCACTTTCATTGATGAATTTACTCGCATTACTTGTGTATTGTACATGAGACATAATTCAGATGCTCTTAAAATGATAAAGAGTTTTGGGAGGAAATAAGAAAAGGAATGTGAGTATTCAGTGAAGAAGTTGAGAACTGATAATGGTGGTGATTATAAGAATGCATAGTTTGAATTTTACCTTGAGAAACATGGAATTTGTCATGAGTTCAGTTCATCATACACGCCTCAATAAAATGTGGTTGCTAAAAGAAAGAATCAATATCTGGTAAAACGGGGAGAACTATGTTACTTGATCATAGTCCTTCTCATTATTATTGGAGACAAGCCATGAGAACTATTATTTATATACAGAACCAATGCTTCTATAGGATAAACTTAGATATGAATCCATATGAAATGTTCTATATAAAAATTCCATGTCTAAAACATTTAAGACAATTTGGGAGTCCATGCATTATAGAAAAGAAAGGTTGAAACCTTGGAAAGTTTGAGCAAAGAGGAGATGATAGAATTTTTCTTGGCTATGATCTAGAAAGATGAGGATATATATGTCTCAACAATGAAATAGGAATAATTATTGATTCTTTAAATGTAAAAGTTGCTGAAAATGTTGAGAAAGAAAAGTAGTCATGTGTTGATTTGGAAGTTGAGCAAGATACAGAATATTTTGTTAATGATTTTGATAATGCTACAGACTGTGTTAATCTTACCGTTGAAGAGGAATCCAACTCAAAAATCTCGAGTGATGAGGATGATGTTTGAACAAGTCATCATAGGTTGAGGATACAAGTAGATGCATAAAATATTAATAGAAATAAATATCAAAGGGTTTAAACAAGAAGAACAATGGATGCTATATCAGATACTTCTCATTATTCAAAAGTGGAACCAAATGATGTAACTAAATCATTTGAGAATCCAGAATGGGTTCATGCAATGAGTGAATTGCTAGATCAGATAGAGAAGAATGATACTTGGGAAATCGTACCCAAGCCGGACAATAAGTACATTATTGGTACAAAGTGGGTTTCCCGGAACAAGATGAATGATGAAGGTAAATTAATAAGATACAATGTATGATTGGTTTGCAAAGGGTATTCAAAAATTTAAATCATTGATTTGGAAGACACCTTTTCTCTGGTGCAATGATTAACATCAATCCGAATCTATATTGATATTGCTGCACAACAAGGTTAAAAAATCATTCAAATTGATGTAAAATCAAAATTCTTGAATGATGAAATTCACGAGGAAGTTTACATTGATCAACCTTGTGGATTTGTTATTTGAAAGGATGAATGTTATGTGTGCGGGTTGAAGAAGGCTTTATATGGGCTAAAACAGGCTTCAAGAGCACGATATTTTAAATTAGATACTTTTATAAGGAAGATTAACATTAAGAAAGGGAGTGTGGACAACAATTTCAACATCAAAGAATGTTAGGGGTTTTCACGATCATTATTTTTTATGTCAATGATATTATATTTGTTGGAAATGATGAAAGATGATGTGGAAAAGTTTGATGAGGAGATTGAGAAGTTATTTGAGATGTCCATGTTGGGTGAAATGAAGTACTTTCTTTGGGCTACAAATTTCAGAGAAGAAGAATCATGTATTGTTGTCTCAAGAAAAGTATGCTAAGGAACTTCTGAAGAAGTTTGGCATGGAAAATTAGAAAACTGTTTCCACATCGATTTCAGTGTGAACCAAGTTTTCCAAAGATGGAGAAGGAATGGAAGTTGATCAGAATGAGTTTCAAAAGCTGATTGGAATTCTGTTGTATTTGAATTCCTCAAGACTTGACACCGCCAATGCTGTCACATTATGTGAAAGATTTCAGAGTTCTCCTAAAGAATCACATTTGATTGCTGGAAAAGAGATTCTCAGATATATCAAAGGAACAAAAAATTTTGGAATCAGGAATGATGGCTCCAAAAATATTTATCTATCCAGGTATTCTGATGCTGATTTGCTAGGAAATTTTGATGATCAAAGATCCACCTCGGGTGGAGTTTTCTTTCTGGGGAAAAGTTGTGTTTTTTGGAATACCAATAAATAGAATTAAGTAACACTTAACGCATCTTATGATATTTATATTTATGCTACTCTTGCCGCAACTCAACTAATGTGGATGAAGACTCTGTTGGAAGATCTACTTGTTGAAGTATAGCTACCATTTCTCTTAGGTTTTGATAATCGGAGTGAAATCAATCTTACATGAAATCCAGTATAACATTATCATTCAAAAAACATTGATATAAAGTACCACTTCATCAAAGAGTATGTGGAGAAGAATGAATTGAGGCTGGGGTATGTTCCTACTTCTGAATAAGTTGCTGATATATTCACATAACCATTGCCGAAGGATCGATTTCAAAAATTTCGGTGGAAAGTGGGTGTCCAACCACTTTCTCAACAAGGTTAAGGTACATGTTTCTATCTCCTCTCTTGTCTTAACATTGGATAGTGTTATCAAGGGGGAGAATCATTTCATAAATCTATCCTTGTGGTAGCATTCATAAAGGGGGAGTAGTGGGTAACCTTTGAATCCAACATGTATGTCTGTGAACTATTCTAACTATTTTTTGGTGTGGTTATAAGAAACAATGTTGTTTTCCAGGAAAGTTGACATAGGGAAGAATGATATGGTAGAATCTTGAAAGATGATCTGAAGAAGGTTGAGGAGAAACGATCATGAGATATCATAGTCACTGATTTTGGATGGCATGGTTTTGGCTATCAATATTTTTTGTTTCCTACAATGAGTTAGCTCACGTTGGCATAGAATTGTTGATAAGTAATCCATTGCTTATGGTTACAAAGTTCAATGATTTATGAATCATGTTTGACAAAACAATCCATAAGGGGAGATTGTTGGGACCAAGTTGGATGGATAAGGAATTTATAAAAGTTTTTCATTACAAAGTGTTGTCTTTTTTTGTTAAATAAGCTAAATCAATTCACTTTGTAAAGGACTTTTAAATCATACGATGCTTTGCTAATATGTATTTTACAATCATTACAAGTTTGGAGAACTTGTGGTGAAAGCCGTATGAAATATAGAGAGAGTAAAGAAGTGTTTTGGTAAAAACACATTTCAAAATCATACTATCCATTAATGAAAAAGGCATGAAGAAGGCATGCAAGTGGTGGCACACAAGTGGTGGAACACATGTGTCAGCACGCAAGTGTTAGCGCGCATATGCTGAAGAGGAATACAAGTCATATTTCAAATATAATTATTAAAAAAATTTGGAAAATGAAGGAAAGTGGCGTGCAAGTATTGGCACGCAAGTAGTCCAGTGCAAGTAGTGGCACACAAGTATTGGTGTGCAAGTGTAAGTGGCTCACAAGTCATATTTCAAGATAATTTCATCAAATTATGACAAAGGAAATAAAGTGGTGCACAAGATAATGATTGGTGCGCAATTCAAGAAGTGGTGCGCAAGTATAAGGGGTGCGTTTGTATAAGCAGCGCCCATGTATGGCACACAAGTATATGAGTCGCGCATGTGTCTGTTGTGAGCAAGTCATATTCCAACATCATCACATCAAAACACGACAAAGGAAAGAAAGTGCCGTGCTATTGATGTAAGGGCGCACATGTTATAGAGCGGCACCCAAGTGAGGAAGTGGTTTGTATATAGGAAGGGCGAGCAAGTATATGTCATACAAGTCACCAAAATGCCTTTAAATAGACAACTAGCCTCCTTATTTTTTAGGTCTCAATACTTGAGAATTATCATTGAGCTATGGGCACGCATGTAGAGAGTTGGGAACAAATGTTGAGGGTTGTTAGAAGGCACACAAGTTGAGGATGTGAATGCTGGAGGCACACAAGTGTTAGTTGGCGCGCAGGCTGCAAGAAGGCAGTGCGTCTAAAGGGAAGCACGCATGCAGGAATCACACAAGAAGAGGCACACAATTTGTAGGCACGCAAGTGAAAGGTGGCGCGCATGTAGAATTGGGAATGCAAGATGTTTTGCTCTAGGGGTTCCTACCATATTCTGGGTAGGATAGTGAATAATTGCATTGAAATATTTTATTTTTGTAAGCTCATTATAAAAAATGATCCATTTTATTACCCAATTTGTGCTAAGAGAGAGCACATGTACTATTGGATTATTTTCAATGTACTACATGAGTGTAAGGGTATATCATACTCGTTGTATTCTACATCAAAGGATTGTTTTCTAGTGGATTATGTGGTACTGGATTGATTCCATACCATACCAAGGATGTAGCTACTCTTGTTGAGTAGTGAACCTTGTAAATCTTGTGTTCCTGTGGTTGTGTGTGTGTAATAGGGAAGAAACTCTTTAACAGGAGTTGAAGATTGTTTCAAAAAGGGGAAAACTTATAAAGAAAACAATATCCGTGATTCAAACCTCCCCCTCTCAGTGATATATGGATCCTAACTAGGAACTTCATATTATAGTTTTGTTTATTTTATATTATAGACAATTAAATTCCATTTTCAGTTAATTTTTAAAATTTTAATACTTGATTGAAATTATCTCTTCAATTACTAAATTTATAAAAGAGAATCTATGAATATTTCTTAATTATAATTATGTTTTTTATATATATTTTCCATATTCAAAAAAAACATACGACTATTTCTAGAGGAAGTGAATCATATCATTTTAATATCTTCATTGAGTTTTGAATCATTATAAAAAAAGTAATCATCAGAAAATCATCTTTTAAAATAATGTTCTAATTCAAATAAACATATTTTTGGGGTATTTATTTTCATTATATTAAAGTAACCATATTTTTTAAAGTGATATTGAAAATTCACAACCTTTTATTGTAAATAATTTATACTCAAATTATCATAACAATATTTACCATCATATTAATAATTAAATATTTTATTACTAATCACAATCATAAATTCCATAAAATAATGTTTTATGCTTCTATATCAATTCTATGTTCATTACATGAATTATATTCAGTTTTATAACAGTAACTATTAGATAAGTCCCTTTTACACATTCATTAGAACATATTTTATATCATTTATTTGTTATAAAAATTGAATCATATTCATTATATCATTTTATTCTATATTAATAACTGATAATATTTCAATTTTAATTTGATCATGACATACCATTCATGTTAGACATAATAGAAATTATTCTATCTTTTCTAGAATTTATGTCCATATTATATGGTAAGATCATATATATAGTTTTACCAACCTTCATTAAATATATTTTATTTTATTTTATTCAATAAATATTATTAAATTGGAAAACATGAAAATAGATATAATATTCATTATATCAATATATGTATCTATATTAATATGTATATTATCGCCCAATAAGGTAGTGGAGAATAATGAAGTGCGTAATTATTGTAGGTGATGAAAATAATAGTTGGGACCATGTTGGTTGAATGTAGTTTTAAGATGATATAAGAATATTTAGATGAATGATTTGAATATTGTGTTCAGATTGACATATCAATTCACATTGTATGTTTCAATGAATAGATGAATGGGTAATAGACACTGTTGATCAGGTCAAATTTCAAAATGGAAATATATTGATTTTGTTTCTGTTTTCTGGAAATATTCTCTGAGTTAAAATGTCCTTCGAACTCACCTTGGCTCTGTAATGAATATTAAATTAGTAAAAAGTATATGTATCTGTGTATGAATGTCTCCATAAAAGATCTAATAATTATTTTTTATTTTTTATTTTTTAAACAGAAAGATTCAACAAAAACCTATGGCCCAAATTTCTGAAACAATGGATGAAAAAATGGTTAATTCATTCTATGTGTCACTAATTGACTTGAGGTTTTTCCAAAAAGAAAAATAGTGTGAAAATATAGAATGTCTTAGAACATTGAAATGATAGTAATATGATTTTATTCTAATATAAATGTTCTTAGTTTCATGAGGAAGTCAATTTTTGTGGATAAATTTGCGGAATAGGAGTGTATGATATCTATGTTTTTCAAATCCGTTGGTCTACTAATCCATCAAATGTGGTGTGATACTAATCCATCATAGGATATATGAAAATGATATGTCTGACATTGTGTTTGTTTCAAAAGATCATTAGATGTAACATATTTTCAGAGGTATAATAGGGTTTTTACGAGTTAATTTCCCTTATGAGAAATTAGAATATAAATCTAAAACCCTAATAAAGATAAACAATAAAGTCAGTTTTTAATGAAACTTAATTAATGTCTGTTTTCTTAAATTGGGATAAGAATAATCAGACCAATAATGATACTAAGAAAACAAAATTTTATTTTAGGGTCTATTTTTTTTATTGGATCAAGATAGAAAATGTTTATCATATTTTTTATGTTTATGAAGATTAATTGAAAAAGGAGTGATGTTGATCCATAAGAGTGAAGTAATTCTGGATTCATCAGATGAAGTATTACAACAACATGAAATTGGCTTCTAGACATAATCCGACTTCATTTATGGAAGATTTGAATATTTGAATAAAATGATAATGGTGTTGAAGATATATAGGACGTGTTTACAAGGAGATATTTTTTTTAAAGGTTAGGGTCGAAGCCTCATTTTTATTATTAAATCAAAGCAAAGACCTCTTTTAACTAGGTAATGGGAGACCCATTACATAGAACAAAGGCATAGTGGGAATATATTCCATTACATGGACCTAGGCCCAAATTTTTGGCCCAAGGCCCATTCTGAGAATAGTAATGCTATAGTAGTCGTACTACTATAGTACAGTACATTACAACCACTACTACAGTGTTCTACAGCCGCTACAGTGTGCTGCCACCACTACAGTACCCGCCGTAGCTACAATGTGACACTGCTAAAGTACCACTACAGTACTGTTATAGTACCTGCACCTAATGGGTTTTGAACCGCCATTTTTCATGTTTCATTATAGGGTGCTTACAACTAAGACAACCCCTAAATATGAGACATTTAATTCTACTAATGGTGCAACAATGATTATGTGATATTTTTTTCAGTTTGTACAAATCCATTTTATCATAATACATCTATCCCTTGTATTTTAAAATGGTATAAAGTAATGAAATGTTGGTGGTATGTATTACATGTGATTTTATAAAAATGATTTTTTAATAATGAAATATTTATTGGACATCATAATTTTTAGGTGGTTGGAAGATTTTTTTAATTATGAGAAGATTTATATAGTTTTCAAGAAGTATATATAAGAGTTGATATGCAAACTAAAATTCAAAAATATTATCAAAATGATTTTGGAATTTGAGTTTCTGTAAATTATTTTGGGTGGGATTTGATAATGTTTTCCCATCTATTCCACTCTTGAATCATTTATAAATATAAGTACATTATAATTTCTGACGATGAAAAAATGTTCAGATACAAATGAGAAATAGATAACAGTAAAAATATTAGAAAATTCAAGTTGATTCTAGACCTATTTTTTGATGACTTTTTCTAGATAGAAGAAGAATAAGAAAAAGTGTTACAATATCATATTGAGACATTGGTTGCATGTTTCTATTGAAATTTTGAAGCCATTTAGGATTATTTCAAGAGTATTAATTTCTTATATTTTTGAAGATAAAGGAATCATTTATTTGAATAAAAGTAAGACATAATAGTGAGTTTTTTGTACGAATTCTAAAAAGGAATTACATACCAGGTACTAGGTTGGAATGAAATGAATTTTTTTTAATAATTAGAAAAGTGTATGATAATAATAAAGTATAGTAACATGGTTGGAACAAAAAAGTGAATATTTCATGACACAATTTTTTTTAAATCGTTGATCCAGGAGGAAGAACATGATCTATTGTATGATCATATTTATAAACATGTATAATGTCACATACAACATGTTTTATATAGAAAAAATTATTAATTTTATGTGGCTTTTTAGTATTGGAATATTTTGAAAACATGAGAAGGACTAGGTACAGATATTTATTAGATAGCCATAGAAATACTTATGTTACTATAAATGTATGAATATTTTATTTTTAGACAATTGATTGAAGGTTAACAGGATAAAATGGATATGAAAAAAGTTAGATAAAATAAAAGAAAAATAAATAACTGATTCATAAACCCCTCTTAGGGATACATGGAACTTGGTTGGGATTCTTCATGTGTTATTGGAGTTTAGGTTCCTTTATTTTATTGTTTGATAATGTTTGATATAAAAACAGCAGTTATAGAGTCTCTAAATTATGTGAATAGTAAAGAGAGTCTAGTTTTAAGTTTGGAGAAATATTATATATGGAATTATATAATGATTTCATAACACATTATTCTTGAATATGAATTTTTTTAGTTACTATTGATGGATTTCCTCATGTGGATGAAATTTTTAATCTTATATCTATAAAAAAGATGAATTTGAAGAGTGATGGAATATCAATGAATTCATTAATCTCTTTGCCTTATGAAATTTTTTTTAATAATAGTTAAGGGATTTGGAACTCTTAATGTTATTTATAAAAATATTATAAACATTTATGAAGAATATAAAATTTTAAAGAATTTCATGTTATGAATCTTGATGATTATTTATGAATATATCAAAATAGGTGATTATGAATCACTTGGTGACTCCTTTACAATGGTGAATGATATTTATATCACTATAAGATGTATTTGAGGGATTATGAAATACAAAAATATGGTTCAAAAGAACCTGATAATTATTCTACATAAATTTAGTATTCATAGTACTCTAATTAATTATTAAATGATAGTAGAGAATGATATGAAATGAAAAGAAAAATATGATCATGAAATGTCATTCATGGCTTCAATGGAGTGAATCTCAATGATTATTCTTGGATAAGAAGAAGGTGGGGTTTCTAAATTTAGATATGATGTATATAATAATCTTGATAATTTTTTTTCTTTTTCTTTTTCTATTAATATGAAATTGAATTAAAATATTGTAATGGGAAATTTCCATTAATATATGTTATCTATTGATATGATGGAAACTTTTTTAGAAATTTTATTTAAATAATGAATGAATATAATAGTGATGATGTTGTTAGAAGGGCAACATGATTATGGAAGAAATAGAGTGATAATTAAAAATAATTTCTCTTCTGAAATGTTAGAATTATTTCCAAGTATAAATGAAATTATTATAATCCAAAGGTTAGGAAGATGAAAATATTAATGATGAAGGAATAATTTAACTAATTTTACTGAAAAAAATAATATTTCTATAATAGTTAATGATATGCTGATTATAAGTATGGTGTTTAAGAATATGATACTTAGTTATATGTTTTCTTTAAAATAGAATTGATAAATTGTCTCAAAAATATTGTACGACATGAAATGTTTAATAAGAAAATAAAGATGGAATGTCCTAAAATAGAATATAAAGCATATCAATCTATAGAGAAATATATGTTACTGGAATATATTGATTGTATGATTATGTATCCTAGAAATGAATGAACCATTGGTGAACATCGTGTAATATAAATGAAGGAGATGTATATGAGTTGTAACATGGTAAATAAAAACATTCTTATGTTGCCCATAGAGTTAGAAGATTCTAGAAGTCTATCAATAAAGTTGTCGAAATTTATCGAAAGTATAAAATGAATAATGATATACAAAATTGGAAATAAAATATTAAAAATAATGTTAATGTTGTTCAATGAAATAATAATAATGGTAAAATATTTTATTTCTATATTAGAATAATGTGGAGAAATTAAATGTTTCTAAAAATTATTAGTCAAATAAAAAGTTTTTACTACATATTGTTCTGATATATCTCTAAAGAAACCCTAATTATAGAATAATATTATAAGTGATAATATAAAATTTGGGTATTTTTAATATTATAATATGAATGAGATGAAATATGTTGAGAAAAATATTCAAAATTACAATTATTATGGAAATTAAACATATAAATAATAATTCTATGGTTATTTATGTTATTCAAGATTATTTAGGAATAAGTAATATATGTTTTTTGAAAATAAAAACATTAAAAATATAACAAGAGTTATATAAGGTATACCTCAAGGGAGAGTCAATCCTCCCAAATGAAGAAATTTGGGGAAGATTTTTTTTAATGTTTGAAAAGTATTCCAACAATTGGAAATAATTTATGAGATGTTTATAAAACAAAGAAATTATTTAAAATGTTTCTTGTCTTTCTAACAGAAAAAAATGTTCATAATAATTTCAGAAAACTAGATTAGAAGAATTTTAAGGGTAAAGAGAAGACTCATTTTATAGAAACAATAATCAACGATAAAACTTAATAATGTCCATAAATCCTCGATAGTTGGTGTTCTTCTCACATGATAGGATATTTGAAGCTATCAAAGAATGTGAAAAATTTTAATAAAGGATCAACGATTTTTGTCAATGATGAATCTCTCAAAATCAATGGATATAAAACAACTATTATTTGGGATGAAATTTCAAAATCAAAGAAGTAATTTTTGGTTGATGGGTTGAGATAGAGTCTATTATGTTTGAAAAACTATGGGGTGATGTATATAATGTCATTTTTAGAAAATATGGGTTTGCTGTTAAAATATAGGTTGGTGGGAATATTGTTACAAAATTACATCCACCAAAAGAAAAATTCATTCATATTGGTTATGTTATAAATTCATGTTACATAAGAATGATTAATGAAAAATAGTTGGGGCACAATATTTTGGATCATATCTGTCATAAAAATATGAGGAAGTTATCATAGTGAAAAAAATTCTTGGTATTTCTGATATGTTATGAATAAGAAATTGTTGATGGAAATTTTTCCCAAAGATAATCATTTAAAACTATTTTCATATGAATGTTAATATTCATTCCAATATACCACTATAACTAATTAATTCTTGTATCTATGGGGAAATAAGAAAATAATAAACATTTTGAGTTAATTAATTTATTTATGTCATTAAGGATTTTACTTTCATTACATGTGTTATTTATTTAAATCAGAAATCATAAACTCTAGATATGGTTATGAGTTACAGGAGAAGAGTTGATTATGAATATGGGTGTTTAGTGATGAAGGTGAAAACTAAAAATGGCGGTGAATACAATAATTAGTAGTTTGAAAAATATATTAAAAATTATTTATTTTGACATAACTGTTTACACCATACAAGTCACAAAAATGGTTTTTATAAAATAGAAAATAGAAGTTTTTTGAAATGTGATGCACTATATTAAATAACATTGTGTTTTTTATTATATTTAAAGTAAAGCAATATGAACAACTGCTTCTATTCATAACCTATGTTTATACAGTCCAATTTATGATATGACTCCTTATGAAATGATTAATGATGAAAATACATGTTTTAAATAATTGATTTTTTTGAGACATTGTTTCATAAATACAAAAGGATGAAAAATTTGAAATATTGTTTATATAGGTGATGGTGGAATATTTTTCAGTTATGATCATGGTGGATGATAATATAGATGATTCCATAATAAAATAGGAATATGAGTAGATTCTTTCAATGTGGATGTTAATGATAATTATGATGAGGATGTTTCACGAACACATACAGGAGAGTAAGATGAAGAGGATGAAATAATTTTTATTATATGAAATAGAATATACTTCATGAATTGTTATGGTAAAGGGATTGATAAATTATAATAAACTATTTCAACCGATGTGGATGAATTCACAATTTCTAATCCAAAGCTAAAGAACCTGTTAAATATCCAAAAAAATTATATCATCATAAAAAATATGATGAAAATCATTAGTTGTGAAAATTTATAGTGGTACTCAAAAGTTGAGCCAAAATAGGTAATTAATATTTTTGAGTATCTGAAATTTATTCCGGAAATGAATATTGGGTTTGATTATATTGAGAAAAATGATACATTGGAACTTGTATGTATTCCATATAAAAAATGATTTTGGTAATAAGTGGTCGTTTATAAATTTATTTAATGAAGATGGTGAAGTGATATGAAAAAAATTGGGATTGTTTAAAAAAATATTCACATATGAAGGCATTGATTTTAATGAGACATTTTTTACAATGATCTAGTTATAAATAAATTGAACCTTTATTGAAATTTCTATATAAGAATGTTAATTTTTTTTCATATGGATGTGATATCAATAAATATGAATGGGGTATATTATTAAGATGTTTATGTTGAGAAACTATGTTAGTTTGTTATTGGAATGTATAAAATATCTATGTAGATGTTGAAGAAATCCTTATATGGGATAAAGAAACCTACATGTTTTTTGTAATAAATATTTGATATATTCTTAAGAAAAATCAATTTTAAGAATTTAATTGTTGATAGTCATATTTACATAAAATAAATTCAAGATATTTCACACATATTTGTTGTATTTGATGATGAAATTATCTTTTTTAAATGATTAAAGCACATGTAAAAGGTTTAATAAATATATGAAGAACTTTTTTGAGATTTATATTCACTTTGAAGTGAAATAATGTCATGGAATACATACCCAAAAAAATAACTAAAACATATTTATTTCTCAAGAAAATAATTCTAAGGAACAAATTATTATGGGTGGAATGGAAAATTGAAACATGGTTTACAACCAATTTCACTGGGAACCAAGTTGACTAAATATAGATACTGAGAGGATGTTGACTCAAATGAGTTTCAAAATATGATTATAATTTGGATATATCCAACATCCTGATAACCATAATTGTTTATACTATAACCATATAGATATGAATCCAATTTTATCCACAACAATTTTATCTATTAGCAAGGAAATTATTTCAAAAATATACCTGAAGAGCAAGAGATTTCAAAATCAATTATGAATTCCTGGGAATAATTGACTTGTCTAATTACACCTATACTAATTAGGAAGGAAGTTTGATGATATAAGATCCCCCCATGTGCGGTTTTACTTTTAGTGTGATTCATATAAGTTGGCATACAAATATTTTTTAACTCTTAGAACATATAATGTTTTATATGTTTCCACTACAAAAGATGATTCTCAACTTATTTGGATCACGACCCATTGAGAATACATACTTTAGTTGTTAATTTAGGACATTTATTTTTTTTTTGATAACCACAATGTTCATAAACCTACAATAAATCTTTTAAAAAATTGTTATTAAAACGATATTGATATAAAATATAACTTCATGAAATAGAATGTGGAGAATAATGAACTCAATATGGAGTATGGTCTTCTATTGGAACATATTAAAAAAATATTCGCAAAACACTTACCGTGAGAAGAATATTTCAAATTACTGTTGAACAAGGGTGTCTAAACTACCTCTCTTTGTGTGATTTAGGTATGTGTGTCATTCCAATCTCACATGTTGGAAAAGGGTAGTTTTTTCAAAGGGGTATAACAATTATGTTTTGTAAATATATCCATTGATATGGAAAAAAAATTGAAAGGAATCTTATATGTAGGGGGAGTTGTGAATGGGAAGTGAACTCAGTATGTAATTTTGTGATCAATTATAATATTATTTATATGTGTGTGTAACTTATATATATATAAATGTGAATGTAGTTTTGAAATCTGAAAGTCAAAGCAGTTTTACAAGTCAGTAGTTATGGAAAACATGGGTTTTTTTCAATTATTCTTGTTTCATATTGTGATATCACTCACTTATACATAGAATTTATGATAATTCATACATTCCTTGAGACTATAAATTTTAGTGATGTATGAATCTTGAATGTCAAAAATAACAATGGTATATTTTTGGGAACATGTTGGTCCATTATAGAATTGATATTCATAATGAAATTTTGGATGATTGTTATGTATATTTATTTACAATGATAAATATATTCAACTGATAACTATTTAAAAAATGATGAAGGAGTATCAAAATCATATGATCATAAAAAATTCACATATGGAAAAACAACATTTTCGGTTATATATTGTGGTAATTTTTTCTAGGTGAAAATGTTTTCTATACTCACCTTGTGTCTGTAATGATATTTCAATCAATATAAATATGATATGTCATATTTGAATATCTTCATCCAAAATCTCGTGATTTGTTCCTTTTTTATGATTTCATAATCAAGAGTTAATAAAAAATTATCCATAAGAAATGAATGGAATGAATAAAATGTGATCGATTCATTCTTAGTGATACAAATTGGATTGATGGTTTTTAAGAATGATAGAATGTAGTAGTATACTGTAAAGTCATAGAACATTCCGAATAATGTTTGAAGATACTATGCTAATATTAATGTTTTTATAGTCATGATGAATTAATCATTATAAGAATATGTATCTATGAGAAGTGAGTAATAATTCATAGTATTTATAATCTTTTGATCAATTGTTCCATTAAACGTTGTGTGCTACCCATAAATTGATGGAGCTATGAAATTGATCCAATTAAATTTATGTTAGCATCAAACGAGAATCAAATGAATAGTTGTATATGATAAATAATGGAGATTATAGAATTTAATATGACTAATGAGATAGATAACATATATCGATTTACATAATGAGGATGAAAAATGTTTTTAACAATTTTCATAAAAAAAATAAACTTTGGTTTACTTTAAGTGGGTCATGAATCATCAAAGAAGTCATGATGCTTATATCGTAGAATTATATTTTATGTTTTATTTTTGATTACTGTGTAATGAAAAAATGTCTCTATTATATTTTTGTAGTGGGGAAAGAGTAAATGTACATGGAGGGAAACTGATCTACCAGATTGGATTAGATTCTGATTCATTATACATAATTTTTCACTGATAAGTAATCATTTTCTAGATATCATTAGACATTTTTTTGAAGAAGATGTGACCATATGAAAAGAATTATAATTTATTTTAAGATATTAATGATGTGTTTTCCATGAGCAGATGAAATCTAAAAGGTTTGGGAAATGTTTTTATTGATTATTTGTTTTAGATGGAATAATGTTATATTATGAGAAGTTAATAATCTCCATGTTGTTCAAATATAATAGAACAATGGAATAAAATTTTTATGTTCTCCAAATGTTTTCATTTTAATAAATTACTATATCAAAATGACATATGAACATGATTGAATTTTTTTTAAGATGTCTGATGATAACATAAGATAAAATAATATTTGTGAATTTTGAAGAAGAATAAAAAAACATGTATCAAGCACTAATATAGTGAAAAATGAATTCAAATTGAATTTCTAATTTTAGTTTATGGAAATTTGGTTGAGTGGGAAATTAAATACTATTTCCCAGCCATTCATTAATTCATGATTTTTATAAATATAACTAAGTAAAATGTACATTTAGAAAATGGAAAATTATTCACATGATAATAGATCGATAGATATAAATATAAATAGATATCAATGGTTTGGATGATAGAAGATGTTTCTAGAATGAGATTTCATGGGGAAACATTATGGATATGATAAGAATAAGAATGTAGTTATCATATCAAACCATCCCATCAAACACAGGTTTTTGGGGGATTTTGATGTGGTTCAGAACAATTACCATATTATTCATTTATTTGAGTTTTCAAGACCGAAAACCCATACTCAGGAATTACAATGATGCATCTACATAATTTATTTATGATGTAAAAAAGTGATGTTATTACTTTATCATGTGTAGGAATGTTGATATTTTTTTGATGAATTGAAAAATTTGAAGTTCATATGGAATCACAATAACATGGATGGAATAAACTGGTGATAGTTTCATAAATTTTTACAAAAAACATTTATTACATCAATGATTCTATTAAGAATAGATGCACATTTTTATTGTTTATTGTGCTATAAAATTTTAATGGTATATCCATCATTTTGTATCATAATTAATGGAAATTTTACTAGTTGGTTGTGTATTATTATATTATTTCCCTATCACACCAGGAACTTAAAAAACATTTTTAGAAGTGATCCTTGTAAGTACATGTGTTCTTTTATATGTTTGAATGTATGGTTTTCAGAAGATATAAGGATATATTATATGATGTGAATGTTCTGAAAAAAAATTGATGAAATAAAGGATAAATACATACATAATTCACCCTATACATATATCGGTGATACATTGAATCTAGTTGGTTCTTTTTTCTAACCATAATATGATCTATCATTTTAAACTTAATCATAAATAAAATTATTTTTTATAATGTGTTTTCAATTTAGAAAATTTTATTAAAATAAATTTATAATACTATATTGAGAAATTTAATATTACATGGAATCAATTTTTGTGCATGAAATTGTAGAAGGATAAAAAATGATTTGATAGTATTACATTCTCATTTTTATGTCTCCAATTAGGGACACTGTTATGGATCCATTGATTATTCTGGTTATTCCATTACACATTTGATATGGTGAGGTAAATTTTAGAGGGATATTTTTTTGGTTTATCACAGTAGCCTCAATGGTGTGATGAAAATGGACAGAGAGGCTAGAAAATTATCAGTAGAGGGGATGGGTGTTTCTATATATAACATTGTCTAGTATATTATTTGTTTTGAAGACTAAAAATTATGTTAATTTTTTTTACTATATTCAATACATAAAATATATGATTCCATATAATTAGTTTATTATATCACTAGTGAATCACTAATTCTGTATTTTTTCATAGCTTCTAAAATATGATATTTTGACGTATTTATATTCTAAGATAGTATTATATAATTAAATGAACATTAAAAAAGTCACCATTATAAATTTCATATATGTAGAATCCAATAATGAAATAAATGTTATTAATAAAATATTCAAATTATTTGAAATTAGATGTTAAATCCAAAACATTAAATTATTTGAAAAAAATTATGTTGTAATATTATGATCAATATTTTCCAATAAAAAATTACATATATTTCATAGAATTATATTATAATAATCATAATATATAGTTTATTATAAAACCATTATATGATAAAAAAATTCTATTAGTTTTTTATATTTTTTATTATTGTGTAAGTAAAACATTAATGTTTTATAATAATGGAAATACATATAATTAAACTATAAATAAAATTAGTTTAGTTTATGATGGTATATATATGATTTATAAATTTTATGGGATAACTAAATATAAGGTTACACTTTTTTAAGAGTGGATACTATTTTAATATAATGTATAATTTTTTCAATGGTAAGATTTCTATTCCACAAATCATGGTTATAATAGTTATATGGCTTTAATACACTATATAAATAACATTTATTTTCTTCATTATTGGTTCACATCTATTTTCTATCAATGTTATATATATTTTCTTTTCCATAAATAATATAGAATTTAAATTTTTTATATAATTCTAATATTTTCCTTCATGATTATAATTTTTCAAGAGGATTTATATGATCATATTATCATAATATAGTTCTTTTATATTCTTTATCTTGTTAAAATGTATCCCTTTTATTTCACAAGTATATATTTATTGTCAAAATATAATTTTCACATCAATATAACAATTGTTTTGTTTTTATCATGTGTTACATGTTCTATATATAATTCAACATTACTATATGTGACATATTTGAATAATTTAATGCTATATTCCATCAATCCTCACAATAATGATATTATTTGTCAAAAATAATTTAGTGTGTGAGTTGAAATCTATTACAGTTATTAACTGAGTAGTCTTTTTTAGGAGATCCACAATGATCGTAATGGAATATCTAGTTTCAATGTTTTTAGAAATCCATCAAAAAAGTAGATTATTATGTTTTCCTATTTCCATTTATTTATGGTTAATGTTCAGACCAAAACCAATGATATTTTCAACATTTTCGTCACTTTAATGATTATAGAAACACTATTGTAATTCCACAATACATGTCTTTATATTTTTTATACCTATATAGCACTCAATGATGATGATTCATCTTTAAGATCACTGGGTTGATAATGAACGTGTATCTACATCAATCATTAAAATAATATTTTATTCATTGGATATAATTTTACACATTATCATGATAGAAATCATTAATCCCCTAATTTATAAACATTTAATTTCAATGATTTCTCAAATTATAATGCTTCTGCATTCATTTTCTATTTCCACGTCATCCATTTAATCATACAAAATATTTTTCTAAAATGAATGGTTAATAAATCAATTATCCTTTATAATGGGGTATTCCATCCATCATAACATATATCTATATATTTTTCATTTATAATAGGAGAGGTTCTATTTAAATACCATTAATTGATAATTATTCAATTTCCATATTATAAAGAGAAACTAAAAAATTATTCTCCATCTTAAGATGATATTGGATTGCGAAGTAATATTATATTATATTCTCTAAACATCAATGATGTAATACAATATTTTTATGTGTGAATATATATTTTAGTATCTAATGATTTGTATGTATTTCACCTATCTCTCTATAGAGAATATAATTCCAATTTTCTAATGGGATGTTCACTGCTGCTTACTCTAGATCATGCATTCGATAGTTCTACTCATAGAATTTGAACCTGTGTATGGCTAAATATTTAAAATTATAGTTTTTTAGGAGTACACATTATAAAAACATTATTACGAGACACTATATTATATTTAATGTTACATTTATGAGGGTAATGTGAGTACTTGTTAAGTGATAATCCATTTATTTATTTCATAAATCATTATTTATATTCATTATCTATGAATAAATTCATTACCTTCAGATTTATATTAGTTATTATATAAGAACATTACATGTGTTACATCACATAACATAATCAGTACCAAGGTAGTCCAAGGACTCTATAGATCAATATCATATATGTTGGTTTCAGACACTCTTCAATGAAGGTTTCCTTTTATGGACTCCAAAATAATTCTTTTTTGGTGATAGAACTCCCCAATATTGATACATCTTCTATCCAAAATTCACATTTATTGTGCATTTTATAAAAATTGTTTTTCTCAAATTTTCATTATAATAGTATTAAAATTATCCTAATGTTCTTCCTTAAATTTTGAAATAACATATGTTTTTTTTCAAAAAATATAACAAATATTCTAGGAAATCTATAATAACTTTATTTTTAAAGTCAATAATTATTTTTCAAGAAATTGTGATTCGAAATGATGTCAATATATGTAACGAGAAAAAATATAGTAATTTAAAATGTATATATTTATTGGGAAATTATTAGTAGATTTAAATAATATAATATTCATGATATGATACAAAAAACATTTAAATGATAATATATATAATGTATGACATGTATTATTTATTTAGCATATATGATATTCAAAATAATGATATTAATTCATAGTCATTAATAAAAAAATTCATCAAGTCTACCAATTATTTTATTCCAAATTTTTTGGATAATTAAATGGTCGGTTGTGGATAAGTTTAATTCATGAATTCTTTTATCAATTTCATTTATTCTAATACAAATAATATTTTGTTAGTTTTAAATGTTTTTAAGATGTTATGACTAAATATTTGTGGAGATTTTTTTTCTAAAAATATTATCTACATTCAACACACCAAATAGCCAATTTTTTTGAATATCATAGTCACAGAATAAGTGAATATTTTATTCTATGGAAATGATCCTCAATAACATTATCTCAAAGAAAATTTTAATCCTTTTAATTGATTTTATTATTGGATTTATAGAAGAATCATTGATTTATATATTTAAAGAATGGAAGGGACGTTGAATTTGGATGCATTAAATTCACTGGTGATTTCACTATGATAAATTTCAATCTAAATGTTCCTCTAGATAAATGAAATGACCCTAATTAATTCTTATAAATTATATCTAAATTCTACTGCAATGTAATAATTGGGAAAACATAATAACCAAATTTTGGTGGTGGGACACATCCATCCAGATCTACACTAGTCTTGAGTTTTTGTTTAGTAATCACCACTCAAAATACTGATCAACCCATCAATATATATAAAGAAGATATATATTATTATATAATATATATAAATTAAAAAATTCGAAATACAATTTTATAAAAAAGATATTTAAATGAAATTTAATGGGAAAAACTGGGATCCTAATGAAAATTTTCAAATTTATTATTATTCCTGATTAGAATGTATTTATTAAATAACATAAAAATAAATGAGCGATAAATTTATTTGATGACCATAAATAGACCTTACAATGACAAATTTCATAAAAAAATGTTTTCATTTAGGCCAACCAAAATAACATAGCCTTAATGGAAATTTAATTATTTTTAACTCCTAAATGACACCACTCTTCATGTATAAACACTCCACCCCAATTTCCTTTATCCTAAACACAATATTTTTATCCCATAATATACTAACAAAAGATTCTATTACAATTATTAATCATTAATTTAAATTGTTTTTTTAGGTTTTCCTGTCATTGAATTAGGATTTTAATCTTCATGATAAGGTAATACTAATCTTATCCCTTTTTCATTCATGTAACTCACATTATTATGTATTCAAATACTAAAATACTATAACCCTTCATGAACTTTGGATATTTCTGTTACTACTAAAATGAGTTTTATCTAATGGGATACCATACTTTTCTCACTCTGTATTTTCCAAAATCCATGTATTATATTGTTGTTATGTAAAAATATATTCAAGAATTTTTAAATTTTAAATAAAACTTTCATATATTGTTATTTCCCTATCAACATTATAACCTAAGTTAATTAATGTATTTGTCATTATAATATATTTCTTTGGGGTCAAACATGAATGAAATCGACATTCCATTTTCATGGGTTAAAGTTGATTAAATTTTCAAGTATTTGTTCTTTTATGTAATATAAAATTTTATATACAACATATTGCTATTGTTCAATGTTTTGTCTGTATATTATTACAATCTATTTCATTCACATTAATTTACCCACATTAAGGGTGTTCCCTGATACTGCACCCATATATTGGGTAAGGTTATGGAGTCCATTCATAGTATTCTCTATATATATTTTAGAAATATCTAGTTAAGTTATTATCATCAGATAATTGGGTAAAGATACATTAGAAAAAAATCCATGGTAATGGATTATATGAAATCCTAGTAATGTTATATGGAGATATTTTTAGGAAGGAATCATGATTTTATTGTAGCAAAAATTCCTTGATATAATTCATGTTACATAAATTATTATATAAATCATGTTTATATGACCATGCCTTACTGACATGCCTCGTTGTAACTTGATTTAAATCCCCTATTTTATTCCCTTTTATTTATTTTCTCAAACCCCTTTCATAAATTTTTTTCCGTAGGATATTATATTAATAAATTTCAACATATGATGAACCTATAAAGGAAATTTTCATGTGGATTACACAAAAATTAATGTTTATGATGTTTTCCATGTATTATGTTCATATTTTCAAGAAACTAATCCTAAAAAGACTCCCATTGTTATGAAATGTTTTACCATAGAATTAATAGGATATTAAATAAAATGGTAATCAACTATACTATAGACCTAGAGTTTATGTACCTTGTATATAATGAAAATTTTTAAATATCTTCCATCCTAACCATTATATGAGTACACATTGAATAATGATCTACAAGCCGATTATGTAAATCATCAATCCATTATAGTGGATAGTTTTTCATTATCTTGATTTTTTATTCATGAAAAACAATTATGAGGTGAGTTGTTACATCATTTATAATGAAGAATTTTAATAGATAACCACACAGATATGAAATCATGAATTTAAATCCTCTTCTATATGAACATATTACCAATTATTTAGTAATTCAATCATAGCAATTTTCACTGTATATGGATTTTGAGAATTTGGAAGATATATAGTTATAATTTATATTGAGAACTCATAATCTCTGTTAAAATGAATACCAATTAACTAAAAATTGAAAACACTAGTATAGAACCTCATTATAATGATTTATTCAAGTAATATTCATTAAATTATTTAATTTATTTTAGATAGATATTCATTATCACAGTGTAAAAGACACTGTGATTGAGAAGAAGATTTAAATGGAAGTTTATCCTCAACCACACACTTGTAAAAAATCAAATAATTATACTAAATATGGGTGGTCTTTAAATTAATCAACATTAGATATTGGATGGATATAGAGAGAGTCAATTCCTGACTACTCTATAATAGAATTTTACTTAAGGTGGTACGATATTATTTTTTTGGAGGACCAATCCACAAACAATGAACAATGGGGAGTTATATAAATGGAGTGTAAAAATTTCCCTATTTTTTGTTTAAATTGATAACCTAACCATAATTTTTTTTGGTGGTGATTTAATTGATTTTTAAATATTATAATCATATAAAATATTATATAATAATTAAAATATATTATGGGTCCATATATCTATTTGATTATGGTTCTAATGATTTACTAAAACCTTTATAATGTTATGGATGATAATAATATCTTTAATATGAATAATAAGCAAAAAATAATGAATGGAAAATAATATATCAAAAAATATAATTATATCATAACATAGGATTCTTAATATTTCAGTATAAGTTATCCATGGTATTTTTTCAGTTATTCTTTATTATATAAATTTATTTAATTCAATAAAAATTGTTCATAATTAGTGTCTGAATTTTCTAATGAATATCCCAGGGTTTGTTAGATTAGGTATTTCGTTTTACCACTTGGTTGTGTCCTAGATATAGGTATAGTTAATACCGAATGGTCCAATTTGGGGTTCAGGGACCTTTTTAATCATTCTGAAATCTGTATTACATGTTGTATCTTATAATTGGTTTTATTACATTGAACCCACTTTCTCTGTATTTGAAATATTTATTGGATTTTTTGGTATTATGTTATCTTATCACATGGTTATTCACATTTTTATTTTATCTAAATAATTAAAAATTCTAGATCATTATCTACTACAAATTTTTTAACGACCCTATCACCTTATACATATTTCTTTATGGTTTCAAAAATGAAGATCCCAAAAATTGAACCAAATGATTAGGAGATATGTTGTACTTTAGTGAACTTGTTCATAAATATCAACATGAAAATAATATACATAATCATTATATAAAAATTATAATTCCCCTAGATATACCTTTGAGCATCTAAAATTTTATAACACATGCTATTTAATTTAAATAAAAAATGATTGTGTTATAAATATCATTATGGGGGTATGCATGATATAGTTTCATATTAGAATAGTAAAATGACATAAAATAATATCATAAAAAGATAGTATTTTGAAAAAATAGGTGGAGACATGACATAAGAAATATTCCATCATAGGATTATTGAATCATTGGACTCTGAAAATATATATAAATCATGATATAAGAATATGTTAAGTCTCGCTATCAAGAAAACATAATATGGTGGACTTATTTCTCTCATGGAATTGATTTACTCGTTAATAACAAACATATATACTCTTTAGAAACAAACAGTACCCAATACATCATAAAACTCTCTAGGTGAATGGATCATAACATGTAAATGAATATATATTCCCCATAATGTAATAAATAAAAATTTATATGAATAAGAAATAAAGAAGGAATGTAATGGTATATTTAATAATTCCTAGATAATATTATAAGAATATTTCATAAGTATTTTAATTAAATAAAATAATGGAAATATTTTTTTTATTTGTATTTCAATCATTATGAAAGTTTATAGAATATGAATTATATTTGAATTTTTTTTATTATAATGGGTAGTTATTTCTATATAGAAATCAATGAAAAATAAAATTTCTTTTTATACAGAAGAAATATTTTTAAAGAAAGGGATAATATATAATTTTATATATAACAAAGGGAAGATCAAAATAGATATTGATAAATTGGTTCATATTGAATAAAAATAATAATTGGTTAATTATATAAACTAGGTTTCATTGAAAGGAATTATTGATAGTAATTTTCCCCATAACCCAGATTTGTATGAAAAAAGATATAGAAAAATAAACTATGTAAAGGTTAAAACCTAACATATAATGGGAGAGTAATCATGTTAAATATGTAATATATATAAATATACATATTTCATTAATTTTAGAAAAAACCTATTTTTTATAAAATGATTTTATTTAAAAAATATTGATTTTGAAGAAAAAGATAGTGCTTCGGTGTTTTTTCTTACCTTAGGTTTGGATTCATAATGCACCTTCAAATAATATTATAAATAATTAAAATATAATTATAATAATCAATATTGAGAGAATATTTATACTATTAATTACCAATTTATTTTATTTTATTTTATTTTAATTTCATTTAATTGAGGAATAATGTTTTAATCATTGTCCCATTGTAATTTTTTACAGAGTTCTAGGGTTTCATTAGTATTTTGATAATTACTGTATTTTTTTAAAATCAGAATACACATCCATAAGGTAAATTCAATGATATTCATGACCATATAAAATCTAAAATAAAAAATGAGCTATATTGTTCACAGTGTTATAAAACATATCATTATATGAATAATGTTTTTTTTCTCAGGGAAAAAAATTATATAATAATTCAAACAACATTGAAAAATATATAGATTACATATAAATATGGAATAAATATGATTATTTTTATGGATTGTGATTTTCTTTGAGTATGATAGATAAAGATGATTCGTTAAGAGTGTTATCTTCTCCATTGGGTGTATCTCTTTCTCCCAAAAATTAAGGCTACATGGAAGTGTTTATTGGAAATTTGAGATTTCTATGGACATAAAGATGAGGGTTTGAAAATGATATGGGTTTATTTAAGGAATCATCCAATGTATCATTGTGAGACATTATGTTATATTTTTTATAAAAAAATGAATCAGTTATATATCTTTAGAAACACACAACACATGGTTTTAATGAAATGTGATACTCTTGTAAAATATTTATAATTACAAATATCCATTTTTAACATAGGTGTTCAGTTGGAATGAATGGATAGGATTTACTAAACTCAAAATATTATTTGGTTTACTCATTTATAAAATATATAATATTTTTATAGACTGAATATTATTAAAATTAAAACTCTTTTAGAGGAAAATATATATTTTCATCAAATATATTGTATTACTAAAACAGTTTTAGTCAATCTATGGAGACATAATTTATAATTATTTATTAAAATAATTACTTATATTAAATAAAAAACAGTTTTAAAATAATTATATTGATATTAACATATGTTGAAATTTTGGGATTTTTCTTAAATTATTAATTTTTTAGTGTATAAAGAAAAATATTGAATTTAGTAAAATTATAATTTATTTATAATAAATATTGTGTTATTATTAATTTAATTTAGTTTATTATTTAAATAATTTTTATTTATAGATATTAACCCAATTAATTAAATTTGAATAATCTTGGTACTATTTTTGTACCGTTTATTTTTATTATAAAAAATAATTTTTTTGGAAACTGTTTTAAAGTTTATAATGATTATTAATATTAAAACAATTAATATGAAATTGAACCTATAATGATAAAAATTAAATTAATATTATATAAATGAATATATATATATCTGTATCTTAATTTCAATTCATCTAATTCAGATTTCTTATCACAAAATTAGTAGAAATCATCTTTTTCATGTTAACAAATTCATTAAAAAAATCACAACTTTAGTGGTTTTGATTTTCAAATAAAATATTTCAATTTATCTAGTTCAATTTTTAAAAAGGCTTGATTATTTAGAATCTGAATTATTTAGATTATCTAATTTTTTCTATATATATTTTCACCATTTTGAATTGTGAAAATAGTAAAAATTATTTACCGTAGTTATGGAAAAATTGGGTGTACCAGTGGTAAAACAAAAAATATTAGGTTCAAATAGAACCAAACATCGTATAATTTATACTTTAGTGTTCCATTTATATATAAAATCTTAAAATAATGAAAAAATTTACATTTTTTACAAATTTATAATGAGAAAAATATAGGTGATATTCTTCTTTTCAAAAAAATCCACGTCTATTCTATTCTCCAATTATAATAGGATAACCTCCCATATCATTTCTATGATTCCATAAAACATTATATCAGACAATAAAATATGCAATTGAATTCATAATTACCCAAAATCATTAAAAAATTATATTTTATAAATAAAACAATTAAGGTTTGTTTTTTCAATCAAATAGATGTTTTCAGAAGAGGAGGTAAAGTCTTTAACAAATCTTCTGATTTTATGTCCTCTTCTACATCCTTAAAAGTATTATTAAAAAATTATATTATAATAAAAAATTATATAATATATAATTCTAGTTTTATTTTAATGTCATAATACAAAACCATCTCTTCTTTTCAAAATATTAGAAATGAAGACATCGATAATGTGTATTGCAGACTTCCACATTACAAACCGACGTGATTTATTTTCTATTGAAAATTCTCATGGATTAATAATATTATGTATTTAATTTATAAATATGAATTTATGAAATAATTAAATTTTGTAATTTTAATATCATGTTTACCTTTTTACATTCCATTATATAGTAAATACAATAATTTCACTCATGTGTACAACAGACGGCTGCTCATAAAGAGATATGATTTGTTATGCTCTTATTCTTTACATGAATGGAAATAAATGACAATTTTTTAATATACGATAAAAATTTATTAGATAAAATTTTTAATTTGTTTATATCATAATATTTAATACCTTACAGTCCATTGAAAATGATAACGTCATTCGTGTGTATGACAGTCTACCACATTGCAATGTGATGTGATACATTTTTTAAAAATTTAGTATTAGTCCATAACATGGATGATAGTTTTAATGTTATTTATTAAATAATTTTTTATATATGGAAATTTTATAATATTTTCATGAAAAAGTTACAATTCATTCATCATTATCTCTATAAAATGGTAACACTACTCATTCGTATGTGTTTTATAGCATATACATGATTTTTAAATAATTTTTTTACCATAAATAGTTAATTTTTAGTATAAAAAATATGATAAACTTTTAATTTTTAAGACAATAGAGGTGATGAATTAATAATCACGTTGACTTTAGTGATATATCAAATGTGATTATTGGCATATATGTTATTTATCGTTAAAAATATTTTGTTGGAATTATTGTGTTATGAAAATAAATACTTCCTTGTAAAAATTAAAATAAAAAAATAATTAAAATAAAAAGGTTAATAATATGGTATAATTAATTTATTATTATATTTTTGTGATTTCAATTGTTCAAATAAATAATCGGGTGCTATGTAAGGGATCAATCTAAACCAACCTGCCTTTTAGGATGTGATCTTTCCCTCTTTACTACACATTATTTATTTCTTAAATTTTATGTAATTCATATAATTTTTTATATATTTATCTCACATATATATAAATATTATTATCCATTCTATTGAATGGATAATACATTCATTATGAATTTTTCTCATATTCCTTTATTATGAAATTTTATTGCTTATAACATGTAATAGGATTTTTAAACCCATTTTATTTAAATTGGTAATTAATATGATATGATTAATGAAATTTTTCATTATGTGGAACATATTAATCATTAAAATTACACGATTTGTTCTCCCAATAAGACTCCAATGAATTGGGTGAATCATTATGCTCAATAGGTTTTATATATGAGATTAGGGAGTGTAGCTTATTTATTATAAGATCTTATCTACATGTGATATTATATAGGTATTTATCTTTTTATAATATCTATGTCATGTTTTTATTTTTTTATACATTTCCTATGATTACATGGTCTTATGATAGAACGTTTTTTATTGTATTATTCCATGAATATGCTGATTCACTATAGCTTTTATGATATCATGTCAATGCATTAACTCAAATGTTTAGATTCATTATCTTTTTTAAACTCATACTAGCCTTCTTAGCTCACCCATTAATTCATGTATTAACCGCGTTATCCCAAATATTTTTTGGAGATCAAATGAATTATATTATTTTACTATATATAATAAAATAACAATTCCATTTTCTATTTTTTTCTAATTTTATAAGCTTATTCTTATAATGATAATAAGAAATTTTGATCCTTGTTTGGTATTAATGGATATTTATTTATATAAATCATTTGACAGTATGTGTAAATTTAATGTGTCACTATCATTGGTTTTAGAAGAAATTTATAAATCTCCATTATTACTATGATGATAAATCATTACTTATATCATATGTGCTAAGTCTGATGATAAGATTTTGTATAAAAAATATCATTGAATGTGGGTGAAGTATTGAGGTAGTTTCATCCAAGAAATTACATCCCTATCTTACTAATAATCTTTTGTGTGGTTTTGGAACATATATTGATTAGGATAATAAATTCAATAATGATTCATGGGGATTTACTAGATCAATAAATGAAATATAACTATAGGACTTACTTAGCACCTTGTTTTATATTCATATGGAATCTGACATGGAAACATAGAGACAAATTAAAACCACTATAACGGAAATGGAAATCATTTTAATGATGGAAACAAAATAGTTTAAAATCAATGGATAATCTTGTTCGTAACATATAGACTCATAAGTATCGATGTACTTATCATTATTAATTTATTCAAAATATGCATATATGTTTCCCATGTGTGACATTATTAGTAAATGTATTGTTAGTTTGTTTTACACCTATCTAATGGTGGGAAATTTTAGAAATCATTCCAATAATAAATGTAAAAAGAAATTTGATGATTTATCCAATGATATGCTTAATAACATGGGTGATTAAGTATAGAACATCAAAGATATACCTAATCATCATTCTCATGTTATTAAAATTAATATGAATCATGCCCAAAGACTTTATATTTCCATGAAAGATGAAGATTTAGTTTAATATTTTATATGAAAAAGAACTGCTACCATTACTGGAACATTAGATACACTCATCACTAAAAAATGTATTAAATCCATTGAGAATATACTTTCTGTACTCTAAATAATAGAGAAAAAAATAATTTCTGATAGAAATTAATCACACTAATGGATAATCTAATCAGTGGTGGAAAATAATATTGAAAAAAATTTACACAATGGAAATTGATTCCAAGAAATGAGAAGGCATAATGAGAATATTTTTGAATAAATATTTTCTCTCTAACTCTATATTATAAAATAGAGAATGAGTTTTTCAATCAAATAAAAATTGATGAATTTTCTATCATGTGTTCTACGAAAACACAAAAAAACTTTCATAATACACTTACATTTTTTTAGATAGAAAATAATTATGGTGAATTGTTTCATGATCAGGTTAAATTCAAGTTTATCAAGATATTTAGTGATTCCATATATTGATATTTTTTAATATTGTTTCAATTATACCTTCAAAGATATGATAAAGAATGGTGATATTCAGTCCTCTAGTGGAAAATACAAAATAATGAATATATTTGAGTTTTTATTAGGGGTATCAATATATAAATATCCTGAAGGAAAGAAAAAACTGCATCAAATTGTCAAAATAGTGGGAGAAGGGTCTAAAAAATTTCATATGGTGAATAAAATGATCCATCATGTGTAGAAATGTGGGGAATTTGAAAAATAATGATAATAGAGAAGTAATGATCACCACTAATGGAAATGAAGAATCAAAGGTCCATTTCAACACTTTATCTTTCATCCATCGATTTAACTAAAAGGGAAAATATATTTTTTTAATTCAATTTTCTAAAAAATGTAGATAAAGATAATCATTGGAAAAAACCTCAATAGTGGAAAAGAAAAAAATATTATGTCACCAGGGATGCTGGAGATGCTAAAAATAATGTGGTGAAAGGTACTTTAGTTATTTATCCTATAATTGAAAATATATTTTTACTTCATTTTTAATGTATTCATTAATATTTTTCTTTTCTAGAAAAATATTTTATACAACACTTCAAAACATTAGGGTTGATCAATCTATGAGAACATCAATTGGTGTGATAGATTTATCCCATGTATGTTACTCATCCCTAGAAAAGGATTTTGTACTAATACTTTCAGAGAATATCATATTAATTCCATTAAAAGAGTTTAATGATATTTTTATGGATATATTATCATTATATAATTCCAAAATCAAATTTCAATACTGTAAGATACTCTGAACATCACATGTCATCCTTTGACTATGTGATAGTGTAAGAATAAGGATGAATCTACACTAGAATATTCTATTCAAGAATGATTATTATTGACTTATAACAAATAATATATAGATTATATAATTGATTCAATTAATATATTCATTCTCAAAGAATTTCCTATTTTGTGGGATCATACTAATGTATTCATTGAATTATTTATCATTATTTCCCCTAACTGGGTGGTTTATTTCACAAAAAATATAAAAAAGTGGCTCTACCCTAATGCATGAAACATTATATAATGGAAACCATTTATTTTTATAAATATAATAAAAATTTACACGAGTATAAAAAGGGTTATATACACATGAGTGATTCACCATGGGTTGCTCTATGCTACTCATCCAGAATAAGTATGGGATAATGCACCTCTTAAATGAAAATCATGAACTATAAAATTAATATGACAAAAAATTATATCATTCCATATAAATAAAATATGTTTCACCAAATATATAGAGAAAATCAATTCACTAATATGGACCTTAGATTGGAATATAAATAATTATGGGTGAAGGAGGAAGATACTGAAAATACATATTTTTGAAAAATGTTCAGAAACTATCAGTTCATAGTGATTCCATTTGGATTCACTAAATTATTCAAATATAAATATGGAATTGATAAATATACAAAAAATATTACCTTCAAATATTTTTCGTAATTTTTACAAATGAAACTCTGTTTTATTACAAAATCATGAAGTTTAATTAGGAGTATATTAATATTATGATAAGGGTTTAAAAAATGTATAATTTATATGAGAAATTATGTAAATGATTTTTCTAGATGAAGGATGAGTCATTATTAATGAATATTTTCACTAGCAAAGGGATATATTTGGACACATCATAGATAGTGGAAATCGAGGACTCGCCTAGACTAGAAACTATAATATTGATCTAAAGATTATTTTGATTTTTTGGGTATTACCGACAAACTGGGGATTTATTTTCATCATTTTTAAAATAAATAACCTTTATAAAAATGAAGGGAGAAAAAAGTTGTACTAGTGAATGAAACATTATCTTTACAGACCTAAAAAAGAGGATTATCACATCATCAATACATATTTTTCTCTCAATTAGGGAATATTTTATAGATTATTGTGACTTATTATTGAAGGGTTTATGATTATTACTAATGAATAATGATAATTTGATATTATACTACTCAAGGATTTCATATTTTTATAAAAATAAATTTCCCACAAATTTTCAGGAGATGGATGAAGTGATCCTAGCATTAATGATCTGGAGACATTACCTCTATGAGTAGATACGTGATATATATATATATATATTTATATCATATGAGTTATATATATATTAATACTATAGGATCCTAATATAAACCATCATTGATTGTTAGATTTAGTAAAGTATGGTGACCTATAAATCGGTCAACATCCTAAGAAAGAAAAGTCGTAGATTCTCAAATAATAATAGATCCAAAAAATTTATTAATGATTAAAATAGAAAGGGATCCAATATTCCTAGACATACATTGAATGAAAATGAGAATATTAAAATGATATTTATCATACCTTGATCGAATAATTTCTCAACTATATATTCATTAATTGATAATGGAGGCGTAGAATGGGTATGGGGTTAAATAAAAAAAAGTTTAACATATTCCAGACTTCAACATTTATGAAATGTTTCTGAAAATATTTTGATCTAGGGTATATTTTCCACTAAAATAAAATATTAAGATTTATAATTAGATTTATTAAAAAAACTCTCTATTCTATACTCATTTGGGATGAACTATGATGTATAATTATATAAAAAAATATGTTTGTTGGATAAAATTAAGTGGATGATCGTAGAATTTGTACCTCAATTCATTGTATTCGATCAATAAAATGATTAATAACAATATTATAAGGGTTACATGAAATAATTTCCCATTCAATTATAGAAATGGGAAAATAATAAAATTTATTTCACCATAAGAATCCCTATGAAAACAAAGGAAAATAATACCATCTTGGTTGTACTACATCACCACGCACTATTGGAACATTTCAATGATATCAATGAAAAAATATACCTTGACCACCTCACTATGATATACAAAAGAGAATTCATATGAACACATAGAGTCCAACTCTATATTGAATATTATTGAGATATGTGGTTTAACATAATTATTTGTAGAATCATTAATAATGTGTTGGGTACAAATATCAAATTATGTACTACTTATCACTCTCAATCATATGGACACCCTTGACAGATCATCAAAACACTCTATGATATTTTAACAATAGGTTAAATGTATTTATGAGGATTTTGGGATCTATATTCTCTTTTTGTAGTTTTATAATAAAATAAATGTTTCCATTATAGAATTAAAATGTTACATTATGATTGTCTATCTGAGAAGTGATGTCAGACTATGACATGTTGATATGATGACTTGGAGATGAAGATAATGAGAATTTTTCCCACAAAATGATAGAGAATGTCCAGACAACATGAAAATACTAAATCCATTAATAGTACCTTTGGATAAAGTCCTATCAAATAAAGAGAATCCATTAGAGGTAACTGAATGTATATACAATTTTATATGAAAAATAAAACTCACAATTTCAATATTTGTTATTAAATCTAATGTTTGAGGATTGAACATGGGATTCCGAATTGCAGATGAAGAAAAAATAGACTCATCTATTTTCACCATAGATTTTAATATAAAATTTTTAGGTAAGAAATATGTAATAGGTAGAAGAATTTAACATTCTTTTTTATAATGACATATTTAATTTTTAAATAAGTTCAATCAATTCAATAACTTATGATACACACAATACTAGGTTTAATGAAAATGCATTACTCTATTTAAATATAATTATATAATCATGACCCTTATTAAACTATAATTTATGTTCATGGGTTTTAATTGGACTAAATAAATGATTGAAATTTTTTATTTAACACATGTATAAAGAAATTAAATTGTTATCACTGATTGGAATTAAATTTAGATCGTTTTTTAACAAAAATGAAATGTTTTCATACAAAATCATAAATTCTTCTGATTGTTGTTTAGTAACATTTCACACAAATAATTTCAATTTTATTTTTACTAGTTATATAAAATTTCTTTTAAAATAATAATATCATATTTTAAATTTATATTTTCATATTAACAAGCATTAATCTTTTAGAATTTATTTTGCAAAATATTAAGTTTTTAATGAATACTAAAAAATATTGATTTTTATAAAATTGGAATTCTATTTTAACATATTATTTCCCAATAATATTTTAATTTGATGTGGAATTTAAATATATATTTTTTATTTATAATTCTTCAAATTATATTCTTCTAAATCATATTTACACTAGATTCACATATACAGTTATTTATAGGAATTAATACACGTTTTTTAAAAAACTATTTATAAATGTATAATGATTATCAATTTTAAGTAATTAAAATAACCATAATGTGTAATGCTATAAATTTAATTTATAGATTATTTATTTGATAATAACAACGTAAACTCATCTAATTATGATTAAATTTCACATAGTTAATATGATATCATCTTTTTTAAAATGAAATATATCATTTAAAAATATATTGTGTCATAATTGGGGGATTAGTTTTACATTATATTATTCAACATATATGTTTTGAAATTGTAAAAATTGTTTCCATATTTAAAATTATAAAAACTTATATTATCAGATAAGGTCAATAGAATATTTATCCCCAATTAATAGTGAGAATAGTAAAAATTATTGACCATTATTATGTTATAATTGTGTTTACCATGGGGTTAAAAAATATTATTGGATAAAAATGATAATAAAACATGAAAAATTCTTATTTTTTAACATATTTATAATTTTTTTACTATGTTAATAAAATTTCCATTTTTTGTTAATATTTAAATGAGAAAAATGTTGGTGGGATTTATTTTTTTAGAAATTCATGTGTGTCCATTATCCAACTTATAAAAGATAATTTATTATTCTCTCTTATAAAACAATTAAGAGACCACTGGATAATCCAATAACCACTCTAATGAAATTCATACATCCCAAACCATATTCTATAAAACATAATTTTTTCATAATTCAATTATAGGCTAGATTTCTCATATTATTAAAATAATGGTTCCAATGATGAGGTAATTTTCTTCATTGGTGATTTTATTTTATTCCCTACTAAACATCTAAAAAATATTAGAAAATTGTATTATAAAAAATATATTTAATTTTATAATATTTTTTTATAAATTTTCATGAAATATATGCATATAATACACCCTCAAATGGGAAACAAAATCATTCATCATGTTTATGGAATACTACTTCCTCACAAATTGATATAATTTGTTTTCAATAACCGCTTCTCACATATTGATACAATTATGTATAAAATCTATTATATGTTATTTAAGAAATAATTATATGTATTTTATTATATATATATAAAAATATATATTCCTATTTTCGATTCTGTAGAGAATATGATTATTTCTATCATATGTAAGGAAGACTACCTCGTCAAAAGCAATGTGATTTTTACATTAGTTAAAAATTAAATAAAAATTAAAAAATATTCATATAATTTAAATACATGATAGTACTGAAATTTTAACCATTAATTATGTAGAATATATTATATAATTTCTAACCTTTCTAACCTTTGAAAATGTTAACATCTATTGGGTGAGCGGTAGACTACCACCTCACAAAGTAGTGTGATTCATTTTTATGTTATTTTATTATTACCACATAATATAGAATGTTTTTATTGTTATATAAATAAGTAATATAAAATTCATATTATAATTATGATCCGTGAATTTTATTATAACATAAACCATATTTCTATCTTGATCATCCATAAATAGAAATGTTACTTATTTGTACATATGGTCTACCGTCCCTATAATGTTAACAAATATAATTGATCATAACTATATTTCATGGTCATTTTAACTTTATAATAATAATTTCATGTTATTAATTATATATTTGATTAATTAATGATGAATTTTACCTTATTCAACAAACAAAATTGATTTTGTACATATGATACGTTTATCATTAAAATGTTTGGCATGGAATTAATGGGATATGAAATTGAATATGAAATGGAAGAAATTGAAAGAAAATGTATTATAAATGATATAATAGTTCTTGAGAAATTAAATAATTAACATATATTTATAATTATGGGTGATACTCAATGCATGTGGCAGATCATTCTCGAAGTCTGGGTTGTCCTTAAACCGCCCTTTAATTTAGGTAATAAACCTTCTATCTCTATCCTATATTTTATCAATTTTAATTTTATATAATTATTTTAAAATATATATATATATATATATATATCACAGAAAAATATATATATATATCCTTATATCTCTTCCATTTATGGATCAATTAATTTCTTTTGATCACTTCTCAAATGGATTCATTTTAAAATTTTATTTTTATGATAGGAAGCAGGATTATACTTTTTTTTTATTCTTATGGGTAATTCATTTTCAATGAATTATGATTGATTATATTATATTTGGAACATATATTAAGAATATTTTATGACTTTTTTTCTAATATAGGACTTCAATACATTGTGGGATGATATAGAATCATGTGGCTTCGTGTATGGGATTTGGGAGTAAAAATTCTCCATTTTGAGTCATTGTCCAAAATGTTATATTATTTATTTAGTATACCTTGAATAATGATTATATAATACAATATGTAGATGAAACATTTTTTATGATTAAGTAAACTTATGATTCCATTTTCTGTATATTATTCTTCCATGAATTTATATATGAGTCTTCTCATTTATGATATCATGTAATGCATATGTCTGAAATATTATAATTACTTATCATGTTTATTCCCTTTCATTAATTTTTTTCTCAACCCTTTATTTTTGTATTCCCTCAGTTATCCCTTTTAGTTTTAGGTGAAAAATAGGATTTTGGGTGCTCACTGTTAAAAATAAAACAAAGACCCCTAATTTATGTTTATGTTTATGTATTATGATCATATTCTTCCAACGAAACATGGAAATTACCATCCATTTGATTACATAATGGAAATTAATTTTTATAAATAATTTAATAAGATGTGTATAAATTAGGTGTCACCGTATCCAAGTGTAAAATATTTAAGGAGAAGATTATTTTGGAATGATTTTTATAACGGTATAGAGGATTTTTTTTTAAAATAACAAGGGTTAGTTTACTATTTTTTCTCTAAAATAAAATTTTTTTTAAATATTTTCACCATACAAAGTAATTGTACATGTGGGTTTGAGCTAGTGGATTCTTACATAATATACAACTCAATAATTAATTTATTTTTCTTACAATTCAATATACTATATGTTGATATATTTCTATATTCACAAATAAAATAAAATAAAACATCACAAATAAAATATATTCCCCATAATTTTTATTTGACATTTTTATTACAAAAATAAAATCTATTATAAAAACAAATTTATAAATATATGATAATTATATTTTAAATAAAATCATTATTTATTCGGGAAAATATGATTTCAATATTATTAAAAAAGTAACATATGATCAATTGAAATTATATTATAATTACAACACAACATTGTATTGTTTTATTAAAATATATCAATTAAAATGTTATCCATTATAATTGTTTATGTTATTTTAAAATAATATATAAAAAAATCATTGTTTATAAAATAAAGTGGTTATTTAACATTTTAAAAAACATTTATTAATTTGTTGATGAAATTAATATGATATATATAAATTTTATTAGAAACATTAATATTATAATTAACATTAATAGCAATTAATATTATTTATAGAGTTCATATAATCATCCCAATTATCATTTTAATATTTAAACAGACATATTTGAGTTATCATGTTATGATTTTTAACGATTATATGGATTTAATACCATTTATAAATAACTTATATTTCATTAATTAATCATTCACCTCAGTTCTCCCTAATGGTTTTATAATATTCAATTCTCCAAAATGATTAATTCATTATTAATATTATGTTTCATTCCAAGAATGTTCTTTAAGAGTTTGATCGTTCTAGGTGGTCATGGGTATCAAAATATTCATATAGGTGTTACCTTGTTGTTTTTATGGTATTGTGTTCTATCACATTTAATTCATATGAATATATTAATTAACATAATTAAATGTTTATATCAATATAGAAAAATTTAATTGGATATACCATATGGTGAGTGTTCATTATATAATGAAATATTACTAAATATGAAACATTATTATATTCATAAGTGAAATTAAAATAATAAAATTGTTACTTTTTATAGGAATATTGAGTTAAAATACCTCTCATAACAACTCATAATTGCCATAGTATAAATTAAATATAAAACCACAAAATATTGAGATACAAAAATAATTTATAGATTAAAAAATGTTGTTCATTTAACCTCCCCACAAATATAATATAATCCTCAATAATTATAAAGTGATATTAGTCATGAAAGATACTAACATCAAATTGAACCATCTAAAATGAATATAAAATATCATTATCAAAACATAATAGGATATTGAATCCCCACCATAAAAACCTCATTTATATGAAATACATACCATCATCCACCAAAGATAATTGAATGATAAAAAATTATGAAATGATTTAGAAAACCACATATTAGTTTACATGTAATAATTTTTTGTATAATACCACTTCCTGAAAAATCATGTGAGATGACTATGATTGAAAAATGACCACATTATTAATCTTTATATATCAGCACAACCAGCTCCACATTTACCTATAAAATCAATATTCCTAAAATGGATAATTTTTTTGATTATATATGTGTCATTTAGAATATAAATTTCACTGAACATAAATAATATGACAATGTGAAATGATTATATCAAAAAATGTTCCAATATTTTTTTAAATATAAACATATTACCTATTATAACATACTTCAAAAAAATAATTTTCTAATGATTTTATAATGTAAAATTCATTTTTTGATGATTTAGTGGGTTGAACACTCTTGAGATGTAGGCTAGATTCTCGATTAGATGAATTACCATTGTTGAATCATCCAAAATTAATAACTTGTTGATTTATTTATATATTGAAAATATTTCAAAAATACATTATAATATATTAAATTTTTTAAAAAAATATTTTCAAATTCCAAACGATTGCATAATATCCAATCCTTAATATTTTTCTTTCATAAAAAACATATAAAAAGGGACGAACCATAATTCTAAAATAGTAAAAATAAATTCTGAATTCATAAATCAGTTTTTTAAAATAATAGAAATCAATATATGAAATTTCTTTAACATTAAATAGTTTTAGAGTCACCATCCATAATTGGATTATAAAATAAAACAATTTATTCCACAAACAGTAAATATAGGATTTCACGTACCATGTTATGGTGTTCCCAATCCTGAAATATCATATTGAACATAATTATTAGATCATCCATTTATGACTAAAATTATTTATGAGAAACAATGTTTTCTATGATGATTAAAGGATTCTATTTTATATAAATTTATTGATGATGGATTCATTTAAAAATAAAAATTAGATTTTAAAAAATATTATATTTATTATAAATTGTACTAAAAAATCCCAATAAACCATTTATCAAAATACATAGAATATAATTAATGATCTCATGAACATTAAAAATATATGGAAGTAATAATTTTATAAAAATAATAACCAAGAATGTATCTAGAGATAATATTTTAATCATTAGTTAATGTTACTACCATATAATCTTAATATATATATAATTTATACAATAAATATATATTTATGTTACTAATACACCAATATAATTATTTTTTTATAAATACATCCATGGGGGTTTATTAAGAAAATAATTTTAACTACGTTTCAATGATAAATAGATACCATGATAAAATATTTCTAACTTAATAATGATTCATACTATCGTATAACATGTTTAGGAAAAATCCCATTATGTAGTGTTTATGAATATAAAATTTATGTCATATTTTACAAAATATTTTAGTTTGTAATTTTAAACTCATATAATAATAACAATAATATTTTCAAAAAGTGTGAGAAATTAATCTTTTCTATTGAAATAAATGTTTTAATTGTGGAAGAGACTATTTTTATAAATTTTAAAGGAAAAAATATTAAATTAAAATAAGGATTTCATAAAACCAATTATTATATTAATTTTTTTTAATATTTTAGTGGTTGAAAAAATTATTAATTTGAAATCATGATGAAAAATTTGTTCATGTTAAAAACATTAGAAAATAACATATATAAAAATAATAAATTATTGTCAAGACAAATTATTTTGATGACACAATAATGAGTTGATGATCTTGAGGATTCTCTAAGGTATATTAAACAAATTATTGTGAGGACACAAACAGAATCCTAAAACATGGGTAATTAAAAATATCAACAGAGTAATCAAGTGTTGACGGAATTGAATAGGTGTAATCAATTAAATTAGTTTATGAAAACACTGATACTACGAAGGAAGAAGTCACATGAATGGAATTTGAATAGTGAATGTGAGAACACACTAATCTTTATAACATGTTTATTAAGGGTATATAGGTTAAAAAATGAACTAAATAAATATTAGATATAAAATAAAATCGTTTCTCATCATTTCCTACATTATAACAGGAATAAACCTGCTAGGAACCAAGTGGATCATGAATAATTTTCCAATTGTATAATAGTGAGTGATATCCCACTAGTATTCTCACAAGGTACCTAATAACATGGGACTAAGAACCTAATGGACAAGTTTTTCAACCACTGATAAAACATAAAAATCTATAATCAGTAAAAAACATATTCAAACATTTTTACTTATATGTAATTTAATAAATTTACCCCTTATATATACAATAATTCAAATCAATAAAAGAATTGAATGTTATATATATATATGAAAGTTTTTTTAAAAAAATCATTAATTAATTAATTATAATATTATAGAAAACTATTTTTATCATACATTATAGTTACTATTTAGTGATAAGTAATATATTCAACAACATTAACATGTAAAAAATAATATTGTTTCAAATAAATTTTACCAAACAAATTATAAAGTGATAGCTTATAAAAACTAGTTGATGAAAATTTTAAAACAAATTTTCATTCAATAATGTCAACATAACATCCATCTTATTTAGAAAAAATTGATCTTTAATGGATTATTTTTTAATCATACTTATTAGAATAAAAGATAATTAATTGTAATATAAATATAAATACATTTTAATAATATACATGTTTTCTATAATCCCATATATATACCTTCCATATATCAATTTTTCAAATGATGAAAAAATTAAGAAAAATATTATATGCTACATTTAAAATATAATTTCAAACAATTAAAAAAATCATATTCATCACATCATATAATTAAGTATTTAATCGTTATTATATTCAAGGTAATAAGCATATAAATACTTTTAAAAAAAATAGAATTCCCAATATTTAATCATGAAAAACCTACGACAAATAAATATTTTAAAATTTTCTCCAAATTATTTATTTATCAACATGATTTATAATGGAAAATATAATTTTAACCCCTTCATTAAAACTTTTAAAATTCACATGAAATTATAGAAAACAATTATTTCAATGTTTTAATTTTAAAATGGGAAACAATGAGTTTAAAAATAATAAATTAGTGCTATGAAAAAATAGAATATGTTCATAACCTATCTTATTATTGTTATTAAAAATAAAAATAAATGAAAATGAAAAATTTTATTACAAATGATTAAAAATATATATATCATAAACTGGTTAAAATATTTAAAATGTAATTAGAGGAAAAAATTTAGATAAAATATAAGACAGCCATGTGGTACCTACAAGTAAATGCATTATCTGATTTGTGGGAAGAAATATCTGAGGACCAACTATAGAGTTAACAAAAATATATACTTGGGGAACCCTTGGTAACACATATAAACCCCATAATTAGGAAATCTAGAAATATTTTTTTGTCACATCATATGATTTAATATCCATATGAAACAAAAAATACCTCAAAACCGAAACAGAAAATTACATTGCATAGGATCCAAATCCATTTTGTGTAATTAATGACCGAAACACCTTTGAGAGACATGATTGAAACTATCCCAATGCCTCAAAAACTCCTCTTGACTGACAAAGGCCACAATTAATATTGAGGGTTGATTGTTCAAATAGTGGGAGTCGATATATAAAAATAGGCCTATATGATATAATAAATTATATTAGTTTAGTACACAATTTCCATGATCAGTATTAAAAATTAATAATATAAAAGTATAATTAGATTTAATGGATGTTTTTTAAAACTTGAAAACCCTTAAAAAATTCATGTAATAAAATTATAATATATAAACAAATATGATTGTGTAAAAAAACCTGAATCGGTATATAAAGGAAGGGTTAATTATAAAAACATAATATATATATATATAAAATTTCATCAAAAAATGGACTATATATCCCATTATTGGAAATACTTAATGACGATTTTATAAATATATCATATTCTATATGCCAATATATTCATAAAGAGTTCAAAATGACTCCATTATACAGTAAACTCCATGATATAGTATTTCCCATTTTTTGGTGTCTTAACCTTACCATGATCATGATGAGATGATTTTCACTCATCCCATAGGGTCACATGTATATTTAGAGGATATCATACATATAAGGAAGTCACCACCTTCCCCTTAACTGAAATTAATATTATGTAATGTAACAAAAAAATTTGGATGGAGAAATATGTAGGAAAAAAAATCAATACTAATTGATATTAATATTCAATTTCATAATTATTATTTAATATTAAATATTTTATTTTTTAAAAAAACATTTTTTAGTTTTGGAAGACTATTAACAGTTATCAACAACATGGATGTATATTGACTTCATTAAAAATGAACAAATTATTCGAGATAAATTAATCTAACTAATACAATGTGCCTTCGGTAAGATACATTATCCAAGAATTATATTCCATTTTGGTTGATCTTTAAAATTTTCATTAGGGAATATTTCCATTTTTTCCAAACCATTAGGTTCTCTTCATGATTATCTCTCCTTCATTGAACCCTGGAATCATGATTTGGTCAAAATCCTATTTCCATGTTGATTTATCAATATCGATATTACATATAATAATTATTTTACCTAATTTGTTAGTTTCATATTTTGTTTCATAAAAATCCATAATTACTACCCTCTTATATTCTATAAAATTATCATGTATCTATAATTAAGACTGTCAAACATCCTAATCTTCAATATAAACTCTTTTTATTTATTGGAAATAGTCTATACCATTAGGGTAATGGTTAATACATTTATTTATTATGGATATTTTTTTCTCATCTTATAAAATATTGTCTCGATGTTTACATTCCCTCTATATTTTCATGAAGAACCCCTCCACCATTTTTCTAGGTGGGGGTTCTCTTCCTAGATAATTTTGTGTTATATATTTTATTAGGATACAATGTATTTCATGGAAAAACTAAATACCATTATGATATGATGCTTAGTGATGTCCTTTCTAGAAAAATATCATTTTCTTTTATAGATTAAATATTCATTCATGTTAAATTTTTTATTCTTATTGTTCTTTGTATCCTCTCTAAATGATTTTGATATCATTCTACCAGATTCATTATATAATGATTTGAGAGGAATTGTATTTTATTTTTGAGCTTCTTCCCTTATAATATCATGGAATTTTTCATCTTTTCCAAAAACTCAATACCAAGATATAAAAAATATTCATTCACATTACCTCATGAATAATAATACTTCTTATCTACACAAAAACCTGGTAACTATAATACCTATTGAGATCCCACTATTAAATTGAATACATCTATATATGTATATATCAAATTGATAGTCTTGGAGGGAGGATCCTCAAATCTAAAACATCAACAAACATTGATAATGGGGATGTTATTTCAATCATATTGGCCAGATAAAGGTTCTAGGTGACTCAGTTATGATTGAAATGAAGTAAAAATGATGTACTGTGGGTTCTAATAATTTGGTTCTATGTTGTGAATCCATTATACCAGGGACATATCAGCTCATACATTAGATAATTTTACATAAATGGGGAAATTAAAGACCAAATTGACATAGTTTCCTTTTACAAAAATCCTATTGAATATTCACACACTAAAATCAATTCGAGAGAAGGTCAATCCATGATTCTTTCACCAGATCATGAATGAATTAAAACAACCAATTTGAATTTAGACTAAAAAACATATACAATGGTTTTAGGAACATCAACATTAATAGAAAAGATCATATAAATGGGATTTCCCATCATTTTGGTAATATTATAATACTCAATGAAAATACCTACAATATTAAAAAGAATTTTAAGGATAATCTTATTTTTTAAATTATGAGTCACCTCTAGGAAACATATCTATGTCACCATAGATGGGGGATCCTTAGGCATAAAGATTTCATAAGACCATGATAATAACAGGAAGCATGACCCATCGACGGGGCACAGATACATGGGATAGTAGAATGAAAATTCTTCATTATTATGGAATTGTATTATAACTGAGGGAGTTAAGCTAAATAATAATATGACATTAATTTGAACGCTAAGAGGTATTTCTAATCCTTTTTTATAATATATGAAAACCAATAGTTTAATATAACTTAGTTCCTGATTTATTAAAAAAAGGTAAACATATTAAAATCCCATAAGATTTTTAGGCCTTGATTCTTTGTGAAATTATCTGTATAACATAATAACATGAATCGTGGTAATAACAAAAATATTTTAAAATATGTAATATTCCATTAAAATTACATTACTTATCTAAAATAACATTTGATAAATAATGGTTTTGTATCAGACTTTAGTGACATATAAATACCATTAAAGGATTAATAAAATTATAGAACAAAGCAATGTCATACATGTTTATCAATAGTAAAATAAATTTATCATAAGTGGAATGAAATTAAAAAAAATTATTAATTAGTAACTGATATGATTTTACACAGTAAAGTGAACAAGGTAATTTAGAAACAACATAGAACCTCTGTTTATAAATATATGAAAAGGATAAATTGATATACGTAATAATATAGAGTTCTTCGTTTAACCACCAATTCACTATACATGACATTTCATGATCTGAAAAAAAAATCCAACATACATTAGGGAGATATATAATTTTGATCCCACTAGTCACATTTATATTAGTACATAAATAAGTGCTCCACATCGATTATACAAAATAAGGATGTATTTCATCAGTATTATTCCCATGAATTGGGATTTTTAGTTAAATACATGGATGTACCTAATAAATAAATGTTTTGTACCTATTAGTGAATAGATTTGAATTGAATTTGGTAAAGGTATTAACAATAAAAGTTTCTTTCATGGAAAATTGAACGATAATTTCGGCACCATAATGTTGGTATATTTGATTTTATAGAAGGTTATAATTAGAGGGAAGGGGGTATCTCATCACATGTGATTTATAATTATTGGAATATGAACATGTAAAAATATATTACAATATTAATAATTTGATATCAAGTGGAATCACTTCTGGATTAGAGGTATTTTCAACGGTCTATTTGCAACGGGAAAGATTCCCTTCACAAATAACTGTTCGTTTATATACATTATATATATATAATCTTTTTTGATGGGCCCGTTGAAAATACTATTTTCATCGGGCCTATCGTCAAGTCGCAAATACATTTTTTAAAAATGTATATTTAAATGATTTCTGAAGGGCGCCCGTCGCAAAAGGTCTCGTCGTAAATAGTAAACAACGTAAAAATTTATATATTTAATAAAATTAAGATTAATGAAAAATAATATTAATAATATTAATATAATAAAAAATAAAAAATATTTAAATTCTCTTTATTCTCAAAAAAATATAAAAAATTCATCAAATATTATTAATATTATTAGTAAAATGAACAAAAATTAAAAATATAATACTAAAAAAATATTTAATAAAATAATGATTAATGAAAAATTAATATTAATATTATTAAAATAAAAAATTATTAAAAAATTATATAAATTATCAGTATTTACCAAAAATATAATAAAATAATAAAATATTATTATTATTATTATTAAAATAAACAAATATTAAAAAATATAATACTAATAATATATAATAAAATATTAAAAAAAAATCTGCAGTATTCCCACCAATATAATAGGACGAAACTATACATATTTCATATTATAATAAATCATTAATTCAAATGTTTTTAACATAAAAAATCATTGGGGTCATCTTTTGGAGGAGGTGGAAGAGCTGTAAGAGATGGTGGAGGAATCTCCATCCCCAAACTACGAGTTAATAGAGGCTTGTACTCCATATGCTCATGATGTTTATCCTACTGGTGTTGCTGCCATCGACGCATCTACTCCAAATGATGCTACAACTACTGCTGCTACTGATTAATATCTTCATGCTACATATAAAAACTCTCTATAAGCTCAGTTTGAGTTCGTAACTGCTCTTGATACTGTGAGGCAGAAGATGATGCCTCCCTTCGAGATCCTCTCAAGTAGGAGGATAATATCACAGCAGTACTATAATAAGTTCCAGGAGTCAAATGAAAGTTGATACCAACTACTCGGCCCTTCTCAAATCCATGCAAAGTCGTCTGCATCCATGTCATCTCATCGAAATGGTGGACACTAGTCTAATAAGTCATATTGTCCTGACTCTCATCCTGTGTCTAAGAGGTTACAACCTCATATTACTCCTTTAATACCAATTTGAAATTATAATTGCGAAAATATAAAATGTAGTTAATTTTAAAACTGAAAAAAATAATGTTATCCACAATCTGATGCTGGTGATCACCTCTAATCTCTTCAGTGGTTGGATTACTATATATCCACCAATAAATGTTGCACTCCACAATATCGAGATGTTCGAATGCCTATAGAAATAAAAAATAATGTATTCATATTTAAAGATATATTAAATATTTAAAAAAATTACTAACTTGATGATATTTATGCATACTGAATGTACGACTATTAGCTTGATGTGTCACCTCCTATCTCCCCCATTTCTGCTGACCCAGTGAAGAACTCCTCTGAAATCCACCACCCAACCAGTGTAAACATAATCCATCCTGAACATGAGATTAAATGTACTTTGGTCAGTGGGATCTACAGGACTCATCATATTCTGTCACCCCTACTTTATTAATGGACATCCATCTCAAATTGTGAAAACCTAACGTAAACAGTCGCACCTGGTCACCTCCCATGCCGTGTGTATAGTGTCACCAATGCTTTCATCAATGGATAACCATAAACCCTAAAAATAATTTATAATATCAAGTTATTAATAAAATAAATTTGAAAAAAATATTATTTCTTTACAAAAAAACCAATGATTGAACATGTCTAGTCGCACATCAACTTGAATCTATTCCCATGTGATCCATGGCTAAGAAAAATAAATGCGCAAGATAGCTCTCCCTTGTCCAATAGCTGGATTCGAAATATTGTGAAAAAGATATAAATAATCCATAAATTAATATATATATATAAATAAATTAATGAATGGACCTTAGAATATACAGGTTACCATATCTCATTGTGCATGGATCAAAGCAAAGATGTGGATGTCAATCGGGGATAAGTTCACTAATCATCAGTCGTGCTAGAATGAACCCCCTCCACATACCCCATGAACCACGAGTAGGGTGAGGTTCAGATGTTCCAAAATCCCCTCATCTAAAAGTAGGTCACCCTCCCGAAACTCACGAAATAGATCAGGGTCCATCTGAATCACCAAATTATTTGTTGTGAAAAAATAGTTGAAAATAACTGTTATATACAGATATAAAGTAGTTATGATTATAACTAGCATTTAACTGTGGTAATGTTCACCTTTATCATAATCTTCATATCTGATTATGTCAATGTCTTCATATTCCTCTTCAGCATCATCAATATCCATATGAGTTTCAGTTTAGTCATTTCTTGTCATTTAAAATTCATTTCTAACAACATTAACAACTTATTCTCCACTGACTATTAATTTTGGTGATTCATCATCGATATTCATGCTCTTTGTGAAAGAGATGGATTTTGAGCGGTCTCTTGAAAGAATTCAATTCCATCCAATTCAGCAGAACCACATTCAGTTTGAGTAAACTAATTTTCCCGAGGTTTCATCTTTATTATGGTCCATGAATCACTCACGTCTCTTAAACTAGAATAGTACTTTGCATAATAAATTTTATATGCCTATTGATCTAGTAAAAATATTTCATTTACTGCAAGACGCAATTTATATTTAATATCGAAGATTCATTGAGTCAGATGAACAAGATATCCTCTCTTTGTATCCAACCACTGACATTTAATCAACGTTATGTAATTATATACTAGATAATATAGTTCCATAATTCCATCCATAATGCAATAAAACTCAACATCAGTTTCTCTTTGATGTGATCCTCTCATGAAAACTCCACTATTAATTGTTTTTTCCTCATATGCACGTGTATGAAATAAAAAACAATTAACCATATATGAATTATAATATTTAACCATTTTGGATGGTGGGTTACTCAAGATAAACAGTCACTTATCAATTTAATCAGTATTTTAAGACACCTAAAAATTCGCAATAAAAATATTAATATAATAAATATTAAATAGTATTGATATTAAACCATCCATAATTTATGTTACCAGTTTTAAAAACCATTGAAAAAAATTGTATGCATTCTCCAAGCGCAGTAGCTATAATTTGTAGAAGTTTTTTCCTACTATGATTTCCAAATAACATTCAAATAACATAAATCTAAATATTGTTACAGAATGTATAGAATATTTTACAGAAGCAGTCATAGTAAAATGATTTCATTTAATCATTGTTTACCAGAACATATGTATGTTCTTAATGATGTTCATCTTCTGAAATCCATAATTCATGAACTCCACAAAAGACAAAAATTGGCTAATTATAAACTGATAACTGATTTTCCATTTCATCATTAACATTTCCCTCATTATGTCCCATGCAGTTATGTTTTGAAGAATATTGAAATTGAAAATAATGAGAGAATAAAAAAGAAATTTACTCTTACAAATAAGATTCATCAATTGAGTCTTCAAATGATTCTTTGTTACGTAGTTTATTATTCAATTTTAGCATTCATCTCCCGAATGGTTACATCCATTGAAAATATACTGGACCTCCACATTTAGAATCTTTTGGAAAATTTAATATCAGATGTTTCTTTGTGGCCAAGAAAGTTGGCATAATGATTTTTTCCAGTTTACAAACATCTTCTTACGGTTTTCTTAGTGCATTGTTTCCTGGTTTTATTTACCAAATGTCTCAAAAAAATAAGATATGTCTGTTATCAAATCCAAAGTAATAAAAATCAACAAGCATCTGAATCAAATCGGCATAATTCATTCCATTTTAACATAACAAACAAAAATTTTTTATCCTGTAATATAACCATTTTTTACATATCTCCCCAAATTGGAATCATAGACATCTGGAAGTCTCAAATATTCAATCCAATGAAAAAATATTAATATCCTATATGTGGAAAGATTATATGTTTCTTTTGGATTCATTAACCTTTATGATCATACAATTTAAAATAGTGAAATTTCTAGTCGCCTGCATATTTGGTAAAGCTCTAATCGCGCCTTTACAGTATCTTTGATCTTACCAACTATATCAAAACAGTATTAAATAAATTATCAAAATAGTTCTTCTCAATATTAATAACATAGAACATGTGAATGACCAACAAATCTGACCAACATTGAAGATCCCAAAATATGATTCATTTTATCCAATTATGTTCTTTTCCAAATCCATGAACTTTCTTTTGGTTTACTATTCGACCAAATGTATTGGGAGGTAATGAAAATACAACTGATTTTAACTCTATAACTATGATCATTTTTGGAGGCTCATCCCTTCCAATTGTCCCTTTTCTGAAATGAGATTTGTTCTTCCAAAACGGTTGATCGATTGTAAGAAATCAGTGATGCTAGTCAAAATAGCATGGTTTTTTTTCTTTGATGGGAATAAAGGATTTGTTGCCTTTCATACAGTAAGGACATGATTTTGGGCCATGTGTAATCCTGAAAGATAACATGTCATATGACAGAAAATCACTAATCATCCACTTCAATGAATCTTTTAATATGAAATATTGTTTTGCAGCGACATCACATGTACTAAAACCATTACTACAAAATGTATTTAAATCTTCAATCAATGGTTTTGAATAAACATCAATATTGTTTTTCAGATGTCTTGGGATTAATAAGGTCAAATAGTTATAGGGATCCCTAATAAACATCCATGGAAGTAAATTTTATGGAGTTATAAAGATCCGAAAACATAAATACTGACTACCATAAAAAACCAAATAGACAAAAACCATAAGTTGAAATACCCAATCACATGTTTCGGTCTTCTAAATAAAAAACAAACACAGATGGTCAAAATGTTTCCATGAATCTCCATCAAAGGGATGATTCATACTTTTATCAGTTAAAATATTGGTTTTCTTCCATGGAATCATTGACACTGTGTTATGATACATAAATAAACACAGAAACCTAGGTGTAAGGCGGATATATCTCAACTGTTTTACTGGAATTGATCCATACATCCCTGGTTGAGAATCATTATACCTCAATTTTACACATGTGGGATTACTATCCAATGACTCATTTACACTAGAAAATAAGATGCAATCAGTTTGAGATACATGAATTTTCGGATAACTAAGGACCAGATTACAAACCAGCATCTTTCCCTCAATGTAATTTGCAGGAAACTAATTTCCATTAGGAAACTGTCTTTTAACCAAATAAAATATCTGATCAAAACTGCTGTGTGATGTGGAATTATTTGATTTAATAGACATAAAGTATTCAACCACTTTAAATTTATTTATCTTGAAACCAGGATATAATGCATCCTTATATGACCTCATCAACTCATAAAATTCAGATGGTTCCAACTCCGGAGTTAAATCAATATCATCTTGAGTTTTAGTTTGTTTAATAGATGGACCTGATATATCATGTAATAAATTTTGATATAGTTATGGATCCATAATCAAATTATTGGTATCATCTATGGATAAACTTGTACCATTTTGATGCCAAAAAATAATACGGTTGAAAACGAAACTGAAAGAGATGTCCCCCAACCTTGTCAAATGTGTCAAACATTCTCAGAGCACATTTTTTACAAGGACAATTTATTGTTACTTAAAAAACATGTTTTCATTTTGATGATAAAAATGATAAAAAGGCTTCAACACTATTAATATAAATGATTAAAACTAGAACCATTTGGATTTCTATACTGATTAATCCATGAGCGATTATCTAATAATGATTGATGTCAACTTCCTTGACTCATATTATTCTAAAAAATATAAAATCATTACAGTTTTGAGTAATTTTGATTTATAAAAACACTATCTAAAAAAGATAAATAATTACTAATACTTCTTAATAATTACCATTATTTATATGCGACACAATTTTCAGTTAATTGATTGCTACTCTTCTGTCTGACGGCTCATTTACATTAACCATTCTCATGGGGAAATCACCATGAAGAATATCCTATGTGGTATGCATATTCATTCTTGTGAAATTGAGAATGAATATGCATACCTCCATGCAGGTTCGTCATTGTGATTTCCATGTGAGAAAGTTTCAAGTAAATGAGCCCTCAGACAAAAGAGTCCCATTTTCATCGATGATTCATTTTCGTGAAACGATAACCGGCTAAATACATTATGAAATATGTGGTCCTACAAATGCATATTCAAACTCGTGCATAAGATATTGTATATGCATACGTAGAAGAGTTTTTTTAATGTTTTCAGTCGGTGAAATTTGAAAGGATAATAGTCATCGAACAAAAGGAGTTCCACCAATCTACTAGATATAGTTCCATATTATTAGAAGTTTTTACAATTTATTACAATTGAGTTTCTCCCTAACTAAATGATACTAATAGTTATAATTTCTTACTATATGTTACTAATTGTTACTAATTGTGACTAATTGTGACTAATGGTTACTAATTGTTACTAATTGTTACTAATTTCTTTTAGTTGTGAAAAATTGTTACTAATTGTTACTAATTGTTACAAATTGTTAGAAATTCGTATAAATAGTTACAAATTGTTAAAAAAAATTACAAATTATTACAAATTGATACAAATTATTAAAAATTGTAACAAATTGTAACAAATTTATAAAAATTGTTACTAATTGCTACTAATTGTTACAAATTGGTGCATATTGTTACTAATTGTTATTAGTTGTTACTAATTATTACTAATTATTACAATTTTTTACAAATTGTTACAAATTGTTTTTAATTTTTAGTTATTGTAACTAATTGTTACTAATTGTTACTAACTTTTACTAATTGTTACTAATTGTTACCAATTGTTACAAATTATTACTAATTATTACTAATTGTTAATAATTATCAGTAATTGTTACAATTTTTTATTAATTATTACAATTAATATCAATTTATTACTAATTATTACATTTTATTACAATTTATTATAAATTTTAAAAATTTATTTAAATTAATTACAACTTATTACAATTTATTACAATTTAAAACAATTTGTTATAGGATATTACAATTTATTACAATTTATTACAATTCATTAAAATTTATTACAATTTATTACAATTCATTACAATTTGTTACAATTTATTACTATTTATTACTGTTTATTACTATTTTTCACTAATTATTCTTATATATTACTATTTATTTTTATTTATTGCTATTTGTTACTATTTATTACAATTTATTGCTAATTTTACTAATTTTACTAAAAATTACTATTTATTACTAATTATTAATAATTATTAGCAATTATTACTAAATATTACTAAATATTACTAATTATCATTATTTATTCTTAATTAATCATAATTTTTACTATTGTTTCCTAATTAATCATAATTATACCTAATTATTCTTAAATACTCCTAATTATTCTTAATTATTCCTAATTAATCCTAATAATTACTAATTATTCCTAATTATTCTTATTTATTCCTTATTATAACTATTTATTAAAAATTATTCTTATTTATTACAAATTATTCACATTTATTACAAATTATTCTTATTTATTACAAATTACCCAAATTTATTATTATTTATTCTTATTTATTACTAATTTTTCATATTTCTTTCAAATTATTCTTATTTGTTACAAATTATACATATTTATTACTAATTATTTCTATTTATTACTAATTTTACATATTTCTTACTAATTATTTCTATTTTTTACTAATTATTCATATTAATTACAATTTATTCCTATTTTTTACTAGTTATTCTAATTTATTACTATGTATTCCAATTTATTACAAATTATTCATATTTATTACTAAATATTCATAAATATTAATAATTATTCATAATTAAAACTAATCATTCCTAATTATAACTAATTATTCTGATTTATTAATAAATATTTCTATTTATTACTATTTTGTTTGATTTATTACTATTTAGTGCAAATTATTATTAATTACCAATAATTTTTTCTAATTAGTCATATTTATTACAATTTATTCCTAATTATTACTAATTACCCCTACTTATTTCAAATTTCTCCTAATTATTATTAATTACCCCTAAATATTAAAAATTACTCCTAATTATTACTAATTACACCTAATTATTACTAATTACACCTAATTATTACTAATTACCCTTAATTTTTACTAATTACCCGTAATTATTACTAATTACCCATAATTATTACAAATTACCCGTAATTATTACTAGTTAGCCGTAATTATTACAAATCACCCATAACTATTAATAGTTAGTGTTAATTTATATTGATAACTACATTTTAGAACTACTAATTATTATTTACCACTAAATATTTATATAAAATAATAAATTTTGTTAATAATTATTAATTATTACTAATTACTAATTATTATGAATTTGTACTAATAATTTCAATTTATTATTGAGAATAATTACTGATAGCAAACCAATTTAAATCTAATTTAATTACAATTAATAAAAAAATTAAAATAAACATACAAAAATTAAATAAATAATAAATAAAATAAAATATAAATACCTTTAAGAATGGTCTCCTATTGATATAGAAGACTTGAAAACTTCTTCGAAAAAAATATGCCCGAGAAATTTTCACTCTAAAAATAAAGTTTATAGAGAGGGGGGAAATGAGAATTGATGGGAAGGGAATGAACAACAAAAGGGGGAATATATGGGTTAGATTAGTTGTAACAGAACTATTTGTGGTGGGACCTATCTCAAATACCTTGGCCCGCTTTAATTTTTGTCGGTGATTAAAATGGTATTTTTGACAGGTCTCGTCACCAAAAGTTTCCTGCCGAAAATCATTTTGTGACAGGGAAACATCCCATTGCAAAAACCCATTTACCACCGCAAGGATTTTGGACGAGTCCCCTCACAAATACCCTCCGATAGATGCACTATTTGTGATGGTGGAATCCTCCAGTCACAAATAACCTTCCCGCGCTTTGGCATACAACCTGCGCCAAAATTCATTTTACTTTTGGTGATGAGACCCCAAATCCCGTTAAAAATAATCTCTGGGAAAGACTATCTGTGACGTGAATTAATCGTATTTCCATTAGCCCATCGCAAAAGGCTATTTTTTCTGTAGTGCATGACACAAAGAGTATTCTTGAATGAGGAGGAGAAGGATATGATCCCTTACCTTGAGAGGGTTCTTTTAAAATCATGGCATGAGATTCTTCAGAACATTGAAATAGCTACAAAGTGATTTAGGGAGGGAGAGGGGGACTCAATTAATTTTTAATGAGTTTTTATATAATATTTTCGGGAGGATTGGTTTTTAAATGTTGAAAATAGAATGGAATTATATATTACTTTATATCATTGGGGTTGATCTCTATGTCATAAAATAGTCAAAACTATAAAAAAAATCTAATTTATATTCTTATTTCTTCTTCTAAAGTGTTGTTTTTTTATATTTTAGAATAAAATAAAACAAAAATAATAAAATAAAATAATTAGTGATGTAGAGGTGAGTCATGTTAATAGAGAAATTAATTTTACAACCATGAAATATGATATAGTATTTGGAAGATTAATTACGGGTTTCTAAAAGTAATCAAATAACACAAAAAAACAAAATATTAAAAGGAATACATAATTATTTTCTATGGATACTACTTTTACAGCTTATTACAAAACATTTTATTATTTTATGAAGTCACAATAAAAAATTATAATTATAATCCCATTAAATTTTTCAAAAATATTATATTATGTCATTAACTTATGAAAGACTAACTGTCTGATATTTTGGACATCATGACTCCAATAATAACATTTATGTTATCAAAATAGTTCTCTATATATGAGAATTTAAACATTCAAATAAAAAATAATTATTTATAAAAAATAAATTTTCTATAATGATAATAGTTACATAAAATTCATAAAAAGTACATTTAGCATCATTATTTTTATTATTATTTATTTATAAATTATTATTTTAAGAATAATATTTTTATCAAAAAATGTTCCTTTGAAATAGTTTATAATTTATCTTAAATAGTGTCTTTATTTAGACAACATATTTCCCAAATAAATTCTTTCCCAGTTTCATCATATTTTTTAATCAGCATCAATATTTAAATATTTATTTAGGGAAAAAGGGATTAATATTATCTTTAAGTTATCAAAAAATATCAAATTCATATTATTGAGTTATAGATATAAAACCCCATATTAAACCAGTGTATGATCAAAGGGTATGGTGTGCAATGGTAACACTTTATTCTGATTATTAAATTATGATGGTATGGGTTTTGATATAAATATGATTCAATTTATCTTAATAATATTTTCAACCATATATTATTTATTGATTCATAGATTTATGCTGAACATATATATAAAATACCCAGTTATGCAGTCTCTCTTGGAATCTAGGATAAATGAGAATCAAATGGAATGATCATATTGGCCGTGTTCATTACTTCTATTGATTGGGTAAATTATTTTTTATCATAACAGTAAATATATAATAATAATTATCATAATAGTAAGTAATTCATATTAAAATAACTAATGTAAGTAATGCATATTATCTAAATATATTTCATCATGTGTAATTTATTTATTTGGAACGAGAAACTCATTTATAATAAATCATTTCATTACATTCATTCATGCTTCTTAGATTCATGTAACATCCCAACACGGGTGCCACAAACTGGTGTCCTAAGCTGGTTAGTCAAATATCCTCAGGCATGCATCCATAGATGCTAGAGGTTGAATACTAATTTGGATGGTACAATATCGATCATGGGGAGACAATAACCTCTTTATCAATGTAGAAAAAATATGAATTAAATAAAAATGGTTGAAAATATATTATCATATCCTAAATAATTCCAATATCACATAATAACTAAACATAAAATAAAATAATGAAACTATAACATTACATACCCCATTGAATGTATGTTTCAATTGTCAATATTAAAATTTCAAAAAAACAATACACTATCAACTCCGCCAACTATGTCCTGACAAAATGTCTGGTCCCCGAATCCATGCTCCATCCAATACATCTCTCTATTAAAGGACCCTATCACATAACCACTTATGAAACCATTAAATATATTCATGTATTGATAAGGAAAACTATGGATGGTGTGAGTACAACTCAACAGTCCACCACTAGTACATTAGAAGATAGTATCGATTCTATAATAGTTTATTTAATTACATAAATATTTAAATAATTGATATAAATTAAATAATTTAGGTTTATTCAATTAATATATGATTAACCACATAAAATCCCTTGTTCCGAAGGACACCCAGGCAACAATACCTACTGTAGTCCATGTCAGATTTTGACCTATTTCAAAATATAAAATATCAATTCATTTAACTAATGGTCTTTAATTATCAATTTCATTTCAACTTATAATATGTATAATTGGATACCTAGTTTAATACCATCATTTTTGTTCCTATAACAATATTTCTAGCACCATATAAATATTTGGAGCATTTGTCCCAACCTCACCCCTCAAGTGTATTTGGAGAATCAATCATAACCTATAAAATTTGAATTCATGCCATTGATCCTTTAACTTCATGGATAGGACCCCGTGGGTATTTGGAGTCTCATTTTGTGTCCCTCACTCGTATATCAATAAATCACATATTGGTATTTGGAGCATCATTATGTTTCCCACAATTTAATATCAATCAAAAATATTATCATATATATCACAATATCACATTAGTTATTTCTACAATTAATTAATCTATTTTAAAATTTTCATATTCACATCATTACATTAATTAATTCAACAAAAAATTAATCATTTTAGTTAATTCAATTAATTCACTAATTAATTAGTCATAACAAATCCATTAATTAATTAAAAATTTAGTTCACTATGGAAATAAATTTCCCATACCTAATTAATTAAAAAAATTAATTAATCAATATTCCATAATAACAATATAAACTGAATTAGTTCAATATTTAATTAATATAATTCAATAAATAACAATTTTCTATTAATTAATTCAACAATTAATTTTTACAATTTATCAATTATAACAATATAAAAATTATTTCAAAAAATATTTATTTCGATTAAAAAATGAATATCACTATAATTAATTCAAAAATAAATTGATATATTCCATCAATTGTTAATGTTCACAAATTAATGTCTTACCAATTCTATAACCCGATTATTCAATGAATTCATCAAACCCTAAATTAATCAATTAACCAGAATAATTAATTTTTATTTAATAAAAACAAATTCTAATCATTCAATTGATATTATACAATTATATATACATATTTTAAATTAATACTATGGGATTTAAAAATTAAGAAACCTACTTCATTTCATTGAAAGAAGACACCAATAAAAATCCCAAATTTGTGCATGATAATAGTTAAGAACAAGATCTTGAACGGAATCAGAAATCTAGAATAAAATGAGTCAATATCCATAATACATAAAAAAAAATCTTAAAAGAATAAATCTAGTTACAATAATACTAGATCTCGATTGAATAATACAACAGATAACTTCCATTAACAAAAAACATACTAATGGAAGAAAATGATAAGTTAAATAGTATTAGGATCTCCTACTAGGAGAGGATAAAATCTATAACACATTCTATCAATCACCAAGAAAACAGATCAAAATATTTCAGAACACATATAGGATCCTCAAAAAGAGTGTGATAAGTTATTATTGAGCTATGACCAATTTGTGCATCATATGGGGGTTAAGTAAAATTAAAATGTAGCTATGGGTTAAATAAAATAACATGAATGATATTCCAATTTGGGGGCCTTATCCTTATTCCACATCTAGGGGTGCACGATTTCTCCAAAAAGTAACTATTTATGAAAGGTAGTGTGACTTACTTGCAAATCACTACCTTTTTAAACCCCATGTTTTCATAGGTAGTTAAGCATGGTTTGGTAAATCCATTCTCTAACTATGCATTAGCATTCCTGGAACCAAAATTCTAAAACTTCCCCAAAAAATACTACAAGAAACAACCCAAACAAAAGTTATTAAAAACAAGGAAAACGAAAACCTATAGCCCTGCTCGATACATCCGCATAAAATTTCGAGTTCTTACAATCTCCTCAGTATATAAAAACTCATCATTGGGTTATAATCCCATGAATCTCCATGATTTTGAAAAAAATTTGCATACTAAGCCCTCATATCTTATTACATCATCTAGTTTTTATTTTTCACATTACCATGTAAACTCAATACATGATCTATTATCTTGGACCGTCCCTGTAAAAAATTATCACTATAATCAAACACAAATATCTGATTCTCTTTAATAGAGATATATATATATATATATATATATATATATCTCAAGCTCAATATTATCAACATAAATCACATGAGAAGGTTAAGGGTGACACTTTCGACACTGACACCTAATAAAAATGTCCTTCACAACACTATATCTCTATTGAAGAGCCAACTGATACCCCCAAAAAATGATTCTATCCACCACATGAAATAGTCCACTGAACCTATGTGACAACATTTCCTATCCATGAATCCTATGGTGACCTAATATAGGAATAACCAATAGTAATACATTATCACCCTTTGTAAACTCATAGGGTTATTTATCTCAATCACTAAATGCCTTTTGTATACTATATGACATTTACATACAGTTATCAAATAGTTTATCCTAAACGAATGTCTCCTGCATGAGACTTGGTCCACACAACATTGACTCACCTACCTCACATTATCATCGTTGTTATCTTCATGGACAACCATAATGATCATCATATGGTTTTATCTTTATAGTTTCATCATAAATGTTATTATAACAAAAATACACCACATTTAGGTGGTTCTTACAAAACCTCTCTAATTCTAGTAAACATTCCCTAACTATATGATTTAACACCAGAATAGTATGTTCAAACTGCACATCTATCTATGGGTGTAATGTTGTACTCAATAAAACATGTGTAACAAGATCCTTCTGAAATCCATTCTAAAAGTTATATGAAAATCAAAATTCATGGTTAGAAATAATAGTCTATGGTACCTCATACATATTGATTCTTTCTAAAAAATATATATCCACCACCTCCTCTATAGAGAAATTATCTAGTATATGTAACAAAGGATATACATTTTTTTAGTATTACCAAATCACCCAAATAATATCATTCTTCAAGGGAATCATTAAAAGTCCCACTATAGAATCCATATTAATATCTTTTATCTTCTATTCTAGAATGGGAAATATATTTACAAAACCATAAGGTTGTTGATGCTCTTCCTTCACCTTTTTATAGCCGTAGAATCATGTCATGAACCATATTTTTTTTTCATTTTCAGCCACCAAAACTTTCAGCATCACAAACAATATTTTTTAACAACAAGATACACCACCAATAATGATCCAAGATATTAACACATCAGTTCCTATCACATGTTTATAGGCACAAAAACATTATTCTATACATATATGATCTCATCCTAATCTATGGTCAAATATGAAAGTGTCTCCCCAACTTCATGTATTTTTCGCATTTAAAAACAATCTAGATTCTCATACTACCTATTTCAGATGCACCAGAACTATGTAGACTCCACTAAAATTATTATGAGATTCATATGTTCTTGACTCTCCTGAGATACTACATTAATATTAGTTAGTAATTTCATCACCTTCCACTCAACATTATAATCATTAACTACCTATGTCTATTTTTTCTTCCTCAAATCATCACCAACAATATTTCCCTTACCAAGCATATATGCTAGATGAAAACTAAAATACTATATATGCTAAAACAACCACAACTATCATAGATTAAAATATCATTTCCAAAATATGTACGTCAATATCATGTGATCCATGTAAAAAAATAAACCTTTTTACAAATAGATAATCCCTTCATGACGTTAAATCACAAACCACTACAGCTAACTCGAGGTCATGTATAGGGCTGTTTCATTCATGTGTCCTTAAATTATAAAACTTGTACATGACAAATTGATCTTCATATCTCAATATATCTCTATGTAAAACATTAAAATCATCACAATTCACTTTATAATACTCACTTGTCTCAGGTATGATAAATATTGGTACAAAATTCAAGCACTTTTTCAATTCCTGGAGTGCATTCTCACATTCTCCAAATAATTAAATTTGTTTCCCTTTCATGGTGAACAATGAATGTAGTCCTTCCAAATGGAAAATTTTGTATATTAATATACAATAATATATTTTGAACCCTAGAATTCTTTTTATATCAAAAACATTATGGGGCCACTCCCAGGATTCAACTTTTATAACGTTATCTGGGACTACTAACACATCGTCCTCTGAGATGATGTGACCCATGAAGTGTACATGAACAATAAAAAATTGACACTTAGATTCTATGTTGTATAAATGATGCTCACTCAGTGTACTTAGAACAATATCAAGATGTTGGGAATGATATTCATGATACTTGGAGAACACCAGTATGTCATCCATAAACACGAGCACAATCTGATCATGGTCTACAAGGATAATGTTGTTCATCAAGAGAAAAAAACTGATGGTGTTTCTGTCAACCCAAATGGAATGAAAATAAACTCATAAAGGTCATACAATCCTCAAAAAAATATTTGAGGTATATCATAAGGATGAAATTTTATGTGATGACACCCAAATTCAAATTATATAATTGATAAAATAGACGAACCTCGCAAATGAAAAAAATATTTTCAATATGTGGAAGAGGATAAAAGTTATTTATAGTAATCCACTTTAACTTATTTTATTAAACAAAAAATCATATAATTTTTTCATCCATGTTAGTAAAAATGGATAACCTCGATGCAGAGTACTCGGTAGAATAAATTCCTTATCCTACAAATCATGTAGCTGCATATTGAGATATTGAATCTATTATGGTGCTATTCAATATTGTGGAATATAGACTAGATAAACCCCATTAATGAGATCAATTTTATATTATAACTATCTCTTAGGTGGAATCACTAAGATGTATTTTGGAAAAACATCCTCTAACCTATCCATCACTAGTGGAAAAAAAAATTTCTTCACACCCCCATCATCAAACAAATAACTAAAAACCTGGTTGTAATCTCCCACAGTTTCTACTGAACTATCCCTGAACAACCATATTGAGTATCCAGTAATCCATGGTGTATATGATTTTCACTTTTTTAGATATAGAATCAAGACTCCAATTATGAAAATATATGTGGTTTCTTTGTGATATTAACCATTCCATTAACAAAATTAATATAAACCATGACATTTCCTCAATGAAATGATCTTACTGAAAATGATACTCCCGGTCCCCAATATATCACTCTATGAACAAGCATATGTCTCTATATTGGACTCCATTCCACGTACCTGTCATCATCACCCAACTCACAAACTCCACTTCTATGTTCATACTGTTTAAAATATGTCTATAAATAAATTAATGAGAGGCACTATTATTAAATTTGGAAAAATAAAGTGTAGAATCTACATGAATGGTACATCTAACAATCTATGGTTGAGTCTCACATTCAATATTGTATGTTGAAGTACATATAACTATCCTACCCCTCTTCCCTGCAATGTAGCCCGAACTCCCTGAGCTGCATCACACTACTGATATGAAAACTCTTTCACCAATGTACCTTCTACACTAACTATACTACCCAAAATTTTAGTAATATAGCTACAAAACTAGTATGAGGTAGAATATCCCATTCATACACTCTGGTTCTTTTTAACTATTCTATTATTACCTATTTAATGTGGGTTTTTACAGTACCCTAGTAGATAACCCATCCTTCTATGGAATCAGCACTCAACCAGTGGTTAGGATAAATATTTTGTATAGTGTTTCAACCTACTGCACGGGTAGTAGATCACATGATTAAGATCTAAGGTAACATCTCCCCCTAACTAGGAACATATCTCTCAACTTCTCTAGATAACATGCTTATATTGATTCATCATTTTTGAAGCATTGATAAATTTTTATTATCTAAAATAAAATACCCAAACTCCACTTTAATTATCCATCAGTATCCCCTCTATAATGATATACTAATCAACCAATTCACAAAACATCATATACCTTATGATATTCACTTAGAAATTACTTTGACTCTAAACTCCATCATCAAATCATTTTGTAGATGAAACCTTGTATATATAAAACACATGATAAAATGAATCCAAATCGATAAATCTTACAATATAGATCATAAAGACCATAGTTATATAATTTAGTCTATTGAACATAGTTGTTCTCTACTCCCTGAGCATCTCAAGATAAAAGATCTCTATGAAATTATCCTAAAAGTCCTTCCCTCAATACTATCAATATATCAATCCTACATCCTAATTTAATAAATATGATTATATCGAACACATTACATATTAGTAGCTAATTTTAATATTTTATCTATTATATTATCTATGTGGTCATGTATACTTTAGATAGAGTCAATCCAGAACTCATTTACCTCAGATCCACCCTCTACGGTAAACGTTATAGGGTTCGACAAATGGAACTCCATATTCATTACAGTTATTATTTTCACAACCCACCAAGGATCTATTTTAGTTAATTTAAAAAACATTTTAATGTTCTCTCATAACATATCTATTATTTACTCACCCGACACTAACAGATCCACGTGTTCATTTACTAAAGGGCCATCTCCGACAATGTCCTAATATTGTCCTCTCTAAAAGCGTCATCTGGGAGGAATATATATAATATTCAGAAAACATATATTTGGACACATAACAGAACATTAACACATTTACATAAGAGGAAAATAATCAACCACAATTATTTTCCCAACCCTCGATACATGATAAAAACTAAGGATCTAATACTAACCTTCAACATCCTACATCTAAGTATTGGTTATGAAATGGGTATATAAATTATTATTCAAATAATTTCACATGAGTCTCACATTTATTCGTATTCAATATCATTCTATTGTCAAGTAAAAATTAAGAACAATTTTTATTTCAATTTCACATAGTAAAAGAAAAAATATCAAGTTCAACAACTTATATAAATCTAGTTTTCCTGTGCATGCCTAAAAAGATGCATTTCCCAAAATAATACAGATTTCCATGATTTATTCTTGCATAATCAACTATCCGTAGATTCCAGTACTTGATTCAAATAAAATAAAAAGTTAACAATAATAATCACATTAAACAATTAGTTCCTCACATTACGTGAAATAGCATCAGCTATATCAACACATTCTAATAATGACTATCCAATAATGGGTACTTGTCTATTACCATCATAAATGGGTTGTCTAGACTCATTAATGAGATCTTGACAAAGTGTTGAATCATAAAATAATTTTTAATACCATTCCTTAATCATAATAAAAAATGAAAATAAAAGAACATAAAACCCCTTTGATAACATTTTGTAACGTCCTGACATGAGTTCCACAGAACGGTGCCCTGAGCCGGTCAGTCACATTAGCTCAAGAAATCCATCCCATATACATGATGATTCTGAGTATCTATGAGGGTCTAATATAGATCATAGGGAAAATATAACATCTTTATCAAAGTTGTTAAATAATAGAATAAATTTAAAATATCCAAATTATCTGATAATGACTAGAACAATAAAATTATCACAAGATAACCGAAAAATAAATACTATTACGAATCTAAAATAGTTTATATTACATGATATGTACATTACATGTATAAAAATGAATATCACAATGTAAATAAGTCACTAAATGTCATCTAGGTGGGTCTGAAAACCTTGTTCGATCCCATCATCCATGCTACATGCCAATTAGACCTCTATAATAGGACCATTCCCTTAACCTTTCTTAAACCATGAAATATATTCAAGTACCGACAAGGCATCCTTATTATAGTGGGATTACAACTCCATAGGCCACTGCCAATGTCATATAAAACAATATACTGTCCATAATAATGTATGTAGTTATATAAAGATTGAAATAAATGTAATAAATAAAATTAATTTATATTTATTAAATTATTGTTTATTTTACTGAATATATGTTCTGGTTTCTAAGGACACCCAATCCTTAGCACCTTCATCTTCTCGTGCTAGTGTCTAGACCATTTAAAATTCTCAACTATAAAATAATATAAAAAAAGGACATTCATTAACAATTTCATTTCAATTTATAAAATGGATTAACTAGATCCATAGTTTAATTTCACCATTTTGGGCATAGAGGGCGACATCTAGCATGTTGCGAGTATTTCAAGCATTAGTTCCAATCAAACACCTCATGGGTATTTTTAACATCAACCACTATCCCATACAATTTTAATGTGTTCCTTGGGTTTGATATCTTCGTCGATCAGACGCCGTGGGTAGGTGGTGCATCCGTCCATGACTGACTCTCATATATCAATCAATCACATCTACATATTTTGAGAAATAGTCTATGACCCACATATTTATTAGAATCAATCAAATATATGATGTGTAACACAATATCACTTTTATTTATTTAACAATTAATTAATACAATTTAATATTTTCATATTTACATCATTTCATTAATTAATTAAATAATTAAATAATCATTTCAACCCGTTAAATTAATTTACCAATTAATTTTTTTAATAAATTAAATTAATTAATTAAAAAATTAATGAATCACAAAAATAAATATACCCACATTAATTAATAAATATCTACAATACGTATATCCCCATGATTATTTCAATAATTAATTATTCCAATAAAATCAATTCAAACTATCCATTAATAAATCCATAGAGTAAGGAATCCTATTTTAGAATTATAAAAAACCTATTGTTACATAAAAATTTATTATTGGGATTAAAAAAATCCCAAAATCCCATTAATTAATTAAAATATTAATTACTCTACTCTATTAATTATGAAATTTTTCCACTCAATGAGTTACCATTTTCAAAACTGCATTATTCAATCAATTCCACAAACACTTAAATAAATAATTAAAAAATTTAATTAATTTATTTTACGAAATAATATTAATAAATGATTGTTATAAATTAGAAAATGTAATATATGTAACTAAAATTAAGAATATGGTATTTGATATTGGAATGACATATATCAATATGTTAACAAATGCTCACTAAAAAAATCCCTAATATGAGCTGAATAATGGAAATGAATGAGAACTAGAATGAAAACCTAAATCAAGAAACAAAAGAATCAATATATATCAAACCAAGATCAATATATAACAATCCTTGATATATGTCCTGTTAATGAAGATCAATAAAAAATAGAGTATACATTCTATTAAATAATGAGAGATGAATGGGGGAATAATTGGAAATGAAATGGGAATTGGATCTATTAATTGGATTGGTAAAGATGTACTATATTGGAATTGAATCACCAATAAAAGTGGTCAAATGAATTAAGAACTCATCCATGAGCCTCCAAAAATTAGATAAATCGGTTATAGTTGAGATAGGGTCGTTTTGAGGTCAAAATGAGGGTTCAAAAAATATATAAATATTTTACAGATTAAATAAAACCATACAAATGGTTTCATGGGAAGTGGTACATGATTGGGAAAATAGCGTTCCTTAACAATGTGCCTCATTTTGGGGGTTATGGTTTCCCTTAAATGGGTGAAAAATATGATAGATTGTGAAAAAACTATAAATATCCCATCTGTTTGGGTTCACCCAGTTGTAGGAGCTAGGGCACAATGTTTGAGAAAATTATGGGCCAACCATACACTACCCTTCCTCCATCCAAAACTCTAATATTTCACCTAGAACATTCCATGAAACAACCTACACTAAAAATACATAACCAAAGTAAAAAGAGTACCTATAAACATGCCCAATAAATCCGCCAAAAAGGTTAAGGTCTTATATTCTCTCTCCTCAAATTTCATTTAATGCACATAATTAGATTAGGTTACTTGTTTTTAGACATCTATTATGGTTTCAACATTTCTTAAAAAAATATTTGGTTCCATCACTATATACTTACGAGGTGAGTTATCTAGTTCTTATAGAGGCCAATATCTATGATCTAAGATCTTCTCTTATAGATCCTCATATAGAAGATCATTCTCTACCATTAGAACGACTTGTTTCAATAAATTTCATTTTTCTATTATGTCCTTTTTAATAGGGATGCATGGACCACATTATTTAAATATGATATGTTTGGTGGTACAACATTTAAATAGTATATATCTCTGATGTTAAAAAATATATCAAAGGGTACAATTTATCATTGATTAGTCTTTGCATTCTTCCCAAACCTCTTGACATTCATCTGTAATGATATACTAATGAACACATTATCTTCAATCGGAAACTATATATCATGTCAATGATTACTAGCATAAAATTTTGGTCCAAATTTCATAGAAATACTTATTTTCTAATGGTTTAATCCATTTTATCTTTTAAAAGATGATATCAGGTCCATTCAATTTATTCTATCCAACATTATTTAAGCATGTCATAGTCTGAAATCACTTCTAAAAAAAGAATTATGATGCTCATTTTTTATTCTATAATTAAAGATATTATAATAATATTTATAAACCATTGGATGGTGTATATCCATTTTTCCATTGAGAAATCATTATATTTGATTTAAAAAATTACTCTATAGTTTGAGTGGTACTCCTTGACCAACCATCCATCTAAGGGTAATTATCATTACTCTAAAATAACACTATATTCATTCCTCACTAATGTCTTCTAAACGGATCAAGGAATTCCATAGATTGAGATTAGTTATAATGGATAGTTGAATTCAATCTTAAGTTACAACATCAATAATGTATTTATTTTCTATGTTTTTCATTTGGGAAATACTCATTCATTAAAATATTATAAACTAACCTTGTATATTGGATGACTACCACCTACATCGTGCTATTTATATTCTATATTCTAGGGATTCTTAACATGAAATCCATGGTTATGTATTCCCATATCAATAAGGGAATATTAAAATGTTTTATAATACCCAAATATTTATTTTGTTAATTATTTAATTTTTTTTCATAAAAATACTTGAGTTAAATATTTTGAGATATAAATTTTCTTATTATCCAACCAATTGTTTTGTTTTATAACTCTATAAACAATATTTCATCCAATATAAATATGGAATTAGGCACTATGTAAATCATCCATGCATTCAATTTTTAGTAATGGTTTTAATGCAACACATATCCATGTTAAAACATTATAACTCCATCTTTATCAATGTTGAAATCTAGAATATATTCAACTTTCTTCAATAGAAACTCATCCATTTTTATGCTGACTTAATCTTGTCATGAATGTATGGTTGAGGACTTATTTGAGAAATGTATGATTACTATTATTTTATTATTTTAATGTACATCCTTTTAATTACCATTAATATCAGATCCCTTTCATTCCACATCATAGATATTGTTTCAAGATAATTTATTCCTATATTATACGACACATTATTTACCATACAGTGATGGAAATGGATTAAAAAACAAAATTATATATCATCATTAATGAACATAATTATATAAAATTTTTATAATTTTTTGTGAATATATATTAGAGGCAATTATGATTCGTATATATATATATCAAACTTTTTTATATTGTGATAATTTCTCCAATCCTTAGTGCGAATATTGCTAAAGACTATTATATAACATTTGTTGGGTAGTGCATCAATTTTATCATTACTAGTAAGAGTAATAAGATCACAATAAATCTAAATGATTGGATACAAAATCAATTCCATTATTAAAGACATCAATGTAGATGATAAATCCCTTACAGCTACAAGGTAATGATAGTAATGGAGTAGTGATTAGACACTTAAATGACTCTTGAAATCAATCATCACATTCTTCAATATATAAATACATGACATCCTTATGATTTCTCATGGAATTTTTTTAAAATATTCATTTGTTTCTCAATCAATTTCCATTAATTCTGAAAGATCCATAGATAAATTGTTTCATGAGATTAAATTACACTATAATATAAAATTTTCTATCAAAAAATATTATTTATATTCAATATAACATTTCATCCACAATTTCATTACTACAAATTTAAAATTAACCTCATTTTCCTCAATTAATTTCAAATATATAAGAATGTGATACATTAATACTATCACAAATTTTCAAGGAAGTTTATAAAAACTATGTTAATTATTTCCATGATGATATTTTGAGACATAGTAAGCCCAAATATAATCAATATAAATACATTATTCATATTCTCATGTAGTTATTTATTTATCTCCTCATGTTCAACAATGTAGAATATATATGTAGTCTTGGATATTGGTAATGATCTTGTTATATGCTAGATTTATAACATAACCTATCTGAAGTGAGGAAGATCATACATTTATTCAAGAACTATATTTTGTAATTGAAGTATACTTTTAATGTATTAAAGGATTATCATTTCCTTACTCTTAGTAATTTTATCTAGATATACATTCTCATGTGTAAATAATATATATTCCTAAGATAAGGATAAAGAAGTTATTCATACAACAACATCCACTTGTATAGAATTAGATTGGGATTTTCACTACACAGTATGATTCCTTCACCTGTAAATTTATGTTTTATTTATAAAAGTAAAATCAATCCACACCTATAATATAATAAAATTCCACAGATGGGTGTATCACATCGTTTTCTGGGAAATTCATCTCATAAATTTTGATGTAGGATTAGTTATATGGTGGGATATAACAATTAGTAGATTATCAATATTCCCTGATATGTAATATTCAATATCCTAATGTGTTGTTTTAATAGATATAAAAAATGATTATTATTATATAATGTGTAACAATATAATAAAAAATAACATTATTTATTCCTAAATGAATAAATAGTATACATGTCACCATATTGTTTTCAGAATCACTGTTAATATATATAATGGAATAAGTGTTATATTACTCTATATATATTTGAAGTTGATATCATATGTTTTAACAATTAAATATTTGATTATTTAATTGATTCACATAGTGTCGTTATTCATTAATATTTATACAATAGAGAATATACAGATGTTTAGCAGTATTATTCTATTCATCAGTAACACTGGTGGGTTACACACATAGGTAATATCTATCCTCGTTCTCCTACTTCTGGTACTTATTGAATTTTCATTCCTCATACCTGAAATTTTATATATACTTGTTTTGAAAATTTTGTAATCTGTTATGTCTAATGATTATTCTCCCAAGATATTTATCCATTGTACAACTAGAATTGAAATATATCATCTTCTTCCAATATATAGACTTATTAGACCCTTGAGATTCTTAGAAATATAATTCTACTTTGGGGTCACATTGGAATATTTCATCATATGTGAAAAAGTCTCCAATAAAGAAATACTTCCATAGAATCATATTTTTTTATCTAAATAAGTGGTATAAATTAATTTTAGGATTCAGGAAATGATTAAGGCATATCATGATTCTCTTATGATTTTTTCATCATACACCCTAAGGGATAAATCATCCATTTTCATGTAGCCATGGAAATCCCAATCCATTTTAAATCAGAGAGTTTGAGGAGAATATTTGTCTAAATTAGATTCTATGATTTTTTATATCCATTGATCTGATCTCCTCCTTGATGTTAATATTTTTTATTATCATCAACCATCGATCATCTTCTCGCAACATACAATGAAAATCCAACAAAATATTATCAATATAATGGCATTTTTTGGATAGAGAAGATCTATTCAATGGAGTTGAAAATTTATTCAATGATTAATGGATCAGAATATCAACTAAATTTCACAAAAATTTATCATCTAATGGTATAAATTTTAAATATCTATTTTTAAGGTAATTTTGGTGTTCCTGTAATTTATTTTTTTTATTAAACACCTTCATTTATTGAGAAATTATAATTTTGAATTTACTCTATCCATATCCGGTCATATATGTAATATCTTGAGGTTATTCATGAGATTTACTATCACATTGGATGTTGACATAGTTCCTCGTACATCAAAAACATGAAAAAATTAATGAAAATTTATGGATGAGAATTTTCATTATTTAAATTAAATAATTAATAAACAATTAACATTAAATGGATACCTTATACTAACATAAATTCCATAATATATGAATTTTATAGGGGGAATGATAAGATATCTATTACCTATATCCTTATTGATGTCCTTATTTTAATATTTTCCACAATATAATAGAAAACAATGAGCATTTTAATTTCATAAATCATATAACTAAGCTGATTCAAATATGATGTGTATTAGTGCCTATTATTTATACAAATGTTGATTAACAATTTTGTTACCAATGAACACTTTTTTGATTATTGTCCATATGTATAATATTTTAAAAAGCACATCCACTTATTGTATCCAATGAACAATGTATTTTAAAGGAAACCACACAGTCTATACATTACAGAAATTTTGGGTTATCTTAATATGTTTAGTATTATTTCCAGGATGTTGCACTTGTTTTTATAGTCATAATCCTAAAAAATAACTGCATATTCTTTTTATACATACTATGACAACCTATATTTTAATACATTTTATTTCCAAATTTTTTCATAATGTAATAGATAATATAATAACACAAGTTTATTATTAGTGGTGTTATAAAGAAATTAGGTGCATTGATAAATAAATTGAATCATGGAATGAAAAATATTATTTAAAAAATAAAAAATATTCCATTGAAATTCCATTTCTCTTCAAAAAACATCATTATATAAAATATGGATATATATATATATATATATGATATAATCAACTTTATGGGAATAATAAATGCATAGAATAGTCTAGCAGAGTACATGTGAGTAAAGAGGAATAATAGGAGATCATGGTATGGATGAGACTCCTAAACATGTACATCCAATCATGACATGAGTTGATAACAAATTAAAAATCTGGGAACATTGCAACAAAATAAAACACGACATCTTGAACATGAATCAATTATAACAACCAAACCATCATAACCTAATGTGCTTATAATATCTCGACATCAACCATACATAATATCTCATTATATAAAAAAATTACTCAATACAATGGATGGATATATAATTATTGGTCCACATTTTATATTAGTTCAATGTACATCCTTAAGTGGTCTATATAAATAACAAAACTTATGTATGTCTTACATCACTTTTAATCATAATAATTAATATTGTGAGTTATATAACTCATTATAATTTTATATATTAAAAATAAATGAGGACAAATGTTTCTAAAAATGGAATACAAAAAGGTTATGAAGGTTTGAATAATGATCCTCAAGGGAATCCCCTCTCACAAAATCCATTCCCATGATGGTGATAGAGTCCAAACCAGTAAAGCACGTTACAATAGTCCCTTATATCACAATAGTGTCTATGTGGTCAGAAACATCATTACCCACCCATTAGTTATGTAGTATCTCAATATTTTCTTTTAGATAACAAAATAATATTCCAATAACACAGGTGTTTGACCTGGGAATGGTACCATTGCGTTGAAGTGAAATAAAAAAAATTATTTATTTTTCTCTACTATGGAAAGATCAACATTCATTTGTTTACATAGATGGATTCTATTAAAAATTGTCATTTATTCCATATGAGGGGATTTAAGACCTAAAAATCATGATGTTAATTAAAGGAGAAACATACTCCTTGATTCAAAAAAAACTCCACCTCCTCTCATAATTCCCATGATACACAAGCCATTTGTATTCAGTTTTCGTCTAGATGGATGGAATTTGTAGTGAACCCTTCAGGAATTGGTCGAGGCACATATTTTCAAATTGGATTCCATTGGAATTTCATGTTCATATTGTAAATGATATTTAATTAAAATTTTATTTTTAATATCTAATGTTTTTTACCTTCACAAAATATTTATATTGAATTTAAATAGATATATCCCAGGCATGCCCAAATTGGCATGATACTCAACTAGAGTGAGAATGGAATGAATTTCCCAAATCATATTCCCGTAAACCTCCTTCATAAAAGAGCTATATACATGAGATGAAATCATCAATCTGTTAATGTTGTAATAAAATAATTCATCATGTAATCATTATGGTTGTGAATTGTCATACCTTTCAATATTTGAAGGATTCGTGAAAATATGAATTTGAAACATATTTTCAAAATGGATAAATGCATTCACAAACCTAAAAATATCATTTTATCACCCAACACAAACAAAATAACAAATAGTTAGTGAATGCATAATGTAGTAATAATCAATGTGATTAATATTATATATTTCTTATGACATCCTAAATTATTACACCTTCTACAATACCTATATTAATATAGGACACATTATTTTATCATCATTTATCACTTCTTATAGACTTCCATAAATCATAAAATAATTTTAAAAAATAATGAAACCATGCTCGAATACCAATATTATATGCCAAAGAATAACATAGATATATATTTTATCATTTTATATAAAATAACAATATATTACATTATAATACGGTCACTAAAACCATATAATATTTTGTTCTTCATATAATAGATTCCTAATCAAAATATTTTATAATATAAATTCCATATCTCCCTTAATTTTTTTGTCATATTATACCATTATTAGATATGTCCTATAAAATTACATTCTTCATAACCATGGTATATTAGACAAAAATGAATTTTAGAGATCAAATTCAATATAATGGTAAACATATAAGACAAAAATAGATTTTATTATGTTAGTAGAATTTAAGCATAGTGGAATTCTATCATGATATAACACTTCTAAATTTACACCCAATTAGTCCTAGTTATTAAATCATGTCTCATGAAATAAAAAAAACATTAAAAACATATTTGAGTTATAAGAATGTGGATTCATTAACAAAAAGTCTTGATCTTTGAGTGGATATATCGATAATAAGATCTTATCATATGAATTTATTACAATCAGATTAATAGAAAATAATTTCAGTATTCATGTCCCAATCCCATGAATATCAATACCTATTGGGAGATGACCCATAATCTATTTATTTCACTCCCCAATTACATTTTCTATCTTAGAGGTTGAAATACCATGTAATATGAGGATAAATCCACATTCTATTTCATATTATCACATGATATATCAATAATGAATATGTCAATTTTATAGATATTTTATTATAGGCCCATCCATCACATAATCAGAACAATACATATGTTTTCCAAATTATCACACTATAATCCCTCAATTCATTATTTCAAAATTAACAAATAGAAAAAAAATCTAATTTACAAAAACATTCTTTAAACACCATAACAATAATTCCTCAACTAATATATTTTTTATGACATTGTATAATATCTTATATTAATGATAATATTATTTAATGGGTGTCGACATAAATGATTAATATGTTTATAAAAATATTAAAAATAATAAATTAAAAAACAATTTATTTAAATATAATAACATATTATTATATGAATTTTGTATATGATATTTTTTATAAACTCATGGAAACATATTATGGATTTATTTTATCAAATAATGGTAATTATGGATAGAAATTCTATTTATTTGGAATGCATTATGAAATTTTATTTTTAAACTTTTTTTAAAAAAATTCTAACATAGAAAACACTGTAAAAATTAATTATAGACCACTATAAAGATAAAAATATGCTCAAATTTAATTTATATTATAATTTTAGAATATAAATGAACATTCCTGATAATTTTAAATAATATTTATATAGAATAAAAAAACTATGTTTGAAAATATGAAAGAAGATAGATTTAATTAAAATATTGTTTTGATATAGTAATTACATAAGGCAGGGAAATGGATAGATTTCATTAATAAACTCTATATTACTATAGGAAAAAACAAATATTTTGGTTTTAATATAGTAAGAAAATAAAATGTTTCTAATGTATATTTTGACAATAAAAATTATAGTTAAATGTAATATTGCAATATAAAACCATACCTCAATTCAAATAATGTTATATATATTATCTTACCACATATATCAAATATTTATATTTAATTTAAATATTTATATGATTTATATGCATACCTATATAACTATATATCATTCATTCATATTATTAAATCGCCCATTTTTTAATATGTATCCACTAAAATCAATATGATCGTTGATAATTTGTTTCATTTTAATTCTTGTTTCAGTTTGGAAATTATATTAACTGAACATTAGTCAAGGTTTCATCGTCTATTAATTATTAAAAATTTATATAATATTATATTATTTAATTTTACACCATTCGAGAAAAAATATGAATAAAGAGAATGATAAATAAATTATATCACATTGTTGGTGGTGTAGTCTGGATATACACAATTGTAAACGTAATAAATTTTCAGTAAATGGAAAAAAATAAATTTAAATATTAATTTATATTTTCATAATATAATTAAATTATAAATATAATACCTATTAATTATATCTTATATAAAAAAATTGGTATTGAAAGATGAAACAGGTTGCATCGTATTGATGATTTTCTTTACATAAGAATTGGAAGCACATCCATTTTTACTTACATCAAAATGAAATAAAAATTATAAAACTAACATAAAAATATTTATTATAGTATTATTTTATTAAATTTTATTAGGATATTTATTTGAAATTTGGAAGAGGATTAAGAAGAAATAAAATTGCATGAACATTCCCATAATGATTACACAGACATAAAGTATCTTCTTTTTTTCTTACTTCATTTGATTTCATTTGATTGTATCTTATTGCAAACAAGGAATCTAGGATGAGGGGACAAAGGATGGTAAGATAATTTAGAAGGAATGTTTTAAAATATACTGCTCACTTTTTGAAGTAGTGTGAAAGTGAGGTCACGAACATGGTTAGGATGATTAACTACCCATAATGTATCCTTTTTTATTACTAAATATGCTTTCAAATGATAGTAATTTATTGATATCCTAGATTATAGTATGTGGCGATGAAAGATGATATGATATTTTGGAAGGTCTTTTTTAATCTAGAGAGCTCAATTCTTTTTATGTAGTAAGAAAATGTGGTCCCCTTTTGAAAGTGAGAGGAGTGGATCCCTAATAAATATAAATATTGTTAAAACAATATAAATGATCATTATATGGTAGTTGGGTTGAATTTAATATAATTTCAATTCTAGTATATATAAAAGTGGAAATATACCCAATGGATCATATTTGGCTATGTTTTATTTTTATTTCAGATGTATATCTTATTTCTTACACATTGATAAATGTTTTAACCATTACCATTGTGAAAACATGTTTACTATGGTAAATACTAATTATTTCTAATAAATAACATAATATTATTAAATAATATTTATAAATAAGATTAAATAAAATTAAACATTTTATCAAGAATAAATTTCTATATTTCGAAAATAATAATAAAATATGAGTATAAAAGACGTGTAATATGTTAGAATAACATATACATTAAATCATAAAAATTAATTCTTTCTCATTAAATTATTGTTAATAACCATATTATTATTGTTAACATTCTTAATAGAATATATTAATTAAAAATCCCAATAAAATAATACATCAAAATAATTTATTTTATTTATTAAAATAAGGATTCATTGCATGGAAAAAAATAGTGTTTATAAATAAAAAAATTACATTAATCTTATAAATTATCATTTAATAATTTATATAAATTTAATCATAAACATATTAATTATATGAAATTTATTATAAATTTTTATGAAATAATTTTCGAGAAGAAATAATGCATTGTCTAATGGATTGAACATATAATTAAATAATAAATCATAAAAATGATATATAATTATTTTTTATTGGTCAAAAAATTGTTGGAGTGACACCTATAATCAATTTTATTATATTTAATTATTGTAATTATAGTATTTTAGTATATTATTTTTACTTATAAGTTTAATTATCTATACATTAAATGCATTTTTAATTTTTAATATAGAATTATTCATATAAATTTAGTGTTTTGTACATCACAATCAATTTAACTCATCAAATTAATTTAATATTTGTATATTCCAACATATTAGGATATCAATAATAAATTGATGTCATAAATAACCCTATCATTAAACATGACACAATAGTTAGAAAAACCCTTGTATTTTAATAATAGCCAATATAATAAGAATGAGGGAATAATTTCACCTGACTATGTGAGGATGTGTGATGTGGAATATTGTTTCAATTGTTTTATTTCAATAATAAAATAAATGAAACGACCTTTATATGTTTTTATTCCCTTACCATCATTGGTTAAAAAACAATTCAAGGGATTCCTTTCATCCTGTTTTAGAATATATAAAATTATTTCAATTTAAACATCTTTTACTAAATGAAATAATGTTATAATGTACATGTTTCTAGTCATGAAATTTCAAAATCAGAATTACTGGCCTTTATTTAAAATTATTTATCCTATAAATAGTTTTTAACAAAAACAATTAGCATTTTTTCACAATTTTATATCTATGGTATATTATATTTAAAATATATGTTTTCTTCTATTAATGGATCTTTATTCACATTAATGTTGATTAAAAAATCCCATTTTCTAGTTATAAAATTATACCAGAATAAATATTCTTGCACATATTTTATTGAATAGTTATAGAAAAGGTTCATTTATTATGAAATGAAATTTTCAATCTAATTTATTTTTTCCTAAATCAAGATAATTACTTTTTATGTTATTCTATTATCATTGACACAATAGAATATTTTTACCATATTCAATAGGTATCATTGATCCTAAATACATTTATAAATTAGGTATAATTAATTAATTTTTCTTATATGTGATCCCTATATTATTTTAATCCAATTAATTCAACTAATATAATTGGATAATTTTATACACACTTGTGTAATTCAATAACCCATTTTTAGATCAATATCACCCTCGATATTTTTAGAACTATTACTACACAAAAATATCTCTTTATATAATTATATATCCTAAGTCATTAAATCTCACATTTGATACTTATGAGTAATTATATTATAATATAGTTATAATATAAAGAACTAATCATTATTTTAATGTAAAATTTGGTACTTGATAAAAAATCCAATGATATAACAGTGTACAAAATATTTGGCCTTAGAAAATCATATCATTTTTACCTATTTATTACATTTTTTTATACCTTTTAAATTAAAATACAATATTCTTCTAATTTTTTCACATCCATTTATTAAAAATTATTCAACATAATAAATAAAATATATGAGTATTTGTTCAATTATTTTAAAAATAAAACTATTCAGTCATTATTATACAATATCATATAACACTATGAATAAAATATTTTTTATTAATGAACATTCTAGTATTTGTATTATCATCCTAATATCCATCCTATGAAAACAATGTTCAAGCTAAATATTTCAAATTAAATCAATAAATATTAATTTAATAAAAAATATCAATGAGATAGTATCTAGAGGATTTGGTCATCTTGGACCCCTTATAAATTAATAAATAAAATATTTACTGTTACCATATAAATCCATCATTGAATATTATAAATATATTATTTATTAAAAATTCTATATTTGTTTCCAAATTATATTCATAGTAATGTGAAATAATATAATCATATAAAACAGAGAATAACTCGTGAATAACTATTGTTTATCTTCACAAGTAGACACAAACATTGCAATAACCAAGTATTCAAATAAAAATAAAAACTATTACAATTATATTTTATAAATAAAATTTTCTCTCATTTATATAAATAGATAAAATATTATTATATATTTAAAAAAGATAAAAATTGTTTTTACTAACAAAAAACAGTTCCATATATTCCCATTTTTGAAACATGACCTTGTTTGAAGTATATTTTTATAATATATGTATTTCATGAATGTTGTTTCTCAAATTATTGTGAATTACAGTATAATATAACAAAATGTCAAGATAATATCATGTTTCATCAATAAGAGGTATGTTCATTGAATTATAAAAAATCTTTACACGCTGTAATCAGGGATATATTCTTTGTATTCTTTAAATATAATTGAAAAAGTAAATGTCAATGTAAAAAATTCATAGATATTATCTCAATCATTGTTTTATGGGTATTATTAATAATATATTACCTAGTGTGAGTCCCACTATAATAATTAATTTATTTTTTATATTTTATTGAATTTATTACTTGGAACGCATTGTCCTTTTTACTAAATATTAAAAATTCCCAGTAATATTTATAAAAATGTTTAACTTTTTAGATTTTGTAATCGTAATTTACAATTATTTTTACTTTTTATAATTATTATTTTAAAATAATATTTAAAAATTAAAAATAATTTTATTGAATTATTTTTATGAAATTTTACATTCTTTTGAACCCATATAATTTTGGTTTCTCTCATTCAAAGCATTCATTATCTTATTTTATATCTCTAAAAAAAATTTGTTTATTATTTGAGATTAATATTTTCTCACTTGGATTTCTAATGAATCTATGTTCCACCTTTCCAATTAAATAATAAATTTTTATAGTTAATACCCACTTTTTATTTATTTGGACCTCCATTATCATATCATTTTTCTGTTAAATACCAAAAAACATCATTTTTATATTTTAGAATGAGATTTAATAATATATAATTTACATATCATTAAAGAATTCATGATTTTTTAGATATTTGGGAATAATATATCCATTTTCCTAAGGTTCAACACTTATATTTTAATATTATAATATACATTCTATATATTCTTGGTATCCCATGATTAAAATTTAATGAATAAGATTTTATTGGCCTCGAAAATTATTTTTGTCATCATGTATTTCCCTAAAGGCTTGATGATTTTTTATTCGAATATATAAATTATCATTGTTTAGATATTATGCTTTTATAGGAAATAATAAATAATAGAATATATATAATATATTTCTAGAATGAATTATTATTTTTCAAAATAAATTTTTTAAATAATTGAAATTACATAATTTATGTTTTTCCAAATATTTTAGAATATCATTATTTAATATGCATTATATTTATGAGAACTAGTATATATAGACCTCCAGAATATTTCCAGATATTTTTTATATTGTACATATCTTCTTATTAAATAGATAAATATTTAAATAAAATTATAAAGATAATTAATAGTTTTGTCATTTTTAGAATAACTAATATCACCCTGGCAATATGAGGATCATTTTTTCTCCTATTGAGATCTTATTAAATGTTTAATATTCCATCACATATTTTGGATTTAAAAAATATTTTAATGAATAAATTTATTTATTCTCAAACGTGTTGTGAATTTCAATGGCAGTTTTCATTCTTAACATATTTCAATAAAATATGTATAAAAATTTTGACATCATATATCTAACGAAAGAATTATTTATCCCCATTCATATATCCCTCTTCAGTTTAAATCATCTTCATAGTTGTCTAAAGAAATAATTATTGAGATATTATTTAAAATTATTTTATTTGATATTTTATTTTATTTTTCATTTAATAATTATATGATATTTATATTTCTACATATAAAATTAATTCCATGATGTATACCCCCACCTTTGTAAAATTTATAAACATATTTATTCATAATCATTCTATATTTAAAATTCATTGATATTTCTTCCACAATGATTTCTTTCCAATTATTTTATATTTCAATTAAATTAGAATATTTCCTGAACCAAGATGCCCTACTTCAATTATGAAATCTACTAGATACTAAAAAGTAATTATGAGTTTAATAATAATTATGAATCCTCTCTAATATAGAATATAATAGAGGTTAAAATAGGTATACAAACAATTTATTTTATTAGTCTTGTAGTGGGAGGAATTTGATAGGGGAATCATCCTTCTCTAAATGTATTTTTTTAATATATTTTTTCCTTTTAATTTAATTATATATTATCATTGTAATTCTATATTTATAAGTAAAATATTACATTAAATACATTTTCCCTCCAACAAACCCCTTTTTAAAAAAATATAGATAAATATTCTTATTGGGTTCACATCATACTTTGAGTTAGTACATCATTTTTGTGGGTGGTAATTTTCCTAGATCAAATTATCAATGCATTGTTTATAAAAATAAATAGAATTTTAAAATTGTGGATTTCATCTATGAAATATTGTTTTGAATAAACCAAATTTTACTATGTTCTTATTTTTATTTGATCAGTTATCTTTTTTAACCATATAGTGTATACTACTTTATCATGAAAATTATCCTTAGTATAAAATGTTGGTATTTTTATAGAAATTGATTAAGGGAGATATTCAATGTTGTGAATACAAATTATGTCTTCCACGGGAAAACAATATCCCTCTTCCATTCAAATAAATATTTTATATCATTAAAAGGAAACACTATATAACTATTTTGGATCATATATATGAAAAATATTAATATTAATCAATTAATTTTGAATTTTTAGTTTCCAATAACATCTATTTCTTTAGATGTTCCCAATTCATCAATTATATATTTTTTCAATTATAATGCTAAATTATCATTAATATTATTCATTATATATCTCAAATTATTATTTAATGTACTATATATAAAATGAATAATTTAATATCACTTATCATTCAACTTACAATCATATATTACTCCAAGAATTTATTTAATATAAAAAACAATTAATTCATTAGAGAAAAACTCATTGGAATAGTATTTATTTATAATTTCATTATCTAAAATTATACAATATATATTATATAATTATATATGATGAATCTTATAAACTGATCAATTTTTACCTTTTTATATAATTAAATCTAATATAATATTCAATATGAACTCGAAAACTAATTGATCTTGATTTTATCAAATTAAAAAAACCCCAGGTTTTATCTTAGTTTTAAATAATTTTTTCTCAAAAACCGTTTAATCTATTTATAATTAATGAAAAACAATCTATATTCTATATGTTAACCAAATTAATTTTCACCTTTTAGTTATTGAGGATAACAAAAAAAATACATTACAATTATTTTTTTTCTATACATAAATTGAAAAAAAAATTATACCATTTTTTAAAAAATCAATAATCCTTACAATATTTGAATTTATACAATTTTCAATAATTTTTTGGAAAAAAGTAAAACTCATATCAATGATTTATTTTGATATTTACATTATATAGTGACACTAAATAAATATTTATTTTGTAGAGTTATTAATATAAATTGGATGTTATAAATGTATTCCTAAAATTTTATATCCATATTAATAATCTATCTCATTTTGGAAAATTTTATTTATTTTAAAAATATATGATTTTATCACCATGATAATTTCAATGAATTATTATAAAAAATAACTATATCTTATCACATCCTGAAAATCATGTATTCAAATTTATTTTATCTTTTAACTCTCTCAACATAGGTTACATTTCAAATTATAAGGACATATTAGAAATTTCCTATAAGAAAGCCATTGCATAATAATAAAAATTAATTATTATTACTAACCACATAATAATCTCATTAATTATTCAGTGTGTTTTTTAATAATGAAAATTCTGAAAATAAATATTTTATATAGCTAAAAAAATCATTAATGTAAAACCCTTGGGAAAAAACTTATTTATTATATTTATTTTCATAAATGAAATTATATATATTTCTATTAAATTAGTATATATGTGTATCAAATAATAATTTTTGTATATAATTATTTAATTATTTGGGATTCTAAAAAAAACTGAAAAAAATTAAATTAAACAAAATTAGTCATTATATATTATTAACATATCATTTAACTTATATAGATATTCTTTTAGAAAGTAAATTTAATGAATGTATATATACAATATTTAGTGACTATCCAAAACAAATTCGGAAAAATCTATATATTTGTTAATTTCCAAATTTATTATATATATATTTTTTATATTTTTGATAGATTTATTCAATAATATGATAGTAACTCTGGAAAATATTTATTACAATTTTAATATGCATTTATTTGATCATGGACACTATTTTCCATTGAAATATAAAATGTTCTATGTATCGAAACTATATTAATGTGGTAATTTATTTCTATTTCTAATTTCAAAATCTGAATGAATCTTTAATTACACCAACTCATAATATCATAATGAAAATTTCAACTCCTTATTTTTATACAGTTTAATATATTATAATTCCTCAAATTTGCAATTTCAACAAATTTTCTATGAATATTTCAATTGGAAATCATAATAAATGGCTTCGTAATTGTAATATTCATAATTGTTCGGGTAAAAAACTTTAAATTTCTCATGATATATTCTTTTAATAACATAAATTGGTCAATAAAACAATTATTTTTTCCCTTTTAGGAATCATTATTTCTTTAGAATCACCCTTTTTTTAGAGAAATCCATTTTGGTTATATGTTTTGAAAATTCATTTTCTTATTATATAATATCATATAATTAATCTAGGAAGACATGAAAAAAGTGTTGTACCAATCAACTCTATCATTTAACTATACACCTCTAGTGGGAAAAACAATAAATAATAAATTTTATAAACAAAAAACAATGAATAAAACAACCCATTACTTGATCACCATTATGCATAACAGAAAACCAATAGTAATGGAATTAATATTTTTAATTGATAACAACTATTCAATAACCGTTTTTACAATCATCCATAGTCTATAAAACACTACATCCAATTACCCCTATTTAACCCTAAAACTGTTGAATTTTTTTATGAAATATATTTTTATTGTTATTTTTGAAGGATTAATTATAACTACCTAACCTCTAAAACATTACATACATGGAATGAGAATTTCCATTTAACTCAATTAAGAGCATACCTAAAAACAATAGTAAATAATGATATATTATGTACAAATTACTAAATTTTTTATTTTAATAAAAAACCATGCAATAGAAGACTGTGAGATATTCTTTAATGATGAATTGATCATAAAATGTATTTTTATAGCATGCATCTCATTCATGTTATATTACACATATATAATATTATTATCCAAAAAAGTCTCTAAAATATATAGGTCTAGTATCCATGTTTCATAAGGTATATAATTTAATTCATATAAATAAATAACCCAATATTTTATATGCATATTCAAAACATTATCCTAATGATCACCATAATTTTACCCCTACATGGGGTTACATCTATAGATTAAAGAAAATAATGGTCTTTTATAATGATCATTAATAGTTTAAAATGAAAAATATTGGGTGATATATCATGTCAGTCAACAATTGTAGCATACAAAATAACGGAAGGATCATAATATTTCCCAGAGAAACATTGATTAAGATTCAAAAGTCCATAGTAGCATGATAAAAATAATAATAATGAAATATAGATCATATATTCTTATATTTTTTATAATAATGTTTATGGATAAACACAAGGTTTATATAATATTATCATCCATTACAACTACATAATTTCCATGTATAGGATTATGGACAATGAAAACTATAATGTTCTAATAAATGACATTTTTCGATAAAGATTAGAAAATCATTCCCATTCATAAATATCTTCTATAATATAAATAATTACCTCATCAATATAGAGATATATAATTCCACACATACCCGTACTATAAAAATATATAACTTATATAAATTCCATGTGGTATATATAGATATAGAAAACATAAACTTGAAATAATCCCATAATAAAGAAATAACATACATAATAATTCCATATAAAATAATAGTCAGTGTAATATATAAAAATATATAAATTAACTTGTAAAAGAATATTTTTTAAATTTTAACCAAATAAGGATCATTAATTTTTATTATATTTCTCAAACAGAAGGAAAATCATAATAGATGTTGAAGAGGATGTCATGAAATATAAACATTTATTAATATTTTATAAAATGGTAACCAAGTATTTAAATGTGATAAGGGAATATATTTTTCATAAAAACATAAATTGAACTACATATTTTACATTAATAAAATGGTTATTCGTGGAAAATATAAGATCTAAAATAAATATGATAATCTTGGTACAAAAATTGAATAATTTGGTTAAAGGAGAAACAATCTGTAAAAGCATCCATTATATCAAATGGTGTCTGGTAAATAAAAAAGGTAAACCTAATAGAATATATATAAATATAAAATATGGATATATAGGTTATATAATTCAATATATAAACACCTAAAAAATGTGAAATGATTATTATAGAGACATAAATTGTGATAGGGGAGATATTAAAAAATATAATTAAGATCAAAATCAATGTTGATGGTGCTTCTAAAGGTATCTGGAGACCGTAAGGATTGGGTGCTATATATAGAAACCACATTGGAATGATTTTTGGATGCTTCTATAATAGTTTTGGTGACACCTCTCCCTTGGAAGCTGAAATGATGATTTTCATTCAAACTATCTCTTTTTCTAAATAGCATGGCAGGAAAAATATCTTGATCGAGAGCGATTCAATGACCATTGGGCAAGCCATTTTGAATGGAGTTGTTCACCTTCATTGACTATTACTTCATGATGGATTCCTTATCTCCACTGAATTATGGACCCCGTATTTATTGTCATGAAAACCAATCAAGATGCGAACAACATTGCATATTTTCCTTTTAATACGGGATTAAACCATGACATTGCTTGCAGAAAAGATCTCCCTTTTGATTTTAATTTCCCTTTTTGATGGAGATTGAAAAAATTTCTGTCTTTTAGACTTATGAAATTTTCTCCTGTTATTTTTTTTAACAATATTATTTAATTGTTCATTGACCAGAACACGACCAATCAAAAAAATAATGATTATGAAAATAAATCAATGAAAAATAACCTCTTACTTGGCATTAATAATTTCTTTTGAGGAACTATATATATAATTAGAAGTAATAGTTTTTTGTTTAGTTAAATCATTTAGAAGAATTTTTAATTTTATTTATATATAAAAATATATTTTATAATGTGTTGGTCATTTATTTAGTATATACATTCGATATCTACCAATTTGACATTATTTGTTTTTTAGTTCTGAAACAATTAACATGTATTGGTAAAAGTAAAATGTAATTATCCAATGGGTTCATTATCATTATAAGTTTCAGGATATATGATTTATATCATTATATAATTTAGGCAGGTAAATATATTTTTATATGGATATAATTTTTTAAATAGTCCTTTTAAGGTTTCATTTTGATGGTGAAAAAATATATTGTTTATTTACATATAATTTTATTTATTAGATGGACAAAATTACGAATAGATTGTAATAGAAATTATTTTATGTAATTAATATGTTATATTGTATTCAAAAAAATTGTTAATTTTTTTATCAAAAAAATAATTAAATAATAAAATATTATCATTCACATTGGAATTGTTAAAGGACCATGGGTGAGAGAAATTTTTTAGATACTTTAAAAGGAATAGGTAAACTGGTTGATCATATAATTTTATAAAGGCGTTTTAGTATATTAAATAAACTTTTCTATTGTTCCATTTATTGTTTATTCAAATTAAATAATATTTAATGGATAAATTGAAATATATAAAAATGTTTTGAAACATATATAACTCTCTTAGAGGCCCTCCTTTGGATATATCATAATGTCATTAGATGATGTAAATTTGTACATTGTAGAGATTCATAAACATGTCTATTGGAATCTAAAATAATTATTTTGGTAGATAGTCAGAAATAATTGGATTTTTTAATAGAGAATAAATGGGAGGAGAAGTGGTGGATATATATATATATATACAATATTACATGCATTTAACATTAATATATTCATTATGTTATCATTTTTGAAAATATATATGATCATTTTTGAGTTATATATATTCTATTATTTTATAAATAATAATATGTGGATTCTCTATCATTAAAATTCATAAGGAAATAAATGGAATCATGGAAAAGAATAATTATAAGTATAAGATCCAAAAAATTTATAAATAAATTAAATATAATATAGGAATCAAAATATCTAATATGTCATTATAAAATAATCATATAATTTATTAGTTCAATATCTTACAACATATAAAATTAATATGAAACAAAAAATGATTTAATAATAATTAAAAAATGATAATATCAAGAATAATAAATAATCATAAAAAATATGAAAAAATAGGTTTATTTATGTAAACAAATAAAAACGTATTTTTCTAAAATAAAAATGTAGGATCCAAATAATGATGTAGATGCACATTTTCAATAGGAGGGGTGAATTTTAATTTTTATAAAATTCTTTTTTATCCTTATAAAAAACTATGTTGAACAAATATAAATAAGTTAAATTCACAAGAACACATATATTTCTACAAACATGCTAGTTTCCAAAAATATGGTTCTGGAAATGAAACTTAATTAATGTTTACAAATAAAATATACATTATTAAAGTGTATAGAATCTTACTTTTCTGAGTATACAAAAGTACAAGAAGGTAAAAAAAGGTTAAAATTTATTCCTTAATCAAAATACAACAGAAATAATATTGAAACAAAACAGGTAACTAGTATGAAATCATTTAACCCAAAGTGTAGGGTTTCCAACAACCATGGATAAAGGTCCTTTGATTTATACTTTTATGAAAGTATGTCTTACCCACACCAAGGTAGTGCCTTGATATGAATATTGGAATCTCTTTTTTTATCCACACAAGCCCTCTAACTTTAAGGTAGTCAGCACCTCTGTATTTTTATTCCTAGATCCCTCGATTGTACTTAGAAATAATAAAAGTCTCATGAAGCAATCAAAACAAGATGTTTAGAACCTCACAAAGCATGATTGTCTCTCTCTATAGAAATCACATCCACAACATGGAATATCTAGAGTGGTGGAACTGTTGTTGGGCTTTGTTCAAATTAAGTCATATTTATAGGCACATCTCTAACCGACTGCTCCCTCCTCCAAAAGGAATATTTTTCCTCAAATCTTCGAGGGACATGTACATGTTCCACCCATACAATGGTTAGATAGATAAAAATTGTACGACATCATTTCATAATATGTGTATGTAAAATAGAGATGTTCAACCTAATTTATTTTTCGGAGTCTAGGAAAAATAATGTTTGGAGTCTAACAAAATAATCATTCAGTGTCTATAAGACATGGTTTTTTAGATTCTATTTTACAAATAATTCAGAATCTGAATTCTATATATTACCGAGTCATAATTTCCATGAATTTTGATTCTGAATTCTGAGGAATTTAGAGACATTATTCTAAGGAATTCAGAGTCTAAATTTAGAGGAAATTAGAGTCTGAATTAGAAGAAATTAATGTATTTAATTTTATGTTATTCAGAGTCTGAATTTCAAGGAATTCAAGGTATTAATTTCAAAGAATTAGGAGTCTTAATTTTAGAGAATTTGGAGTCTTGATTTCAGAGAATTCTTAGTCAGAAATTTGGAGAATTTTGAACCTGAAAACATAATACTCTATAACCAATGATTTAGGATTCCAAGCATTTATATGTGAAACCGATTTTTAAACTCAGGAATAAAATGAGTCATATTTAGAGAGACTATATTATGAAAAATGAAAACATAGATAATGATAAATATTTTCATAGAGAATGAATATTTTCATTATTAAGATAATTATTTGGGAAAAAATAATTTTTCTTATGATAGAGTGTTTTTAATTTACAAATCATTTAGGAATAGAAAAGACATAAGGGGACCTTATTGACTGAACAATATACCTTTTTTTAATCGACAATAATCCTTATTAAAAATATTATAGGAACATAGAATTTTTCTTTATGAACATGATTATAAAAATATATCTCTTTTTACATATGAATAATGGTGAATATAACTAACTCTCCGTACGGTTTTGAAATCTATAAGGATAGTATTCTTGACATCCTGAAATAGATTTTACTTTTTATTTCAAATGAAAATCATCTTTGATAAGAACACTAACTTAGATTTACTCCCTCTTTCATTGGGAATTTTCTTCTTTACTTAGTATTCATTGTATCATTTCTTTTCTCCCCCAATGTGATATTAAAAAAGGAATTAAGAGAATAAAAAATGGTACCTAAAATATTTGTACTATAAAACAATACATATGTAGAACAACCAAAATTTTATTATGATTAAAATAATTTATATATGGATATATATACAATAAAAAATTGGATTGGGAAAAAATCATCTTTCTTTTCCATTGGTATTAACTTCTTCATGATGTCCTTAATATTTTTATGATTTTTATGATCCTCATCAAAATGCTTAAGCAAATGATCCTGATCCTCATTTTTCTTATCCAAGGATTTGATCATTTCATCTAGAGCCTAAATAATATATACTTTATCCATCAAATGATCTTATTTATTACTAATATCATCTATAAAGGAAATTATATGAACTCTTTCCCTTTTCCAATTAAAAACAACCGAGTTAAGCATACCATTTAATTATTTGACTTCCTACCTATGGGTTGTTTGTTTAAGAATAATCTTTTCTCAAAACTTTTTGTAATATATTTGAACATTCCATCTTTGGTGTCAAAAGCATCCTTCATGCTACCTTGAAAATCATCAAGGATTATAATCTATTAAATTTTTTTCTTTGAACATTTGGAAATTTTCTTACATGACCTCCTATGAGCATCATACCAAATGTATAATTATTTTAAATAATCCTAAAACATGAAAAACATATCCATAAGCATAGAAAGAGAAACATATTTTTGAATAAATGAGTGTTTTTTGATCTGTAACATGGAGTCTATACTCGAAAATAAAAAATTGGTTTTAAACAACTTATTCAATGATTGGACTACAATGTCAGGTACCAGAGAGGATGACTCTGAATCAGATTCTTTGGTTGGTGAGGATTGTTTTTCTATCTCTTCATATTTTCTCTTAGATAAATCACCAAAATCAGGATTTTCCACGACATTTTTTAGTGTATCAGCAAACACATGTTTTCCCTTATTACATATAAAAATGAACTCAATAGCCTTTGGAAATTTATGTCTACTATCTGATAGATTAACTATCTTATCTTCCTCAATATGTTCTTTTTCAACATATACCATAAGATCATATGGCTGAACAATGCCATGGTTGCTACTTTCATCATCAGATGGTTTATTTACTTCTTGATTCTCGTCATCTTCTTTTCATTGTGAATTAATTTTGGTTGACTCAACCAGAGAAGTTCAGAATTAAAAAAATTTTGGACATTAAATTTTATGACATTCTCCCACTTAGTTTGTTGAGAAATGTTTCGGTTATATGAGGCTACTCTGAAGATTTCTCAGTAGCCTTCAGATGTGATTGAACAATATGAACTTCAGTCAACTTTTTCTTTTTATTCATCCATTTTTTTCTTCTAAAATTCCCTAGCAGACCTTATCTTCATGGATTTAGCTTTAGTAGGGTCCAATACAAAACTAGTCTCCACTACCATCTTATTATCATTGTTTCCTCTACATTTTTAAACTAATAAATCCAAATATTACTTTTTTTTCTTTGTCTTAGGTGGTGCTAATTGAGTTTCCCTAATAGTAATATATTTTTCATTCTTTTCTGGTTCCTTCACCTTTATATTCTTACCACCATTTTTGAAGTTTGAGCCACTTTCGGTAACCATTATAAGGCTTCTATTACAAAGTCAGAAAAATCATATAATTCTCTAGATTCACTAGAAAAACCAACCTACATTCTTCTCCAGGTATCATCACTCAATAAAATAACCTTGAAATTTATTGGCTTCGAGATATATGGGAATTTGAATGACTCTAGAAAAATAACTACAATCCTGAAGAGAATAACCAGATACATGATTATTTCCTATTTGAGAGTTCCATTATTTATATTCACGATTTTAAAAAAGACATACTTTTTAAAATTGATCTTCCTATGATTCACCAGAAATTATCTAATATTGATATCAATCATTTTTAAGGAGTCCTTGTCACCTTTTCTTGAAATTTGAAATCCCTGAGCATATAAATCATGAATACAATGATTTCTAGACAGATGGAAAATAATTGGAGTATTTACTCTTAATAATACAAGACATTATATATATTTATCCTTATCAAATTATCCTGAATCTTCTGGTATCTTGTGGGTGCAGAAATCAGCTTCTCCCTCATAGAGAAGTCTAATTATGTTTGTAGCCTTACTATAAGAAAGAGAATAGGTCCTTTCATCCCGCTTAAAAGAAACCATGTATGTCCATCCTTTATTGAATAATATTATAGACTCATAAAATTTTTTCAACAACTCCTGATAGACCGGATGTTGATCCATCCATTTAGATACGCATAATCTCTCTATGCCATTCAACATGATATTTCTTTAGATAATAGAAACATACATTGAAAAGAATTTTTGATCTACTATCCTATCTTTATAGATCTTACACATATAAATTCCTTTGACATATGACATTTTCTTGGAGAGATGATTTTAATGTCATTTGGAATTGGGAAAACCTTGAAATTTACAATGGCCCTGAAGTGGAGGAGCATAGTTTTAGTACGCTAAGGCTTTGAAAATAAATGTGGGATAACCATCAGGGGACTTTATATAATAATTTTATGTTACAATTCATCTTCACAAATGGATACAATGCTGTAAACACACATGGTATGATATGATAGTTTAGATGATAGCTGAAAAGAAATTTGGTGGGTTTTGATCTTTTATGGTTTTTAAGATAAACATTCTGATTTAAGAAAAAGTAAATGTAAAAAATTATCTTAAACAAGATGATGATAACAAAATTTTAAAAATTGACTATGAAAATTTATGAAACGTAACATACCTTTTGGAATGCATTGGAAACTATCAGTAATATGGAAAATTCATCTTGAAGAACTATAGATTCCAAAAAAATTTCTTAAGGAAATATTTTTGAAATTGAATATTTCTAGAAAAAATAAATAAATTTCACTAAAAAAATTTTGATTATGAAAATCATGATTATTAATATTTTTATTTAGAAAATATTTATTAAAAAAAATTTATTAAGAAAATTTGATTATGAATATTTTTATTATAAAAATATTCACTAGGAAATGTTTGTTGACAAAAAATGTTTTACTAACATGAAAACGCACACTCCCTATGAAAATGAGTTTCTTAAGGTAAGGAGATAGGTTTCAAAAGAAATTTAATATGGAATATTACCTTATGATTATTATTCAAAACTTTTTTTAATATATTAAAATATACCAGAGGGTAATGATTTTGTCCAAATATCAACAAGTTGGCCCTGATTTCCGATAAATTGAAGAATGATATAACATTATTTTGTGTGATCCCTAAGATATTGATGTCTAATATCAATTTGTTGTGACTGAGAGTAATGTGTAGGGTTTTGGGATAGGGGAATGTCACTAGTGTTACAACACAATATCTATGATTTGGTAAGAGTCATTCCATAGTCTGCGAATTTGTGTTGCATCCACAACAGTTGGGCATACCATCCACCAGCTACTATATATTCAGCTTCAGTAGTGGAACATGGTACATAGTGTTTCATTTTTGCATGACCAATAAACTAATAAATCATCTAAAAAAATTTCATGTTCTATATGTACTTTTTTCTATCAATTCTACATTCACCAAAATCAGCATCTGAAACACATATTAACAAAACAGTATTTCAAGAAGTATAAAAGAGTCTTAAATCCATGGTTCAATTTAAATAGAAATTCTTTTTACTACATTTATATGATATTTCTTAGTATATATTGATATCTTCCATATAATAATATTGAAAAAATTATATCTGGACAACATGCTGTCAGGTATAGTAATCATCATATCATACCTCTAAATGATGTTTGATCTAGTGGTTTTAACAGCTTCATCAACATCAAGTTAATTTGAGATACCAATAAGAGTACTTATACTCATAATGTTTTCATATCCATACCATTTAAATATATATCTAACAAAATTATGTTGATATATATAAGATCATTCTGGTTTTTGAGAAATTTAAAAACCTCATAAAAATGATAACTCACCAATCATACTAATTTCAAACACAGATTTCATTAGATTTTCGAATGAATCAATTAAAGATTGTTGAGTTGAAACAAAAAGTAATTTCATCAAAATATATTATAATAATCAAAACATTTTTTATCTATCTTTATAAAAATGGTTGGATCAACATTTCTCTTAACATAATTGTTTTATAAAAAAAATTATATAATTCTATAATTCATGGATCTAAGTGCGTGTTTAAATATATATAATGCGTTTGTATGTATAGAAACATTTTTCGGATGTTTTTTGTCATCAAAACCAGGAGGTATTCTAACAAAAACATCTTCTTGAACATATCCATTTAGGAAAGCACACATAATATCCATTTGTAAAAGTCTGAAATTAATGAATGTTTGCAAAGGAAAGTAATATACGAATAGATTCAAATGTAGATACTAAAGCATAGGTTTATTCATTGTCTATTATTTTTTTTTGATTATATTATTTACTAACTTATCTAGATTTTTTCTCACAATAATTCTTTTTTCATCACACTTTTTTATGAATAACCATTTTACTCGAATAACATAAGTTTACTTATGACTTTCAACCATGGAAGAGACTTTATTCAACTTGAATTCATTTAGTTTATCTTTTATGGATTTATTCCAATAATCATCACCTAATTCTACATACATTCTTTTTGGTTCTAATTGGGAAAGTAATGTTAGTCGTTCTTCTTCATTTATTAAAAAACATCTAGTACCCACAAGTTGATCTACATCACCAATGATACTATCACTGGGATTATTTTTAAGAAATAACTAATTTTGGTTTTGTAACTCATGTTCATTAATACATGGGACAAAATCCTCTAGAATAAATGCTTCAATAATATTTTCATAAAAGTTTTCCTCATAGGAAGATCTTATATTAAGGGTTGATAACTATTTTTTGAAAACACATCTGAAGATTTAGGTTGAGATTGTTTAATAATAGATGCCTGAGTATCATCAAATTTACCTTGCATTGTTTCTTCAATAGTAAAAGTAATTTTTTTTAAAACTCTTTATGCCTTAGATGATGTGGAGTAGCCTAGAAAAATTCCTTTATTAGATTTGGGAATAAATTTATGTAAATTATATTTAGTATTCAAAATTAATACATTGAAACCAAATACTTTAAAGTATAAATCACTATGTATTGTACCATTCCAAAATTTATAGGGGTTTTATTAAAAACAGTCTAATTAGAACTCAATGTATAGTATAACAAGTAGTACATAAAGCTTCATCCCCAATGTGTTTAGCTATAGATTATTCACTCAACATGGTTTTATTTATCTTTTAAGAATTATATTTCTTCTTTCAATAACTCCATTTTTCTGAGGAGTTCCTGGAGATGAGAATTTATGATTATTACCTTTTTACTGCACAATGTTTCAAAATATGAATTTTGAAATTCTCCTCCATGATCATAATTAATATTTATCAACTGAAGATTTTTCTCAATTTTTAACTTGGGCTCGAAAAATTTTGAATTAAGTAAATGCTTCAGATTTTTTTGTTAGAAAATATATCCACTTTAATCAAGTGTAATCCTCAAGTAGACAAACAGATAATATTTTCATCCAATACATCCAATTTTGATGGACCAAAAATATCCATTTTCACCAACTATAATGAATCAGTATTTGAGACTTAATTGATTGAGTTATAATATGATTTATGTTTTTTCTATATTGAAAAGGATCGCCAACATTAGATAAATCAAATAAAAACTCTGGTATATCCTTAAAATGTCATTTCATAGAGTGTTTTCATAGCTTCCTAATGATACAATGTCCTAACAATTTATGCCATAACCATGATTGATCTTCAATTGCACTAAGGTAAGGTATATCTAGTTTCATAATGTCTTCTATATTTACACTGTATACATTCCTTTCCTATAGGTAGAAATAGAAATATCTTCATTTGAATGTTGTACTAAGAACTAATCATTCCTAAAAGTCATAAGCTAATGTTGATCACATCATTTAATAATGATAACGGGGTTGTGCATAAAATATTAAACAATATTTTTTTTCAAATCAATGATTTTACAAGAAAAATATTTTACCTATAAAAATAATTTCACCCTGAACATTATCTCCAAAAGTTACTTTTCCTCCATTAATCTTGATAATCTATTCAAAGAAGTTTTTTCCCTTTCATATTCTATGGAGAACCACTATCCGTGCACCATGTATTGTTAATTTTACAATCATTGATTTCCTAAAAATAAGAGTGTTAGACTTTTGGAATCCAAGCATTTATAGTTCCAAAAATTTTAGAAAGAAAGATTTTAGGTATCCACTTTATCATATAAAAATAATCATTATGAAAACCTAAAGATTGAGTTTTGTTTAATGAAATTTTTTTACCCAATGTCAACCACACTAACATACAGTTCAGAATAAAAAACTTGGTAAAGGGCTCTTACTTGGCATCCAAAAGACCCAGGTTCAAAACCAGGTGGTGGTGAATTTCCAGGTTAATGGAGCAGTTACTGAAGTAGTTACTATAGCAGTTACTGTTCATACTATTGCAGCCATAACTATTCAACTGATTTGGGCCTTTGGGCCTTAATGGCCTTGATGTCATAGGGCTTTCGGGTCATAGAGACCATGGAGTAGCCCAGTATACATAAATCAGGCCCCAGAAGAGGATCAGATCAACAATAATAGTCACAAGAAGCATAGCTAAATGGATATATAGAATAAGAGGGTATGTCAACCATCATCGGGACCAGGCACCTTGCATATTTGTACGGGGCAGTTCAATTCAATTAGAAATGCAACGTGAAATCTAGGAGATCAATGATGTATAAACTATGGAGGGGCAGTTCTAGTGGGTTGGGCCTAAATGTCATGTATTGGGCAAGGTATTCCTTTGGGCCTTCGGGTCTTGTATTGCAAGTCCTATTGGGCCTTTTTCCATGGGCCTTCGAGTCATCTACGGGTTCCCCTTAAACGATTAATGGGGGGATTATCCATTATAAATATAAAAAATATGGTCTTCGGGACATCAGATATGAGTATAACCAAATCAAGAAGTATTCCTTAAAAGATGAATTTGGTAATACATCTTGTCAAAATTTTCCTTACTAGAGTTAATGTTTGAAAAACACTTCCTCAAGGAAAATATTTCTTATTTTAGTTTTGTAACCAAGTTTTTATCCCCAAAAAAAACTGGTTTTATAAATAGAACTAGAATCTAAAATATTTTTCATAGAAATTACTTTTTTGTGATCCTTAGAAATTTTATTATTCTCAGAATTAACATCCTCGTGGTTTTTTGAATTACATTCAAAATATGTATTTTACTTCATTGTATTTCAAATCACTCTTAGATTTACCCGTGTAACACTAATTTATATTTCTCTCAGAATGATATTCCTTTCTATCCTTTTTCTTAAGCATAGAAAAATCTGGTCTCATATATCGTAATCTTTTGCATTCATAGTAAGTGATTTCAGAGTCTTTCTGGCCTTTTCTGTAATGCACTGACCCTAGTTACCCATAGTCGGTGCATTATTACATATCAATGGCATGATCACAAAAGATCAATCCTCTAAAGACCGATTAGTTTACTAGCATTTCAAATACTAGATACATTTATACGTTTTAAATTACAATATAATATAAAAAACTATAACAACATAGTCTCTATATCCATATCTATATACCTTAGACTATCCCTACAAGTCATTCATAATATACATCTTCAAATCCTAGGAAAAATAAAACATAGAAAGGGGTGAGCTCAGATGCTCAGTAAGGATAACAATATAGAAGAAACATTTATAAATAAGCATAAACATATATGGCAATGTAAGACTAAAACAAAAGCTTTTTAAAATTGAACAACATAATAATATTTCAAATATAAAATCAAATAATTCCATTTACATATTAATAAGGATATTCTATAGTAGAATAATCAAATGAAATATCAATTTCCACTTTCATAATGATGGAATGCATAATTCCAGACGTCATAACCACATAGTGGCCTTGTGCCAGGACTAAAAATATGATTATGTCAAGGCCTTGCGCTAAGAAACAAGTTGTCTAATGAGACCTACTAATGCAACTAGGATCTATAGCAGGCTCCACCCATCACATACAAAGTCCATTGCATTCCTCATATGAAAACATTTTAACAAAACATAAAAATTTATATTAAAAATAGCATACGAAATGTCAATACATTATCTATAAACCATGAATGGTGTGAAAATAAAAAATCCATAGTAAAACATATCACAAAACCCTCAATAAAATTTGAATGTTTTGTATCATAGTAAATCAACTTTAAATAATCTTAAAATCCATCAAAGGAAGTTGACATAGATGAATTGATAACATTTTTTTAAAGAAATAGCTTTTTATATTTAGAAATCATTTAAAAGTCATTTAATTATAAAATAAAACATTTATTTTGAAAATATTATTTCAATATTGTATGAATGTTTTTGATGATGTTATAACGATGGAAAATTGATGCACCCGCCATATAAGTTAAAAAAACATTCTTACCTTAATTTTGTCGAAAAGGTCATAAAGTGCACTGTTTGGAAAATGACGGAATTATTCCTTTCAATCAATATTATAAAAAATAAAAAAAGGTATAAATGAACTTAACCAGTAGTCTACTAAACAGTAAAAAAATTTGGAATAAATTCTTATGTAATGTGGATGTGGATTATAATGGATTCCCAGTAGATACTTATGTAAAAACAACCTTGGATAATAAAGAGATTGTCTTGTTAACCATTACCTTTTACTTTTAATTGGTACATGTTTGGTTAAACTCCTAAATAATGGTTAAATCATTATTATGAAATTATTCATGAACCATATACATAAATATGATATCCTATATGATCTTCTAATTTTTCTTTGTTAATTATTTTTCAGTAGTATCATTGTTTCTTGTGTTAACTGATTGGATTTCCTTTATATGCTTTCTTACGTAAGTAATGTTTGTTACTGATAGGATGTATATTATTATATTCAGAATCATATTAAGTCTTTAACCATTATTTTTAATTATCAAATTAAGAATAGTCTTGAATGGATACGATGGGGAATGAATCTCATCATGTTTGTGGGGATAGTAATCTGTACGTACGGACGAGCAACAAGATCATCATTTTGATATTAAAATCATATATAATTGGATATTATATCATATATAAATAATCATTATCATGTTATATTTATTATTTACATCATTTATATTCACTATTATACCTATCCAAATGATGAAGTATTTGAATAACAAACTACACCATGACGTGGAGACAGTAATCTGTACATACGCACGTATGGTGACTTTTTAATTTATAGGATTGATAGAATAATGAATATGGGTGTACCATTTTTATAATAACATCACAATATATAGATTATATAGGAGTTATTATTTTATAATGGATACAATAATGAAAGTGGAAGTGGAAGAAAAAAAGAACATGAAAGAGGTGATAAAATATTTACCTATTCTTCGGGTTCTTCCTAATTATTAGATAAAAAGGGCACCATATGATGGAATTATGAATAAATGAAGGCCTCTAGGATGAAGGGCGGACAATTGATAGTATATTTGGGAAGTGTGTTTTTGATCCAAACTACATTTAAAGTGTTGATTTGAGATAATGGGAAGTTCTCTTTTATAAGAGAGGTGTGGGGCACCTTAGAAAAAGCATTAAATATTATTTTATAAGAAAATAATATTAGTTATAAAATGGAACCAAAATAAATTATTTATTATATAATGTGGGGATGGTTTTGAGAAACACGCAACCAATTTTTATTAAATGGTTTGGGTCACTATATTAACATTATCTTTTAAATTAAACTCTTAGTTAAATAGTTTGACCGTTACCATGTCTCTTTGTATTTTTTTATTATATGATTATCAAACATACTATAAACATTTAAGAGAACCCAAAGTTGTATGTTAATGACATATATAATAGTATTTAAGCCATTTTTCCAAACCATAGATTTTTAGGAAATGAAATACAGTTAATAATATAATAATAGTTTTAAAAACACTTTTATATCAATTTTTACACTATTTGGTATTTTGTTTTTGGTAAATTAATAATAGCATTACTACTTCAAAAAAATAATTTAAACAAACCTAACCTATCATAATAACCTAAAAAATTAGTTTAAGTAAATAAAACTCTGAATTTTTTTTATTTTAATATTTATAATATCGATTATTTTAATCATTCTTAAATAAGGTAATTACTACATCGTCACTATGTCATAAATAAATTTAATTATCTAATGGATAAAATTTAAAAAAAATTACATTATATAATAAATATTTTTAGATATTTAATGAATATTTATATTCTAATTTATCTTATGTATAACTTTATATCAAATATGGTTTAGTTATTAATTTTTGATTTTAACTCTTTTAACCCTTCTTTAAATAAAATAATAATAAATGTCCTAATCAAATCCAAATGGTGATAAATAATCATACATTATTCCTAAGGTTGTTTTTGGTCTAATTACACGTATCTAATAGAATTAGGACATTTTGTAGGGTAATTATGATATCATTTCTACCCTTAATAACCTATTTACATTTAACCGTGTTAAATAAAAGTAAAAAGTTACTATTCACTAAAAATTATTTTCATCTTATTGAACCACATTTTACTTACTGATTTTAACCGTGTAACTCAGATTTTGGAAATTAAAATCAAAAAAATGGTAAAATTATGTTTTATTCAAATTTGCAAATGCTCCTCGGAGATGTGTAAAAGGAGGTAAAAGGTTCAATAAAATTATATATATCTAAAATTATTATAAAATGAATCCATTGAATTATGTTGGAAATATATAGGTATTATGTATCTACATTTACCTAAAATAAAATTAAATAGAATAATTAAATATTTAATTAAAAATTCGGTTTTAAACAATAACGTAGTATTTTCAATATTCATTAAAAATTGAAGGTTTTTAGAAAAATACCAAAAATTCACCCTAAGGTAATTTCAAAATTCCAAATCCAAAAATGATGTCCATTTTAAAAGATAAAATTTATAAAATTTCAAAATGTGGGTATTACTATTCATAATGGCATGTTTGATTGGTTGAAGTGTGTTAGAACTCGAAGTTCCGTACAAAACATGTTGTTGAATTATTTAATGTGGAACGTACCGTGGAAGCTTGGGGTGTTACATTCTATCCTCCATAATATAATTTCATCCTCTAAATTTCAAGAATATTACTATATAAAAAGATTTGGGTGGTTTTTCATCATAAGTTCCTTGGTTTCCTAAGTTGTCACTTCCATCTTATGATTTCTCCATAGATCATTTACCAGACGAGTCATCCCGAATCTCAGCACATCTTCTTTAGTATCATGATTTTTGATCGGCTCTTCACAATAAGATATATCATGTTCCAGTTCAATTTCCCCATAGGTGAGTACATGATTTTGGTTCAGGCAAGTATTTTCTCAATATTGATACGTGAAACACATCGTGAACATTGAGTAGACTTGGTGGAATTGCAAAATGAAAAGCTAAAAACCCAATTTGATCAAGTATTTTGAAAGGTAATATGTTCCTGGGACTCAATTTACCCTTCTTATCAAATCTTATAACTCCCTTCCATGAAGATACCTTCAAGAAAACATGATCTACTAAATAAAAATCCAAATCCTTTATTCATTTATCGGCATAGATCTACTGCCTACTTTGTACTGCATTGATGTTGGTTTTGATAACATTCACCTTTTCAATTTTTTCCTCAACATGTTCTGGGCCTATGATTTTTCTTTCACCAACATCATCTCAACAAGTTAGTGTGTGACATCTCTTTCCATATAACTCTTCATATGGTGTAATCTGAATAGTGGAATTGAAGTTATTATTATAGGAAAATTCTACTAGAGGTAAATATTGAACCCGCATACCATGAAGGTCAAGTGAGAAATATCTTAGCATGTATTTTCAGGCTTGAATAGTCCATTCTGATAGTCCATCAGTTTGAGGGTGTTAGGCAACACTCAAACGATGTTCAGTATCTAGGTATTTATGAAGACTTTTCCAGAATCATGATGTAAAACAGGGATCTAGATAAGAAACAATTGATAAGGTTACATCATGAAGTCTTACAACTTCATTAATATATAGTCTTACTAGACGTTCAAGTGGTAAATCTTCTCTTATAGCAATAAAATGTACTGACATGTTATGCCGATCAATAATGACCTATATTGTATCATTCCATCTAGGTGTCTTTGGTATCTCCATGACAAAGTCCTTCGTAATATTATTTCATTTCCACTCAGGTATGGGAGGTGTTTGCATGAATCCTCCATGATATTTCCTTTCTTCATTCACTTGTTGACAAACCATACATATTGAAACAATATCATAAATCTCCCTCTTCATGTTGTCCCACCAAAATTATTCCTTCAAATATCTATACACCCAGGTGCTACAAGGATGTATAGAGAAATTGGAGCTATGATCATCATCTATCAATTGCCTTTTTAGATTAGATATATTGGGAACATGAAGTATATTCCAATATTTTAAAATCCCATCATCATATATGAATTCGATCAATATCTCATCGTTCACAGCTTTAATTTTTATATGAAAATCCTCATCATTAGCATGTGACCTTTTTATCATTTCTAGTAAAGATGTTCTGGAAACCATTTGAAAATGTATTGATGTTTCACCTTCTATGATTATACCCATATCAATTCTCACTAGATCCATGAAAATATGATCCCTTTCAACTCACATTTTGTTCAAAACTCCACGATCCTTTCTGTTCAAAGAAACCACCACCTTATCCTCCTTCAATAGGTGGTAGTGTATTGAAAAATCAGAATCCTTTTGTAGTTCATCCCATCTCCTTTTCCTCATGTTGAATTCCATCAATGAGAAAATATATATCAAACTATTTTGATTAGTATATATCTCATATTTTTTACCATAGAGATAATGTTTCAATAGCTTCAATGAGATTATTACATCTACTAACTCATGATCTTGAGTAGGATAGTTTTTCTTATGATATTTTAGCTGCCGTGATGTATAGGAAATAACTATATCATTCAGCATAAGGACACAACTAAGTCCTTTCATTGATGTATCACTATAATTTAATAACCCATAATTCCTTAATGGTAGATTCAAGATAAGGGAATTGACTAATCTTCTTTTCAGTTCATCAAAACATTTTTCACACTAATTTCTCCAAAAAAAAATTTACCCCTTAACATGTCATATATGTTAATCGGTCAGCCAATCTAGAAAAATTCTGGACAAAATGTCGATAATAACATGATAATCTAATAAAACTGTATAACTTAGTTATACTCGTTGGTTCTGGACAATCATGGATTGCCTTGGTCATTGAATGATCATCAAAGATTGCATCCATTGAGAAAAATTTTCCATGAATAGAAAACTCCTCATGCCAGAATTCAGAGTTTCTAAATTTCCCATATAATTCATTTCGTCTAAGAGTCTTTAGAAATATGTGCATGTAATTTTCATGATCATCATAGATTTTTTAGTATACCAATATATCATCAATAAATACCTCTCGAAAGTCATCAAAATATTCCTTGAAAACACTATTCATTAGATCCAAGAATGAAGACGATACATTCGTCATCCCAAAAGGCATTATTGTAAGCACATAATGATTGTACCTAGTTAGAAATGCAATTTTCAGAATTTATTTTTTATCACACACAAATGATTTTATAACTGATGATATCTAGATCGAAGGTCAATCATTGGCCAAAATATTGAGCTATATGAAGTTGGTCAAATAAATCATCAATGCGAGGAAGGGGATACATGTTCTTTATTGTTATAGCATTGATCTCAGTGTAGTCAATCCACTACCTCCTTGATCTATCTTTCTTCTTATCAAAAAGGATAGTGGATTCCCAAGGAGAAACACTAGGGAGAATAAATCCACTATTACACAATTCATCAAGTTGTTTGTTTAGTTCCTCTAATTCAACAGTATCCATTCTATAAGGGGTCTTCAATATGAGTCTTGAACCACCAATTAAATAAATGGAAAACTCAATTTCTTGTTCTGGTGGATATCTGGGTAAATCTTCTGGAAACACATCAATATATTTTTGCACAATAGGTACGTCTTATGGTTGAAAATTCCTTTCCTCACCCATATTTATTTCATTCTCTTCCTCCCCAATAATTGAATTTAGTTGAGCTACAGGGAGTGGATCTAGATAAGAATTATGTGGTGACGTTTCTACTCTAATGAAAAGGTACTCCTTATCATCATCGAGAATTATAACCTCCTTCTTACAATAATATTTTTCATCATGGTTCTAATGCCAATCCATACCAAGGATAATATCAAATTTAATCATGGGTATGATGACGAGATCAGCAGATACAGAGAATTTATATGCCCCAATGGGAACATATTCAAAAAACATTATTGCAATGATACTTCCCGTAGGTGTTTTGACTGACAACTCTCTTATTAAAAAATTGATAATGTCTAATTTTCATAGCAAAATAAAAATATATGATACAGTGTGATGATCCTGAATCAAATAAATCAATTACAAAACTTGAGAAAACCATTAAATTAGCATCCACCACGTCTTTTGGAGCATCAACCTCATCAGTGGTGATAGAATAATCATGGCTTTGATCCCTTGGCCTTTTATAAGGTATGTTTCCTTGGTGCATAGTAATTCATATGAATAATGACCCATTTGTCTAAAATTTTAGCATTCATCATTGATACCCTCTTCCTTTCCCTTACAATCACGAGTTTTGTGGCCTTTTCACCACATTTTTAATAGACTCGCATTCCCTTCCGACAAGTACCGGTGTGTTTTATCCCACATTTAGTGTAGGATGAGAACATAATATTTCTATTCTTACCCTTATTTCCATTTCTAAAGTGTTCAATAGATCTCTTCATCTCTGGCTTTTCTTTAAAGTCATAAGACCTTTAGAATTCATTTTCAGTCTTTCTAGCACATTAGAAAATTTCTTCGTACAATGAGAAGGATTGTGAGACTAATTCTTGATGAATAAATGGTTTTAAATCATAATAGAAATGGTCAATCTTACTTCTTGAGTTCTGTATATAATATGTATAATATCTTTCTAACATTATAAAGTTAGCCTTGTACTTTGCGACATTCTCATCCTCATTTTTCCTCAGAATCATAAATTGTATTTCCATATATGCTTGATGGTAATGATGAATGTATTTTTCTATGAAAATATCATTAAAATCCCTAAATTATATAAATGATACTTATTCATCTTCCTTTGTGTTTTGATTTATTGACCCCCATTGATCTGCATCTTCGTGATGCGATAAATTTCCATGAAAATCATTTCCATTTCATAACTCCCCAAAGAATAAAATATTTTCTCTAAGAATTTATCCATTTCTCAGATACTAATGTATTTTTACTCCCATTTAATGTCGGTGGTTGTTTACTCATGAAGCGGTTTAACATTGATCATCCGCATTGTGGATCAGGGTACTCTATATGTGTGAGGTTATTATTAATAACCTATGTGAGTTGTCCCTGTATAGTGATAAGCTGATTAGAACCAGTTGCATCACTAGCATCACTATAATTAACTTTAGTAGGAGGATAATCTCTCCATGGATTACGTGCATTGATAATGTTTCAATTACTTCCACTAGGCGAAATTTCTAAAAAATGGCATACACTAGATTAGTTTATGAATTGTTGTACATAATTCCAAAGTTGAAAAATAGTTAACATAAATTAGACAGCTTGTGGATATTATATATAATCATAAAATTGTTTTCACAGAGGAAGTATATAGTGAAAAACAATTTATAATGGTTTTTAAATAAAATGATAATAATATTAATCATATCCCCCGGGAGTGTCATAACCAAGAGTGTTGCAAGGCCCGTTGTCATAAACTAGTTCTCGTTCGAGTCTAGCTCAAAGAGGTTTTTTCAGGTTTCACCCCTAGGTACATCTGTGCCAGAGCCGCCACTACCTGCCCGTATCCAAATAGGTATGTATTTTTTTAAAAAACACACAACATATATATAGTACCAAAATTCTTGGAAGTTCTCTTAAACAAATCTACAATGTCTATCTTATGGTAATGTTCTCAAATTAGTTTTTTTCTAAATCTAGCTTCCATGGTTTTTAAAAAAAATTATTCTGATACCAATGGTAATGACCCAACCCTAGTTACCCATAGTCGGTGCATTATTACATTACATTGGCAAGATCACAAAAGATCATTCCATGAAAGACCGATTAGTTTAGTAGCCGTAGAAAAACTAGATACATTCATAAGTTTTACATTACAATATAAAATGAAATAATACAACAACATAGTCTTCATAGGCCACACTTAAATCCGTTAGACTATCCCTGCAGGTTAGTCATAAAATACATCTTCACATTCTGGGAAAAATAAAACACAGAAAGGGGTGATCTGAGATGCTCTGTAAGGATAAAAATATAGTGGAAACTATCATAAATAAACATAAACTTTTAAAGAAATGTAAGACTAAAAAATCCTTTTGAACATGAACATCAGTATAATATGGAAAAAATCAAATATTTCTATTTACATATTCACATGGATATTCTTCTAGTCATATAATCGCATTCAATATCAATAGCCACTTTCAAAATGATGGAATACATAATGCCAAACATCATAACCATAAATTCAAGGCTGTGTGCCAAGACTATAGACAATATTTTTAAAAGGCCTTGTTCCAAGACACTAGTTTGTCTCATGAGACCTACCGATTCATTGTGGAGCTATAGCGGGATCCACCTGTGACTTACTATGTCCAATGCATTCCACATTTGAAAAGTATTAATCATATCATAAACATTTATATTAAATCAATCATACAAAATGTCAATACTTTATCTATAAACCATGAATGGTGTTAGACTAAATATCAAAATTCATACATATCACAAAACCTTTAACACAATATGGATGTTATTTATCATAATAAATCAACTTCAAATAAACTTATAATCTATCAAAGGATTCTGACATAGATGAAATAAATTTTTTTAGTGAAATATCTCTTTCTATTTTAAAATCATTTAAAAGTAATATATTTTTATTAGAAAAAATTTATGTTTTTAAAATATTTCTATAAGCTTTTAAGGGAATCATAAATGATGTTATAATAATGGAAAATATCCACACCCGTCGTATAAGATAAAAGAAAATTCTTACCTTAATTTATTCGAAACGGTAAAAAAGTAGCTTGTTTGGAAAATGACAAAAAGATTCATTTCAAACCATTTTATAAAAAGTAAAAAAAGGGTATAAATAAAATTAACCCATCGTCTAGTATAATAGTAAAAAATTTTGGGAATAAATTCATATGTAACATGGATGTGGATGATAAAGAGGTCCTAGTTGATACTTACGTAAAAACAACACTGGATAACAAAGAGATTGTGAAATTAACCATTACATTGTACTTTTAATAGTTCAAGGGCTGGTTAACCTCCTGTATAATTTTAAAATAAATGTCTTTAAATTATTAATGAACCATATACATAAATATAATATCATATATGATGTTCTAATACTACTTTGTAAATGATATTTCAGTAGTATCATTGTTTCAGGTGTTAACTGATTCGTTTTCATTTATATGCTTTGTTACGTAAGTAATGTCTATTATTGATTAGATGTATCTTATTCATATTCAAAATTATATTAAGTCATTAAAGAATATTTTTAATTAACAGATGAAAATTAGTCTTCAATGGATACGATGGGTAATGAATCTCATTGTGTTCATGGAGACGGTAATCCGTACGTACGCACGAGAAAGAATATCACTCTTTTGATATTAAAATCATATATAATTTGATGGTATATCATATATACAAAATAATTATCATGTTATATTTATTATTAGCATCATTTATACTGATTATTATACACATACAATTGATGACGTATCTGAATAACAAACTACACCACGACGTGGAGACAGTAATCCGTATGTACGCACATATGGTGACATTGTTATTTATTGGATGTATAGAATAATTAATTTTGTTGTAAATTTTTTTTAATAAAATAAGAATATATAGTATATAATGGACTTATTATTTTAAATTCGAAACTATAAAGAAAGAGCAAGTGGAAGAAGAAAAGATCTTGAAAGAGGTGATTAACTATTTACCTCTTCTTTGAGTTCCTTCTGTTAATTTGATTAATAAGGCTCCATAAGATTTTTTTATAACTAAATGGAGGCCTATATGATTGAGGGAGTACATTTGAGATGATATTTGGGCAGGTTTTGGCCCATCCAAATGGATTTGAATGTGTGAATGTGAGGGAAGGGAATGTTTTCTTTTATAAGAGGGGTGGGGGTCACCTTAAGAAAAGCATGCAATATTTATTTATAATTAAAAAAATTTCGATTTATAATTTCTCAAAATGTATTAATTAAGGGATATGGTGGAGATGGTTCGAAATAAACTCTAAAAATATGTTTTAGATATGTTGGAGTCACTATATTAACCTTATCTTTTAGATTTAACTCTAGGTTAAATTGTTTGACATTTACCATGTCCCTTTGTTTTTTTATATTATTTGGTCAATAAACGAACTATAAACTTCAATGAAAACCCCAAGTTGTTCATAAATAACATATTTAAAAGTATTTAAGCCATTATTCCTATTTGTAGATTTTTAGGAATATAATACCAATTGATAATATAATATTTGTTCAAAAAAAATCTTTTATGTCAATTTTGACATCTTTTGGTATTTTGTTTTGGTTAAATTCATAAGAGGATTATTACATAGAAAAAGAAAATTCATTTTATCAACATTAACATGTCATATTATCCTTGAAAATTTGTGAAATTCATAAAAATTTTCATATTAGATTTATTTGGATAATTATAATATCAATTATTTTAATCATTCTTTAATAAGGTAATTACTGGATCTTCATTGTGTAATAAATAAATTTAATTATTTAATGTATAAAAATTATAAATAAAATACTATTAAGTGGGAAATAATTTTAGATTTATAATTCATATTTGTAGATGAATTTATCTTACGTATAACCCTCTATTATAAATGGTTTAGTTATTAAACATTGATTTTAACTCTTTTAGCACTTTGTTATATAAAATAAAAAAAAATCGAAATCAAATCCATGTGGACCTAAAGGATCATATTTTATTCTTAAGGTAGTTTTTGGCCAAATTACACTTTTCTAATAGAATTGGGACATTTTTATGGTAATTATGATATCATTTTTATGCTTAATTACCCTATTTACTTTTAACCGTGGTAAATAAAAGTAATAAGTTACTATTCACCAAAAATTATATTCATGACATTGAACCACATTTTACTTACTGATATTATATCTGTCATTGGGGTATTTGAAATTCAACTAACAAAAGAAGTAAAATTAGGTTTTATGCAAATTTGAAAATGCTCTTAAATGGAGGGTAAAATATGGTAAAAAGTTCGGCAAAATTTTATATATATAAACATATTATAAAATGTCTCCAATTAATTACATTGAACATATATAGGTATTATGTATCTATTTTGAGATAATTTAATTTTCTAATCAATATCTATTCTTTTAGATTCCCACACATTGTGCATGATTTCTATAATGTTCTGCACAAGCTCTTCATCATCTAAACCATTCTGAAGGCTCCGAGGATCTTCGAGCTCCCGCAGCGGCGATCTCCGGCGAACCCTTGATGGCGTAGCATGACTTCGCGGCGGCGTGTCCCCTCTGCGCCTCAGCCAGATGGGGGCAATGACTCTCCTCTTTCACGGCGAGTGGATCCCTCTTCCTTCCCAGACATCCCGGAGATTGACGTTTGCCCTAAGGTGCCGAATCGGGTGAATGGTGAGCTATCGGTTCCGATTTCTTCTTCGGAGTTCGCGCAAGCAGTGTCGTGGTTCGATCTCATCCTTGTCGCAAGGTTTGGCAAGCCTCGACCTTCAGTGGACATCTTTCATAGGTTTGTTTCCTCTACCTGGTTGCTTCAAGAACAGGCGGTCGTCGGGATTTTAGATTCGAGGCATTTCCAAATCCGTTTCTCCTGTGAAGATGATTTAGTCTATGCTTGGTCTTCTGCATTGAGGGTGGTTAATGAGTCCAGATTTTCTCTTTTTCGTTGGTCCTTTGATTTCCATCTTCATCACGGTCCTCCTACCACTGCGATTTGGGTCACGCTACATGGTCTGGCTTTACCGTTTCAAAATCCTGCAATCCTCCATGTCATTGGCAATTTGATTGGGCATTTCCTGTGTATGGACAAGAGAACCCGTGTTGCATGTCATCCTGTTGCCCCACGCATCTGTGTTGAAGTGGATGTCTCGAAGGAAGCAGTTGATTCGGTTTTTGTTGAAGTGGAAGGGGAGATCAGATGGCATCAGCCTGTTTTGTTTGAATCATGGACTCCTTATTGTGCGATTTGCTGTCGACTTGGTCACTCGGATACTCAGTGTCGTCGTAAGGCTTTCTGTAGGAAGGATGTTGCTTTGGTTTGTAATGAGATTTCTGGTCATGGTTCTCTGCCGGTGACAGGGGGGTCACTGGAGCTCGCTGTCACTGCATCTGATAAGGGTGCAAGCACAGAGAGCCCGAGTGCCACTGCTCCTGCTGTTGTCCAGAAGGAGAATATCAGCATGCCAAGTGACAATGTTCCTGATCCTGTTCAGAAGGAGAAAACCAACTTTTCTGTCAATCCCTTGGTTGGGGATGTTTTTAAAAGGCTGCAACATGATCTAATGTATGGGGCTGGTGCTGAATCAAGAAGGGCAAAGGTCTGTCCAGATGTTGTTGGTGGCAATTGGATGCTGAATAAGAGAGGCTGTGAGAATGCTTTGAAGCAAGGAAATGATGTGCCTCTGGGTAATAGTTTTGCATGCTTGAATGATCTAGTGTTAAATGAGCAGGAAGCACCCTTATCACAGCAGGATACAGATGCTGTTGGTGCTGATTTATCCGAGAAAATTGGGAATGGAAATGTTGGAGAGGCTGTTGGCGATCCTGCTCTCATGATACAGGAGGAGCCGCTTGAGGGCTGTGGTGAGCCACAAGAAAGTGTTGTTTTGAACATGTCGCAGGGAATTTATGTGGGTGCTGTTGGAAACAACTCGGAGGGGGGGGGGGCTGAATGATTATGCCAACCCAGAGAAACAGAATGTCAGGGAGAAATCGCCGAACAGACAGGATGTTCTGGAGGCAAGTTGCAAAAATCAGGTTAGCAGGGACCAATATCCGTGTCTGACACCCATAGATGTTAACAAGAAGTCATCCAGAATTGCATCCTCCTTGGTGCATGAAGGATCTCCAAGGCTGGATGAGGGGAAAGAAAATCAAGGAGGAGGATCAAAGAGTTCTATGAAGGAATCGTATAGTGACATTCTTAGGAAAGAGGAGAAGAGGGATGAGAGTAATGGGGCTTCTGCTGCTCCACAAAAGAGGAAGCCCAGAAAAGACTACTCCAACACGCTGAGGACCATATCCACCAGGTCATCTACCAAAAATGGAAAGCTGAAAGATCCAGAGTAGAAGAAGGGACGACAGAATAAAGAGCCAATGTCTCCAGCAAAGTTACGTCTGAGGGAGCAGTATATCCGAATGCTCAATCAACACGCTCCTCATTCTGAATGGGAGTCGGAGGATCCGGATGAGTTCTCTGAAGGTGGCGGTGAGGATGGGTTTGATGTTTTCTAAGGTATGAGGTTGTAAGGTTGTGTGGTACGCTATCATTTTTCTTTTTCTCCTCTGCTCTTTGTACTTTCTCTTTTTATTAATAAATTTTCACGGGACTGGGCATTAGGCCTAGTCCTGCACCTTTTTCTCTCTCTAAACCATTCTCACCCATATATTGTAAACTGTTAACAATAGTGATGAATAATTGTTTCTGTTTTCAAAGTGGTTATCCATAGGAAAATAGAAATACATGATATACTGCTCACAACATTTCTCTTCTAGTCTCAGTATCTCTGGATGAACAAAAAAGTGTAACTTTAAATTTCTTCAAAATACTATTAATAGCTTCACAAGAAGAAATCTGACCATATATATTTGTTTTCATTGAACCCAACAATGTATTACGTAAATTGTAGTTTAGTTGATATTTTGGACATTCTTGATTGGTGATGATTCAGACTTCCTTTCCAGGAATCTTGAAATTTTTGTATGCATGAAAAAATTGTCCACTCTAGTATTAATAAGAAAACTATTCATATAATTTCTCCAATACTCGTAATCATTCCCCAAAAATAAAGGTTGTCTAGTTGGATTTAGATTTTCAATCGAACTAACATTCATTCCTACCATTATAAAAGAAAAAATCTTTCCGCAAAAACATATTAATAGTAAAATTTTGTAAACAATGATAATCATCCCACAACAGGAGAATATTTAGAACAATTAAAACTTGAGCAAGGAATCATATATGTGAATATAATAATTTCAATGACCACCTATTATACCAATTTTAATATCAAAATAATTATGTAGATGCTCAATTACAAGAGGGGGTACATTTTATATTTATAAACATTCATTTTATAACCTTAAGGAAAACTGTGTTTAACAGAGTTAAACAAGGTAAATTCACAAGACCACATTTAGTTCTAAAAATATGTCAGGTTCCAGAAATATGGTTCTAGAAAAAAGACATAAAAATGTTTCTAAGGAAAAGATTCTATATTAAAGCATATAGAATCCTACTTATTAGAGTATACAAAAGTTAAGGAATGTATAATAAGGTTATACTTTATTCCTTTATCAAAATACATCAGAAATAAACATTAAAAAACATGTAACAAGTGTGAAATCTTTTAACCCAATGAGTAGGCTTTACAACAACCATTGATAAAGGTCCATGGATTTATACATTAAAGGAATCATATCTTACCCTCACCACGGTAATCCCTCGATAGGAATATCAAAATATGTCTTGCTACCCCCCAAAAGCCCTCAAACATTAAATTAGTCACCACCTCTATCTTCATATCCCCAGAATCCCTCGATTGTACTCAACAACAATCAGAGAAGCATGAAGAAATATGAACAAGATGTTCAAAACTACACAAATAATTAGATTCACTCTCTCTATAAATCAAGTCAGCTGCTTGTAATCTCTAGAGTGATGGATCTCCTGTTAGGCTCATTAAAATGATCTCCTATATATAAGCTTATTTCTAACAGTCTGCTCTCTACTCCAATGGTAAAATGAATCCTTGAATCTCGTATGGACCTGTATATGTGTCACTCATACAAACTTTAGTTATAAATAGATTGTATAAAATCATTTCATAATATGTGTATGGAAAATGATATGGTTAACCATTTTTTTTTGAGTCTAGGAAAAATAATGTTTTGAGTCTAACCAAATAATCATTTAGAGTCTATAATTCATGGATATTTGGATTTTTATTACAATGAATTCAGAGTTTGAATTATATTGATATCAGAGTCTAAATTCCAATGAATTTGGAATCTAAATTTTTTGGTATTCTTAGATTGAATTTTGAGGAATTCAATGTGTGGATTTTGAGGATTTCAGAGTCTGAATTCTGACAAATTCTGAGTCTGAATTCTTAGAAATTTGGGGTTTGAATTTCATAGAATTCTGAATCATAATTTTAGAGTATTCAGATTATGAATTTCTGATAATTCAGAGTCAGAATTTCAGTGAATTCGGAGACTGAATTTTAGAGAATTTATATTCTGAATTTTAGTGAATTCAGAGTCTGAATTTTAAAGAATTCTGAACCAGATTTTCAGATATTTCAGAATCTGTATACAAAACCCTCTATAACCACGAATTTAGAATTTTGAGGTTATACATGTGAAACTGAATTTTCGACATAGGAATAAAATGATTTTGATTTTGAGAGATTATAAAATGAATAATGGAAACATAAGTAATGATAAAAAGTTTATAGGGAACGAAAATTTTCCGTATCAAGAAAATTATTAGTGAAAATATAATTTTACTTATCATAGAGTGTTGGTGATTTTCAAAACATAGAGGAATGGAATAGTCATAAGGGAACCTCATTGACCCCAAAAAAGAGTCACCCAATTATAATTTAAATATTTTTATTAAAAATTGATTTTTTATTTCATAAAAATAAAATTATTAATATTATAAACATATTTAATAAATCAATAAATATAGAAATTGTAAAAATATATATATTTAATATATACAATTTTCTGTGAGTGATTAAATTAATATTAATTTATCATTTATAATTATTATTAGATTTATATTTATTTAGTATATATATCTTTGAAAAACAAAATTTTCTAACATATAATTATATATATATAATATTATTTTACAATATCATTTTAGGAAAACATTATTATGATTTAAATATAATTTTAAACAATTTCTTTTAATTTGATACTTTATTCTAGATAATTATAATATTTGTATTTATATATTTTAACTCATTTTAAATGAAATCATTTAGTTGTTTTAGTTTTTTAATATGATTGATTACTATTTCAATGGTCTTTTATTATACCCAACAACCATATTCACTTCCCGAAATTATGTGGAAAAATATACAACCAATATGTACTTATAACTTATTTAATTACATTTTCAATACTTTTTTTATAACTGTTATTTATATTTTAAAAAATTATAATCTTTTTTATAATAGTTTGTTTTAGTTTTTTATTGTTGTTCTCATAAATTATAATTTTATATGACTATGATTCAATATAATATTATATTATAGTTATACTATTTTCTTATATTATTGCTTTATTTTACTATTTTCTATTTTATATATTATATTTATAACTCACATGTAATATGTTATATATAATTAATAAAAGAAATATTATTTTACTATAAATTCTTCTATATATTTCTTGAGAGCCATGTTTATAAAATTAAAATCTTCAAGGCTATTATATTCTTCCCCCTTTTAAATTTTCATCCTCAAAATTTCATAACACACCAAGAAACGTAAATCGACAAGGATAATTTTATTTCATCAAATCATTGTGTTCCAATGATTCAAAATGTAATGTTGTAACACAATTTAAAATTCTTGGGGCTTTGATCCAGTTTTCCACTTGACCATAGGAACACCTCCTCATATTCTCGGGGCCACCAAAAATCAATGAGGGTCTATTAAGTAAAATGAGGCAACTATACCCATTTTATAAAAGCCTAAAAATCTGAAATTAGTATAAAATATATCAAAAATACTAAAATAATGAATAATCAACCAAACAAGATATGAATAAATAAAAACTTTGGAGAATAACCTAATATAAATAACTAAATATGTCACGTTGTACAAGTGTTATGTGCCTACTGGAATCCAAAAAACAAATAAACATTTAAATCACCCATGGGTTTTCTAATATAACTTTTGGTTCCCTCATCCTTTATCCCTCTTGATCCCCAAATCACCTATCTATCATACGGTTGATTCCTTTAACCTATCATGCAATCATTTTTTATATTTGTGTACCAATGAGGTAGCCCGATTCTGGCGTGTGTACAACTCAATAGCCCAATACAATTGACGTCGAACCGATTTTCTGATCAATGAATGTGTATGAAGTTTAATAAATAAAAATGTATAAAAAAAAAGAAAAATGTTTCATATTAGTTATTCTTTAGTCAATCACATCATATAATCTTCATACCATGATAGATATTGATCCATACCATAAAGGGATTTTACATTTTACTCTTTTCATTGGATATAATTATTCAATTTAATTCCAATTTTGTTTGATAATATTGAGAATCCATATGGTTAGTGTTATATCTAGTACATGGAACATTATTCAGGTACTAATATGTTGGGTGCCTAGAGTAGTTGTTTGGCAGACCATGGGTAGTTACGGAATCACTCCCTCACACAAAAGTTATTTTATATAATGATAATTATATCAAGTATCATTAAAATTTAAATTGTTGTTAATAATTCACAATATTGTTAAACATAATTTAAATCATTAGAATATTTGAAAAATACCATTAGTCGTCTTTCATCACATTAAAATTTCCATATTATGTAAATTTATCATTAATAATAATTTATTATACCAAAACATTCATGATTTTATGAAATTAATGAACACTCTAAATCATATTTGTATTTAATACATATCAGTTCATTAATTATTAGATCATTCAATTGGTTTACGTGACACATAGTCTCATAATCTCCAATATATGCAATCAAATATGAAAGGTGTCATACATAATCAATTAAACTTACTACCCTTTTATAATTAAAATAAATCTCGAAACATGTAATCTCAACTGTTAAACTAAAAATACATAGACATGAAAAATAATATAATAATTAGAAATTATACAAATTATCATAGGATACTTGGTAAATGATCTCCCCACCTTATCCATTAATTCCTGGAAGATGGGCCGAATTCACAATGGAGAAGGATATACAGGATCAAATCCAAGGATCATGATCATAAAATAAATATATATTGAAACCAAGATTTAAACCATCATCAATAGCATGGATTCAACCCCCTCTATAGGGGAATCATTATTGTTGATAGGGAACCCTAAACAAGGACGAGATGACATACTAAAGTGATGTCAATTTCATCCATAAGATATTCAATTCAAAATTAGAGGGGTTAATGGATTCAAAGAATCCCCTTGAAAGCATAAAATATCATTTAAGCCATATTATATTGATTAAATGATATTAGGGATATAAAATTACCATTTTATAATATTTCATACAATGTTCTAGGGTTTATATAACATTACACAATATTTTCTAGAAGCTCCACATGGTTAGACCAATTGTGCATCTTAACAGTGCACCCTTCCTATATAAGGGATACAACGTTTCTCTTTAGGGATGATGGTTTATTGACCAGTGTGAAAATAAATAAAATATCAATGTTCAAGGGGTTTATGACTTTTTATGGTGGATTCCTACTTTGGTTAAGTTGTTCATTAAATGCACACTACCCTAACACACCCAAAAAATGTAAAAATCACACATGAAAGTAATCTAGAGAATATAAAACTATTTATAGATCACAAAAAGTATAATAATTAAATAATAAGGAACAATAATCCACATGATATGTTAGGATATTAAAATATACGCACCATATAATAAATTTCCCATGATCTCTACTTTCCTGCATTACAGGGCCTCTAATGTTAAAGCATCAGGAATCTGGGACCAAATATATTTTTTCCTCTCCCATGATTCCTCATAAGTATGATCATACTGAGTATAAATAATACCAATCACACATTATATTGATAAAAAATAATCATTGTGATACTAAACATGAATGAGTTAATCCTGAAATTACACACAATCATTAAGATCAACATCAAGAACATCAGTCATTAGATAAGGGTTAGGCTTATACTCCCAAATCGATAAAAAAATGAAAAAACATTTCATATCACCATAACTAAGTTGAATATCAAATTAGTATGCCTCTTATTTGATTCCACACATTATCTTAAATGTTTTGACAAACCCGCATGCTTACATTCCCTATATCCTAATCTGATGGTGTCCCAGTCTCATCGATACCCAAAGGATTGTACAATCACCCACTAAAAACTCATTAGGTAAATGATGTAGATCACTATAAGAATTATTTATACTATACATCACATCAATAGGTTTATGAACTAACTAATTCTATTTTGATGTCTCATTCATGATAATCTTTCAAAATAACTCTTAAACACCTACATCCATAATAAATAATAGTGATATTGATGGCCTACAATAAAGAGCATAATATGGTGTCAACTAAATAGTCCCATCATTACTAGTTTAATATAAGAACTCAATAAGCAATATGTAATTTCCACATGCTCAACCAACATTTTGATAACATTCCCATAACATTTATTCTACTACCTAAATATTTCAATTCAATTTCTTATAGTCCCTTTTTAAAAAAAATTCTCTCCAAAACACCTGGGAACCCAAAGACATCTACAATACATTCTAGAAGCATTAAGATAAAACATGGATACTTATATAAATAAATAATAATTGAGAAATATGAATTTCAAACATTGACCTTCCATAACTTTTTAAGAATACATAAAACATAATACAAATGGATGGACAAAGACCATTCTATTCTAGATACATTGTAAATATAGAAACATAAACAGTAGAACATAAATGAGTTACATCCTCTATTACTGGGATATTCTTGACTAGTACCCTTCTATTACATATCAAACATAATAAAAAACATCATAACATGCGGGATAAAACATAAATGGGGTGAATTCATATTCTCAGTAATGGTAAAAGTGGATATATATAAGCATAATCATGAGAATAAGTGTATGAGAACACGATCATGAAAATGGAAGACCATACCATACCCATAAATGAACATAAAAATGAATCATGTTATAAATCATGGTAGTTCATAATATATAAATTATTATAAAATAATTAACACAATATATGAAATTAGTACATAAAAATAAAACACCAAATTATGGCAGATACAGAATCATATATAACGATTTCTATAGTAGTCAAGGCATTACTAATTGGGCCATATTAGTGGCAAATCCTTTTATTGAATCAGGAGTACACCCCATTCCATCCTTGTATTACTAAACTATGTCCACATCTCATTCCATCCTTATTTTATTAAACTATGGTCAATCTTCTTTCTAGTCATGTAATTATAAACCAAATTCATTTTTCATTATAACCCTATAATATTGTACTCAATTCATTTCATGTTCCATGGATGTCTATATCATGAGATATAAATCATTAACCAATTAAATGGAGATAGATATAGGTCATACCCATATAATAATGGAATCATACATACATGAGAAATAATATCATTAAAAATAATATCATACCCCTTGAAATTAAAGTTGTATAATATATGTGTAATCATATCATAACATGTGAAAAAATAGAAATGTTTTATAGTAATTTATTCAAATTAATATCATATAAAAAGAATAAGGTTTCAAAAGTATATAACCCATGGATGAGAAATTATTGTCATAAGCCTCATTCCATAAAAACATAAACCAGTAAATAAGAAATTGTGAATGGAACCATTGGATCATTTTCATGAATAGAATGTGTAATATAAATCGATGTCCCCATAGATTGAAAATAACATGGAATGATATTTTATAAACAATTCTTAAGGAAAACATTAATTCTTCCCAAAAAATTGTACTTTTTAAAATACATAATACATTTTGAAAACCATTTTCCATGAAATCATAGAAAATAATCATGAAAATATTTCGATAACTATTTCTCGAATATACCATTTTTACATATAAAGATATCTTGAAATTTATTTCAAACCCATGTACATGATAACTTATGAATGAAGCTTGAAAAATTATTGAAACCTATATTATTTGAAAATAAATTTGAAAATTATAAGGAATTATTTGAGAAGTTTATAATAATTTATAATATAATAAATAATTTCGAAAACATTTTTCTTTTAAAATATATTTCAAAACATTTAATGTAACCAATGATACACATAATTTTTTTAGAAACTATATTAAATAATAACCAATTATAAAAAATAATGATTATCATGAATATTATGGAAAAATGTTCATTAGAAATATAATTTAATATTAATAATGTAATGGAAGCTTCGTGGGAATGTTAGTTATGAGGGAAGGTAAATTGGTACATGCCATATGAGGTTCAAAGAACAATATATTTTTTCAGAGTAAATGATTATAAAAATACCTTGTTCTAAAATGGAAAAAAATATTTCTATGAAAAAAATATAACAAGCAAAGCATAAAATTTTCATTTATTGATTATATAAAAATAGTTTAATATTCATGGAAAACGTTTTAAAAAATATTGTATTTAAAGAACATTTGTTTCCAAATGAAGAGATGTTAATGTTGGGATTTCATAAAAACAATAATATAACTATCTTATATATTAATGAGTAGATAAATGGTACCAATGCAAGTACATATTATTAATAAATATACGATGAAAAAATTTATGAATTCTTTATGACAGATGGATCATAATATTTTATGAGAGGATAAATAAATATAACAACTAAAAAAGCGATGAGATTGTTCCAATAAAATCTTACAACTTGGTAAATTTTAACCATACATCCCTTGTAAGAGAAATAAAATATCATAGAGCTTGATATATTATTAAAAAATTTAAATTCATGATATAACATTTCAAAGGAATTATATTCACATCATTGAAATATAATGTTGAATGATATGGCATATAGCTCAAAGAAGGAAAATTGAGAAAAAACATTACTCTATCAATTTGGTATCTTTTGAAATATAAACCCACTAAATAATGATCATAAAATTGATAGGTAAATACCAATAATATTATAGATATTAATAATTTAATACATACATTGGTATTTAATATCAAAAAAAATAATTGGTGGGGAATATATAATTTCTATCATGAAAATAAAAAGTTAAATAAAATTATATTACTTTATTTATTGACTCTCATCATTCTCATACAAAACTCATGTATAAAAAATATATGTTGAATAAATATCTATTATTGAAACATATTATTATATCTAATCCCTTATATGTTTTGGTTGAAACTTTATATTACATTCTTGTTAACAATTCTATGATAAGGTTTCACGTCGTGTAATGTCTTCTTTGTTCAATGCATGTGTCTTAATTTTTTAATTTTTGGGTCTTATACTTATTTCATGATTTCGAGAATGTAATAAATGATATAATTATTGATTATTTTTAGTATATGTTCATTATAGTAATCAATATAATATATAAGTATGAAATGTAAAACATTATTAATGGAGATGGTAGGTCGTACGTACACAAGAATGTTGTTTACATTTAATAGTAATATTGAAAGAAAATAAGTAAATGATATATATATACCTTAAATTAGAATTATTAAATCATATATATTATATATGTTCACTAAACACATCCTTAATACACTCCTTGTGTTTGACTTAATCATATTTCTTTGAGGGGGTCATTGTCCATAGTTCCCCAAAAGAATATACTTTATTTACAAAAAATGGAATCTATTAATATATCCATTTAAATAGAATTAAATAATCTTAAAGAGAAAATAAATATAATATATAAATACATTTTTCCATAATAATTCCCACTATGAGATATAGTAATGCAAGAGTGAACAATCATCATTTTGGGTGGTCGTCATTCTCCACACTCAGAAACTATATTTTTCATAACCATTAGTATGGTGTGCGAATAATTTTATGTCTAACCATTTGCATGAAAAAATATAATTATACTTAAGATAGTTTTTTTCTTATAATAATGGAATAAATATTTTTTAGGGGGTGGATAGGGAAAAGAAACGAATGGATCTGGAGAGAAGATGTTGCCTCTTAATCGGGTAACTCTTTTTTGGTCTGTGCCAATAGGCTTCGTGGGGTATCATTCATCTAAAAGAGAGGAATCAAGGAGTAATGGAGGGGAGTTATAATTTTTATTGGATAGATATTGGATGAAACTATATTTTTTTGGTGTTGTAATTAAGCGGGAGAGTTGCTGGGTTTTTGTAGTGATGGGAACAGACTCACATGTTAATTTTGAAAACAAGTTAGGTGAACTATCGTTTTTACCAAAACATAGTCATAAAAATCCATCTGAATTAAATAATGGAAGTTTTATGTAATACATAAAGACATTAAATTGGTTTCGGAAAAGTTGATAGGTCATTTTGGCCCCAAATATTATGGTTCATTCCTCTGTTATCCTTAATTTTACGTCAATCACTATACTATTTTTTATTTACATTCAATATTATTTTTCTTAAAAAACTATGTTTTCCATTTTAAAATTATAATATTTTATGATTCCAAATATATAATTCATTTATCAAATTATAATAAAATAATATGAATAAATTAATTTAGATTTAATCTCGTTGATGGGATGAAACTATGGGTTTGTAATGTAAAAACATCTACATGTTTTCAATGTTTTTATTGTAAATACCGAAGGTAAATAAATTAAAATGACATAAATTTTATTAATCAATAAAAAATATATCTATTTAAACATTTAAAAAAATCAAAATTAAATATTACATAATAAATAAATTATAATAAAAATATTTTTTAACTAAACATTAGTATTTTCAAAATATTCATTAAAAAAATAAAACCTTTCCAAAAAATACAAAAAATACACCTTAAATAATTTTTTTTATTTTTCATTAAAATATGAATTTTATTTGAAAATATAAATTCCATAATACTTGAAATAATGGATTTAAAATAGGTTCAACATTAAAAGGTGTTAAATATGCCTTAGTAAGAAATATGTTATTTTTGTATTAAATTTGGATTTTATTTATCTAATGCATTTCATATATATTAGATGAATATGAATTTTTTTTAATTTAAAAAATATATATCAAATTAATATCAATCATTAATTATTATTAATTTAATTTATATTTTTAAAATATATTTGTGTATATAATGATATTTTATTTATATTCAATCAATTTTACTAATCATTTCTAATTAATTTGTAACCAATGAATTCGTTTTATAATTTTTTAAACCATATATTTTAATAATATAGTTAACATTTTTCTTAACTAATAATTTAATTTCTAGGTTAAATTAGATAATATATCATTATTTGATAAAACTCAATCATTTATGTTACAGAATCCCTCGAGGAAAATCATTATTACAGGCAATTCACACTAACCTCGGTGTTGTGGGTATAGAAAGAAAAAATATATGTTGTGTGTAATGAATAATTAACAAGGTTTTATATATAATTCAAGACAAACATAGGCCTTTAATATAAAATAAAATATTTTCATTTTTTCATGAAATGGAAAATATAAATAAAATTAATTTGAAAAAAATAATTTCATGAAATCTTATGGGTTTACATTCTAGCACCCATAAAATAAATTTATCCATAATAATTTATCTTGGTTATAAATGTCTTAATATTTACTATTTCATTCATTGGAACCAACATTGTAAATATGAATAATAAAAAATCTCTTAAATGGGAATAATGGATCCATAATGGTTATGAAAGGTTACATTTAACAAGGTTTCCTTATAACAGAACATGACGTTAAAAGATTAAAATGAATATGGAAGAGAAATATAACAATTTTGTTAAAATGTAGAGTTATAAATAACACAGTTTAAATAATTTTGATAATCAGAGATCTATAAATCTATGATTATTTATTGGATTATTTCATTCATTGTAAAAGAAGGTATGAGTGTCGGTTTCAAAAGATTTTCCCTATGATTGGATTTTTGTCATAGGAATTTATACTTAATTTATTTCAATCCCTTTCATGAAAAAAATCATAAACTTTGGCCATGTATTGAATAATTTCCAATTTACCTATTTCTTTAAAATGGATGGTGAATTTTTTTATTCATAATGAAATTAATGATCATGAAATCCATGATATTTCATCATGTATCTCTTTAATTACTATCAACAAAAAAGTTCGAGATCAATTTATCCAGTAAGCATAAATTCCCATGTTGTGAGATAATACATTAATCTCAAAAACAAAATTTTATGTTTAACTGAAACACCCAATAAATGGTAAACCTTATAACCCAAATGAATGATGAAATCAAAAAATATAAAATTAATGACAATAAATTAGTGTTTTATTGATCCCCATATATCACAATGTATCTCTTGGTTGTAATATTCAAAATACGTGAATATCTCTGTCGAATATTATCTTAAAAAATTGTAATGAAATTAATTCCCATGAATCCCTTTTTAAAAAATTAATTATTATTTATTTAATAGATTACTAGATATATATCATAAATCTTTGATATTATATTCTTCATCTATGATAGAATGAAGTAATTATCAACATGTCCTTAATTAGTTCAAATGTAATCAGTTTCATCCAATCATAAAATTTATATCCCAAATAACTTTTTCCCAAAAAAAAATATCTTCAACTATGAATAATATTAAGGGTTATATTTCGTAAATAAAAATGTCAACTTGTCATTACATCACTTTTCTTGACCATCGGAATAAGTTAATTTGAAATTATAAATCCAAAGAAAAAAACATAAACTGGACAATCCTTGTTTACATCACCATTTATATAACATAATCAATGAATCCCAAATACATAAGGACTGAGATTTCTCCTCCTCATCCATTAATAATAATAAGAATACCACATCCTATTAATTAATACACCTTCTCTATAACATTTCATCTATGGTATCATCATCTGTAGCAATATTTCCATTACATACACCACCTTTCTGGTTCTCGTTAGGATCATTCCTCTTGGAATATTGAGTTTCATAATGACTTTTTATTATTCATATTAACCAATTAACCTTAAATGATACCTTATAAGGACACTATTTCATCCATTTAGGTAACAAAACACTTCATTTTTCTCATTGTAGTCACATACATTGTGTCCTTAAATTCCATAGTGAAAAAAAAATTCTTATTCCTATAATAAATTCACATATCATATTTTTAAACATTCTGGAACCAAAGGGAAAAAATATTTTTTTTCCAAGGTTATTATTACTCCAAACTATCATCATACTCATTCATTCATTTCCATACTGAGTTTGATAGACCATTAAGAAACATATTGGTCATCATGTTCCGTGAAAAAATATTATCCATGATAACAACATATATCCCTCGAGTTATCATCCCACTTGATTTCCCATCAGAAATTATTCAATGATTTTTTACATTAATCTAGTTTCATTTAGTCCCCTACATTAATAAAAACAAGAATAATAATGTTATCTTTACTTATAATCACATTAACCCACATTGTGATGAAAATAATTACCTATAGTATGTCTAAATATTGACCCCTTCTTTAATCATTGATAGCATAAGTGTATCCATGGTTCTCAATACCAAAATTCTATTTAAGAAATCATGATTGATCATGATGTGTTTGTGAATTCCCAAAAAATGTCCCTTTAGCATGTCAAACCATGTGGGTAAAAAGGATCATTTTACTATACCATATAACCCAGAGTCATGCCCAAATAATCTTGACGGAGTTGTTACTCTTTTATAAATCTATTACAGAGACACATCCACATATAATATATAAAACATTATGTATTTCTCTAAAACCACTCAATCTATTATTTACAAAAATTCGAATACATTTTCCAAAACTTTTACTTATCCAAAGACTTATCATTATTCATTTACATAGGGTTTTCACTTATATTTTATCATCCTAGTGTCCAAATAAAAAAAATATATATAATACCAACTATATTGAAAAAATATTAATTCATTAGAATTTCATAGATTTTTTAGATCACTTAAAAAATTATACAAACAGATTCCTAAGGACCATAAAAGTCTTATTTCTATAAAATCATTAAATCATAAACACCAGTAGATAAATGATCTATATCATCGCCCACTATATAATTGTTAACATGAACCCTTCTAAGACACATTAAACATAATACATATTTCCATATCTGGGGTGAAGGAAATATAAATGTGGTGAGCTAATATTTAAAGTCATTTTAATCATGGGAGGTATGTTAGCATGTTCATGAGTATAATATTATGAGAATAAGATATTGAAATTAGATGATCATATCCAACATATAAAAGATCATAAACCTGAAACATTGAAAAAATATTGGCATTTCATAAGACATGGATCATAAGAAAATAGATAATATAATCAATGAAAGCATAATATTGGAATATGAGAAGAAATTTTTCTAGAGACATATTAATGTATAATTATTTCTATTATATTCACGAAATCACATCTGAAGACATATTAGGGGACAAGTAACTTTACTGATCTTGCTTTACACCCAATTCTAGGCTTGTTTTAGTAAATCCAGTTCACTCCTCATTTCGTCACAATAATAATAAATCATGTTCATTTCTCATTAAATATCTTTAATACTGAATGAAGATCATTTTTTATTTCGTCCATTTATATCTCATGAGATGTAAGTCTTTACCCAATTCATTTGAAGGAGATATATGTCCCACCAATCTCATAATGAATTCATACATAAAAGTTCTATAAGATCATTATATATCCTATCGTAACACATAAAATTCAATGGGTATCATAAACATGTAATCATATCATAAACTATGGAAAAATGTAAAAGTTTTATAATAATTTCATTAAAAACATAACCCATGAAAAAATGTCAGTTTCAAAATAATGTAAAATGTGAAATGGAAATTTAGGTCATAAAAATCGTTCCATCAAAATATACAAAATTATAGAAAAAATATGAATGAAACCATTGGTATATTTCCCAGAAGGGAATTTGTAATATCAATAAATGTCATCTATAAAAGAAAATATATTGTAAAGATGTTCTCTATACTACTTTTTGAAAAAAAAATTCATTTCCTCGTGAATTTTTTTTAAACCTAAAAAAATTGGAAAAAAATTCATTGAAAACATATAAAAGAATCTTAAAATGTTTTGAAAACTATTTCATAAAAACACTTTAAAAACATATAATGAATTATTTGAAACGTTTTGATAATTTTCTACATCAAATCCTATAAAAAATATTGATAAAATTTTTTAAACCATTTTTAAAAAAATAAATTTAATAGTTTTAATGAAATAATTAAAATAATTTTAAATAATTTTTAAATCATGAAACCTTATTTAAACCCTTTTTAAAAAAAAATATTTCAAAACATTTTAGGAAATCATTTATAATAATAAAAAAATTAAAAAACTTTTCTTTGAATACATATTTTATAAAAATGGATGTTTTTAATATTAGGAAAAATGTTCTTTAAAAATGTATAAATTATTATCATTTAAGTAATTATTCAAGGGAAACATGGTCATAACAGTAGGAAAATCTGTTCAAGACATAGAAGAATGGTGAATAAATATTTTTTCTTGGTAAATGTATAGAAAAATTATTTATTCAGATGGAAAAAAAATTCTATTGAAAACCTTGGTAAAATAAAAAAAGGGAAAAATTTTCCTCTAAATATTTTTGGATAATAATATAATGTTCATGGAAACTCATTAAAACCATGTTTTTAAATGAAAATGGATTTCCAACTGAAGATAAGGCAATATAAGGATTTATTAAAAACAATTTATTTACTATATATTATATCAATTAGTAGAAAAATGGTACCAATACCGGAATATATTATGAATTTCTAGAGTAGAATAAAATTCATGTTTTTTTGAGAGATGGATCATTTGATCTTCTTAATGTAAGTATGAATATAAAAAATCTGGAAATGCAATGTTATTTTTACAATAAAATATTATCACATTGTAACTTTGAACCATACTAACCATGTATTAATAAATATTATTAATATATTATTAAAATCAGTAGATTCATGATATAAAATTTAAAAGGTATTATATACCCCTCATGAAAAAATATAGGCACATATCATGGTGTGTGTATCAAAGAAACAATTTCTGGAAAAATTGATTTAACGATTTGATGAAATTTGAAACACATAAAATGAAACAACAATCCACGAATGAAAATTTAAATACCCATAATTTTATGTATAATAATCATATATTACCTTCAGGTGTATTTTAAACACTAGAAAAATGGAATTGGTGGTGAATAAATCATACATCTCTTGAAAATAAAAAGTGAGATGGAATTCCTTTACCATGTGTCTTGACTCATTTCATACTCATTCAAATATATAATGTCATAAATATATTTCAATTATACTACTATAATAAAAAAATATTATTTTATCTATTATTATATTTGGCTTTATTATGATATTATATTGTGTTCTTTTTAATAATTATATGTTAATATTTTACTTCAGCTAATATCTGCTTCATTCTTTTCATGTGTCTTAATTTTTCCTATCATTGGTCATTATAATTATATCATGATATCATGAATTTAAAACATTATATAAATATTATATATATCAAACATATTGGAATTATCAAAATGTATAGAATATATAAGTATGAAATGTAATACAAACATTTATGGAGATAGTATGTCGTACGTACGCATGAATGTGATTTCTGATTAATAGTGGTATTGAATAAAATTATGTAAATGAAATTTATGTATAAATATAATTATTATACATGAATTAATATATCATATATTACATAGAAATTCATTACACTCATCCTTAATACATCCTAGGAGGTGTGTGAATTAATCCCATCACGTTGAGGGGGCGGAAGTCCATATTTCCTCAAAAGAAATTATTATATAAACAAAAAATGGAATGTATATGAATATTTTTTGAAAAATAATGAGTGAACCATAAATAAATTATAATGATGATATATATCATATATATATTGTGTAAATCATAATTCCGAATATGAGATGTGGTAATGAAATAACAATTATTCATCATTTTGTGAGGCGGTAGTACGTTGTACACATAAAAAGTATGTTTTGTACCCATTAGTTGGAGGTGTTTATAATTATAGAAAGAAAATAATCATAATAAAAATTCAGTATATTTAAGATATTTTTTTTATAATAATGGAATAAGGATACTTGAAGGGGTGGATAAATTAAATAAAGTAAATGATCTTAAGAGAATATGTTATCTCTTTATCGGGTAACTCCTTTTGGATTATGAAAAATGCCTTCCTTGAATTTATTTATGAAAAATGGTGGCTTCATGGTGTAATGGAGATAATATTTTAAGTGTATTAGGATTATATTGTAAAATCTTTAGTGGTTTTAGATGCGTGAGTTTTGGTAGAAATTGTGGACTTTTATAAGGAAGGTAAATAACTCACTTGGTATTTTTGAATACATGTTTAGTGTAATAAATTTTTTATCTAAAAATCCATATAAACACAAAAAAACTAAATAATGGATGTATATTTTCTTAAATAGAACCAAAAAAAGAGTTTTAGACACTTTTCTAAGTCAGATTTTCCATTATGTTTAAGATTTATTCCACTCTTATGCATAATTTTACCTCAATCATTATTATTAATTCTAATTAATTAGAAGAATATTTGTGTACAAAAACTAGGTAATCCATAAAATAAATTTTAAAAATTTCTTATCCAAAACATTTAAAACATTTTTCTTAATTCTAATCACATAAGTGGAATAAATTAATTAAAATTAAATCCCACTGATGGGGTGAGTCCACATATTTCTTTAGTAAAAATGTCCAAAAACATGTTATGATTTTATAGTCAATCTCATAAAGAAATTGATTATAATTAAATTAAATATATTAATTTTGAAATTTTTTATCTAATTATACATTAAATGTAATGTAAAATTAAATTTAATATTATTAATAAATTATTCGAAAAAATAGTTCTAAACCAAACATCATTTTTTATAATATAAATTAAAAAATGAAATTGTACCAGAAAATTGAAAAATATTTACCCTAACCTAATTTTAATTATTTTATTTAACAAATTATATTTATTATGACATATATAATCCATAAAATTACCAATAATTGGATTTAATATGTGTTCCTCATTAAATGGTAGTAGAAATTCTTTAATAAGAAATATTGTATTTTATAAATAAAATTGAGTTATGTTTTATCTAAATCCAATTAAATCAATTAAATAAATATAAAAAATATTTCAATGATTATATAATATATATATCACATTAATATTACTCACTAATTTCTATTAATGTAATTTATGCGGTTAAAATTGCATTGTCGGTATAATGATATTTTTTTTATATTCAATTGTTTTTCATAATCATTTTTAATTAATTTGTAAACAATGAATTCATTTTATATGTGAGTAAAAAAAATTCAATAATTTTTATAAATATTTTCATTAATGAAAATTTCACTACTATGTTATATTAAATAATGTATCCATATTTGTTAAAACACAATCTGGTATGTTTCACACGACATTAGGGAAATCATTATTGCATGTAACACATGCTAACATTGGTGTTTCATGCAGTGTATACTAAAATTTATGTTGCACGTAGTGAATTATAAAATAGATTATTATCTATAGAACAATCCAAACATTTTTCAATAATATAAAATATACTATTGTTAGTGTTATGAGAAATTATAAATATTGAAATAAATAAATTAATTTAAAAAAATATATCTAAAAAAATATCTGGGGGTAACAATAATCTTGGGAACCCTATGCAACTAGAACATCACCCATACATACATATCTATCAACTGATCAATCATGATTGTCTCATGGATTGGAAGTAAATTGGACACTTTTATTAAATAATTTCACAACCTCCCATAACATGTCATTATTCAAAAGAGATCTTGTATGACCTCTATTAAATTACATGGATCATCTATCTTCAAATATGCAATGGGAAACTTTTTTAATAAACCACCGATTCATTGATACTCTTCATTCACCTGTACACATGTTTAGCGTTGTGTCACACAACCTACAATTTATATTTTAATTCCTAATAACAAATATTATCATCAATAATCATGGTGCATCTTGGTTATATAAGAATACACATCCAACTTTAGTTAATGAAACTAATGCATCAACTCATATCTCACACACATTGTCATAGACACATGACCCAAGACATAAATGATTTATTTTACTTCTATGTTACAATCATGAGGTTACTCCCCACATTCTTAATATTCCCTTATTTCAAAAATCATTGGATCTCTATACATATTCTCCATGATCAGTATTATAAGTGAGTACTCAAGAAATGAGGAAAAAAGTGTCACCTCCCATATCCCTCAGGATCCTCAATATGCATCTCAGCAAATAAATACACCATCTTCCGTTCAGAATTATGAAATAGGGAAAACATTAGTATATGATTTTAAATAGAAAACATTAAAATACTGTTTCATTTCCCGATGTTATAAAATATCTCAATGTCAAAAATTGTATATAACCAAGACAACTCCACTACCAGTGATTCAAATATCACTGTCAAGAGATATTGTTTTATCTTTTTTTTTGGTTTAAAATAAATCAACTCGCCAAAAATTTAATTCCAATGACACAATATGACATAACCCATAGAAAAATATATTTATGGTAGGATAATTCAATTCATTTGGAAATTATTTATATGATCCATACACCATGACATGGTTGTTCTAAATAAATATCTCTCCATATCTAACTCTAAATTCCTAAAAAATCATTGTACAATCCACACTTGGCATGGGTATGGTCAAAATAATTATTTTATTCAATTGATAAATTAACACTGCGAATAGATTATTACATTCCATATATTATTAAAATCATATACACTTTTTTTTAATTCCAAAAAGAATCAAATCCATGTAAAAGAAGAGTGTTTTATTAGTCTCTAAAAATTTTATGCTAAACACAACAAAATCTGATATCGAAGTACTTTTTTTTATTCTCTTAATGAAAATACATTATGTAAGTCAACAAGAACACCTTCTTATGAGATGATGTGCACCAATAAATATACCAAATCGATATAGAACTTAAAAATAGAAATATTTTTGTATATCCAATTATCTCCATGTGTACTCAAGATGATGTAAATATGTTGTTCATGATTATAATAATTTCTGTAGTAAACTAATATTTCAATGATTAAAATAATCAATAATGATTAATGAATTTGTGGATAAATCCCATAAAAAATTTCACAAACATTTTTTGATCATTCCTCAACCAAAATTTAATCATAAAGAACTATTATTTTCCATACCTTTCTTGATTGAAGTTCACTGAATATAAAAAGATTCTACTCTCAATTGGTGATATCCAAAACTCCAGTGATTCTTGGAGAACAAAAAAGTACCCATGAACTGGTCCGAGAGGTCATTTATATGAAGAAGAGAGTATTGGTTCATTATATCTATCCAATCTAGCTATTTGTAAATTCTATATAACTGAAACATCCAGGTAGCCTTCTTTGAAAAAAATTGGATAACATCATAGTGACATTTTCTTACATAAAAACCCATTTTCCTCAATTCATCTAGATGAGTCTCAATTTCTTGAATTTTAATTTTTTATATTCATTCAAAAGGATTAATGATTGCACAAAATCCTAGTTTTAATTCAATTGTAAACCCAATATCTATATTAGGTAAAATAAGTTTTTAAGTCATGATGAAACCCTTCTCTATATAAATCATATTTGGTGGATATAAATAAAGTTTTACACCCCCATCATCCAATTTAATACCTACAACCTAGGTGTGGTGGTCCCCCAGTTTATAATGAAATTTCAATGCATGATATACCTAGATATCCCTATCCCAATAATTATCATACCTATCACCCGATGGAAGGTGAATTTCCCTCTCCAATGTAAAAAAATAATGTGGTATTGGAACGATACAAACCAATCCATAAAAAATCAAATAAAAACATCGAATTTCAAGAATATAAATATTCCAATGGAAATTATAATAACAAACCCAAAGGGATTACCCATATCGTAAAATTATATATCTTGATCACACTCTATATTGTGTGTCAATTATCAAAATACCACTTAAATACTACACCCACAAACTAAAATAATTTAAATGATCTTTAGATATGAAACAATGTGATGCCACTGTTTAAAATAATGAACTATACTGTGTAGATGCTATAAGAATTGAATGTTAAAACAACAACGGTCCAACATTGTTGAAAAAACGATAATTCTAAACTACATGAAAATTACATTCGTCTATGCTATGTGTTCATGTCTATGTATTATGTGTTTCAATATATTACGAATATTAGGCCTCATTCTCGGATGTACCATGACTACAATACTAGCCAGCATGGTCGGTGGAACCCGAACTACTCGAATAATATAGGGTATAAGATCCCCCTATATTACTCTATCTCATCATGTAATCTCCATCAGTATCCATAGTTCAAGGGTTTATTGACTTACTCTCAAAGTGTCCCACCCTAATGCATGATCAGAACATAACAGGTGGTTGGGGACTCGAACATTCAATTTGACCTATCCTAACACACTGATGGTAGTACACTTGATTATTACTCTAGGTAAATAATATTTCTCTTTTTCTACTCTATTTAGTAAAACCTTAGTTAATTTTTTCAAATAGAAAATTACGACCATCAGAATACATACATCTTGTTCATCATGTACAAAACCTCTTTCCTCTAATGCCCTGTCCGCAAATTCCTAAAGATGAGGCATAATTTTATTACATTTTCAGGATAACATGGAATCAAATCCCAATAGATGAATAAATTTAACAGTCTTGGAAAATATATTACATATATTAACTTTAAATTAAAATTTAAAACATAAAATACAAAATAAATTATCCATTGGGAAAAAAATTATTCTATGAGATTAACAATATATATATATATCATAATAATATTCTTGGATTCCTTGAAATATAAAATAATAGAAATGGGTGAGCATAGACGCTCATTAAGTGTATACAATATAGCAGAAACTATCATAAATATGAATAAAATTTTAAAGAAATGTGTAAAATTGAACCACATTCCATTTAAACATAATCATCAGTATAATATAAAATTCATAAATTAAATAATTAAATTTAAACACTCGAATTTATATTCTTCTAAAAGAACAATCATTGTTAATATAATTTACTAATCACATAATGAGGAAATGTATAATGTCGGACATCATAAATATACGGGAAAGGCCTCATTACAATACCATAAATAACCTTACTCTCAAGGCCTCGTGCTAATACACTACATAACCATTGTTTCATGGCTATACACCAAGACACTAGTTTGACTTAGGAAAACTACTGATTCATCAAAGTTCTATATCGGGATTTGGTCGTTACTTACTAAGTCCAATTTACTCCTCATTTGATAATGGAAAAGCATAACATAAACATTCCTATAAATCTATCATACGAAATGTAAATACTTTACACATAACCCATTAATGGTATCAATATAGATCACACATAATAAAACATATAATAAAACATTTAATACAATATGGAAGATTTTATCATGATAAAAAAACCACAATTAATAAAAAAATCCAACAAAGTATATTTTTCGTTGATGAAAATAGTCTAATAAAATCATTAAAACTGTTTGAGAGAAATATCTCTTTTTTACAATGAAATCATTTAAAATCTTTACAATAAAAAAAATTTATTGTGAGAATAAAATTGTATGGTTGTAAGGAGTGATTAATAATGTTGTGAAGTCTTAATAGAAGAAAATATCTGCTCACACAGTATAAGTTAAAAAAATATTCATTCTTTAATTTACATAAAAGGTCATAAATACCTCATTTGGAAAATGACAGAATGATTTCATTTGAAATTAATTATAAAATATAATAAATTAGTGAATATAAATTAACAAAAATGATAATATTTTGAAATACTTTATATGAAACATGGACATCCATGATAAACATGTCATTATAGAAAGTTACGTATAAGAAAATCGGGGATAATACTGATATTTTGAAATTAAATCTTACCTTATAATTTACATTATTTGAGCGAGAATTAACATCCTATATAATGGTTAAAGTATGTTAGTGAATTATAAAAGAACCAAACCCATATTTATGGTATAATATATGATCCTCTTATATCATTTTGTTAATAATATTTCATTATTACCATTGTATCTTGTGTTACCTATATCATTTTACAATTAATGTATTCTCATGTTAGTCATGTTTTTTATGAATAAGATATATTTTAAATAATGATCATATTATATTTTGTACATAATTTTTACTTTTATTCATTATAAATATTTCATAATCATTATTGAATGGTTAACACGGAGAAGGAATCTCATCGCATTGTGGAGATGGTAGGACGAATGTGCACACACACAATGATATCATTTCATTGATGGTTAACTGGTATGGAATTGGATGGTATATTAATTATATAGAATAATTATCAGGTAATATTCATTATTAATATCCATTATAGTCATCATTTTATCCATCTATATAATATAGTATAGAATGACAAAATACCCTAAGGCATTAAGATGTTAAGTGGAATGTAAGCACACATATTGATGTTGTTATTAGTATGATAGATAAGTGTAAAATTACAGTCATAAAATTATCATAATAGTCTCTCCGAATATATATTATACTATAATTATTAATTTAGTATGCAGAAAACATAGGAAGTGGAAGTATAATATGGAAAAAATTGTAATTGAATTTGTAATATAATCACCTCTTCTTCGAGTGTCTCTATTATATTTATAAAAAATTACTCTATAAGATGAATTTATTCTAAATATATGGCCTCTAGGATGTATTTAGGGATGTTATTCATAGAATTTTGTAGTTTTAGGAAACAGAAATTGATTTTGAGGTGTTAATGAAATAGAAGGATAATTTCCAATTTTAAGGGATGTGAGGGTCACTTTAGGGAACTTTCAAAGTATTATATTATGATAACTAATATTTCAAATAAAAACACTCAAACGTGACTTATTTACAATTTATGATGAGTATGGGTCAAAATAATCTCAACAAATAATATTTATTTTTGCTTTTGTTTTATATTAATCCCTATCATTTTTATTTATCATCAATTAATCTTTTTAATTTATATTTTTTGTTTTTATATTCAAAAAAATAAATGGATATATATGTATATAAATATATATTGTCAATTTTCTATAATTGAAAAATTTAAAAAAATTAACACTTTATAATATATCTTTGTAGTTTTTAATTATTTTTTAGGATTTTAAAATAATTTATTTACAAGTTATTTTTATAAAATATTAATAGTGAAAGTTTTTACACTATACTATTCAATGACTTTAAATAAAATCCTAAAAATAAGTAAATAATAAAAAAACATTTAATATACATATAACATGTCATAGTCACCTATAAAATTCGTGCATCACCATATCTAATTCATATTATATTTCTTTCAGTATTTCTAAAACAATTTAGTTGATATTTGTATTAATGAATAATTAGTTCTTCACTATTGTGTCCTTATTTATGGTAATTATTTAGTATATAAAAATAGTAAATAAATTTTTATAGTGTATATAATTATTTTATATTTCTATATCATATTAATGATATTATTTTTCTGATGGTTATTCATATATTTAAACTATTTTACTTATTAGAACATAGAGTTCGACATTTTGTCACATTCATTGATTTAAATAATATCTATGTCATTTTCATACAAAAGTGTCAATTAAGTGATTCAAAATATATTATTATGATATCATTCACAATATAATATTTACTTTATCTAATTAAATATTCTTAGTATTTTTTTACATTTAATAAAATTATTGTTTTAAGTATCATTTATTTCAGTTTTAATACATTTCAATATTTTATTTTTTAAAAATATGAAAACAACATGATAACATCGAACACATTCTTAAATTATGTCCCAATGATATTTATGTATTCTGTAAAATTTTAGGATATCATTCATTAAGTAATATTATAATTATTTTATTTTTTTAATATAATTTAGTTGATTCTTCCATTAATAATGAAATAAGTACAACATCATTATGTCATGATTTTACTTAATTATTTATTTCCAAAATATTATAAATAAATTACCATGATATGGGATATTATGTTATAATTAAAAAAATTATTTATATTCATCTATATCCCATGTATATCCCCTATTAATAATACATTATTTTTAAAAATAGAAGTCGAATAAAAAGGATTTTTAATAGAATGTAATATTATAAATACATTAATATCATCCAAGTGGCTCCATGTGGTCCTACATTTGACCCAACAATGTTATTGGACAAAATAAATTTATACAATTAAATTAAGAAAAATGTTAAGATAATTTTGATATTTTAATAATATGCTAATTACCCTTAATTACTTGATTTTTCCTTAAAAGTGGTAGTAAAATTTATTATTAATGTAACTACTCATAATAATAAAAAATAAATGGGAACAATTTACATAATTTGGATCATATGATTCCAAATATGGTATAAATTTTTAAACATTAAAATTATAGAAGTTGTAGTAAATAATTTAAAATTAATCCCATTGTCATAATGAAAAACGTGCTTTTAAAATTTAAAACATTTCAAATGAATGAAATGTTTTTACATCGAAATTCATGGTAAAATTAATGACAATTAACAAAATCATATTAAATGTTAAATATATATTATATTTGTACTTTAAAAAAATCAATAATAAACTTTATCTATATAAAGTATTTTTTTCAAAAATGTTTTTTTCAATTAAAAATTTATTATATTTTATTATTCGTTATAATTTAAATTTTTTGATAAACCTATAAAAATTTATCCAAATTAAATTTTTATATATGTCTTAAAAATAATAAGTTTATTTTGTTAAATAGAATATATTAATCTGCCAATACATAAATTTAATAATGTTTCTCCATCAAAACGGGAAAAATGAATTTTTTTACAAATAATTATTTTGTCCAAAAAATTGATTTTGTTCTTATATCCTGTCTTGAAAATATATAATATGTATTTTAAACATTATATTTAAAATATTAAATATATATTTCACTTATAAAATTTATCTATAATGAATTTATAGTTTTATAAACTTCTTTATTTTCATTTAAATATTTTTTCAGAAAAAAAATTTAATATTGTTCAGAATCGCCATTATACATACTAGGTTATAAGGGAACATAATGTTATATCATTTATCAATGAATCTAGGACTTTTATAAAATGAATTATATCAATTTAACTTGAAATTGTTTGTAACACAATCCAATCATACTGTTGTGAATACTACAAGCTAAAACGATGTTGTGTGTCGAACAACAATATCTTGGTGTAGCATACCACGATAACTATTGATATTTTTTACAAAAACATTCTGTAAAATAATTTGGAGTGACATTATCTCTTCCAAAAAAATTAATACTCTGTTTTTTAAATTTCACTTCAAAAAAACAGGTTAATAGTAGATAATACCTTTGTGGAAAATCTAAATAAAAAATAGAGTTATGAAATGTTCTATTTTAATTTATAGAAAAAAAATCATGATGGTTACCAGAGATAACATTACAAGGGATCCATGTAAGCAAATAATAAAAAAAAGAAAAATATAACCAATATGTTCTTATAGAGAGTGATAGATAATATGGTTAAGAAAAATTTATCAATCCAAAATATATATGTTTATAGTGATCTAAGGGCCTATTTGATGCATTAGAAAAGAATGTATTAAGAAAAAAAATTTGGGTTTAAATATCCTTTCCATATAGATAAAAAGTTTAATTTACTTAATAAATAATGAAGACAAGGATTCATACACACCTAAAATGTAATTTTCTATCCTTCATCTAATTTTTTACAACAAACTCATCATTCCCTATAAAATATAATAAAATTTAAAAATATTATATTTATCTCATTTTTATAGTGTTTGAAAAATGTAATTATACATCATATATCATTAAATTTAAATATAAAAACCAATATTATTTAAACTAGGATATCAGGTAATCCATTGGTATGTGATTAAACCATGTTTCCATTTGGTTTTGTGTTTAAGTCTCGTAGCCTTAACAGAGGAAACAGGTTGTCGCCCAACCTATGGGTTATCATATTCTTAAAGATATATTGTTATAACATTTGAAAAATAATCATAATATTTTTAACATTAAATAATACTATACAATTTTCAATTTAATCCCTTCCAACCTTTAAACTTATCAAAAATATATATTTCCAAACTTGTAATAAAAAATGTATAAATAAGTTCACATAATATAATACAAATATTTCTTATTAGATACCATATATGTGAATACAATTATCATGATTATTCTTAAAACATACTAATACCTTTAATTACTATAAAATCATATTTAATACATTCATTATTTTGTATTACTTATGTAATACATAGAATATTGGATATGCCAATTAAATCCAAAAATGTGGTAGACTCCAATTGTGTTGGAATAAAAAAACCATTAATCAGTTCCATGTTAATCAATAATATAAAATAAAAATTATCCAAATAAACCTTATCATTATCAAAAATTCATTATCATATTTTAAAAAATAATAATCTGTTTTATCAATTCGTAAGACATATATTTTTAAAAAATGTTTACCTTAAAATTTTGGCACTTTTCTTAGTACCATACGATCTAAAATCCCTACTGAAATAGTACTGAAATACAATCATTATATTCTCCACAATTCTTATAACCAATAGCATACTAATTTTTTTTTCAAATAAAATAATTCTTGAATATTTATATTAATCATTCCACTTCATTTGTGGTAGTATCATAACATTATAATTATCCAATAGAATTATATAGGGTATATTCCTTTCACGATTGGGACATTGATACAAATAGTATCCCATATCGTTAAATATGAAGCATTGTACATTGGAATCCTTTTTTATAACCTTTTAATCAAAATATTTTTATCCCTTCTCTTTATATATATAAAAAACTCTTCGTCCCATCAAGAATTTACCAGGGTGATCCTTTTAAAGGTTATCATATATAAAAAGAATCATCCTTTCCCTCCTTCCTTTAATCCATCTTTTCTCTGCCATCATCTTCTTCTCTTTATTCCTTTAAAATAAATAGTACTGAAAATTCATTTCATATCTTATTATCTCATGGTAAAATTTTATTATATGTTTAGAATACAAGGGAAACTATTTACGGTCAATATTGTTTCTTAAGACCATGAATGAAATGATCCATCTTAATATTTGGATCTTGTGCATTGGTGGAGTTCTAATTTTTTCTATTATGTTCCATTTCTATAAGATAGAATATATAGTATTAAGATATAATGTTAAAAAAATTTCATAACATTCAATATGTTATATAATGTAACATTAATTTATGATTCTTAAATCCTAGACTTATAAACATTAGTTAATTTTAGAGCATCCATTCATTTAAATCCTTGATTATAGTAGGTAAAACAATTATGAATTACCCTATGAATTTCCCCTAATAATGTCAAACAAGGTATGAATTAAGGCTTGTTGTTGTGTACTAGGTTACCCAGATTCAAGCCCAGAATACCTTATTCGTGTTATCACTCCAAGATACATCTGTGCTATAACCATATCCACTTGTAGTATCTTGAAAAAGATAAATATTCTTGTAATACCCACATAATATCGATATTAAGAAATGTGTAGGATGTTCCTCTAGAAATATCCTCAACATATATCTTATTGTTAGGATCCCTAATTTATGTTATCCAAATCTATTTACGAGGATGTTCTATGAAATCTGTAATTCCAACTATAATGACCCAACCCCAGATGCTGAGAACCTGTGAGTTATTTCAATATATTTTCATGATAACAAGGAATAATTTAATAATTTTAATAATTTTATAACATTTAATTAAATATAATTTATTTTAAATTATCATTTATTTCAACATTTATACCATTCAATATTTTCATTTCTAAAAATTTAAAACCAACACGATAACATCAAAAAAAAATATACATCATATATGTCAAAATCATGTATATGTTATATATAGATTTTTTTGCATATCATAAATTAAGTCGTATTATTTTTTTAGTATTTTTAATATGATTTATTAGATTCTTTGATTAATTTAGCAATCAATACACCATCATTGTGTCAACATTTTATTTAATTATTTATTTCATAAAAATTATAAATAAATTAACAAGACATAGTTTAGTATTTTATATTTCAACATAATATTTATATTCAATGATATAATATGTTTAGCCCCATAATAAAAATACTTTTACTAATAAAAAACATAACAAACACGAGTCTTCATTGAATATAATATTATAAATGCATTAATGTCATCCAAGTGGACCCAAGTTGTCCAAAATTAAACCCAAGGCTTCTCTTCATTAGAATAAACTGATCCAATAAATGTAATACAAGTATGTGGGTTATCTTAATATTTTAATAATATAATATTAACAATTAATTAGACGATTTACACATAACTATGGTAGTGAAATATGTTATTAATGTTACTATTCATTATGTTAATTAAATAAAATAGATTTTTTCTCATAATTTGGACATTATGATTCAAGATATGGAATAAATTTTTAACAATTACAAACATAGATATTATTGTAATTAAATTATAAATAACCACATTTTTAGAAGGAATGTTGGGTTCTTGATATTTAAATGATTACAAAATATTATGATGTTTTTATATCAATAATACATATTTAAATTATTTCAAATGATAAAAATTATATTAATTGATAAAAGAATAGTTGATTTTTAAATTAAACCCATTTAATAATTTGATTTATCCATATAGATTATTTGAATGAAAAAATATGTCTTCAATTAAAATTTTAGTATATTTTAGCAATTAATCAAAAATAAAAACATTTCAAAAAAATACCATAAATTCATCTGAAGCCTTTTTTTATATCCCTCATCGAGAGGAGAATATTATTTTATTAAATATAATATATTAAATAGTGAAAATCATGATTTAAGATGGGTTTCCATCAAAATGCGTCAAAACTACATTTTTGAAAAATACATATTTTATCTAAAAATATTAATTTTTATATTATATCATGTATAGAAAAATTATAACATCAATTTTAAACATTGTATTAAACATATTACATATATAATACATTATTATGATCCATCTAGAATGATTTTAATATTTTATGAATGCACATATTTTCATTTAAATAGTTTTCCAAATGAAAAATAATGTCGTTCATACCCGCCATAATAATGACTAGGTTATAGGGTAACATTATTGTATATATTTGTTCAATTAGACTCAGCCTTCAAAAAAATTAATAATTCAAATAGAAATTCAAATTCTATGTAACACAGGCCAAGCATAGTGTTGCGTATACTACAAGCTAAGCTATTATTGTGTGTAGTGCAAGCTTCTATCAGTGTATCATACAATATGTGATATTGAATTTATTTTAAAAAATATACCATGAAATAATTTGGTGTTACAATTACGCCATAGGTTTCATCCATCATTTTACAGTAAAAATGAGATGATTATTCTAAACCATAGAAATCATATTATACATGATTATATTAACCTTGGACATAATCTCACATTTAAATTCTTCCTGAAAAAAATTTTCTTCTTAGTTTACTCCCCCCTAGAAATTCGTAGACAAGGCACATAGATCCACTGATGGGAAAAGAATAAACCCCCTAGCATGATTCTCTGGTTCACCCACAAATTCTCTACCTCACCCCATATCTATGTGTCTCCAGATAATAGTCTTCGAAAACTTTTGTATATTTATTTTGGTACCATACATTCCAAATTCTCATACTGAAAATGAATACCCCATTAAAGCATAACTCGTCATCCTAACATATGTATAGTCAAATTTACATTTTTCTCTAGTGATGTCCCTATATAGTAAATATATTTCTATATATACTAAATCCAAAACACATTTACCTCAGGTAAACCTTGTCTAGTGGAGTTTAGAAGGTGCTTACACTCAATATCCCACATCATATTAGATATATTCTATATAGAACACCATGTTTTTCCCTAAAATATTCTAATGTATAAAACGATCTCATGAAACTACTCTTCCACCTCTTCACCTGGAACTATCATAGCACCTTTTCAAACTACATGATGATCAATTATATAAATTTTCAACAATCCCCCTATAAATAAATTTCATTATAGAGAAATGTATCTACAATTCTATAAAAAATTATTAGAAATATTTTCATCATTAACACATTTAAAAAATGTAGGATAAGTTAAATCCCTAATAGTTTATCCAACATAGACTTCCAAGTGGTCAAAAATTTAGAACTAGACCAATACTTAACAAACCATAACCTGGGACACAAATAACATATATTAAAAACTATTTATTTATTAATTTTTTTATATATAATTAAATTAATATCTATTTTTAATTACCACATTTATCATTTTTTAAAACTATAAATTATTTATTTGGTTCAAAATACTTTTTTAAATACTCAATTAATGAAATGTGTTTTCATTTACCAAACCCACTCATAACATGAATGTTTGTGTGTTTATAATATGATTCATGTTAGATAATACATAGTTCATAGAATGATGTATGAATTTGAAACACTCATTCCAAATTAGTACATGTGAAAATTATCAAAAAATAATAACACCACAAAACAAGTGGAACACACAATGTTAAATTACATACAACTATAACATCGAACATCATGAACTATAATAACACCTTGTGTGTTTTTGAATTCCTCTATTACATGGGTTATATACTCTCGTGAACAAGTTAATTACCAAGGCCCAAGATAATCCTCATATTATGTAGAATTTTAGAAAATAATTACACAACTAATTATAAACGAAAACAACTTACTTTTTACTTTGTTACACCACGAACTATGTTCCACGTAGTGGTTCCATGATCTGGTTTACCACATTACCTTAGGCACACCACCCCATGCAATATATAATTATGACATCCATTGAGGGTCTAATATGTATTGAGAGGAGACTATACCATATTTATCAAAATTGAAAAATAGTGAAAATCAAGAAGAAATATATCCCATGTTCTATGATAATGAATCTTCAACCAATCAATAATTGAAAAAAAAATACAAAATAGAGGAATTGAACATAGAAATAGAAGAAAATATGTCATGGAAAACAAGTGAAAAGTGTCTAATTAAAACCTAAAATACAGGTATAATGACATCACCCAAGAGGGTCCTGACATCATGTCAACTTCACTCATCCATTCTCCATATTGAATAATAACTCTCTAATAAATCATCGGGATTATTCTGATATTCTAGCTAGAAATCATGAAGTATATTTCTCTATAAATATTGAAATTAGTGTATGATGTGATTAAATTGATCAGGCCACCACGGAATGTGTATAATGAAATGTACGATCAATAATATTGTATTTAATTTTATAAATAATAATGTTTAAATAAGAAGAGTTAATTTTTTTAGATTTATTATTCATTTGTCATCCACATCCTACTTGTGTTGGCCCATGAATGATTTTGAACCAAAAATCATAGGTATTTTACATTTTATACTTTTATCCTGATTTAATTATTCAATTTCATTCCAATTTCATTCAGTACCCTGAATCGTCATTTATTTCACAATTATCTCGTGTACATGGAATTTAATTCTTGTACTAAAATCTCAAGGGCACGATGCATTAGTTAGGATCAACATGGTTAGGTGGAGAATGCATACCAATCCCATAACTCATTATTGACTTGAATTAATTTGGTTCCTATAGAAGTCAAAAACTCAAGGGTTAGATAGAGAATCTATCCTTCATCCAAAAAACATTTTATAGATAACGATATATATCATGGATACTCATTAGTAACCTTATTATCAGTTATTCATGTAACAACCCAGAATTATATCAATGAAATTTTCCGTTTAAATATTTTATAGAGAATAAATCCCTAAAAATCCATTAGATATCACAATAAAAAAAATAATAAATGAATAATTAATGAAATAATGGGTATTTCTGGAAGTTAATGAACATATATCCATGAAATAGTAACTTCTCCTTTGGAATAATTTTATGACCCTTATAAATAGTAAATAAGGAAAATAAATATTAACCACACCCATGAAACTATAAATAATATATATATATATGTTATAAATGAAAGAGTTATATAATTATATTGCAACATAATCATATAAATATTTTAAAAATTATTGATTAACAAATGGATTATTTATAAGTTATATATATATTTAATTTCAATTTTTTAAAAAATATAATTATTTAAAATAAAATATATTCTAATAAACATCATTAATAAATTATTATTATATAATTAATTTTTTATAATAATTTTATTAGTCCTTAGTTAATTTTTCTATGTCTATTTAAATTAATTATAATTTAAAATAATGTATTTATCAAGTAAATAATAATTTTAGTTAAAAATTAATTTTATGCTATTCAGAAAATTATTTTCATTAAATAGAGTTCCTTTTTGATTTCTAAAAATTTTAATAAAAATTAGGGTGAATATTTTGGATTTTTCTAAAATACTTGAATTTTGTGAATAGTAAAATATACTAATTTGTAGTATATATACATTATAAGAAAAATACACTAGTATTTGAGTCATCATTGATGTAATAACCATATTTTATAACTATAAAATATAATTTTAAGATATATTTCCATAACTCTAAAACTATTTATAGCCTTTATCCAAGAATAAAAATTTAATAAATAAAATAATTATAAAACACACCTCTCCTCCACTATAAATAGCACGCCTCACCACCGCCTCCCCTCATTACATCATTGATTTTATCATTAACCAATTTCTACCAAATAAAATTCCCAATCCCCCCCCCCATGTTAAGGAGCCTGTCTTTTAAATAAATCCAAAGACAATTTCTTCTTGTTGGCTCTCACGGGGGTGAATTCAAGAGGTAAAAAACCACTGTCATTTCTTTTATTTATATTTTATTTTCTTTTATTTTTATATCCATACCAATCAACCCCTATACAAGGAGAAATGAAAATGAAATTATTATTTATATAATGGTATTATATAATATTAATGGAATATCAAACATAAAATCCTATCACCCTCAGTTTTATTGTGTAAATAAAAACATCATTCATGATGTGTCAATTTATTTACATCAATGAAAATGTATTTTCATTTTCAATTAACGTTTCCATGGATCATCATTAAATAATTTTTATCATTATAAAAATAAAATATATGTATTAAATCATATTTAATTTCCTATAAATATAATATAGATATGATTCTAATTAATAAAACAAAACTAATTTATAGTGACCAAAAACCCACCAAAATAATCTAAAAGATTTTGACTACCGTGTTATCGAACGATTCATCCTAGATCAAGAAATATAAATTACTAATATAAATATTTAATATTTAAAACAATCATAAATAAAATATAAAATCATTTATAGTTCCATTTAATAAGAACTTATATACTCATATACAAGGAAATAAATCATCAAAACCAAGCAAATATTTTCTCTTAAATGCTAAAATTATATATAATAACTCATAAAAAGGATTATAAACGTACTTAATAATGTTAAAATATATAAAATAAATTTTAAAAATGTTTCGAATGAAATTATTAATTTATCTAATTTTATTCTGTCATAAATTTATGTTCATGTGACAACACATTCCAACATAAGGTAATGGATTCTACACAAAACCCCATTTTTTCATCCAGGTTACCCTTTCTACCTATTTACATTAATGTAGTTTTTATTTATTTGTGTGTAATTCTTTTAAATTAGTTTTATATCTTCTAAAATCATAAATCTAGATAATATTATCTTAATTTGATTTGTAAATAAATGTTTTAAAAAATATATCTTCTGAAATCTTCGTGATAATCAAGATTGATTAAGGTGGAATTTACAGATTTCATACCCATTATCAGGTGTTATCCATATTCTAATTTAATGAAATATTATTTTTAATAAAATTATAATTCTTCATGAATAAAAAATCCTAAAAAATTTTGGTTCTATAAAAATATTTATGTATTTTTACATTTTTATATGACCATACATTTTTTCATAAACTGGGGTAAAAATGATCGTTTCTAAATATTTCTAAACACTATTTTTTCAGGTTTTCAAATCCATTAGACATAATTTATGTCTAAAATATTATTTAAATTTATATACCATTAATTTTTTGGATTTAAATTTTTATAATCTGATATTATGTCAAATAAAACTGATTTTCCAAAACAACTCTTCTTTCCTTACTAAAAACTAGTTTCTATCATCTCAAATTCAGTTCTGTAATATTTATTCCTTATTCACCCCATATTACATGATTGTGTTGTATGTACTACCCTTTTATATATTATATCATGATTCTTATTATTCTTATTATGTTTATTTAATGTAATTCCATCATAAGGTTTAAGATTTAAATGTCACAAAGTTGTGTGGGACAGTTTTGAATGTTTGAAGATTATTTATTTGTGAAACTATCAATGATTATATCAGAGTATTTTGTTCTATTATTATGATAGTAATATTTCAAAGTGGTATAAGAAACTTTTATTTTATGAAATATTTTTATTATACATAATAGGAATTAATTGGAAATAGTATGTGATGGAAGGGGCCATCTATAGCGCCTCAATTAATCGGTAGATCTCACGAGACCAAACAGTGAAGGATTTTAGATGAGACATTAAACACTTATTTTTTTGTAGTTTCCAAGGCCTCAATCGTATGGTTACGACATATAGATTCTTAATTACCTAATTATGATTAGTAATTGGTTATCCATCTGAATATTAAACTCATTGAGTATTCTTGGTTAACAATTATTATCAAGTGATTATTTTCATGGAATTAGTTATTAATATTTAATTCAATCCATATAATGATCAATTTTATATTCTAATGTAATGTGTTATTATTCATTAGTATACCTTATTTTTTATATTATAATCGACTATATTGAATACCCTTATTGAAAATCTCATCTCACCCCTTTATTATGTGTTATATTTTCTCTAGGAAGTAAATATGTATATTGAATGACTTGGAGTGATAATATAGCATTTATGGGTGTTTACCACAAAATTTTCATGTTTAATATCCAAATATGTATTAATGAACACTACTATAAATATGACATATACGAACATTTTGGCCAAAACTGTTGGTATAAGTCACTAATTTGGACTTATACGAACAGTTTGGACAAAATAATTTGTATTGGTCAACTATATAGGCCTATACCAATGGTTGTGGCCAGATCCATTTGTATATTCCCATTATAGTGACTATATACCAAATGATTTTTAGAAACCATACATATAGCTCATACAATCTAAAAAATAATACCAATAGGTCCTAAATCCATTAGTATTGTACTATAGAAACAGTTTCAGGATATATGTGTATTGGTACATATAATTTTTATGGAATATTTTTTCAATTAACATTAAATATATTATATTTTAAAATACATATCAATATACATATATATATATATCAAATTATTTTCACAAATTTCATGTTAGGTTAGTGGTTAGGTCATTGGATTATAAATATAAGGTGTTGGGATCAAAACCAAGATGAATATATTTTTAGATTACTAATACCAATATTTTTATGAAACCATAGGTAGTGGGTTATCATATGACGTATAACAATGATTTTCCCAAAACCCATTGGTATAAACCTATAGAAATGCGATACCAGCAAAAATTCCTACAATACCTTGGTATAGTCTATACAAACAGTTTGTAGACATATACCAACAGTTCCAAATTGTTTGTATAAGTAATTTTTCTATTACTTGTAAAACGGATTTTTGTATTTTGTTTTCCAAAAATACTAAACTATTTTGTCCTTCATGATATGAATTCCATGTTTATTATGAAATTTTAATAATACATGACACTAGCTCCATGAAACCAGGATTAGTGTCTTTATAGTTCTTATTAGAGAAATATTTAATAGAACCATCAGAAACTAGATTTAGAAAAAATTACGAAATATAACACTAAGAAATACTTTTTGTATCAGGATATAAGAACATCTAAAATTTCGTTATTGTTTAGATTATGTGGTTCTTCCTAATAATAATTTAATTTCAAGATACTAAAAGTGTATATGGTTCGGGCATAGATGCACCTAGGAGTAGCAACTCTGACAAGGTGACACGAGACTGACTGGGGGTAATCTGGTACATTAAAATAGGTCATACTCCGTACCCGGTTTGATACTCATAGGTGATATTCCATGGTTATGTAAAATTTTTCATTTCAATCTATTATAATTTTTTGAAAATTATATACATCCTTGAATATAACTTTTTTATTATTATGAGATTATCTCTGCTTGAATTTTCAATTTATTATATGTGTTTTTCTAGTATGAAAATTATTCATTATGAGTTTCAACGCAATTTATTATATGAAATTATTTTTAAATGGTTCTTAGTGGACGTATTAGAAACATTATCATTATATATATCCCATTTATGGATTTCCATCCTCTTTATGGTAATGATATTATTATTGGAGTTGTGACTGGTGCTAAGAAACATTTAACTATACCGGGACATATTACTCAGGTTATAAACAATATAACCTTACCCATAATAAAAATAATGATACATAATGTGAAGATGAAATTTTTTTATTCTTATGATAAAATATTCTCCATTATTCAGTGAGACTAAATATCCATTTTTATTGGATAAGTGGTTAATTTCCTTAAAGAAGACATTTCTTTCTTTGGGATGTTATGAAAGCGGGAAGATTACCATGGAATTTGAATGTATCTTAAGATATGGTGATACATGATAGTCACTAATTCAAAACCCAAAATAGTATGATGAAAATGAAAATTTTGAATCGATTGATTTTAATAAAACATTCCTAAAAAACATTTTCCTCGTGAATAGTGAGTGGATTTTGATAAAAACAAGTGTCAGAAATATAAAGAGGATGAAAAAATTGTGAAGTATTAAGCTAATTTTGTAGGTTTAACAAGGAATTCCTCATAATACATATGGAATATATGGAATAATATTATGAGAATATTTGATGGTTTATAACCATTCCTCTGAATGTCACTGGTCTCCCAAAAAATGTCATCATATGAAGATATAGTCTTCCAAGATAAAAAAACAAATAATTAAATATATATTTGTTATGAATCTAATAGAAAAAAATTTAATAATAGGTAGGTGGTGAAATTAATAGATAATGGGAAAAATAAAAAAGTAATTTTTTTAATGTGTGATAATTGTAGAAGGAATCCCCCCCATATATGAATAAGAGTAAAATGTGTTTGTTACAACTATTTCAAAAAATTCCAACAAGACAATGATTTAAATGGAAACAATTAATCTAACAATTTCTAATTAAAAAAATTTAGGTTTATTGGAAAATACGAAAACACATTCCAACGAATCATATAAACATGCCACAAAAATTTGAAAGAATGATTTTCAAAGATTATTTGATAACAACAATGAGGGTTGAAGTTATAATGGTGTGGTGGATTGTACATTAATTATTTCTAAAAACATATCCAATGATTTATTTAAGACCTGATCATCACATTATATTTTGGCATCTATTATTTTTTATGAAAAGTAAATATTTCCTATTTGATTTAATAAATGGTTTGTCAGTCAAAAATATTAATGTATGTATCTTCGCAATAAATATGTGTCGGTCAATCCCCTCTATGAAACATAAACGTTAATTAGTTTCAAACCGTATCATCATTCCTATTAATAATTTTGATATAATAGTTGATATGGATTTAATTTCAAAAAATTATTCAATAATCTATATCAACAATAAATAAGATAAATTTTTTTAGGAAGATATAGAATCTATTATCATAAGAGTATAATCTCTCCATTTAGTCCTCATCTAGATCCACCTTTAGTTTATCTTTTAAATTAATTACATTGGGAAGAAGGACAAAATTTTACTACAAATATTCAAATTGAGGTTGTAGCTATTTTGAATGAATTCATTTATTTATTTACATATGATTTACCAATACATCCTCAATAGTGATAAACTAGATTTTCTATCATTTTAATTCCTACTGCATGTCCATATCAAATACTCATTATAAAATGACAACTGTATAATTAGTGTAGATGAAGAAACAACTAGAAGTGTTGATTAATAATATATTTATCCTCCCATTTTTCCCCCATAGTGATTACATGTTCTCTATCTTAAGAATAATTTAAGATTCATGAGGCTATGAATTTACTATAGATTAATGAATGAAATTATAACAAATAAAATGTATCCCTTGTGTCTCATTGATGATTTATCTAATCAACTAAACAAAGAGTAATATTTTTGATGATTGACATTTCTCTGGATTTCATTAATTGCATGTGATTGCAGAATATATTCTAAAGACATCATTTCAAAAAATGTGGGAAAATTACATGTTTATAGTAATACAATTTGGAATGACTAATGTACCCTCAATTTAAATTTATCCAAGGAACATAGTGTTCAATGAAAATATAGATGATCCTATTGTGGAATTTAATGATGATATATTGATATATTATAAAATCTATGTGGATCATGTGAACAACTTGTGGATTGTTTTCGAGGCATATAGAAGTAAATAATTTTATGTGATGTTTATAATGTTTGAGTTATATATTCAAATAGTATCTTTTCATGGCTATGTTTTCTCATTTGAAGAAATTTTCGTTGATCTTATGAAAAAAGAGTCAGCTCCAAAACATCCTACAAAAAAAACTATGGTACAAAGCTTTATGTTTTATAATGTCATTATTAGTGTTTTAGTTATAACATTACATGATTAGATAACTCATTAAATCATCAAACTCGTAATGGGTTTATGATTATTTGGAATGAGGAATATGAAGAATGGTTCAAATAATTTATAAAGATATTAGTCAATGCTCTTATCTTGACTCTATAATTACGTAATGGTGGGTTTGTGAATTATAGTGATGCATTAAATAAAGTAATTGTAAGTGTACTTATTCATAATTAAATAGTTTCTACATAGGTATTAAGGTAGATAAAAAATAATTAATAAAACTATCCAACCTATGATTTGGAGTTACAAGAAGATATATTTTCTATAAAAATATGGAGACACTATCTTTATGATGAAATATTTGATATATATGATGGTAAATTGTGATTTAAATATATTTTACCATAGAAATAATTTAACATGAGGAATAGTAGATGGTTATAAATCTTTAAGTATTATGATTTATCAATATACTACAACCAAGGGAAGCCTAATTAGTTTTCAAATGCACTGATAATGAATGATCATGGATTTCGGAATAATATGGGGATTTAAAAGGATATCGTGTAAATGCATCTATCAAATATGGATATTATAGTTTTCAAGGAATGTGAAACATCATTTTCTTTTCAAATATTTTCCCATCCATCATTATTATAAATGATTTAACGTTAATAGTATAATGATGAGAATATCTAAAATAAAATTAATGTTTTGAATGATGGGAAGTTATTGGACTTTTTTTATGAAAATGGAATTCTGATTTTTGGTAAGAGTTATTTTGTTCTTTTTTTACCTAAAGTAAAAAAATGGATTTATTGGATAATTCTCATAGATAAATGTTTTCTATTCACCCTAGTATAACTAATATTTATACATATTTGATGGAACTTTTCTGGTGGGACAATATGAATCTTGGAATTGCTGATTATATATCAGGACGATTAGTTTTTCAATAAGTGATGGATGAAAGAAAACATCCTTGAGGATTCAAGTAACATATTTCTATTCCTATATGTAAATGGGATTACAATACTATATATTTTTTCATTGCAATTCCATATACTCCCTAAAAGAATAATTAAATATAGATAATTGTCAATTGAATTACTAAATATGCTCATTTCCTAGCAGTAAGATAATATTTTCCACTATATCACCTTGAACGACCCAATGATATTGAAATTGTAAAAAATAAGGGAGAATCACTTTCACTTGTGTCTGATTTAGAATGAGAATTTACTTTGTAATTATGAAAAATTATTCTGAAAGCATTGGATATGGATATTCATTTGAGTATGTCATATCATTCTCAAACTAAAAAGTACTCTGAAAGGGACATTCAAACATTATAAGACATGTTGAGATTGTTCTCAAATGATATTAAAGGTATGTCAGATAAATACTTACTATCTTTATAATTTTCCTTCAACTTTTGTTTCTATTCAAATATACAAATGGTATTATAGGAAGCATTTTATGGAAATAGATTTCATAGACCAACTTGTCGGGAGGAAGTTGGTGAAAGGAGTCTTGTATGGCTATAGATTTTGGTGGAAACAACAACAATGGTGAAGACTATTCAAACCCATTTCAATTTATCTCAATGTAGGTAACTGAGCTATCCATATATTTGAATAATGGATTTGGAATTCCAACTAGGAGATCAATATTCATGAAAATATCTCCTTGGAAGGTTGTTATACGATTTTATGTGCGGGAAAAACTAATACCATGGTGCATAAGTCATTTTGAAATTGTATAGAGGATTGGGGAGATGGATTGTCATTTTAAAATTCCACATAAACTTTCATGATTTTGTGATGTGTACCCCGTGTCATTATTAAAAAAGTACATGCTAGACCCAATTCATTTCCTCACATATAAAGGAAATTATTTGGAACATAATTTAAAATCTGGTTGTCTCAAATAAATTGTGATTTTATTAAAATTTTAATATAAATTATTTTTTAATTTGCATTCATAAATGGTGTTCAATTATTAAATCTACATGTAAATAAATTTTTACACTAATTTTTTTTATTTTCAAAACAATTTGAATTTTCTGTGAATATTAAAATGATGTAATTTACCATTTATATACATTATATATAAAATATACTATTCCATTAGTGATAGATGATGTAAGAAACATAATATTAGAATTATATTAATTATTTTAAAATATTTTATTATAATTAAACTATTAATATTTATGATCCAAAATATTAAACAAACGAATAATATAATGACAAAACACCACTCTCATGCACTATAAATACAACCAACACCACCTCTTCTCATCACACATTGTATGTTTATTTTTATGTCTAATTTAATTCCAATAATATTCAATGTTCCTACCCAATGTCTAGAATTTTTTGGTCCCAATTAAATAACAATACCATTCCCCTTAAGGAGTTAATCAGTGAGGATAATTCTAGTGGTGAAAGAATCACTTTCTTTTCTTTTATGTTATTTTCAATTTCTTTTATTTCTATATCCATCCCTCACCTACCCTATTCAAAAATAAATGATAACTACTATATTATATATATAAAATAATGGTGTATTTTTAAGGTAATATACATAATAAAACACTTTATTCTCCCTATTTAATTCTATAAATGAAACCATAATCCATGATGTATCAATTTGCTGACATCATGGACGATGCATTTAAATTATAAAAATAATAATTAAAGGATGGTCAAAAAATCATTTGTATAGATAAAAAATTATAATATACTTATTATATTCTATTGAATAGTTTAGAAATTTTCTATAGACATGATTTATTTTTAAAAATCAAAACTAGTTTGTGATAATTGAAAAACCGACAAAATATTCTAAATAATTATTACTGATGTCTTATCTAATGATTTACCCTCACCATAAATAAAAAATGAATTATATAAAATTTTATTATTTTGGATGTTCATTAATAAATTATTACTATAGTTTTTCATATATTTTTTCATTTTACATGATTTTCTATACTCATATTCAAGAAAATTGATCATGAAACCCAAGTAAACGGGCTCTCTGGTAAAATTGTATATTATAACTGACCAAATAGTCCCTAGGTGAATTTAATAAAATTATAATAAATAAAATAAATGAATAAAATTATATTCATTAATGTATTCACGAATTTTACATTATTATATAGGACTGTACGATCAAGGGAGGTCACTTTCAGACATATGGTATGGGACTCTTCTCGGACTCCCAATTTTCATTTGGGTTACTATTTCTATCTCTTTACTCAAATATAATGCATCTTTATTTTTTAAAATATTATAAATTATGTATATAGGTTCTATAATCATAAATAAATATACTATCATCCTTATATTATTTGTAAATACATGTTTTATAAAGTATTCATTCTCAAATCATCCTCATAAGCAATCCTGTTTAAAGAGAAATTTTTGATTTGTTACCCACTCTCATGTGCTATCCATAATTTGTTACAAGTCACCATTATTTCAATTAAAAAACACTTTTAATCAATATTAGATATTTTTTTATTTCTAATTTTATATAAACAATTATTAATTTTTCCATTTCAACAAATTTTAATTATTTTCCTTAAACCACTTTTAAAATGCTCATTTCTAAATATTCTTAATAAATAATTTTATATCTTTGCAATTGTGTTACACATAATTTATTAATCAAATACAATTTAATTTTCCATAAATTTTATTATCTTGGGTATACTTATTTTCAGTCTTATTTTATGACAAATACAGATGATCTTCTAAAAAAAATCATTTTTCCAAAGTTAAACAGGGTTTCCTCATCTTACTTTTACTTCATTGACATGTATACATTATTTTACACTTATTTCAATCATGTAGTGTATTTATTACACATTAATATACCAAACCACGGGTCATATAATTCTTATGATATTAATTGAATGTTATTCCATCACAATTATTGTGAATTAAATGGTTCAAAGTAGTATGAGGCACATTGGAATATTTAATGATTATTTTTTTAAAAAAATATCATTGATTTTATCAGATTATTTTCATCTATGATTTTTATTCAATTATTTCAATTTTTTATGAGTAAATTTTATATTAATATATCTTATTATTAGAAATATGATTAATTAATTGTTCTTAGTATGTGATGACATGGGCCTGCAATAACCCCTTGATGGCTTGGTAGGTCTCACGAGACAATATAGAAATTGGTTTTGTCTATGGTCTTAACAATTTATTTTAAGGTGTCTTTGATGAGGCATTAGAGGTATTTTTATTATTTCCCAAATTTATATTATTTAATTTTTATTAGTAATTTATTATCCATGTGAATATTGTATGATTATAATATCCATGGTTAAGCATCATTGTCATGTGATTTTTTATTGCATAATTATTTCAGATTTAATTATTTCCATATTATGTCAACTTTATGTTCTAATTGAACAATTTTTTAGTCATTATAGATGTGTTATTGTTTATATAATATTTTTTTATATTACATACCCTTACTTATCATTTGAGTTCACACATTTGTTATGTTTTATTTTTGCCCAGGATGTGAAGATGCATATTGAATGAAATCCAAAGAGAGTTGTGTATCTTATGGGGGTTTCTGATGTATTTTCTATGATGAGTTTCATTTTATGTTGTAATTTAAAACATGAATTAGAATATTGTATTCAAATATTACTAAATTAAAATATAATTTAGGATATTATGTTCTTTATTATTATTAAAAATTAATATATAAAGGCACTATGTCTTGAAAATTGGGGTATATTTCATTATAATTTAAAACAGAGTTTAATTTTATTTAAAAAATGACCAACTCAAAAAAAAAGAACAAATCATATCACCTATCATTAAAATATCTATGATAAGATAGTTAATCTTTAATAACAAGTTATCATACAAACAAATTAAAATTTGTATTAATTTCATACTCATTGAATCCCTTTCTTTATTTCATAATTATCAATTCATGGAATCATGGAAGACCATGTGAATTTCCACCAAACCTGGTATCATAATCTCTAACGAATCTAATGGAATTCAAAAAGGGTGATGAAATTTCATAGGCATTTCTATATATTTTCTATCTAAAATAAATTACCGAACATAGAAGGATAAGATACAAATAAATAAATGATATTATGACATGTAATATTAGAAATATAAGTCAGACCAGATACATTAGGATATTTAATGAATTATATCCCAAATGTGGCTCTTAATTTGATGTATGATGACTGAATTCAAAATGGTGATGAAAATATAAGTTTAAAAAAATTTATCAATATTGAATGAAACATGATCCAATAAAAACAATATCTAAACTATCATCAACTAGATGAATTCATCCCTCCTTAAATGTGAGGAAATATAGGAGATATAGTTACTTAAAAAATGAAGTGATCTCATTCTAGAGAGGTGTCAATTTTTTCAATTGGATATTTATTTCACCAAATAATTGTTCTTAGAGACTATGAATCGACAGAGGTTCCTCCATGAGAAATGGAAATCATATTAGACAAATATTGGTTAATTATATATATAAATCTAGTGATTAAGAGTTTTTTATTAGAATATTGGGGGATCAAATAAATGTGCTTGTGTTTTCTTGGAAGGGCCATATGGTGAGACAAACTATGCACCCTAACCCTGCACCCCTACAATCCAACGATTGAAAATTTCAAAATAACTCTTTTAGTTCATTAAACCATGAAGAAAATATTAAATGGAAACTATCCAAGGTGCTCATTGTTTTCTTGGATGGGTTCCCATTGTGAAAACCGTTATCTAACCACACACTACCCAGAACTCCCCCAAAACATCGTCAAAATCACCCAAATTCATTTGAGACAAATTCAAACAAATTTTTGTTAAAAAATTGATAAAAATAATTGATAAAATTTATCCACATCGTCATGATTTTTCTATATCCTAAAAAATCCTACATATGGTTTCTATATATTAAAATGACAATATGAGTCGTCTTGTATCATTACACATTTTCTATATGAACATATATTCTAATCGGTAGGCCATCAAGTGAGAGATACTTCTCAAACTACACAACCTCATGAATTAGTAAATGTATAGTATCTAGTATGTACTACCTTAAAAGTAATATCTAAATGAAAATATAAACATCATAATTTTTTTAGTGAATAGAAATTAGATAATTTTAATCCCTAATTTGGCCACATGTTTCATAAGTTTCTAGATAATTATATTAATGGATGTCACACTCCAATTTAAAAAATATATTTTGTAATTCTTAATAAATTTTTATATACATCAATTATGAGGTGGAGACTATTCTGCTAAAATAATTAAATCACAGAATCTTCACTCAAGTGAAATTGTTTAGTGGACATTGAAGTATTAGGATGTGTAGACAGTGGTAGAAGAATCCCTCTAGTGATAATAGGAAAATCATATAAGTGTTTATATATATTTATTTTGAATTAATAATTATATGTTTAAAATCTCAGTAAATCTTGGATTTTACATGTTCTATATCAATGATCTTGCAGTCATTCTATGATTTCATTAATTTTAGGGGATCATGTTTATCGTCATGGACAATGTTCCCATTCAATAAATGTATAAAATAACAAAATTATTATTGGGATATTATGAAAACATAAAAATAGGATTATGTCGTGAAATAAAGATTATCATTAACTATAGAAATTGTAATATTTTATATACTAAATATTCATATAAACCATCTCTTCAAATCTCATATTTCTTATTCGTAATATAGTGTGTACTACTGTTTAATCCATTCAATATCCCATGATTGATTATCATTTGTTTTCTCTTCTATATTATATTAGTCTTATAGAATTTTTTTCAATTTATTTAATAATGTGATATTTAATATTTTGATACGGGATTATATTTTACAACAATTAGTGTCCAAATTCTACCATCAAATAACATAGGAAACTGAGTGAATGTCAAAATTAATAGGTGTCATATTTGATATATCTATATCATTTTCCATGTCATGTTATGATTGAACATGATTCCCCTTTCATGTGGTATCATTAATAATACAATAGTTTTGTGGGATTCCCCTATCATTATTAATTTTTATTAGATATCCATGTACTATGAAGATCAGTTTCTCTCCTATAATGATGAATTCTAAATTTAAATGGGAGTTCAAATTAATCATATTATATAAAATGCTTTAATCAAATGGTTATGATAGATAATATTAATAGAAAAATTACAGAAATGAGAATATGAATATGAATATAATCTAATTCAAATTGATATTTATTATCCCTTAAATATAAATTTTATGGAATCATAGAATATTTTCAATGGGAATAAATGTGTTACAGTTCATTAAAACATGGGGGGATGTTTCATTCATGGATTTTTTTATAAAATATCATGTTAAATACAATAGATATTAATGAGTTTCTAAAAAATATGAATAAATAACATACGATGATGAAAAATATTTGATGAAACAATTGTTGTTTAGGATAATTTTATTAGATGGATATCCAGAGTAGATAATATAAATGTACTCAAAATAATTATTGAGAAGATCATATTATTGGAAGTATATTTAATTAGAAAATATATTAGGGTTTCTTTTATTTTCAACATTTTTATAGATATGGGGTAAAATGATTACTAATTTTCCAAACATTGTACAATTGATATATGCTATTTATAATGATATGAAGAAACAAATTAAAATTTTGGGGACTTGGTAGAAACATTATGTACCCCATCAAAAATTAATATTATATAGGAATTATGTTAATAACCGTATAAAATGTACAAATCAATCAGAATAAAAAATTAGAAGATAATATATGGTTAGTGAGTCTATTCAAGATGGATATTCTAGGTTCTACATAATGAAAATATTCTAATTATGGTAAAAGAAATAAGATAACATCGTTTTCATAGAAATCCCTCCATTAATATAAATAAAAAATTATTATAATTCAATTGGTTATATATGAGTATATTACTAATGGTTTCTTAGTGGTAATGTTCTGGGAGAGTTTGGGGTGATTGAATATGGTGATTCAATCAAATAAATGGTGCTCTAAGAACGCATTGAGATATATATATTTGGAAAATTTTATAATGATCATTTAGTGGATATTGTATCTCTTAAAATAAAAGGAAAATGAGAAGTTATTATTTTGATGAATGATGAGGGAGCCACCAAGATCATAAATATTATATGTATCCTTGGTCTATAGAAGAACATATTACTGTTTAATATTGAATTTATAAGGGTATGAGACATCAATTTTTTATCTTTTTAATTAATTTAACACATAGATCAATGTTGGTTCTATATAGTATAAAAGATGGGAAACTATTTTTTAATGGAAACGTACTGACAATTGAGTATTCAAGAGGGTATTTATCCAAAAAATAAATATTAATCATTTAAATATTGATCATATCATAGTGAAAATAAACCTTATTAAAATGATCATTGAAATATACTATAATTGAAATAGAATTATGAATAATCTATGTGTTATGTATATAGATAATGGTGAAACATAACTTATAAATATGACAAATTTACCTCATAAATTTTTTTGGAACTAGTCCATGATAATGTTTTCGGACCTTTATATGTTAAAAATAAATATATGACATATTGAATTTTAGCATTTACTTATTATTCAATGGGAAGTGTTTGGATATAATTTATAATTCATATGTCTAAGGGATTACATGTTTTCATTTAATGTAATTATCCTGTTGATAGGGGGTATGCATGAATGTTCAAATTCTTGTATTATGAAGATGGTAGTGATGTCAACCGATTCAACATCTATAAAATATGTAAGAAGAAAGGAATATAACACTAGAATACATATATTATAACTATATAAAAAAATTTATTTTCTTATTTATTAAATCTACAATAGGTGGATGAGGAACAATGCATGAAGATACAGAAAATTATTTTCTTGTGAATATTATAATAAATACTCATCATAGATACATACCATGTCATTATATGTCCATCGGTATTTTTTCGGTAGGAATTTAAGAGTATTTATTATTTGTAAATTTTATGATATTTAACCATCTCAAAATCATTAACACTTTGATACATGAAATTATTTCTACATAATATTCACAAAATATCATGAAAAAATAAAAATATTTTTTGGTAGGAATGTCTCTATAGAATTTACTACTAAAAATAATAATATTAAATTTCCCATTTCGTCTAATATCCATATGTTAAATTCAATGAATGGTTCTTATATATGTGTATAAAAATCAAATAAAAATTTTATTCTAAAAATATATATAAATTTCCAATTTTATTAATGTGAAACAGATGATCTAGTTTTTTTGGAGATAACTCAGATGAATAACTTTATATTCTAGAGGTGTGAAATTAAATTGATGATACAAATTGATAAAGGCTAGAAAAATTATTATTCAAGGAACCAATTATATAATTTAAATTTTATAGTAGTTTTGATAAGTATTTTACATCTAATTGAGTTGTGGAGGAAAAAAATTTATAATAAAATAGTTGTAATGTTTTGTGTTGGAATGAATTTTCATCAAATAATTAACTAATGAAAATTAAAGGGAACATAAAATTTAGCCACATGTAATGATTTCAAATAGTTAAGGTGAGAAATTTTTAATTATTTTACATAAATTAAATTAAAATGAACATGAGAGAACACTAACACACATGATAATATAATACAATAATATAATAATAATTTATATTTAAAAATGGATGATGATATAAATAATCATTTAAAACACTGTCTGGTAGAATATGGATTTCAATAGAATGAAGGTGTTGAATACTCAAAAATATTTCCATAATTAGGAATCTAAAAAAATATCCAAATATTTTCTTTAAATTATTATTTCATATTATTTCTATATTGAAAAAAGGATCAAATGAAGAACATATTTAATATTTTTTTGGATGATAATATCATTATGAAGAAACCAATAGGTTTCATGGAAAATGAGATAGAAAATTCTTATTTCTATAAAAAGACATATTATATATTTCAGGAAACATGTTAAATTAAATTTTATTTTAAATTTTATTCAATCATGTTATAGGAAATATTTTTTACATGAGAAAATGTTATTTTTATCACAAGACGAACTGAGGATGAAATAATCATTAATTTATTTTCTATAGAGATAATATACTATCAGATAGACTCTACTTATGATGAATGTAGAAAATAAAATGTTAATTTTATAGAATGTTTGAAATAATGTAACTCTTTTAAACGATTAAAATTCAATTGACGTTTATTTTTAGATATTATAGAGTCAAAAAATTTATTTTATCATATATGTACAACATTTAGATAGAGATCTAATGTTTTGTGATGAACATACATAAAATAACTTTTATCTGAAATATTCATAAACATAATGTAAACCAATATAACATGTTGATGCAAGGAATTTTGACAATGTTTCATATTCATTATATATATATTAATATTTATGTATGATTTATGTTTCACCTTATCAGACAATACTTTTGTGGTGTGGGACTTAGTTTGATTCATGCCGAATCAGAGAAAAGCATGTTAGGAAGCTTTCAAATTCTACATTTCTTATTTTAAATAAATAAATGATAAAACCTTATCATATGGGATGGATGAACCTCAATATGAATATTTTTATAATATCACTGGGGATTCAAACACCTGTATATTGATAATATGTTTTTTTAACCCATTTATAGAGAATGAAATGATGTATTTAATTGTTAAAAAATAATTTTACATTAAATAAAATGAAACTATAGTATATTTCTACACAAGATGTTGGTAAAAAATTGACAAGTAAAATCTAATAGAGAATTATTTCAGAAAAAGTAACGATAATGGAGTTATATACATAGAGAACCAATATGGAAATGATGTATAAAAAATATGGTGATTAATTTAGGGACAACAAATATTTACATAATGTATCATTTATGTTATAGTATAGAAATAGAAAAAAATTTATAACATCATAAGATTAATGGAATCTATAATATTTCCAATATTCCATCAAATTAATTAGATTAAAAAGTTTTATTGAACCATCCAACACTAGTAGGGAGTCGGTGAACAAAATATAATGAATGTATTTCTAATGTGATGTGGAATTTTTGTGGTTTCCATAAATAATACATAATGTGTGATATTGTTTTTGTAAAAAATATTTTTTTAACTTGATATTAATTCCCCAAAATATCATTCATTAAATTAATTTTTATAGATGGTAAAATATAATTTTAATAGGGGTTACAAAATACCTCTTGTGGAAATAGGACCATCATGTTTTTGTGTCTTATTATTGAATTACACTAAACTAGTACAATTATGGATGTTTGGTATATCCATGGGGTTTTAATTTAGTAACCATGATTAACAATTCATGATAAATTCCTTATAATTTTAGAGGATTAGTTTTAAAATGGCAACTAAATAGAAATCATTATATAACTATGTGGGACCCAAGTACATATTATAGTGATAATGATTATTTTGAAATAGAATAAAGAGTTATGAAAAAGTTAAATATTTACTATGGATAAAAATATCATTTATAGAGTAATTATTCAATGTAATTCTTTTAGTAATAAATTTTTTATTGTAGTAATAATGTTAGTATGGTAGTTTCATCAAGATAAAATGATTCATTTTTCTAGAAATTTTATTCAATTTTATTTTAAATATATTTATATTTATTTAGTATTATATTTTCTTGAATCTATTTTTTTCTCTTTTTGGTAGAGGATGAATTTTTTTACTTTATTAGTCAAACATTCTACATATTCCATGCACACTAAGTCCTAATATTCAAGACTTATAGATTTTTTTGTTTTTCAATTCAAGGGGCCTTAGATTTAAGAGTGTTCATTGATTTATAGATTCTCCTTATAGTGGGCTTTTTTGATATAATGGTGGACTTTGTGGTTCTTATAATTCATATCATCATTAAAATATAAATAAATAGTATATTGAGTAGTTCATACATATTCAATGGATTTCATTAATTATTGGTAACATCACTATTAGGATCAATAATCTCAATGGGTCCTTTGTAACAATTAATTAGATTCCCCTTCTTTAAAATACACATTAAATTATCGAAAATAGATATTTTATGGAATACATTATCCCTAGTCTCAAACACTATTCCCCACAAATTATTATTTTTTAAAATCACTTTTTGAATATGGTGATAATCTAATTTGTTCTAGAATATATTCGGCCTTATCCATCATTTTCTACAATCATTACTATCTTAGTATAATCCTTTCTCACAGTTCATCACAACATGTTTGAGTTATATATTTCTTCCCATATATAGATTCATATTGATCTATACATATTTATTTTTAAAAGGTAGTATTATACTATATCTTGGCAAAATAATGTTCTTAGTCCCCAAAACTATTAAAGCCCATATATAAACCTATATGTATTAGTTATATAATTTGAATGGTCCTTTCATATTGATCTCATTCTATTGGTGATATAGATCACATATTTTGGTCTATGTGTTCAATGATTTATAATATAATTGAACATTATATATCAATATAATATAGTTGATATTTTTTTATGAATATTTACCACATATCTATTATAAATAACTATATGTTTAAATACAATTATTTCCTCTAGAAAACTGAAAAATAAGGTAGTCATTTTCAGAAAATCCATGATATCACATATTCCATTATCATTATGATGTTAAATTTCATTGTTCATAATAACACCGATGGTTATTTTCAATCATATTAATTATGTATGTGTAATTGTTTAATAATTATTATAATCTTTTTCCATGACTATTAAACATTTTTGGAATACTATTTCCACTATTTTATATTATATATTATCCTTATTTATTTTATCCAAAAAATGATCTATAGAAGTCCTAAAATCATCAATTTTCATTCATGGTTTATGGAGAATGTGAAATGAATATTAATAATTGAATATAAACTTCCCTATCTTAGGATTTATCAGTTTACATAATCTTGTCCCATAAAATTAAAAATATTCTATTTTTTATTGTTAGATCTTGTATTTTAGCATTCATTATTTCTTCCACCATCATTTTTATCTCAAAAAATTATATCATTTTTTTCCTTATAATTACCATAGATATATGGTAGTGAAATAATATGATCTAAATATGTTTATTTAAATTTTTTATTATTCTTATTTATTTTTTTCCTGACTAATTATATTATCTCACATTTAATCCAAATTCTTGAAAAGAATTTAAGAGACCTTTGACTATGAACAACAACAGTTTTTTTATTTTATATATATATATATATATATATATATATTTAAAAAAAACACAAACATGTATTATTTATAAAAACATATTTTTATATTATAATCTAATTTGATTTTAATATATACTCTATTGTTTTTTGTATGTATTTATAAAATTTTTCCATTAAGATAAATATTTGGAATCATAATGGGAATGTTTTATAATGAAAACTATATATCATAAGTCTCATAACATTTCACCTATTCCATTATTATCTTATTGAATAATCTACCACATAATTATTTATAATGAGTATGATATATAATGATTTAAATAAAGAATCATTGAATATCCCAAATATTTCCCCACAAAATGGAGCTCTGGATAAAGTTGAGGTAACATTGAATTTCATTAACAACATGAATATTTATTCAATTTCATTTATCTTGAAAAATATTATTAAAAAATGATTTTTATTTGGATTTAATTTAATAATATTTATAATTTCACACAAACTGTCGACAGTACCGAGATAATATGGCTAAAGAAAAGAAAATTTATCACTTTTTTCAGACATAAATAAATCACTAGAGAATTTTAATGTTAAACCAATATCTCATACCCTATGATAACATGATCCAATAATCACACGATATCCATCTAGTAGTAACATTTAATATAATTTTCAAACAACATTTTCATTAATAGTGAATTAATCATGTTGACATACTTTCTAATTGATATTTCATGATTTTTGAATAGGTGATAATTTAATTTCTGAATATTTCATCATGATTTTTATAAAATAATAAAATTAAGCATTGATCTATTATATAATTATATCTATATTATTTTTGAGTCTGAATGGAAATACATTGAACCCATTGTTCCATATCTTTTATGAATGAAATCCAATTTGAATATAATAATTTTTCACATTTAATTTATGAAATATTAGTTTAAAATTATTATTTGATAAATATTGAGATGTATAGAGTTGATTTAAAATGTAATAAATTCATTAAGAAAGATAATTTTTTCTTATCATTTTCATGTTATGATTAGAATAATTAATACATAGGTGATTTGAGAAATCACTATAATGGATAAATACATATAAGGTACAACATATATAAAAAAATGGGTGTAAATAAAAGTGTTCCCAATTTTATTATTTTTACTTTTTCTAACTACTCTATTATAATGGGTTCTATTCAATATGAACTGTCCAACATGGTTAGTGCTATAAGTATATGATCCACAAATAACTCAAAATAATAATTAGTATGAATACAAAAAAAATCTTTATATAATAAATCATCATATTCCAATTCAATGGGAATTTTTTACAGGATAATAAATATCTTTAAAAATACATTTTTATTTGATATAATTCTTATTACGGAAAAAAAATCACTCAAATAATGTGTTTCCAATTGAATTTCATTATTATCTATGCATTTGTATTGGAATGCATGATTGATTTTAATAAAGAAATTTATATCCCCCTCTAAAACTATTTTATTCATTTTATATGAGGAATATATATACATACTAAAAATATAATTAAATTATACCATATGGATACTAGATATATTTTTTTGAAAATATCCACTAATATGAGATAATTTAGGAGGAGTTACATTTTTTTATATTAAATTCTTACACTAAATGATTTTTTTCAGGATTTACCATTATCTGTTATCATGGTGGTGATAGAAAAAATTATATAAAAAATTTATGTTAAGAATTTATTCATAAACCCATAATAAAATATTTCAGTTACTTCTAATGAGTGAGTAATATGTGTACTATTCACCATGACATTTTTTCAATTTTCCTCAGTTTAGTGGTCAGTTAAGCTCTACATCACACCCTTGAATTTATAGAACTCTAAAATAATTTATCATAAATTTATCTTTGTTTTTAGTAATGATTTATATAGTTTCTATATTATATCATGATTTAAAATTAGACACTGTCAAGATGGTCATAAAGAGCTTCCCAATCATGTAACGTATTAATTATTTTGGTCATGTCCCTTAAAAATTATTTTTATTTTTTCCCTTATTTTTTAACCCAAATAATTATACCTATCCTTTGATATATATATTAGGATTCTTCATCCAAAATTTTTAACATTTCGGTTATTAAATCATTATCCCTCTATTAATACTATCAAATAAAAGGGCATAATTAAAGGATATTCATGTAATTAATCATTTTACAAAGACTTGGGACTACAATCAACTCAATACTCTACTAGACGAAAATAGAAACCATGAAACCATTAGGATATAAAATAGTTTTATTGAATAAAATGACACCCATTATGGTATGATTTTACATGATAGAAATAGTTAAATATATAACTTCTCCATGGATGTTCATGTTGTTAACTCAATTTTTCATAGGTCCATACACAAAATTAAGAAAAATTATAAATGAATATAATCAAACATGGTATAAGAATAATAATTAAACTCATAAAATATATAAAAACAAACAAATAATTGAAAAAAATCAGTTAGCATGTATCAATGTGGAAAACAACATAGGGTAAAAAACACCTAATAATGAATATGACATTCGAGCATCATCATGGGAATGGTGATTTATCTTCTATTACAACTTCTATAAAAAAACATGAAATACACCATTTTTTAAATGTCACATCCATCTATATTATGAAAATAACATAAAACACTAAATCCAAGAGAATAATGGATTATTGATATCTCCCCAACCCTTTATTCCTAATAAGTATATATAATTTCAAATAAATTTATTTTAGAAAAAAAAATTTGGTAAAATGTTGGGAAATTTATTTATAACCCTTAAATATGACAATATATTTTTAAACAAATAATTGTTAAATATATGAATTATAGATTAAAAAATTATCTACAATTTTTTATTAATATAGAAAAACATTGTAATATTCCAAAATACATTTCATAACATTAAATTTAAATAAAATAATGAAAAATTGTTTCCATTAAATGGAGATAAAATAAAAATATAAAAAAATATTTATTGGAGTATTATCAATTGTAAAATATGATGGATATAAAATAATTTCTAAAAACGTTATTAAATAAATATATTAAACATATATATAGTTTACTAACAAATATATATTGATCATTGTAAAACAATGTAGATTAGGTGGAATGAAATGTTTTATTATAATATAATCAATCCAATTAATTTACCATATTCAGTCCATCATCATGAATAGTATGCATTATCCAATATTTCATATCCAAGGTATAAATTTCAATATAAGGGCTAATACCGCACTAGGAGCCTCTATCATATAATTATGATAAAATATTTTATAATGTGTACATGGACATCACTTTAGTTTCTCATTAACTAGCATGATATATAAAATGATGATGGGAAATCAAATGTTCAAAAATGATCATAAAAATTAGATAAACATAATAAGAACACAATCACCACCAAAAACCATTATTGAAAACACCCATGTTAATATTGAATAATAATAAAAGAATAATTTCATATAATAGTGAAAGAATTCATCATTTTAAAAACCATCCCAAATTAATATAACAATGGTATGTTTCCATCCAGGATCATTTATTTATATAGAGACAAATTATCCTTGGCTATTTCCTAAATGAAACCAATTAATGAAATTATATTTTAAAAAAATTGATATATATATAATAATACTGTTCAAATAAATAATTGTATATAATTATATATAAACATTCCACGTTAACCCTCAATTTTTTGATATATAAATTTTAATTTTTTTTCAAAACCATAAATCCATCCACTAATTCAATATTTACATTTTATTATCAATATATTATTATTGGAAACACATGGTGTGGATATTTTTATGAAAACATATTCAATAATATAATATAAAATAGAAACCACATAATATTTTTTAAAACCATGATAAATTCATATTCTATTTAAATGACTAGTGAATACTATTAATAAAATTATAAATGCATTGAAACAATGGTTTAAAATTTGATATAAACATTTTATTCATATTAATGATTCATTATTAGACTAATAAAAATAATAATATGGTTATTTCACTAATATATTTAATAATGAACCAAATGGTGGAAATAACCATTCTTAAAAAATAATAATAAAACCTAAAATATGAAAACCCCCATATGTTAATATAGACTACAATAAATGGGTCGTTATGAATATATTTTGGATTGAAATCAAATGAAATTAATGATATGAAAATATAGTTATTCATTCATGAAATTGTGTATCATGAACCTTCCTCACTAAATTGGATTTAGGTATAACCTCATTTGTGCCTCCCCACATATAATAGGATATCAACATGTTGTGAGGGTCTGAGTCCATCATTGGGGAGACTATACCATTTGTATAATTTCATAGTACGAAGAAACATTTTATATATTTTATCATGATATAAAAGTTGGTGTAACATGAAAAATCAATATTATCATAAGGAACAAATTTCATGCATTTTACTAATAATGTTCCATTTTTGGAAGAAAATAATAGTATAAGTATAATTAGATAATAATAAATGAATGGTTTTGAGAAATTATGTTGCTTATAACACTCCACCACCATTTCCATAATCCTCTTATTTTCAATCAACCACATGCCCCTTGAACATAATCAGACCACTGAGCATGAATTATACAGGTTCATTCAGGTTATACTATGGGGTATGAGAAATTAAACCATGTAGGAATCCATAAATGTAACATTAACAAATAATTTCTTGAATAATCAGCATGTTTCGTAATAATAATAAATTTGTAAGAAAATAATTATAAATGACCAGTATAGAGTAGTTGTGAGATATTAATGTGTCCACTGACCCATGAATGCACTGTCATTTTCAATATTCCAATAAGCTAATCCTGGGATTTAAGAAGTCAAGAATAAAATATACATTTCTCATATTCCCCTATTTCAATTTCTTCACGGAATCAAGTTAGATCATCACACAAGATTTATTATCCTAAATACTTTATGGGTCTGGAAACTATTCAATCGCACACCTTCTAAGAATTATTTAACACCTTCGTAAAGATATTCACAAAAAATCATATCCTCAGGTTTGGCCACCAGACTATTATGATAAAATGATTTACAAAGGCCCATCATCATCATCTTCATCAGATGTCATGTACCACCACCATATTAAGAGATAAACTTCAGATGATAGTCCACTATTCTCAGGTTAGATGAACAATCTCCATGAAATAGAAACACATATAATGTTTAGAGAATATGGGGAATGCATAATGTATCAATGCGAAATTATATTAGAAACACATAAAAATATATTAATGTAATCATTCATTGTTTTCGAAAATAATATTTACATCAATAAAACATGTGTCATCTTGTGCGCCAAAATTTATGAAAATTATACATCATTTTTTATGATGGGGAACTCATATTAAATGAATGAAATAATAAAATAACCACATATAATATTTTATTGAATAATTTATAATGTTGAGGGTTCATGTCATAGGTTTTGGTTCAAAAATAAATAAGGATTTAGTCACATTATAAATGCATGTCATGAATTTGGTATATGATTAACCTTCCTCAAGGATAATATAAAATGAATCAATTTTATGTTATTTCAAATTAGAGGAATATAATTCAATGGATTCATAGTAATTTAATGGAATTATTATGAATTCGTCATCGAATGAAGATAAATATCATGTCATTCAAATGAAACCAAAATCATCAATAATCGTTCATATAAAAATAGATTCTATAGAGAATCAAAACATACAAAAAACAAAACCTGATCATTATAGAATGGGATGCTTGGAAAAATTATTATTTGGGATAAATATATCCCCCATTAATATGCAATAATTGAATCATCAATATAATCATGAATTTACAAATAATTTCTCAATAGAATAATATTCTACAAAAGATTATTTCTCAAAAATCGGTCTAGATGATTATTCATGAACACATATATGAATAATACTTGTTTACAATGGTAAATGTAATCTCCATGAATATATAACCTCAGCATTATTGATCCACCAACTATATAGAAAGAAGTGATGAATTCCCAATCATATCAAGATGGAAATCATAGATTTGATATATATATATATATATATATATATATTCGCATCTCATCGAGATAAAGATGAAAAATGCAATGAAAAAATAATATGTTATATTTCCAAAGTGAACAAATCATTCTACTGATTATTGAGAAAAGAATGATTATTGGGGGATTTGATGAGGAAAACAGATTGAATTATATAGAAAATTTTCTATTTAGGCTTGGATTTGAGATATTAAACTGAGATCATACCATGAGGAAAAATTTATTATATGGTCCATTTAATGTACCACAGGAAAAATCATACTGGTGATCTAGTGGGCATCACTAGCTGTGGGATGTCCCTAGTGAATTCTATACATTATTCAAAAACCACCAACTAAATGATAGTGTTTTCTATATTAAGAACACCTATAAAAACACCATTGAATGGTCACTATGTTCCACCATCAAGAAGGTGGTTCTTATCTTTCTTCTTTAAAGCCACTACTTCCTCAACACATCCATCGTAAAAACTCAAACACTAATCCATAAATAATTTAAAATAAATAATTTATTTTAGAGGTTAAATAATTGTGAAAAAATTATATAAACTAAAAATATGCCATAATTATAAATAAAATTATATTTTTGTATTTTTTTAAGATTTATAACATATCAGCCTTGATAAATAATTTCTAGTGATATTATAATACGAAAAATGTTAACTATTCCAAATCAATAGACTCCAACTCCCAGCTATCCTCTCTAATCCATCTTTGATGATATAAAATCCTGAAAATTGGTATCATCATCCCATGATGTACATTCTCTATGTGATACTAAATATTCACTAGATGCTCCAAGTATTATGAACTAGGATCTATCTTAATATCCTTGTAGTCATTAAGATTTGATTTCATATAAATATTTTATATTGATAAATTACACATTAATCATTTAGTTCATACATCTACAATGGGAAGGATGATCTAGGTGGTATTCCTTGATCCTGCTGCAATGGGTGACCCAAAAGTGTCCACTGTAGTGATACACTACCATATAATACATCATTAAATGTCAATGGCCCAGTTGAAGAGTAACTATTATAAAATTATTACTCCTGAAACTGAACCCGTTGGTTTTATTATATTTTTGAAATTTGACTTATGATAGATATGACATGTAATCAATATCTTCTACATCAGCTCTAATCTCACAAAGATATCATCTATAATATTGGTTAACACAACCACAACCCCAACAACCTCATACCAAAATATTTTTTAATGACACAGATTCATGTAATCAGACTCAGAAGGTGTTATTATTGTCAAATTTTGGAGTATTTTATTTTATGTAAACGAGACCAAGGTTGTCTCAATATATATTGATCCAAAAATCAATAGTTTAGAATCCCAAAGAATATCCTCAAGTATATGAATTATTTAGTTGAATAATATATTTGTATAAAGATGGTATGTTGTGCTCAACCTCATCTGAATCACAATGTATTTTGGTCTACCCTACCAAAAATAAAATGTGAAGCTTGTTTCCTAATAAAATATAATTCTCATTGGAACTCAATTTTATTGTATGATATCACAAACATAAATCCTTCCCATTTATCCTTTTGACAATTCCTTATGAATTCACCAACAAATTAAAACATTCATCAGCTGATTAAAAACAATGATTAAACTATCATTAATATAGAGACATAATTAATCCTTGTAATTCATTGTAATATTTCTATACATCATTTCATAGCAAGGTTTACAGATATCTTATGAATCAACGCACTTTTGGTCATCATTATTATCTTAAAAAAATATTAAATATAATTTATACTAAATGTGAATTTATCTTAAGGAAAATGGGATAAATATATGGTCAGATCTAAATTAAGAAATATGAGACCATGGTTGAATACAAAATTCCAGGTTTACTACATGAAAATCCTATAATATAGATTCAAATAATTTTAAGAAAAATATATCCCTTGGGAACTTCAATTAGTTAAATGAAAATTAATTTTATTTATTTATTTATATCATAAAAATCAACTTTTTTATTATGAAATATATTATGGAAGGATCTACATGGATATCCTCATAATTAAGATATAGTTGAAGGGTGTTCTCCCACCATCTCATTAGAGAAACCAAATAAGTTGATGACAAAAAATTGGATCTAGGATGATAATGTCACAATGAAAACAATGAATAATCTTCATCACTAGTGAGAGTGTTTATTATCCTAAAATGATCAAAATACTGGTGTGAATCCTCAATTTTTGTATTCCTACCAAATTTATTAAACTGTTATTGTATAAAAAATTTATTTCTCTAGCTCCATTAAATTAATATTTTTTATGATCATATACCAAGTTTTTAAATTAAATTATTCAATTTTCTTTCACCCATGACATTCCAAATGGATTGTTTTTTGACAATTACACAAGTAAAATGATAATACACGATTTTTTTTGTGTTTTTCTCTATAATTCATCGTATAATTCACAGAAATTCCTCAAGTCTATCAATTGAACATTTCTGGGGGAAAGGGATAGATTGTACCCCTAGATTGACGGTGGATTCATGTGTGAAAAACAGAATGACGAATCAGTGTTGGATTCCTTTAAATTAAAGGATATGGGTGATTATATGAATAATTGAAATATTGGTGTGGCATTATGGAAGATAGAGTTACATGTGGTGCCTGTGGGAGTTAAAATAATGAATTAAAATTCCTTTTAAAAGAATCATAGGTATATATGTGATGAAAATATGTAGATTACTAATTTTATGGGGGGGGAGAGTTATGATATTACGATGGGAATAATGATCTAAAAACTATAACAAGATCTTACTTTATGAAAAACACATGACTACTCAACATGTATTCAGATAAACACACACCATAATAGGATTCTTTTTATTGGATCAATGATAAGTAATGTCTTATGTATGAAAAAATGTGTGGCTTGACAACACGCCCTTTATCTATCCCTAGGTAGACAAAAAATATGGCAGAGCACATGGAAAAAACCACATAAGAGAGAACCCAACAAAGCACACACCATGTATTTAGGTACATGGACTTGGATAAGAACATGAGTAGAATCCCATAAGGAAATATGTTCACTTACCAAAGTACATTTATATATCAATATTACACAGACATGTCCAGGAGTGGGGGTACTACCCCCAGTTCCGCATTCTTATTGTGTAATCCATCTACAAATTGTGTATTGCTACATGGTTAGTGACCATTATACTAAAAATAAACTACTTGGACGAAATTATGGACCATGTGTCATGTGTGTCCAGTAACATGTCATGTATCCCTTCTTCTATTTTGAGGAACGTTCATCCACTCATATATCCATAGTTTGGACCTATAATTGAGACCGCGATTAGTATACCCTAATTGTATTTATTTTTAGAATGTGATGGAGGATACCATAGTGTCTTTTTATGTGTGATGAATTAGTTTTTGGGGAGGGAGATTATTTATGCGATACATGAGGATAGATGTGATCATACGGGATCATCATATTGATCAGAGTGGAACCATTCTGTTGGGAAAGGAATAAGTCATTTCTTGACTATAGTGTGGTACCCTCAAATTGGGATAGGGCATGGGTCTTCCACCTATCAACCAAGTGGAATTCTCTTATAGAATTAGGGAAAGGATCCTGGATTATAGGTTGGAACCCTCCAGCTTCTATGGGCAAGGGTTCTCTACTCACATTTAATGTTGAACCCTCCTAATTAGATAGGGAATGTGCCCTCAAACTATCCATCGAGTTGAACCCTCCTATGAATTCCGGGTGTGGATACTCAATTAATATAGTGGAACCCTCCTAGAGAGCGGGACATGCGTCATCGATCATTGTCTTGAGTGGGACATTCATTTGGTATCATAGATTTGTTCCAAGACTATTATAGTGGAATCCTCAAGCTGGGTAGTGAATGGGTCCTCTATCTACAATTATATGTGAACACGAATTCTAGTCATGTAATGAGTCCTGGTCAAATATTAGAGTGGAACAGTCCTACTGGGTTGGGCATGGTTCCTCTACTTATTAAATGAGTGGTACCCTCTTTTTATAGTGTTGTATGGTTCATATAGGTATCTACTGAGTAGAAAATTCATATTGGTCTAGGTCATGGGTCCTCTACCAATAGACTGTGGTTCCAGAACTATGTGAAAAAAATGTTGAGGTGTGGCATGACATAGATTTCTCTTCATACAGAAGAGTAAGTTGTTGGGAATTGGTGATAGAACCCTTAGAATTGATGTCTCTCTTTACATAGAATGGTCTGGGAGAATGATATCACTCTTCTCCCCCATTTAGGTTTCATTTACATGAGAATATATATATATATATATATATATATATATTTGTGTGTGTGTGTGTGTCTGTATCAGCATAATTAGACATTGTAATAACATTTTTGGTTTGATATATCTAGTAAATAGTGTTATGTATCTTACTACTTCCCACTTCATCTTTTGGGAGTCTTAATATGTATCTTCTTGACCTGGATTCCACTAAAATGCGGAAACAATCCAGTTGGTTACTAGGCCTCAAGCTCACCTCCCGGTATGCCAGAGGTCCCCAACTAGTAGTGAGGGCCTAGGGTGAGAACGTATTAAGACTATACCCTCATATCAGAGTAATAAAATATCATAAATATCTATGTATCATATTCAATAGTATAATAGGTGTGGTTGTAGTAAATATGTTGAATATAAAAAGCTTTAATAATAAATCATATGTTGTAATATCCATAAAATCTATATATACAAAACAACACTAGTCACCCACTAGTACACCCATAAAAATATAGTAGTAAAAATTAATCTAAATGTAATAGTACATTGATCATCTATTATCTCTGATCCAGACCACATAACTAGTTTCCAGAAATTTTCTATCTTAACTAGACTGATCAAAAGAACTAAAGAGCGGTTTTTCTTGAACATGCAACCCTGGGTTTCAGCCCTATCTACAATGCAACTCATTCTCATCCATAAAATATGACATATGTTCTACACATAAACTAAGGTTTAAATGTTTGGGTGAGAAATAATCTCAAAATTCCACCATTATATGTATCTTAAAAATTATCTACTGTAAGTGTGTGAATTTTTTTTTCTCATAATCACTACAATACGAATAAAAGACATGTAAACCAAACGTGAAACCACATTCCAACCATGGGTCCACAACCCCAGTCAACTAGGAAATTTCCTCCAAGTATATTGATATCTATAAATGTATGTATGTATATTCCCATAACTATACATTCATAAATATCTATGACATTCATGCATATGTGAATCATATGTCATAAGAACCAACATAAGGAAATCCTTGGGTCAATCATCTTTTCGATATATATTTGATTTATCCCATGGCTAGATTTCCTAATCACATCAACCATATATATATATATATATAGTTAGAAGGATATCTATTAGAGTGGATCATAATCTACCACCACCATCATATTCTAGGAAATCTCTCACGATCAACTCATAACCCATGTCCAATAGTCTTCACTATCTCTTGACATTCTCCAATAAGATAATTGCGGGGTGGATCGAGACATACCACCACCATCTAAATTCTAGGGGAGATCTCACAGTCTACCCCAAACCCAGGTATGACAAAAATCAAGGATCATCTCAAGGTCTCCCTAAACAAAGGCTCTCACTGACATATGGAAAAGAAAAAAAGACCTCTCATTCATCATACTAAAAGGATATCATATTCCTTTGGAAACAAATATAGAAGCTCAAACGATATTGAAATTCAAAGCCTCAAAACCTAGATACTAAGAAGAACCTATGGTCATCCAAAAATATATATTTAATATAAAAAGTATATATCCTGGATAAATCTATAATCATCATGTAGTACCTATGGGTATAATAATAAAAAACAGAAATATCATGGATTCGAAGCCACATCATAGGAAGCATGTCCACGCATCCCAAAAGAAACAATGAAGCCTCTTGTCATTCTAAACAACCACCAACCAAAAATCACCCCAGTAACATTTCTACATCAGCAATAAACATGTTAAAAATGAAAAAAGTGTGAGGGTGGCCTGAATTCCCAACCCAACACTAGAGTGTTAGCCCCATGGGAATACAAATTTGGGACGAGATCTATGGTGAAACCCGAACACCATATATACTGAAACCTGACATATGACTCAAAGTCAATCATGAAACAGGCACCTTCTGGTCCCTCATTTTAACAACTGAGAGGAATCCAACTCAAAATCATTCAGGTAAACATGACTGATGAAATCTTAAATGGTATCCTTTACTAAAAGGGTATTGGAGGAATCCTACACGTGATCCTCAAAATGTAAACAAAGGATGCATCCTACAGAGGATCCTCTGAACAATACACAAGTACAGGGATCTGACAAGGGGCTCCTTAGATTAGAATATAATTAATGGAATCCCACATTCGATCCATGGTATTCATATAGAAGATAGAGGCATTCTACATGAGATTCCCTAGAACGAAACATATTTAGAGAAATACTATATGGTATCCTCGATAATTTCTAATCTCATTGCATAAGAGTCCATAAGGGCATGTATCATAAGAAAAACACCCTCAAAATCATAGCTAAAATGAATATTTTAAGAGAAACAGCTATGGCCCATATAAGAACATAATCACAACTAGATTGGTCCAAACACCCAATCTGTCTTTCACATTCTAGTCTCCCATTCATGAGACAAATGAATTCTATTACTTGAGAAAAAACATATTTGTTTACCTAGAATCCCAAAAACACATATTAAGAGACCTCAATATGATCCATAGGTTCCACCATGTTGATATATGTGGAGAACCACTCAGAATGGACTACTCTCAGGACCAATACATACTCAGGGGTATCAAAACACGAGAAACCCACTAAGGGATGAATATGGGATGTACATTGAGTGCCACCCTCAATTCACGATGTGTACTCATAATGTGCGACATGGGTGTGTACTCCAACTGTTTGGGGAATGTAAAAGAAATAGGTACATACCATGTAAAATGGGTACACGGCGTGTACCCAACATGGGGTACATGGTCATGTCCCTAAACTGGTCGAACCATCGATATATCCAGGCCATGTACATTTGTTGGTATCCTACCCGCACATGGTTTGTCCATGTACTCTACATGCCCATGTATCCCTACAGTAGTTTTCCTTATTGGGTACTTGGATACACAGTCGAGTACTAGTACCTATAATGTACACTCTTATACACGGAGTCCACTCCCTAAACAAAATATTCCCCACACGGTATGAAAAAAAGACATGTACCCTTGAACCAGACATCGTGTTATCAGGTTCTCCCAAATAGAAAGACCACTACATCGCCTGAAACCCCTATTTAAACCCCCCCAAATAAATAAATCAGACCACTATCAGCCACATACAATCAAAATAAGGGATGTTATTTGGTTAAAACGAATCTAGAGGGTTTTTTGTAAATGTTTAAAAATTCCTACCTTTGGGTAGAAACCACTAAATAATCACTTGATTTCTTGGTCCATGGCTATCACACACTGATCCATCTCATCAATTTCTCTAAAATGTCTCCTACCTCCCTTCCTCCCTCCCTCTATTTATCCCTCTCAATATACTCCCTTCAAAATTTGGAACATGATCCATTGGAGGGTAATATAAGAGAATAAGAATGAATAAATAAGAAAAGAAAAATAAATGGAAAACAAAGATAAAGGGGCATGGGTCGTCCCCAATGCCCAACTCAAGTTTATACCTCACTAAGGCCAAAATACCAATTCTAAAATCAATGGAAGAGATATAATATCAATCCAATTCTATATTCAATATATATTTATGCATTAACCTATGTGGAAAATTTAATATTTGGTTCGTTAAATATTATATAATAATTATTCCACTAAAATTTGAATCGCTCGAATTCCCACCAAACTCTTTGCCTAGGGTAAACACATTATTTTGGGATCAAAAGAGAGGTAAAAAAGTTATCTAATATCATATTCAATAGTAAATCAATATATTATCCCTTATAATAATATGAATTCAAAAAATTAAATTTAGGCTTAATAATATACTCCATGGAATCCTGTGTTCTTACAAACTCTCCACCCTCAACGTTATCATCTCCAAGAAGAATGTGAGAAATCTAATAGCCATGCTCTAAAGGTGAGAATATTCACAATCATGCTATCTGGACTGGCCAAATGCTAGCATCATAACATCAACAGCATCTTTCTATACTGAATACATGTTACTGATACTCATATAGTACTCCCCACCATAGGAAAACAATTATCATTATCACAAAACCCCTCTGACCTGAAATGCCAAAATCATCCATAAAAGTTCAATTGAAAACATGGTTCACTACCTCCAAAAAACTAGTGATAAACTCCACACCATGTGAATTACCTTACACTTATTCTTGAGCATAAGCTAAATAGGATTTTTCCTCAATAAGGAATTACATTTACAAAGAATAAAAAAAGACAATCATAGTTCTAACGATATCTCATCATACACATGATGAATCAAGAGAGAGAATATTTTTCTATAACATGAGTACACGATGATTCCACCAAATGAATGTACAACTACCTCCAAGGCGAGTTCACATTCTAGAAATCTTGACTAGGATTCACGCTTGGGATAATTTTCTCACGGTAACCGAAAAATTTCACAATATCACCTATACCACGAAGGGACATCCCAACCTAACAATCAAGATCAAAGCCTATGGAATTTATATAAACATTGGTCACCGAGGATCACCCTCCCACTGGCTGATTAAAATTTAAATTATACCACACACAACCATCATGTATATTTATCACCCGACTCGTACTCTAGTGAGTCGTCCATTACAGTGCTAAGCTAACCATTCTTGATAAAATGTAATTTTCATTAATCTATAAGTCCCCATGGAATTATTATTAAAAATCAAGCACCTCAATTGTTCCATGATTTATTTCATGACTACCAAATAACTAGTGTCATTCCAACCATGATAATATATCATTCTCTTTATACATTAGAAACAATGGAAATACTGGTCGATTAGGGATGCACCTGAATAGTCCCACCCATTGACGATAGTATTGGAAAATAGGTACCCAAGGATATTCATTAAAAGTTGAAGGCATGAACATGAATGTATTGAAAAACTCGAGCATCTACTATCCCTTGATCTCAAAATGAGTATAAAAATAAGCTCACTTCCAAAAAAACATGGATCAACCTCTCACATAGGATACCCATGAATGAAATATATTTCAAACAGTAAGGGTCCAAGTCAAATTAATTGAATCAATTCTTCTCACCTTGCCTTATATAATAAGCCTCAAAACTGGGAAAAATTGTATAGCCACATATCTGAAAATATAAAAACCTATAAAAATTAGGTAATGATTGCAATGATCAGTCAGAATTAATACTGAACACAAAGCCAACAAGGGTTTGATTTTCTCTGACCATCCTCATAAGAAATTGATACCTAGAGTTTATTATATAGCCACAGATGATAAACAAAATTGAAACTCTATGAGCATCTGAATACAAAAATACCCCATGGAGGTCTAGGTCCAAGAAATGTTCTCGTACCTATTAGTATTGTACTTAGTGGATTGACTAGATAACAATGACCAATGAAAAAACACCCAATAAGGTGTTCAACTGAAATTCATCGCATGCCACATCAGCCTACAATTTCACTGATCCTCTAATGCATAAGAACTAATTCATCATCCTCACAGAAAAAATTCAACATATATCAACATAAATTTACATTTGAATGATATATATATATAAGAAATACTAATTAACTATGTCTCAACCATTAGTACAATTTCACACTCTAAGGCCAATATGATGTAAATAATACATGCCAAAAATGATGACTAATTTGCCTCATGCCATTATAGGACAATAGTCAATATCCTTCTCATACCTCTTAACATTGGCCAAGATCTAGATATCTATCATTGAAATCGTAACATCAAGACCACATGTGTGTTACTCAAGGAGAAAATCATATAAAATTGTAAACTCTCATATCAAAAAACAACCTCGATATCGGGAAACATGGACTTCTTTCAAGAACAAGTGTTATCAGTGAACTAGTTTGAAATTTGTCATCGGTTATAATATATTCATAATACTATAGTCTTCCATACCCCAAATAGTAATTTACAATGAAAAAATTCCATTGATAACACTTATAAACATCACAAAATGGATTCCACAGAAATGTTTCCCCTAGCCGATTGGTTATTATTCCTCAAGAAAACCTCCCCATCCGATAGAGGATGCAGCCTAGAAGCAACAACCTCAGGTATAATATTATGGATTCTATTCTCTCATGTCATTGTATGAAAAAAAACAAAAAATATCTTAGTATTATATAAAAAAGTAAACAAACAGTATGGAGAATAAGTAAATAAGTAAAATAGAAAAATTTGTAATACTAAATGAAATTATCTAAAATCACACATAGTTATCCATATAAAAGAACAATGGACACACAATCAGCTAACAATATAGATAGAAGAGTACAAACTAACTGAAATTTAATTGTATAGGGAACTACTAATAACTCTGAGCCAGACCATGTACTAGTCAAAAAACACTATCTGACAGTACCTATCAGATCATAAGAACTCACAAACATCTCCTCTAGAGCATGGAACCGTGAGCCTCATCCCTATACACTATGAAACTTATTCTCTACATGAATAAAATACATAAGGTCTATAGTTACACTGAGGTGATGGTTCGGGGGTGTGAAATAAACTTATTTGGCCACCCCAGGAAGCAACCTATAAATTTGATGAAATAAGTGTATGCAATATCAACTATTCTCAGCTTCACTGAGACACACACAAAAAAAAGATATAATCCAAACATGAAACAACAATTAATCCTTTTGTATACAATCCAATTAAACTATTAAAGTTCCACCATGGATTTTCATATAAATAAGTGTCTGTATCGTTAGTCCCACACCTATAAATATGCACAAAGATATGATATTCATGCGTAATTGAAAAATATAACATAATAACTACAACATTCGATCATTGGCTCTATAATCCTAATCGATATATATATTATTCATCCCATGGTTGGTTTTTCTGATAACGTGAACCTTATATATTTTTAGATATTTATATATATCTTTTTTTGTTGGATTAATGTGTACCACATCCATCCAATTCCTGGAGAGCTATCATGATCTACCATTATCCTAGGAAATATATCTCACATTATATCATAACCTTCATGCATAAGATAACTATGGGTGGATCGAGATGTACCACTTCCATCAATATTCTAGGGAATATCTCATGGTATACCCCTAACTCAGGTATAACAAACATCTTGAAGATCTTAAGATCTCTCTACAAAAAGGCTCTCATGGTCCTTTGGAAAACCAAAAAATAATATATCTTGGTCATCCTACTCAATGGTTCTCATAGTCCTTTGGAAAAAAAGAATCTCATATGGTATTCTTAATGAATTTCTCAATACCCAAATACTAGAAAGCACATATGGTCATCCCAACAAAATATATGTTATGGAATATATATATATATATATATGATCAATAGCCAAGTCCCATGTAGTACAAGTTGGTATTATAGTAAATATAATCAATATGATTGATAAGAATCTGGATCCCTGGTAGCACATACGAGCATACCAAAATAAAGGAATATGCCTTAGGTCGTGATTAACAACCACCAACTAGAAATCACATCGTGTAGCATCAATAGATCCAAAATAAGCATGTGAAACATAAAAATAGAGTGAGAGAGGCCCAGATGCCCAACCAAAAACTACAGCCGCATCCCAATGGAATTACTAGATCAACATGATTTCTAAGGTGACACCCAAACACCATCTTTACACAATCCGGACATAAATATCAGATTTGGTCATGAAACGGGAACACACTGGGTCCCTCATGTCAAATAGTGAGAGGTATCCTATTTGGGATCCTTCTTGTAAACATGAGAAAATACATCCTACATGGGATCCATAACCACAAAATAAAGGGATGAATTCAACAGAGGGTCATCAAACTATAAACAATTGAGGTACCCAACACCGGATCCATGAAATGATACACAAGTACAAGGATCTAACAATGGACACCCAATATTAGCTTATAACCAATGGAATCCCTTAGGGTATCCTTGGGAAATATATAGAAGATATATTCATTCAATATGGGATCCTCTAGGATGAAACATAAGTAGAATAATCCTAAAAGGGACCCCTGATAATAAAGGGTCGCATGGCCTTGTAGGCCAAAAGGACACTTCCCGCAAGAGAAATATCTTCAAAAGAATAGCTATCAACTATAGTTTAAGAGAGATTTATCAAGTTTAATATCAGAACATTATATAAATTTATTGGCCCTAACACCTAACATAATCTTAATGTTCAATTATCTCCCACATGAGATGACTAAATTTGATTTTTTGAGTGGAAAAACTCTTCAATTACATTGTATCCCCAAAACTCTCATTGGGAGTCTTCAAAATGATCCAAGAGTTCAGCCTTCAAGATCTATAAAAAGGACCACTCATAATGGAATACTCTCAAGACCAATTATGGCATTGGGGAATGAAATCATGAAGAAAAATTCAATGAGTATAAAATGGGAAGTACATAGTGTGTCAACCTCAGTACACTACATGTATTCCTAACACGCCACACGGGCATGTATTCAAACAATACTAGATTTGTAAAAGATCCTTGTACATGGAATGTGAAATGAGTACAGGCGATATACCCAACATTGGGTATATGCAAGTGTCCCTAAAAGGCGTGGGAATCGACAGTGTTAGAAAACATACTTTTACACGACATGCTACTCACACAGGGCCAAGGCATGTACTCTGCACAGCCATGTACCCCTTCATGGGTTTGACTGGCTTTGTACTCGACTACCTAGTCGAGTAATAGTATAGGTCATGTACACTCATATCAATAGAGACATCTCCCTAAAATTCATCTTCCCAGAATGAGAAGAACACGAGAATTGTTCCCCTAAACCACATCTCATGTAATTGGGGTATCATGAATGGAAAACACTCTCAATATCCTAAAACCCCAATTTAAACACCCATATAAAAATAACAGGCTACTAGTTGAAACACACAACAATAATAAGGTACCATATTTAGAAAAAAATGAATCTAAATAGTTTCCATGGTAAATAATAAAAAATAACCTACCTTTGGGTGGAAACCACCAAATCATTGCTTGATTTCATGGTCCAAGGATTCCGTACATTGATCCAGATCATGAGAGCTTACATACCAAACCTCCATCTTTTCCTATATCCCTTTATTTCTCGCTATCCCTCTCATGTCTCATTTTGTGGTGTAGGATCCCTCATAGGGGTGCACATGATAAGTAAAAGGAAGAAAGAAAAAAAAAAGAAAAGGATATATAAAAATAAGAAAAGTGATTCGTGGTCGGCCCGACATCTAACTAAATTCTATTCCTCACCTAGTATGACGTCCCTGTTCTGGGAGCAATGGTGGGGAAAAAATATCAATAAAAGTCTCAGTTCAAATGTTATGTTCGAACTAACCATAATGAATTTTTTTATATACTAAATATTAATTAATCCAATATAATTATAATGGTTTGGATTCCCACCAAACACATATCATAGGGTAAAAACCCAATTCTAGGACCAATTGAGTGGTCAGAAACATTATTCGAGATCATCTATTTTGGGAAAGAACCATTTTACCACTCACTATAATCTCAATGTAAAAAAACCAAATTTCTACAAAAAGTATAGTCCAGAATAACACATGTCTTTCCAGATTGGTATTTCCATACTCATCCCTACATATTATTTTCATTCATGTTTCATATCTTATTCATGTGATGGATAGGTCACTAGTTAATATATATGTTTATAACGATTCTAGGTTCATTATACATCTTACAATGGTATATTCATGGATATTAAGATCAAGGATCACTCTGTATTTTTTCATTGACTTTTCTAAGGATGGGAAACCATTCTTGTTAGGTGTTTAATTTTTCAACTTTAATTTTTTAGTTTAATCTCTAACACTCTTTTTCAACATAGACATTTTATATTCATGTATATTCCCTGTACATAGATTATTATTATTATTATTTATGTGTCTTTATTTACTGACATGGTCTAGTGTATGCGTATAGATAAATTATTAAAAGGACCCCCATGATAGATTTTCTTTACCAAACATGTCTCTATAACCATTATTGTGGATGTTTTCTATGAGAATATTAGATTCATTGGATTTGGCCAAGACATATTAGTATAAGTGAATTTCATTACATTGGGTGGTTTTTAGAGTAGTCCTCTTATGATCATTTTGTTGGGACATATGGAAATATAGTCATATTGTTTCAAGTGCGATCTTTAGGCCTCGGATCCCTTGATGGTATATGTTGCCAACATATCCATTCAATACGACTCTGACTACATGATTGTCTACTCAGTATCCAAGATATATTTATAGGTATAAATATTATATGAATCATATAATGTTGAGGCATTTGAATATATATTTTGACTCGTCTCCCAATTATGTAAGCATAAATATTCTCATCTGACCATGTTATATCTTGATTAAATTTTCAAAATACCCCTATGATAAAATCTATATAGGATAACAATTCAGGATCATGATGATGATTGGAGGTGTGATGGGGATGCAATTTAGTGCCCAACCCCTTATATTCTTACTCTATATGGATTGGTTTTGGAAACTCCACTTGGTGAGAAATAGATCATACTAGAATATATAAATGAGGATGTGATCCTACTGAGAGAACTCTGCGAGTTATAGTAACATAGGCTATTGAGGTTCATTGGTATGTCATATCCCATGAATCATGGGATTGGATAGAGTTGGTGATGCTTTTATATTACCTCATATAGACAATGGATAATTGGTTGGTCTCTCAGGCAGCTAGACTTTCTATAGAGCTTCTGGGTGCTCGTGGATTATTTTTACTCATATAAATTATGTGTCAAAACCCTTTTAAGTTCTAACATCATGAATTTATTTGATGATGAGAACAACTAGTCATGTATTAACATGGATTGAATATATGATGTTCTAGAACTATATCATGAGTGAATGATAGTGATGGAGTATACTTCATGTATCAAAAACCATTTGTGGTACTACATGAACATGATCTGGGATGGTTTCTTATGGGAATGAATGTTTTAGTAGTGTATCAGCATAGATATATATTCCAATGTATCTTGTCATGCATTCCCATTAATGGTGGTGGTGTTGGAGTGTGGAATAGTGATATGTAGATTCTCATTATAAGTACTCCATGTAGATATATTTGGTAGTGGGCATCATTGGAATGGGTTTTATTTAGCTGCTAGCAGCCGCCAATTGACATTATTTCATTAAGGGAGAATATTCTAGGATCCAGCCTAGGCACAAGGTCATTGACATTCTAGAAGACCCCATAATCCTATAGAGAGATAATGTTATAATTGTGTTGGGTGATGTCACATTATATGTGATAATCTGATAAGACATGATGAGAATCACATTAATATAGATGTCAAACAACCATGATAGAGGAAAATCTATTATCAGCGATATCCGAGGAGAGGGGAGTTATACACCTAGGGAGGTAGAGCTAACATATGAGATGGTGAATCCCTATGATGATATTTTGTGGGTGGTGGTTAACATTTTCATATCCTTCCACAATAACTACTATGAACCCCATTTCAGGATACAAGATATATCGTTCAAGGCTTCAAGCAGCTGCATACAATGTATGGTTATGACCCAGTGGTTCATGAGATTATTATAGGTAAAATACATTATTATTATAATCTTTCTTAGTATTACTATAAACTGTATTGAATCATTACTTCGTCTATATACTTCAACTGTGAGAGATTTATCTCCCAATATCGGCTTTATCCTATCATATTTATCATTAAGTTCTTATGGGGAACACTTCAAATATATATTTTAACTTCCTGAATTGAGATCCATCACATTGAGGAAAGAGGTTCATATGGTAATTTTTGTCATCAAGATGGAACCCAATAAACTCATATTTGGTATGTATTTGTTTTCAATGGGATGATACCAAATTTTCTTTTACATCCTAAAATTCAATTGTCATCACATTACAAGGAATATATTCCATTTTATAGGGGGTAGAGATATCATTGAAAGGTTTGTGGTATTATAATGATGATGATTACATACCATCACCCATAAGTTAGTGAGTATATACCTTTGTGTTTATGGATATTTAGACATATAAATTCATTTAGGTACAAAATATTTCATGTACATCTTCATTGAGTATGATATGTTACTACCTCTTATGTGATATATGGAGTTTTGAATCGAATTATCCAAAAAATATAATATATTCGGAGGAATATTATATGTCCCTTGTTGATATTTTTTAATTTTAGTTCTAGTTGGAGGACCATTTAGAGAAGGGTTTTATCAGGCCTAGTGTATCCCCCTGGGAAGATCTAAAATTGTTCACAAAAAATGAGAATGTGATCAGGAAAAATTGTGAATATTATTTTTCCCTAAATTAATAAATGAAAAAAATTAACCATTTATGAGGAAGGGTTATTTATTTTATTAAATGAATTGAGTATGATGTGTCTCAAATATCGATCTACAGTCTGGATTCTTCCATTTGTTATTATGTGAGGCTGATATTATAAAGATGAAATTGTGTTGTTACAACACCCACTTTCAGTACATAGGGATTTTCATTTGATGTGATAAATAACTCTAATTTGATTATGTATTTAATGAATGTGTTATTTTAGACTTAAAAGGGTCTATTTTTGTTTTTATTCATCTAATATAATATCATATACTAGGTGTTAGAGGATAAGAGTTCAAAAGAATTCATTATGGTATATGATTTTCCTCAAGAGACCAAATTTATTGTAATGTATCAAAATTCCAGTTCAAGAATCATGAAGATAAATTTAAATGAATTTAATTTAATATATTAAATTATATTTAGACCCAATTATGGTTGATGCAATGATTTCTTATTTTCCATCCCAGATTTTTTGAGAGGTGTGCAGTTTTCATGGCTTTGTGGGGTACTAATACTTTTTTGGAGACATATCCAAGATTCTATCCCCTTTGAATACCCCTACATAGAACGATCATATGTTTTCCTTGGTAGAGATTTTATAGAGGCACTTCACGGATTCGAGTATGTGGATGATGAGTGATCAGGTTTTTAGACTACTAAAGGATGGTATGGAGTACATTTTGAATTGGGTTTTCTCAAGAGATCATCTCAGATGCATGTTGATTCACAAGGAGATTGTTCTCACATATGGGTTATGGAATATTAGAACCCAATATGTGTACTATGTGAAACAAAACATTTAGCTAGTTGCATTGTTCTTAACTGTTAGAATGTGGAGGAAATATAATTTAAGAGAGCCCTTTCTGGTTTATTAAGACCATCAGAGTATTAGGTATTTATTAAAAAATATCGAAATGAACAAGAGATAGGATATTATTTGAGATACAATATTAATATGAGATTGAGATAGTCTATACTTCTAGAAAGGGTAATGTATTTGTAGATTCTTGTAATAAGAAGTCCACGGAAATTTTGGTGCATGAGTATTTTGAGTAGTTTTCTTCATTACAACTGACTCTAGAAGATCATGAGGCTATATATTTTCATAAGTTGATGGTGATGGAACCTCATATTATCTTTTGTGTGAATGAGTCCCAGTTGTGATAGAATTAATTTGTGGTCTTTCATGACCATATATCTTTATAATATTCAAATGATGTATTTTATTCAGGAGGAAATCACATCATTTTTTTCTAGGTATGGATAGTGGTCCAGGTATTGATGTGGGAGGTGGTGATGAAAGAGTTTTAAACTTCTCCATTGGCGTTGAATATCAATGTGGGGAAGATATAAAGAACATTAGAAGCAGTTTTGGAGGGATTTCATGAGACAAAGAATTGTTGTTCATATCATAGTGCCTCAACAATCATTAGGTGATTGTTGATAAATACTTTCTGATTGGTTTTTTCATCTACTTTAGATATCACATTTGAAATGGGAAAAACCATGGAATTCGTGATATGTACAACACATATAGTGAAAATCCACGCCACCATACAGGTGATAGTTGAATGACTGATGAAGTCAACACACTTTCTCACTACCAGGGAGAATATTTAGGTATAGTTCTTGGGGCAGTTGTAATTGCTAGAGATTATATTCCATCATGGGGTTTCCTTGACGATTTTCTTTAACATTGATGTGTGGTTCATGTAAAAGTTTCTAAGTGGAATATAATTGGAATTCAAACTCTATATGTGGATGAGTTCAGCCTACCACCATTTGATATACGAGATGAATGAGTTCACTAGCCACATGTTCAGGGATATGTTGAGGGGTTGTGCATTAGATTTTTTTAGATCTAGGAGGATCACATTTCACTATTATATTTTGTATAAAATAATAAATAACACTATAGTAATTGAATGGAAACATTTTACGCCCTATATGAGAGACAATTAAGGGCACCATTATGCTAGAAAAAGATAGAAAAGGTATCTCATGTTTGTCTAGGGATTGTGAAATTGATGATGGAGAAGGTCTGTGTCATCCATGAGTGGATGCAGATAGTCTAGAGAGAGAATAAATGTTATGTATATCAATGTAGTTATCCTGTGGATATCAAATAGGGAGATCATTTTTCCATAGATTCTCCTCATAATGAGAATTATAGAGATTATTTCAGGGAGGGAAACTCTCTTTAAAGTTTCTTGGGCCATTTTAGATCATAAATTGGGTTTGTGATGTTGATTACCACCATGCCAACCCTAAAATTGGATAGGATGAACCATTTGTTCCATGGGCCAAAGCTGATGGGATACATGCATGACCTTACCCACAATTTTGACTTGAGATAGATGGATATTAATGATAGATACAATTTGTGGAGAACATAATTGATATTGAGTATCATCATAAGAGGACCTTTTATGGATAAAACACACCATTTTTATTTATGATATGGATGTACATGAGCATAAACGAGTGATCCAATGAGTGGGATAGACATATGTGGGCTCAGTATCCCTATCATGTATTATTTTGGATTTTTTGGTTGAAAAGCCTAAGGGAGGGAGTAATATAGAGAACCTTTTCATCATGTATGACTTTTGAATATTAATTTATATATTTTCAGAGTCATCTAATGAGGTGGCATGTGATTATGAGGCTCATTGTACCCAAAATTAATATTATAATAACATTAAATATATTTTATATTACAGATGGATTGTTATTAAAGAAAATTGGATAAATAATCAAAGGAATTTAGGATAAAAAAATTAGAGACCATAGTTGAATTCAAAATACGTTTTATACCATTGGTGATATCTAATATAGGCTTGAAAGGGTTGTTTGGACAATAGACGACATTGGTGGAGGGATTTAGTTAAATGAATAATTTTTATTTTTATTTTATTAAGTATCCAAAACCTACTATACTCATTAAAACAAATTATGGTTTGATCACATTAATTATATACCTAAGCATGGGATCATTGAGAGGTGTTATTTAGAAATCTCATTGGATAATCCGAATCATATGACAATGAATCTATGGATTTGGGGAGATCAATGCGCAATAAATTCAATGATGCCTCCTCATCATTAGAGAGAACAATATGAATCCTCCAAAATTCCAATTCAATGTATGAATACTCCTTTTTTTATTGATACAAAATTGATAAAAATATTTTATCATTATAAATTCTATTTTAAAATAAGTATTAAATCAAGACTTTTTGTGTTCATATTAACTATTTTTTAATTGGTTTATTAATTTTTTCTCATCCTTGATGTAAATAATTATGTTCATTTTCCATGAATTCTTGGATTAAGATAAGAAACCATTAGTTTTGTTCTTTTACCATACAAATTCTTTTAATAATTCATTTATTGGTCTATGTGGTCTTGTTAATACATTTTCATGTTATAGAGAGACTGATTGGACCCTCTGATTCATTGAGGATTTAGCAGTGATGAACAAAATGGTGAATTAGGGATATATTGAGCTGATGTTTTATATATGGGTGATTCCACTAAGTAAAAATAATCCATTTCTAGGTTTCGGACTATGAGACATGATCACAGTGCATACAGGAGTTGAACGAACCAATTAGAATTTGATTTACAACCATCATATGGCCAAAATTAATGAAAGGAATACTTTTACGTCAATTTTGGTTGGGCTGGGAGTATTATCCAATGATGAAAGTCCAGATATGGGGAAATATAAAGAAATATAACATCAATGAAAACCCTAACTAAAAAACATGTAATGTGAGGAAAAAATATTATCTAGTGCGCAATTGGCTATAGACATAGCATTTTGAGAATGTTATGGATAGAACCCCATATGGATGGCCCACAAAAAGTGTATTCATCCATGAATAAACAAGCTGTGTGGATGAGAATCTGGGTAAGACCCCATGTGGGATGACACATCCAATGATATGTCGTTTATATATGTACACAGACACAAATATGTGTATGGGAGAAACCCCATACAGAAGGATATGTTGTGTACTGAAGTTCATAAACATGGGAAGGCTTACATAGACATGTCCATGTGAATTAGTAGGGCCACATGTGGATGATTCATTCCTTGTAGTCTACTTATATTCAATGTATTCCTACACAAATAGTGATCTGTGTACCATAAGGGACATAGTTTGGAAGGTATGTAAGACCGCACACCTTGTAGGTCCATGTACATGCTTTGTTACCCATATTCCATTCAATGCAATGTTAATTATCACATATCTCAATAATTTGGACATAGATTATCGGACAAAATTACCTTATCCATGGTGTTTTTTTACATAGAATGAAATGGTGCCTCCTTTTTGGATTTTTATATATGATGTAGGCTATTTTGGGCATGATGCATATTTAGAAGTAGCTTAACGACGATACTTTTCTGAAATTGTCATTAGAGAGAATATTGTTTCACTCTATTAGAGTATATGGAATGGGTCATCTATCAACTATAATATTGTCACACTCCATCTATGATATGGCATGGTTCCTCTAAATATTTACCAAGAAGAACCATCATGAGGAGTTAGGGAATGGGCGCTCACTGACTTTGGTCAAACCATCTATATGGGCTGGGCATGTATCCTCTATCAACTATCTGAGTGCCACTATTATACTATGATATGTAGTGGGTCATATACACTTCTACTGAGTGTCACCCTACATTGGAGATAGCTAATGGGTCTTCAATTAGTATGGTTTCACCCTCAACCTATTTGGGAATGTGTCCACTATCTTCTATCCATGAGGAATCCTTATATAGTATCATAACACTGGTCCACGACTATGAGAGTGGAACCCTCCTACTATGATGGGAAATTTTCTTATATTTAATAATATATTGGAACCCTTTATCTATTTCCAGAATGGGTTATCCACTAACTATTATAGTGGAACTCTACATTTGGACTAGGAAAGGGTACGCTAACAATTACTTGAGTGGAACCCTCCTGATGGGACAAGGCTTGGGTCCTTTATATTCATTCTGAGTGGCATTGTTTTGTAGTACCAAGGTATGGTTTCTCTCCATGTACATTTTACACTAAAATATGTGTCACAATGTCATCGTGTGGTTTGACATAGTTTTCTCTTCAAAAATATATACACGATTTTCAGTGTTAGTGGTGGACCTCTAAGAATGATGTCACTCGTTACATGGGAAAGGCTGTGAGATGGATATCCCATTTAGGCCCCATTTTAATTTTTTTTGGTAATATATATATATATATATATATCAATATCATTGGAACTTTTATTCACTTCATATTGGTTGATATGTCTATCAAATCATTTCATGTCTCTCAAATATCCCCCTTCAACATTCAAGAAATCCTACTCCGTTTGTGTATACTCAACCATGTATGGGATCATCCCAATTATTTTTTGTCTTATATAGATGATGGAATGGTCTAAATCATCTAAAGAGGTTGAATGGGATACATGGTGCATTTGACCACACATTGTGGTCATATAATTGAATACAAGATCTTATCTCTCTCAAAATTTTCACATTACCCAATTTTTTTGGTTGGTACATATTTATTGTTGGAAATATTTCCACCCCCCCCCCCTTAATTTTGGAAATATAATATTGTACTCTTGTATAGTTTATATGTTTTTCTTTAGGGAAATTCTGTAGATATTTCATCTTTTTATTATAATTCATTTGTACTTCTACATTGATATGGTCAGTTGTGTGTATAGAGGAACATCTAGCAATAGAATCTCATATAAGTTTTACCATTCAGTGCTTGTTTATACTCTTGGTATATGGGGAATTCATAGGTTGGTTGCAGCTTGTGACTTGTAGGACCGGGACTTGATAATGAATCATAGGGTCATGGGTAACCCCACTAAAATAGCATCATGTTGTTCTCTCACTTGTATATCATCACATGGTGTAGATGCATCAAATCACCATGATTATGGTGTCCATTCATTTACTTATGACTAAAAGGCTTCTAGAAACAAAATATGAAGTTTCCATATTCATATTTAACCACCATAATTATCATCTAAGGTCATATCACATCATTATCACTATATAATATACTACTACACTGAACTATAGAATTACCTCGTCAGCTACTCCAAAATATATGTAGTATCTATAAATATAAAATTTATAAAAACTACATAATTATAATCCAAATTTCACCTAAGTATAAATTCACCCCTTGTTGGCTATTCAAGAATCACATTAAACTTTAGGTCAGTCACCTATCCCATAATTTCATGCTTTACAACGGAATACGAGACAAAAAATATAGAAGAAATAATCAATTCCAAATGCTCAAATGCATCCATCCATCATTAAATAAACAATCTCAATAGGCCCAAATGTTTTTTGGAAGGATTGTTAACTAGCACCTAATCTAACAATGACATATGGCTCTGATGTTTTCTAGGATGTTAAGCATCCTATATGTATATTCCATCTAAAATTCATATTTCTATAGATAATTTAATAACAGAAAATTCTTCATGATTATGTTTGAAAATGTGAATATATAATGGAGGCCCATTTGATAAGTGTAATAATAAAAACTAATCTTTGTGGATATATAATTTCAACACCTAAGAGTGTGGGATAATGATTCCTATATAAGTTTTATAGTAGGATTATTCTTCTCATTGGGTTATGAAATGATAAGACTTGTAATGTAATACATAATCATTATATATTTGTTTCACGCCTAATTCAACACGTGATCCATTGTAGTACACAATGTGATCGATCCTTGAATCAGGGAGTATCAACAATAGAGTTGCAATCACCCTCCCTTACATCTCATGAAATGATTCATCAATGTGGGTTGACCACTAAGACATATTAACCTTCTTGTATATAATTACTATATGTGATGATATATGAGATACTTTATGGATAAAATAACTATAATATATTTTTATACATAGATGGATATTGATATCAAATTCAATTTAGAGACATTTCAATGACACCAATGTCATTACATTCTATGTGCCCATAAATATTCCTATGTCAAAAAACACATTCACAAAGAACATCACCTTTTGAATAAATTTTTTAATCATTATTATCTTAGTATTAATATGATGTTCCTAAAGAGTACTCAGGATATGATCAAAATGTCTAGTTTGTTTCTCCAGTTTCATCTATAAGATAAGGATGTTGTTAAAAAACATGAATAAAGAATTAAAAATATGTGCAGATAATCATGTTCATGATATCCATGCACAGTTATGGAACTTATGTTAATCAAAATGTTAACATAAATTACTCATATAATTAGTACCGACAATGAAAAACCTTCATCTAGTTATCCTCCATTCTATCCAATACCTAGTGATATCTTGATCGAATATTAATTTTACAAAACCATTGAGATCCCATTAAATATCCCAAAATAACATCAATCCTGAAATAATTATATTTTTCAATCACCACCACAAATTTTATAATTTCATAATCTGATCAGTGTTAAAGACAACCATCCAACTTGATGGAAAAAATTATTGGTGCATCCTATGCTGATGAACACATTCGGATAATTCCCTTATGCACTATGTTCTGAAGTTGTTCATTAATATTTTTCATTTATGTCAATTCCATTCGTTAAAGGGGTTTTTAAATTGGAGGCTCTTTTAAAATTACTGTAATGTTATTGTCAACAAAAATACTATGATGATGTCATGTGATGTCTTCTAAAAATATTTCCTGATAGATATATCTGACCTATGATTATGTGAAGGGTTATACCATTGACCTTGATGAGATTGAAAGCCCCCCCCCCCTATCAGCACCATGATTATCCAAAGGTAACCCAATCCTAGTCTTATATTATCTTCTCCCATAACACACACCCCAATCATCACGAACCTCTCTCCCTTTTGTAATTTAAATGAAACCTATGTAAAATAGAAATTAATGTGATAATAGAAACCAATTAGATAATGCATTCAAATAAACACATAGATGTCTATTTTACATAGAGTCATGATGTCCCCAAAATTTCCATAACTAGAAATGCCAATAATAAATTATGAAAATTTCATAAGATGGACCAATTTTTTTTCCAGTGGAATTTATAGTTATGTAACTAAATACACAACATGATAAGTTGGTCCGGTCCACATAAACATGTTCATATTTGAAGAACTATCAAAACCACTATCAAAAAACATAGATGATAATGTTGGGTTTATATAGACCATACATTTCAATGTATATATTACCACACCACATTTAGGGGGTTCTTGGTACACTATGTACATATGTCTTTTCGCAGGGTTTACACCATTTCCATGAGATACACAACCATTATATGGCATCACCTTCTACATATACTGATGATGAATGCTATCAAATACTCAGTTACATAATCATGTATTCCATGATCATTTTTGGAATCATTAAATATAATATTAATGGAAAAAATGTTTCATATGGACTATTATTCCAATTCTCATAATAGTCACAATGTTTTCATGTAGGATCTTTTTTAGTGTCTAGTATACCCATAACTAATGTATGATAGGTAACTTTATGAGGTATCGTATAAATCCATGACATACGATAATTGAGAAACACTACACTACTACATTTCTATGGACATCCTATTCTTATTTCCAAAATATGTACTCACCATATTAGTAGGACCTCCCCCACCTGAACACTAATGGGTTGGAGAAAAAACTACATGATCCTTCTCTCAAAATTTTATTGATTATTAATGTCATGAATAAGAAATCCTTGTACAAAACTCAGTTGGTTCTCCATACATTTTATCTGATGATTGAAATTGGTTTTTTCTCAAACTTCCTAGAATTATGGAACTTTATGTTGTTCAAGAGTAATGAAAAATGCATCATCAATGTAAAATGATTATATTATTTAAAAAATAGAACCGTATGGAATATATACGAACTCATATACTTTGTATACATCAATCATATATCGAAAAGTTTCTTTGAAGAATCCGTCATTGATGTCCTCCCGGGTGAGACCATCACATTAGCCATTATATCATATAACTCCAAAAAAGCTCCTTACGGGCCCTTACCAAATGAATGTAGTATGAAACTTATTACTATATACAATAATTTCTATTTTTTCAATGATACCCCGATGTTATCCATGAAATCATCTGTAACATTCTGTACTCTAATTCCCTTAATGGATGTTTTATTACGGATATAGATTTCATATTATTTTCTAGTAACGGACCCCAATAATCCTTTATACGTGGTAATAAAATGAGTATGGTCTCCCTTCTAGAGTTTTATTAACTATTATTCAATTGGAGATGGTGTTCGAGAATGACCTATAGAACCTTACTTCATAGAATGAAGTAGAATATCGATGTTGGATCACCCTGACACACATCATCTATAAGCCCCATATTTCTTCTCTAACATGATATCTCATGAAAAATTATCAAAAATCTAAAACAATATGAATTAATTTTGGTAAACCACAATCTGTCAATTGTTTAAAATGATATTTCCATAGAAGACTTTCTATAACCCATGTAATAACTCACGTAGTACTAACTACTTTGTCTTCCATGAATGTTATTCAAATTTATATATATGAAAACAAAATAGGATGCTAGTAGTTTTCAAATAAATTCTAATAGTTATATATCATGACAGTATGTAATATAAAACAATATATAATCTATCCTGAATATATAGCACAAATAAATTTTTTATTAGAAAACAAATATACAATAAACCAGCAGGTATATATGCTCTTAGTCATGTTGCATGAACTCGCCAAATATATCATACAAATGTATCAAGAATCTAGAATATAGTAACTTCGATATCATTAAACTTTATATTTCTATGAACAGGTATAAATCGTTAACCAAGTTCTAAAAATGAATATCCATTTAATTGTGACCAAGGATAGAGTAAAATATTATTGATGGAAACTATTTTCTGAAGTAATTTTTTTATACACCAATCCGAACAACTATGTCTAAACTGTAGGTCCACATTAAAACATGCAATCCTTCTCATATGAAAGAGGATGTCAACATGAAATGTGGGATATTGTGTGATAGTGGAGATTTTATACATCTAATTTCATGTCATAAAACAAATACCTATATAAAATATTATAAAATAGCATAACCATTATGGTAAAATGTAGAAAATAAATATTGAGAACGTACACATATATAAATGGTCTGAAATAGATTCTGAATATGGAAATCGAAGCTAGAGTATCATTAAAATAATATAAGATTAAATAAAAGTTATGTAGTCCTATTTTGTTTTATCTTGTCCAAAACTATCTACAAACTCCTCTGCATATACATCAATCATGGGTCCCTTTCCCTTAATCAAATTTCTATACCTGACTTCTTCGTGTGCATCAATAGTCCAGTTCAGTTTGTTAATAAAAAACACTCCAGGAAACCAAAAATTATTCCTTAATATGAGTGGATATGAATAATAAATATATCTTATGATTATAATAAATTTGTAGAAATAATAAACATATTTACTACCGAATGATAATTTGTTCTCTATTCATGCCTCCGTGGTACCCCAACTATACAAGATTCTGCTTCATGCTAGTTGAATAATCATGTGATGTCTCAAAAGTTAAATACAAATATGCAATTATCATAATCACATCTCTTGTCTATATCAGGTAAATGAGTCAAATCAAACCCCAAACCATTTTATCCTAGCACCATTATAGGTTAATAAACATGGTAGTTGAAACCCATATATGTATTAGGTCATGATTCCAGGTCATCATTCCACTATCATGCTACCTTAGGTTTGGCCTCTATGGAATTTTGGACCTACCATATACACATATATATATTATATTCACAATTACAATATATTTTCACTCCCCTCTATTGGATCATCATCACATGATGATCCAACAATCTCAGTTTACATGAACTACCTACATGGAATGGAAACCCTGATAATCAGGAAGGAAAAAAAAGTAAATCATATAATATCATCATTAGAATATAGTAGTCACACATTACTATATGATATCATTGACAACCCTAGAATCAAAATACAATGTAAATTATCATGGATCACAAACATTATAATGATTCTCAATGTCTAAACACAAATCCATATAAATTCACCATAATTAATGGATAACCATTAAATTGAAATTATGATATATAAAAATAATGAAAATCTATATGAGAACCCAAAAAGGCCAGCAAATCCCAACAATACTTTATTTTATGAATATTCAGTTTTCAGGTAAAGGATGAATGAAACATGTTTTACCTGATGAATATGTGCCTCACATGTAGATGGTGTGTATCATGTGATCTATTTCATCATGAAATTATATATTTGGGAGAGTGTCTAATGATAATTGGATTTCATTGATTTATTTATAGAATCATGTAACTTAAAGAGTCCATGATAGGAATCAATTCCATCATATGGAAAAGGGAGGGACTCTAATTCACATTATTTATAGTTATTTAAATATGTGATAAATAAATCATCAATAAATATAGAGGATATCCTTGTCTCTATCTAACTATAATCAATAGATCAGTAATCATTTACTGGATAAGATATTCTCAATTGAATCAAGAAGAAGATGGTCTTAAGTGGACTATTCTTGAAATAAACACTAAGAATCATCACAATTCATGAGAATTATAGATCCTATTAGAGATTCATTATTCTAAAATGTATTTATCCCTTAATATACCATGAATTAATCAATGTATTAAATTTTAACCAACAATACACACTCCAGTTGGGCTCTAAGATTATTATTCATGAACAGTTACTGGGAAAACAAGAATTTTTAAGGCATATATAATCATGATCACAGAATAATTTCAAGAATCTATATCTAACATTGATATATAATTAATTAAGCAATTAATTGTTTTCATTTCAAAAAACACATATATCTATCATTCATATATTATAGTCTAAATATGTGGTAATGGAAAATCGAGCACCATTTTATAAATATCACTATAATGATGTTGATTCAAATGATTTAGAGGTTGATACATAGAGAAAATAAAATGATGAATATAACAGAAAATAATCAAATATTTACATTACATAAATTATTTTCATTATAAATCTAGTTTATTTTCTTAAATTTTTATGGGAAACAAAATAATTTATTTATTTTTTGAAATATTATAGTGAGAGTGAAAGTTATACATTTTATAAATTAAAAATTATACATCCATTGTTCAATAATTTTATACACAATATAAATGTTATGGAAAATGAATGATATGATTTTTTGATAAGTTATATAATATATTTAGATGTTGAATTTCTGGAAAATATTTCTAATATAGAGGTATATTTTTTACTAAAATGATTATTATAAGCAGTTAAAACTATTAAAGCTATCATAAATAGTTAAATATTTATTGACATCAAATAATTTATAGTATTATAAATTGAAACCCTTATTATTTTTCATTAGATGATTAAATAAACAATTTTTTTCCTTATATAAAATACAATCAATTTGATCACATGATGATGTCAAAAAATATTTTCAATAAGGTTCATAAGTAAAATAGTAGATAAATGGAAGGAAAATTTATGATAAAAAATAATGGTATGTATTTTTGAAATTTTATTTGTTTTATTCAGGTTGGATATCTGATTTTGATGTATTATGCATTAAGATTATGGAAATATGGATTTTCATGGATATTGAACTGGAAAATGAAAAATAATATTCTAATAAACATTGAAATCAAGTGTTCAAAAACATCATCAATATTTTCATTCTCATCTGACCTTTGAAATTAATAAATATATCATAATAATTAAAAAATATAATGAATATTCCATAAGAGAGGAATCCAATAGTTGTGATTAATAAAAAAATTAATATCATGTTATTGAAGAAGAAATAATTGGAATCATGCCTGTTAAAAAAGGGTATTTTATACTAAAATATTCCAAAATTAATATCAATACTAAATATTATTAAAAAATCAATAGATAATTAATAAATGAGTGTTCGTGGAGATTATTAAGTGTATGTGTTTTAATAATCATTATTATATTACATTGCTAGAATGATTTTATATCATTAATTAATATCTCAATTATTAAAAAAGAATCAATTTTTGGATAGTGGTAGAACACACAATATACAAATAATTTTCTATAACTTATTTTTTTTCCATTGAAAACATTGATGGAATGGAATATCATTAATTTATTCCTGTATATTCCTATCATTTTTATGAGGAAAAAATATATGTTTTATAGGTAATTTAATCATGATGGGAGGATGAACAAAAATTGTTTTAGGTTTATGGAAATAAATACCAATCATTATCTTTTTAATATAAAATATATTATTTGGGAAATTATTTAATAGTGTTTTACAATGTTTGTCTATTTATTAGTAGACATCTTATAGTGACAGTGATTTATATATATATATATATACATTTTTATTTTTCATTCTTTAATTTGGAAAAATGAGACCATAAAAAAAAATTCATCATAATATATTTCATAAATAAATGATTTGGGAGATTCATGATGTCTATCAATATTATATTCTACCTAGATTACTACACATCGGGATAATAAAATAGTCGATTAAAAATGAATATTTTTCTCAAATTCATATTAAAACCCATTATAATTTGTAAAATAGTATAATCAATATAATTAGAAGAACAAGTGGGTTAATACATGGATCGAGGATTCATAAATCCAACGATGATTCAATTTTATATGACATCATAATTATCATTAAAAATTAATTTTTATGCGACATATGTGTATTGGTTGTTTTTATATCGGAAATATAACCATCAAATGTTAGTATTGAATTATGAAAATCATTGGTATGAACAATAATTTACAAGGGTCATGACTATTTTTTAGTGATTTTCATATTATAAAAACATAAATGATACAGATATAATAGGGTTATTAATGGAAAAAATGTTCAAATTAATAGTTTTAATTTTAATTATTTTGGTATTTCCATTGGATTTTAATATTCTATAACTACATTAATGCATTTCATGTAAGAATTTATAACATTACATAATATTAAAAAACTCATTCAGGAAGTATTTTTACTTACAATAATGATGTTAATATTCTTTTGGATAAGCATAGATGGATATTTTATAGTTTATGTGCACAAAATCTATATTTAAATATTGTAAATATTGAGTTTTTTTCATCCCATGCAGTGGTGTTGGGATATTTCTAATCAACTAAAGTAATAATGGATGAAAAAAGGCTGAATAAATTTAACCATGGCCATAACCCAAAACCATTATATAATTATGTTTCTTCTATAGTTTTCATCATAATTTAATAATTTCGATTCTAATAAAAATAATATTCTGAAAAAATCATTGACATTTGTAGCATGTAAAATTTGATTTCCGTAGATTATAAAACGAATCAAATTTTAATTAGTAATAAATATATATATAACCTATGTTTAGAAGTACCATATTTTGGTCATGTTTTTGAAGGTTAATGTTATATTATTTTATATTATTTACATATTTTAATCATTCAAAACGCAAATCCCATTGAATATTTCTCTGATCGATTTATTTTTTATTTATGAAAGTAACAAACATATAAAAAGGATACTTATTAAGTGGGGATTAATCATTCTAATTTTTATCATTAATTGAGTCAAAATTAGTTTGTTTATAATTTTTTCCATCAAACATTGGGAATCAAATCTTTTTTACAAAATAAATGGTTGTGTCATAAAAATTGTTTTCTTATGTGTTGATTTTTTTCAATGCAAATGAATGGGAATGAATAAATAGTGGATGATGATTTATATCAGTGGTATATATTACATTCAACTAAATAAGATTAAATTAATGGAACATAATATATTAATGAAAATTATATTTATTATATAGTGGTTAAAAATATTTTAATTCAATGTCAAATTTAATATATCAGTGGATATTCTCTTTATGGTGTTCTCTTTTATGATAATAGTTTCTATATTGAAATTTTTATCATTTAGAATGAACATGAAGGATTAATTCTTCACATTTTTATATATAAAACCACATAAAAATAATATTTTAATGGTTTTACGCTCTTATGATTATAATGAATTTTTTGTATAATATTTGGACTTATGTGTCAGGTTGTGGATGAAGGGATTATTTGATTTATATTTAAGTTATCTATACCTATTATAGCGATTCCATGGAATTCCCCCAACATAAATTTTAAAATTTATTTATCACGGATATAATTAGTTAATGATTATATAATATTTTTTTTATTAATTTTTACTCATGGATAATTTCACAAAATTTCATAATAGTGATGACGCATTTATAGTGGTAAATTTTTTTTAACGATATTTTCTATTTATGAAATTCTTTATTGTATTATCTCATGTAGAGTAACCAAATTTCTTAAAAATTTACATATATATTATGAGATAAATTCATAATGATCCCTATTTTAGTATTTTTAATTACAATCAAACCAATTTAATTTTTTTTATTTATCATACTTTTAGAAAAACTCTAACAATAATGTTGAGAAAGAAATTATTGGAATATGGTTTTTAACATATAAGAGTTTAATTATTCCTATAACTAGTCTCTATATTATAAAAAATTAAATTCTCCATTTTAATTGGTCTCTAGAATCATTCCAATAACAAATATAGAATAGTTCTCTTCAAGGTGAATATGAAATCAATAGAAAAAAGAGTATTGCTTGTACTTTAAGATGAATGTGTATGATAAAATTATTATACTTGGATTCCACTAATGTCATTATTAAATTAAAATAACTAAATATTTTATACCATAATGAAAAATTATCTATTAAATCATTTAAATTGGTAAAACATCCTTTAGTAATCGAAATTAAAATTTTACTGAATATGTAATGATTTAAATAAGAAATAAATAGATATAACTATCTTTTATACTCATGAAATTTATAATTATTAAAGGTAGATTTTCATACATCATAATATAATTGGTAGAGAATAATTTTATTATGATATAAACAATCAATATAATTTTTTTTATTGTAATACTATATTTAGTGTAACGATTTCACAAAAAATATTATTCCTGGAATTTATAATTTTCATTAAATGTTATATCACCTTGATTACCTTAACTGAACATGTTGAATATTTTCTTGAATCCATTCTTGTGTAAATATAATCTAATGTGCATAATGAAAATATTACTAATTAGGAACCGTATTTACATTATCCAAAAATAATCTATCTATAAAATGTTTTGGTACTCACAAATTATTACCATCATCTAGATTTATAAAGGAACCATTAGGTACCCAATTAGTTTAAAAATAATAATACATAACATATTTTATTATAAATATTTTTAACTAAAATCATTTTCATAATTTAAATGGTTATGATATATAGGTTAACATTTTCTAAAATAATTTTTTTCCAACTCATTGTTAAAATAAATAACATAAAATTAACATCAACTTTATTTTTCTAGAATAAAAGAATAAAATATTTTTAGATATATTATATTGTATACATTGTAATTATTCAACACAGTTTTAATATATAATATTAAATTAATATCTAAATTTTACCAGGAGAAAATATCAATGGCTTCAATGCTTTTTTCATTATCAGTTTTTATATTCTTATATGTAAATATGTTGAACATATTCTTATAGAACTATAGTTAATTATATTATTAATACATTGAGTAAAATTATTATTTTTATCAACCGTGTTGTATTGTATTTCTTATTTTTTATTCAAATTACTGACATATGATATTATATAACTATGTTAAAAAGAATATAATAATTTTATTTTAGTAATATATTTTTTGTAGTAAATATTCCCATGCTTATGATTTTATTAATTACAAACCCATTAACCGCTCCAATCGTAGTTATTGTTTACTCACATGGGATCAATTATTATATTCGATGTCATTATTTCTTATTTTGGGATCTCTAAAAAAATTTCAAAATTAATCTGAGGATGACTATAACAAAATATGTTTTTGTTATTTACATGTTTTTCATTATGTGATTATATATTACACAAAAATTTATACTTATTTATATATATAATTTTATTTTTTATAATGTATTCATAAATGAAATTTAAAAAATTTAAATAGTTTTTTTTGTGATTTTACATGATACTAAAATTTTATTCAAAATATAGTACTAATGTAATAAAATACGTTGAATTTAATAGAAAATTAAATTTTTTGTCTATCTTGTTGATGATGTATTATATAATTATTAAAATAATTAATGCAGTTGTTAACATTAAATCATTTAGTATAAATTTATGTATACTTAACACAAATTATTTATTTGATTCCTTCATAATTGATCATAACTAATATGAATCATGTATAACATTATTAATCTGATTGTGTTTTATATAAAATTTATTAAAACACCATATGTATCAGAATTTAAATATAATTAAATTTTTACATCATGTCTCATTACCAAATTTAATTTTGGAATTAAGAGATTGAATAATAGATCATGAATTTACATATGTATTTTATAATTGTGTACACATATGAACATTCTGTAGAAGTTAAGAATGAAACTATTTGAGTAATAAAAAATAAAAAAAATAAAATGGTTTTGTTGAATTAATGAATATAAATCATGGTGACCTTTAAAAAAAATTGAATAAGAAATATATATTTTTTAATTAATAATGATACATTTTTTATAATATAAAAAATAGAAAGGGTATATATATAATTATAATAGAAATATAAAATGAAATTATGAATTTAATAACAAGGAAAACTCCATAGTTTGATTCAAAATATAATATTGATGTAGAATGTATTAATATTTATTTTACTATGATATGATAGGAATGATTCTTACTCTAAAATTCAATAAATAATTCTAAAATATGATAAATCTTTCATTAATGTTGAATATTATACATTAAATATTTTTCTAGATCTAATCATATTAAAAAAATATATTTTTTTATTACCTATAATTCATAGTAAAACATTTATTTTTATATTATTTTTAAAATATGTAATCCATGTTAATTTCATAATCAAAACTAAAAATATAAACATCCATATAATTTAATAGTTATTAAAAAAATTGTGAAAACACATTAAAAATGAGATTTTAAAAAACATATAATAAGAAAATATTATTTATAAAGATTATATTTATAATATAATATTAAAGATACTAACAAGATAGGGTGAAATGAATCACAAAAAAATTGAAATAAAAAAGTAAAATAACATAATAAATTTAGTGGATCTATTCATTTCTTCATATTCGTCTTTTAAAACATTCTCTACTATGAAATTGCATGATTTTTTATTACATGACACTTTAAATAAATCTAATATCTTTGATAGTTTTCCATATATGAACACCTGATTTTACCTAAAATATGAAATTTTTTTGAAATATTATTATATGACAGTAATTTCCTAGAACATGGTTTGAAAATCACAAACAGGATTATTAAAATTATAAAAAATTATGTATATAATTTTTTTTAATTTAAATTTTTTAATTAAATCTTATAAAACATGAACTCAATTTCTTTAGAATATATTTATTTTCTTCCATAATAAGACTTGGTAAAGACATTTTATAAATAATTTTTTCATTTTCCTAATATAATTTATTTTTTAGTTTTTCATATTAAACATGTGGAAAATAATATTGTTTCTGGAATCAATTAACTAATAATAACATCAGCTTTATTTTTCATATTATTTATGAAAAGTTTGATATTTTGAAAAATAGCAAAATATATAAATTTAGCAAATATGATCATTTTGATTCATTAATTCGGGAAAATATTGAATCCCATTATATTTTGATTTTTATATTAATGCTATGTATAATTATTTTATAATAATAAAATAAATTCTATTTTACATTAAAAATGTTAATTTTTTATATAATTCCTTTTTTATGCTCAGAACAACTTTTCTATAAACAAATATTTTATGTTTCATTATATATATATAAATTTAAATTATTTTTATCAAATTATATGTATATAATATTGATATTTAGATTCCATATTTTGAATTTGGAGGACTAAATTTGGTGAATATGACCCATATATATTTTTTCACTATTAATTGTAACTGTAATGGATATTTTTCATCTTTTTATTGGTGAATAAGGTAATTAAGGATATAGTTTCTGAGAATATCTATATGTATATCTAAAACATGATATCATTTTTTGATATATATTTTTTTCAACCATTAACACCAAATCCACGAATATATTGAAATTTCCTTCCATAATCCATTGATTATTACAATAATTTAAGTTTAAATAATGAATAAAAATAAAATGTTGTTCTATCTATTTATTATCACTATATTTTTAATGAATATATAAAATAGATATTCTCATATCAATATTATTATAATAATTATAAATTATTTTTTATAACATAAATTTATTTTTACATTTTAGTGATTGAAAAATTACAGTATATGCCTACACAAAATCAACACAATATTTATAAAATTAGTAGTATACGAAAATAACTAATAGAAAATGTTTTGAATTGAATAAAATTTGAATAAATTGTTTTGTTCCACCATTTTTTAGATAAATATAAAATTATCATGAAGTTATAATGAGTTATTTTTGAATTTAATCTTTATCTTGATGAGAATAATGTTAGAATATATGAATAAGGTCAAAATTAAATTAATGATATTTTGTGAAAAGAACATATATTATTAAATAATATAAAAATAAAATATATCATATAATTGTCCAAATTAATGGGTATTGTTTACCATATAATTTTTGTTCTATTTAAATTTTACATACACATTAATTGTAATATTTTAGAAACATAAAGTGTATAAAACAATGATGTTGTGGTAATTACATAAAGTATTATCATGGGACTATGACAAAGAGATAAGTGTGGAAATATCACACATACATGCTAAATTTTTATTAAATATGGGTTTTCCGACACTAAATACTCGTATAAATTAATTATATCAATTTTGAGTTTTCATTGTTGTCGATCATGGTATTGGTTTCCATTATGGGTCTTAATGTTCGCTCGAGTGGAGTCTCAACCATTACTTACCTAAAATTTTTGTTTCACAGTTTTCATTAAATTTTATCCTCATTCCCCAAACATATAAAAAAATATATCAATTTTTATCCACTTTAAATTAATATTTATTTTTTTCGATATAATAAGGTATTCCAAGGGTTCCTCTCCCATTACTTATAAAAGGACACCCATTCTCTCTGTTCATTACAAAACATTTTGAAATTTTTCTCAAAAATTCCCAAAATAATTATATTCCAAAAAATAATATAAAAATGGTATATGTACATGTATTATAATAGTACCATTCTAGGGGGATTATAATTGGGATTTAGTGGAAGTCTTCTAAAGAAGAGGAAATCAAGCTATATGACATCTTTCAATTTATTTCAACTTATAGATCCACTAAATATGAGCTACATATCATTAAATATTTAATTTAGTATCCCAAATATAGTATTATTTTATTATTACTATAGAGCATCAATTTTTAATTTTTAATTTTATCAAATTTCAAGTGAATGTATTTCATAGGCCTATGTGTGGACTATCACCTCAATGTAGAAATACAACTCATTTTCAATCTATATCATTCATTGATGTTTATTATTCTCTTAGTAATCATTATATATGTTTCTATGACAATATGTTCATTTTGTGATTATAATATCATATCTATCATCTTAACATACCATGTATTGGAAAATGAAATGATCACCCATACATATGTGTAGAAAACTACGTTTATGAAGTGTTTGGATTCATTTTTAAATTAATAGTTAAATTTATCATCCTAATAATATATTCAATTGATATATATGACACTATAGAAATAATAATATCAAATTTTCAACGGTGAATTATTAATTATCTTTTCATCATTAAATCTATCAAAATGTATAACCATTGTTCAGGAGTATGTACGATATACTATCTTCATTAACACTATAAATAATCTTTCAATATATACATTATATCGATGAATATAATTATATATAATGAATATATATTTCATTTATAACATAATTAAAATTTTTTATACTAAAAAAAAATTACCAATATACACTAACAATAACTACCAAAGCAATGTCATCTGGAAAAACAAAATGCATAACACCAGAAAATGATGATTTTAATAAGAACATATGATTATATGTCTTATTGAATTGTTATATGTTTATCATATATCATATTATATTTATGTACATGAATCATAAAAAGAATCATATTAATTATAAATTATATATATATAAATATAGAATAACTAAAAGTGTATTTCAACATCAGATGATGGATTTCATTTAAAATATCAAATTATTTTAGGATTGATTATGTTTGAAACTCAATTGAGTAAAATTATATGATAATTATGTATTAAAAGTTTTTAATTTTTCAAAATTATGTTCATTTAGATTATTAATATGATATTATAATATTTCTTCTTGTTAAGTGTACCAAAATATCAATAATTATTTTTAGAGAAACATATATTATTTCATATTTATTTGTGAAAAATATTATTCCTTGTACATGTCTTCAATATTTTTTTGAAGAATAATTTTCTATATTATCATATTAATATTTATTAAATTAATAAATATTATATAATTTTTCAAAAAATTAAAATTTTTCTTTTCATTGCTTTCTTAATGAGGTAGATTTGAAAATTTTCAAGAAAAATTAATGGAATCATTATATTAACATACATAAAAAGAATGTAATTTTACACAATCATAACCCCTTAATTATTTATTTCTTCAAATATATGTTTACTAATATCATTTCACGTAATATATTTTATTTCAAATTTATGAAATATTTAGATATTTTTTTTTGTTTCAAACTAAAAAGGGTATATTCCACATAAAATTTTCTACTGAACCTTTCATTTTTTTCAACAATTAAAAAACCACATTATATTACTAGGGATAAGATCAAATGAGACCATTTATATTCAATCTATAGATTTTTATGATGATGATGAATTTATTTTCATTATTTCTGATTAAATATATATAATTATAAATATAGATTGTATTTTGAGATTTTATTATATTAATGATTCATAATACAATGAATTTATAAGAAATGAAAGTTACAATTTGGTCCAGTTATAGATAGCCCAAAGACACAACAATAAATATCATAAAAAATATTTATAATTTCGTAATATATGGCCATTTTTTCTGAAATATCTATTTAATTGGAATGACTTATTTTTTTAGAGTATTCGATGGTTAGATTCCTGAAATCTTGATTTAGAATCCTTGATAATTTATGACTAAATTACTACATTTCAAATATTAACAATTTTTTTTAATTCAACTATTTTATACATTGATAATACATATGTATACTCTTTGATATATATTTTTTATTGAATGATGTTTTATTGATAATAAAATAATACAATGTTTACTATAACATTTTTCGAGATGATAAATCCCACTATATGTAACCCTTACTGACAATCTGAATTCACCTTTTTTTTGCTATACATTCTCTAGGATTTGGGGAATGATATTATTTATTATATTCAGTATTAGATAATTATTATTAATCCATATTTTTTATTATGTTTTCAATATAATGTTGTATAAGTGTATGTACCTAGTTTTCAATTATAGTTAAACATATGAATCCAAAATTATGAAATTTTGTGTATCTTGTACTAATACAATAAATAAATATAATATTTTTTTACTATAATTGTGTTTTTGACAACTGGAATCGGGTAAAATTTATTTGGAACCATATGAACTATAATTTATTTTTTCATATCTTAGAGGAGAATTGTGATATCCTCTTATAGTTATTGAAAAAAATCACCATTAGAAATATTTTTATTTTATTAAAAAATATTGATAATGATAATTAGATAACACTATGTGTGAAATTTTAATGTGATGTCGCATAATGGGAAAAATTAAATCAACACCAATTGTAATTTTTAGGATTATCCTCGAGTAAAATTTCAAAAATCTATTGATGCAACTGAGCAGGTAATGGCCAAATTATAGAAGATGGCTCATGTTATGATGAATAACTATGATCTTATGAAAATCATTATTATACTATATTATGATTCACCTATTACAAACCATCTCATTAATTAGATTTAGTATTCATTTAATTGAAATTCAAATCCATTGGTAGTTGTATAATAGATAAATATCACTTAAATTATATTCCTTGATTTGGATTTAATGAATGTCCAATGGTTATTATTAATGTTTATATTTTTAATTGTCATTAAGATCAATGTTATCCAATGACATATAAAACCAAATATATTTATTAAATATAAATAATATATTGGAGTGCTTTTTTTATGGAATTCATCACGAAATACTTCTAGAATAAATGATTGATTATTTATTTCATGGTCGCAAGTCGAGTCAATAAATATTAGTTTTATCAAATGATTTATAATATTATTATGTATTTTCATCTGACATCAATAAAATTAAAATTTATATCTTTCTTATATATTTAATTAAAATTAAGCCAATAAGATTTCAATTGTGATCAAAGTAAAATGGAATGTCAAAATGAATATGAAATTGTGTATTGTATTTTCATTATGTGATAATTGTGTAATGAATGACCTAGTTACATTCTTAATAGGTAAACCTGGTTTTTCTATTTTCAATAAAGGGATAATAAGGGACTTTAATGAAATGTAAATATTAATAAACTATTATCTAATTCTACAGAAATAAATATATGGGGTATTATTCAAAAAAATGTAATCAAAATCAAGGGATCATACTGGAGAAGAGCCCAATTGGATAATCCCATTGTTATGAAATTAATAAATTTGATATTGGATTTCCTAATGATGTTCTAATCATTACACTTATATCCACTCTAAAATTGAAAATTACTTATTTGATATATGTTTTATATACTCAATTACATATAATTAATTTAATATCATTATAAAATTAACACCCCAGTGATTAGATTTTGAGTTGGTAGTAAAAACATGTTAATGTATTATGATCACATATAATTTTCATAGATCCTCTACAATAGAAATTTATTGGAACACGCTTTCAAAAATACTTGTTTTGTTCCTCAACATTAATTTGATATAAATTTAGGGAATGATTGGTTCTCTCAGTGTATTTCTCATATCAATAATCTATAATGTATTGGTAAATTTTATATTCCTAGTTAAAAAATAATCCCCTATAATTATGAAGATAACCAAAAATCCTAGAAGATATTACATCCAACATATGCGTTTTTATTCACAAGGTATTTTTTTCTCTTATGGTTATTGTAAAACACAAAAATGATAATGTTTCTATCAAAAATGTTTTTTTGATGTCATTATAGAAGGGTTTTATAGTATTCCTCCAAATAATGATATTTGTTTTCAGTATAACATATACATTATGATAAATATAATACAATGATTCCATATAGAATGGCCTCAATGGAGTTGTAGGAATTGAAGAAGAAAATACAAGAGGAACAAGATAACTGATTCAATAATTTGAGTGCATCACCAAGGGAAGACCAATATTATTTCATAAGAATAATTATGGTCCGATGTATCTTTTACATAATAATTGGGAAAACAATAAAGGTCAATACTAACAAAAAGATTCATTTACCTTTATTATTCATATGTTGAAATAATTATGAGGAGAATCATATTTTTCCATAGTTCATATTTGATCTAGATATAATTAACTACAGTTAATGAAAATCGATATACTCAAAACCAAATTCTATATAATTTATATTTATTTTTAATTTATATTATTCTAAATTGGACTTTCTAATGATAAATTTATCAAAATGGATGTAATGGATAAAGTCTAAATATATTTTCTATAATAGTTGGGGGATTCATTATATATTATATTATTATATGTCCTAAGAGAAAATAATACAATGATGAACATTATATTATTGTAATGAATACATTTACAAAGGATAAAATATTTTCCAAATTTACTATGTTTGAATTTTGTCTAAAACTTTTTATAGTATTGGGTCACTTAATTATTTGTTTTGTTATTAAGATGGATCCTTATGGAATGGCCTAGAATAACCATGGAACAATAAACCAATATTTTCATAGGTATTTCGGATATTTTAGATTATTTAAATGATATATATTTTGATTATCAAAAACATCCACTATGTGTTCTCAACATGGGTAGACATCTTGTAGATAACGGATTGTGAGAAAAATTATGAGGACTAAAAGAAAAAATTAGTTAGTGTTATTATGCAATCACTACCATTTTGTAAATAATGGTCCAAGACATATTTTGATTCATCAATAATTAATATATTATAAATCTTTTTGCAGATTGATTTGGTGAACTCTAAGGCCTTTAATGAATTGATAGTAATTGTGAAAAAACATCTAACATAGACTTTTTTCTTTGATGTAATAATTATTTCATTAAATATGTAGATAAATTATATATATTTAGAATGATGTGATTTATATAAAAAAAATAATTATATAATTATATTTAAATAGTTAAGTATTAACAATATATGATGGTTGAATCTATCTAACATTATGAAAGCTCATTGCACTACCAATATGGAAAGGAGAACAAAGTGGATGATGCCCTAAATCAGAATGGAAATATTTTTTTTCCATGATTTCAATTGAAATATACATAATATTTATTGTTTTGGACACTGTATATAATGAAATTATATAGAGAGGGTGAATATCCTATCTTTCTAATGTGGATGACTAATCATCAATCCATGAGAGGATTATGATGTTCTATATTAATGAGGTGGAATTATAATATAAGTTGAGTAATCATCTTCAAATCATCATTAATCCTTTAACAAATATATGTATCATGATGTGAGTATGTAATATTTCAATACTATACATGAAAAAAGAGCTATTGGATGAATCCCATAGTTCATCTTTTTTTTATTTACCCTATATTTATAAATTAGTGTTTATATGTAAACACTTATTTTTTATTGGAAAATAGTTAAATGGATATTTAAAAGTATGTATCATTGTATCAATTGTTTCAAAAAGTTAAGAATTAAATGTAGAATCTAATGGGGTAGTTTCAACTATTAAATATTACATAATATAAAAGGAAAAACATTAACATTAATTTAATCACAAGTGTCCCCAAAATGTCTAATTTCTAAATTCTTTTAGAGTTTTTTTCAATTTCATTAAAAAAATATTTTTATTATTTTTTAAATAGATATTATTATAGCATTGTCATCATAATTAGTTATACATTAAGTGTGTATTAATTTTTTAATAGTATCAAAAAAATAATATTAAATTGGGATCCAATGATTACAATGTTGTTTTTTAGAATTATTCAGCATTCTGTAGATACATATTTGAGTTTCAATACTATTTAGCCCTCTTGAAAAGGTATTTATTATCATAGGACCATTTAAACTCTTGAAATAATCGTGATATCAAGATATATTTATTTCAATGTTATTTTTTATCAAAAATATCCTTTAATATATATTTTTAAAAAATAAAATTCTTTTAATTATTCATATGGGTCTATTAGAATCACACTAGTGTATGAATTGATGAAATACAACATTAAGGGATAATGATGGAGAAAAGAATGAAATAAGACGTGGTATTTTATGTAAATATATGGGAAGGTAATGTTGATCAACATGGATTAAAAATAAATTATTTTGAAAATTATTATACAGATATACAATTCAATGTTGTGGGTAAGGTATTCATACAAATTTATCATGCGAATTAGGTGATGTGATTTGGAATGAATGTAATGCTGAAGAGAATATGTATTGGTCTCATTGAAATTTTTATCATTGTGGGAAAGTATATTCTCTATTAGAATTTCCAAAAATTCCATCTCATATTCAACATTAGATTATTATTTTCATCATAAAGAAGAATATACAGGACAATTTACATTTATTTAACATAGAGTCCATACTGTGTATAATGGCCTAAGATTGATCTACATTAACAATACAATACATGTATGGAATACTTAATATATAACCAAAAAACACCCAAAGATAACCATATTATAGTTCCTCTGAAAACATGGAAATATAAAAATTGGTACATAATTGAGAAAAATTATCTTCTAATAGGTTATTCTTGGCTGGAACCCTTTTAACACGCATAATATATATCATATTTCTTTATAACATGGTTCAAAGGAAACATAAAAGGTGTGAGATCAAATGCTTAGTAATGGTAAATAAGGGAGACATATAAGAATAATAATGACGATAAAGGTATGAGAAGATGATCGTGAAAATACAAGAAAACACCCTTCTTATCAAAGACCATGAATAAGAATAATGACATAAAGATCGACAGTTCATACGACATGAATCATAAGGAAACTAGGAACATGATTCATTAAATAATAACATAGGAATAAAACGTTGATTATTTAAAGACACATAATAATAAAATAATTATTTCTATTGTAGTCATGTCCTAACTACCATGGTCATCATGGAAGTATGAGTTCACTTCACAAACCATACATATAGTTATAGTACACTAACATAACCATCTTGGCAGACAATGTTGTTTATGTCTATTTCATGAGAAATAAATCCATACCTAATGAATTGGTAAGATATATATGTCCCACAAATCTCATATTGAATCCTTACATATTTGTTCCACAAGTACATAATATATTTTTCATATCAAAACCCATGTAATGGAACAGGGTTCATAATAATCATTAAATGAAAACATAACCCATAGATAAGACATGGGTTTCAAAAATATTATTCCTGCATAAACCTAAACCATTTATAGAAAGAAATATAATGGATAAATTAAATCATTCCCCATGTAAAACACAGGTAACATAAAATAATATTATTTTATAATAAAAATAATTTTGAATGATCACATGAAAATAATTGGTAAATAAAATATACATTTTTCATTGAAAGACACTTTTCAGAACATAAACCGTTTTCTTTAAAAAAAATTGTACGAAAATTTATTTGAAAAATTATAAAAGAATATTTAGCAATCACATTATAACATAACACACTTCCCTGAAATAATTTTCCTTGAAAATGGTCTAATTTTATCTTTACAAATATCATGAGATGGATAATTATTAAATATTTATAAGTATCCCATTCCACATTGAAATATTTGAATAATAACCACCATTAAATAATATCATCATGAGAAGCGTAACAAATAATTAAAATAAGGATATTCCGGATATAACATTCCAAAATGGATGTATATACACCTCATAAAAACACAAGATCATAACAAAACATGTGACATAAATATGGAAAATATGGACAAAACTACTATTGGACTCATCGTCTATTAATCATGTTTTTATAATCACATATAATGTTAACCATGTTTAAAGAGTATCAAATCTTTTGTAGAGATTAATGGTTTTATTATGACTTAATTATTAGAACTTATAGTTCATACTCTCACAATAAACTAATTCAAACTCACACAAATTTTGTTTGAATCATCTAAACTATATTTGATCTTATTCAATTATTTATCATTTTATTATTTCTTAAGAATAATTAATTCTTTGAATATTACATCTTAAAATTGTATTACAAATACTTGGAAAATTATATGATATTGTAACCTTGACACCATGTCCTATACATCATAACCCTAACACCATAACCCGGACACCATAACCCGGACACCGTAACCCTGACACTGTATGTCGGACATCATGACTCAAACACAACAACCAGTTTCATATTTCATTAATTCTCTGACACTGGTTCCCTTATACAATTTCCAAGACAACATTCAACGATTTGACAAAGGACTAGACACTATTACCAAAGACACCATGATCCTCAAACCACATTTGTGCTACCGGTTCCAGATCACATTGCAACTATGGAACAATGACTATCTCCCCACTCAAAGGCAAATGAAATGAAAATGTTTCCATTTTAGACCGTTTCATGACTAACTATGACACCATTTCTAAATTACTTTTCTAATTTTTAAATTTAATTAAAATTTTATTTCTAATGGTCATATTTGAGTCATTAATAAAATTGTAATTTTTAATGTTTCATTGAATACATGTTACCTAAGAGTACGGGGTATGAGGTGTAGAAATCATGATTCCTTTCAGCTCCAACACATACAAAAAAAATTAAAATAAATTAATGAAAATCAGAGCCATAGACAAATATAGAGTTCTAATAGTGATCAGCAATTAATATAGAATAACATCCATACACTGAAGAACACAAGAAGAAATATCAATTCCTGAAGTCTAAACTAGTGTATATCAAAACCTGAAATATTATCACAACATCAACTATAACAATAAAAAGATCATCATATCATATCTGATCTAACTATATGACATAGCATGAGGCTCACTATACTCTATTTTCACAAGAGGATATTAAAATCTCATCCTCCACAACATATAATTACAGAGCCACATTGAACAACACTCCAAGCATTTCTAACTCTCATTCATCATCTTTGCTCAATTTTGTAGTATTTTTATTACTTTTCGAGTAGTTTGTGTATCTATATTAAAACACCCATTTTATCCTTCATTAAACTGAAGGATAAAAAATATCATCACTCAAATATATTTATACAACTTTTTTATCCACATATAACTGTAGAAGAGGTTTAGTGTGACCGGGTTATTTGTTTTCCAATGAAGAACTGTGGAAGAGGTCTTCTGACATGGAAAATCATGTGTACAATTGATAACACCAGTATAGGTTGTGTATCATATTTATTAATATAAACTACACAGTGAATGTTGATCCCCAATTGTAGTGGATTAGGTCATGTCCTAAGACTAAACCACTTGTTTTATCCTATTTGTGTTTCTATTTAGTCCTTCTCCCTTTCAATTTAAATCTTAGGAAACTAAAATTTACATCGATATTTAATCATGGATGATAGTTATAACAATTTTTCCTCATTATATTAGTTTCATAAGTTGATTCAATATCTCATATTGATAAAAATATTAAAAATAATCAATATTTTGAGAATCTGTTTGAATAGTTAAAGAACTACAGTCATATTATCTTGATTAACTAGGATGCCTTATTTTTAATTGGGTGAATCTTGAAATTAATATTTTTATAATAGTTTTTAATAGTAAATAAATTCACCCCCTCTTTAGTATCATACTACGACCAACATTTGGTATTATTAGACGTTTTTAAAATCACTGTTTTCAAAATATTAAATTTCCAATCGGTTTAAAATGTTTTTCATCTCATATTTTAGTTATGTTTTGAAGATATTCATATTTCTGTCAGTTATAATTTTTCAATTCATTAAATACAAAACTTATACACAATATCCTTTATGTATGGTTAATTTATTGGATGGTGATGCTACAAATAGACCTCCATTATTTTATGGAACAAATTATTAACAATAGAAAATTAAAATTAAAATGCACTAAAAAAATATTGTCTTTGAGATTTGGTCTTCAATAATATATGAATATAATATTTTGGATACTGATAGTCACATATGGGATGAACCAACTAAGACTTATGAAAATAGAAATTTAAATTCCATGAATCCCTTATGTTGTTCTCTAGTAGATGAAAATTTTAACAGAATTTATTCATGTAAAACAACCCATGAAATTTTGGATACGTTGTATGTTTCACATAAAAGAAAACATAGTGTTAACGAAATGTTATTTGACACATATACTATTAAGTATGATAACATTAAAATTAATCCTAATTGTTATAACTCTAACATGTATATAAGGATCAATGAAATAGTGAACACAATGATATCTCTGGGTATATTTGTTACTATCGAACAGCAAATCATGAAAATACTCAGATGTTTACCAAATAGATAGACAGGGGCTTCTATCTCCATTAAATAATATTTTGATATAAGAAAGCTTGTGATTATGGAGAATATAGTCATGTTAATGATGTATTATGAAAAATTTAATGTTGGCATGAAAAAGAAGATGAACCAATGAGAAAGTTAGTGGCTTTAAAAACCACTACCTCTAAGAAAAATGATATGTAAAGGATACAATATCATTCTAACACTACAAGAAATTAGGAAATATCGTTAAATAGTGATGATTAAGTGTATCAATTATCTAAAATATTTAAGGAAATTTATAGGATTAATAAATTCTTTATAAATCCTAACATCAATGGAAGATATGATCACAAGGTATACTAGATTATATATTGGAAAAGAAGTGAAAAATATAATGAAACAGTTTTTTATGAATGAAAATGAAAAGTACATGTAAAAGATGATTTTCCAATGTTGATATATATGAAGCGATATGAGGACAAAGATAAGAAGCATAAAATGGCCATGAAGGAAACATATAGTTCAACTAAAGACAGTTCATTTGACTCAAAATCATCACATGATGATAAGTCTGACAAGGCCAATATTTGTTTTATGAAAAACACATCTAAGGTATCCATAGATTCTCATGTTCATAATTTTTAATTTTCTAGAAATGAATGTAATTCTATAAATATGACAAGTGATGAACTATTTAAATACTACAACATGCTGGAAGGTACAAGAGGAAGAAAGAAAGATATATATAGATCGGTAAAGAAACAACATACTCTCACAATAAAAATTATTTCTGAACATACTACTAAAAAGAAAAAAAATTCTCAATTTCGTAAACAAAACAATGAAATAAAAATGTTTAATGTGTAATTGATTAATGATATCAAATATATTACCAATGGGAAAAAGTTTATTACATGAATACTAGGTGAATAGATAGATCATAAATACACTTATGGTATTGGATATTAGACTAGACAGAGAAACCTATATAAAACACATTTTTTAACTAAATAAGGAAAATATATTCTTCTACCTAAAAAATCAAAATTATGTAGCTAATTCATGTTCCAGAAAATATTTTTCTACCAATAGTATTTCTAGACCAAATATTTTATTTTTTTAAAATATGTTATATAATGCTTAGAGGAAACCTATAAAGAAGATGTGTGTTCCAAAAGACCTGATTACAAATGTCACTAAACCCAAACATATCTGTTTACAAAAATCAGTTTCAGTTTGATTATTTTGAAAAAAAAATATTAGAAGAGCTGTTATAAAATATTTTGGTTCTTGTAAATTTTATATTCATGACTTATGGGTGTAGATTAATCATTCATAAAAAAAATTAATAAATATTGAGGGTGGGCATGTTACTTTTGGTGGAAATTCTAAATGAAAAACAATTGGATTACGAAATAATGGTAACTCTAACTCATGTTTAATTTTTAAAGTAAATTTTGTCGATGGACTAAAATATAATATTCATTTTATTTCATAATTATGAGATAATTGATTTCATGTTAAATTTTTGAATGATAAATGTAATGTTTTTAACTCAAAAATTGAACTGATATTTTATTATTTTAGAAATGAAAATGTATATCTAGTCAACAGATATTTTTTAGTTTCTCATAATGTTTCATTCTTAATTGTATTTCAGAAAGCATCAAGGATTTGTTATAGAAGAGTATGAAAATGAAATATACATCCCCGTAGGATGTTTACAGAAAGGACTTAGTAAAAGACCTACCCAATCTTGAGTTTCCAAATGATAATGTATGTAATCCTTGTCAAAAGGGTAAACATAAAAAAAATTTATTTCAAATAATAGAATGATGTTTCAAATTCTAAACCTCTCGAGTTGGTTCACATATATTTGTTTCAATAACATATAGTTTCTAGTTTAAATATGATTCACTATGGTTATGTTCTTGTTGAGGATTATTCTAGATATACATGGACCATTCTCTTGGCTCAAAAATGAGAATAATTCTCTAATTTAACAATGTATGGTAGGACTGTAGAAATTTTTAATGGACTTATGATAAAATATATATCATGTGACCATTTCGGTGAGTTTGAAAACTATGATTTTGAATAATTCTACTCACAAAATGACTATTTTCATGACATATATTCCCTTAGTATCCCAAATCAAAATAGTGTTGTAGAAAGAAGAAATTGAACCTTAAAAGAAATTTCTAAAACCGTTCATAGTTAGTATGAATTACCTATTTACATTTTGGAGGAAGCTATAAATATCGCATTCCATATAATCAATAGAGTTTTAATTATACCTATAAATAACATAAATCTATTTTAGTTGTTGAACAATAGAAAACCCAAGGATAATGACATCATAGATTTTGGTTTCAATGTATATATTATTAATATTAGTGATTATCTTCATATGCTTTCATCCATGAGGGATGAAAGAATCATACAGGGTTTCTAATCCTTTAGTAAATCCTATAGAGTATTTATCAAAAATATAATGTTTTTGGTAGAATCTGTACATGTCAAATTTGATGAAACATATCAACATGAACCTAATACTTTTTTTAGATAATTTTGAAGATAATATTTCTAATATGGAAATTAATTAGTAATAATCAGATCATCATATGAATTAATATGTTAAAACATCTACTTCTAATAATTATGCAGATTCAAGCCATATTGAACCATAACCTATTAAAGAACCTAAAATTATTAAAAAAAAATTAGGGTTGTTAGAACTCTTATGTACATTACGTTAGATGATGTTGTTTGTGATTTTGATGAATGAACAAAAAATAGATATTCTCTTTGAAATAATGTTGAACATTGAAATTTCTTATCACAACTTGAACCTAAATACATCAATGATGTTATCATTGATGGATTTTATGCATATATCTAGTATCATGGTGAAGTAAGAACCCAAATTATATTGCATTATCTACTAAAGAATATGTGTACATATCTGATGATAGTTTATGTGCACATATTTTGTGGATGAATAACACATTTCATTACTATGGATATCTATTTATATATGTACCTATATATTGTGACAATTCAAGTGTTATTAATATTTCAAAGAGTCATGTTTCACACAATATGAAAAATCATATTGATGTAAGGAATCAATTTTGGAGTCATCATCATCATAAATTTGATATCACCTTAGAATTCATTGGAGCTAAAAATCATCATTTTTATATAATCACTAAAACATTAAATTTTGAAAAGATAAATTATATCATTCATGATTTAGGGATAACAATTATTATGTAAAAGGTTTACACTCTCAAACTACTTGTCTCACACTTAATGGTTCATCATTTATGGTTTCATTAATCATGGTTTCTGAAGTCACATTCTTGGAATTATTGTCTCATGTTCACGGTCGTACCGTTACTAACTTATACAAGGTGTCTCAATGATACAGTTGCATCATTTGGAGTCACACAATAATGATTACACTATGAAGTCCTTTGTCAGTCTCACCATAATAACTTATGCTTTTTATTTATATCTCATTTCAAAATATAGATTATTTTACTATTTTTATACTACACATTTGTGTTTGTGACATTTTTAATTCTTAAATGATAAAAACCTGATGTTCTTCACTTCTCTCTTCACTCAAGTTCTTCGTTCTTGAATCTAAAACCCTTTTCTCCCAAACATAATGTTATCCTTCAACACATTCTAATTTTCAAAACTACATTTAATGAACAGAATAAATATACCTTCTTCTTTGACTTATGATAAAAGATGGTCTCAAATGAAAGTGAAAAGTTCTATAAAGATAATGCCTTACGGACCACTAAATCAGGGCAATGTTGATTGAATTTTAGTACTAGAGAAAGAATTATATTTGAAGTGTCTTCTGACAAGTATCTTACTAATCCTGAAATTGTTATGTGAACATGTCTTGATGGAATGGTTCACTAATGAAAATTGACACATATATATGAATCTTGTTTCCAAATTTTATCAATATCATCATTTCTCTTTTGATTAAACATATGATTTTGTTGTTAGATGTTGGAGAAATAGACAACATCATACTATTTTATTCAGGTTGTGGGATTCTTATCATTAAATACTGCTTGGGGGATATTATAATGATCATTGGCAAGGAACTCCTATTCCATGTGATATTATTAACATTTATAAGGAATTGGAAAGTATAACTAGATATATGAATAGAAAAAGTCCAATTACAGTAGATTTAGATAGAGAAACAAGGTAGTTTTTTAAATTCATTCAAAATATTATTTTACAAAGGAAGGGGTATTTCACAAATTTGATGTATCAAGATGTATTTAAGATAAATATAATCAAAAATTGTCACAATATCAACATATTTAAGTACATCATTCTTCACATTAGTGTTATGATAAATATTACATCAAAATCGACCTCTCTATTTTATTTATGATTTATTTCTACAATGTTATCATAAAATGGAGTAGACACCTCAAATGAAGAATTTATTGATGATTATTATATTTTAACTCTAAGGATACACTCATAAGGATGAATCTTAACAAGAATCCTTGGAATCAATATTAGGTAGGAAGAAATGAAATACTATATGAGAACTTTAATCTAATTTAGAATCATTCAAGACCTAAAAAATTATTAACCTATTATGGAACCTAATGTGGTTTTTGAATATTAAATTGAATGATATTGAAAAGATTATGCTTCACCTAAGGATAAAACTATCTTACAAGAAGAAGATAGTAGCCTACCTATCCCACAAGCTGTTGAGGAGATAGTTTCTAGAAAACATTTTGCTGAAAAAGGGCATGTTGATGGTGTTGAGGAACATGGTGTTCCTGAGTAACATTGATAAGAACCTACTGTTGAGGAAGAACTTGTTTTTGAGGAATGAACTTCTACAGTGGAACAGTCATAAGAAGAAACTAAACCTAAATTTTTTCTTTCTACTGAAGAAATGGTGGATTACAATTTCTAGTTTTCTAAATAAGATCCTATACCAGTGAGAATAGATGAAATTTTATTAGACCAAGTGACTGATTCAATTATATCCAACACAGATGCATCTATTGGAGGGATATAAAATCCCATTTTGGAAAGTGCTCAAGATAACGATTCTATTGAGAAATCCCAATGGACACTGTGTATAAATTCCCTAGCAAGATTGATGTTTCTAACACTCAGTTAGCTTTATTGAGAGTAATTGATCAGACAAAATCCATTCAATTGAAACATATTACTGTAATTGATGTCATATATACTAAGGAACCTGAGTCTATTTCGTTTTTAGTACCTAATGATGCTCAAGAAACACCAAGATTTGTAAACTAAGTGAATTTAAATGTTTTGGGTGAATGTATGATGGCTAGTTTTGAAGAACTATTTAAATATCAACATACTCCCGAAACTCACCTATGTGAGTAGGATGCTAGCATTTTCTTGAAGACACATATATAAAAAACCCAACCAGAGATTCTATAAGAATATTTATATGTGAGAATTTATAATAATCAGCTAAGTATAGAACTTAAATATTTAAAATATGTGATTGAGGAACTGAGGAATGAATTTCAGACTGTTGAACCCTCTGTTGCTTGTTTCAGTACAGAAGATGAAGAAATAATGGCTTCAATGGTTGTGACTCTAATCCAATCTAATTCGGTCTCTATTGTTTAAAAGTTAGTTGCAAACAATTTCATGTTAGAAAATGAAGAACGAGGATTGGTATCCTTAATCAACATGTTTCTTGGTGTTTTTAAGAACTATTTTGAGGTTTTCCTCAAGTGCCTTCATGAACCCTCTAGAGTCAAATCATATCTGAATTATTATGCTAAACCTAGTCACCCATCTTATCTATCATATAATTCATTACTCATAAAGGTGATTCAATAAGTGCTTCAGTTATTAAATGTATAGTCTAGTTAGGAGAGCCTCTCCATGGTTGAACAAAACAATGATCATTTCCATGAAATGGTTTTAATGTCTTCAAAGGAAGCCGCTAAATGAATTGATGAAATTACTAAAAATGTTGATTTTTACTTCAACATGGTATATAATGATAACCAACTGACTAGTCATTTCATGTACGTTGTAAAAATTCTCAAAATTCCTCCTATGGATCAAGATTTTAAGGACGAAGAGCATAAAATGAATGAGTTCACACCTACATTGGAATAGTTTTTTTTGAAAATAAGGGTGATTTTGAAATGTCAATGAAATATGTAGGTGAAGTCATCAAGGATATTAAAGATTTGTTGAAGCCTTATTTCCATGTGCAAATCACTAGAATAGTGGCTCCTACTGCTGACCCATTGTGGTATAACTCAACCCCTTCCACCTCAAAAGCCTTTGCTTCTGCATCCATGTCTCTACTTAAGGCTCTAAGAAACATAAGACCTGTCATTCTTGAGAAATTCATTGAATGGTATTCAACCAATCTATCTCTGGAAACCACTATTTTTGAAGGATTACCTCTTCCCTCTATCAAAATTGGCTCAACCCCTTCTACCACTTCTCCTACTCCACATGTGGTTGCTCTTGATGATTCTACCATGGTAAATAAAAAAGGATGGCCCAAAAGAGAATTTAAGGATTTCTATTTGATAGCGATGTTTTTTATTTTTCATTATGCTTATTTCTCTTTATCTTTCTATCCAATACACTGTGCACAATTGGTTTATTTTTTCTCCTTACCATTGTTCATCCATAATATTTTTTCATTCGTATATTATTTGTGTTAATATTGAACGAGGGAGAATAAAAAACACATTTTAATTAAGATTAAATACCATTATTTGTGATCATCAAAATGGGGGAGATTTTTTCCTCCTAATGATTTAATCATGTTTAAATGCTCACAAATCCTGTTAACCATGTTTAACCTATCAAAAATATTGTGGAGAGAATTTTTGTTTCCTTGTGATTTAATGCATAAAACATATGGTTTAAACACTCAAATGATCCAAACTGACTCTCTCACAAGTCATGTTTGAATCTTGTAAACATTAATTGATCTTGTTTTATTTTTTTCATTATAATAATGCGTAATTCTAATTAAAATTTTTAATTTTACTTATGAAGACAGATTTATAGATACTTGTCTATGTCTATGAAACAATATCTATGCCACCGAAACAAAAAAAACCTAACCCTAACACTGTAACCATGACACCATAACCCTGACACCATGACTCAGACACCATAACTGATTTTAGATTTCATTAATTCTATGACACTGGTTCCTTGATACTATCTCAAATAAATCATTCAATGTATTGAAAATGGACTAGACATTGGTACATGATAAACCATGATCATAAAACTACATTTGTGCTTCGAATTCCAAATATCAATGCAATTGTGGCACTGTGACTATCTCATCGCTCAATGGAAAATGAGAAGACACCATTTCCATGTGACACTACTGCATGACTATGTGTGACACTATTACTTAATCAATTTTCTATTTTTTCAGTTTAAATTAATAATTATTTATAACAGTAATATTTTTGTATTTTAATGACACTGACATAAATATAGTTTCATTTTAGGAATGTCACCTAAGATTATAAGGAATGAGTTATAGAAACCATGATTCATGCCGGCTCCCACAGATGCACCCAAAATAAAATTAAACACACGAGACTCTAAGCCACGTATAGAGGGAGAGAGTTTGAAAAGTTAACTGCATGAATGATAGAATAACATCCATACACTGAAGAAAATGTGAATAACTATCGATTTATAATAGTTGAACTACAATAGATCAGAACCTCAATAATTATCATAGTAAAAACACTAACAATAACAACAGATGCAGAACACATCTCAACGAACTGGAAACTAGATCATGAGACTCACGATAATTTGTTTTCAAAAGAGAACTCAAAAATCACATCTTCATCATCATATAAGTCCAAAGAATCATTGAACAAAACTCAAAGGATTTCAAAAACTCTTTAATCAACATTGATCTATTGTGTGATATTTTTATTACTTATCAAGCAGTGTGTGTATCTATATTAAAACACACACTATCTCATTTATTAAACTAGAGGATACAAGATATCCTCATATCAATATTTTAATAAACCTTGTTTATCGATATAGAAGAGGTCTTTTGGGCCCATGTTCTTTGTTTTTCCATAAATAATAGTGTATGATTTCTAGAACCATGATTTTTCTATGTAATGTTGTTAACCTCGATCCATGGTGTGGATCATTTATATTAATATAATCATCATAGTGGTTAGTGATCACCAAGTAGAGTGGATTATGTCTCTTCATGAGACTGAACTACTTTTTTTATCCATTGTGTACTTCTATTTACACATTATATATTTTAATTTATATCACTAAAAACTAAATTTTTCTTTAATAGATAGTCTTGTATACTAGTTATATCTATTTTACCTTTTTATAGTAGTTTCAAAAGTTGTATCAATATCTCATATTGATAATACAAAAAATTAGTCAATATTTTAAGATGATTTTTGAATAATAAAACTAGTATTATCTTATTTATTTGATTAAATTGCATGTTTTAATTTTAATTGGGAGAATCTGAAAATTAATCTTTTTAATAGAAATTTTTATAATAACTCAATTCACCACCTCTTGAGTGTCATACTCAAACAAACACCTACCATACTCACAAGGTAACTTTTGAACCAAAAACCCCATGGAATATATATAATAATATTGATATCCAAATGTCGTTAAATAAAATTATAAATTTTATAGAATTCATTCATGGATATTATGTACACCACACAAAAGAAATTAACGGTGAATAAGGCTTGCATCTCACGGAAATAAAATGTTAGATGAAATATCCTTACCTTGATAATTGGCTCTATTCATTGTCTTAAAAAACTAATGTATAATAATTATATGTTTTTTATTCAACTATCAAAAAAAATTCTTATATATGATACCATATGCAATTTACATAATTCATTATATTAACTGTTTATTATTTACTCGATGTTAAAATTACGTATTGGGTGTTATTTTCTTTATTAATAATATGTGTTGGACTTATTATTCTCGATTATCATGATTTAATTATATACAAAATATAAAAAATGTAATAAATATTAAATATATTCAATATATAAGTATTTATAATAACTTATATTAATAAAAAAGTAACATTGTTCAAGACGACGGTATGTTTTACGTCTGTATAAAAGTTATTTTCATTTTTTTGCCTTAAAAAAACAAATGTAAATGAAATGTATGTAAATAGATATAAAAAATATCATTAAATTAGACTTAATATTTTATTTATATCATATATATTTAATAAAATAATCCATAATACATTCCTTGTGATGTGTGAATCAGTCTCATCTCTTTGAGGAGGCGGTAGTGAAAATGTTGAAAAACAAGGATATCCTATATCCAAAATATAGAAATGATTATTGTATGTTTAATATATAATTTATCGAATCATAAATACATTACTAATATAATATATATATATATATAACATAAAACCATATTTTCCATCAAAATTACCAATGATGATGGTTGGTAATGTAATATTGAACAACATCATTTTAGGATGATGTAATTCACCGTACAGAATAATGGTGTGTTCATTACCCATTAAAAGGTTGCGTGTTTAAGTATAGGTAGATCCATTAATATAAGAAATGAATTATATTGAGGATAATGTAGTTATTATTTAAAAAAATTAAAAAATTATTGGGTTCATGGAAGTAATAGACCAAAAATATTCATTGATGTACATTTCCTCTTATTTGGGTTTCTCTTTGAAATTTTCATATAATTACTTCGTCAGTTTGTTATATACCAAAATAATGAGTTCTAGGATAAAGGGAAAGGAGTTGGTAGGCGTTTTGTATATAGCTTTAGTGATAAAAATAGAATTAGAGGTGTGAAACACATGGAGAGGATCCCTTTTATAATTTATTGGTGGGGCACTCAAGGAATCTCCTAAAGTATAAAATTAAAATATATTAATTTTTTAATTATAATTAATTAAAAATTATTTCATGGAAAATATAGTATTATTATGGCTCAAAATAATATTATTCAATAAATTTTAAAAATTTTACGTTATACTATTACACTTATCTTTTGGGTCTAACCCTTATTTAAGCCGTTCAACTTTAACCACGACAACTTGGCGTATTTCTCTTTAGGGTCCATGTAGTCACAATAATCTTCCATGGAAAAATGAATTGGGTCATTTAGGATGATCCAAACATTATTCCAGTAATTTTTTTCTAATATTATTTAATTATTAATTTTATATCATTGATTAAAATAGTACTTTTTCTATTGTATCATTTATGTCAGTTTGGATACAATTCATAATTTATCATCAAAATAATATCATATTAACATGATTAAGTCATGAAAAAACATATAAAATCTAAAATATATTTCATATGACTCTATAAAATTCATGTATCGGCTAAATTACTGAAAATAATATTTTTTTTTCTTTTTAAAATCATTTCATAAATCATTATATTAGTTAAGAAATTATAATAAAATCATTTTGTTGCCATTTAATTTAATTATCTTATCACTAAAAATATTAATAAATTATCACGATATAAATAAATATTTTTAGATTTAAAATATATATTTATAGTAAAACTTATCTTCTATATATTCAGATATTAAAAAGGGTACTTTTAATAAAAATATGAGTATGACATCTTTGTATTTACTTTAAATAAAATATTATAAATTTACTAATAACACCCAATTGGATTCCAAATGACATATTTTACACACAAGAATGATTTTTCAAAAAAAAACATCATAAAATTTTAGAACATGTTTTAGGGGAATTTAATAATATTTATAATATTATTCATACCTTTAATTACATGAATTTTAGTTAACCATAGTAATAATTTTTTTACTAAAGTTTATATTCATATATTCCATATTTAAAAGGATAATATTTGATAAATTTTTTAATATATGATTCAAAATATGAAATCCAGCTCTAAAAACGCAATACACATAATTCACAAAAATTATTTCAAAATTAATCCCATCAACGGATCGAGAATGATGGTTTGGAAACTAAAAAAATTAAAAATTTTGGATAATTTTTATAACCAAATTAAATTTGAATTTGATTCTAAGGACCCGTATTTTATTAACTGATAAAAATATGACTTAGTGATAAATTTAATCCAATAAAATATCTAATCATACAAGATAAATTATTTTATTGAAAAACAAGTTTTCCGTAAAAATTTATTATTTTTCACTAGTCACGAAAACATGAAACATATCATGACAATATGATAAATAAATCGCAATTAAATTTTCATATTGTTATTTAATATAATATATTTATTTTTACATTTAAAATATATAAAAGTATCAATATTAAGATTTAAAATGTGTTATTTGTTAAAAGGATGTAAAATTGCACATTTTGAAAACATAGGCTTTTAAATATTAGATTGAGTTAGTTTTTATCTTATAATTACATATTATACTCTAGGATTATCAAAAATATTTGATAGAATATATAAATTTTACATTTATTTAATATCATTGATTATAATTATATAATTTAATTTATTAATAAAAAACAATTTTGACAGTATAAAAATAAATAAATTTCATTTATAATCAATTGGTTTATATTTTCATTTCTATTGAATTGATAACGAATGAATTATTTTTATAATACATATATTTTAATATCATTGTTAATAATACTCATAACCAAACAATTAACATCTAGTTTATATATTACTATATTATGTGATAATATTTTAATAATATGGTATTGTTCTGTAAAACTAAATGTTTCATGTAATGCATGTTATTGAAGTAACCTGACCCTGTGTGTAACAGAAGACAAGAAAATTGTTCTCAATAAATAATGATTATATTATGTTGAATGTACTACAATAATATCTTGGTGATGCGTATAACTAAAAAAACATAGTGTTTTTTGTGTTAGAATATCTATATTCATTATTTTGGGAAAATAAAAATATCGAAAATATTAAAATATTTCAAGAAAATATTTCAAAAATCACATTGTGTTATAGTTCAGGTGAAAAAACATAATTTTTTTATTATCATTTATTGAATATTACGAATAATATAGATAATTTACAATGTGTAAACACCACTAAAATTATAATTGTTTTTTTAAACGTCATAAAATTTAGGAATATATATTGGAAATTGAGGATGTAGTGAGGCAGTCGTATTCTCATTTTTTTAATTAGAGAAAAGAAACACTACTAGAAAATTTATTATAAGGTGGTATACTATACCACCCATATATTTTATGAAATATGTTACTTTTAAAACATATAATTTATTAAACCCCTTTGGATAAATTTGACAATAATAATAAGAGAATCTTGATAAACTAATGAAATGTCATTATATTACAATTATCACCTAAGAAGTTGATTAGTCTTTATGAATATGAATAATCTAAATATGAAATGTTTTATTTATTATTTTACTTGATTTAAATGTATTCATTATATATTATGAAATAAGTACATAATTTCCATAAAAGATATTTTATGAATAAATATTTTTCATTTCTCAAATTTGTTTTATATTTCATTATTTTTTATGAATATACAAAATAATTTCTTACAATATTAGAAAGGAAATTTTATTATTGGTATATAATAGGTTTAATCCAAAAAATAAAATTATATTTGGTCAATTTTTGTTAATTTTTTTTTAAATGAATGATTTTCCAATGAATAGTAAAAAATTATAATTTTCAAAGATAATAATTTTAGTTTGTTAAATAATGTTTTATAAAAATCATACTCTATTTATAATTTGATATTAAGTAGACATGTGATTAACTTGACCTATAATACACTAAATATTTCCTTTTTTAATCAAAAATATTAATGATTTTCTTATAAGATAATTGTATTCTTTAAAAAATATTTCTCAGAATATATTTTTTCAATGAGTATTATAAATTTATATAAAAATTGATTTCTACATGTTCTATAAAATTTAATATGTAAAAATTTATTCTAAATTAGAAATCATGACTTTTAAATTTTCTAAATATTTCCAATTTTTTTTAATTATGAATAAGAACTGTATTAAATACTAATAACCTCTTTAAGGGTAAATAGAGTAATTCAGCTTAAAAAGCTATACGGACCAAAAGTCAAACTAACAATTGAGTCCATTTTTTTGAATAATAGTTTTCTTCCATGATAAAAAATTGTTCAATTTTTTAAAATTTATTTTTATTTTCCTTTCAAATTAACTAATATATATTTTTTATATTGATTCAACAAAATATAACTCTCTTTGTAGAAATTTCTCTAATATTTTTTATCAAAGATAAAAAAGGAAAAAAAGTTTATATATAAATGTTTATTTGAAATAAGAATTATTTTTCCTTGGTAATTCCTTTTTATTTTAAATAAATATATCAAATATGTTAAATTCTTATGCAACAAATGAACTAATATTTTTCCAATTAAAATTCAAATAAATAAATTTATTTTAGAAATATTAAAATAAATAAAATTTAGTTGAATTATTGTGTTTTATTAGAAATATATATAAATATGAAAAATTGGATATGTTATCAATTTTTATATTTTAATTTCATCCGTTGAATTATTACAATAATTTCAATTTGAATTAATATTATCAAAAACAAAATTAATTAATTTTTTTTCAAAATAATTTATAATTAAATTAAATAATAATTTAAAAAATATATATTTTCTAGGATTATGGAATATGGTTGAGGATATCATCCATTATCCAATTATGGGTATCATGTACTTTTCTTTTGACAATATTTACATTTATAATCTAAAAATAAATGATGTCGTGGTTATTTCCAAAATGGTTAATTGGGGATTGAAACAAAAAAAGATAAGATTGAAATCGACACCAATATTAGTAAAACATTTATTGCATAATATTATCTCAACTTATCCATATATAATATTATAATAAAGTAATTTTTCATCCACATGAACCTAAAAATGAGTTTATATTAATTAAATAAATTATTTAATTCTATTGGGGACCCTCCCCTCACATATAAAATAAAACCCCTTATTAGTTTTCATGACACCACTTAATGAAATATACATATCCATATGTGAAAAAATTATCTTTTAGACTCCCTATATAGGAATTATATTTTCTAGAAATTTTAATTGAACATGGCATGGGTCATTATGAAGTGATCTAAATGAGGATTAGTGAAAAGATGTAATCATCCTACCAAATATATTTCAATATATTTATTCATCTAAAAATATAAATATATGGTATTCTTCATAAAATAATAAATTATTTATCTTAAATATAAGTAAGTTTCATTTATATTATTTATCTCTCATTATCCTCTCCATTCTAGATCAAATGGGAAGTGGTATAATCGCAAGTGTATATGTGTGGACTACCCCACCATGTAGAGATAAAATTCATTTTAAAATACCATATTTAATGGATTATTATTATAATTAGAATAATCTATATAAATAGAATTTATGACAAAATATTTATTCTACATTTATAATAATAAATAAATCATCTAACCTTCCCAACCTTTGGAAAATGACAATGTAGGTATTGGGTATATACGGACGTCCATTTCCATAAAGATATGTGAATCATTTTTCATATCCTATATACCTAGACTGAAATAAAAATGGAAATAATAAATATAAATGAAAAATATAATATTATTTTTATTATTTAAAGGTTAATTGTAATTTTCTTCTCATTCATCCCATCTATCAAAAAGTAAAAATTGTTTTCATGTGTAAGTTGGAAATATTATCTCCATTAATAGTGTAATTAATTTTTATATTTATACCTTCTATAAGATGAACATAATATATATATATATATATTTAATATATATTATATTCATATTATGATTATAATTTTGTAGAATAAGGAATCATGAATAATGTAAAAGGGCCATAACTATGGAACTAAATTACCTAAGAAAAATTCTATTCATATTTATAAATGAAAATATAAATAAGAAAATGGTAATAAATTTGTAATTTAACTGATATAAATTGATCATATATGATATATTAAATATTTATATTATATTTTACCAGTGGTGGTGTAACATCTATCCCCACCCCATTGGTTATGACTGGTGATAGGAAATAAAAGTCCCTAGGTGAACTATTATGAAAACAATACTCTAACTATGAATTACATAATGCCCCCATGAACCCCCCCCCCCCCTCACAAGTATCATTCATATTTGGAAAAACCGTGAACCAAATATAAAAAACACTTATGTTACACATTACATGGTTTATATTAGATAGCTATACAATTTGGACAAACTGGGCACCTAACCATTTACTTACCTAATGTCTTCTTCCTTTAGTTGCACGGTTTCATGGATGGTGCATCACAGTTTCCACTAATCGCTCTCAAACTATATAAATCATGAAAATCCCAAAAACACGTCCAAACTCTCCAAAATTTCCCAAATATAAAAAATAATTATTTTACTTATAATAAATAATTAAATGGACAATTACATAAATATATGTGTTTTATATTCTCCCCACCATTGGTCTTTCCATTCTCAAAAAGTTAAAAATCACACATTTCTTAAATGTATTTAGGCCATTATGCCAATATTTCCATTTCCCATTTCTATGATTCTTCCTAAATCTGAACAAGTTTCCATATACCAATATGATAATTGTGACATTACAATAAATTAAATTCACATTCATATGCACAATATTTACTGGCTCATGAACTAATGTTGAATCAAGCTCTAGGATAAATGTATCCCACTAAATCATAGGGTCAGGGTTTAGCTAGTGAATTTTTCATTAAAAACATAAACCCCATAATTCACTAAGGTTAACCTTTGTGGAAATTACAACTAATATTCCACCTCACCACCCTATTCATGTATCCATAAAGGGGATATTTATCAAGGTGATAACTTTTCCTACCTGAAAAAATGAGGTTGCCCAAATCTTAGAGAGATTATCAATAACACTATACCACTTATCTCTAATGACAACATATATCGACGATGATGCACATAAAATTTTTGATTACTATGAGCCATCTAAAAATCCTTCATGATCATCATAAACATCCATATTGTCTCTTGGAAAAGGAATGGTCGAACTAGAGATGTAAAAACTCTTTCTACCAAAAAATGGAGAATGAAATTGATTCACATACCATGCTTCAAAAAGAGACATATATATATTAAGGTGTAATAATTGTTGTTATTCAATAACTCCACTAATGCTATTTGATCTTATTAGAATCTACTATAAACCATTAAAATGCCTTATGCATTCCATCCAACATTTGGATCATCCTTTTGTATTTTCAATCCACCTGAGGATGATATGATATACTAATAGTTAACAGAGCCCAAAGGTATTTATTGTGTGGATTATTAGAAGAATTAAATAAATTAGGGATCATGATAAGACAATATCATAACTAATAATCCATTCCTCTTTACTAATTATCTAATATAAATTTTGGACAAGTCCTTCACAATATGAAATTCATGAATAAGGATGAAATGTGTTGACATTGTGAGTTGATCCACCATTATCCATATGGATTATTATTTCCAAAAAATCCTTCGGATACCTATCACAAATTCCACCTATATATTCTCCCATTTCCATAGAGTAATTTTCAATTAATATACCCTACTATGTAGTTTTGGTCTTCTATCTAAACATGTTATCATGTTATGGATATCACAAAAAACATGGCCACTCGTTTTCATTCCAACACAGAAAATTATTTCTTTCATTGGTTTATAAATATTCTATATTCTATGATGATCATACCTTAATGAATGATGGAAAATATTAAGATATTTTTCATGATAATCAATATGTATGACCATTCAATATCTAAACCACAAAAACTAAACTTCCATCTATCCCTTTGAACATAGTGGTTTCCCCACAATTATGTTATGACCATATAGACAAAAATTAAAAATCAAATGCTTATGGATTTTTAACCATGTCACCCAAATTTTTATATGATTAAACTAGAATAAAAACCACAAAACTAAATTTCTCTTCAAAATCCATTCTCATGTTAGAAATAACCAACATCAACATCCACTGATCTAAATCTTAATTTTACAACGAACCATATGATGTTCTTCCTATTAAATCTTTCACAAAATTTCCATTATCCAGTGTATACTTAAATTCAATGTAGAAAATTTTTGTATAATAAATATATCATATTTCTATCATATCCAAATCCCTTTATGATTAAATAATTTTAATGACCTTATGATATATAAAAATTTATAATTTAACCAAAAATAGATAATTATTATATGTTTTTAGAGAATAGCGTATAAAAACAAATTATATATCATTTTTTTTTATTTTATCTCATAAAACCATAAATTTAATGATCCATAAGAAAACAATGGTCTCCATACATGATAAAACATCCCAACTTAGATCATGATTGATCACAATAAGCCACATACACTTGTCATGATTCTAGAAATATAGAGACTAGTTTTTATGTAGGTTGAATATTATACTCTTGAAAACAAATTTACATTACTTTTTCAGTTGGAATATAACAATTTTCATTACGAATAACATCATTGGTGAATCAATTCATAAAAAAAATAGTGAACAATGATTCAATAATAAGAAACAAAACAATTTATATTTCATTTCTTAAAGATAGTTTTTGTGTATTCCTAACAATTAGAGCAAATATATATTATTTATCACAAAAACACTTATTTTAAAGTATAAATAAAAAATGAATACTTATTTTTTCAAAAAAAATCATTGATACTTTTGCATGTAAACGATGATCTCTAAAAATAAAAAATAATATAATTAAGTGTTTCCCATGTTAATACTTTATCCTAGAATACCCCAACAAGTCATCCAAAAACACAACCACAACCGAATATAGATACCCTTAAATATTTGATACATTAAGTCCATATGGGCTATAGGTGAATGAGAATGAGTAATATGAAAAACCACATACTCGTAATGGCTTTATAGAATACTAAAATATTTTCTCAATATATATCCCTTATGAACATGCAATTGGTAATATAGTAAATGAATATTAATTTTTGAGTACCACTTGGCTCCTGTTAATTGATCGAATATAATTTTAATGCATGTATGTTGATGAAGAATCATTATCATAACATTTTTAATCTTAACATAATCCAAAAATAGACAAATAGTTCCATCAAACTTTTTCAAAAACAAGATTGTGGCTTTCCATGGAGATGTAATCTAATGAATGAACCATTTTCATTATATATTTTCAAAATGAAAATTCAATTTCTTTTACATTTTATGTTTCAAATTTTCAGGTAGAATTGAGATTGGTCCAGTTATTGGAAATTGATTACACATAAAATACACCACTCTTGTGGGTAAAAATTATGAGTTATTATCGGGAATAAAATCCCAAAGTTGGTCAAAATTTTATGGAAACCCACATTCCTAGTTTTGATCTCGAGATGCCAATATCAATGCTGCAAACTGGTATGAGATTATTCCAACCATAGGTGAAAACATTCTTTTTTCAAATTTTATAACATTTGCATCACCTCAAATAATATTCTTAACACCATCAATATTTTTAATACAAACCCTTATTGTTCAAAAATTAATGTGATATTTTTGAATAATAAACCAATCCATAGTAGGATGATGTCATAGAAATACATTTTCATAACATTGAAATCCAACATCAATTCAACCAAATAAATTGATATACATCATTATTTTAACAAAAAATGTTCAATATTCTCTTTATCCACGAGTTTTTTGATGATACAATATAGAATTCATCATATCAACATTACACACCAAATGATCAAAAACATGTGATGAAATTAATAAATGAGATTCACGTATATGAAATAGTGTTTTCATAAGGGTAGAATTGAATATGATTTTACCTCTCAACATTGATGGTCTAGATTGATCAACAAAAATTATATTACTAGGTCCATACATTTTATTACATGCTACACTCTAGACATTGTTAACATGTATATATTTTACTAGTTTAGGAGTCATCGTATTCCTAGAATCACTATGGATTCCATGATTCTACTTATGATAGGTATTATTCTTTCCTCATTCCTTCAAAGAATATGACATTTGAAAAACAAGATATGTGTCCTAAGAACCCACCCTTGGAGAACATCGACAACAAATATCACGATTTCAAACATGGTTCCAATTATGGAATGCTCTACTCGATGTCATGAAATCTCTATAAATGTGATTAATGAAACCACACCGATTAAATATCAATATACTATTTGGTTTTGGATGATTATTCACAGATACAACCATCTCATCCAAAGTCATACCACTACATTGGACATAGGTTTTCATATTCCTTATTTTCGAAGAATTAGTGTTCCTTCAATTTCCTATAGATATGAACATTACTCCTCCACACTTAGTTCATGAGTTTTTCCATTCTCCTATAATATATCTATTAACCATCTGTATATTATCTGTTATAGAAATCACAAAATTACTTGAAACAATAGCTTTTCTCAACTCAGATCAAAAAAAAATTTCTTTAAGGATTCACTAAGAGATAAAATGTGCCTAAATGACAATAAATTTATGATTTGTCTGCATATTCGGTCTTTGAGATGTCATCAATTTTCAAGATGGAGAAAATATCATTCTAAAAATATTGATCATGAAAATATATAATTTTTTTATGTTCTCAAAATACACTCATGAAATGCATATTTTAATTTAGCCTAAACATTTAAATCTCAATATTGGTGTAAAATCCCTATCATGAACCCTCCCTCCAATGAAACCAATATGAGGGGAGAGAGATACCGAACCCAGAGTCCCACCTCTAGAAGGCCTCTTGTTGGTGACTAGAACGTAGGTTATAAAAATCTTATGAAATTGGAGGCATCACCCTCTATGATAAGGTAGGATCGAGAGAGAAGACGAGTCACCAAAAAAACCCATGAAATAATGTTATAAGAAACCAAAACAATCCCACCTCCGTGTATATATGAAATAGATAAAATAAAATTCTCTAAAATAAATACCCAAAACTAATAATAAAATTGTTACAGACCAACTATCCTATGGCCCAATAGAAAAATTTCAAACAGGGTCCACATAATACTGTTGGAAACCAAAAAACAATTTTATATACATTGGGAGAGAATGCAAGCACATATAGATTATGAAAAAATAGTCTCCCTTGAATAAGTGAATGAATCATAGTTATGAACCTTTGAGAAAATAGTAGAACCAAACAACGCCTATATAGGTATAATAACCAAACACTAACTCACCATGGATGTCTAACCAAATTATGCAAGTCAATTAAAAATATGTAATATAAATCATATTGATATGGGTATCCCGCACCACTTCGCCACTTGTATGCTCCTCCCATAAAAAATAACAAAAGTACTAGCACACCAGTAACATATGTATATCATACCACCACAAAAAAATGTTACAACACACGTCACCTAAAGACATCAGGTCTCTCCACCATAAAATCACAACCACATCACATATTCCCTAAACAATTCCAAGCCAACAACACAACTACATCCACAACCAAAGTATTAATGTATCATAAACATGTTGGACATTAACCTTCCCCTATACACCATTCATGCCCTACTCCCATAGAGAGACACCCCACAGGAAAATCCATATCACAACTCACCTAATAGAACACGGGCCACTTCCCCACAAGCATAGTCACGTCTTGCACAAAAACACATGGGATATCAAAACCACTATGTAATGCACTAACATACATTACTCAATCAAAACTTGTAGAATACCTCACTCATATGGAACGTAGAGTAGAAAATTTTTTGTACTAAGCCATTCATGATCCTCACTGTATGTTTAAGAAAACACCCCCACTAGACTATGATAGTGTCGGCACATAGTTCTCGATGTGGGTGGGTGAATATAAAAATCACATAAATATAAAAGTATATACATATATATAGTATCAAACATTCATTCCAATCCAATGGGTATTCAATTAAGTTATCCAACACACAACATCATCACCATTCCTACCACCTCCAAATACAGTTCAGCACACTACAGGACACACAACACATTTCACATTCACAAACCATTACATTTAATCATACCATTATTTTAATTTTTTAGAATCATGAACATTTGATAACTCAAATTGTCATTTAATTATTCTTTAATAACTTTTATCCCACTGACCAATACATCCCATGTAATTTCACGAATTATTTTACATTTATTTATTTCATCACTATTTGAGCATCTAGAAAAAAATAACCACCACATAAATACCCAAAAAAACATGTCCCATATACCACCACCTTGGAACACTAAAATAATTAAAAAACAAAAAAAAAACATCACCTCTCTAAAATCATAGAAAAAAAAATTACTACCTAGAAACCCAAAAATCTCAAACAAACAAGAAACTAACTCACCACCGAAAAATCACAATAATCAAACCATCATACCTAACTAATTATTGTTATCCAACAAGAACAACCACATATAAAAACACATAAATTTCACTTAAATTTTTTAAAAAGGGGATGTTTTCCAATTCCACTTTATTTTTGGAGAGTTATCAAACACATCATAAATCTTAAGGAATATATTTCATTAAAATATTTATGTTGTTAGACACTATCAATTTTTAGAATGATATCACAAAAATAATAAAAAAAGTTACAGTCATATAAAATATATCTAGCATAAAAAATTGCTTCGACATCCTCAATTTCTAGTGGGGCACAAGCCCATACAATCTAGATACACAAAATAATATCAAATCTATATATGAATAATAATCACACCCATTTTTTCTAATATAAAATTTAATTAAAAAATGTATTATTCTTTAATTAAGAAGGTAAAACCATAGCCTATAGTTAAAAAATAAATGCATCCTCCATCATACATAATAAATTAAACTGTTGGATTCACTACATCAAGGATATTTTTCCAATTCAATGTGTTCCAAAAAAAGAATGATTGAAAAACACCCCATAACCATGAGAAACAATTGATCAAAGAACATTTCAACAAATTTCCAATTGAATGTATACAAAATGAAAAATCCAAACCATACCACACCAGTATAATGAATCTCTTATGAATAATAGATGAAAACCAACCCAGATTGGATGAATGGTTTAATATTGATTTCCGACGAACAACCACAGACCCAATGGATCAAATTTGGTGGATGAATGATTAAATGACTCATCCGGGAAGCTATGGTTCACATCAAATGTGAGAGAAAGAGATACCACGATGTTTGAGATAAACCATGTTCTCTAGACATTTTCCCTACACTACATCAGTGATTTATAGGAAATTTAATATTTTTTCATGTTGTTTAATCCATGGTGTTTTGTTTGTGTGAAAAAATGGGGTTCCTTTTAATTATTTAGCACTAAAAATCTAGAATTTATGAACTGAACCAGGACAAGATGCGAAACTAACTTTCACACCATATAAATGTTTACACAACTTGTATTTCTACGATAGCTCTTATGCATCTCCTGCTTCCATAAAAAGCTCCTAGATCCTCCCCCAAACAACCATAAACACAAAAACTAGAAAAAAATTGTCTTGAAAGGAATATTCCATATCCTCATAAAATATAAAATTATTATCACCTTCATGAATCAAAAACCATGCCATGAAGTAAAGGATTATGAATAAACACCCCATGAGATACCTCTTAAGGATCTTATCATACCTCAAATTATACCACCAACCAAACACAAAAAGCCAAATGACTAAAAAATGAAATGAACAACCATATCACCACCACCATCCATCCTAAAAACCACTACACAATTATTTCAACATCTACGCAACACAACCCAACACCCATCACAACAACAAAAACTGCACAATCCCCACCACATGACTCATAAAATTTCCTCTTCCATGTCTTGATATTATATACTCTAGGTGTAAATGACTAACTTTTATAGTTTTAATTACATCATAGCTAATATTTCTTTATTATGAATCACGTACTCCAATTATCATGTCTCATGATGTTATCACACATCACAAAACACACAAAAAAAGAAAAAAATCAATTCAAATAAATTAGAAAGGTCTCAAACCTCACATACCAAAAACAAATAGAGTAATCAAATACTCAAAAAAAACTCCAAGAACTACTAATATATCTGTATATATCTCTCTCACATACTCTCCTCCCAGCCACCATTCCTACAAATCACATGAAGAAAAGAAATTTTCCATCCACGCAATGCCTTATCCTAAACATCCTGTATCACTATTTGCAACTCCACCAATGTCACATCATCCTCAGTATATAACACTCCCTAGTAATTGACCTGGGACATATCATGAAGAAATCAATAAGGTAGATAGACGTGTAAGAAATCATTGTTCATCTCCATAATTGGTGAAGAAATAACTAATAAAACCACATTCCAACTCACCCCAACAACTCATAGGGATGAAAAACTCTCAGAGAATGATTACTCCCATTTCCAACCCTCTACTACCCACATCTAGTGGATACACTCACGAACATGTTGTCTCCAGGCTCAAACTCCAATGTCATAATCATGTGATCGACAAATGTATTTTTTTGGTTATGTGTTACTTTCTTCCTCCCATGAATATGATGAACCTATTAAATTGTGTTCTACACCACAACAAGACCATAAACTACTTCCTCCCCAACCATTATACAGAAAAATGGAGAGGAAAACATTCTATCATAAAAAACTCAAATCAGTCATTTATAATGGAAAATTACTAGTTATTATTGTATATAAAATTTATTAAATTTTTTTTTTACCCATGATCCTCCAAATTCCATAAAAAAGCTTGAAATATATCCACCAATGCCTCGATAGTTCATTCTATCTGCACATCTATCTTATGGTGGAATGTAGTGCTAAGACATAATTGACTGTGAAATTCATTTTAAATTCCCTTCATGAATAGTGAGGTAAATCGTGCATCTCAATACAATATAACAAACCACCTAACTACAAGAAACTACACCACCTCATCCATGTACCCATTAGCCTATGTATCAATTTTTCTAGAGTCCTTAATTACAATGGAGTGGGATAATTGCATTAACTGATACATTAAAACCCTAGTATCATCATAACCTCCATAATCTATGGGAAAAATTGAAAATTAATCCATAAATATGTAACCTTATTTTCACTTAGGAACATCCAATTTCACATCGAACCATGATGAATGTAACCCCCAACCATTACATACTAGAAATCAAAGAACATCACAACAGCCTTTGCCACAATGAGTTCTATCTGTGACCACAAAAACTGTATCACTTAACCATGGTACATAAAGGAAAATCTAGTGTGTACCAAAAAAGGTGATCGCTGAAACTCATTATGGATGCCCATTCACAGAATTACGGTAATAAAAAACCTCCCATAAATCAAAAATCTTGTTTTGACCAACCAAAGAAAAACCATTTAGAGAATCACCATGACCAACATGATCCATCATCACCTCCACTGATGAGTCTCCCAACAGGACTCCTAAACCCATAACATCAAAGAATAATGCACCATCATCTGAATGAAACATTATCTACCACTATCCACCCATGATTATAAATGAACAGATATCAATCCATCATTTTATTCCAATAATCCATAGACTTCCAAACAACATCCTTCCATGAATTCCTTCTAAATTCATCATCCACAAAATTCTATATTCCTATGGTGTGTGATATCAAAAAATAATATTCCTAAATATAATCAATCCACCTATACTACTGCATGATTACATCATGTTGGGAAATGATATACCTGAATCTCTTTTGATATTTAGAGACCACAAAGCAATCCTCTATTATATAATGCTTATATGAATTTATCACAAAAAAACCCGTTTTTATCCCCAAATCATCAGAGGTATAGATTCTATCATGGGGACTCAACTGACTAAACCCAATAGTGATCACTATCCATTGATGAATTAGAAAGCATCCCAATTCTAGATTGGAACAATTACAGAACACCTCAAATGTCCACCCTTCCTTAGAAAACCAAATAATTTGAGTGGAAACTGACATCTCCATTGGGTAACTAAACACTTACACACACTGATCAGTACAAAAAATATCATGTAACTACATAGTAAAATTTACCAATGTGGCTATTAATTAAAATAAATATGGAACAAACCTCATGTAATTGTCTACGAGATGAAAGTTTTTTTAATATATGAATTGTTCTTGGGTGATGGCCAATAAATCAACACTTCAACTTTTGATGGGTATACTACCACAGCCCATTGGTAGACCACATGCATGAATAAATATACCTATCAATTCAAAAATATGCACATAGAAAGAATTTTGTATAGTATGTGGCATCAAATAACATGAAAGATAGTTCAAATATTATCAACATCATCATCCTCAATCATCATGTATATCATGATATGATCATTGAATAGGAATATTAAGTAGTCAAGGAAATCATAGAACATATAGTTTATAAGCCCCATGAATACATATCGAGAATTTTTAACACTGAATAAAATGAATACCAACTCAATGTTTCCGTACCATAATTTGAAGTAAGTATTTTGGATATCGACCTCCTTCAAACTCAGCTGGTCATATCCAAAATACAGATTGATCATTGAAAACCAACTCACCCCTCACATATAGTTACAAAAAAAATCTCTCCTTGGAACTGGGTATCAAATTCTGAGAGTCACTTGATTCTTCATCTGGTAGTCTATAAACAACCATAAACAACCATAAACTACCATCATCCATCTTATATAACAACACAAGTTCACACCATGGTGACACAATCAGTCAGATAATACCCTTCTGTATCAGCTAAAATATATATATCTTTAACTACCACAACATAGAAGGTTCCATATGATAATGATCCTTTGAAATTACAGTAGCACTAGGCTGCAAGGTTGTCCAAAACTCAACATCACATTGAAGGGGTAGTGTCACACCCTCATCAAGAAAAACATATAGGACTTACCAAATAACCCTGGGTACCTCAAGTATCCCAACGTCCAATGATTCCACCAGATAATCACTCAAAAATGAAATAAGGGTATCTATATAAAAATCACCCACCCAAAATCCTGAATCACCAAAAAATTAATATGTAATCCATCAACATCTAAAAATGCCTCTTTTTCAAAAGTAGATGATGTTTCCACTTACGAAATACAACCAGTCGATGACAATGATGATACAATCTTACCGCATCTATGGGTGGGAAAGATTCCCAGGGGATTTATGTGTGGCCCATATTTAGTATACAATACCATCACACATCAAACAAGTCATTTTTTCCTCCAACCAGTATAGACATCACCAAGAGAACGTATCATCTCACTAAATATAGTCTCAATGCAAGAACGAGTGATGGTGACAAAACGATTGAAAATATCCTGGATCAATCATTGAATAAAAAGGGTACTAATCAAAATAATCATATCTTTGAAGATATGTGGAACCTATGGAAATATTATCTCCATAGCATGAAATTGACCATGTACAATGAAACAACCCAATCTTCCACGATATGCTTCTTTTTAAATAATTCAATAGCATGTGTTTCACAAAATACTGAGTTCGAGCACACTACGACTATCAGTTTAAAATGTGGTAATGAATTTTATTAACAGCATATTGAATTTAATATATTACATATAATTTTAATATTCATCATTTCTTTTTCTTATAGAAGATTGAATAAAAATTCAATTTTTCAAATAATGAATTATTTTACAAAATATGCATTTTTAAAACCATTTATTGGAATCCATTTTTAAATCTAATATTTGACCATTTTATATATTAAATTTGAATAAATAAACCTTTTCGTTATAATAAGATCAAAAATATTCATTTGGACAAATATTTCATGTTTTTTGTAACTTTCATATTTTAATCAATATGGAAAAATATTGCATTTTAATTCAAAAATAATTTTTTATTAAATATATTTAAATTGATATATTATAATGTTAATTGGTTTTAATATATAATTAAATTATGTTTTGATAGTCTAATATAATTTAGTTCATTGAAATTGTTTTCACATTAAAATTAGTTACAAACACTTTTTAATCTTTTGATGGTGATTACTTTTTGAAAAAAAATATTTTATCATTTTTTCAACAATAATTTATTTAGAATTAATTAATGACACTTCTATGTTTTAAATTCTGACAAATGGAGTCAATATTGGGAATTATTCTGTCTAAATGATGTCAATTGTTTACTATTTTTAGATATTATGAAAAGTAATATTAAAAAACTCTTTATTACTATGGTTATGGGTAAACTGGGTAATGAATGGTAAAATTAGTATTATTAAATTAACCTAAAAAATTTCATAAACAAATTGGATGACTAAATTAAACTCTTATCACCTATTTATCTAAATTTAATCATTTAATGAACCCTTTTCAATGAATATGACATAAATATTATAAAAATTAATGAATGTGAAAAAAAATATCACACTCTCAATCATTTTAAGTATACTAATTTTAATATAGTGATATTTAATAGATAAAATATATTATTAATATTATATCGAAAAATAAAATAATTCTATACCTTATATAAATTTATTGAAAATTTTGAAAGATTAAATATATAACATTAATGATGAAACAATAGTAATGTATAAATTATTTTATTAATAGAAATGTTTAAAAATACTATTCAAAATATTACAATAAATATAATTTGTCTTAATTAATTAAATAATTTTTTTAAATAACATAAACATGTGATTAATTTATTTTAATTATTGGTTTGAAGTTATCATCTTTGTTTTATTTTTTAAAATGCAAATATTGAATAGTTTCAAACTGAGAGAATTGATACTTTAAAATAATTAATATTTTATTAATTGTTAAAAAATTCATAAAAATACCATGTTCTGAAAACTATGTTCCTTAGTGTTAAATATTCCATAAATGATTCAATTGGATTCATTTTTCCATTTTATAGTAAGTATATTAACCATATTTTGTAAAAAGACTAGATTTCCCTATAATGGTTAAATTATTTATCTTAGGGATAAATTTAAAATATAAAGTTAATATTATGACCTAAACCGGTCTAAAATTTATTGTTTGATGATATTTCAGCCTATAAGGATCTCATCCATAAAATAAATAACATTGGTTCTATTTGAAAATGGAAAACAATTTATAATAAAATAATATTTTATTATTTTCCAAAAGTGTCTCTCACCTATGTTAAAAAAGGTAGCTTCTCATTCACTTTAATTAACACCTTTAAAGCACAATGCTTAGGCCAAAGCCATACATTTTTCTCTTCCAATATCCCAAATTAATTTTAGAGGCCATAAATTTGTTATAAATCTATCATAATTAGTATTTTTCTTAAAACCAAAAATAGATAACTGAAAATGAGCTAATTAGTTTATAAAATTTTTAAAGTTCATTTATTATTCCACATTCACATTAAATGTATTTTCTATAAAATAATTAATAAATCATGTAGCTAACATATACTTATAATTTTTTATTTTCATGGTACAACTATATTTCATGTTTTATCCATCATATGAATAACAATATCACCATGTGTGCGTATGTACAGCCAATTGTCTCCACGTCGTAGTGTAATATCTTATTCAACACAAACTTATTTGGATGGAAATAATGATATGTATAATGGATATAAATTATAAATAAAAAGTTATAATTATTCACTATAAATAATATAAAATCCAATTCCATACCATTTCACCATGAAGGGATTGATATTGTCACCCGTGCATATGTATGACCTACCTCTCCACAGCATAGTGAGATTAATTCTCCATGTTATATATTAATGAATGATTTTAAAATTTATATAAAGAATAAAAATAATTATTATTAATTTAATTTCATTCTACATATTAATAAAATAGATCCGATTCAAAATAAACACAACTCACATGAACAAATAAGAATGGGAAAATGAAGCAGTTAACGCACAAAAGAATTGTAATACAAATATTTATTAAAAAAAGGATATAATAGGATCATATATGATATAATAAATATAGATTTGTTGTTTTTATAATTTAATAACATTCTTTATCAATTATATTTAATTTTAAATCACCCTATACTAAAGGAAAGAACAAGGTAGGAGTTTATTTCCCAATACCACCTTTATTCAAGGTTGTTTACATGTAATTATTTAGAGAGACATCTTTATCATCCATGTCCATGATTCTTAAAATTTAACTCAAAATATTATCATTTTTTTAATTTCATGATTACACATGTATAAAATTTTATAAAACATTCTGAAAGGAATATTTCCATCATTTTCTATATGATGTACTTTGAAAACATTTCGTCAAATTTGGGAAATAATGTTTTTTAATATATTATACAGTGCAAGATGCTATTTTCCTCCAATATTATAACATTAAATTTTCAATATTTCCTTAAAATATTACATGGAAATTTTTAAAAAAAAATCGGTTTTATAATTGTGTAGATTTTAAATGATTTCATTATAAAAAAGGATATTTTTCTTAAAGAGTTTTAATGAATTTATTATATTATTTTCATCTATGTGAACATCCTTTGTTAGATTTTATTATTAACTGATGTTCATCTATTATGATACAATATACCATATTTTATTGAATGGTTTAGGATATATTGGACTATATATGTTCTAATTTGATACCATTCATGGATTACGCTTAATGTATTAACATTTAGAATGTTATTTTTAATACAACTGTTTGTTTTATGTTTTAACCCTTTTATAAGAGCAATGAATTGGACTTCGTACATGATAGGAGGCACAAACTATATCCCCTTTGTGCAACGGTATGTATCATGAGAAAAACTATTGTCCTGGAATATGGTTTTGATAGTATTATTATTTATAGTCTTCGTACGCATCCTTTAAGGCATGGTTATGATGTCTGAAATTATTCTTTCTCTCATTATGAGATTATTTATTGATATTACATGTGATTATTCAACTATTAGAATATACATCTGAATTATAAAATTATAATATTTGATTTATTTATTTCTATATTACTATCAATACTATTATTAAAAGGATTTTGATTTAGTTATATACCTTACCTTAAACGTTTATTCTTATTTATGATTGCACATGCTATATTTTTATTCATTACTGAGCATCTTAGATCATTTTTAATATGTGTTATTTTTCACAAGGATTCAATGAATTTTATTAAGATTGACCTATATGGAATAGGTTAATATTTTTTTCATTTTAAAATGTTATGTGAAACTTATTTTAATATCTACTATTTAAAATACTACCAAACAGATCCTCCCATGGGTGTTTTATTTTTGTTTTACCATTCCAATGTAATAAAATAATGAACTGACTCTGGGAAAGTAGGATCATGGTGTTACATTTGTTATTAGTGGAAGATCAGTATGACCCAAAAAATGTATATTTAGGAACACCTTAATTAGGAATCATTACTCTTATTATAGACATTGAGGATAAATATATTAGAACATCCTAAATTTTGGTTATTTAGTGATTATGTTGTCATTTCTAGATAATACATCAATGTCTATATAATACATTTGGGTGTGGTTCGGGCATAGATGTAACTAAAAGTATTGACCCAAACATGGTATTTCAGGCTTGACTTAGGGTAACCTAGAACATAACAACGAGCCTTGTTGTGAACCTAGTTTTAAAATCTGGTGAGATATTATTAACATGATTTACATTTTATTTACCAACCATTATAAATGATTTATGTGTAAATATGTCCCCAGATAAATCATTTTTATGAATATGGATTAAATACACATAATTTTTTGGTTTATTTTATAATTTAGAATTTGTAATTATGATTCATAACCTAATTTAGTATATTAAATTGATTAGAAATGGACAATAGATGATGGAACAAAAACCATATCATAGAATGTAATCCATGTATGGATTTCCATCCTATACACGATAATGATATTAGAGCTGGTGATACAACTAGTATTGAACAATGATTAATCATAATCATATAACCGACTCATATTATGAATAATAACCTTACCCATATAGAGTACCCTAATCCACAACTGGAAATATCAATGATACAAATCATTATGAGGAAACAACCCCATCATTCAATGTGACTACAAATCCTTTTATATATGTCTAGAGAAAAAGTTTCTTAGAATAAAATATCTTATATTGGGGAGTAATGAAAGGACAAAAGTTTTAATGGTATTCTATCATCTATCATGAGATGCAGATCAATGGTGGTCATTAATTCAAAACATAAATGTGGATTAAGTAGTAGAAAATATGGAAGGGATGTAATTTGAATGACTCTTCCTAGAAAAATACATTCCTCATGATATACCAGCGAATATGAATGATATATTTAAGTGTATAATGTGGAATTAGGATTATAATGTTGAAAATTATGAAGCTAGCATAATAAGGTTAGAAAGGCATGGTATTGACTACAAATGTTACCCAAAAATAATGATTCGTTGATTCTTTGATGGGTTAACAACATTCGCCTAAAAAGAATTTTTCGCACAATCATTCACATTGTAAAAATATATATTCTCAGGTGTTAGAAAGAAATAAAAGGGAATCTCTAATTCATATGACATTAATGTAACAAAAGAGAAGTACAGGGCCTTAGAACACTCCAGAAAAAGAAATAAGGGGATAATGGAAAACATTTAATTTATACCTAGCTATAATTGTGGGAAGAAACACCCATTTACTTTCCTAAAGAGGATTGGATTTTGTTACATTTGTGGAGATAAAGGCCACCAATATCATGATTATAATTGGAAGAAAGAAGATATCAATGTTCATTTCATAAACTGTAATGAGATGAGAAATTATGAAAATGATTATCCTAATCATCGAGATATCTATCCTTAGTAATGAGAAAGGGAGAAAGGTGTAGATATTATGATAAAAACTATTGAGGATTTAGTTCCCAATAATGTTGTAGTAGTTACATAAATCATTTACTTGAATTTATCCAAATCATTGTATTATTCAGGATTCTGACATTCTATTATATCATCCATGTTTACTTTATAAACTAGATATTCCCATTACACATTAACAAGGGATTCATCTGTTAAAACCACCAAGGGAAGTCTTCCTGCTACAATGATGTGTTAGGTAGCTCTAATTACGAAAATAAATGTTCATTATCTAGTAACTATGGCATCATACCAATGGTCGACTTTGATACAATCCTTGTCATGGACATTCTATCATGATATGATGCAAATGAAATTTACAAAATGCCGGATGTTGTAAATTTTTAGGAATATGTAGAATCTCTTATCTTTATAGAAGAATCATCATCAGCTGAATCTGAACAAAATCAACCCACAGTAGCTTTATAAAATGTAATTCTTGGCGAGGAACAAGAAATAACATCTAGGTATGAGGAAATAAATATTAAAATTGATGATTTACCTATTGTACGTAAATATACTGATGTATATCTAGTAGATTTACTGGAACATCATCTAGAGTGGGAAGTTCACCTTACTATTTATTTAATTACTACTATATGGATAATATCAAAAACTCTATATAAAATGGCCATTTTGAAAGTATTAGAGCTGAAGAAATAGATAGTGTAGTTGAGTAATAATGTATTTATCAACAGTAGTGTTTCTAAATGGGGAACCCCATTTCATTTTTTAAAGATGAAATATGATTCAATGAGGAAGTGCATATACTATAGAGAATACAATGATATTAAAATAATGAAAAGGTATCATCTACCTCACATTGATGATTTATTCGATCAATTTCATGGATATCATTATTTTTTAATGATTGACCATCATTATCTATATCAATAATTTTGAGTAAAAAAGAGGATATTTGAATGATAACATTCCAAATGAGGTATGGTTATTATGAATTTACAGTAATACTATTTTTATTGTCTACTGAAACCTCTACTTTCATGGATACAACGAATAGAGGGTTTAAGGAATATCTTGATTATTTTTTTGTAGTATTTATTGATGATATTTGGGAATATTTATAATCCTATTAAGACCATTAGAACCATATATAGATTATTCTGAAGACTCTTACCTGAAATGATCTATATGGGAATTTAGTAAGTGTACATTTTGGATTCAGGAAATATATTTTCATATCCATGTTGTCTCCGTGGATAGAAACTCTATTTATCTTACATAGAGAAAGGCTATCCAAGAATGGATAGAACCGAAGAGTATAACTGAGGTGCCCAATTTAATTGGTTTAGTAGGTTAATATAGATGCCTTATCCAGAATTTTTCTAGATTGGGAAAACCATTAGCCAATATCACTTGTAATGTGGTGAAATTTGTTTTTACTATAGAGTAAAATGAATGTTTTCAATAATTGAATGGAGTATTAGTCAATGATTATATCCTGACCTTACCATATTGGAAATATGGGTTTGGGATTTATAGGGATGCATAAAGGAAACGACTATTTTGTCTCATTATGAAGATGGATTGGGTTATTTCATATACATTATGGAAATTAAAAATTCATGAACTTAACTATCGAACTCATGATCATGATTTGGAATTGGTAATATATTCCTAGAATATATGGAGACACTATCTCTACGGTGAAATATGTGAGATATATACAGATTAAAAGAGATTGAAATATATTATCTCACAAATATAACTCAACATGGGATGAATGAGATGGCTAGATCTACACAATCATTTTTATTACACAATATAGTACCTCATAGAGGTGGAAATTATAGTGGAAGATGTTTTGATTAGAAAGGACTATAGTTTTGATATAAAATTATATTCAAATGAGATCATATGTTCATTGATATAGTAAAGATGAATATAATAATTATCATGGAGGGTAAAACATAAATTCTTTTTCAAATTGTTTCCAATATATCATAACTATAAAGGCTAAAAAGTTCTTAGTCTGATGATGAGGAGTTTCAAAATAAAATTAAAGCTATGAATTATGGGAGACTAAATAGTATTTTATTTGAAGTTGGTATTTTGAAATTTAAGAAGATCATTTTTGTTGTTGGTATACCTAAAATAAAAAAATAATTATTGGTTGATTCACATAACCAAAATTTCCCTATACACCCTAGTATAACTAAGATGTATAGATATTTGAAATAACATTTTTGGTTGTACCACAATAATAGAGATTATGTTGATTATGTGTCTATATGTTTGGTTTTTAAACAAGTAAAGTATAGAAGACAACATCCAAGAGGAGTCATGCAACCTTTTCTTATAACTATGTATAAATTGGATGATATTACAATGGAATTTTACATTGGGCTACCAAATACTCTCATAAAAATGTTTTGATATGGGTTATTGTTGAACATCATACTAAATCATCAGATTTTAATACTATAAAAGAATATTTACCACTTGGAAATTTATCATGAATATATATTAATGATGTTGTAAGACTTAATAGTGTACCCCTTGTTATTTGTTTCTAACTATGATCCATTTTTTACTACAAAATTATTTGAAAACCTTCTTAGATCCCAAAATACTGAGCTGGAGTTGAGCACTGGATACCACCCTCAAACTGATGGACAATCAGATAGATGTATTAAAACTTTAGAAGAAATGTTTAGATCATTTTCACTTTACCTTCAATGTATGTGGGATCAGTATTTACCTATAGTATAAATAATCTATAAAAATATATTATATTCACATATTCAAATAGGACCGTATAAATTGTTATATGGAAAAAGATGTCATACACCAAATTTTTGGGATGATTTTGGATAATGAAAACTCATTGGACCTAAACTTGTTGAAGAATCAACAAAAAATGTAAAAAATATTCATACCTATATCAAGACAACTCAAAGTAGGAAAAAGAAAAACTTTCATAAACAAATAAATGATTTTAAATTTCATGTGGGAGATCATGGCTTCTTAATCGAATATCTATTTATGGGTTTTATATGATTACCTAACATGGGTAAATTATGTCAATGGTATGTTAGACCTTTTGAGATTCTGGAATGAATTGAAGCTATAACATACAATTTAGAAATGCTGCCAAGTATCTCAAATGTTCATAATGTGTTCCATATATTAATGTTAAGAAAATAAATGATAGACCCAATCCATGTACTCACCTATCTGATCTATCTTATTATAAATATCCAATCAATGTTCCTGATACTAGAGAAACGGTGTTGCGAAATTGCACGACTTGCCTGGTGAAGGTTCATTGGAGAATCCATAAAATGGAAGAAGTGATGTAGGAACCTGAATAACATATGATGAAGAACCACCAAAATAATCTTATGAAGTGATGTTCTAAAAATTGCAGGAATGAAATTATTTTATGTGTTGATGAATTCAACACCGAAAACTTCCATGATATGATCCCTTTTTAAATAATTCAATACCTTACACTACATGCACCATGGATTTCATGTGAACAATGACTATCTATTTAAAATAGGTACTAAATAATATAAATTAAATTTTAATTTAATATATTATATATAATTTAAATAATCATATCATTTATTTTATAGATTTTATATAAATAAAAATTTCATTTCTCTAATAAAACTAGAATTTTAAAAAAATACAGTTTTACCATATTTTAATAGAGATCCATTTTTAACACAATATTTGAGAAATTAATATATTAAATTTTAAAAAATTATTGTTCCTTTTTATAAGATTAAAATAAAAATTTACTTTTGATAATTATTTCTATTTTTTCTGAAAACATTCATATTTTAAAGAACAGTGAAAACTACTTCATTTTAATTCCAAACTAATTTTTTTCATCTGATTTATTTTTATTATTAAATTATCCTTTAAATATTTTTATCTTATACTTATATTAATAATGTATTATATGATACAATTTATTTCATTGGAATTAATTTCACATTCAAATTAGATATAAACACATGATAGCTTTTTGGTGATTTTTACATTGAATAAACTTATATTATCAGCTTTCAAACAGAAAAATATTATAAATTAATTATCAATAAATATGTGTTTCAAATAATGAGAAATATATTCCATGTTTAGAATCATTTGGTCAAATATATTTTAATATGTTATTTTTATTTTTTTGATATTATCAATCGTAAATTTATTTATTTATTTTTCCGTGGTTAAGGGTAAATTAGGTCACTACAAGTACAAATAAAACTATAAAATTATCCTAACACGTTAAAAATTCCATTTCATGATTAAATTAAACACTTATCGCCTATTATTAGAAATTTATTCATTTAATGGGCCCTTGTAAATGAATATGACATGGATTTTATTAGAAATATTGAATGTGACATAATGGCACACTATCATTTCTTATAAGTATAAGAAATTATAATATTAAGATTTATAAAAGATAATATCAGTTATAAAGAGTCTCTTGAGATCTATTAGAATCAAATACCTCATAAATATTAATTTATAAGTTTTAGACATTAAATAATTACCATTAATGATGACACACTTTTGATGCAAATTCTATTTTATTAATATAAAAATAAAATAATTGATATTAAGAATATCAAAATATATATAATTTTCATAATTAATCACTCCCACCATATTTTTTAATAACATATACATTATATTAACATATTTGAATTAATTTTTTATGTTATATTTTTTGTTTTGGTATTTTAAATATAAAATTAATGAAAAGTATCATATTGACACAAATGATACATTAAAATAAATAATAGTTTATTAAATGTTATAAACGTAACAAAAAATTCATGATCAGAAAAAAAAAATTGAATAGTGTTAAAAATTTCTTAAATGATTTTATTTGGGTCCTTTTGTCCTTTTAGTGTACCTATATTAATCATATAATGTAAAAAATACAAGTTGTCACGATAAAGGTTAAATTTTTAAACTTAGGGTTAAATCTAAAAACTAAGGATATTTTTATAACCCAAACATGTATAAATTTAATTGAATGACTATATATCAACCCTTAACTATATTATCCAATCAATAAATCATTTTTTAGATATTTGAAATCGAAAATAAATTTACAAAAAATTAATATTTTAAGATCCTCCAAAAGTGCCCATCTCCTCTCTTATAAATTGGATCTTCTCCTTCTCCTTAATTCACACATTTAATGCCTTTTTTATGGGACAAACACTATACATTTCCACAAACAAATAGGACTCACTTAAACCTATAGGCCATTCATTTTGATAAATTCAATTTTAATGAGTCCTATCATAAAAACCAAAAAAAAGTGACCCGAAAACAAGTGATTTGTTTCATCACATTTATAAAGTAGTTTTATCATTATTCTTCTACTTTTTTGTTTTTTTTGTAAAATAATAATAACTCAGGGATCATTCATATACATAGTAATAATTATAATCATGTTACAACAATATTCCTCATTTTATCAATCATACGAATATCTATATCACCATGTGTGCGTTTGTACAACAAACCGTCTCTATTTTGTGTGTAATTTTTTGTTCAACACTATATTATTTAGATTGGAATGATGATGATTATAATGGATATAAATAATTAACATGACATTATAATTATTCTGTATAATTATTATACCATCCAATTCAAACCATTTAACAAACAAGGAAATCATACTATCACCTGTGTGTATGTACAGCCTACCGTCTCCACGACATTGTGAGATTCATTATCCAAATTAACTATTCATTAATGATTATAAAATATATATTTGGTGTGAAAATAATAATTATGAATTTAATTTCATTCATAATATGAATAATATACATCCAATTCATTATAATCATAACAGAGATGAAAAATCTATAATGAGAAAATGAGTGTCTTATTAACTGAAACAATTGTAATACTAAAATATTATTACCAATAGGATACAAGAGAAGAATATATTATCTAATAATTATAGATATGGACCTAGAATAATTGATAAAATGATTTAGCAATTATATAAGAGCTTAACAAACCATCAACTAAGGTAACGTAAGAGGTAAGTGTTAATTTCACAATCTCATTTTTATTCGAGGATATTTATAGTTAAGAATATACTAGGACATTGTTATTATCCATATATATCTTTATTAATATGTAATTCAAACTATTATTGAATAACTATAAATGTTTTATTTAATCATGTTAGAATTTTTTTTAATTTTTTTAAATGAACTTCTTTTTCAATTTCCAAACGAGGTACATTTTAATATTTTTTAAAAATTAAAGAAATAATGTTTTTAATGTTATATGAAAAAAGAGGCATTTTTTTCTATTTTGATTCAATAAAATTTTTTAATCGTTCCTTACAAGCATTAAATTTTATCATAAAAATAAATATCTTTTTTTATAACCGTGTTGCATTGAAATGATTTTAATGTAAAGGGGGATATTTCTATCAATGATATTTAATGTATTTGTTAGATTATTTTCATCTATGTCCACATATTTTGTTACAATTTATTATTAATTTAGGTTGAATTATTATGATAAAATATACCTCATTTTATAGAAGGTTTTAAAATATATTTGACTATATAAGTGCTACATTTATACCATTCATTTTTTATGGTTAAATTATTATAATTTAATATGCTAGTTTTAATATCAATGTTTATGTTATGTTTCACCCCTTTCATAAGATGAATATATCGGACTTAGTAAGTTACAGGGGGTCTAACTATATCCCCTCGATGCATCGTTGGGTCCCATAAGACAATGTACTATCTTGAAACATGGGCTTGATGGTATGGTTATTTATGGTCTTGGAACATGGCTTTGACAGTATGGTTATGTTTTCTTGAATTATGTGTTCCCTCATTATGTGATTAGTTATTAATATTACATGTAATTATTTGACTAGTATAATATATATAAGAATTTTTATATGGAAATAATTGATTTTTTATTGCCATATTGTGATGAATATTCTTTTTAAAATAATTGTGTTCAATTATTATATGTTTCATTGAAATTTTCATCCAATTTCTAATAGATTACACAATAGTGTTTATCTTTAATCATCATCTAATCTCACCCCTTTCGCATGTTTCTCATTCCCTTGGATGTGAATGGTATATTATGATTGACCTATATGGATTTTCTAAGAGATATGACAGTTCTCAAAGTGGATTGTATTTTATTTTCATTTCAAGATGTAATGTAAAACTTTTCTCAGTAACTTGTACTTCCATGGATATAAAACTGATCGGCCCTTGAGATTTGATTTTCATGTGATCAGGCTAATGTAATAATATAATTCACAAAATCTGGGAAACTATGGTTGGGGTGTTACACAAAACACATATAGTATTCCTCTAATGACCACCTACATTACCACACCTTATTTAAGTTCCATGAACATGAAGAACATTATGAGGTCATCCGCTTCTACTTCACATCCCCTAGAGGGAGTATAAGCTAGCTTTCCATTCTACAAAAATGGGATCAATGAAAAGTACTATTAAGTATGGTGCTAACCTATCCACCTCCACCAAACTAATCTCGAAGAACCACTGGGCACTGGTTCTAATAATGACCACAAACAAAACAACAAAAAAACACTGGCATAAATCCTGATTGAAATTACTAGAAACTATTTTCCCTTGATGTATATAAATGAAGCTACAGAGGTCGAATCCATGCTGGTGAAAAGAATTAAGAAAATGGAGCATAAAAGGTTCAACTAACAACTATTCCTCTAGAGCAACCCTACTGGTTCCCCTCTCATGGTAAACCTCCTCATGAGTGAACATGCTTGGTCACCTATTACTTTTTATAAACCTATAGATACATTAGAACCATGAAAGGAGTAATATTAAACTATATATAATGAAGGGGGGTTTTTTATCATGTTCACATGAGACTCCTCATCATGAAAAAGATCATTAGAAAAATAGATAATGTCCTTGAATTGGATCCCAATATCCCAAATTGTATTACTCCCTAACTAAAGACATAATACCTCATATATTTTTATTGTCATTCAAGAAGTCGAAATGAACACTTCCTGAAACACCATTTGGAAGTCAACCCAAAAAACATCTCCTTATTTTCCCCCACCCATATACAACATCAACCACGAACACAAAACTTTACACATCTAAATAACACTTGAATACACCTGCTACCCCAATGGTACCTGGATAAAATTGAAATCTATATTCATATATTCAACCTATATATATTTCTCCACATCTTTTAAACATCCCTCATAATTCCCCAATGCTTGTTGTTGTAAATAACACATTTCCCTCAACCAAGACTCATCCCCCTCTATCGAGTTAACCCCAGAGTGATCAAATGGATTCGCCATCCAAAATAAAACATCATAATCCACACACATACAATGAATATGATCCAATGTTTAAAATAAAAAAGGATTTCCTAATCCAACATAGCATAAAATTTTATTAAAAGACATTTTAATTCATTTCATTTAATTTTATCAATTTTAATCATCCAAAAACAACACAATTAAAACATGACCATAATTAATCATGAAGGATTTACCTTTACTATGTGTCTACCCAACATTAAGGTTCATTTCACATTGTCATTCAATATGATCAATATCTATAAACTAGATCATGGGGGCCTTAAAATACCATGTCCTAGTCGGTCTTCCTATCATGTGTCAGGTTCCAAGGTCATCTAGAAATGTTTCCATACCAACCCCTACAATCCTAATTCTACCAAACATAAAACATCATTCGATCTTTCAACAACTCCTTTGATACCACTCTGTCATGACCCCCTCACTACAAATGTAATACAATTAGGGGAGTGGGAAAATAAGCCATGATTCATACGTTCAGTAGGACCGAGATTGGAAAGTAGCTACTATGGTATAAAAATATCAAGAAATTGGAGAAATCACCCCCTATAATAATTTTTAATCGAGAGATATGATTAATCATCCCTAAAAAACTATAATACATAATGTAAATTGAAACAAAAACTATCCCATGTGTTTGTCTAATTGAAATAGATACAATAAAAGTCTATAAAGTGAAAACCCAAAATAAGTTCTAATGAAGCGACACAACATATATCTAATGTTACATGATATTTATATTTATAATACTCTAAGTAATCCTCCATGAAGCCTTAATATAGTTTTATATACATATGGTTAGTATAAAAGAATACACATTAGGAAAACCAATGTATCTCATGCACATGTAGAAGAATCATACTAATTCACATATGAGAAAAAACAGAACCAAACATCACCAATATAGGTATAATAACGAAACACAACCTCACCATGTAATTATCACAAAATAACACACGTCATGTAATATAATATAATAAAAATAGCATCGATATGGTTACCCCACACCACTGTCCCAACTGTATGCTACTATCACACCCAATGTTGTATTCCATGGTGCTACCATATAATCTTTATATCACATCTACCCATGAAAATGATCAAATATCCAATGAAAACACCAATAATATCACAAAATCATCATAAATCACAAATAGATCTCCTGATATCACATCCTATGAAATACCTAACATTACTAGAAGAGATAGAATGAATGAAAGGGAACCTAGCTATCCATACTAGCCATCAGATGTCTATAAAAGCACCCATGTGTTACAATGTGGGTGTTGGTGCATAAAGATAGATTTGGGTGTTGTTCATATATAAAACAATTGAATTTAAAAGTATATATATTGTATCAAACAAAAAAGTCTAACAAATGGGTTCACAAAAAAACTGACCAACTCAGAACACTATAACTATTTATGATATCTATAAATATATAACATGGAAAAACAATCCACACACCCTATTTCAAATTTCTATCAAAATTTATTTAATCATCTAATTATATTAATTATTTAGTGCCAACCAAATTTAATAACACAACCCATCATTTAATTATTCTAAAAAATTTATATTCCATTAATGTAACTAACCGATTTCATTTCATATATAATTTATCAATAATTTATTCCATCACGACCTAGGAATATATAAAATCCCCAACCTCACCACCCCAAATTCATTCTCAACAAACCACCACCTTTCCCCCACAATAGCACGTCCAAACAACAGACCACCTCACCGCCCCCAAAAACATGACAAGAAACCTCTCCCTTGCTGCACAAAAAGCAAGAACAAACAAAAAAACGACTCATCACCACAAAATCACAAACAAAAAACCATCATCTCCAACCACACTTCACTATCCCAAAGGTATTACCACACATCAAATTACATCATTATCAATTAAAAACTTAAATAAAGGGATTTTATCACATTCTATTTTATTTTATGTGAGTTATCACACAAGAAATAAAACCTAGGGAACCATTTATATTATAGTAATGTAATTATTCATCTAGTTTCAATTTCTACATTCATATCAAAACAATCACAAGAAAAGAATTGGTCATGGAATATATATCGTGTTAAATCACGTCCCCCAATGGCTGTTATTTCTAGCAGGGAATCATGCCCATACAGTCTAAAATATCACAATAATTTCAAAGATTAAAAAAACATGTAAATCAAAACCCTATTAACCTCATTCAGTTTCTATTATAACAATTATTTTTATTTAATTAATCTAATACAACCTTAACCCATATATATAATATAATAAACCCATAAATCATGATACACAATAAAAAGACATGAGGGATTCCCTATAACTAGGATGTTTTTATGACTCTCTATGCACCTCATGGTGAAGAAGAACTTTGGAAAACCACATCCTCGCCATGAGAATCCACAGATAAACCTACACCAAATCCAACTTTCCTAAAAACATAGCTCAATCACACAACCCAAAATGATAAACACCACCACAATAATAAATCGATGAAGAATCGAAGTAAAATGACAATGAAATGATGAAGGTCGTACCATTAATTAAAAAATAACAACCATAACAACCAACTAATACAATATGGTGGAAGGAGGGTTTTATAGAGTCCATAGAATGAATAGGGTTATATTTGAATGATATAATAAGAGAGAAAATGTTACTTTAAAATAACCCAAGTAATCATAACTTTTTATCAACTCATAATTAAGTATTTTCATGTAATTTAATTTCAATTCATGTTGGTTTACCCTCATGGTTGATTTAATGAGAAAATAGGTCTATCCACTTTTATTACTTAACTTGTAAAATAAACAAATTGTTAACTAGCCCCAAAAAATCCATGATACCAACACCCACATCATGTAAAATATTATACTATATCTATTTCCAATATCAGCTCTCTTGTACTTCCATCGTCCAATAAAAACTGTTCAAACCTCCCTCAAACGCCTCCAACAACCAATAATATCAAAGTAATAAGATTCGAAGGAACATTAAATTAAATTACCTTCTAGAATGTATGTTAATAAGTTGACTTTATTCTTTGATGGTTCCACATATGAAAAAAATATTCTATTAATCATATACCACAACCGTTATTATTTTTCTGACTCCTAGTCACACAAAAATAATTTTGGATCCATCTAATCAAACTCAATGTATTGATCCAAATTCAATAGTTCATTCCATACGTTCTCTTTATCAACATCATGAAATTCCTTGAAAATAATCTCAACCAGTTGTTAGTTTACATATGGATCTACTGTGACTACATTTCTAGCAACCCCTTTTTGTTTGTTTCTTCAATGCCTAAACAGTTCCATTTCTTATAACAAAAATAAAATTAAATTAAGTCTTAATCTATAGATATTTTGTTTTCATAAATATTTGAAATCTACCACATAATATTTCTCATGATAATTATTTCCAATATTCAACTTCATTTCCTTTTTCAATCTATTTTTTGAACATTCAACCATTCTTTTAGGAACCAAAAAATCATTAAAATACAACAACCATGGCTTTTCAAAATATTAGTTTGGATTTTATTTTTTAAATTAATGAATATATCAACTATTTTTTTCAGAAAACAATTAATAATTACTCAAAATGAAATATACACTCCTATAATGAATTAATTTCAATCATTACATTTCATGATCATTTAATTGTAAAAACCAATGAAAATGAGATTACATATTGAAGATGTGTATCAAAACACTAATATACACAACACCCTATTAACTTTAGGTTCATCATAAATAGGAAAAATATGACTTTTTATGATAAACTTTTGAGGTATTAGTAGTATACTCCAGGTACCAACCCAACTCAAAGAGTAGAAAATAATGGTTTCCCAACTCCAACATAGAACAATACAATAGTCCCAAAATAATATATGAACCAACCATGAATAATACAGTTCTTAGCATCACACACCTCCCCATTAGATTGTAAATGTATCATGACATTATAAGGCCTTAGGTGAAATCTTCAAGACACCAGTGGTTGGAAGTAAATGTCATGGGCTCATAAAAAATTCCGAGATAATTTTCCTACAGAATGTGAAACAACCAAACATCATAACAAGATAACCAATATATGATCAATGATTAAAATTTAATACAACTCAAAAGTAAATAAATAAAAATCATACCATAACAGATTAAATTATAAAAACCCAAATTAATAACCTATTATAAAATAGAAAATAGAGATAATAAGACTCAAGTACTGCAAATACATCATCTTTATAGCTTCCAACATGCTCTATGCTTCATCTCCACGAGCAATGACTTTGTATAAATATCATCACTTAATAAATGTGATACATTTCCATTACATGTGTCCCAATATAAAAAATATTTAAATGCACCAAATCTCCGATGAAATTGGTGAGTATAAAACACTTTAGGATTTCCCTAAATGACATCCACAATCACAATAGTAGGATAATACATGATAGATAAATTAATTAAAACAGCATAAAAAATTTATAATAGTTTATATCAAAACATAATAATTCTTGTATTCAAATAAAATTTCCAGAATCAATGTTATTACATGGAAAATAAAAGAAAAAATTACTTCAAACCATTTCACAAACACCTTTGGTATACCCATTATATTGTTCCCAAAATCAAAATAGACACACATGCATTACCAGAAGACCATTATATACTTATGGTATGTAATTGTTCAATAAAACAACTCAACAAAAAGATAACATATACCAAATAAACTAATCTCACAATTCCATTACATAGGGTCTCATCAATGAAATTTCACACATGCCAACATAGTAAGAGGAATTCAATGCCAAATCCATTATAATAAAACATTTTAGTAAAAAAATAATATATTTAAAAATTTATAACAGTCCATTTTATTGAATCAAATAAATTCAAATGTTAAAATAATAATTTTAATATAATGAATCAATGGACTTTTCACACTAACAAATTTTCCTCAATTTCTCTAACAATTAATAAAGTGGGTTTCTACAACTGTTATGAACTAAACATCACCATTCCAATCAATAATTTAATCAATGTTTAATAAAAATTTATATTTATTGAATGAGGGGTTTGTTGAGAAATGTATTGTTTTCAAACAATTCAAAATAATGTTTTTTAAAGGGGGAGATTATTTTAAATAATACTCTGTCTCTTTATGATGATTTTGATGCTCACAAATACCCTTAATTATTTACTAATTATTTCGTTGAGTATTTTGCAGGAATTTATTTTATTTATTTATTTCATATAACGAGATTTCATACTTCATTTATTCCGAGATCAAATTTAGCGCGTTCTGGAATCACTGTAGCGCGAGATCAATTTTAGCGCGTTCTGGAATCACTGTAGCGCGAGATCAATTTTTGCGCGTTCTGGAATCACTGTAGCGCGAGATCAGTTTTAGCGTGTACTGGAATCACTGTTCATACCCTACGTTGATGAACGTAACGTATGGATGAAAAGTTTACTTTTTATGTTAAAAGAAACGTATGGTTAAGGAACCTTACGTTATTTTGAAACGTATGGTTAATGAACCTTACGTTGTTGAAAAGTATGGAAGAAGAACATTACGTTTGGAAGGAACCTTACGTTTTTGTGGTTGGACAAGTATGGAAGAGAAACCGTACGTTATTTTTCAGTGTTGAGTTTGTTTCTCAAAAGTATGGATCATCAACCTTACTTTTATAATCAACCGTACGTTCTTTGGAGAGTTGAAGCAAGACAAAGTATGGATGATCAACCCTACGTTTGAATGATGAAGAGAAAGTATGTATGTTCAACCTTACGTTCTGAACCTTACGTTCTGAACCTTACGTTTGTGAACCATACGTTTGTGAACCCTACGTTTGGAGCCACGTCATCAACCCTACGTTTGGCGTCGGGATATTTTTGACAGACGATATTTCCTTTTGCATTGGTCAAAGAGGCGGATTATTAAGCGGATTTCTAGCCGATTCTTAAGTACGACTTTGACTGAATCAAAGACGATTTTCAACGGATTAATGATTGATTTAAACGGAGCTTTTTATGCCAATTCTTCAGGGGAGTTACAACGGCTCTGTTATTTCTTTTTTGTATATCGCGAATCTAAAGGAGATTTTCATGGATCTATTTATGCGGAATATTTTCTCAGATTTGAATATATATGTTCTATCTTGGAATCATCGGATATATATATACACAGGAAAGTGTATGAAATATATAGATTGATTTTTTAACGAGCAAGAAACAGAGACTGTGTGAAGGCGTTCTTTTCTGGTGATCGAGAAGAAGTGTAAAACCTTTTTTACCGAAGGAAGATCTTGATAGCAGATTCACGTGTTCTACATCGACTATCTGTTGTGAATCTACTGCTGCTGAAGTTGTGAAGTTTCTTGTAATATCTATTGCAACTGGATCGACTCAGAACTGTTTTGATAACAGATCTTTATTTTCTGAAGACGACGATCTATCTACTGTCAATTGCATTCTGTTGCAATTGTGAAGAACAACTGGAGAAGTGTTTTCTTTATCAAAAACCTTTTTATTTTTGAGTGATCAGCTTCTCGTTCTAAGCTGTGTGGGTTCATGTTTGAACCAGGAAGGCTGTGTTTGCCTGAAACTTGTAAAGGTGTCAACTGCCTGTACTCAGTTGTGAACAGGTCTGTGGAAACGAGGACCAGATAGTGAAAATCGCCAAGCTCGTGGATTTGAGCGTTGGTGGAGTGGACTAGGGGCCTTCTGTTCCCCGAACCACTATACATCCGTGTGTTCATGTTTTTACTTTTTCCGCTGCATATTTAATCGTGCTAAAGCATAGTGGACAGAATTTGTCTAAATTGAAGAGATTGTAATAATTTTGAAAAGACACAATTCACCCCCCCTCTTGTGTGTAATCCGTAGATTCAGATCCAACAATTGGTATCAGAGGAGGAGCTTCTTATTTTTAAAGTCTTGTCAAGCTAGAAGTATTTAAAGATTATACATAGTGTATCATGGATGATACGAGAGAGGGAATGTCAATGGTCAGAGCACCTTACTTTAATGGAGATAATTATGGCTGCTGGAAATCACGTATGATTATTTATCTGAAAAATCTTGGTTACAAAGTCTATTCAAAGATTCTCACTCCCTATGAAATTCCTGAAAATCCCGATACATGGAGTGCTGCTACAGAGGCTGAGTATGACATGAATTCAAAAGCTATGAATGCAATCATCTGTGGTCTAGGACCGGATGAATTTAACAGAGTATCTCAATGCCCGACTGCATATGAAATGTGGCGAACAATAGATGTTGCTTATGAAGGAACATATAATGTAAGACAGATGAGATATGCAACTGCTAAATTAAAATTTGATACTTTCAGAATGATTGAAGGAGAGAGCATCACTCAGATGAATGGAAGATTGACAGAAATTGTCAATAATATAACAGCTCTAGGAGAACCAATCAAGAAGGCTGATCAAGCGTTAATGGTACTGAGAGTACTTCCTACTCGATGGAATGGAATCTCTGCAGCAATCATACAATCAACTTCTGTTGAAGATCTAACTATGAGAGAGCTGATTGGTACATTGATGATGTACGAGGCTGAAATGCAAGATGAGTTAAATGAGCATAAAGTCCACATAAAAAGGGAAAATACTGCTTTGAAAGTGACTTCTCAACAAAAGGATAGAAAGATGAAGAACAGAGAAGTAAGTGCTAAATCAGAAAGCTCTGATTCTTCAAATTCGGATGAAGAACTGGCTCAGCTAGCCAGAAAATTCAGAAAGTTCTACAGTAAGAAGAAAGACTTCAAGAAATCCTTCAAGAAGGATAGCAAGGAAGTGAGATGTTATGAATGCAAAAAGATGGGACATATCAGACCGGATTGCCCAAAATTGAAAGATGCAAAAAAGAAGAAATTCATCAAAAGAGATGATTATGAGCAGAAAGACAAGAAAGCTATGAAAGCTACTTGGAGTGTTTCTGAAGACTCAAGTAATTCTTCTGAATCAAGCTCAGAGAAGGAGGAAGCCAATTTAAAAGCAAATATGTGTTTCATGGCTGAAACTGATGAGGTACACTCATACTACTCCTCTGACTCAAATAATGAATCAAACTCTGAAACAAGCTTCTCAAATAAAAAACTTGCAGCTTACTGCAAAATGCTTGAAGAAAGGTATGACTCATTATTTAAAAAATAGAAATCTATAAAGAACTTTCATAAAGCTATTTCAGATGAGAGAAATACTTTTATAAAACAACATAAGGAATTAATTGACAAATACAACTCTGCTGACTCAAATAAAATTAATTTTGAATCAAAAATAAAAACTCTACAGGATGAAGTAGAATCTTATAAAAAGGCTGCATTAGTTTTTACAAAAGGATAAAACGCATTAAATGAGATACTTGGAAAAACTATAATTAAAAAGGAAAGGTTTGGAATTGGAAGTAAAGGAGAAAAACCTAAGTTATACAGAAATTATTTTGTTCCTAGCACTAAACAGGTTATTTGTAACTTCTGTGGATCAAAAGGTCATATAGCTAAAAACTGTTTTCTAAGACAACCTCAAATATGTGGAATTAAGAAAGCTTATATTTCCAATGATCTATATGATTAAATCAATTTTAAGAAAACAAAGCAAATCTGGATACCCAGATCACTACTTGCTAACACTCCTGGACCCAACAAAATATGGGTACCAAAGCAATTTGTTTGAATGTCTTTGCATGTAGCAGGTCACCAAAGAAAGAAAGAAATATGGTATATGGACAGTGGCTGCTCAAGACACATGAATGGAACTTCAGCTAATTTCTCTTCTCTTACTCGAAAGGAAGGAGGATTTGTCACCTTTGGTGACAATGCCAAAGGAAAGATTAGTGGTATTGGAACAGTTGGAGATCCAGAGACATTCTCAATCAACAAAGTACTTTATGTACAAGGGTTAAAACACAATCTGATAAGTATCTCTCAACTCTGTGATGATGGATACACTGTTGATTTTACTAACAATAGTTGTACTGTTTCTAAAGATAAACTGTTTAAGTTTAGAGCACCCTGAACTGATAATGTTTATACTTTGGATTTGTATTCCTTGTGTAAACAACAAGTAATATTCTTAACTGCTAATATAAGTGAATCCTGGATCTGGCATAGAAGACTTGGTCATTCCAATATATATGCTTTACATAAATTATCTAAGAAACATCTAGTTTCTGATTTGCCTAGTCTCAAATTTGAAAATGACAGATTCTGTGATGCATGTCAGCTTGGCAAGCAACACAAATCATCATCCAAATCTGTTAATAAAGTTGCTACAACTAAACCTCTAGAACTTATCCATATGGATTTGTTTGTACCTTCAAGAGTAGCAAGTTTAGCTGGTAAATTATATGTTTATGTATTAGTTGATGATTATTCTAGCTTTACTTGGATTTTCTTTTTGAAATTTAAAAGTGAAGCTTTTAGTTTATTTGAAGGTTTTTGTAAATCTATTCAAAATGAAAAAGGTTTTAATATAATCTCATTGAGAAGTGATCATGGTGGAGAATTTGAGAACCAGGAATTTAATTCCTTTTGCTCAAACATGGGTATTAAACACACCTTCTCTACTCCAAGAACACCTCAACAGAATGGGATTGTAGAAAGAAGAAATAGAACTATTCAAGAAATGGCTAGAACTATGTTAAATGAATATAGCCTACCTATATATTTCTGGGCAGAAGCTGTTAATACAACTTGTTATATAATGAATAGAATTTTAATAAGACCTATTTTGAAAAAGACACCCTATGAACTATGGAATAACAGAAAACCTAAAGTAAATTACTTTAAAGTTTTTGGATGCAAGGTTTACATCTTGAATACCAAAGATAATCTTGGTAAATTTGATCCAAAATCTGATAAAGGTATTTTATTATGATATTCTGCAACCTCCAAAGCTTATAGAGTCTATAATAAAAAGTCAAGGATTGTTGAAGAATCAGTTCATGTGAAATTTGATGAATCTGATCCTTTTGAGAAAAGGATAGAACAAATAGATGAACATGATTCTAATGAAAACATGATATTTGAGAATTTAAAGAATGATTTTGAAAATGATATAAAAGAAATTCAGTCCAGTTCAGAAGAACATGACACTGAAGAACCTTTGAATGTAATGCCTAGACAGTATAGAACCTTAAAGAATCACCCTTTAGAATCTGTGATATGTGACATAGAGACTGGTATTCAAACTAGAAGAAACCATGGAAACATTGTTGAATTCTCTGCTTTCCTATCCCAACAAGAACCTAAGACCATAGAAGAATCATTAGATGATGAGAGCTGGGTAATAGCAATGCAGGATGAATTGAACCAGTTCAAGAGAAATAAGGTTTTGGAGTTAGTTGAAAGACCACATGATTATCCAGTAATAGGAACTAAATGGGTCTTTAGGAATAAACAGGATGATCAAGGGATAATAACTAGAAATAAAGCAAGATTAGTAGCTAATGGATATAATCAAGAAGAAGGAATAGATTATGATGAGACCTTTTCACCTGTAGCCAGGTTAGAAGCCATTAGAATCCTTTTAGCCTATGCATCTTATATGAATTTTAAATTAATTCAGATGGATGTTAAATCTGCCTTTTTAAATGGTTATTTAATGGAGGAAGTTTATGTTGAGCAACCTCCTGGTTTTGAGAATTCTCAAAAACCAGATTCTGTTTTCAAACTTACTAAAGCTCTTTATGGCCTTAAACAAGCACCTAGAGCTTGGTATGAAAGACTAAGTTCTTTTCTTTTGAAAAAAGATTTTACTGTTGGACTGGTAGATCCAACACTCTTTAAGAAAACTGTGAAAAATAATGTTTTGTTGGTTCAAATTTATGTTGATGATGTAATTTTTGGATCAACCAATAAAATTCTTTGTCAGAAATTTTCAGAATTAATGCAAAAAGAATTTGAAATGAGTATGATGGGAGAATTAAATTTCTTTTTGGGTCTTCAAATATTTCAAAAAGATTTTGGAAATGTTTTAAATCAATGCAAATACATTACTGATTTACTTAAGAAATTTGGACTTGAAAACAGCAAGCCATTTACAACTCCTATGTGTACTAATATAAAACTTGATTTGGATGAAACTGGAAAATCAGTGGACAACAAGTTATATAGAGGTATGATTGGTAGTTTGTTATATCTTACTGCTAGTAGACCAGATATAATGTATTCAGTATGTCTTTGTGCTCGATTTCAATCAAATCCCAAAGAATCCCATTTAACTACTGTTAAAAGAATTTTTAGATATTTAAAAGGTACTATTTATCAATCTCTGCTTTATCCAAAAACCTCTGATTTTAATTTAATTTCATATTCAGATGCTGACTTTGGAAGCTGTAGATTAGATAGGAAGAGTACTTTAGGAACATGTCACTTTTTAGGGAAGTCTTTAGTATCATGGTCTAGTAAGAAACAACACTCAGTTGCCCTGTCAACAGCCGAGGCAGAATATGTGTCTGCAGGTAGTTGCTGTGAACATGTGTTTTGGAAGAAAAACACTCTTATGGACTTTGGATTAAATTTCAATAATACACCTATTTTATGTGATAATACTAGTGCAATTAATATTTCAAAAAATCCTATTAGTCATTCTAGAACTAAGCACATTGATATAAGACATCACTTTTTAAGAGATCATGTGTTTAAAAAGGATATATTTTTAGAATTTGTAAATACAGAAAATCAATTAGCAGATATTTTTACTAAACCACTTCCCACGGCAAGGTTTGAATTTATTAAGGGGGAGTTAGGTTTATTTAATTTTAAATAGTTTTTTTTTAATCTTATTCTGTTTTTGAATTCTGCTTAATTTCTGTTTCCCGCTATAAGTAATTTTATTTTGTTTTAAATAAAAGTAATGATTAGTGATTACACGGGAATCAAGGCTGTCAGAACCGTTTCACCTTCTAAACTGCTTCACCTTTTTCGGAAACCCTTTCGAAAACCTAAAACCGCACATCTGCTCTAAAACCCTTTTCTGAATCTTCAAACCCTAAACTTACGAACCTTCAGAAATCGTTGTTGGAATGGCAAAGACTAAGCGTCCAGATGAAGCCGAGAGCAGTGCTGCAAAGAAACCTAAGGTAGTTAGTCGGAAAATACTGCAAGGTAAAGTCATAGATTTAGAGTGGCTGTTTGAAACTAATTTACTGTTGAAGCAAGTGTTGTCGTTTCAAAGCCTTGAGCAAGCTTTTAATAGTGAAAATTTTGAGTTTCTATATGATGCAGAAATGAGACATTTCTTTAGAACTGTTCAGTTTAGCCTTGGAGATACAGAGGATAGTTTATTGGCTCAAATAGAGGATAAGGACTTTTCAATATCATCTGTAGAGATAAGTCAAATTCTTAACTGCCCTCATGAAGGAGTTTTTCATTTCGATTTACGGAATATTGGAGATTCTGTACATAAGTCTGAAGACATTATGTCTTTTTTGTTTGGAACCAGAGTGATAAAGAAGATGTTTATTAAGGATTTGGAGCCCGATTAGAAAATTTTGGTAAAATTTGTTCAGACTGGTTTAGCACCAAGAATGGATGAGATGGAGAAAATCCTATACCCTGACATGTACATAATGTATCTTCTGATGTGTGATATTAAGTTTAATTTTCTTTGGTTTATGATAAGATATCTGAGTTACTGCTGTCAGAGTGAAGCAAGAATGACCTTTTTCCCTTATGGAAGGTTCATTTCTTTGTTTTTGTTTAAAAGAGGAATGATCAGATTGGTAGATGCTGGGGTGAAATGTCACCACAGTAATGTTTTTAATGCTGGAACTTTGAGGAAAGTAGGATACTTCTAGAGCACAATTAAAGGAAAACTCTTACCTGTTGGAGCTGAGGAAAACTCGGAGAGTGCTCAGGCTCAACCGGCTATGTCCAATGAGGGACAAGCAGAATCAAGAGTTAGTACAGTGGCAAGGAGAATTTGTTTTGAGATAGAGGAAGTTGAGGAAGAGAGAAGTCAAGAAGTACTTAAATCTAGAAGGAAGAGGTCAATTGATGAAGAAATTATCTCTCCTGCCTTGAAATCCTCTGAACCGTTATTTTCTTATTCATTTGTGAGAGAAGCTGTTGTGGAGCAGACTGCACCGATAGAGGAACCAGCAGCTCAAACAGAAACTCAAAAAGAACCTCAATCTGCTGCTGTGGCTATTGAAAAAGTAATTCAACAAGAACAACTTATGGAGGCAGTGCCTGGTGAAGAAGTGTCCCGACCTCAAGATTTACATGAAAATATTGATCTTGACCAATCAGTAGAAGTCAGAGAGAATACTGTTCGTAATGAACATACTTCTGAAGCTAATACAGAGGTACTTCAGGAAGATTTTTCAGTGGAAGAGTTTCAGGCTTCAAAAGATAGTTCAGTGGATCAACCTTGTCAGGACAAGGACAAAGAACAGTCAGATGCAGATTCCTTACCACTTGCCCTGCTTCATCAACCTAATTCTGGACATGAGAATCGAGCACAGGGTGCCCCTGATTCGAGAAAAGAAGAAGTTGTTGAGTTGTACAAGCGTATCTCTCAGTTAGAATCTGAGAATGTTAGTCTCAGAAATTCTCCGAACATAGAGCAGTTGAAGTTTCAGAAGCTGAAAGAATGTACTGTTTCAAGACAGGAAGTAGATTTGTTTAAGACTGATATGATGCATGCTGTTGATCAGTTAAAATCAGAGATAGTAAAGAAAGATGATTTATCTGAGTTGAAGATTTACATGGAGAATAAATTTGAGTCCGTTGCAAACAGTGCTGTGAGTGGATCAGGCTCTTCACCTGATTTGATTCGGAGATTTCAAGTAATTACTGCAGCAATGAGCAATATGAGTGACAGATTACATGATCTTCAGTGTAATAGTGCCCCTTTGTCAGTTTTTCTAGATAATCAGAGATTTTTAGTGGATCAGTTGACATCTGGAGAGCAACCGATTAGGATTCTTTTGAATCAGTTATCAGAAAAACTGGCTCTTTTTCTTAAAAAAGAAGAAAGAATGCATGAGTTTTTTAGAGTTAATTTGATTGAAGATATTCATATGACTCAAGAGAACAGAGATCTTATCATCAAGTTAGGAGATGGGATGATGAAGAGGCTCAAAGAACAGTTTACAGAGATAAAGACCGCGATTCAAAGGAGATAGACACCTTTTTCCCTGTCTTATCTATGAACCTTGATTCCTCTGTATATCACAATCGTTTATATATAACAACTTGTGAATGAAAATTCTTTTCTTGCTTCTTTTTTGTTTTGTTGTTTATTGATTTATGATTTAGTTAGCCAGTATAACAAATTCACTTATTCATACACAGTTAATTATAGCATTTACTTATAGTTCAGTGCAATATTGAATGTGTTCAAATCCGTAATTTTTCATTGTTTTTTATATCAAAAAAAGGGGGAGAATTTGGATAAACACAACATTTAAATTCATTTTTTTCCTATGAAGAAATTCGGATATATGGGAGAATTTGGATATATACGAAATTTATCTTTTATGTATTTTAGCTGAAAATTTATTTTTATGGGGGAGAAATTTTATTATAGTTAAATATTGTTTTAATCCTTTCAAAATTCTAAAATTTTATAAAACTAATTTTTCAATAAAGATTGCAATTAAATTAGTTCTATTATTTTATGGGTTTTGTGATCATCAAAAAGGGGGAGATTGTTGAGCAATGTATTGTTTTCAAACAATTCAAAATAATGTTTTTTAAAGGGGGAGATTATTTTAAATAATACTCTGTCTCTTTATGATGATTTTGATGCTCACAAATACCCTTAATTATTTACTAATTATTTCGTTGAGTATTTTGCAGGAATTTATTTTATTTATTTATTTCATATAACGAGATTTCATACTTCATTTATTCCGAGATCAATTTTAGCGCGTTCTGGAATCACTGTAGCGCGAGATCAATTTTTGCGCGTTCTGGAATCACTGTAGCGCGAGATCAGTTTTAGCGCGTACTGGAATCACTGTTCATACCCTACGTTGATGAACGTAACGTATGGATGAAAAGTTTACTTTTTATGTTAAAAGAAACGTATGGTTAAGGAACCTTACGTTATTTTGAAACGTATGGTTAATGAACCTTACGTTGTTGAAAAGTATGGAAGAAGAACATTACGTTTGGAAGGAACCTTACATTTTTGTTGTTGGACAAGTATGGAAGAGAAACCGTACGTTAGTTTTCAGTGTTGAGTTTGTTTCTCAAAAGTATGGATCATCAACCTTACTTTTATAATCAACCGTACGTTCTTTGGAGAGTTGAAGCAAGACAAAGTATGGATGATCAACCCTACGTTTGAATGCTGAAGAGAAAGTATGTATGTTCAACCTTACGTTCTGAACCTTACGTTCTGAACCTTACGTTTGTGAACCTTACGTTTGTGAACCCTACGTTTGGAGCCATGTCATCAACCCTATGTTTGGCGTCGGGATATTTTTGACAGACGATATTTCCTTTTGCATTGGTCAAACAGGCGGATTATTAAGCAGATTTCTAGCCGATTCTTAAGTACGACTTTGACTGAATCAAAGACGATTTTCAACGGATTAATGAATGATTTAAACGGAGCTTTTTATGCCGATTCTTCAGGGGAGTTACAACGGCTCTATTATTTCTTTTTTTTATATCACGAATCTAAAGGAGATTTTCATGGATCTATTTATGCGGAAGATTTTCTCAGATTTAAATATATATGTTCAATCTTGGAAACTTCGTATATATATATACACAGGAAAGTGTATGAAATATATAGATTGATTTTTTAACGAGCAAGAAACAGAGACTGTGTGAAGGCGTTCTTTACTGGTGATCGAGAAGAAGTGCAAAACCTTTATTACCGAAGGAAGATCTTGATAGAAGATTCACGTGTTCTACATCGACTATCTGTTGTGAATCTACTGCTGCTGAAGTTGTGAAGTTTCTTGTAATATCTATTGCAACTGGATCGACTCAGAACTGTTTTGATTACAGATCTTTATTTTCTGAAGACGACGATCTATCTACTGTCAATTGCATTCTGTTGCAATTGTGAAGAACAACTGGAGAAGTGTTTTCTTTATCGAAACCCTTTTTATTTTTGAGTGATCAGCTTCTCGTTCTATGCTGTGTGGGTTCGTGTTTGAACCAGGAAGGCTGTGTTTGCCTGAAACTTGTAAAGGTGTCAACTGCCTGTACTCAGTTGTGAACAGGTCTGTGGAAACGAGGACCAGATAGTGAAAATCGCCAAGCTCGTGGATTTGAGCGTTGGTGGAGTGGACTAGGGGCCTTCTGTTCCCCGAACCACTATACATCCGTGTGTTCATGCTTTTACTTTTTCCGCTGCATATTTAATCGTGCTAAAGCATAGTGGACAGAATTTGTCTAAATTGAAGAGATTGTAATAATTTTGAAAAGACACAATTCACCCCCCCTCTTGTGTGTAATCCGTAGATTCAGATCCAACAGGGTTTTTAGTGAAAACGTCTTCCCCATAACCTGGATGAAAATTATGAATAAGATAACTTCATATACAAACAATTTCGAAATATTAAAATCCATCTTATAATATTGATCATTTTAAGAAAAAATAATAACACATCATTACTAGAATCTACTAATATATATATATATATATATATATCACCAAATTATTATATTAAATAATATATGAGTGTTTTGAAGAATAAAATAAGGAATCCCAAAATGAATGAGCAATTACAAATGAATCAAATATCCAAAGCACTTGCATTCAACATTGGATTACTCCCCGATCTAGAGGAAGGGTCACCAGACCCATTTAGAGAAATGGAAATCATATTAGGGTCAATTTAATGAAAAAGAGATATGTTTAGAGGATATAGTTCATGGTTAGGAAAACTGTGCACAAACCACGTTATAACCCCATCTTCCAAACATCCCTCACAAGGCTGGATCACACGGTTAGAAATAACCAACGATAACCATAAGAAACACATCTATTTCAGTTTTCATGGTTTCTCATAGGTAGATACATTAATTTTCTACACTATTACACCGATCATTTAGCTACAAAGATACTATTATTTTAATATTACAGTTTAATGGAATGTGATTTCAATTTTCTTCTAACCGTGCTAAAAACGTTCATCTCTAGAAAGACCCAAAAAAATTTCAAAACTCATCCAAACCATTCCATAATAACCAAAATTACATTATATACATAAATTATAAAATAAAAAGTTAAAATTATAAGACTAAGGGTATTACAAGTGGTAAAATAGAAATATATCACACGCTGGTCCACCATTATGAAATACAGAAAAAAACTACTTTTCTTATGAAAAAAATTAAACAAGTAAATCCATCATGTTATAATAAAAGATTAAGAATATATATATATATATATGATACATAAAAATTAAATCCAAAAAACATAACTCAAATTATAATATAGAAAATACAATAACAATATACATATTACAATCGGTCAGCACAAAACCCTCCCTCTTAGAATGCGATGACCAACAAGGGAAACCTGAATGATACAAAATTCCATTCCCATTTCATGAGTATTGAAAAATATATTATCATAAAATTCAATGTGATATGTTTGGGGTCAAAAAAATTTATATATTAATTTCAGTAAATTATCATTACCAGTTTTACTATAAAAACTAAACTTGATCTAACTGTTAAAAAACTAGTTTATAATAGATTATCATAATAAAAAATAATTTCACATAACAACATTTTATTTTCAATAAAAATTAGTGAAATATAACATTTAAGAATATGTAAAACGGACCATGGGTACAAAATTAGAAAAAAATGTCTGAAAATATTTATGAAAATGTAATCTTTTAGTAAATAATTATAATAAAAACGAACACCATCTAAGATATAATCAATTGGAATGCATGATAGAAATGAATGAAAATCTCCAATATAGTATAATGGTAGATATATAAAATATTACCTCTAGAGGAATTAAAAAAACAAAATGACATAAAATCTATTTAGGCCTCCCATGCACAAAGCGTGACTTTTATATTTCTTGAGGTTCTCAAGGTTAAAAAATGATCAATGTTTTTAAAAATATATTTGAAAATAATGATCACATTTAATAAAAAAATTTATCAATAAATCATTTCCACATGTTTTCTTCGATACCTATTTCATAACCAAAACCACCATTTAATGAATTCAATAACACAATCGTTGAGACCAAATCCTTTTCTATGAAAACCCATTTAAAACACAAATCATATCCATAGAAGACCTGAAAGTGTCGAAAAATATGTTTTCACGATTTATCTTAATGAAATTTAATAGGTAATGATGATGGTAATTTATTAGAATATTTTTATAGATACAACTATATCATGAGTGGTGTAACCTAAGTATCATAAAAAATATATATTGGAAACAAGTATACTAGCCTCATAAATACATAGAATAAGGGAAAAATGAAATGGAACAATAGGGAAAACAAACCAATCACAATATAATCCACATCCAGATCCATAATTATTGATGTGGTCAATAGAAATGAAGAACAAAAAAGTCATATTATTATAAGGATGTGGAGAAAACCTTCCTAAGATTAAATAATTAACGTGGTTTTCTAAAGAATGAAAATGTCCAACACATGTGATAGATGACATTAAATCAAGAAGGGGTTTTATCTGTCATATTGAGAAAGAATCAGACATACATCATGATAAAAGTTACTATGAATAAGGATTTATAGTATGTTCATCATATTTAATACAAAAAAATATCATAATTAATAAACACTAAAAAAATCACCTTGATGTAAATTTAACTGTGTTGAATATTTTAATGCGTAAAAGTTAATTTTAATTCATAAAATTGAATTACATGAAAGAATAGGGTTTCATTAATTCGTGAATATAATGTAATATATTGTTTAACATCATATGAAATGGTACATTTATAAACAATAAAATCTATAGTTATAATGTAACATTGTTCTACACACACCTCTCATTATTATTTATAAAAACTTTCATAGAAGAACATTAAACCTATGAAACATTAACTAATGATTAAATGAGACGTATCCTTTTATCTAGAATTTTGTAATCCTCCCCATCATTAAAAATTTTTGTTCGTAGAAACACATCAATATACTATAATTATAAAAAATGAAGGGAACAACTAAGTCATAAAAAATTATTGACCCCAAGTCAAAAGGAGACACCAAATTCTCTATCATAGTACAAAAACCATTGTAATAGTTTTTCCACATAGTACCTTAACATGGAAATCATAAATATAAACTAGTTTCTCAACTGTAGTGATTTTCAGAACAATATCAATATCCTTACACACAATCATAAAAATGGATTATTTTGATGCCTCCTTTTCTGTGAAACATAAAACACACCATGAATCTAATCCAAATGAGATGGTTTGTTAGACTGATCTTCCACATTTCCAACTTTTACTACAATCTGAAAGAGAAAAAAATCCTCGATAAAAAATTTCACAGCTTACCCAATTGAAGAGCTTCTATGAGAGCTTAGACTCAAATATATACTTGATTCCAAACCTCAAACTCTAATTGTGTTTGATGGAATTTTTTATAGGATATTTGATGACTCTGTTCCATCGACAATCTATTTTGAATTAACTACTCTTTTATTCATCATTTTTTGATCCATACTCAATCCATCAAAGGATCTCACTCCCAACACATTTGTTCATTAGATAGATGTAAAAGGATTCCCATAAAATTTCTCAATTGGTGAAATGTATTTTGAATATGGATACATATTGTTATAGGAATACTCTTTCGTAGGAAGATTATTTTCCCATGATCCACTAAAATCAAGATAAAATCACTATAAAATATAATTTTACACCTCAAAATTTTAAAATATGAATATTATATTTGATAGGGTATAAAAAACACCATTGTGTGTATAAGATAATAACGGATTTTGAGACATATTATATATCTTTTAAACTAAACATAATACAATTGATATATTTCAAAGCACACAATGTCTAATTTGAAGGAAAAATTATTCATTATTCAAATATTATTATATAAACATAAAAATTATAAACATTCAATTAATATTGAGGATATGAATAGTAATAACTAAATTATATAAATATTAATTTTGATCTATTCATTAATTTGATAGGTATTTTATAAATTCAAATGTAGAAACATTTGAATGAAAAAGATATTTTTGGAAAACAATATTAAATTTTTTTTCTTTTTTCTTTTTTCTTTTCGAAAAAAATTTATAATTAATTTTTAACACTTTTAAAAAATTTATTTGAAATAATAATATTCAATTTTATGTAATTATATTGAATTATCATGCGGTGACATTTTCGAAATTTTCTAAAATTTATCATTCTTTGACAAATATTACATAATATTGATATTTATTTGAAATTTGAATTTCATTTAAGTTACATATAATATGAAAATATATTTATAAGTAATTTTAATGTAAAAATATATCAATTATATGTCAATTAATACATGTTAGGTCATTGAATTTTTTTAATATTTAATATTTATATAAAATCATCATTAACATTTGAACATTTTCTCTTTAAACCCACTAATTTGTCATTGCGTTTATTAGATTAATATAAAATGAACATTTTCAAATTATGTGATTATTATTTGTAAAAATGGGTTAAATTTTTGAATAAAAATCATTTATATTTTTTATTAATTTGAGTTTGTTTTTTACCAATGTGTATAGTTAAACCTATAAAAAATATTTACCGTTGTTATGGTAAAATTGATTTATTAGGACTTAAACTAAATGGATAGGTCTTAAATTAGCAGATAAACATGTCAAAAATTAGGTTTTCCAACTATTTGAAACTATCATGTATATGTTATTAAAAATATCAATTTTGGAAACATTTTTATTTTAAATATGTTGGTAATCCTATTTTATTGAAAATAATTAAAATTGTGTTTGTCACCTAACATATATAATTACACCTCATCTCCAATATTCATCAAATAATAAAATATTTTTTTTGGGCCTCAAACATCATAAATAAATTCCAAAATCCAATCATATAATCCTTGAATAATTATTTTGGGATGAAATATAGCCTTGGAATTCATTTCTTCAAGCTTAATAATTATATTTATTGAAGATTAACTTTCTTCTACAAGCATTTTTATATTATTTCTTCCACATACTCTTTCAAATCTCATTAAAACATTTTAAAATAATAAAATTTAAGTAATAAAATATTTAGAGATATTTTTATGTTAATTTAATTAACTAGAACAACTCACCACTTCCCTCAAATGGGATATGAAATCATCATTTATGTGAATGGTGGACTTCTACCTTACGAACTGATGTCATTTATTTTTTCATTTCCACCTCTCACAGATGAGTATGCTAATGTATACAATGAGTGTATATATAATTTATATTTTTAACATAATTAAATATTTTTCTATATTATATGATATAAAAATTTTAAAATTTCCATTCCATATAGGTTAATATAATCTATCTTGTGTATATGTCATTCTAATGCCTCGCAAAGCGATTTTTTTATTCATTATTGATTTAGATGGAAGTTGATAAGGATAAATTTAATGAACATATGTGAAATAAATAAAATAATGATTATTTAAATGATATATATTCCATTACATATGGTAATATATCATTAAATTTATTAAATAGAAAAAAGACAATGTTACTTGTGAATGTGTGGGCTACAACCTTAACCAAGTGATGCGACTATATTTTCATTCGTACACCACATGGATGATATATTTAAAAAATAATGTATATAATATTGTATATATATGTCATTTTTTTGTAATTATATAATTATGATATATTAATTACCTTCTTTTCATAATCATAATTTAAAAATGGAAACATTATTTTTGTGTTCCTATGACCCACCATCTCAATGATTGTAACACAGTTTCTTTTTTCATGAGAACATTTAATTGTTGTTTTTATAAGAATAAATAATGTATAAATATGATAATTATGCAATTACTATTACTCTTTATATGAATAAATAATATCATCACTAACCATAGTAAACCTACCAATGGCATTTTTCACACACACACCAAATGTCCTTGAAACATCAAATGAAATCATAGTGGCCTATGTAATCATATATAAAATCATTTTTTTCACGGAAAATATAAATTCCTAATAAGTTATCATAAGAAATTAAAATTTAGGAAAATTTCTCAAGAATCGATATAATAAAACTAATTTAATGATTAAATAATGTAAATAATTTTTTTGATGATTCAGACTCATGGTTAGGGTTTTTTATGTCACGTTTACTTTTGTGAGACATACTCTATATTCTATAATTATTTCCCTTGAGCATTTTATATACTACCCATTTGTATGTTACATTAGGAAATCATTTAACTTCATGGTTTTTAAGGATTCATTTAATGTTATTTATTTAATTTTGATAAATACATAAATATTACCAATATAGTAAGGGTTTATTTCACAATATCATAATTATTCAGGATCATTTTCATATATGTATCCCATGGCAGAATTATTAGATATTTAAATATTAAATTTAATATAATTATCTTCTAGAATGGTTATTGATGAACTATTTGAAGTAATAGTATAACATTTCTACGAAGCCTCAATCTTCACGCGTTTGATGCGTTTCGACTCTCAAATCAAATTCTTCCGACTCCAGAGGAAAAGAAGAAGGATCATGATGCGCTGAATAATATATCATCTTTTAAGGGTTTCTCGGGAGGTTCTTTCATTCCCCTTGCAAATCGCGCGCCCCATCGTATTATTCGGAAAGGGTCAACAGCACATGTTTCAGCCTCGGAAGATGCAATTGCGGCTAGGATTGATCTATGAAAACACTCATTTATCGCCCGCATCTCCTCAATGAAAGGTATGAAACCCTGGTGTACATCGGATCTCATCTCTCGGTTAGCTGATATTTGGGGATTCAATGATTTCAAATGTGTGTCGCTCAGTCGTGGTCTCTTCCACATTCTGTTTCCCTCAGTGGAACTCAAAAGCAGTGCTTGGAGTATCGGCTCCATAAATCTCAGACCAGGTACACTCCGACTTCATGAATGGAAATTGAATTTCAATTTTCTTGATTTTAAGGATACCTGTGCGCAAGTATGGATAAAAATACACGGTCTCAACTGGGTTTTGTGGCACGCTGAGATCCTTTTTGATATTGCATCTGCTATTGGGGTTCCAATCAGGATGGATCAGGTTACAGAATCAGTTTGCTATGGTCATTTTGCTCGGGTCCTTGTAGAGATTGACCTTAGTTCTACTTTAATAGATAAGGTGATTTTATCTACTCAACAGGAGGATATTTGTCTTCGGATTGAATACGAAAGCATTCCTTCATTCTGTGTTCCTTGCCAAATTATTGGGCATGAAGAATCTGCATGTAGAAGAAATATTATTTGTGACAACTGTCAAATTAAAGGGCATGATAAACATCACTGTCGGAAGCCAATCAAACAAGGTATGGCTCAATGCATTGAGCAGAATAAGATGGCTACTGTTATTGGTCAGGATTTGATAAAAGACTCTGATAAAGAACATGTTGTGTCTGCTGAAAAGTCTCAAAGGTCTCTTGATGAAGAACCCAAAAAGGGAAGTTCTGAAGTACATATTAAGACCAATACTCCTTCGCAAAAAAACAAGAGAACTCTCTTATCCTGGGCAGATCTTGCTAACGCAATCCAGCCACCTGTTGAAAATTCTGGCATGGATGATATGAATGGAGCATCATTCAAAGATATATTAACAAGAGGTCTCGGAGATGATGAAGATGTCAAATCAATTGATAGCCTTGATGCTCTGGAAAATGCTGCTCAAGAGGAAGCAGACTCCTGTCTAAGACAAGAACAGATCTTTGTCAATGCCAAAAGCAGAAGAGGCAAGGAAAAGGACCTTCCTATCTCAAGGAAAGCTAAAGATAGGAAAGAGATGACTGCTGTTTGTAACAATATTCCGAAAAAGGACACTAATAGGGTTCAAACCCCTGATCAGTATATGGGAGTCTTCCCACTGGAAAATACTCCTAGAGCCCAAGACTCGGCTTCCTCCAGAAAGTCTTCTTATCAGGATGTCAAGTACACCCTCAGCAAGCATCAAGACCCCACTCCAACTGGGCAGTATAACCAGACAGATTCTCTGAAGGAATCTATCCAGGACCCCCCTGCCCTGCATGTTTCTAGTCTGGAGGGCAGAACCCAGCCTTCGCCAAGTTGTGGCACCCCTCAATCTCAAATTCTGAAGGTTTCAAAGCAAGTGAGTACCTATAACTCGTTTGAATTACTTGAATCTTCTAGTAGTGATGATGACAGGAAACCGATTGACGTTCGGGATGAAGCTATGTCTGTGAACACGGAATTAATGTCTGAGGTCCCGGATGATGGTGGCGGTCCCTGGATACAGGCAAAGACTGGGAAAAGGGGGAGACAACCAAGTAAAACGGGTGCTCCAGCATCTATTCATGGTATGAACACTCGATCTCGAGTGCGCTGTTGAATTTTTTCTGTTTCTGCTTTGCTGTTTTGCTCCTCCTTTATCTCTACTGTATGACTTTTTTATTTAATAATAGAGGATTGCGCCTCAACCTTTTAAAAAAAAAATATTTATGAAGATGAAACATTATTATAATCTTATATTATAAATATATTTTCTTCAAAACCCATGTTTCAAAAAAAATCGAATTTGATTTTGTCATTTTAATGTCGATTTATTATTGAAATATTTACCCATTTTTATATTTTAATTTTGAAAAAGTAATATTCATGTTGTTTTCATAATAATTTTTGTATGGATTTTACAAAAAATTTGAACGGAATATTTGTTTTTGTGTATTTAGCACATATGAAAGTTCCTTCAATAATGTGTACTAATTATTTCAATGAATAATTTATATGTTTAAAATGTTATATTAAATAAAAGTTGTTTTAAAAATATTTTCTGAATATTTAATTTTAAATTATTCTTTTCAAAATAAACATTTTATTTCTCTCATTAAATTTTTAATGCTATTTTTATTCTATTTTTATTCATCAATAAAATAATCCCCTTAATGTGAATATTATCCCATAAGGATATGATCTATTAATACAATTTATATTCATCAGTTATATGAGTTATTATCTAGTTAAATGGTAATATATAATTTTATTAAAATTCACCATTTCATTCTGAATTGTTTGTGAATGTGTTTATTGATTGGGGTATGTATTACCTTTTTTATACAAATTGATCAATAATTTTTTTGAATATTATTCACCAGTAAAATATGTGGAATTTATTTGACATTGTATATAACTGGATGGGCATTATATATCTCATTGATTCATCATTATATCTCATGATATAAATTAAATATGGTTTTAGATGAGTGATTACCAATTTATATAGATTTCATGGAACTATCCTCAATATTATAATATCACATAAAAAATAAATAATGATTTAGAATTTATATAGCAATTATTGAAAGATGGGTTTAGATGTCCTTCATTACTCATTCCATCATTATGAATTCACATATTGATATTCCATGTTATTATTCATTTAGTTGTAATATAAATGGTCATGTTTTTAGATCACGTGACTATATATATGGAATTAATTTTTCGTCTGTTATTCCAAACATATTTTTATCATTTTATTGATAAAATAATTTTTTTAGATAATTACTATGCCATATTGATTATTCCTAACATACTCATATATTATACAAAACGATTTCTATTATCGATGATTTAAGATCACCCATTTCATATGATTTTCCATAACATATGAGGATTTAATTAAGGATTTATATATAGGTATATGCTAAGTTTAATAATGGAATTATTGAAGAATATTATTTTTTTATTTTTTTTATAATAAAAATATTATTTGAATTTCATGAATGTATCTAGTTTTCCAATAATACTAAACTATTCAATCCTTCCAGATTTAATTCAGTGTAAAAATTTTAAATTTAAAAATGTTTCACTATCTTTAGTATACTGGGATTAGGGAACTACAGATGGTATCCAAGTTTGTTTATTAGGATCTATGGGAATATGATTTACATAATTATTGATTAGAGAAAATAAATCTATGATAAACATTGAATATATGTAGATAATATCATGATGATTATTTTAAACAATATATAATGTCTTTTTATTGATATACTTCAATTTAGAGATAATAAATGATGAAATCATTCTTGAAAAGAACTATATATGGGTAATAATTCTTAAAATTCCAAATTAGGCTTGGTCCAATTGTCACCTTGTGAATGAAAACTAGAATTAATGCATTCCTGGATCGACACTTTTCAGAAATATAAATTCAATATCTCATAGATTTTTTACAAATCACTATAAAGTATTTTAAAATAATTATATACCCAATGACCTGATGTATATGATTATAAATTAACTATTCATTAATGTTTCATTTTAGGATATTTGTTTCACTATTCTTGGAATTATACATTATGTTTTGTAATGTTCTCATTCTAACATATTGTATTCCATCATAGAGAAATATGGACTAGAATAAGTAATGGGGACAACATCAAGGAAAAATAACTAAAGTATAGGAATTATAATTTTATTTGTGCGAAATATCCACTCTGAGGAAGGGAACTGATATCAAAAACATTCTCATCATATGAGAAAATAATATATTATGGAAAAAAAACATCAGAAATAATTTAGCATTTTTTATGTATTCAAATGGAATCATGATAAGAAACGTACAAAAATGAAAAAATTAAACAATTTGATGAATTGAAATAATTATTTTCCAACATTTGATAATTTTGGAAAGAGAGACTCTGCAACATGATTAATTATATGGGGAGTTTTCTCTTAGTGTGGAGAGAAAGTTCACAACGATCATGATTGAAATGGAATGGAAATGATTATTAATGTGAAATTATTTGACTACTAGTAGATGGGGAACTGCTCATATGAATTCCCTTATCATCAAAATAATATATCCCAAATTTCGATAATAGATCTAATAAATTATATGTTATTACCACATATTATGTGTACTAAATAATGAACATGTGATTAAATTAAAGAATTTTTTCATTTATGTATTTTATCAACAGAACCATTGTTTTTAGAATAATTAAAAGTAAAAGGATTTTACATTTGAAATTTTTCAATACATATTTGAAAGCGTATGTTAACCGGTAAATATGTATACGAAAAATAATTCAATTCTATGTTTAATATCATAAAAAACATTTTGTAGAGAATTATTACCTTTAATATATTTTTTATGTTGATGTAAGGATGATGGGGTAATGTGATGGACAATATGGATAATGTAAATAGGATGGTACTGAACACCATATAACTATATAATGATTTCTTCAAACAATGTTATACTTTTTCATTGATGTAGTCAAATATATTTTTAGATTGAATGAATATATAAAATAAACTATGTTATATTTAATTAATAAGGATCCATTCATATTTTTTTAATGTATTATATTATTTATTATTGTTATCATATTTCATGAGACTTCATGATTATGGTATTTACATGGTTAGTATGTGATTACATAATGATAAAATATATTTTTTGTGGGATCTATGTTATGTTCTTTTAGAAATTAGGTTAATTTATTTATAATTTTATTGATTGTAATATTTATAATGGGTTATAAGGTAATCTATTTAAGAAATATCTTACTTTTAATGGTATTCCACATTTTACAGAAATTGATATTGAAACTATATGATATCCTAATTACATAATTTATGTTGAAATGATGTTATTTTAAAGATTCATATGTTTATTGTTTTATGTTCCTTAAAAATTTGTTGATCAATCACATTTTTTTAAAATAATGGCACATAAAAACTTCTATAATTATTAACTAGATTCATCAATTATTACATTTTTACATGTCACTATCATTTTCCTACATAGAAACCTAGTAATGTGATATTCCATAAGAAATTAATACTTCTATTTGTCTTATATCAAGAAGATGTATTATTTAATCTTTTTAATTGTGTTGGTTTCCAACAAATTTATTTTCAAATTAGACTACATTGATTACCCATATCAATAATAAATTGTGAGGATGTAATTTATTTATGGATGGTATAATGTAATGACACTTGATTTTTAAATATGAATATCATTTTTGATATATTTTATAAAATGAAAAACCAAGAGTAGAAGGAACTATATAATCCAGTGATTTATTGATATAATTATTTAAGGGAAACTTTTTTTTCTTGTAATGCACACATGATTGGATTTGAATCAAATTCCATAACATATTAAAATATTATTATTTAGAAGTTAATATTATTACCTACTTATTATATTTGAATGTATAAATATTAAAACACACTTTTAAATGGTATATTTTTAATCATAAATAAAATGGATATCAATTGATTATATGTAAAATTATATCTATTTTATGGATGAAAATATTTCCTCAAAAAACAAATTATTTCTAAAAACTCGATTAAAACACATTTTTCAAAAATAACATAAAATAATTTATACTGATGTAGAAAAAAAATTTAAAAACAAACTCCATTTTTTAATTTATCACATTAAAAAATTAGGGTTATTTTTTAAGATTTTTCAATGAAATTTTATTTTTTATAAACAGTTAAAAATATAGATTTTTATTTTTTATTTATTATATTTATATTAAGAAATTATTTTTTTATTGTTTGGATAATAAAATTTATTATTTTGTATATAAATTATTCTATCTAAGGTCATTGGGGTCATTTTCAAATTGGATTAGGGCATAAAAACATTTCAATCTTTTGATCATTGTCTCCTTAAAAAACATACTTTCTCATCATGTATTGAGGATTAATATTAATTTACCTTTTAACCCCCATATTTTAAAATTTTGGAAATATTGATATCATATTTTCAATATTAATAATTTTTATTATCTATTATTTAATAAATAAATTATAGAAAAAATTACTAGTGAAAATAGTGGAATATATTCCCCATGGTTAAGGTTAGAATGGATTTACCAGGGATTAAACTAAACTCATAAGTGTTGAAATGAAAAAAAATGGGAAAATATATTTTAAAGACATATATATACATAATAATGTTTAACAACTTAAAATAATCAGTTCTAGACCCTTTTTAAAATATGGAGAAATTGATTACAACTTTTTCATTAAAAAAATTCATGTCTTCCACTGACGTCACTTATAAAAATTTAGACACAGTCTTATATTATTCTGACATTCAATAACATTTATACATGTCAATACCTACTAAAATAACATAGAAAATTCTCTAATATAATTCTATAATTTCTAATTTGTCATAAATTCTTCCTAGGAATAATTTTTTTCAATCTTAAGTTTGATACCCAAGGAAGTGGTTGCGTTCTTCCATGAATGTTTTTATTTTATTTGTTCTTCTACCTCATACAATTCATATTATAAAATTATGATATAATAATTTCACTATATTAAACATAATTATACTTTCTATATTATGGTAAAACCAAAACCCAAGCTCACATATATCCAATGGGTTCTGAAATAACCATTCATAGGTACAAGTATCTAACACCTCGAGATCTGATGGCATTCATTAATTCATTAACAGATCTCCCAGTTTTGAATGATGATTTAAATAGTATATATATATATAATATTAAACATAAATAAAAATATTAAATCATAAATTCTTCTTTTTAATTTTATTCTGTATGGCATACGATCACATCACTTGTGAATATGGATTATTACCGCCTAACGAAACAAATTTATTTTTCATTCGCAAATAAATTCCCTGAAAGGTAAAACAGAAATGTATAACATATGTAATATATGAAATTAAATATTTATTATATTAATAACATGTTTATCACTATAAAATATAATTTTTCATTTTATTTCTTACACTAAAAAATGATAATGTCGCTCATGTATGTGTTGATTACCTCCTACTGAATGTGATGTGGCCTCAATTTAATAAGCACACCACATGGATGTTATATATATGTTTTTTAATAAATAATATGCTATATATATTTATATAATTTTATTAACATTATACTGAGATATCATTTTACTTAAATTATTTCCATAATGACCATTGAAAAATGGAAATGTTACACATGTGTATATATAACCTACCATCTCCATGATTTCAACATAATTCATTTTTCAAAGCCATTATGTATAATATATTTTAAAAGTGTTATTAATATATAAATATGATATTTATGTGATTATTATTTTACTATATATGATTAAAAAATGACTTCTTTGATTATAGTCAACCTACCAATTCCATTTGTGACGCAACGTAAAAATATTATCGAAACAACCTATGACAACTTAATTGAATAATTAATTATATATTACATGATAATAAAATAAATAAGAGGAATAATAATCCAGAAAAATAATATTATTCTAAAAAATAATAACCATAATATTATTATTTTTCCACAAAATACAGAATGTATGTGATGTCCGAACTCAAGGTAAGTGTTTCTCACATCACTTTTACTTTTGTGAGAAATACTTCATATTCCCCACTTTTTTTTATTTTCGTTATTTATATAAAGATATTTTTATTATTATATCATGAATTATTTATCTTCAGGATACGTATGGTGTTACATAATATTATTTCATTCATGGGGCTTATGATTCAAAAATATATTAATATAGTAAGGGTTTATACCACAATCACTTATGTATTTTGTATTATTTTCATTATAGTCTCCCTTGGAGGAAATATATGAAATTTATTTCTGAAATTTTTTATATTTTCATCTATTCATGTTATACGTTAAATAATTTATTTCATAGATCAAATTTTCTATTATTTTTTTCTTAAAATGATTGTTAATTTTTTTAACAAAATAGAAGTTTATTTCAATTTTTTGTTGGAAAAATGTTTTCATAAACCCCATTTTTGAAAAAATTAATTTCAAATATAATTTTAAACTAATAAAATTTATTAAATTTAAAATGTATTAGTCATTTTTAGTTTTATGGAAGTTTCGTTAAAGGAATCATCAGAAAAAAATTGAATATAATGCATGTTTTTCTTTTACAAACAATTTGAAAGGAAACACTGTATTAATTTTCTAAACATGTATAGAATTTTCTTCCATAATAATCACTGAATTCATTAAATATTTATTTATATGATTCAAATGAAATATTTTATAAATTATTTTTCAAAATAATTTTGCAACATTGTGTATTGCAATGTGATTTTTAAAATGAAAATGATAATTTCGCAAATAATATTTTTATGGATATTTTTCGAGGATTAATATTAATAGATATTATGAACACATTAATGAATATATGATCCAATAAGGATATATTTTTTTAATATCATCCTTATTTTTGTTATTTTGAGGATTAATGATCATTTTAATTGATAATGTATAATTTCTTTACCATTCACCTTTTTTACTTTAAATTTTTAATGATAATATTTATTGATTTGGGAATGAATCAAAATTTCATATGTTATTTAATTAATATTAATTATTTTGTTAATTATGTATCACCCCATAATTATTAGTAATGAATTATATTTTTCATGAGAAATGGAAGGACCAATATATCCCATAAATGAATCATTATGTCCTAAGAAAACAATCTATATATGGTTTCACCAATGTCATACCCATTTAAATAGATGAATAAGATTAATCCTTAGTGTTTATTGGGAGTCTCTTTATATGCACTAATGGAATTATATTTCATGGAACATTAATCAATGATATGTTTTTAGATGTATATAATTATGCATTCTATCATTTGGAGATCAGTTAATGATATTCAATGTGATTGTTTGACTCGATAGAATATACCTGATCATATTTTAAAATCATATGATAATTTATATTCTATTAATTTTTCAAATATTATACTATCAATATTACTTTAATGTTATTTATTAAATGTAACTTGTTTCAATCATTTTCTAATGTAAATAAATTCATATTTATTTATTCATATTTTCCTCTACATATTAATGCTTACTGAGTATCTTTGACCACCCCTTTATTATGTATTATTTTCCAAAGGATACTAGTATGTATTTTATGATAGATAAGTAGGGATACACTATAGAGAATAATATCACTCACAAAGGAAATTATTTTTCTATTTTATGTTTTAAAATTTAATTTCAATTTCATGTATGTATCATGATTACCAATGCAAATAAAAAAATTTCTTTAGGATGTGATTCATTTTCTCTTTTAAAAAATTTTAAATTTAGACACCAAATATGCACTATTGTGTTCAAACCCCACAATTACTTAAAAAATATACATCCCTATCCATTTTTTCATCTATTTAAAAAGATATTTTACAATTAATTTGAACATGTAAATCATAACCTCTTGAATACCTTTCCAGGAAATGGATGTGAATATTGGGTCACTATCAGAACTAGTATGATAGGGTACCCCACGAAGTGTCAAAATAACAGATACATATAAGTCAAAAAGCTTATCCACATTCATAATCTCATTAATGGGGGGTGAATATAATGATTTCATGGTTTAATCAATGATAATTGATATCACATCTATCATAATATGATTATTTTAAAAAACAATGATGGAATACCTAGTGATATCATCCAACAACAATACTAGAATTTATATGGCTAAAATAATCCTACAAGTGTCTTTTGCAATACCTTGATGCTATGAAAATCGATACATCATGATAATAAGCCTATAATCGACCATCTCATCCCTTACATCTGATTTTGACATACTCAATCATGATTTATCCTGGTAGTTTAATAAGGAATAGATGAATAGGAAGAGTTCACAATATCCATAATCTTATACTATTGACAATAATGAACAAAAAAACTACCTAAAAAATTTAAAATTCGACCCGGTAAACATAGACACTCAAAAAATGTCTCCACATCATTTATGATCTTTCTATGGTGAAGGAAGGTTAGGTAATGAAACTTTTTGAGTCAAACCCACTCATCAGATTATGATTATGAATTTATCAATGATATGTAAACATGACCACCATTTTCATCCTCTCACATTATAATTATATAAATAAAAATCATTAGAGACCACTCATCCAAATATTCCATCAAGTCTTGTGTCCATTATTTTATACACTACTCATCTGCAATCACATTACCCATCTTAGGTGTAATGAAATAAAATAATATTAAAATTTGTGGATACTCAAACAAGTATATCTTTTGACTGTTTAAATACATGTGAGTGATATTATATGATATGTTTTTTTCCATAATATTCATCAAACAACACTGTAATGTGATAGAGAGACCATAACATTAGGGTTTTCATAATCGCTACAAAATGATGATCATGATTCTAGTAGTTAGTCTCATGATGGAATGACTGGAGAGATACATAGGTCACACGTATTTCCCACACATAGATACACAACAAAAACCTAAAATAGGAGAATAAAATCATTATATCCAAACTTCATTCTACATGAATAAAATATAGTGACGAATTCAACATAACCATTAGTTTCTTAAGGATATCTAACAATTTATAGGAATTAAGGGATTCATCAGAGGTGTTTTTATGGGATTTATTATGTTCACCATATATAATAATTATCCAACCCCATGAAGAATCAAATTTATATATTAATTCATTTTCAATCTCAAGACAAAATGGCCATTATATTTTCAATATCCACTAATATTCTTGTATCAAATAAAACACAACTCATAAAAATAAAGTCATGAACCCAAAATTCAAAGACATAAATATTACTATAAGTAATTTTTTTTTTCAATGTCTTATAGAGGAAACATATACTATCTATATGTTATTCCACTAATATAGAGAAAAATAGAAAATCATGTATCAATTTCTATTCCAATACGTAATTAAATATATGGGCAATTAAATCCATAATTAAAATGGGTTAATTAGCTATACAGAATGGAATAATAGGAAACTAAAAAAATCATATATCATCTCTTAAATAATTTCACAAGTATATCATCTTTCTAGAATCTAAACTGGAAGAACCTAGAACAAAAAAGTATAAAAACCAAAATTCCCCTTGGATTTGATTGAAGAGATAATGAATCATAAGTAAGGGATTCTTGTTCATAATTGTTACGCAATTTACCAAATGATAATAAATAAAAATACATTTACCCCATTATTACCTATTAGAAATCAGGATAGCAGAAGACCATAGTGACACACTATGATGAAAATATCATTCATCAATGATTTTGATGAGCTAAATCATTGGTTCCTATAACTTAACATGTTCTATATAATGGGATGTTATTTAATTCTGAATTATACAATATAATTGTTCAATATAAAACTCAACCAATATCTTTGGAGTTAAACCATTAATATCATTCAAAAATATACTCTGTGTATAGAAACACCACCATAGGATGTGGAATATTCAAACAATAGTCATTGGTAACAATGAAAATCCTCAATAAAATACACGAGATCAATTTTTTGTACAAAACAAATGTACCAAATATCCCCTTTATATAATCCCACTCACCCACAAAAGATATGAGTTGTTTTACTGGTAGATAAAAATAGAAATACATGATGTTAATAGTTGATATGTTCTTTAACACTAACCATCCAATATATACCTACATCTAAGTGGAATATATCTTGAACACAAGCCATGAAATCCTACACTTCATTGAATTAGGAAAACTTCGCCTGACATTTTAGACTTTTGAATCACTGTTCGACCCACATACTCAATGAATTTAAAATATATATAAATAATAAAAATACATTGAATATCATCTTTAACATCTACCAACTTATATGATATAACAGAATGACTATGAAATATATCAAAAAACCTAAAACCATAGACGAAGAAATAAATACCATAACTATTATAGTAGTTATCCTTCTTTTATATTAATATAGATCATATACCACTATATAATGATGCTTGATATCAACTCAACCAGAAGACATATACAAATTAGCATCCCCCTATTACAAGGATAAGACCCACTACCCATAGATTATCTTAACGAAACCTCAACCACTTGGTGAGAGTTTATCTAGACTTATTTCCTTAAGGAAATTATTAATAAAAATGACATAGAATGAAAGGTTTTCAAAGAAATTGAATATTTTGAGGATAATAAACATATCATGTATTGGTAAGACTAGTATTTCAACACTAATATAAAACAACACATTTCTTTCTATATGGAGTCCTTAAAACTAGTCATGTTAAAAATGGCAACCTTTGGCCATTCTTTTTATGATAGTAGACACCCCATGGGTAATATATACACCATTTAAATCTCCACCAAAATAGGTTGTCATGGATATATTTTCCACTTCTATAACATCTTCATCAACCATACACATAAAATCTAAAAGGAACATGTGAACCATCATTTACTAAATATCATACCTCATCACCATCTCAAATATCTCATCTATTTTAATATTGATTTGTAAAATACCTTTATTTGTCATCAAGAAACAATGGATAGTGAGAGGAATAAATCGTAATGGAATGACCCCTTCATCTATATTAAAAAATACTTTGTATTTTCCAATCCTATGTACATAAGACAGAAAATATTTTTGGAATATTTTGTGGATGAAATAACGAGTGATATCCTTCTAATACTGTATGAAAACTATAGTGTCCAAATATCTTTTCCCCATACCCTCAAAAATATACATGAAAAAAGAACATAGAAAACATTGGAGTCTTTTGAATGTTAAATATCATCACAATCTACTGAATACACTACTCTGATTTAGGGGGTTATTTTTTCACTAATGAGGAACATTGATTATTTTATTAAATTATATACTCTATCCCACTAGTTACCATGGGTTCATTACAACCACATAACATCGAGGATGAAATGTTATGGTTATTGATTTCATAAAAAAAGTTTCCACCAGAGGATTCACATATTAATCCTATCTAATTCATTCTTCACTAGGATTTAGAATATCCATTATATGAGACATTTTATTTTATTAATACTAAAATTTAAATTTTGTATAAGAGAAAACATCCAAAATGTAAGAATATATTTAGGTATCAATGCCAATTTACTCAAATTAAATAATTTATTGTTGTCATACATTTGAAAATGAAATTAATGAATAAATGTAATTATTATTTTCTTTTTCATAAACCCCATATAATTTTCATTCAAATAACCTCATCCACCATGTTTTAATATTGGAAGATATCCACATCCACCCATGGTAACATGGGTGAAATCCTAGAAGTGAGTATGTCAGACTACATTTATGAGCATAATATATAAATCTTGATGATCCATACTATAGTCCACCTTGTCATCATAATAATCCTAGAACGGGTCACAGCAATTTTGACATGGTATTACATTTGGAATCATTAAATAAGAATCCATATCTTGTCAACTACTAATGTCAACCAAGATAGTCCCCCACTATGAATTATAATAAAAGGATGAAACATGTCTCCCAAAAAAACAAGAGAAAAGAAAATTGTTCAGGTAAAAAATGAGTGAATGTAAAAATATTCAAGATAGATAAAAATTTAATCTATAAAAAAAACTATTGAAATAAATGAAATTTATAAACAAATATTTGTTTTTGCATCTATTTCAACCACATCTACCCCAAGACTAAGATAACCAATAAGAGAAAACATCATATTACAGAAATTCCATTACATGTTCATATGTTTGGAAAACAATAATATACAACATCTACAATAGACAGGAAAGATTAAATCATAAATTCTAACATGGTATCAATAATGACTCTATACGTTTTCTAATATCAATAATAAAATTGTTTTAACTTAAATAAAATAAAATCTCCATTCCAATTTTTTTTTAAAAAATTAATTAGTGTATCATTTTCAAGAAATACATACCATATTCACCAATTACCCGAATATGTAATGTACGAAATAAAATAGGTAATCATAAGTAAAAAAACAATACATTATTCACCTTAATACTATCATATTAAAATGTAACCATGAAAACAATATCATGTTATAAATCAATAATAAATGATAAGGTAAAAAATTTGGGAAAATATATATGAGAATACATGATTGATGTGAAAGTATAAAACCAATCTAGGATGATGGTTAATTCAACCAAAATATTATCCTATTTAATTTAACACATAAATGTTATATAAAACCTCATGTTGAATCAAATAATCATTTAGTGACCAATAAAATTCCAGATTCACCAAATACAATTTAGTGTGATTTGTTTTTCAGAAGTGAATTAATAACCACGAGCACATTAAAACAATTTACATCAAATTCATCATGTTTTTAGGATCTAATAACCTTATAAAACCAAGATTTCAATTTATGTAATTTATTAAAACACATGGCATGAAAAAAATCTACATTTAAAGAAAACCATTTTAGAATCATTAATAACATCCAATATAACGAAGGAAATTTTTAATCATGCATTCACATGGAATAATAAAATTATTTAAAATTTTATAATTCTGTTAGTGAATAATAATACTTTTATTGAGACAACAACCATGATAATATTAAAAAAAATAGTATCCATTGAAAATAGACTATGGAAACACGCAGAATAGCCTCCAAAAAACATTGCACAAGAGAAAAATGTAAATGATAAATGAAAATAAAAAATGAAAATTTGATCAAAATCAATATTAAAAACTTCTTCCATGATCAATAAAAATGATGATGTATAAATATTACCTAAAAAATAGCAGATTTTAAATCATGCCATAGATCAGACACTAAACATGGTGGTTCTGATGTAGGAAAATCACATCTAGTGAACATAAAAGAATCTAAAGGATCTAAAAGGTGGAATATATCTTGGAAAGAGAAGGAATCAGGAATCTAACCTTATAAATTCTACTAGGACAATGGATTTAAGGAAAAAATAGTTCTTTTACAATTTCAATATCTCATGTCTTCTATATGGTAAAAACACATTTCCTAGAGTTAAATTTACCATTATCGATTATTTTAAGGTATAATTTAGAATTTTGTTTTGTATAAGAAATTTATTGAATAAATTATGAATTTATTTGATTAAAACATATATATGTAATAAACTGTTTCAATGCTTATTCTTATTTAATTATGTTAATTATAAACACAAAATTTACAATGTGAACTTTTTCTGAAGGGAGTACCCAACATATGTATTATAGAAACTACCAATCCAATTATAAACCATATAAAAATTATATTAACATTAAGAGAGACATAACTTCTTAACTATGATTTTATAAAAATTATTCATATTTAGATGTATAATTCGTATTTATTTACTATACATGAAGTTAAATGAACAAACGAGTCACTGCCAACTAGTTGGATGTTATATAATTTACAATATCATTTAATTTCATGGATTTTTATGTATGGAATTCTATTATAGAGTATTATAAGTCACATGTATGAAAAACCCATTTCACTTTAGTATCTTATATTTATTCATTTAATTTTCTTATAATATTAATATTATCTTCTCTCTGTATCATCATGATTTTTAGAAAATGTTTTTATGAATAAAGGATTTATTTATTCTAAAGCATAAAATATTTTCATGTCATTTTTTACATGAGGCACCTTTTACTTTTTACTAAAACTATAAAAGGAATCATTGTTTTATCATACCTACTGTGAATGTAATTAACTAATCATAGGATGGAACATTTTTATATTGTATGACATACAATTTTCCAATGATATTTTTAATTAAAATGTTTTCGTTAATATTTGGGATTTTTTTTAATATGTGACTTCCCTGTGATAATGGTATTTTCATAAAGGAATTTACTACTAATCATTTAGATGCATTTTCAACTATGAAAACAATTTGTGATATTACATGGTATATGATCTGATGATACTATATTTTTTACTTCTATATAGGATTTGTGATGATGAAATATTTATTTTATGTTTTCTTGAAATAATATAGATTACTAATGTGTTATTAATAATTTTTGTAAATGTAATATACTTAATATAAAAAATATAAGGAATTTATAGGAAAAAAAGTGGACAATTTGGCATATATATAGGTATCCCTTATATTTATTTAAATGTCTTATGAGAGAAAATATTCATAAACTGATAATAATTGGTTATTTTTTTTAAATTACCATTTATTTAAAATGTTTTCTTGTTTGAGAGGCCATAATGTTAAGGTTTAGGATATCTTAGTGGAGAGGCATTGGTCATGAATGTCAATAATTATGAATTTCCTTTATTACGAATTCATTTTTTAGTTGATGTGTTTCATATTTGATATTATCTATGGATAATAATTTATTCCTCAGGTTTACTCGTTTTTATGTATTTTTAGTTTCCTCTTTTCTTGGTTGATTTGTCAATATTTAATTATTGAATCATGTAACGTAAAAAATCAATACAGATAAATTTAACTCCTATTATAAATTATTCCATTCCTATGATATTAAAAATGTTATTATAAATTATTCCAATAAATAAATAAATAATCTTAAGCTATATTTTGTTTTTTATTTCCAATTTAATGAGGGGATCATGTTTGTATGTAGATTTTCAAGAATAATAAATTGATCAGTCTTGCATCATGATATTCTGTGTATCATGTGTCAATGATATAATGTAAAAATGTCAAAATGTTAATTGGTTAATGGTATCTACATCATCATGATATGAATTTTCATGCACAATAGTTGTTATTTTTCTTCTAGAAGGTAAATTTAGGTCATTATTATCAACCTTTTATAAATGATTCAAAATGATGCCCATTCCCTTCTTTTTGTTATGTTAGAGATCCCATATTAAATTTTTATTCAATTTATATATAACACAATTACCAAAAAATACCATTTTAAAAGAATAATGTATATTTATTTATAGTAAAAAATGTTTAATGAATGGTTGAATTAAAACAATTAAAATGTTTTGTAATATGGTGTCTTTCATGTGACGTAAGCATCATTACTACAGTATACACATTACAAAAGTTAATCATTTTAATGAAATTAGTTTATTATTAATGTCTCTAATATTCCTCATATTTCATTTATTATAATCAATTCCATTAAAATGGTTTCCCCAATCATGTTTTAGATTTTAATTTTTTATTAATTATATAATAATTTTAGAATATGATTTCTATAGTTTGGATAACTTTTTAATTGAGTATCCATGATTACTCTTCCCATAAAATTTATTTTTCTAGAATTTAAAATATTTTATTATGTTATGAAAATTAAATATAATTATTCAAATTTTATTTTCCTTGAAACTGTATGTTATAGATTAGTTTCATCTCATCAATTAAGTCATAGATTTAATCCGAGTAGTAAATGAACATAATGCAAATATAAATGAAAATGTTTTCAAATTATATAATGTACTGGATAATTGTTTCCCTCAAATTGAACATATATATTCCTTAATAAATTACTAATTTAGAATCATAATCCTATAATGATTCCATGGTTTATTCATATATATAACAAGAAATAAAATAACATTGATATTTCGTATTATATTATGATCATGTTTCAATTATTAGTCAATGAACAATTTTCATTATAGAAAAAAATTATATTCCATCATATACCTTGACTAATTATTAGATTTTATGTATATATAGCTTTATATGAAATTCGATTCATCAACCGAGAAAAAAAATATAAAATAAATTATATATGAATCTCATATTGTTAAAAATATTAGAAATCAAAATGAATAATTCATTATTAAAAATATTAATTAGGTTTTCATTATTCATGGTGTTAACATTACTTCTTCTATTTAGGTTAAAAAGTTAATTATAATCCTCATAATAAATTTTAACAGAATCATTTTCCAGTAGTAAGTCTAGTAAAATTATGTTTTTATTAAAAAAAATAAATCGAAATCAATGAAAAATATATTGGAAAATTAATAATAATTAATTTCTGTAGTAATTATCTAAAAAAAAGATTAAATAGGTCATCAATCCATCAATATTTTATATTTATGAATAATTGATTTCATTTATATATATTTTTAATTAATATTTTTATTCTAAAAAATCATTAAGTTCAATTGTTATCCAATAGATGACACATATTCTATAATTCATATTTAATTTTCTTCTTGGTTTTTCTATTTTTAAAAATAAATATTTTCTCCAAATACTATGAATTTAATTTTAAATCCTTGTATTATAACTTATATATTTTCAAGTAATCATTAATTATTTTTAAGTAGTGCCACCTAATTAGTAATCAATAGTACCTCAAAATGTTACAACCAACTTATTCATATTAGGAACATTATTTTTTAATCTACATTTCAAGATATGAGATATTGATTCCCATATATATTTCACGGTTTATCTACTTTCTTTTACAAATCTAAAAAGGTAAATATTTGAATTAAGTTTTTAGAGAAGGATTTTATAATTTTATTTTATTATATTAATATAGAATGATCCCAAAATTTTAATGAATATATATAATTCTTACATTTATTTTAGATAATAGAATATATGATAATGGATCCAAGACATAGATACATAGGACTTGAAGAAAAAAAAATTATTCTTATACCAAAGTATTATATGATTTATCATCCGTAGAAAATGTTTTTCCTTCCACAATTCTCTCTTAATCAACTTGTGAGATATATTATAATAATCAATTATTTTTTCCCTAATAATAATAATTTTTTGAACTTCTATATTTATTATTAATTATTTTTTTATAATTATATATTTCCTAATTTAATGTATTAAGGGTTCAAAAATATAAAAAATATATAATGATAGTCATTTTTATATATTTATAATGTAATTATAATTTTTCAACATGATAAATTTTGGATTAATTCAACGGATTCATACAGCCAAATTCAAAATATAGATAACCACTAAGCTGGTAGTGAATCAAAATTATCAAATTACATAAATATATATAAATATATATATATTCAAATTTCTGCAACTTGTGAAATATGAAATTAACTATAATATAAAAACATGAATATTTGATTTATTAAATAAATAACATTTCACCCATCCTCATGGTAATATAAGAACACATTTTTGAAAAAAATATATAGTATGTGTTTGTAAGTTTCATTCCCCTTTTTGAACACAACATCATTTTTGTGTGTGATGTATTCAATGTCCCATGTTTTTAAATAATTGTCAATAATATTTATAATGATTCATCTGATTTATTTTTCAAACCAGATATTAGTGTCTTTAATATATTATAATATTATGACATATTTTACTTGAAAAATCTTTCTATTTTCAGTTATGTATAGATTATGTTTTTCAAAGAAAATCATCCATAATTAATTATTTGAATATTATTAATGAAATTTATTAATTGTGTTCTTATGGATTCTAAAATAATTTAGTAATTAACCTAATAAATATATATCATTATTATATTCTTATAAATTCAATAAATATATTATAATCTCATGTATATGAGATCACATGCACAGACACACGCACACACACACAGATATATATATATATTATAACACCCATCAAATTTTTTATGGGTGTTTCAATTTATATTTTTTTACAAAGATATGTTTAATATAGTTCTTTTTTCTTGTTATTGGTTCAATTATAAATTAGGATTAGGTTTAGGAGGACTAGAAATCACTTCATGATATTTATGAGTTTCATATCCTCATTCAAGGAAAGACATTATGTTTACTCAATGTGTAATAAATTATGGGATCTTAAGGGATACTAGGTCAATTGGTCATTACCTAAAATATCCATTCATATAATGAAATACAAAAAGGATGTTTTTTGATATTTATAAATGATATAATATATTTGGGACCACTAATTTCTTTCCCCCAATTCACCCTAATTATATTTGATATTTTGGTTTCATGTCGCTCCTCCGACCTCATTTCATATCAGGTTGATGTGTTGTTTATTATGATGCAATATTCATGATATGAATTTTTTTTAGAAGACCCAAAAAAATATTTCTATATTTTATTCTAGATTACTATATGTAACAACCTCATCTGCCTATTATAAGACAAATTTATTAAAACATGTATTTATAGGACGGAATTGAGCTTCTATTTAATATGGAATATCAACACTGGGTTTCTAATATGAATTATATACCATTTTTCAACATTCATATAAAATTTAATTCCTGGATTGTTCTGAAAGTGATTGCTTAGAAAGAAAATTCTACTGTATTTTGATTCCAATAATGATGTATTTATAGTACAAGAGGACACATAGAGATGGATGAATAAATATAATCTTATAAAATAGTGGAATTTATCCTCTTACAACGTTTGGGGTGTGGGGATGTCCCCTATTTTTAGGAATAGAATGAGAAATTTCTATCTGATTAAGGCTATAATGGAAATGGTAAATAGATTATTGATGTCGGTTGTTAATAACCTCTCGTAATAATTTTGAAGAAGATAAAGTAGATAATTAAAATATCTATAATGGTGTGTCCATTATCTTGATTGTTTCCAAAAGAATTTTGTATATTGGTTCATGAATGGAATGAGTAATATATTTATAAAATGATTGTGATTGGGTTTTGTTATCCATTTCATGATGTCTAATATTATAATAGACATTAGATATATAGTTTTTTATTATGGAAATATGGATTCCCATCATGAGTGAGAGATTGGTTCGGGCTATGATGTTGTATTTTAAAATGCTCACATGACATTTTCTTATTATTGTCTACAATTTTTAATGTGTCCCCTAAGAGTTTTCGGATATGTGAATTTTTTTTAACATTATAATCCCAATATTTTATGGGCATGATATATTTATATTAATGTATAAATACTAGAGTCTTTCTAGATAAGATTATACAACTGATTGTGAACTACCTGTAGACTAAAAGGATGAGCAGATGTGAATTATTTTATATCCCAACATACTATATGATTGGGTATGTTTAATGATAGATCATCCAATATATGTATTGATGGATTAGAGTGATAGATGATGTAATTTCTTAAGCGACCTATTCATGTTGTGTGATTTTTATAATAAAATGGTTTTGAAGAAACATTTTGGTAAAATATTAGACAATTAAGGTAGACTTGGCGTTCCTAGAAGATTGGAAATCCCAATATAACATGATGTGTTTTAATTTTAGTTATTTATTTTTCATCATATTATACATTTAATATCACACATATACATGTTATATGGACATTTTTGTTGTTTCCCACTATTTTATAACTCTTACACTATATGGTAATCTCATTGATGATGTGAATGTTATTTGGAATGGGATTTAGATTAGTGTATGTGATGTGATTATAGAAATATTACAACATGAAAATTTTGTTTATGGTTTTTTCAAGATATAATTCATGATCAATATAGTATATTATTTTTTTATTATTAATTATTTTAATTATTTATTTTATATATCTCAACCACTTATGGGGATATATTGAAATTTTATTCTGTATATTGTATTTTTATTTTTTGAAAGAAACATTATTATTTTTAATGAGTAATTATATAAATTCTTGTTTTTATAATTAAAATTTCATTAGTGATTCAATATTTACTCACTTATATTTTAATTATCTAGTTTATTACCTATCCAGATTACATATTATAACATTATCATTAGTCAAAAAAAATCTAGTATAAGGGAATTCATGTATGATGAAATGTGTCATTCCATATCTCAAACTATATGATCTATGATAGACATCAAATATTTCTTCTTCAAATTTTCCCTTACATCATATATCATTTGAATTTATCCAATTTATATAAAAAAATTTCAACTCATTATCATCTCAATAATACCTTTATTAATTAAAACCCTTTAGATAAATTATTCTATAATATAATGTAATATTTTATTTTTGAGTCACACTCTATTACTATGTTCTTGTTTTTTATATGTTATTCGAATTAATGAGAGACAAAATACTTCCACTAATTATGAATATAAACCCATTTGAATATTTTAAAAAATTTGTTTCAACTAATATTATAGAAATTTATTTTCCATTATTATATCTATGTTATCTCATAAAATTTAAGGCATTAAATAAATAATAATTTACAACATTTTATTCTTTTTCTATTAATATAATATACAATTATATTAACTAAAAATGACCAAATATCAGGGATATAAATTCAATCATTTTTAAACTATGAAATCCAAGTATTAAACCATATATAACATCATTTGCAATTAATAAATAACTATAATTATTATTAAATAATTCTTTAATATGTCAAGTCTACTAGACAATAATATCATCACTCTATAGTCCTCAATAGATTAGAAACTATTTAGTTCCATACTATGATAATTTTTCAAACACTAATAACTTTTATGTGATTGAATTTATTTCTTTGACATTTATATAATTTAAAACCCATATCATTTTACATTATTCCTATATTATTTCTTAATCATTTATAAAATATTTTTATATTTGTTGTTTTATTTATTTTACTCCTGTACACTATTGATTTTTGAAACAACAATCATGATAAATGGTAATTTAGTAATAGATGGAAAATCTGTGTATGGTTTCTTCTATAGATAAATAATGACCATAGAAAGGTGAAAAGTGATTCCATGGATGATTTCATTATTATTACAATATTTCCCCCTACTATGTAGGATAGAAATTCATTTTTTCTATAAGTGTAGATAATTTTATATTTTTTAATATTTCTAAATTTTCTTTTGATATACCTAGTTGTATTTTAGAATAGTCATTTAAAATATTATAATAGGATTATCCCTCTACTAGAAAATCATCTATGGTAGTTTCTTTTGGCTTCATGTGAGTTCAACAATGTAAATGCATGATTTTCAATATATTTAAATTTCCCTCTTATTTTATCTAGTTTATAATAATGTTCATTACATAATCTTTTTCCTACTAAACTGTATTATCTATCTAAATAGAAATAATGTGTTTCAATCTATGGTTTTGTAGTTTTCATGGACTTTACGGGATAATTTTTATCCTACAATACATTTATTTATAAAATGTACATGTATTTCCAATGGATTATGTGCGTGTATCTATATAAATAACATTTAAATTTCTATTAATGGTGAATTGAATTCTCAAGTAACAAATCCGTTAAATTAAAGTATATAAATTTTCATTTAATGAATTTTCATTATTATCCACTTTTTCATTCAATTGGTGTTTGATAAAATGGGAATTAAAATTAATTTTAAATTTGGTATTGTAAATGCATGATTTCAAGAACATATTGCTTTTGGTAAACTATTTTCATAAAAATTTCATTTTTCTAATGTATTTAAAATGAATTTTTTTAATATATATTTATTTATATAAAATATAATTTATATTTTCATTGTTCTTTAACCATTGTTTGTGGTTGTTTAACATTTTGGATTTTAGTTTTTAGTTATATTTATTATATAAATATTAACGTGTTATTAATTTTTAGGATGAAATATTAATTAAGAATGATATTTTGATTTATAGTTTATTATATTAATATAGGATCCTTTAGTGATTCTATGGAAAATAATAATGATTTATCAATGAGATTATATTATCAACAAGAATGTGTCATATTGTACTATCCATTCACTATATGGTGGTTTGAAAACGGGTGTGTCCAAAAATATAAATAAGGATTTGTGTTAGTTGATTCATAAAAGAATCATGTTGGTGGTTCCCTTATTAATTTCATAGACCATCCCATTAAGATTGATGATGAAATAGAAATTAATTTATGTTTATGAAATTATTGGTTTGATTCCTTTTTTATCATTATGAAAATTTTCTTATATGTTTTTCTTGATTTATTCATATGTCACACTAATGATGTTTAATTACTAGGTGATTAGTTTTGTAAAATAAATTTATAAAAAACATGTTTATTTTAGTCTTGTTAATAATAAATAGTGGATCCTAATTTCGGTTAACACTATAAATATGGGATATTTATTTGAAAGAAATTATTAATAATCATGGTTTTATAATATGGAATTATTTCTTATTTGTTACACATATTCTAGGCTTTTTGAACACCTGATTATTCCTAATATCTATTAATGTAATATAGATATGTATTTATGTGATTTATCATAGGTACCTTCTTCATCATTGATGATAACAAAATGGGGTGGATTCTATAGTTTAGGAGGATATAACATATATGGAATATAAAAATTTAGATTTTCATTGATCTATACATGTTTCAACTACTCTAATGTAATTTTTTTATAAATTTATAGATTTTAAATATTACATTTCACATATTACTTTTTGTATATAAGGAAATTTTTTTATATTTATCTTTGAACACTTTCATCATATTACATGATTACGTGGCCTTATTTTTTGAATAGTTTTCCTAATGAATTACTATACAATAGATGGTTAAATTAAAAATTATATAATTTTGGTTTACAATATATTTTTACTAGTTTTGGATGGTGAAATCATTCTCAAAATGTATGTATTGCTAAACATTATGAATATCTTCAGTCTGTGGAAATCACTAAAAAATCAGGACATATGCCGAGCTAACCTTGGTGATATAGTGTCTTAACCTGAGTCATTTTATTATAAAAGAAAATAATTGGCACATAGTTATATGTGAGAAATGATTGATAGGATATAGGATCATTTATTATTGGTAAAAAGAAATTATTTCTTTTGTAGATAATCTATTCACAGACCGAATCTAAAGCATGGTAGTCCCATGAGAGAGATAAAAAGCTATAAAATGTTATTACATGTCAGTAATATATAATATTGGAATCCAAAAAATAAATTTTCTATGAATTACTAACCCCAATTAATGGATAATTTATAGTGGGATATTGATTATAGTAAAATCAATCAATATAAAAAACCATGGATCATAACACATTTATAAATTATTAGATATCGAAAATCAAAAATCTCCACTTCAACCCCACAATCTTATGATTATAATTACCCACCAGATAGACCTCCAATTTTATAGGGGTAGAATACAAAAAATATCCATTTTTATAAATAGTAGGATAAAACCAAAACTACATTTTCCTATGTTATCAAGAAGTAATTGTGGATGTTGTTTTTATCTGGTTATAAAAATAAAACATTATCATTTATAGTAGAACAACCATTTGTTATTATTATTTCATCTAGTTTACTATATATATATTCCAAATACAATTACACTATAATAAAAAAAATTAAAACATCTATACCTTTTTAATAAGATGAATTTTGTTATCTGAATATGATCGTTAGACTTTGGATCTTTGAAATAAATTGAACATTGAGCATTAGGAATCCAATAATTTATTCTATCTATTTTTCAGAATTATAGTTGAATTAATTAATTACTTTATCATTTTTTTAGAAAATTTATATTTAGTATTCAATCATCATATATCCTCTTTTGGTTTTCATAAATCCATTAAATCTATACTTCATCAACATCTTATTGCAAAAAATCATCCACAAACTTTTATTGTAAAGATTACACTAATACAATCATGTTGATTATATTTAGTAATATGAAATGAGACAATCTATTATATGATATAAATATATACATTTAAACAAGATATTATCCATTTTTAAAACATTCATAAATCAATGATAGAGGTGACCCCACAAATCACATTAATCAATATATCTCATATTCTCAGAATCTGAATTTTTTTCTCAATGGTTTTTATTACTCAATGTTTTCTAGAAAAATTATTATCATGGTTTTCAATATCAAAAAAATCATGGAATTACAATTTAACGTGAGGATAATTTCATGATGTATTCTCATGGGCTTCTCGTTGATATTGTTATTTTGTTAAATTATTTCATGTTCTAAAATCCCATATTGTATCGATCCTACAAGGGTTACCCTCAAACCTGGAACCCGACCTGAGCAGTCACATACCTAATGTAAATTCCTGATCTCCATGGGCTGGTGATGAGCACATGGGAATAAAAAAACAAAATAGGGAATGATTTCTCCCAACCTGAACATCCACATGAATTATATATATATATAACAAATAGAAACAGTAGAGGATGAAATGGATATATATTCCATAACTATATGAAATCATCAATAACAGAAAACTGAAAATGTAGCTAAATACTCAAGGGAAATTCCAACTGAAATGGACTATAAAAAATTCAAACGATGGTAGGGATGGACTCCTAATATCCAACCACCAGCTACCCAACCAGATGACATAAACGGCGCTTTCTCACTATAGCTCCTTGACTTTACCTCTGCTGTAAAACCAAATAAAGTATATGCACCACCAAACTAGTGTGTTAGGTGTGAGATAATAGGCTTTATAGGATTCATCTAACGTGTTCCATAACCAATATCTGTATAAAAAACTTTATATGCACATCTAAGTAAAACATGGCATGATATGCAGTAAATTAGTTGTGTTGAAATCTAGGTAATGATTTCCCTTTCATAGTTGTAAAATAAAAGTTGGTATATCAATTTCTAGTCACATTTTCCATATCATATTACACAGTCATAAACAGACAAATCATGGATAACTCACAAATCAAATTAATACAAAATATTAGAATAGTTATCACAAAACTAAGTAATACTATAGGCTTAGGCTACTAACTTCTATTACCATACTAATTTAAGTGAATAATTATTATCCTAGAATAATTGACCAAGGAAGCATATGAATACCCCATGAGTAAACCCCCTAAAATGTCAATATTGGTATCCAAGAACAATGATTATAAGAAATTATGTAAATACCTGATACAAAACTCCTTGGTAATCATTAAACAATTGAGAATGTCCTCTAGCTAAATCATCCACCTACGTAACCAAGTATACCCATGATCTATATTTCAAAATTTATTTTGATTCATCAAAATCCATTTCAGAATAATTTCAATACCATTTCAATTCTATAAAAATAGAAATTTTCCATTCCATTTGACAATAACCATGGAAACACAATTTTTCATTGAAAAATATATTAAACACTCACAAAACTATCATGAGAATCATTAATTATGAGTAATTTTTAAATGAAAACAACAAGATACATTATCATAGACAAGATACGGAACCACCTACCTCAAAACTCAGAAAACACATGCCCACAATGGGTTCCACGAACAACAAAACCCAATCCAACCAACATAGTCTCGTGAATTCAATCAATATACATTAGGATTGATTTTATTATAAACAAAATGGGTTAGTAGAAGATTTAAAAACCTGATATTTAAAAGATGAATGCTCATCTAATTATGACCAATAGAACAAATTCCATCTAGAATGAGATCGCCTAAAGGATAATGGAAGAATACAAGATGAATAATCAAACTAAAACTAATAGATCCAAAGACTCTACCTAATAAAGATAATGTTATCAACAAAAATGAAGGAATGGAAGAGTTAGTCACCGAGAGGGATGTAATGAAACTACAATGGTGATAGATTGTGAATGGATTGATCTAAAAGTGGTTTAGTGACTCGGAAAGGTACTTGAACTACCATCGAGAGCCACAAAGAAATGGAGAGGGAACTAAAACAAAACAACTACATGTTGTTTTTAAAAACTGTACATAGGCCTTTACACGAAGTGTTACCTAGTTACAAGATGTGTAACCCCCACGACCCAAATACGAAGAAAAACCCATCACCATGGATAAAAAAGTTATACTTTTAGCAACTCAATCCGTATAATTCATGGTTACGATGTGTATCCATTTATGGTGTGAACTCATCTTTTAGGAAATGCATTCAAAAACCCTTACATACTATGTCACGTAGTTACATGGAGCATATCTACTATGAAGCTTATTGAAAAAAACATTTATTACTGATATTCCAAATAATCTATGACTTCACCATTATAAGAATCATCGGATACAAAATGTAGAGGAAAACTAAGATGGGGTTAAGAGAATACATGAAAAAAGTCTAATGGCATATTACATACTCCCCAAAATAATTACTTTCTATCCCTAGAAAGTGACATGGAAGATCTCATTCTTAGATAGAGATGATTCCACTTCTCCCATGTCAATTATTTGACATACCAATTCTTCTGAGATTTTGATCCTTGTTCCTATAGAATTATAACTAATGGAATCAAATTCCCACATAATACATTCACATGTGAGCCAACTATCTCAACCGGTTTCTATGCAATAAAAGAATATGTCTCTAACTCAATTTATTTTAAACTCATTATGTGAGGAGGGATAATTCGGTATTTCCTGAGCTAATATATATATAAAAGTTCATGAACACCTATCAACTGATCAAAATATTAGAACTAATAAGAAAATAGTTTGAGATAATTCGTGAAAACATATCTTTGATCCAACATTCACATATTTCAATGTCTATGGTGACCCAACCGAGGTGAAAATTTCAAGGTAACCTATTCACCTATAGAAAACACCAATGTTTGATGCCAGAGATCCACATACGATTTCTGTCAACTCTAGGTTATAACTCGATTTTGATTTACATCTTGAATCTTAACAGATGATTCCTGAAACAAACATGGTCTAAATAAAGATACTTCACTCACTTTAGACCCATAAAGGGGTGATCTACACAGAAGACTATAAAAATCAATGATGGGATATTTCATTAATGATAACATATAACTATTGTTTTAAAAAATCATCATGTCATAAATAACTATAAAATGATACTCCAAAATCCAAGACAGAGGCACAAAGCCTAACCTACAGAATCTGAATTACTCACTATGTTTTACCATTTTTCTTTGGATGGTAGGTTGTTCTCAACATGACCTATGTTTCCATAACCTATCAGAGAATCATTTATAACCTTGAGGTAACACTATGATCCCTATCTGAAAAAATGGAAGAAGGACTCCCATGGAACCTCCCAATCTCATGCACATACAGCCTACCCAGATGATCATCCATATTGGAATCCTTGAGCAGAATGAAATGAATAGACTTTGTTAATTGATCAACAACCACCCAAATAGCATTCTTATCTCTGGGATTCCATGGTAATCCAACAACAAAATCCATGGATATAATTTCCCATTTCTAAATCAGCACCATAAGAGGCTTATAAAATCTAGAAGATATAAATTTCTCGGTATTTATCGATTTATACGAGTAACAGTGAGACACAAACTCTATCGTATCATAATTCATACCTAGACACCAGAATTGTATCATCATGAAATAATACATCTTCTTATTTCCTGGATGTACGAACCTTAAATATCAGTGAAAATTGAACAAGAAAAAACTCCTCATAGATTCTGGTAGAAAAATCTTTTCCCTAATTTGAATCATACTCTCTAAATAGAGATAGACCAACCTAAAATAGTCTCCCCACTAGAAATTTTTTCTTGAGTCTTCTGAAACTCATCATCTAGCTTATGAAACTATAAAATAGACTCCATGATAGATGATAGAAATTGAAAACTGGGTAAAACCTTAACTGAAGAATTATTTTGAGCATCTATATTCAGCTAAGTGAAAACCCCTCATATGATTCCACTATTCCTTCAATTCGAGAATAGTCTATGATGGTACATTCATGTTTAGGGAGTTTTCAACATTGTTTCCCTTTCCTAGGGTGTATTAGATATTGAATTAAAACATCCGAAGGTATTCTATGCATCGTCTTTATCTGATATTCATGTCCTTCTAAGAAATGTTATAACTCATATTATTAATATTATACAATACCATGATATTCCCCAAGAAGGGATAGTGCTACCATCATTTGAAGGCATGCAGGACTATGGAAGGCTCTAAATCATGAGTGGGATAGTTCTTCTCCTTTGGTCTAAGCTAAAGAGATCCATAAACTACAACATGGTCATCCAATAGATGAAAAAATCCCAAAGAATCACCAGAATCATTACATGACATCGAAAATATCTTATAGGGATTAGCTAAGACCATAATTGGAGCTGATGTCACAAGCCTTTTCAGTTCATTGAAATAAGTCTGACACTTTGTATCAAAGTTTAATTTCACCAATATTCTAGGTAAAATTTTTCAAAGGTGACTCTATTTTAGAGAATTCATTGACAGACCATTTTTAGAATCCAACCATACCATGGAATCATCAGATCTCAAAGACCATTTTTCATTCCTTCCATGAAAAAACATCATTTATATTATCTGTTTCCACTAATGATCGATGATCATAAATTATATCCCAGAAGAACGTCACTTCATGTATCCATAAACTAAATTTCAAAATATTTTCATACAAATTTCGGCTTTTTTAAACATTATGAACCAATGGTTCTCAAGATCACTCTCAAACTTTGAATGATCCAAAATATCGACTATGAACTCTAACTCAAAAGTGTCATGATAATTATGGAATATATGATTCATCAAAGCTGTAAAAACTATAAAATCATTAGTCAGACCAAAATTCATCACAAGATATTCATAATGTCCATACATTCTCATAAATGATGTATTGAGTATATCAAACTCTCAAACACTGAGCTGATGGTAACCTAAAAGAATAGTGATCCTTGATTTCTACATTCCCCCCATTAACTAATAAAATAGAAAATACAAATGAAGAAATTGATATTTTTTTTTGTAACCGTTACCTGCTTCAACATTTGATAGTCCACACATAATTGATGCCAACCATCCCCTTTCATGGAAATGAGAAAATCGTCATCCAGTGGAAAAATTATGGGGTGAATGAAACCTTATTCTAATTGGTTTTAAAAATAAATCTTGAGTTCTTTGTGATATATTAGTTCCATATGATAATAAGGTACTAATATTATTTTTCTACATCACAACATACCAATATTAAAATCTACCACTCAATCTAGATGAATACAAGAGAAATTGTTTGGGAAAATATCAAGAGAGTCTTGAACTAATAAAAGAAGATCATAAATAGAATTAATGTCTTCTGGATGAGATTCAATAGCAACAAACAATATCATGAGCTCTGGGTAGGAAGGATTGGCATAACTAGACCTCAGGTCCACCTCCCACTAAAACACACAAGAGATCTTATTGATATCAAGAAATGAAATATGATAATGATAAAAATAATCCTTAGCTCGATGAGAGACAATAGAATCAATACGGATGATTATGTCAAATATATATATCATGAATGATAAAATCCCATACCAACACTATACCTAAAATCGTTATTAAAAAAGAATGAAATATTAACCCCTGATTTTTCCTCTTACCAAGAGAAAATTCTAACACCATTTTAGAAAATAATAATTTCCATTTGATATGTAAGAGAATCAAAAAAATGTGATGAGATAAATGATATAGAGAAACAATAACAATTAATGAAAATTTTATTGAAGATTCTATAAGGATAGTACATATCACTATTTATGGACCAGGATCAACTTCCAATGGGCACTCATATACAATGTGAAAATGTATCACTCTCTATTCCTATAGAAAAATACCTATTGTATTTGATACTTATGACTACATTGTCGAATGCATAGGATCTGATGAACCTTGATGATAATGATGTGTTGTAACAGACTGACAGAAGTGTTGTTAGTGACCAATGTATTCAAAAGTATTGCAAATATTCACGGGAATATGACAAGAATGTCTGGTGTGTCCTACCTTTCCGCACTAATAGAATTTCATAGGTTCATTTTATATTTACATAGATAGTGAAAAGGTGGCTTGCAGCTGAGACACTCCTCCAATATCACAATGATGACCTTTCTACTTCATCTTCTTCCCATGTTTTCAAATGATGTTTCCACCTGATGGAAGAGAATAGGTAGAAAATTAAATCATTCATTCCGTAATCATTTCTAAAATAATATATGTATCTTCTATCTCCTCATAGGTAGAATTTTTCCACATAAACACATGTAATCTAGTATCCTATTAAAAACCATGCATGTACATTTATTCCTTTACATTAGCCTTCTGTACTTCATCTGGAAAAATATAGACAAGATCAGAAAAATTGTTGCTGTATGACATCCCCAAATTATCTCCATGTTATAAAGACCAAATATCAAGATACTTCTCCTAAATAAAAGACGACATACCAAATTAGATAGAGGACATCATTTTGAAACCCTTCTAATTAAATTCTATGAGTCTGTTTGCTTGGACAATAGAATCCCACCATCTCTTGTCAAATCCATCAAGTATGAACCATGCTCACTTTATCATATTGTTCTTATGTGTATATAGGTTTTCAATGATTTGATTTATCCGATATAGCTAGTCCATTGAATTATGAGGTTTTATCATTCCTTTAAGGGATGTTGGTCTCTCATTCATGAACTCCCTTGATCGGTCCCTCCCTCCTCCTGCTCCTACCAGTACCACAACCTGTGTGTTATGTACTCATGGAACATCTTGATCATAAACAAGTACTGAAAACATGATAATCTCAATGAGATTTCAATTTTTTGGTGGATTCCACTGAGAATCATTATCTACACCTTTTTATGTAACACGTGGAAGATATCTCATAGGCATACCACTGCGCACTAAAATATAAGAATGATCAGACAACAAAATAAATCTCCGCTCAAACTAGAAAACCCATAAGAACAAAATTATATTTTTAATACAAAAGACAATACTAGAGACACTAATAACAACATCTAATGGAAACATTAATCTCGTAACAAAAATATATGGGAATGCACTTATCGCAACATACCTCTAATGTTCTGACAATCGTATCTTCAGTCTAACAGATGTCCTAAGACATGGAATCATGAGTAAATACCTTATATGATACCAATTTGTAATGAACCAAAACAAGTAATCCTCAATCCGGTCACCCAATCAGATCTATCAGATACCTGAAGGGTGTTCTCGGTCACCATAGGCTACCAAAAATCACTGGGAATTGAACAACACAACTAAAGGAATTATTTCCCATAACCTGTACAACCACATGGAATATATATTTATATAAAAAAAATGAAGCAATAATAAAATATGTTCAATATTTATATTCCATAACAGTAAATTTTTTTAGAAAAAATGAAATCTGAAAATGTAGCTAAAATCTATAAGACATGTCCATTTACAAAGCAATAAAAACTATATAGCTACTCCAAACGTTGGTAGGAATGGACTCCCACCATCTCACCACATGCTACCCAACCAACTGACCTGATCCTTTCCACCATAATTTGTAGCCTTTCCTTTCACTACATTGGGTAACAATATATGTCTACACCACAAAAAATATGTGTGTAGGGTGTGAACTAATATGCTCAGTAGGATCTCACCCAGCTATTTTGTTAACAGTATCGATATAAAAATCCACATAAGCACATTTAAACAAATACATGGCATGACATGTAGTAAAATGGTTTTATATAATACTTGGTAAACATTTGCATTTTAATATATATAAAACAAATGTATGAATATCAATTTAAAATAACATTTTCTATATCATTTTCCTCAAGCATTGACGTTCATATCAAGGCTAAATCAGAAATCCTAGCAATAAAAAACAAAAGATCTTGTATCATAACACCAAGGAATACTATAGGATTAGGTCATAGACTACTCATACCTCAATCAATCAAGTGAAAAAATTCCAATCCTAGAACAACATGCCCTGAAAGTAGAGGAATACCCCCTGAATAACCCCCCCCCCCCACCCAAAATTTATATATCGGTCTCCTAGAACAACAACACTTGGAAATAGGGTAAATACCTTAGATAAAAATAAATGGCAATCAAAAAAATGAATGATGGATTCAATTTAAACCTTCCACCTAAGTACCCAAGGTAACCCATGAACTTTTTTTCATAATTTATTTCAAATCATTGAAATACATTTAAAAGCATATCAAAAAAAAATTTAATTCATCGAAAATTTCCATTTTTCATTCCATTTTTCAATAGCTATGGAAACCCCATTTTTTATTTGAAAAAACATAAAAAAATCATTACAATATTTCATTTTAAATTATTTATTATATAGAAACAATAAGACCCATTATCTTAGGCTATATAAAGAACCACCAACAAAAATTCTTTGGTTGCACACACCTGGAACACGATACACCAATATTGAAACCCAATAAACTTAATGGAGACCATAGATTCAAATAAATTCACATTAATATTGATTTAATTCTAATAATAAATGTTCAGTGGAAGAGATAAAACACACATTCCTCAAATAAGATTTCCCTTCGCACTATGACCAATGGAAGAAAAGTCCACCGAAACGAGATCGCAGTTCTGGTCATGGAAGAAACAAAGAAGAATCACCAACCCTATTCTGAAAGATCTAAATAGTCCACCCAAATTAAATAGTATGATCAAATTAAATGAAATAATAGAATATTTACATGCCTGAAAAGATCAACCACAACCACAAAATAAATCTAGTGTCAAATAGATCGATTTAGAGGGGGTTGCGTCTCTAAAATAAGCAATAGAATGAATTTCAGTTGAGAGCCGCGTAGAACTAGTTAATCAAATGAAAGAAAATAGTTGGAAAGTATTTTTAAATATTGTATCCAGGTTATAAAATGGTGTGTAACCTAGTCACATGACATGGAACCCCCATGATTCAAATATACCAAAAAAAATTAATTGTCTTCGATAAAAAAGTTGACTTTTTAGCAACTGTCATCATGTATGTCATGGTAACAATGTGTATCCTTTCACAATAAGAATTAATCATTCAAGGCTTACAACCAAAAATCATTACATGGCGTGTAACCACTCTGAGGCTTGTAGAAGTAAATGGTAATTAGTGAATGTCTAAATTATCTATGACTTCACCTTTATAGGTATCCTACCAATATCAAAGTTATAATAAACCATGACAAGGTTATGTGAGTACCTAATATAATGGTAATATAATGTTTCACATATCATGGTGAGTAAAATTTTTAATTTTCTTTTATAATTAAATTTAATTACCCTATAATTTTATCTAAATATTAATGAAATTTAACTTCAGAATTGAATGAAAAATTTGGTCTCAAAATGGAAATTACATTACATCAACAACATATACAGCGTTTCTCCACTAGAAACACATGAATTATTATTAAGATGATTAAATATAAGGGTTCAAGCTCACATGATTAAATTAATATCAATATTTAATTTAGATAGTTTTCATTACTTCCATTCTTTATATTCTATGATATCAACTATTATATCCAGATTAAGTTCTTCTTATTATGCAGCATTGACTCTATAAATTTATATTATCATAAATTGATATGAGTTGTTGTTATAATATTATGAAGCATTTATTATATCAATAAAATAATATAATAATATATAAACTAATAATGTTATTATTGATTACCATGTCTCTATAAAAAACATTATGAGCTATCCAATATTCTCCCAATTTTTTAAAATTATAAGAACAAAACATATCCCACTTTCCTGTAATGATCAAAATGATATGATAAAAAAGGACAATACATAAAGTAATTTAATTAAACTTATATAAAGAAAAATATTTATTTTAAATAACAATAAAAGTATCCCATTATGTTTTTAACTAATGTAAAATAAAACATCCATTATAAAAACAATATTTGATTAGGATATGAGATTATACCAATATGATCATAATGTATATATTATATTTATAAATAAACATAATACAAAAATGTGAATACAACCCCTTAATCCTTCCATCATTTTGGTGAATATATAAGTTAAATTATAATACTCATCTTGTGTAAACTATTTGTATAAAAAAATGAAAATAAGTAGCCACCAAACCTGTGAAATGTATAATAATTTTTAAAAAACAATTCAATGAATTTAATAGTGACATATAGTTACATACAAGTCATATTGAAATTTTATGGATAATTATATTTAGTACATAAAAAAATTAAACTATATACTACAATTTACAAGGAAATGTTACAGTAAAAGAAAACATTTAATGTATGTATACTCCTTATTCAAAAATATGAAATTTGGTATATGTAATAGCTTATGTATAACTGTATTTGAATAGAATCCTTTAGGAACAAGTTATACAGAAGGGTTTGATACTATAGATGTTAAATAGGATATGTTAATAAATTATATATTATGATAATAAATAAATAAAAAATAGTCTGATTCATAATGTCCAAATGAACATCATTTAAAACAATGATTAGTAGATGTAACATTACAATTTCACTATGTCATTTTCATATATTTTCAATTACATTCTATAGATAAATATAAAATTATTGTTATTAATCATAATTATTAATTAAATCATTTGGTTATATTTCACCATTAAATTTTTTAAATGAAATGATAATTATTTTCTTTTGTCAATCATTGATTTGAACTACCAATTTATATTTTATAAAGATTATAAATCATGAAACCCCTCTATTATAGTACTAGGGGAAAAGTTTCGTAGAATCTTAGAATATTATATGAGATTAGAAAACTCTCTGGAAATGGAGATATTTACTTTTATATTATTTGAATGTGAATTCAGTTCGGTTCAATATATTTAGATCTCTATATCTTTCTTCCCTATATAATTGATAAACCCATTGCGTATAAATAGACAGCGGAACCTATACAGGACGAAGTATAACTATATAATTGTTATACAATTTTTTAGAACAGTGGGGAAAATAATATTCTATCACATATAACTCTTTAAAAATAATTATTTTACAAGCTCACATGTGAAGAAAATAAATATCAAATGTATATTGGTGATCCATATTTAATTTTAGAAATGGGTATCTCCCATCAAATATTAGAGGTTTGTATTAATTGGATGATTGAAAACTTTATCCTTTAAATAGTTATGGAGAATAAAATGTATTGTGTTCTAGTAATGATATTAGTATTTTATGATGGTATATAGTGAAATAAAATATGAACCTTGATTATAATCTATATGGGTAAAAATCTAGTATTAAGTATATTTATTAAATCCATAGTGGTGAGATTTTATATTGAATATATGTTTTTTATTTTAGATAATGATAAAACAAGATGTCTTTCTATGATTTATCTAAAAATAATGGTCCTAAGTAATTTAAATACCATGTAATATTTTTTATTTCTTATTTACTTATTTTAATAATTTTATATACTTTTGAGTTTTTCTTTGTTTTATGTGATTATAGATAGATAGTGTATAGTATGGTGTATTGACATCATACATATAGTGCACATATTCGACATAATTTCCTATGGTTTTCCATCCATTTATCTATAATTAAATTATAAAATCATTTATGTGATGATAGATTATAGTTCAAGTGATCAAATTGAAGTCCCATTTATCAATAATTGGTCTTAACACTTCTAGTGTAGTTCCAAAAAACAACCTCAATGTATTCTCATGATTAAATCCTCATTTCCTTTTTATTCATTCATATTTACGGAATGTTCTCTATCTAGAGATGATATAGGTTGAAATGAATGTAATTTGAATTGTGAAATTTATAATTTAATACATTGTGGAATTTTGGTAAAGTGTATATAGGTTTTTCATATTCCAATAGACATGGGTTTTTCACAAAATAATGTGAAACGTGAGAAAATAAAAAAGGTTCAATGTGAATACATTTAATTGAAGAAAAATTATATTTTTATTGCTGCAATGGTATAAATTGATTCCTATAACATCTATTGTTAATGATCAATCATTCAGGGATGTGGTTACTATGAAATCTGTTGCGCTATCTAGAATTGGCGATGTTAAGGATTCATATATTCATACAGATATGAAGATCATTCGTCATATCAGTGATTCAATGATATACATATCAAATAATGATGTAAATATTCTATCCTCATACTTGTACATTTTTCTGGTTGTAAAATTTATCAGCAATACTCCATATTTTATTTTTTTTAATTAAAACTCTAGAATTTATTAGGTTTGTTAGAATTCATATTTTTTTCTTAACTCCTCCAATGTTGTATTTTTGAATTATTATTAAAAAAATTATTATCAAGTATGGGTAAAAATATTGTGGGCTTTTAGTGGTTGAATGGAGGATGATGTAAAATGCACCCCTGATGTTGATCCTGATATTGAATCGCACATCATCACTATTTGGATGGTAATCCGAGGGTTACCACTACATATATTCATGAAATTGATTTTTTTTACTTTCCATACATTTTATATATCAATAGAAATTATATTTTTCCACATTAAAACATTAAAGATCCTCAGTCTCTGAGGACTATACTAAAATCTATATCTCTTAAACACTTCAGCCTCAGATGTCAATTCATATTATAAACAATGTAATCTTCCAAGAGGTGATCTAAGAAAAAATCATTTTTTATTATGGTGGTTATCATAAACATGGGAATTCAATTAGTTCTTGTATTATAATAGTACACCCACCTATTTTTAAACATTTATGGATTAAAAAGGACATTCCAAGGGTGGAATTTGAACCAATAACGAGATAGTTACTAAATCCAGGGGTAATGATGAGCCATTTGGAACCAAATAATTTTAATCATTGAAGGATGTTTTAGAAATTCATATGGGAGATCAAAATAGGTTCTTTGTGACTAAAATAAGAGGTTCTTAGCCTGGGAGCCACAAATTATCATATGTATTTGCTGATTCTCTTCAAAATTATCATATTATGTCCATTGGTTTCCCTCTATTTGGAAATCAAGTACTCACACATTGTTAATAGTAAAGAGTTAACTATTATTAAGGATAAAGACAATAAGATAGAGCATACTTATTTGAAGAAAATATCAATGAAAGGTAAAAATATATTAATTTATTTTATTGTAATCATCACTCAGAACCACAATATGACTCATAAGTGTAAAAACTATTGAAATATTTAATGAACATTTTTCACTAGATCCTTGTTTGTCGATAGGATATAAAAAATAAGATATTTATAAATAGATAATTATTTGTTCATCTCCCTTTATCATCAATTGATAATGATGCTCAAATTTGTGAAATTCTTGATAATGACCCATATTTGAAGAATGCATAAATAATTAAGGAAAAAATAGAGGATTATTTAGTATCTTGTATGGAGGATAAGGATTAAATTTTCCTACAAAATTTTGAAATGGGTGGTATTCCTATGGACACCAATATCTAAAATAGAAAGTGAAATATTATCAAAATAGTTGATTAATACAATAAAATCTGTGAAGTTAACTTCATGTAGATATCTTGGTAATGACTTGTTTGATAGAATATTTTTTTTATTCACATTAATGTATTTTTCTCTATCTATTGTGACTGTTGCTTACATAGACATATTCAATTAGTTTATGCAAACTTTTTTATCTTATAAGCTGTGGTTTGATGTTTTTTGTTCACTATGCTGAATTTTATTCTTTTTGGGATCTTCTGATGATGGTTTTATGATTCCACAATTTTTTTTATAGAATTTTGGGATCATCAATGCTCTATTTTAGGATTGATTAATTTTTTATGCCAAATTAATTTTATCTAGGATTTTGATGGGTTTTCATGTTTTATAGTTCCATAATTATATGGTAATACAATTTTTCTAACATTATAAGTATGTACAAAACATTCCATTGGAATTGATGAGGAGATGGATCTTTTCATTAAGGTCTTGTGAATGAGGTCAAATTGAGATTCCCATTTCATAATTTATTTTATTAGGATAATGTAAACCCTTTTTTATGGATTATGCATTTCTATATGTTGATAAATATCTTCAACATTGATAAAATTCCTTCCCAAAGTCCTATAGTCTTGTTGTTTCTAAATATTATGGTATGCATTCATGATTAAGGATGTTAGTGTGTTTCTTTTTTCCTTATTCGAATGATTATAAATTATTTATAGGATAGTGTGAACTTAGTTAACCATATGAATGTTATGAACAAATTATATCTTTTAAATTATTTTTTTGTTCATTAATTATTTGACCAATTCATTGTTTGATCTACTGCAAAAAATTTGTGGAACAATAGTGTAAGATACTATTAATTATTTAAATACAATAAATTTGTAACTTGAATCTACATTGGTGGTATTGGTTGATTATAAATTGGAATAAATTATACTATAAACATTATTTTATACTAGATATGTGATGTCTACTATTGATAATAAATTATATGTAATGAAATACATAGTCGATATGAATATCTGTAATTATACCGTTAATGTTTAATATTATCATTTTTGAGTCTGATCAGTATTAAATTGTGAACATAATGATGAAAATGATTATGGAAACAATAGAATTGATATCAAATGAAACCATTAGAAGATAATTTTTGAGAAAAAAATTATGAGAAGGATAGTTAATTATTGTCTTATATGATTTTTTGTGATGGATAGTTCTATAAATATGAATTTAAATTTATCCAGGAATAATATATAAGGGAAATTTTTTATGTTTAATATCTACGTGTATACTTTATGAATGAAATAAATATTTCTCAATGTTAATGTTCCTTAAGAATCATTGGTGATTGATTCCATAGAATAATTATATTCAATGAAAAAAATGAATGCCTAAAAAATTGTTTCTATATGTTTCGGAAATATTAATATAGTAGATAAAAATTCCATTAATTTTATCAGAATGGATGGTGTTAATATCAATATGACTAATGTTGTGTTTTTCGGATAAAATTGTCCAGTTTCATCCATGTATGATGAAGGAATATCATTTCCAATTATGATATTGATCTTGAATCACATGGGTTGACATTATGAAATGTGGTTAATAATGGGACTCAATGATCCATATTGTATTTAGGAGTAAATTAGTGGGACATTTATTATACTAGTTATGAAAGATATATATGATCATAATTATAATATTGGAATATTAATATTTCATTAATTGGATACTCAATTATTTTATTGAGGAAAATATTATTTTTATTATAGTTAAGGGAAAAATAAATGATGATAAAAAATATATTTGAATGTTTGATGGTTGTATATTATGGAAATATATAATTATTTAATTCCTGTTATATTAATGAAATTATATATCATGGATGTTATAACTGGTAGAATTAGACATTTTGGTATCTACTTCTATACACTCTAATATTTGACCACATTTTAATTTGAAATTTATTAATGATGTGATGATACTATTTTTTGTATCTTATAGACATATAAAACAAATTTAATTCAGTGGCACATTTAATATAAAATTATTATGGTTTGATAATTCTCCCAATATATGATGTTTTTAACCTAATAATGTGGGTGAATACATTAAACATAACTTTTGAAAGTTATTTTTGTATAAGGATATGAGGAATAAAAATATGGTGAATGTAACTCTACAGAGAAATGGAATATAGAAAATGAAAAATAGATATTTCACTGAGAAAAATGGAGTCATGTGGCTAAACTCCGTAAATCACATAAAAATTTGGATGATGTAGTAAATGTAGTTTAATTCATCTTCATTGTTATCCAATATCATTGATTACATAGAATAATTTAAATGACATTTGATATGGTAAAAACATAGAATATAACCATGATAATATCATAAAAATCATGGATATATATTTCTTTCAATGCTATAGATCAGGTAAATTATAAAGAGAAAATCGAATGTGAGATTCCCAATTTTGTATGGAGATTAAATCTTTTTATTTTATCTCTATGAATATGATATATGAAATATCCTAGGAAGATTAGATGTCATATTCTAATAGAAGGTTATATTTAATGGTATGATCATATAAAGGAATTTATTTAAAAAAATAAATCTATTATAATGATCAATGAAAAATTGAGTAATCATACCATAATTTCAATTCTTTTAGAATTCCTAGGGTTATTTAGAGAATTTTTGTATGTGAAATTAGAAAAATATGATTCATTAAGATCCAAAACATCATAATATCTTGTTTAAGTTTCAGATGATGAATCCCATGAAGAAAGTGTAGAGTCAAAATGTATATAATGTTTTATTAAATTATATAGTTTCACAATATTTAAAAAAACTTCTCAAATATTTTTATTTGATATGAACATTTTAATATAAATGATCAAAAGATATAAAGAATTACGAAAAGGTTTCAAATATCCATTGAATTGAATAAATTACTGAGGTATATGTATGAATAAATGAATTTAATTTTATATAATTTGACATCTATGTTTATTTATTTAAGTAATGGTAAATGAGAATATTTAAAGTAAGTGTTATTCCAATTTCATGAATGTTAATGAATTCAAGAAAAACTAAAAGAATGTAATTGTGGTAATGGAATTTATAATAAAATAAGAAATTTATTTTATAGAAATATTATAACCCACGGTTAATATTTAACCATCCAGATATTTTTACACATGGTAGATTCAATAATTCAGTATTTGGAATAGATGTATGAAAATACGAAATTCCCCCATACTGATTTAGAGGTAGAAATTTTCATTAAGAAACCATAATGATTCATTGATAAAGGTAATCGTAGTTTAATATTTAAAAAGATATAATTTATTTATAAATAAGGGTAATCATCAATGCACAATAATTAAAATTTTGATGCATTTATTTTATAATAATAATAACAATTTAAATAAATATCACTTTAATAATTGGAATGAGGGTGATGATAGAGGATTCATCATATTTATCTTTTGTGTTGATGAAATAGTATTGTGGTTCCATAGGTTTGATGAATTCATCAACCATATTATTTTTTCATGAATGATTCAAGATGAATGTTCATAAGAAAGTTGTAAAGATGATACGAATTATGATTTTAGGGAATTCAAAATTTAGAGAATTTTTATTATCCCAAATTCCTACATCAAAAATATAATTTAGAAATATTGATGTAAGAAATATAATCCTATCTCAATCTCATGTACTCTACATTACTTTTTATTAAAGTAGATTGTGAAAAAAGTGGTGTTTTTTATTCTTATATGGTGAAATGTAAATGAAAATATTATTTTATATATTTTTTTAATAAAATTATTTGTACACTAATGGATATTTCCATTTTAGTGAGAGATGTATTTATTTTTATTCTATCCCTTATTAGGAACACTAGAATTTTTTCAAGTGGAGTATAAGATATATCAATGAATTAAAATATGTTTCCAATGTATTTTTAAAGGATATCTATTGCATTAATTTTTTTCGTACTGAACTTTCTAGGGGTTTAGATACAGAGAACAGAATGATTGGTTTGATATTTACTTTTATAGGATCTCTAATAATTTTAATGACTTAATTTTAATGATTTTTTACCTTTACTAATTCACAAGTAGTGTATGATTCTATATTGCAGTATAAGAGAGTGATTATTTATTTTATGTGATTATTTAAGGAGATCAAATTATTCTCACAACTATATTTAATGAATATAATTTTTATAAATAATTTAATTATTTTATAATTTGTTTTATAATTATTTGAAATTAATTATTTCATTATTATATTAATTATAAGATTATTTTTATATATAATTTTTGAAAATATAAATATAAATATTTTTTATGATGTATTTTATTATTAATTTTTTTAATGTTTATAAAAAATATTCATTAAATACCCATGGAGGAAACTCTAATAAAGGCCAAATAATAGTGTTCTTTGAAAAATGAAATGGTTTTGGTCACCAATATGAACCAAACTACAATTTATGTTAAAGGATTAACATGGGTCAACTAAGGGATATAGGTTATACAAAAGGATATTTGAGGTTTCTCATATGGGATATCCCAAATATAATATAATCGAAAAAAGACTTCTATTAATTGAAAAAATATATATATTAATCTCTTGATCAATTGAATAATTTGTAAAAAAAAATTAAATATTCTCCAATAACTACTGTGTCATATATTTTTCATTCTCTCCCATTCCCTCACACCAAGGAACCACAATTAGTTAAATTTACCTTTATATAAATCTAAATTACTATAATTTACATTATTGATTTGACATCAATAAATTCAATAACTGCATTAAAATATCAATAAGACATTACCAGCACAACCATGACTCATTAATGTTTCATTCTAGTTATATTTCAATATCATGATTGTAGTGATTTATTGGAGTACAATTAAGGATTGTTTAATTATTAATTCCATCATTTTGAGGTGTAATGAACTGATTTGGATCGAATAGATGTGTTCAAAGATAGTTTATATTCATTATAAAGATTAAATATTACCTACATCTGGTAATAGTTGAATGCATGATGTTCTTAGGAAGAGTTCAATGGATTCATTATACCATGGTGTTAGGCTTTTCCATATGATGTATTAGTATATTAATCATATGGGTAGTTCATGAGAATGACATTAATTTCCAAAATAAAAAAAATGATCGTACCATGATGGTCTTACATCATGTCGTGAATGTAGATACCTTGAAGGTATATATTTTCTGAATATCTCATGCATTGGGAAGTGATCCTACTATGAAATATATTTATATACATAAACATTTAACATTTTTTGACTCTAGTCCGCACTTAAAATAATATGGATGTGTTGTGGAAATTGTGATATGAAAATGTTGTACCTATATAGTGGAGTTCAAGCCACGAGATGAATATCTCACTACAAAAAACATGTATATATGTGACACATTTGTTGAGGGTTATATAATGTTTACTCCAAAAAAATTAATCCATTTATTAGAGCAATTTTTTAGAATATTTACATAAAATAATCATATTCTTCTACATACATGATTTTGATAAATGTTATTGGGAGATTTGATAGGTATTTACACATGTATGTCAAACATAACTATGGAATTGATCCATGAATAAAATTGGAATATATATGATGACATGTGGAATGGATATATATTTAAATGACTGATATAGATGTGGGATTATATTTCAATAAGAGAAGGTGTATTCTGTATAAATGGAAGATTTGATTACTAAGGAATAATCATCAGTAATTATCTTCTATTTGTTTCCAGATATGCTATTATTATTTCATTAACATTTTTTATGTTCAATTACCTATCATGGATGGATTGATTAAGTGACATTATTATTCTTGGTTATTCATTATGGGGGGTTGATTTTTAAAATTCAATTATTTTAGTATTTCATACAGTATTATCATTAATATATTTATTATGCTATAACTACAATATACTATAATTAAATACTATTATTTTGGTGGGTGGGGATGCGTGATTTAATCTCATTCATTCATAGGATAAGTTTTCTTTCGACAATGTGTTAGAAATATTCCTAGTTTTATAAATGAATTGACACATCTACCATATCAAATTTTTGTTTATTATAATGTTAATAAATATTGTTTTAGTTTAATCGCCACATTAAAAATTAAAATTATATGAAAATGATAAGAGGTGATCGTAGGGATGTGTATAGTATCTAGCATTACTAATAGATTCTCAATGACTAGATTCCAATAATAACATGATTAACATACACCTCATGTATACATAACTATTCTAAAATCTATGAATTGTAATTTCTAGAACATCTGATCTCTATTGGTCTCTCTAAGAATACAATTTTCATTTTGTGAAGAAAATAATAATAATCTTAACAATTGATTTAGTTGTTCTTATAAATCTATATAATTTTTTACAAGATATTACATATACTGAACTACACTAGGATATTTTTTTCCTATATATTTAATAATATTTATTATAGTATGGTTTTTCATTGGACATAATAAAACCTTATATTTGACCATTTCATTGGAATGTTTATTATAAACAAGGAAATAAAAATAATTCATTATTTTAGGACAATAATTATTAAACTAACATATAAATTTTATAACATTATATTTGGTTTTTCTTTTGTTATCTTATGTATTCCTTATACTAAGTAAATTTGGTTATAGTGGAATTTTTATAATTCTTATTGATCAATCACGCCATGTTATCCAACGATATTATATATCAACAAAAAAATGATGTAAAATAAATTAAAAAATTAAGAAATTCAAGTTAATTTAAACCCAAAATCATACTTAATGGAATTTTAATCATTCCCCTTTATCCATGAATTTATATTTATGAAACATTATTTGGATATAAAGAGTATTGTTGAGGTTGTTGAGGAATCTTGGGAAAAAAATAAAGAATATGAAATTGTAGAATAAATTATTGAAATAATAAATGTAGTATAACCTCATGCTAAATCTAATGTAACACATATTTCTAATTTAAAATCTATAATTGAACATGAAATTTCAACAAAATACATCATCCTCACTAATTTAACAGTTTAAAATCATATTAATATAAATAATATTATTATTTCTCACTTGTTAGGGGAATCCCAATAGGTTTTTTGAATGTATTTATGGGTTTGAATGTTATTTTTCCCTTAAAAAATAATCTGATACTGAACCAAATAATACACAATAAGAAATCAAAACCATAGTAGAATATAAATAAAAAAGGGGGAATATAAAGTAGAATTTTAAAAAAAACACCCTTATACATCCATAAGATAATCCAGATGAAGATGAAATGTTTAAGAAATGGTGAAGATGGCTAAAACTGAGAAGAAAATTTAATATTTTGATTTTGTGTTTCCATATGATGAGTATAATTAAGTGTAAAATCTATTGTGTTAATTATTATATTATCATTACCAATATAGATATATGTCCAAACATCATTTAAGCATTCTAAAAAACATAATAATATTACATAAAATATGAAGATAAGTTCTCTATTATATCATATACAATAACTGTAACATCTCATAACTGGAATCCAGTAAATCGGTGCTTAACATGGGTCGCTACATGATGTTATGCATGCTATTATGCACTAGATGTTTTTTACTAGCAGTGATGGACTAATAATACATGTGGGGCAACTATACCCACATTAAAAGATTATTCCAAAATAGATAAGATGTGAAATAAGGGGAAAATATGAAAATAGGCAGAAACATGCATTTCCAACCATTCCCTGAACAGGGTACAAACCATAAAAAAATAAAAAATATTCCACCTCATGCTAACCAAGAAAAAAGTGAAGAAAACTAAATGTAATACAAAAAACTTAATACCCCCAAAGGGTAATAACTCTATGTATGGATCTCCATCCATGCACATACCCAGACCAACTCAATTTTCTAGTATAGGGACTTTTACCTTGTCTGGACCAGCAACCATGAAATCTCTTTCAGTACCTATTATCATTTCAAGCAGGTAGTGAGTACAACTCAGCAAGCCACCACTAATTGCATTTAATAAACATCCAATATAAACAGATAGTGAATAAAAAAATGAGATAAATGAAAAAGTAATCCAAAAGTAGACTCGAGTTCCATTATTTAACAATATTAAATTCATCTATTTCCACCATATTGTCCATATTCATCACTTTTAACATCTTCATTAGTAAATTCATTTTCATCACATGATCCAAAAGTTTGGAATCACATTATTTACCAAAAATCCAAGGCCGTTCAATTTTCCTGCAATGGGAATAATTAATGTTCCCTAATACAAAAGTGATAACTATTTTATACAAAATACATCACACATACCTTGGATCCTCGGTATAGGTAGACACATTAAATGAATCTGTTAGGGGTGTAGATACATAATCTCCTTCTCGAACACCATGCATTATGGGGTAGGGTTTAGATCCTCAGTCAAACATGACCCTCGGTAATATATCCATATGTATGATAACCCATAGTATCCAAGCCCTAGGAACATGATTATAATCTATTTACCACATATACCATGTCACAAACCATACATAATCAATAATCACACGATTGTTATTTCTCATTTCTTTTAACACATAAATCAACCTTATGTCTTCACCAATAAACACATTTTCTCTTTCAATTATAATATACCATTTTACACATTTCCCTTTTCATTAATAAACCCATTAATCATAATTTATAATTTCTATAGATTAACACATTTCAAATAATTCACCGATCAACATGAATTGCCCATTTAAAAAATTTAATAACAATCTTATATGTATTTTCTCACATTAACATTATTCCATTTAATGTTTCTCATATTGTTTCAAATAATCCCTTATTCAATTTCAAACAACTAGACACAACATCAATTTTTTCATCTTTATAATACAAATTATCATGTCAAAATATTCATCATGAACTCTAGTTCAACACAATACAACACAATTCATAACAATACAATTTCAAATCTTTATAAATTTTGGAGCACACAATGGGTTTCCCTAAGTCATTATATTAAATATAAATGAATTTATTAGGTATCATGAGAGGTTTAAATTATTATTTTGTAATCAATTTTTTCATATATTACTAATGGAATCAAATTAACATCAAGAGAGAATAAATAACACAAATATAATTTCACAAATCGATACAGTATTTCTGTGACATAACATGTATTCCACCTTCATCGAATCGATAGATAAATATTTGATTAAACATTTTCTTAGATTCATATTCATTTACTCTTTGATTCCCAAACATATTATTTAACTGAAAAAGATGTCTTTATGGAATCTAAATAATAATGATGAAACCACAAACCATAATCTGAAAAATTGATCAAGAGACGCGTTATACTCTTTGTAACCATCTATCTGCTTTCTACGACACTCCACAAAGCCTAGAAAAAAAATTAGATCTGCCCAAAAATGATTTCAGATATTTTTTGCATCGAAAGGGATGATAGAGAAGAAATTGGGAGAAATTGGGTGGAACACATAAAATCTCTATGTGAAAAAGTAAAAATTCATACTTTTTAATGGGAACAGGATTTTCCTATACATTTTTCCAAACCATGTTCAAACCATGCACCTAACTCTTCTAAATTGGGTTCCAACAAAAACAGTTACCTCAGGATCAATCACAATTTGAAAAATTGTATTCCAAATATGTGAAATTCATCTATCAAGGTTGTGTGGCTTGTCTCTCCCCCTTTCGCGGTTTACACTAACAATGTGATAAACATGTGACTTGCACAAGATGGCCCAACTTCACTTTAATTAATTTTTTGAACCTGCATAAAACCCTCAGTCTTCCTCATGATCCCAGTAAAAATTTAATTATCCAGATTTTTGTAATTCAAGACAAATTTTAATCAATAACATACCTACATTATGTATCAGAACAAACAAGCTCCCAACCATATAACAGTTAATCCTAAAGAATGTATTTAATATCATCAATATGATACCATGGTTAATTATTTTGTCCACTAATCCTACATATCAAAATATTTATCCAAAATTTCATCCAGAACATTAACTTACTACCAAAAAACTAGAACCAATGGTAAATACATTCCCAAAAATACATGTTCACTATTATCCATAATAAAAATTGGATGATCCTAAATAAATGGATCAACATCAAGATCAAATTAATCAAAATCAATCAAAATAAATGATCTATGGTGACACTACTAAAATTTCACCCATTAAAGACATAAAAATTACCATTATACATTAATGGGTAAATGAATCAGTCTTCCAATAGTCCAATCATTTCCAAAATCTAAAATGGAAAAACATTCCTAAGAACCAACATAAACTATTTTTGAATCTCATGGTGACCAAAAAATGGAGACCCACATAGAAACACATGATCACCCATCGTAATACAAAATGGTCAAAGATGCCTATAAACATTGAAATTTCTAATTCCCTCATCTATTAAAATAATTATTTGAATCAAATAAATAAATTCTGAAGTCTCCTACATAAGACTCAGTCCAACAAACTATACTTCCCCACACTTTATTCAACACTATAGTTATCTACATTGACTTACAAATAGCACATAAAATGGTTTCATTGTTATCTAATCAAAGTAACAATTTTTTTTGATGAATTAGTAAAAGATAAGTTCTTTTTCCATGATCCACTAAAATATAAGACAAATTATGTAAACAATAACTATAACACATGAATTGTATACTGTAAATTATCATCCATATAGAGGTGGAATGCTAAATAAAAAATAACCTAGGTACCAAGCACCTTCTGTAATCCTTTTTAGAAGAATGAGGAAAATGTGGATCATGTTTTGAAAAAATGGTGCATTGTACTCCCTGTAACTATACTATCTCTAGAAAATACTTCTCAATAAATAGACTCATAGTGAAGGTTTTCTTAATCATCACAAAATGAGTTACCTTAGTCAACTGATCCACAACCACTCAGATCACATCATTCTTACAAGGCATTGTCATGAACTAGATAGGGTACACTAGTAACCCGATAACTGAGTCGACCCTGTCATGGACCAAATGGCATTCCTGATCCAAACTATTTGGAGACTAGCACCTGGCATCATAGAACATGCCAGTAAGAAAAAAATTTCAACAAAAACATAAAAATGTAAAAGAAACAATACAATATGCATAACGATGAATATCCATTGGGAGTGATGTACCAGAATAAAATGGCCTTCAAATCCCAATGTGCTAACACCCAAGAACCTAAAATAGGAAAATAAAAACCATGGCCCCAAAGGACAAAACCCTCCAAGATCATGATTCAAGATGCTGGATCCACTTCCATGATATCTCTTCCCTTTTCTCGATCCATGAAGATGATCATATACAAACACCTTTAAGAAAAAGTAGGGTTCGATCTAGAGCCTAGAAGGATACCACCAAAGATTCCATAACATATGGAAATAATATATTATCCAAAGAAAAGAATTCAAAATTTCAACGTAAACAGGTTTGGATCATCAAAATCATACTTAATAACAACATGTTATTTATTTCAACATGAGGGAAAAATACTTTTAAAGTATAGTTGTTACATTATTAGAGATAGATCATTTCTTAAACAATGGACTAATCTAGATATCTATATAAAATATTTTATCTAAATTCTACTTGCATGTAAAGTAATTCAAATAACACTGGTATACATTTATATCTCTAAAATATATAAATGAGCGAGAAACATGGTCATCTTCCAATAGGTATGATAGCATTAACCATCTAGAGGATTCCACACTCTCTATGTGCTCTCAGAAAAATTAGTATACTCGCATCCCCCAAACACTGGCCAAAGGCAACTCATCACCCTCCCTTTAAGAATGTGAGCCTCTAGTAGTATATTTTAGAACATTTTAATATCGTAGAGTGTATCCAAATAACTCCCCAACTAGCTAAGGATTTCATGTTCCCTTACAGAATGTGAAATTTATTTTTAAACTAATTAAAATACAATAAATTTGATTCTTTCATATTTAAATTTTCATTTTCATTCCAATTAAACACAAACATTTTTAATTCAAAAACATGCCTACATCAAAAGATAAAACCACTATGTTTCTATAAATTCAATTAAATACATTTTCTTGAGTTTTAAATCCATTCAAAAAAAACTACATCCTTACAAAAATTTATATTAAAAATTAAATTCAAAATTTTAATTGAAATAATTTCTATAAAATACATATTTTAAATTCAACAAATTTAAATAATCTCATTTCCCCAAATGCAACCCAATTAAAATGAATTTGGGGTCTTTAAAATTTTAATTTCAATGCCATTTCAAATATCCCAATTCTCATGAATTGAAATTTTTAAAATAAATTGGCTGAAGTTTTACTCAATTGAATTTAAATAAATTGAACAATATAATGGTCATAAAATAGGCCAAATAGATACAGAACAACCTACCTTTTTTCCAAACACATCATTCACAACGACACCCATCAATGAGAAAGTAGGTGTAGATGACCCTGAAAATCATCCTAGAAACAAGATCTGGGAATCACACTATATTCGAAAGGATTATTAGATACCAAAGGAGCAGATGCAGAAGGAGGGGTGCCTCTAAAAAACTCATAGAATGGGAAATGGTTCGTGAGACAAGAGATCTTAAAATAAAATACCTTGGAAAATTTTATGAATATGTGACATAATGATGGATGTAGGATTCATCACTACATGTACCATAGGTACACAAAGTGTTTTCCATGCTAGATAAATTATGACAATAAAAGGTTTCATCGGGTTAAAAACTAGAATTTTTTCTAGTCACATCATGTAGGCCCAGGTCACGATGTGTGCCATAGGGACATGTTTTCTACCTCAAGTACATGACATGTACCTACTCAAAATGATGTAAAAAACATAAAACCACTCTTAGGGACTTTAAATAGGAATAGAACTTAGAAAAAAGGAAACCATACCCAATCAATGTAACATGATGTTACTACCTCCCCACTATATAGACATTCGATCCTTAAAAAGCGTATGAAGAAGCTTATATTACACTGAGATGAGTCCAATGCTCCTTCATTAGTGCCTCAGATTCCTACATATTGTGATTATCAATGACATGCTACCATAGTACACAAATCAATGGTATCATAGTCCTATCTAGTACATTTTCCTTATAATCAACTATCTTTTATGGTCGATCAGTCTAAGAGAAATCAGGCTCGATCTCAAGATCTCTCCAACCCAAATCGTGTGATTAAATACATAGATACATGTATAGCTACACTACCTAACACTCGTTATGTATCTATGGCAGTTGTGGTGGATGTTCCAAATGGTACCTGACCTTCCCTATCTGACTGAAAACCTTCAATGGTAGCACAAAGTCAGTATCAACATTCCCTTGTCTCCAAAACAATCAATTCCCCAACCATGGTGAATCGTTTAAGAACACATAATCACCAACTGAAAAATCCAAAGTTCCATGACATCAATTATCGAATGACTTATATCATATATGTTCTCAAAATATCCTATTATAAATCAATTTAATCTTCGATGACATCTCTTTCACAAACCTTTTCCCAACAAAAGAGTAATCCCCCTCCTTTGGCCAACACCCTGAATATTTACATGGTCGAACATATAATGCTTCAAAAGTGGCCTTTGTAATCGCCGAATGGTAATGGATTTTTAGGAAAACTAAACTTTCCTTAATTGATCATCCCATGTCCTACTATGGTTAAAACACATCCAGGATGCACATCCTCAAGAATCTGTTAAACTCATTCTATATTTACATCCATCTCCATATGGTAGAATGTGCACAAATGGACTGGATATCCTCATGGATTATGGTGGACTTTCCAAAAGCAACAAGTAAATTGGGGATCCCTATTATAGACTATAGAAGAAGAAAGTCCATGAAAATGAATAGTCTCTTTCATGTAGAACCATCCCAAATCCACAACCATAGCTGTTTCTCAAATGTTTATAAAGTGAGCCGACTTTTTCAGCCTATCGATCACAAACAAAACATCATTCTTTATTCACAAGGTATGAGGAAACCCAACCATGAATTCAATAGAGATATCATCCCACTTCCATGTTGAACTAGAAGTGGATGATGTAAACCTAAAGGTTTCTGATGCTATGCCTTAACCCGTTGGCACATATAGAAATGGGATACAAACTCAACAATGTCTCGCATCATTCTCGAGCACAAGAACTAACACCACACATCATAAAATATTTTTTTGTTCCTAGGTTAACAAAAAATTATGATTTATATCAATCTCCCATCATTCACATCCTTGGTGATCAAGGCACAATGATGTGTTTCTGATAACAAAGAACACCCTCTTTGGAGAAAGTCCCCTTGGAAACTATATCCCCACCTTAAAGGGATTCACTAATTCTATGAAAATTATCATCATGTTTTTTATCATAATGAATCAACTTGAGTAGGGAATATTTTGACTGAATATTGGTTAGGGAAACCATAACCCATTATTCCTAAACTCCAATATGAAACTGTGAAAAGATAGAGATCAAATTTCACTCTTTTTAGAATTATGGCACTACCTAGGTTGGTAGTTTCCATCTTAATGAATCTGCAAAAAAATTTCTTCCCCTGTAGTTTAGTAGATGAAATAGTTGAAAACATTTTTCTACTCTACCCAATTACTCTACCAAATATCCAAATATTTTTCAGATAATATATAACATAGGCTTTTGTTGTTTGAATACACAATAAAACATTCACCAAAAAGGTAGTTCTGCCAACACATAAGTGATTGCATCACTACTGTATGTTCTAGATCATGGGTAGGATAATTAATCTCATCTGGCCTATGAGGACAAGATTTATATGTTAATACACCATCACCATGAATAAGAACAAATCCTAAGTGTGAACTTGATGAATCACAAAAACCACAACGCCTTAGCAGAATTTTAGAAGAGTCAACACCAGTCTAGTAGTCAAAAAAGAATTCTTCTTGAAAAAAGAAACCTGCCATTTATAGTTCCACACAAACATTACCCCATTCGAGGTTAGAGAAATCATAAGATAAGCCAACTTCGAGAAGTCTATCATGAACCTGCGGTAATATGAATCTAATTCTATGAAGCTATAGATCTGAAATAAATTTCGTGGCTGATCCCAAGTCATGATAAAATTCAGTAATGATTGTAGGTAGATCACCATTCATTGAATCATTCTGCAAATCAAAATAAAACACTGAAACAAAATTCACCAATTCAGGATATAAAGGATAGGTTCTTCTCAACATTGGGTCCCAATCTCTTTGAAACCCACGAGGCACACCCATGGATATAATAAATTAATCTTGTTCAAGATAGAAGTCAACTGAGGATTTATTGGAAATGATCCAATCCATCCCATATCAGAATTCAAGATATTTCATATCACGAACTAGAAAAATCCATGCTATCTCAACATCTGATTTAGAGATGTCACAAGAAGGACAATGGAGCCCCTTCTCCATCTTCGTACCACAGAATGTAGTAAAATAAATTGAAAATTTTTTCCATATTGGAATATTAATAAGGAAAATGATTTGGGTTGATATATTAGATTTTTATACACAATATCAAAAATTGTAGTCACTAATGACCATTCTTTAGTTATGGTACATCACACAGTTGATGGACCTGTGTCTCCATCCTCAATAGACTCCTACATTGTGTAAAAAAATTTGTTCCGGATGATAGTGTCTGGACCCCTTTTTAACATGCAGAATTTGATTTTACCATAGTTTTAAGAGGACCTAATGATCCTATCCCACTATTCATATAGGAGAAATGATCGTAGAACCTCTAGATGTGTCCAGGGTGACTAAAGGAAATATAGTCCTTGGGTTCTATAATGAAAACACACATAATATGTCATGGAATTCCACAAGGATAGAAAATCATATAAATTCTTCTAATATATATTGTAGGTTTGGAATGAGTAATTCATTATTAAAAACCTTGAAAATCATCACACTATAATTTTCCATGGAAGGAACCAATGCTTCAACTGGGAGGAAAAGGATCTCTTGTCCACCATGACATTCAAGCCAGGTCCATCTCAACCATCATCACCTTATCTATATCCTCAGTATAAGTGATATGCTTCAACAAGAATTCATGAGAATATATATCCAATTTAATTCCATATTCAACCAATCAATACTTCATTATCTCATTATATAGAATCTCAGGTGAAAAAATCATAATCTCAGCAAAGCAATTTGAGTAAATGATCATGATTTTATACACGTACTCAATCCGGAAGAACTCTACAGCCCTAAACATCCCCATTAACTCTAGGTAGAACTGGATAATGAAAATAAACCTGATTTTATTCTTCTATAATCCATTTTTTTCATAGCCATTACTAATTTTTCACACCATCTACTACTCAGTCCTCCCAACATGAAGCTGGAACACTTCACCTAGATTTCCTCAGGTGTCTCCCAGAACTCAAAAAATGTTCTATATTTCTTAAAAATTCTTCATAATGTTTAGGTCCTGAGGATCCCTTGATGACTGGTGTCCTCTAGTGAAGGAATATAAGATAATGATTCTAAAGAACATCCCCTAGAGTATGCATAGTTGGAGCCTTAGTGGGAACTGGAGGTGGTGCATGTCCTATAACATGGAATGTGTGCATAATCACCTCAACTAGATTCATATAAAAAGATTTAATTTCTTGATGAGCTTTAGTAATAGCCTCTCCTTAAATCTAATTCACATGAAATCTCATAGACTTAATGACTCACAACAACAAAAGTTAATAGCAAAACATTATCTTAACAATCAAAATGAGTAATAATAGATAATAAATGTTCTCCACATATAGAAAAAATGGGTTTTGGATTCCCCTATATCCAAATCTCAATACAGAATATTCTAGAACTAATTCACATGATTTCATTCCCTAACCACCCCTAGTGACATAAGGTTCATTATGGTGAGATCTGGACATGTACTCAATCACAACAACCTCTTATGTACTGACAAGATACTCAAACACATACTATCATCAAGGAAAGATGTGTATCATAATACTGATACCAATTTTCACAAACCAAGTTGGGTACCCAGGTGATTTGATAACCAATCCATCCCTTACATGGCTGGAGGGCTTTCTCGATCCACATGAGTTGGTTAATAGAACCTATAATCATATATCATGAAAGTGTGAATGAATTTTCCACAAAACATCGTCAAATAAAAAGATAAAAGATAATATTCATAACAAAGGAAGATCCACTGGGAGTAATGTTCGAAAACAAAATAATTTATAAAATCCAATGATACTACAACCCAAGTTCCAAAATAGTAAAATAACTACCATGGTCCCTATGTAATAAAATCAAAAAGACAAAAATTCAGTAGCTAGACCCACATCCAATAGATACCTTCCCTTTCCTCAAACCTCAAAGAATAAACTCTACAAACACTTGAAGTAAATTGTAGTGTGTGAGCCTAAGCCCAGTAGGATGCCCTCAACTATTCCTTAATAAATGCCAAAAATATATTATCCATAGAAAATTTTTTAAATATTCTGGGTAATCTAGTTTAAAAAATCAATATCATATTTAAACAAAACATTCTATACATTTTCAAAATGATGTTAAAACACTTTTAAAGCACATGATTTACTTTAAAATATAAGGAATATTTCTAAAAAATGGCTTATGTAAAACATTTATATTAAACACAATATATAATTATAGAAGGCATGTAAAGAAATACAATCAACATTGTCATAAATTTATACATCAAATATAAATATACATGTGAGTGACATAGTCAGCTTCCAAAACATATGAAAGTTAACTAGATATAGGATTCTTTGCTATCTAATTGATATTAGAAATATGAGTATACTCACATCCCAATGATATTATCCTAAGAGGACTCATCACCCACCCATTGGGGATGTGACACATCAAATTTATGTTTTAGAACGTTGTTATAGTGTAGAGTGTATCCAAATAACTCCCAAACTACCTAAGGATTTCATGTTTTCTTAAATGATGGAAAATTTGTTTTAAGACTACTTAAAGTACAATAAATCTTATTCTTCCATTTAAAAAATTACAATTTATTTTCATTTAAATCCAAATCAAGTATTCTTCAAAAACATGGCTCTTTCAGAAGATAAAACTACTACATTTTTATTGAATAACTTTTATTCATTTTTCTGAGTTTGAAATTTATTAAAAAACAATTACATCCTTTAGACAATCCATTTTCACAATAAAATTAAAAAATTAAATTTAAAATATTCCAATCAAATTCACAATTTAAATTCTACAAATTTTAATCTTTCAATTTTGACAAATACACCCCATTCAATGGAATTGGGTTTTTTCCAAATTTTCATGTGAAAACCCTTCCAAATCTCGAATTCATTAGAATTAGGTTTTATGAATGGAATTGGAATCATGTTAAATCTATTTGTTTTAAATAATAAATTTAATAAATTAATCAATACAATGTTAATCAAATTTTTCTAATTGGGATGTAATGACCCACCTATTTCCAAAACACAACACTCATAATGACACCAGTCAATGATAACGAAGGTGTATAGGACATAAAAAATAAACCTAGAAGAGATATTTGAGAATCATGCTACAAGAGAAACGATAATCAAAATCCAAAAGAGCTAATCTAGAATGAGGGGGACTCTAGAAAATATATAGTAAGGGCTCTGTTTCGAGAGCCAGGAGGACTAAAAATAATAGACTAAGCGAAAATTCCAAACACGTGACATGATTATGGGAACATGATAAATCACATTGTGTACCTCAGGGACACAACGTGTAGGTCACTTTGTATAATTTACTTCTAAAAACACATCACCTCAGGTTAAAAACTATTATTTTTTATAGTCACATCATGTAGGCCCCGGTCAAGACATATACCTCACACAAAAGACGTGTACATTTGGTTCACAGAATGTACCTTCTCTACAGCCTGTAGAAAAAACATAACAACACTTATAAGGACACTGAATTAAAAGAGAACATAGGAAAAAAGGATTATTTAACTGATCAATGTATCATGATGATACATGCTTCCTTGAAACACTCACAATAAAATCAATCATCTCATCCTCCCATTTCTATTTCATAATTGTTAAAAGATGAAACAAACCCCATGATCTCTAATGCTCAACCTTCACCAATGGATTGGGAAGAAATCATGCACAAAAACTAAATCCTATTTCTTCATCCCTAGCCCCCAACAATGTCCATGAAGATCATGTTAAATATTGATCAGTCTAGGATGCACTACCCAATTTTATGCATGAAACTCATGCATCAAATCATCTCAAATAGACAATGGCACAACAACATGTCCACAAACATAAATGATATTGTAATCATAAATGGTCAAACTAGAAGGTGACATTCCACCTTCAGATATTCCTTCAATCCAAAACATTCTGATTCCCCATACTACATATTTATAATCATTCTCAATATCATGGAATCAACATCAACGAATGCATGTATAATCATATCATGGTAATATCATACCTCTAGATGTATCTCAGCAAAAAATACCATCATCCACCAAAATGATCTAGATTCTTAAATGGATTTATTTTTAGTCTTCTATATCAATGAATTTGAAATAATGTTTCCCTTTGCCCTTGTGTATAACAACTCATTATAGAAATAATGCAAGTATTCAACCCATCTTCAATGGGAAATATTCAATTCATGTAGGGAGAATATATACATAGGGATTTTTTGATCATTAAACATCACAAACCATTATCCAATAATATAGTTTTTCCAACACATTAAAGTGTAAACCACTTCATCTGATTAAATGTCATTAATATGGTAATTTTATTCCTGAGGCCTCAACTACGATGAATCGTACACAACCACATGATCATCATGCATCAAGAGTACCCCAATTCCAACACCAAACACCTGAAAAACAAGGAATACCCCTTACCTTGATCAATAATGATTTGGATCAATGTTGTAGTCAATCTAATTGTTAACTCATGGAAAGAATTATCACATTAAAAAGACCATTTAAACCCAATTACCTTCTTGAGAAGGCTTGTGATAGGTTCTTCCACATTGTAAATATCAATAATGAACCTTCGGTAATAGCCATAAAAACTATAAAAACATTAAACATCAAAGCCATTCATGGGATGATCCCAATATACAACTACCTACAATTTCTATTGGTTTATTAATATTCCTTCAACTAATATGATGTCACCCATGAACTTCACCCTATCGAACAATAAGTTAATTTTTTATATCATGGAATATATCATATTCATTCATAGTGGAGTCAAGATGATGTCAAGACATTTTTCAAGATTACCATATTTTATATAGTATATGAAGATGTCTTAAACAAATATAACTACAAACATTTCATGATATGTGTGAATGATACCACATATTAGAGCTATAAACACATTAATTCCATTGACAAACAAAACAAGATCACCAAAAGCTCATACTACATATAACTACTCTTGAATGTTGCCTATGGTTTATCAAAGAGATTCACACACAGCTGATGATACAATAATCTCAAATCAAACACAGATAATGCTAATGCATTGCTCATCTAGTCAAACAGATGATAAATTCAGTGAAAAGGGTATAAATTTTTATTGTCATCCGATTCAGCTAACTATAATCGACGCATAACCGCGATGATCCATCAACCTTCATGAAGCATAGCACTGAAGATATCAAAGGTGGCATACTAAGATAAATAAAAACATTATTCTTCAATGGCGCAAACAGAGTTTTAAGAACATGGAGATCTTCTAATTCCATTTTATATGTTATGAAAAAAATTGGCTCTTCTCCCTATAATAACTCTATTTTGAATACAATGTCTTTCTTGGGTGGAATCCATGTGAAGAACTCAAGAAACACATCCTAAAACTGATCAAACACTAGTGGAATGACAAGTTACACTAATCCCACATCAACAACCATATGACATGCCACTTGGGATACATATCCACCCAACTGCGGACAAACTGGTCCTCCATAGCCGGGCTGAACATCTTATTCACCATGATGGACTAAGGTGTCTCCCTCAATAATTGTGAATATTATCCTATGATAGTAACAATCAATGTGGGGCATGAACACCACCAGATAATGCATTCCGGTAATCATATCAATATATGAAATATCATGAAAAAATTGTATCAAATTAAGTGGTACCCACCAACTTCAATAGAGCACTCTTTATAGTGCTTGATATTTTCTTGTCCTCATCCCTAATGTTGTATCAATTGAAATGAACCCACATTCATGTTCCACTTCCTAGACTAAAACACTAATACATTGATCAGATATAAAAGTGTCGAATGAACCAGTATCAAATGATAATAATGAAAGAATAGAGGCTATACCGATCATATTTCAAATTATTGATTGTCCTACCACACTACAATTTTGTGTAAACTGAACTGTATGAAGATGAACAGCTTTTATAAACTAGGCCCTAGTCTGGGATCCTAGTGTTGTACTTCCCGGATGATATGAATACTCTCACCATGGAGTACCTCATCATCTACCGCTACCAATATTAATAGTTGATCTTCTAAATCCTTCCTGATATGGGGTAACCAACCCATACATTTAATCAAAATTAGACACAATACTCCATCTTTTCCCACCTATAAAGGGTTACAAAAAAATCATCTACACATACCACATTCCTCCAAACACAAGACAAATAAACTGGGTTCAGGGACATTGATTGTGCATGTGCACGATCCATTCACACAGATTAAAAAAATATTGGTAACCAAACTGAGAGAATGAAACACCATTATAACTACAATTTATAATATATTTCTTTTGTTTATTCCAATAATAAAATATCCATCCATAAAAATCCGCACAAAATTTCTATCCAACTAGAACAACCAACACACTACCTAAATAATACATTATGTTCCCATCCGATATAGTGGCCAAATCCTCAATATATAAAAACTAATTTCAATGTAATATTTTCATGTGGTACATAATATCATGTATAATACCATCCAAAAAGTTACTTTTGGTAGCATCCATGTCTCCCACTAATGCTAGAGAAAATACATTTCAAGAATATGAATTATCACTCATAATCATTAACTGACATTTTCCCCTCGGTCAACCTCATAATCTATAAATCATTCTCTTTATGCAAGGTCCCTGGATAGAAATGCACTGAAACATTTCATGAATGTATTTAGATGAAATATTTCTGGCCTTCTTTATATGAAATAATATATTCATCCAATTCATTATTTGTTCTATTAACATATATGTCATCCACATGAATCACCATCTGGCAGTAGTCTCTTATTTTTCCAAAATCGGCTCGATGTACTATATCATGAACTCAACTACCTTGGGTCCAACCTATATTAAAAATGTTGGAGGGTGCTCCAACTAAATATCTCTAGTTATAATAATAAAAATAAGCCTAACCTACCATTGTAAAATTTCCATAATATAAAAAAAGATTTAATTTATTATAGAACTTATCCTCTCATTAATTATCTTGAACCAACAGATTCTCTTCCTCCACTACTGATGGAGCGTTCTCAGAAATATATTCCCATATCGCAACTGGTACATAATTTCATGGTTTCATTCTATCCAATAACAATAAAAATCCTTAGATAATATAATGAAAATCTTCTGCAGTTTATGTTGTAGAATATTGAAAGGTGTTTTCATTGGCGCTCTCAAATTATGTTCAGTTTCATGTTATTTAGGTGTAGTAGTATGGCTGACCAAGGTCATCTCTCAAAGGAGAAAGTAATTTAAAATAAAAAATTAAAGGTATTTTTAAAATATAATATAATTTAATAATTGAACTAATTGAAATAATGGGGGTTTTCATTTATAATACAAGAACTATTCTCGAAGAATATTTTTTTAATGAAATTCATTAAATAATACACAATGAGAATATGTTTTTTAGAAAAAATATTAAAATTCATAATAGATCTAACTCTAACTATTAACATATTTATTGATAATTATAATTTAAAATAACATTCAGTTAATTATGATCCAATAATTTGATAATCTCCATACCCTATAATAATTTAAATTACCACAATGATGAAAAGAGTTAAACCCTAGGCCATCTATATAACATGCTATCACAACACCCTATATTAAAGTTATTTCTAAATCTATATTATGTTCAGTGGTAAATAAGATCATAAATCCATTTTGGAAATTAGGATAAATTTACTTCATGTATTATATATAAACTCTATAAATTTATCCCATCTTTTTGGGTTTTACTGATTATGTTTTGTGCTCTCACAATTTACACAAATCTTGACCTCGTGTGATTTTGTGTTTGTTGCCCAATTACTTGATTAGATTATTATATTTTTTAAAACTCAATTCCTGGATCATATTTTGTAAATTAATGTAGATTAATGACTGAAAATAAATAAATTAACAAGTTATTTGGTTGATAAAGTACTGAGAAAACTACTCTTCCGTGGGCACTATAGTCATCGTAGAAAAGTTTTCCCTGTGTAATGGTTTAGAAAGGGTATAACCCAATATCATTTATACTCATGGTTCTTATTTGACAGGATGAGTAATAAAGAATAAAATAGATGAAAACTTAATAGAATATAATAAATATAAGAGTAACACATATGTTTATTGTAAAATCAAAAACAGTATAATGTGAAGAAGAATAATAATAAGTCTTCAATGAAGGGATCCAAAATTAAAGAGCTCTCCCTCAATAAATTCCAAGAAAAATGTAGTGAAACCAATTATCCTTTACCTTAAACATCTCAATGCATGGCCAAACCCATAAAAATTAGAAGGCACCAATTTATTGAGTGGATTTTTTTCTAGGTTTAATTTGGTTTCTTCTGTGAATGGGGAAATTTAGCGTAATAAAGTAATGAAACTTGTGCTTCTTGTAGAACCACAAAACACATGAACCAATTTCCTATTCAGAAAGTTATTTTTTTGAAAAATGGTTCATCATGATTTTCTCTAAATTAGGGCCCAATCCATGAAATTATTAATATGTTATGATCCAAATTAACAAGTTATATTCAATATACCAGGTCCCTCCCCCCTTTGTGTTAATAGAACATTTTCTCCAATTAAATACATGATTTAGCTCCATTTTCCAGAACAAAAGTTGTAGAAGTTAATTTGGGGATCATGTTTATGAAATTTTATGTTCATTTATGTCAAAAGTGAAAATCTATTCTTTATATAATAAAATAAATATTAAAAGGGTAAAACTATAATTTGTATCAAATTTACAAAAGAATTATCTAATTCCATATAATTCATAAATCAACTCATTTACAACAATGTAAGGAAATTAATTTATCTATAGTCAATTAAATATTCAAAAAAAATGTTTTTTATCAAATCCCCCATACTTTCCCTTTTACAATCATGTGAAAATCCATGTATCATGTAATCCAAAAAATAATGAAATGGTTTGAATATTTATATTTCTAAATCCACAGTGGAAATATTGGAAAAGTATGCATCCCATAAAGAATCAATGTTAATAAACATTAAATTATTTTCCTCATTTAATGTGTCAGAAAAATATTGTGGGATTAATAACACTAATCAGAGTGAAAAAAATCAAGGGCCAACCATGCCACTAATTACCCATGTGTGTGTTCCAATCAATTTTATCGTTTCTCTCCACCATTTATCCATCATATTCATGTTGATAAAAAACATTTCTTTTTAACTAGTTAAATTCCATCGAACCTATTGGAAATCCTTTCCAATAAAACATGATATCCCACTCATCTAAATATCCCCAAAGGTAAAATCATGTTCTCCTTACCTAAATATACCCACATTTTCTACATTTATTCACTCCCATATTTATTTATTGTTTTGTTTTATTGGTTTAATTAAATTTTCTTTTGGAAATAAAAAATGTTATATATTAGGTGCACATGCATAGGTCTGTCTAGTATAGTGATGGAAATGATTGGAAGACAAATGAACATTTGGAAAGACCATGTTATAAGTTATAAATAATTACATACCCTAAATATACATTAATTGGGTAAGAGAAACTCACATGTAATTATTGTGTGAAATGGTGTGTGGGGAAATAAATGACAAAATCTACCATGGTAAAAATTCCCAAAGAATTGTGTCAACATATAAAATGTTTTGTTATTACACAACCACTCATATCATCACGACATAAATTTGTATAAAATTCAAGCCTTGATAATGAAATTATTCTCCTTCTTATCATGCATTCAATGAAGTTTGAAAACATTCATTTTCCATATATTCTATATCTAAATGATTATGTAATGAGATACGATTTTTTGTTTCTTTTTTGTTTCTTTTTTTATTCTTTTTGACAATTTTAACAAAAAACTTAACAAAAAACACATAAAAATGCCAAAATTAAAATCCTTAATATCTACAACATAATTTTTCCCCTACATCACAATTATAATATAACATTGTTCTCAACGGTAGCCTATGAGATGATATGTGTGCATAAAATATATAATTTTATATATTTTAAGTAATATAAATGTTAAAGGGTTAGGAACAACATTATATTTTAATGTGATGATGGGATCATTAAGTCTGATGAAATCTAATATATCAGAAGGATTCCCCGCAATGTATTACTTTAGACATTTCCAGTTTACTATAAAAATCCTTGAAGTGTCCTCTTGTGTGATCTCCACTTTACCATAATAAAGCAGATCATATACAACATAAGGGCTTAACCATCAAGAACACACCATACCATGAATCATCATCCGTCATGAAATATAGAGTGTAACATTCTCTCCTACATGAAACACCTTATTTGATCATTATGGAAATATTTGCTTTTTATATTTCCATGTAGAGCCTTTAGTTCTCATAAGATGATAATTGAATCTCCTCTAGTTGTTTAATTTATTTCTTTCATTTAATTCCACCTTGGGAAAAATCCATGTGGCATTTCATTATATCGCAATATGTTGGATGATCAACATCCATGGGGAGATGAAATGCTTTCCAAAAAACACTCCAAAATGGGGACATACCGATAGGTGTCTTGTATTTTGTCCTATAAGCCCACAATGCATCAGAAAATATCTTTCTCTAATCCTTCCAACTAAGCTACACGGTTTTCTAAAAAAACTCCTAGTTCGAAACAACATCCAATCAATTTTTTTAGTTGTGGTATGATGTTGATGTTTTTGGCATCACCCCATAAATTCTATGGTGGGAAGGAATACTTCAATTGCATAAGTGTTCCCCTTGGTCACTAATGAAGGCCTTCGGTTCTCAAAACCTTCAAAACAAATTGTTCCTTGACAATTTTCACTACCACATGAGAATAATTTTTCTTACTGGCCTCAGCCTCCACCAATCTGATTACATAATAAACAGAAACAAAAATAGAGAAAACCCAAATGAATAGGGAAAGGGACTCATAAAAACGATTCCCTATTCACCAAAAATCTCACAGAATTGGTTTTTTGTTGAGGTATCCATTGTCTCCTAGAAATCTTCCCAGTGTGTTGGAAATTAGAGAATGACTTACAGAACACATGGAATTTATGGAATATTTTAGGCCAATAGAATCTATATTCTATGACATTCATAGCAGTTTGTTGTGGCCCAACGTGTCCACCAAAAGCCTGTGTATTGGAAAAATATAAACTATACTAAAAATCATGATTAAGAACGCACCTCCTAATAAGTTGGTTACTAACCATACACTAGAGGTATGTATCTTCCCTATCATAATAACATGACTCACTCATTAATTTGTGGACATGACGTTTCATTAAATTTGAATGGATTTTATACACAACATGGTAGTTTAATAAATCATCTTAACAAGGATGTGTACTAGAGATAGAATAAATATTACCTTCATGAAATTTATCCCAAAGTGATACCTAGTACAAGATTTCATCATATAGTGTGTGTGTGTGTGTGTGTCCTACTCATGTAGTATTCCATTAAATTTTCACCACCCATATTTTCATTTATTTTAATATTGAATTTTTTAAAAATCAATATCGATCACATAATTATTTGCTTGGCATCAAGATTCTGTAATAGGTGCCTCATATATTCATGGTCGGACAAAATAAAAACTATAGAGCCTAATAAATATGAATATAGTTTATCGAATGCAAATATGACTGCAATAAACTCATTTTTGGGTGTATTTTTAGTTTGATTGGGATAAATCCAATGTCCTAAAAGCATATAAAATCACATGTGATTGTCCCTCCACCCATAGTGATAAGAATACTCCAACTATGATGTTTAAATAATCTCACCTCATTTTGAATGGAATGTCTGACCAATGGGGATGTGTGATTGATGGAGTGGTAAGACATTGTTTAATCTAATCAAAGCATGCCCTACAAGAATCCACAAACAAAAAATCAGAATCCTTCTGATGTAATCATGACATAAGAAAGGGAAATATTACTGTTATATTTGATGAAACACTGATAAAATGATCTATGAACTCGGAATGATCAAACATCAAGCACGCATAAAGTATATAGTAAGGATGAAATAATTTCTACCTTATATCAATCAACCTATATCCCATGGTTTGACAATACATTTACTAAGACAATCCCATGTAATATAATGAAATGATATTTTTCAATAATTGAGACTATATTCTTCTCAATACAATGATTCAAAACCTTTCCCGAAATGGTTATACAGTCATCAAATGAAAACCCATAAAACATAAAATCATCCCTAAATATCTCAATGTAGGTTTCAAAAAAAATTTAAAAAAATACTAACCATGCATATCTAAAAGGTACCAGGGGCTTTGAAAATTCCAAATGGATTCCTCAAGTAGACAAAAGTTCTGAATGGAAATATAAATGATGACTTCTCCTGATCCTCAAGGAATATAGGAACCAAAAATATATCTATAAAAAATTTCATCAACAAATAATGTGTCTTTCTAGGTAGTATGTCAAGCATTTTATCAATAAATGGGAGGGAGAAATGATCCATGCGAGTGGATATATTTAGTTTCCTATAATCAAAACATACATTCCAACTATTTTTTACCCTCATTAGAACTAACTCCCCTATCTCATTTCTTACAATAGTAAGACCACTATTCATAGGAACAAAATGAATATGACTCACCATAAGATAATTTTGAAATGGGATAAATTATACCTTCCTAAACCAATTTTTCATCTTATTTTTTACCAAATTAAAGAAGAGTTGGATTCAGTTTCGTTTGTGGCTTCTAAACTGGGTTATCCCCATCCTCTATATGAATCATTTGCCTGAAAACATAGGTGATATTAGTTGATATTTCAACTATGATCCACTCATTGTCTCTAATTTTCCCCCTCTAATGATTAAAATTTTAATCATCATGATCAAAAGGTAGATTGTTAGCAGTTATAACACATAATTTCTCACCACTTAATAAGTATTGTATTTGAGATTTGGTTGAAAAGACTTGAGTTCTAATGAAGGGGGGTGCAATATGGATGGAAACATTGAAGGAACTAATATATGTGCACCACGAACATGAGTACCCAAATAATCATCATTAAATTCATGCAATAATGAACCAAAACCTTCTGTAGATTCAAAATCCAAGTCATAATTATAGTGAACATGATCAAAATCAGAATATGAATACATTTAAAAATTTAATCTATAAGATTTTTTTCATTATAACCAACTGTTGAAGATCTCATAGACAACATACTAGAACTGATAATCATAATTTCCCAATTAATAGGGAAATAAAATTCCATATGGTTTTTTATTTTTTGATCAAAATGGAAGATAAAAAAAGCAGAATGCTCCTCTAATAAATTCTTCATGTAGTCCATAACATTAAATATCACAACTTTATCTCTAAAATACAAGGAAAGTGTCACGTCATGGGAATTTATTATTATTTTTTAAGTTTTTAGTAAGGTCCTAAATATGATAACGGGCTCATGATAACTTATTTTATCAGCATCCTTATTATTCATATAGAAATTGTTTTGGAATATCATGTCACTTACTCGAAAAAGTACTTCATCAAGGACACCCTGTAGATATGTTGTAGATGTACTCACCAACAACAACACTAATCTCATTAGCTTCAACTAACAACCCTATAAAGAAAATATTCAAAAGTTATTCATCACATTTATGGAAGCTACTAAATCTCATAAAGCATCAGTAAAGTGTAACTACCCCATGGATCATGGGATGGTGAATGTCCCCAGATCCTTTCACATTGTTGTAATTTAATGAGTGGTGTAATGTGTTATGAAACATTCCATACATTATTTATCCTCTCATTTACCTTTTTCACTCTTTAATTGGTACAATTTTCTTTTCATAATTTTACGCATAATGGGATTTTCATCATGGCTTCATGTAGAGGGTTGTTGATCTCCACACGCTTGAATGTTTTGTAAACCTATTCTCGATCTACATATTCATCCATATTTTCTGTATTGAACAACTGTATTTGCAATAGTATGGGGTTTATGAGGAAAATCATAAATATTTATCTTACCATTATCACTATCCTTGTGTTTCTAATCAGTTATTCTTGAATAGGACTTCTATAGAGTTGATGTGAATCCTGGCGGAATGATAGTTACAGAAGCATCAGTTGGTTGCTTCCCACTTCTCCTTGTGATGGAAATACCATTGCCCATTGTATTTGGAGTTTGTTGGGAAGGTATATTTTTTAATTAATACTTACCATTTCATAGAGGGTGGTTATTGTGTAGCTCATTTGAGTCTTCAACTATCTCAACTCTAAACCTTTACCCTTCATCTCATTAGGTTGATTGTGAAAATTTTGTTTCAAAAGGTTATCAGTGTAAGAATATATATTTGTTTTGGGGTTCCCTTGTTGTAAGTTTTTTATGCCTGAGATACAAAACTTTTGGGGGGTATATTGTTACCTTGTGGGTAAGGGATAAGATTCTATACGTTTTATTGAAAAGGTGGCCTTTTTTATCCAAAGCCATACCTCATGTCTAATTAATCCTTCCACCAATGGTTATATGTTGAAAAAAATTAATCATAATTTTTCCAGGGATATAGTTAATGTTGATGCTGATACGGTCCCCTAGGAAATACTACTGCACAATCCTCCATTTCATTAAATTTGGGGAAACGTTCTTTTGGGTTATTTGTTACATTAAAAATTCCAAATGGACTCTAATTTGTGGGTTGAGATGCCTTTTTCCCAATTAAATATATCTCACCATGGTGGTCAATTTTTATAACATGGTAGAAATTAAATTACTTTCAAGAGAATATGGATGCACCTGATGTACTACCCTAACATGTGGTGCACCTCGATTCCGAAATTATTGTGAGTTTTTTTATATCATGTTAATCAAGGCTTGTGAAGCTACTGGGGTTTTTTCATCCAATTTCCCGCCATCTTTAGTATCCACCATGATTCATTCCGTAGGTTTGAGTCCTTCATATATGTATTTGTTGTGGAGTCTTTCAGTGATTTATTTGGTGGATAGCTTGCACTTATCTTCATGAATCAATCTTTGTTAACTTACATTTTCTCCCTTTGTGCATGTTTGATCCCATAGATCTCTTTAAGAATGGATTTGTTCATTAATGTTAGAAAAATCTCTATAAGAAAATACTTTTCAAATCCTTTGATCTTTTTAAATATTTAATTTCAAAATTATAAATCCAATCCTTTGCAGCTCCATCAAGAGAAGAAGAGAATTCTATTAATTTTATTAAATCTATGGATAAATTTCTTGGTTTAAGGGTTTATAAAACAACATTATATTTTTTATATTTTTTTATTGATACTCATTGGATAACCAATGATATTTTTCTTGTAGGTGAATTAACCCAAATTTTAGTTCAATGTCAAATTATAGATTTGGGTATGTAACAATTTTGGTTGATTATTAATATTTGGTGAATCCAATTATTGAATGGTCTGGTTAAGTTCATTATTATTTTTTATTTACATTGGTTCTTGTTTTATGTTTCAATTTTAATTACATAAAATATTATTGTTACCATAATTGAGGAATTCTCCAACATTATAAATGTTGAAACTTCTCATGAACTGAGAATGTCAGATTTGAGCATGAAGGCTATGTTACATATCTTGTTCAATATCTATGATATTAATAGGAATTATTTGTGTCATAAATCAAATTAAAATTAAAATATAAATAGTTGAACTTAATAAAAGGAATGTAAGTTTGACTTGTGATGATAAAAATAAAAGAAGAAGGAAAAACACATGAGAAATGGGAATGAAAAAATAAACGGAAGATGAAAATAAAAAAATTGAAAAATAACAAAAATACATATAATTGGTTGAATAAAACATTATCCTACTAGGAAAAAACGCCCATTTGAAATTCATTATCATGGTATTTCTAAAATTATGTTCTGTTTCAGGTTTTTTAGGTGCATCAGAGTGGCTAAACAAGGTCATCTTTCAAAGAAGGAAGTAATTTAAAACAAATAATTAATGGTATTTTTAAAATAAAATAAAAGGTAAATTGATCACTGATTAAAATTATAGTGGTATAAAATTATAAAATACAACATATAATGTAAATTTATTTAGTTTTTTTGTTTTTATTTTGAAATTAAATTCTATTAATTAGATAAAATGAGAAGTTGATTTTTTGTAGAAAATATTTTAAAATATGTAATCGATCTAACTCTACCTCTTCTGTAATTTATTGAACATTATCATTTAAATTATCATCCATTCTATTATTATCAACTAATTTGTTAATATTTATAAACTATGAGAAATAACATTAACATAAAGATGATACGAGTTAAATCCTATTCCTACTTGATAATATGAAATCCCAACACCCTACTTTGATTGTAGTTTTATATCAGGATTATGTTAAGTGGTAAATTAGGAAATAAATTATTTTCTATAAATAATGATGAATTAATTTTTGGTAATTTATTTTAACTCTACATATTTATCCTCTTTTGTTATGTTTTACCATTTATGTTTGCACTGTCACAATTTACAAAAATCTCAACCTCACATGTTATTGTGTCAATTTTTCAACTACATGATTAGTATCTATTAATTTTAAATATTAAATTCATGGATAGTATTTTTTTAATTATAGTGGAATAATGATTGAAAATATGAAAATGATTAATGTAAGAGGATGATCAATTACAAAGAAAAATAATCTTCCTTGGGTGGTGTAGTCTGTGTAGAAATGTTTTTCATGTGAAATGGTTTAAAAAAGGGATTTAACCCATTATCATTTCTAATATTCATTTTATCCCAAATATGATGAGTTAAGAAGAATATTAAATAGTAAAAATGAATATAATAATATAAATACAATATAAACAAATAAGTTTATTGCATGATCATAAATATTAAAAATTGAATAAGAACAAAAAGATGGCTCTAATGAAGGGATCCTAGCTTCAAGAACACTCCCTCTAGAATATCAATACAAATGGGGTGAAACCATTTATATTATCCCTTCATTATCCTAGTGAATGTCCTAATCACAAAAAATGAGAAAACATCAATTTATTGAGTGGAGGGTAGGATAGGATTCATGTGGTTTCATGTGTGAATGGGGGAATTCTGCATATCAAATTAACGCAACCTTCACCACCTATTGGACCATAAAACGCCTAAACCAGCTTCCCTTACAGATAAATGATTTTTTCTAAAAATGGGTTTTCTAACTTCCATACATATTTAGGTATAATAAATGAATTTATTAATATTTTATGGTGCAAATACTGAAGTGATATCTAATCTATCATGTCCATCCCACCTTTGACTTTACAGCCCATTTAATCCATCCAAATGCGTGATTTAGTTCCATTCTCCAAAATAAATGTTGTATGACAATATGTGAGTAACATGTTTATAAATTTTTATGTTCAAATAATTCAATATATTACATTAATGCATGAAATACTTCAGATAATTCTATAACTACATATTTTATTGAAATTTTAAAATAAGTGATCCAATCCAAAATAATACATAAAAAAATACCACAATGTGAGAAAATTATATCATTTATTTTCAATAATATATTCAATGAAATTTTTTTGTGTCATGGGATATACATTACCCACGTAAAAAATCATTTTTCGTACAAGTTCCTAATAAACATTGCTACATGAAGAAAATAACCCAAGACTATCTCTACCATGGGTTAAAGAAATCATTCGGAAAACCAATTCACTCAGTCACTAGCATTTCATTATACAACTTTAAAAAACTATTTCAACACTCACAATATTATTCATTCCTATTAGGCACATTTCCTATTTCACAACATGTTACAATTAACTTTTTAAATCACATTCAACCCTTATCTATGCATAATTAGCTACCCTTAATTAGCATCCCATATTTTTTACCCATTTCTATCATCTTTTTTAGACACCATTTTCATAAAAATGTTCATGAATGTAAAGTAAATTATACACATAATTTACCTCACACAAATTGAATATGTGTCTATCAGGATTCATTCCATCTATATACTAGGATCCTATAATGTGGAATGAATTCACAACCTGATGGTGTTTCGTTTATGAGAAAAATATCATAAAATTGTAACATAAAATAACCAATGAATCACCCAATGTTGAAATATAATTGAACTGTAACTACACACATCATGAAAAATAATTCCATACCCTTGGAAAAAGGGTTTCCTCTCAAACATGGGTTATCTAGTCCCATTAATGTGCTCATTTATAAGGCCGTAAACTTCATAATATTCTATATACCATTCCCAAATAGAAAGACCATTGAATAGGAACACTCTGGTACATCTTTTTAATGTCATAGACCAAAAATCCAATAAAGTGATGCCATGAGTAGGGTCATGACAAGACCTCATGCAGGCCTCCCCATATGCCTGAGGTTGCTGATTAGTAGAGAGGGTCTAATAATTGACATAGGGAAATTATAAACTAATTACCAAAGTAAGACACAACCAATAACATATGAAATAAAGGAAATACTAACCAAATAACAAAAAAACATGATTCACAATCAATTTCTCAAATGGGGTATAAACCACATCCAGCTAATAAATATTCCATGTCATGCTAATAGTACAAAAAGTGAAGAAAAAAATAAATAAAAATATATGAATCCCCATAATGGGTCTTGAATAAAATTATGGATCCTCATCCATCAACATCCCCAGACCATCTCAACATCTCAGCATACAACATTTTCTTTTTCCCTAACATGTAAACATGAAATCTACTGAAGTAACCAATAGTGTCTCTAGTATAGTGTGAGTAAATGTTAGTAGTAAACCACTAATGGTGTCTAAAAAATATCCATTCTTAATGGTTATTGAATGCATGTATGAGATAAATTAAAAGGTATCCAAAATGTAAAATAATGTTTCATTATTAAATAGTATTCACTTTAGTAATTCCAATCACTATTTAAATTTTCATCACTTATATCATATTAATTACAAAAGTCATTTTCATTACTGGATCAATGGTTAAGCAATTTAAATCATTTACACAACAACCTAAGTTGGCCAATTATAGTGAATAAATGAATAAGTCAATTTTCCCCTCTCAGTAGGGATATATATTACATAAAACAAGAACAACACACTGAACATTGATCCTTGGCCTAGGTATTCCCTTCAAATGCCATATTTATTGGTATAGATCATCATTCCCCTCCCTTATACCATGTGTTACGGGGTGGGGCATAGACCCTCAGTATAACTTGAACCATAGGCATAGATCCTTACTTCTAATACCCCATAACAACAGAGCCATACGAATATTCTTATTTATCTATTTACCACAAAGACCATATGGAAAACCATACATAATCACTACACATAACATTCACATTTCACATTTCATTTAACACATAAATCATCTTTATTTCATAGCCCATTACAACATTTTCCCTTTTACATAGAATATCTCTTAAAACCCATTCCCATTTACATGCCTTCTCCCATTAATCATATTAAAAAACATCCATAATTTAACCCATTACAAATAATTCCTCGATCAATGTTAATTATTCACTTTTCATAATTCAGTTACAAACTCATAAGTAATTTGGAACATTCTCATTATTTCATTTAACAAATTATCACATTTTTTCATACAACCCCTTTTGTCATTAACAAAAACTAGTCATATATACCATTGGTGAATCATTAAAAATTAGCTGAACATGTAAAAATACTCAACATTGGCTATTTTTTAACAAAATGGACCTATATGAATATTATCACATTTTCCATTATTCTACAATGTTGGCGCACCCAGTGAGTTTTTCTAATTCAGTCTAATAAATATCAATACATCCCTTGGGGATCATGAGGAGTTTAAATCATCAATTATCCAACCATTGTATCAAATAATAATAAATGAACTAAATTAACATCACGAGGGGAGAAATATCACAATCCAATATACACAAATCGAAAACTTGACTATGTGGTATGACTTATAGATGACCTACCATGAATCCATAGTGGAGTACTCTCTAAACCATTACCTTATATCTACATTAAATAACCCTATGAATCCTCATCCTATGATCCTATATAGGATTTAAATTTTAGGTATTTTGATGAAGAATAATGAAACCAAAATCCCTAATTTGGATTTGAGAATAAAGAGAATCATTAATCTAACCCAAATCATCAAGGTTCTCGAAATAGAAAACAAAAACCCATGAAATGATAGAGATTGATATTAGGGACAGTTTTGGAGCACCAGATTGTCACTAATTCTACTAGAGAATATATGGGGAGGTAAATTGGGTGGAATTCTAAAAATTCCAAGGGGAAAATATAAATTCTAATTTTTTCAATGCCACATGGTTTTCCAAACTATGCACAAACCGTCTGTCTACCTCTATCCATTAGGGGTATAAGTCACATGGTTACCTGGGAAGCCTGAATAGTTTTATAAATAAAGCACCAAAAATGATATATTATTCTTCAAAAATATTTCATTTTTTGGTTCACCCCCTTTCATGGTTTACACTAACCGTGCGCCAAATGTGATATATGAACATAATGGTATAATTTCCATTTCATTCATGAACTAAGTATCAAAAACATTCTCAGGAATTATATTGATCCTATTAAATAATTAATTTTTAAAAATTACGGGATTTAAAAAATAATAATCAGGCACATACCTCTATGATTTTTGGGATAATACCATAATATTCCTGAAAAATCATGACCATGCAACACTATATGATTCATCGATCATGTAATACAATGATGTAAGTTAATTAAAAATGACAATAAATAAAGAACATCCTAGGATAAAATATTTGAATATTTATTTTTAAACAATATCATTAGAAATATTTTTATTAAATTATAATTCTATATTATGGGATTTATATTCAATTAAAAGAAGAAGTTTAAATAACCTTTTCCGTTTTGTGCATAATGTGTATGTACCATTTCATTTCCCTAATTATCTTCATTTTTATATTCAAAATTTCGTAGTAACAAATAAAAGAAAAATTAATATGTTATTTATTGGGAATAAGGTGTCATGTTTTATTATATTCATTAAAAAATATAACTCATTTTTCAGATCATTTATTATGTTTTTATATTAAATTTAACTCTCATCCGTGGAATGTTGGGATTGTCTTCTAATTTATTATACATTTTTGACATATAATAAACATGATTATATGACTTATGCATCATTTTTTATGATATTTATGTACAAATATTCGGGATAAATATTTAAATATAATAATATTGGAAACAAATTAATGAATTTTGATTTTGGGGCACCTGTTAATTTATACCTTTTAATATTCATTACATTTTAATAGATTTGAAATTCAAATGAATAGGTTTATTAGTGTTTTATTATTATCCATTCTGATAAATATTGATGAATATAATTTTTCCAATATCTAAGACGTCTCTTCAAGAAAATAAAATATTTGTTTCTAATTTTAATTGAGATACTGGTGGCATGTAATCTTTGTACACAACGAATTAAATTTTTACTATGATATTATCGAATAATGTAACATTATGTTAATTGATGAGTTTTTATTTTGTTAAATTTAGGATTTAGACACACATTTACACTTGTACATTTCATTATGCCTATATAAGAAATGAATTACTTTCATTGGGAAGATCCACTTTCTAAGATATGTGTTCAGTTTTTAACCGTAACCTTTCTATTTGTCATGAAATTAAATGGTAAATTAATTATATAGTTGCTTTCTAGGGTGAAATGAGATGTGAAGTTTCAAGATAATACATTATGGTGTATCATTGGATATTTGGATAGGGTTATGGATTACATATAATTATTATTTACTATTATTCCACCAAAAAAAATGTTGTCCAAAAAGGTAAAGGAAAAAAAGAGAAGATATTATTAACATATATTGAAAAAGAAGAATGATTATAACATTGTTAAAATGTGGGTATAAATAATTGTTTTCATACTTAATAGTATAAGATTTTATTTATAGTGTTTGATGATTCTTAATAATAATATGTTGTGAATTATAAAAATTTATCATTACATTTTTATATCGGGTTATTTGATTTAGAGGTAACAACAATTTTGAGCTAATGGTATATTAAATTTATTCCAAACTATAATAATACATGGATTTATTTACCCATATTTTTATTTCATCAAGAATAATATTATATACTTCTCTTAAAAAATTTTAGATTTTTGGCCCTTCACAAGATAATCGAAATGATTCTTTACTTAATGAATTAGAATACCACCTTTTAAATTTGTTACCTTCAGTTATGGGATAAAAAATATTAAAATGAGGAAATCAAAACTCTTATGATTAATAATAATTAATTGATATAAATGAATGGAAGTTAGTTTTTTATTTTTTTATTTTAATATAAGAAGATTGAAATAAATTGTTGAATATTTTCTGTAAAATTGTGAGGAGTAAAAAATATATTCATATATGATACATGGGGATTTATTTCCCTAGATCTAATAGTTTTAGTTTTCTACTTTTGTTGTATAAATATTGTATCATGGGTTCCATTTTTATTAAATGAACATTGTATTCCTATATAAAAGTGTAATTCAAGTATGGTAATTATTAAAATGATTATTTCATACATTAAATTTTTATAATTAATTACAATATATTTGGGATATAATGGATAATTATTTCCAATTATTCATGTTTTATTGTTTATTAATAGAGTATATTGTAAAATAAAATTTTAAAAAAACACACACACGCACAAACATATATATATATATATATATATATATATGTGAATGTCTATTTTATTAATGGATAAATGTATCTTGTTTTCAATGCAAAAATGGATCCTTATACTAGCCTGTGAGGAAACATAGACAATGATAGACAACCATCATGCATTTTATATTACCTGGAATAGGCTTTCACTAAAGAACAAACAAGATAACTAAAGGTATGCCCATTGTGGTTTTGTGATGGTTTGGAGTTATGATAAGAAAAATCACATGTTTACTTATTTGGTATTTTTAAAACATATGTGAATTGACACATAAGAACAAATCAAGTAGAAAAGCTCACATAGTAAATTGAATCATATGAACTATATATATATATATATAATAAAATTTAAAAATAATTCACTAAACTTTGGTATCCTCTATTTATTCTATTAAAATTTTCAGTCGTATTACATATCCACCATCTAAACCACATATGAGAAGAAAAACCCATAATTATTAACAAAAAATTCCTAATCAAGGAACTGCAATGTTCGATGCATCTATATATGCTCTATAAGAGAACTCTAATGTTACCATGATTCATTAGAATGTAATGAAATTGGGTTATTATTGTACTTGATTCCTATAATGGATTATAAATATATTAATGAATTTTATGTGCATAACTCAAAAACTGTGTTGTGTCATGAAGTAGAGGAACTATATGTGGTATTGTAGAGATTGTACACATGAAATTTGAAAATTGAATGTGGGTAGAATACCTTAATCATCTTAATCATGAAGTAAAGGAAGATGGAGTGGAGGATTACTCATAGAGTACGTGGTGAATTTTTACTATGAAAGAGCTATTAGAAAATAATATAAAATTAGAATAATAATAAATTATTTAAATATTGATATAGAGGGTGAATATATTTTTTAAATATCATTCTCACTAAGATGTGATTATTTCTGTAATTCCCCATCCCTAGTTACACAAATTTTGTTCATTATTTTAATGCATTGGCTTGATTACACGGAATCATGTCCTAAAAGACCAATCAATTTAGCAGGCTTGGAAATTAGATTAAATGCATTAATTTTACATTAAACATTAGAAAATAAAACACAACATAAATGAACCTTTGAGAAAGCCATTAATCCTCTAGAATAAAACTTCTTATCAATAATAATACACTTCTTGGAATCCTAGGATAATAAAATATAAGAATTGGGAGAACTCATTTGCTCAGTAAGGAAATCAATATAGCAGAAACTTTCACAAAGAAGCATAAACATTTAAGGAAATGTATAAAACTAAAAAATAGTTGTTTAATCTTAAACATAATAATTATATGGAAAATATAAATCACATAATTCCATTTTCGTCTTCACATAGATATTGTACTGGTCAAATAATCACTTGCAATATAAATAGCCCATTTTATAATGATAGAATTCATAATGGTAGACTTCAAAACCACATAGTCAGGGCCTTGTGCCCAAAATAAAAAAAATATGTTGTCAAGGCCTTGTTCCAAGACACTAGTTTGTCTCATGAGACCTACCGATGCATTGAGGAGCTATATCATGCTCCACCTATCAATTACTAAGTCCAATGCATTCCTCATATGAAAAGGATTAAACATAACATAAACATTCATATTAAAACTAGCTTACGAAATGTCAATACTGTATCTATAAACAATGAATGGTATAAAAATAACACATCCACAATAAAACATATTACAAAACCTTCAATACAATATGGACGATTTTATCATAATAATTCAACATCGATCAAAGATAATATACATTAAAGGATGTTGACGTAGTTGAAAATAATCAGTTAAACTCTTTGAGATAAATATCCCTTTTTCGTGAAATCATTTTAAATGTACCAAAATTTATAACGGAAGTCATCTAAAATATTTTTTTTAATAAAAGTGTCCCATAACACTTTGAAACTTTTGAAAGGAGATAACATTTTAAAACATTCATGTCCATATAAATAAATCCTTAAAATCATTTTGAAAACATGGTCATTAATGATAAAGGTTTAGAAGAATAAATCATTAAAACATATAAATTTATTTTTTAGTTAGAGATCCCCTTAAATTTTATTTTGAAAACTCATTTATGAAACCTGGATGTGGATAATAAATATTTCCATGTCAAAACGTACACATAAACAATCTCGGATAAAAATGAAATTGAGGAATTTACCATTACCTTGCACTTTCCTTTGGTCGAGGGTACGTTTAACCTCCTGTATAATCACCATACTATGTTATTAAATTATACTATAACTATATTAATATTTATTATATCATTCATGATTAATTTAGGACTTCCTACTACCAATTTAATAATGATTTCCATGTTAAATTAATAATTTGGGTAATAATCGCTTTATTTATTATACGTGTTTTAACATGTTATTAAGGATCGTTTCATTTAGATCATGATATATAAACTATGATTTATATATAATATATATTTAGGAAATAAATATTTATAATAGATAGATATATGAAATGGAAGGCACCGTTTATGGAGATGGTCGGTCGTACATATGCATTAGTGTTGTTTCTGTTTTCTAATCGTATTGAACAGATGTAAGTGAATAAGATATGTGTAAGTATATAAATATACATATATATATATATATCTGAAGTAGCATTATTATTTCATATTTTACATACATATTAATGATATATATTTTTATAACCATCGTTGAATGGTGAACATGGAAATCAATCTCATTGAGTCATAGAGATGGTAATACATTCATACACACAAGCGACAATATCATTATATTGATGGTAAAATCATATGTTGTTGGATAGTATATCATATATACAAAATCATTAACATATTATATTTATTTTTTACAATAGTTATACTCATAATTATTCCCATACAAATAACGAAGTGTTTGAGTAACAAACTACACAATGACGTGGAAACAGAAAGCCGTTCGTACGCACGTATGGTGACATTGTCATTTATAGGATGGATAGAATAAAGAATATAGTTTTACCATATTTATAATTACATCATAGTATGTAAAAGGTACTGGAGTTATTATTTTTGTATTGTAAACAACAAATAAAGAGGAAGTCTAGGAAGAAAAGTACTTGAAAGAGGGTGGTGAAATTATTACCTCTTCTTCGGGTGTTTCGTTTTGAGTTGATCAAAATGGCTCCATAGGTTGTATTTAATATCATCGGAAGGCCTCTAGGAAGTAGGGAGGATATATTTGAGGACATTTGGTCAGGATTTGAACTAGCCAAATGTCATTGGAGGTTTGAAATTATGAGATGGGGGTGTAACCTATTATAAGAGAGGTGAGGGTCACTTTAGGAAAAGCATGAACTATTATTTTATAATAAAACTATTTTAGGTTTCTAATGGCTCCAAAATAAATTATTTAGAGCCTAATGTGGGTATGGGTGGAAAACCTCTCAACCAATATGTTTTAGACAAGTTTAGGTTACCATTTTCCACCCATCGTTGTCTTCCCCTCTCCTGCTGGCTGATCACCTCCATCCCTCTCATTGGTGCCCTCACGATGTGCTCTCTCCCAGTTTCAACATAGCACAGGCTCATCAACATCCTCAGCGAATTGAATATTTGTGTGACCTTCTCTCCGCTCAGGCTTTGTATCCGGCTAGGTCTTCTTTATGTGCCAAGATGTTGGTCCAGGGTGCGGGTTTCAAGTGTTGTGTTATGGGGTTTCTGTTGATTTCAGTATAGTCCGTGCGAGATGAGGGTGAATCTGGCCTTTGGGTGCAGATCGAAAGGTGGAAACACAATTTTCTCCTTGTCCTTAATCCGGGATGTTGTCTACCGGAGATCTGAAGATGTTATTTTAATGTTTGTATTGTCATATTTCTTTTTGGATGGTTTTTGGGATGACGTTTGCTGCACCAGTGAGTTTGTTTTGGCGACAGTTCTTCAATGAGGATGACGTTTTCTTCGCCAACATGTTTTATTTGGAGATGACACTTCGATGGAGGCGTGATGGATGTTTTTTCCTTCACTCATTGGTTTTTCTTTGATAGGGTTTGATGAACTATTTGGATTGTTATGGTTTTTTTCCTGGTTGGATGGATTTTGATACTGTGAGGGATGGTTTTATGATGTTGGTGGGACTTGTGGCACATGGGAAAGTTCTTTGGAGATGGTTCTGTGGCTTTTAATGGTAGCTCATGGTGATGGATCATGAACCGAGGAATGGCTTGATGATAGGTCTGCGGCAGGGCGCTGATAGGTGTGTGGTACGTTGGCAGGTGCGCGGCTCGAGGGCCTGTCATGTTGATTTTGGTTTTGAAAATTGAATTTCGAATTGGAGATGAATGTTTTGACATGGTGTGTGTATGTGTTTAAGTCTTGTATTGGGTACCAGCAACCCTCAAACAGTGCTTTAGAAAATTAAAAAAAAAGGATTTGGCGCCTTCTTGTATTCTTACAATATATGGTTAATAAAATTACTCTAAACTGTAAATAGAACCTAAAGATGTTCTTTAATGACATATATAATATTATAAATATCATTTGGACGAATATTAGATTTTTAGGAATATTATATCAACCAATATTATAGTATTTGTTTTAAAAAATTAATTTATGTCAATTTTAACACTATTTTTTATTTCGTTTTCGTGAAAGTCATAACATCTTTATAACTTCAATAAAAATATTTTTAATCAACCCCAACATGTCATAGTAACCTATAAAATTAGATTAATCCATCATAAATCACAATTTATATTTAATTGTATATTTATAATATCAAAAAATTTAATATTTCGTTAATAGGGTAATTACTAAATCATTGTTGTGTAATAAATAAATAAAATTATTTAATGTCTAAAAATTATAAATAAAATACAATTATGTATTAAAACGTTTTATCTTTATAATTAATATTTATATTCTAATTTATATTGTGTTTAAACCTATATAAAAAATGTTTTATTTATTAAACATAGAATTTAACACTTTGAACTTGTCATTAAATAAAATAATAATAAATGTCCTAATCTAATACAAATGGACCAAAGAGGATCATATTTTATTTATATGGTTGTTCGTGGTCTAATTACACTTATCCAATAGAATTAGGACATGTGTTAGGGTAATTATAATATCTTGTTTTCCATTAATTACCCTTTTTAATTTTAACCATGGTAAATAAAATTCAAAAGATACTATTCACAAGAAATTATTTTCATATTATTGAACCACATTTTACTTACTGATGTCAACTATGTATCTTTGATTTTTTAAATTAAACTCACATAAGTGGTAAAATTACGTTTCATGCAAATTTGCTTATGTACCTAGATAGTGGGTAAAAGTGGTTAAAACGTTCAATAAAATTTTATACATATCATTTTATTATAAAATGACTCTAATGAATTAAATTGAAATTATATAGGTATTATATCTCAATTTTTACTGAAAATAAATTTAAATAAAATAAATAATTATTTAAATAAAACATCGGTTTTAAATAATAACGTTGTGTTTTCCACTATTCATCAAAAATTGAATGTTTCCAGAAAATACCAAAAAGTAACACTAAGATAATTCTGATATTACAAATTAAAAAATGAGTTCTATTTTACAAACTTCGAAACATATATGATTCGTTTATTAATTTAAAATTAATTCTCATTGTCAAAACTAAAAAGAAGGTTTTTAAAAAAGTAAAACTATCAAAAGATTTACATGTGTTTATGTCAAATTTTTTTTGAAATTAATTATAACGACCTAAATTGTATTAAATGATAACAATATATTTTTATTATACTTTAAAATCATTCATAATCAAATTTTAACAATATAAATTATTTTGATTGAAAAAAAAATTCAATTAAAAAATATTATTTTTTATTATTCTTCAAAATATAAATGTTATCAGAAATGTACACAAAATTTATCCAAATAAAATTTTTATGTCAGAAATATAATGAAGAATTTAAATTCATTAAATTAAATATATAAAATTGTCAAATATTGGTTTTAAAAATGGTTCTCCATTAAAAGACGGTAAAAGTGCATTTTTTGAAAAATTCTTTTTCTATCTGAAAGAAATGAATTTGTTCTTATTTTATGTCTAAGAAACACATAATATTGTTGTTAAAAATATATAGAGTATATAATATTTTAAATTTTTGTTAAAACTATTCATAACTGCTTTTTGAACTGCTATTTTGGTAAGTTGAAATGCACTCGAACTCGGTATTGTATGTAGTGAAAGCTATTTAATTACATTGATGAGATAACATACACTAAAATCATAGGGTGTTACACTTTAGTTCCATAGTTTATATACTAAATCAATCCATGTTCATAGATTCTGGTCCATACAACGACTTTATTGAAATAGTGAATTTATGATGATATTAAATAAATTATAAAATATGGATGATTATCTACCATGTGATAAATCAATTTGATCTAACACCATTCATTTTAATAGAGAACCATAGGATGTGGATGAGGAATTTTTACAGAAAAAATAATTATTTTTCTTGTGTAGATATTATAGATATATCTAATAATAACAACTACCTCTCAATAAAATAATATGAGGCACATTTCATAGTATATATAAGTTGTTATATAATTTATGATACAATGTGACAAATTGGTATGCATAGGTTGAATAATTAATTAAGACATTATAGAACATAAAGATTTTGTTCATATATTACCCATAAAAAATAATCTTTTTGGAATTCTATACACCCAATTTATTAAATATTATATATTCTATCTGTTAAAATTGGGTGTATGTTTAAGAGAAATTTAATGTTAAAAAATTATCTAAAAAATTTAATTGGTTATTAATTGAGTCATAATTAAAATAAAATCATGAATAAAAAATTCATAAAAAAATATTTTGTATCACGAAATGTGTTTTAATATTATTAAATTAATTTAACCCCTAATGGTGAGTGATATTAATGAAATTTATTTATTATATATTTGGTAACTTGTTTTAATTATTATATAATGTTTTTTCAGCATGATATATGAATATAAATATAGTTTGGAAAATTAAAATATAAATTAAAAAATATTTTATTTTTTAAAAATGTAATGTTATTTCATTTAAGATATTGAAATTAATTATGGAAAAATAAATTGAAAATTTCAAATCCGGAAGATAAAATTTATAACATAGGATCATTTTATTTTGATCCATTATTGATAGTAACTATATTAATATATACACGTCGTGGTGAGGGTAAAACCTGCAAAATAATGTTATATCATTGGAATCTAGAAATATACTTTATAAAAAACATTATATAATAATATTTTATATGAATTATTTATTTATTTTTCATACATAACTCTTATATTTGGTAAAAAAAATTCATATATCCCTTATTCTGAAAATTATTATAATTTAAGTGAATGTTAGTAGCAAAATATAACTATATTTGCTAAAGATTTTTAAAAAATTACATATTTACAAAAAGTAGAATATTATCGTTATAAATGGTTAATTGATAAAACCATACTTGATTATAATATTCATTTATTCATAATTTTGTGTTTTTGAATTATTACCTTCGACTATTATTAAATACAAACACCGTATTTATTAAAATTAGAGTAAATTGAAATAAATTATTTAAAAAGTATTAAAAGTAAGAATCATTTGGTGAATAGTTGAATTCCATTAATTTTATATATCGACATAAAAATAAATTTTGAACAAAAGGTTTATATTTTAATTCAATTATTGTTTAAATTTTATTAATGCTTAATTAGATGACTATTGAAAAAATTGACATTAATAATAGTTTATTAATTTAATATTTCATTAAATTACATAGAAATAATAATAACTAGAGGAAAAAATAGATGATATATTCTGTAAAATTTATCCCTTGTATATATGTTATCCAATTTTATCATTGTTTGTACAATTATAACATTAGAATATTGAAAAAGTCATTATTGTCGTAATCAGTAAAATTATATTATTATAGGGTTAAAAAATTGAAAAGGCTTAAAATAACACCATATATTTTAAAAAATTCATTAGATTGTGATATTAAATCATTAATATTAATTTATTAAATCATTTTATATTTTGAAAAACATTTGATAATAACTCATTTATGTTTTATTTTATTTTATATTCATAAGATTCCCCCTTTATAACATATAAATGGGATCTTATTATCTTCTCATCGTCTCCCATATTGAACCTTAAAATGCATCCAATAACAATCCTATTACATATATAGATTCCTTAAACACATCCTCATGCTTCATGTCTTTCCAATAGACCATAACATCAATGACTAATGTTTATGATAGTAAAGGGTTCTCAATGAAGTGGTATAACACAATACTAATATTTTAAAATATAATTTTTTATTTAAACACTTATAAAAATATGTTTATCCAATAAATAAATTAATTAAGAATCTTAAATATAATTAATTCTTATTATGATGATGTAATAACCCTTATCATCTTTCCTTCTTTCCCACCGGAATTGAAAACATCACATGTGTGTACGTACAACTTACTGTCTCCACATAACATTGTCATTAATTTTTCATAACCACTTTACATAGATATTAATAATAATAGAGTTGATATAAATATAAATATAAATATATTATTTTATTTTATTGTTTTTAATCTATAAATACTAATTATTATTTATCCTTCTTTTTTAATTATCATTCTCTTGATTCATTAATTGAGAAATGGTAATATTGTTCTAGCATATGTATGATCTATTGTCTCCATGAAGTGTGTCATTAATTTTTCTACACTATTATTTTGTGTATCAATATATATTTATATATTTAATTAATATATACGATGCATATTTCATAGTTAAAATATTTCCTATTATTTAACCTTGATATATATAATTATTGGGACATCTGATACAAAAAATACAAAAAAAAACTAAGAATTTATAACCTAGAATATTAATATTAAAAATTAATTATTTGTGAACATGTTATAATATATTATTGTGGAAACATATATATTTTTATATAAATGATTGTGTTTTTTAATTAAATTTTAATAAATTAATTTCATTTTTATGTTATTTTGATTTCTTACAAGGAAATACAAGACATCGGGTATGGGTATAACATTAAAATATCAATGATTTCCAAGAATGATTATAATTATGTTTCTAATGATAAAATTTAATGAAGTGACTCTCACGATCTCAAGATTTTTCTTCAGATATGATTATTTATGTAGAATATTTAATTTCATTTTATTTTTAATTATTTATAGAACAATAATTCTGAAATATTATATTCCATAAATCTAAAATGCATTTTATTATTCGATCATAAATATTTTTCATATAATTACATCTAGTATAATAATGATATGAATAATATTTTTAATATTATTAAATTATATTCAATTTCATTTCATTCAAATTTTTATTTTTAAATAAAGGTTAAAAATAAATCTAATAATTATTTTTAAAAGTATCTACTATATGTTTTTTTTATAAAATGTTAAATTAATATTTAATTTAATCCACATGACATGAATAAAATTTACTTGCATCATTACCCTTCAATGTTTTGAATAAAAATTTACATATATCCATGTAAATTACCATTTAGAGTGTTAGTTTTATTATTTTGGGTATTGGAAAACTTCAAATAAATAATTTAAATGTGAATAGATTATTATTTTTAGTAAATATTGAAGTGATATTTTAATGGAATCATTTACCTATGGACAAATCATTTTATATTAACTAATATTTTCTATGGATGTGATCAAATGAAAACATCATATATATTTCTCTGTATTTTTTTCATTAAGAATAAATTTTTTTATGATCACCATTACTTTTCCATGGGTTATGATATGATCAATTTGAGAAATATTTATAAAACCCATTTATTTTTAATAGTTATTTCCATAATGAAATTTTATTAAATCTGGTTCTTTTTCATGGGTTATGAGAAGATAAATGTTTATGTTATTTTTCAACACATTTATATGATTTTTTTTATTTAATAGTGGGACAAGAATTAAATATAAATTTATTTCATTGGGTATTTACAGATTTATCGTAAGATAACCATGACTAAAATACGGATTGATCCCAGTTCAGTAAGGGGATATGTCTACTATGATAGTCATAGGAGTGAAAATTAACTACTATTATGGAATTTTGTGTCATCAAAATCAACATTGAATGTCTTGGATGTGATCCGTGAATAATAAGTAAATGATTATCTATTTTTATATGTAATCCATTAATTTATATATTATGTAAAATATTTTCTCTCATGGAATATGTTCATAAATTCAGTTATAATTCATGTCTTATCAACTACCATGATTTATTCCATGTATCTAGATAATGATCTTTGATATACCTGTTATTGGTATCGAAGTTGATTCCCATGTTCTCATTCCATTATGATCATGCTATGTATATGTGATCATTTATTTCTCACTTATTTAACCTTACGGAGTATTTTTATCACCCTTTCTAATTATTATCGTCCCTCTGAAATAAATAATATTTTAACAATTTTATGTTTTAGAAGCCAAAAATATTTGAGGAATTATGATGGAGATAATTCTGATCATGTATGAACAATTAATTTAGGGTTATCTGTTCCCAATGGAAATAGAGATATATTATTCTGAAGTGGATTATTATCTTATGTACTGAATATTATTCTAATAAAATTTAATAACTATGAATGAAATTAATGGGTTTAGGTTTTTTGTATTATATAATTATTTATATAACATTGGAAACTAGTATGGTAAAAAATTATTGAGAACCGTAATGATAACAATACGTACAATAGAATTTTTTTAATATGGTTTTGTAAGGACTATGATATTAATGGAAATATATCTATTTCTGCAAACTAAAAGTCATGATATTATTTAATGAGATGCATCTTTGGGCAATAACCTAAGAAATAATTTTCCATGAAAATCTCAACTATCATTTTGTTTAATAGGTAATTTTCCAATACAATGCACTTTGTTCGGAAATCCTTGGATATATTATTGGGTTAATTAACATTTTATTTATGATACATTACGAAAAATTTACATATATTATTATCATTGATGGACATAGATAAAGATAATGTGTTATATATTTAATTTAAGGATTAATTAATTTTTTACTTCCAATTAATTATTTTCCATTATTAGTCACCATTATTAATGATTTTTGTATGGTCATAATTACCATCATGGTTTAAAATATGTGATTGTAATTGATGGACATGGTTAAATATAATGTTTATACAGGAGCTACTGCATCTATAATAGGGTAGCATAATGGTGGTACAATACTCAGAAAGGTTCACCGACCTCTCGTGCTACTCGACTGATATAGTACGGGACCCGTTCTTCAGGGCTAGAACCATTGAACATGGACTCAAGTGATAGATCAGGACTTCAGTTATCTCTCACATCATCCCGATGCAGACAGGGGTGTTGAAGTGATCCCTCTTAGTGGAACGTTTTCTTGTTGAGTAGTCTCCAGCAGTGAGACCCACCACTAGCCGACATGCAGCAGAGTCTTCTGAAGCTGGTAGTAGACAGATGATGCAGAGGTCCAAGAGGACCAGACCTAGAGGTGATCGACCGCATGACTTTGGATCGGTTGTGTGGGGCACCCAGAGTGGAGACAGAGCCAAGAATACCAAGAATGGTAAGTGTTACACCTACGACGGGCTTGGTCACATGGCACGTGACTGTCCGACCCGCCATGAAGTCAATCAACAGATATATGAGGGACCACCCAGGCAGATGCAGATGTTCGATCAAAATTGTCCACAGGGTGAAGGCGGACGTGGAAGATGTGATGGTCGTGCAGCTGGTGGTGGACGACACATTGATATATTTCCACCACCACCACCCGGAGGTCCACCCCAACCACAAAGAGAGGGTGGACAGGGGAAATCACAGCTTCAGGAAGCTCAAACATACCACTATGGAGCTCCGGAAGCAGGTGGATAGGAGTGGGACTAGTTCCATGCGTAGGGGCCATTGTTCATGATGCTTCTAGCTTTGTTTATGTCGTTGTTTATGGTTTCTTTGTGTCTTTTTACTTTGATATGTTGTAATAAAAGACACGTGTTCTTGTTAAGTTTTCTTCCCTTCCCTTTTTTGTGATTGATACTAAGAGGTTCCGGTTAAAACCATTGAATTGACCCACACTTTCACATTACCTACTGGCGGAGATCCAGTGACCACACACTGATGGCGACAGTGTGACTCGACCATTGGAGGTGAGAGTAATGGTTGTATCTCTTGGTAGTAGCTTCGAGGCCTTACGACGTCGTCCATGGCACTAATTAGTATTGTTCATGTCAGGATTGACTGTATTAGGCAAAGGATGTGGTTCATCTAGGGGATGACACCATATTTCTATTATTGGAAAAGGGGATATCATAATATCTTTTGTAGAACGTAGGAGAAGATGGGTGATGTTGAGTTCTTACAATTGGCTAGTCTCACCCCTAGTTTGTTGAGTAAACGGTTTACGTTTAACTATAATCTCAATAGTCTCAAGAGTATCTTATATTAAAAGAATTTGAACCTAAGATAACAACGATGGCTTGAGTTCCTCCGAGACTATGATTACGATATAGTCTATACTCCTGGGAAGGAGAGCGTTGTTGCTGATGCGCTCAACAGGAGGACTGGTATTTAGCTACTAAGAGAGGTGATGGAGTAGCTGGCTGCCTTACATATATCCTTTGTGGATAGAGATGGTGCAGCCTATCTACAGACACTTATAGTCACTCCTCCTCTTCATCAGTATAGTAAGGGAGGTGGCTTACCGCTTGGCCCTTCCACCTCAGTTGAACCGAGTGCATGACGTCTTCCACGTATCTCAGCTGAGGAGATGTGTGCACTTCCAGTCCCACATCATCGACCATGGGGAGCTGGAAATCGATGATGGGATGACATTCAAGGAGGTTCCAGTGGAGATCAGGGATTGAATGGGGTGGGTCTAGCATAGATGGTCGATTCCTCTAGTGCGCATTTGCTGGCATCACGGGGACCTCCATGAGAGCACATGGGAGCGAGAGGATCAGATGAGTACTTAGTACCTTCTTTTTGTTTCTCTAGTGTGTGTTGTAGCTTTATGGAGACGTAAATCCCTGAGGAGGGTGTAATTTAATGATTCTAAAATTTCAAGGAAATTTTTTTCCTAATTTCTTTGAAATTTTAAGAGTCTGCGGTTTATGACGGTGGGTGATTCCAAGGCCCGGTGTGCCCAGAATCAATTTCTGATGTTTTTTTAGGTACATTCAGTAAATGTACGTGCGAGTTTTTCTATCTTTTGAACTGGTGCTCGGAATTGAAATTTGAGGACACTAATTAAATCGCAGCGTTGGTATACGCTTAAGAGGACCTTTACCGCAGTTGCGTTTGGTTGGGTGTATATGTTAAATTTTGGGGATTCATAATAAATTAAATAAATTGGTGTGTTACACAATGTTTTTAGTTGGTGGTTATTATCTACAAATGGAGGTTGATGGTGGGGCCCAACCTGACATAACCTCCCATGGGAGGATAATGTGTTGTGGGGCCTAGAATAGTCCTTATATATTCAAATCCCCCTTTAACTCCATGACTATCTTCTTCTTAGTTATGTGGGGACCACCCGGTCCTCTAACCCCCTCAAAACTCCTCAATTTAATTATGCCAATCTTGTGCAATTAATTTGGTGGAGCCTCTACACTTTTGATTTTAAAAAATTTGTGCCAACGTGAACATAATTAAGTGGGGTCCACTTAATTAATTCACGCCATCTGACATAATAGATTAAAATATTTCATTTCGGCACATTGTTCTATTTTTAATGGATAGAATGGGAGAATTGAATTCTCCAACAAAGAATGCGAAGATGCCGGAGATGACAAATTCTTCCTCAGATTCTTCCTCAGAACCCCCTTCTGATGTGGGATCTCTTCGGGGACCCTTCATCCTTATTCTTCGTCGTCAACAGACTAATGCACGAACTCATAAGTGGAAGCGTATGACGAACAATGTCAACATCATGTTCCCCCATGACGAATGAATGCTCGTCAATTAAAAAGGTAGTGGTGTGATTTACGTTTTTTAATACTTAATAATCACACGTTATATCAACTTCATGAGCCACTTGATAACATTATAACGTAGAGGGTTCGGACCAAACAATCACAGCTCGACCCCTATGCAAATTTATGGTTTAAGATCCTTGGATCGACGACGACATAACAGCGGTATAGAAATGTGGCGATGACGATGAATATGGCGAATAGAGGTCGCACTTACCGTGACCTCCGTGAACCACACCGACGGCCACACGACAGCCGACCACCCTACTCGTGCACTACCCGGTGCGCACCCCGTCCGAAACCGCGGCTGGCCCGGCCACTAGCACCCAGCCCACGTGCCCAGTGTGCTATCGGCATGCCCCGTGCCTGCAAGGCGCCGCACCCCCCCTCCCCCCATTGCCCCCCGGCGCCTAGGACGCCCACCCAGCGCCTGCCCGGTGACCACCAGTGCCGAGGCAGCCGACCTCTATCCCTCATGGTGCTGGCCCGTCGCCACGGGCTCCCTTCCATGTGCCCCATGTCGCCCAGGACGCCTGCCCCTCTCCCTACCAATGTCTTCCCGGTGCCCCGGGCCGCCTTCCCGGCACCTTGACCACCTTCCCAGTGCTCCGCACGCCCTTCCCAGCACACCCACGACCTTCCCACTACCCGTACATCCTTCTGTTGGCCTCTCGGTCCGAGCCGCCCGAGCCGGGCCCCTCACAGTGTTGGCCGAGCCTGCCACTAGCCTTCGGGCTGAGTCTCCCACGTGGCGACTTCGGCCTGAATTTTCCACGTAGTCTGCCAGGCCGAGCCCAGCAAATTTGGAAGAACTAAGCAGACTGAACCACCCAATGTGCCAGGTTAGACCCAAATAGTCTGACCGGGATGATCCAAACCGGGTCAACCCAGACCAGGTTGGGCGGAGTTGGTCCGACCGGGTCAGACCAGACCCAATACCACTAATGACCCATTGCTTCATTTGCCATATCTTTGGCACCAGACGTTCGTTTGGTGAACCATCAGTGACGCTGATAATCTCATTGAGAAAACGTCCCTTAAAGAAATACCCCATGGGATTTCAGGGTATAGTTGAGATACAGTTGGGTTGGATTTTACAAGAAACCAACCCCCCCTAACAAAAAGGCTAATAACTCACAAACTAGGTGTCTGATTGATGCACCGTTTATTGCGTTGAGACCCCTATGACATAGTGGACCGTTGAGATACTTCTACCTGAATCTTCGTGACACATGGAATATTGACCAGTAGCTTGTGGAGTAGATCCTCCATGAGAGGAACAGACGGATTGCAGAGACCTTGAAGCTATAGACCAGACGACTACCTGATGGATTCGACTCAGAGTGATTCGACTGTCCAGGTGGAAGGAGAACCCGGTTTGGTGGTAGACACATGGTAGACGGAGCGCCTGGTTCTGCAGCAGACCCACTGTACTCGACAGGAAGAGTACCTCTGACGACTATTATGCGGAGTGCCCAGTTTCACGGCAGACCCACAGCTGAGGAACACCCGGTTTGGCAGCAAACTCTTGGTACTCAATAGGAGGAGTACCTCAACAGTCTAAGGTTAGTGAGTAACACCATGGAGTCGCGACAGGGCCACTGTACTCGAAAGAGGAGGAGTTTTCTAGCAGTCGTGGTTTTGTTAATGAAAATCCTGGTTTGAGCTAAGTTAATAACCATTGTGGTTTCCTCATTATTGAGATGGGTTACTTGATAACATAGATATATGTATGGTTTTATACCTATGTAATGGTTATCCATTGAAATATTACATTGTGGTTTATCCATGTTTGATTTTGTGAGACCATGAGGGTCTCGGGGTCCCTACTGAGTATCGTTATACTCACCCCTACACGGGTTATGCCCGCACATCGTTGTGTTTGATACAGACGACAGACAACGCTGATCGGGGCAGAGTGTACGAGGACTATAAGGTACTCGGAGGTGGACCACTTGGCGTGATGGCAGATAGAGAGGACCGATAGAAGCAGAGTGCTGAGGTGGACATCTGTACCTACCCTTCAGGTAAAAACCCGAAGGACGATCCACGAGCTCATATCACCTTTTAGTTGTTCGCCCCTTTTTAGTTTTACTTGCTTCCTGTTGTATTTGTACCTTACTCTTGGTCTTGTATTTCTGGCACCATTACTTTCAGTACACATGTTATACAGTTTTTACATAGTGTTTTCTTCCACTAGTTCTCTGGTTATTTGAGTTTATGTTTTATAAAGGCAATGCCTTCCCTATTTTAGGGGATTACGCCTTTGGGGCCAGTTGCCAGCCCCTGGCCTATTGAAGGCGGGCTTGGGGGAGTCACGATGCTGGACCTGGGGGTTGGTAATGACATTTTCATTGAGTTAGTATATTAATAACATTTGAAAATTCATCCTAAATAAAATAGTTGGGATATACAATATCATATAAGACATTATTAGTATTATAGGGGCGGATATGTGTGGCTTTAACAACATATTCATCACACAAATCATCAAAAGTAGGGTCATCAGATATTTCGCATTATCTCTTTTATGAACAAGTTACTGATTAATATTAATATCAATAACTGTTGGATTTGGTTATAGTTTTCAATAATTCACATACAACTAAAATATGAGAAAATAGATTATTGGTGGTGAATTTTTTCTACATTTCAATTTATTCAAATCACTAAATGAATTATTTTTGTCAAATTAACATTAAATTTCTTTAGGGGTATTCTTTCATCAGTTATAATATTCTTTAGTCCCATTATGATTATTTCCTCCATGATTACATCTAAAAATTCAACATAAATTTTAAATGTCTTCTCTATATAGGATTTAGAATTTCCATTGAATCCCATAATTCTTCTCTAATATAAAACATGATATTGAATAATAAAATCAATCTACATTTCCACCATTATATCAAATGGAAAAATTTATTCCTAGCTAATGAATTCCAATGTGGGTAATTATCCTTGAATAATTGGTATTTTGATAGTAAATAATTGACCATCATTATTTTTATATTGGATGAATGTGCCATAATAATATACTTCATTTATTGTAAAATATATATCATATTTACCAATATATACATCATCCATCTACATTATCCAAAAGAATTAAATCCCCGTTTTTGTTAAAAGTACAGAAAAAATTTAACTACTAATACATAAGATCATAATATTTTAAAACACTCTAAATTTAGTCCCAATATGTTACCTAGTGTTTTTTATTAGATCCCCACTGATATGTTTCCAATTATATAATATAGAAAACAATAATAACATTTTCATTATCTGAAAACTGGAGAATGAAAATATCATTTTGATGATTCTGATAAATTCCATTTTAATTGGAGGACCAATGTACTAATTAAAATAATTTTTACATTCCCTTATGAAGGAAACAAATAAATGTTCCCTTATTTTCTAATTTGGAAGCACATCATGAATCATATATTAAAAATTTAGTGGAACTATGTAAATGTTTTATTTAATTCCACATCCCATAATGATTGGTCTCTCAAGATGAAAATAAATTCATGTTCTTTTTAATCAATTATAAAAATATTCCATAGTGTTCCAATCATCCACTAAAAAAATAAATAATTTTTTAAGAATTTTTTATTTTAAACTGAATCGTTAATGTTATGAAAAAAATTTTAGAATATATCAGAATCATGATGCCTACTTTTCAATATATGAAACATTAGGTTTCACTTAATTTATTAATGATAATTTTAAAAACATTATTATTTTATACCATATATAACAATATCAAAAGGTTTGTGAAAAAATATTTCTTCTCATAGTTTAAAATGTTAAAAAATAACATTCATAGATACCAACAATAACAAACAATAATTATATATATATATATTAGATAATATTATATTAAAATTTTATATATAACATCAATTATAAGATAAAAATATTCGAATATTTCCATTAGAAACATTGATACATAAAAAAACATTAAAAAAAATAAACTAAAATATATTTAACTTATTATATAATTATTATCATCAATAATAGATATATTATACATAATATTATTATTTATATCTTGTGAAAACAGAAAAAATATAGAGAGAAATCTAATTCCAAGTATATGTAAATGAGGAAGATATCTACTATCACATAAGAATAACATGACAATAAGAATATGATAATTTGATTTTAATATTATAATTATATTCCCTATATATCATGTATCATATTTTTAGGTCATGGAATAATGCTTCGGTTTTCATAACACATGAATCATAGGGTAGTCAATTGTTGTGGACAATGAGAGCATATAATTGGCAGAAGACATGAATTTTTTGGAATACACATATAAATAAAAACCTATATGTCAAGACTACCTATAAATACAATCATTAAATTTTAGACATTATGCAAACACCTGTGTACTTATATCAGGCATGAGATATCCTCCTATGTACACTATTTTAAGCTTTGAATAACATCATATATTCCATTAATGCTCATAATATATTAATCATTACCAAATGAATTGGTTTATTATATAGTGCCAAACCATAAAGTAATTTATATTATATATACTTGTTCTACATAATCATAAAACATTCTTCTTATGATTACCCTTCAAGAGAAATGTGATTCATAAAAATTTCATCATAGCATAACTCGTGGAAAACAAAAGAGTTTCATAAACATATTGTCATCATAAAAATAATCCATCGAGATAAATAAGAAGGATGGTTTCATTGGATTGTAAACCTATTATGGATTTAGTTAAATTAAAAATATGTACCCTTTAGGGAACATTATATTGAAATATTTCATGGAATATTTCTTGAGGGAAATATCCTTTCTGATTTGTAATTACATCATTAAAATCTAATAATTGAAAAATATTATTTTAAAATATTCAATAAAAATATACATGACTATATTTAATGTAGGATTTATAATAAATATTTAATATAATGGTGGCTAAATAATTTCATGCTTCCTAAAATAAAAAAATTACTTTTTCACTATTATAAAAATGTTTTTAAGAGCCACACTTGAAAAATAAGATGAATATTTATATCAACCCATTTTAATAAAATATATAAAATGTTTAAAAATAAATTAAAAATTATATAGTAAGAGTAAAAATAATTTATATATTTTTTTAAAAAAATCACTGATATAGAAGAAATCTGTTTTTTTACCGTAGACTGAAATTATTGTTATATTCCTTAAAAACATATGTTTGGTGTCTTGAGAAAATAAGGTGAGGAAAATGAAAGGTAATTATAATTTTTTTGAAATAATGAGATTAGAATAAATATTTTAAATTTATTGAATTTTAGATCATGTTTTTAATTATATGAATCATAATCAAAAACAATCTAGATAAATAATGACATTTTAATATAAAGCTCTTACCACTTTGGTATCATTTAAATTAAACTCCCCAAGAGATAGTGGAACAAATATATATTTTTAAATAACAAAATTTTCTTGAAATTAATAATAAAACACATTCCTTGGTAATACATATGAAATATAATATGAACAATTTTTATACATGGCTTGTGTTTTATAGAATTGAATATGAAATGAAAATTAATTACCTTGTGTTTGACATTATTTGAAAGTGTTGTAACTCATATAGAATAATTATATTTTTTTTCATAATTTGATAACAGAAAATAAAAATTGTTATTAAATAACATATATTCATTATTTATATATATTTATAGTCATCCATAATGGTATAGATTATAGATGAATTACAGAGTTCATCGAGCCTCCAGGTGGTAGTTATAAATGAACAATGTTTTCATAATTTAACAGAAGGAAAAAAATAATGTTAAATGAACAATAACCATTATTGTATATTTCATTTATCATATAAATAATATTAATTAATCATATCCATTATCACCACAATTTATTTAATATATAATTGAAAAATATTACATTACTTCATTGATGTGGTAGTCCAGATGTACGCAACTGTGGCTTTGCTGATTACAATTAGTTTTAATGGTAAAAATAATGATATGTTATTACCATTAAAAAATAATAACAATTTATTATATATCATATAAAGTCATTAATTCAATCATAATAAAAATCCCGGAAATAACGTGATAGAAAATTAATTGTATCACAATATGGTTATGGTAATTCGTACATATGCATGAACATTACTTTACCTCCCCATTTTATTCAACAAGTGTGGATAATGGTAGTTTAAAATTTCAAATAATATTTTACCATTCCAATCGAACTATAAATTTTATTTTTTTACATATACCTTTGATCAAGTTAAATTATAAGCATAAATAAATTGAAATATGTAGGGTAAGTAAATTACCTCTCTTCTTAAAGACCAACTTTAGATCGTACCGTAATTAAGAATGGGTAGGGATTTTTGGGTGATCGTAACCTCTATGAAATATATGATGATGTTTTTAAAAAAATTATCTGTAGATAGAGAAGATAGATGAATAAATTTTTTGTGAAAAGATCAAATATGTTCTTACCTTAAATTAATGACATAGAGGAAATTTTTTTAATTTCATCGAACATTAATTTATGATAAACTAATTCCCCCTAAAAATGTTTATATATGACCTATTAATTGACAGGGTATGATTTTTAACAATAAATTATCTTATATATGAATATTTGAAAAATTATGATTTTTTGGTAATTTAATAACATATAATTCAGAAAAAATACTATTAAATAAAATTTTGAAACTATACTTTTGATTTCAATAAAAAACATAATGAAAAAAATGATTTTGATATAAATTTTTTATAATAACACTAAAATTTTATATTCAACTAAATAATTTGTGGAACATAATGAATCTCAATAATTATATTACATGTAATTTTTATAAATCATTTATTTTTCTTTAATTTTTGGATAAATATTTTATTTCCATTTCATAAGCATTAAGGTCATTATATATTTGATAATTTTTGTATAAATTTATTTCATTAAAATAATTTCATCAAGAAAATTATTACAATAATTATTTTTTTCATAATTAGTTTTTTACTTATGTGAATACATAAAAGGTAATTAAAATTTATATAGTTTCACAGATTATATTTATATTTTAAAAATATTATAAATGACAGTTTCATGGAATAGTGTTCATTTAGAATGAAAATTTACTTCGTAAGTTGATAATGTTGTAATCTAATTCATCCAATTATAATTAATATGAAAATTTATAGCATTATTATAACATCCTATGTAAATAAAGGATATGATATTCTCATATTTCTTAATATTCATGAATTAAATATTAATATTACTTTAAAAGGGATTCTATTTCTGATAGCATACTCAACACGCAATAATGGATTTCTACGAAATATTACCAAGCACCCAACATTGAGTTATACAGAAAAGTAATATAGCAGTGGTAGTTAACACCTAGCCGTTGTTTTGGAAGAAATTAATAGAACTAACTAAAATATTATTATAAATTTTTGTTAACTGTATTTACATTTATTTAATAAATTTTAGAGCCTTAATTTAAGAATGAATTAAATTTTATGCATTAAATACTCCAATATTCTATACATGGTAATTTTATTTACATTTGATGGATAACCATATTTAAAAATAGTTTTTTTCCTTTTATATGTTATATTTGATAATATTCAATTATTATACATCATTGGGACATAAAAATTTACTTTGGGTATACTTTTGATATTTTTCTGATAAAGTTCATTATTTAATAAATTGTGAAAAATACCGCATTTTAATTCCAAAATGAATTTTCATTTAGTTTAATTATATTGTTATATTTTTATTTTAGTTGTTTTTAAATTTTAATTGGATTTTAATTTTACGACTTAATTCAATTTTGGTTATGGTATGTTATTTCACATTTAAATTTTTCATAAACAAAGGAAATATTTTGATGTTTTTGTTTCGTAAAAACACAATTTCTAGTTTCGTCAATGGGAAGAAATTTTAAATCAATTATTTCAACTTTTATGTTCTTAATTTAATAAAATAAGATTTTTTTGAAATAGGAATATCAAAATTAGATTAGAGTTATTTTTTTGTATTTTTCTGAAAACATAGAATTTTTTTGTGAATAATGAATAAAAAATTGTTATTGTAAAAACCCAACTTTTTATTAAAATAATTATTATTAATATAATTCTATTTTAATGTACGAATAGATATATTATACCTATATTAATAAAATTTAGTTCATTTATGTCATTTTATAATAATATTAGATATATGAATTTTTATTGAACCTTTTATCGTCTTTTATCCGATTTCAATGAACATTTACAAATTTAAATAAAATGTAATTTTACCGCTTATGTGAATTTAATTTCAAAATTCTGACATACAAGGTTGAAATCTGTAAGTAAAATGTGGTTCAATAACATTTGATTATTATTTACCACAGTTAAAAGTAAATAGGGAAATTAAAGGTAATGATAATATAAAAATTACCCCAACACAAGTCCCAATTCTATTGGATTAGTGTATTTCGACCAAATGAAACCTTATGAAAATATTATAATCCTTTTTGATCCATTTGTGTAAAATTATTATATTTATTATATTTTATTTAAAAGAGTTTTAAAAGTGATAAATTATATATATATATAATAAGTCATTTTTAGTAAAACGTTATACATAAGATAAATTAGACTATAAATAATAATTATATATTTAAAAATATGTTCTAAATCATAGTATATAATTTATTATTTTTAGACTTCATATAGGTAAATTTATTCATGACACAATGATGATGCAATATTTTTCTTATTAATGAAGGAATTAAATAAATTATATTATCAATATTAACATATATGTGATTTGAATCTTTTGATGCCATCCACTAATATTTTTGGTGAATATGACATGTTAGGGTTGATTCAATTTATTTTTTAGATGTAATAAAGAAATTATTTTACTTTCAAAATAAATACTAAAGAGTTTCATGATTGACATAAATGAATTTTTAAAACAAATACTATATTATTAAATGATATAGTATTCATAAAAATATAAGGATCCCACAAAAAACTCATATAATGATTTATATTTCATTAATGAACCACTTTGGGTTATATTTACAGTATATAGTATGATTATTAACCATTTATTATAATAATAAAAAAAACATGGTAAAAGTGAAACTATTTGACCATGGAATCAATAAAAATGATAAGGTTAATATGGTGACATAAAATTGTATCAATCATATTGGTTGAGAGTATTTAGATTAATACTTACCTTATACTATAAAAAAATTATTTGGATTAATTAGTAATAAAATATTATTTTATAATAAAACAATATTTCAAGCTTTTCTAAAAGTGACCCTCACCTCTCTTATAAAAGGGTATATCCCCTTCTCTTAATATCACACAAAAAAGGTATCTGACTCACCCAAACCCAACCAAAATCTCTTACCAACTTCCCTCACTTCTACCTATAGGCCTTCCCTTGAGAAGACAACCATCCTAAGGAGCCCTTTTGTTAAAATCAAAAAGAAACTCCCATAGAAGATGTAATTATTTTATCTCATCTTTAAAAGTTCTTTTCATCTTCCACATTTTTTTCATTGTTATTTTAATACCAAAATTATAAATCTTGTACCATATAAATTCTATGATGTTATTGTAATCATTTTACAACCATACACAATATTCTATCCACCCCATGAATGATAATTTCACCATGCGTGTGTACGTACAACTTACCATCTCCACATTGTGGTGTAATTTGTTATTCAACACTTTGTTGTTAGGATGGATATAATGATGAGTAATATGTATATAAATAATGAAAATAGTCTGATAATTTCCCTATACAATTAATATTCCATCCAATTCCACATATTTTAATCATTAATGAAAGGATATCACCGCTCTTGTGTACGTACGACTTGCCGTCTCGGTGAAAATGGAAACAACGTTTATGCGTACGTACGGTCTACCATCCCCATAAATGGTTTTTTCCATTTCATATATCTATGAATTTTATATATTTATATTCTAATTATATATGATATATAAGTAAATATTTTGATTCTAAAAGCAATTAAATCATGATACAAGTGATATTATCAAGAATAACATGTTAAAGAACTTAAGATAAAGAAAGTTATTATTACACAAAATTTTATTTTTACATGAAAATAATTAATAACTAGGTAGTATAATGTCATAAATAAAACATGTATTATATCACAAATATTAATATGGTTATGTTATAAATTAATAAAATACAGTGGTAATTTTACAAGAGTTTAAACGTACGCTCGACCAAAGGAAAATGTAAGGTAAGGAATAATTCCAAAAATCTCATTATTATCCATGATTGTCTTTATATAATATTTTATGGTAAATATTTATTATAAATGTCCATTATTCATAAAATCATTTTTCAAAATTATTATTTTAAGGTAATCATTAACTAAAACATCAATTTAAATGTTTTAAATATTTATTCTTATTGATATTTCTCTATAATTTCAATGTTTTCAAAATGGATTTTTGGATTTATTTATATGGATAGTCATATTTTAAAATGTTAATTCCATTTAAAAGTTTTAATGTGGTATGGTACACATTGATTCAAAATTATCTTTTCAAATTTGTCCTTAATAAATTGAGAAACTTTTAAATGATTTCAAAAAAAATGCGGTATTTCACTCAAGGAGTTTTACTGATCATTTTCAACTATATCATCATACTTTATTGGATATTATTCCTGATTGTGGTTGATTTATTATAATAAAATCATCCATATTGTATTCAATGAGTTGTGATATGTTTTCTTGTTCATGTGCTATTTTTATAACATTCATGTTTTATGGCTAAGGTATTGACATTTTGTATGCTAGTTTTAATAACAATGTTTATGTTATGTTTTAAAATTTTCTTATAATGAATGTAGTGGATATAGTAAGTGATAGGTTTAGCCCACTATAGCTCCCTGATGCATCGGTAGGTCTCATAAGATAAACTATTGTTTTGGCACAAGGGCATGAAAAAAAAATTTAATTTTAGTATTGGCACAAGACCTTGACTATGTGATAATGATGTCTGACATTAGGAATTATCTCAAAATGAAATTAAATATTACATGTGACTATTCGACTAGTATAATATCCATTTTCATGCTTATATGGTAATATTTGATTTATTTTATTCATATTATGTTCATGATTATGTTTAAAAAGGCTGTTGTTTTTATTTCACATCATGACTAAAAATTTTATAGCTTGCACAAACTTATTTAAACATACTGAGCAACTGAGTACACCCATTTCCTATGTTTTGTTTTCCTAGGATTTCCAAGAAGTGTGTTATTATTGATATGTAGGGTAAATCTAAATGGAATAATGGTGGTCTCAAAGAACTATTTATGGTGAATATTATGTTTGAAATTGTATTATAAAATTCATGTATGTAATCTATTTCCAATACTGCTAAACTCTTCGGTCCTTCGATACATGAATCCTTGTAATCATGCCAATGTATAAAAATAATGCACCGACTATGGGTAATGGGGGTCGGGGCATTACAGTTGGAATTAGAAGAAGTTTAGTACAAACATTGGAAACAATATTTAGATAAACAATTATTAAATAGAATTACCCTCTGATAGATTTCGAGGATTAGTATAGAATAACATCATAAAATATTGGTAATGTAGAGATTTTGTTAATTTTCCATGAAATACATCTCTTTATGGATACGAGTAGGTAGAGGCATCTCTAGAACAGTTGTACATAAGAGTGAAATCTCTAGCAAGGAGTGTCGGGCTTGACCTAGGGTCTCCTGGTACATGACAATAGTCCATGGTGAACTCTTGCTTACGACACTCCCAAGGGATATTCTTATGATAATTCACATTTTCATTACATGCTATTATGAAGGATTTAGGATTAAATAATTCCTCAATGAAAACATTTTTCATGATAATAGATTATATGCATAATATTTTCAATTTATGTTAGGTATTTTACATGTTTGGAATTATGCCTTGCGATTCATAAAATAACATAGTGTATTTAATTGTTTATAAATGGTGCACAAAAGAAGGAATGCGAACTCCATCAATATGAATGATCCAAAGAATAAGAATGATCATATCTTTCATGACATTATGACAACATCTAGAAGGTAAATATTCACCCATGTATTCTCCTTATATGAGAAAATGGCATCATTTGATAATAAGATATGTACAGAATTATTAGATTCTTACGGATTTTAATGGAAGAAAGAGAAGTAAAGAATTGTAGAGAGAATGATGGATAAAGAGAAGAGGGTAAAAATTGATTTTCCAATGTGTGATAACTGTGGAAATAATTAACTTGGTAAATGTTTAAAGGGAATAGTAGTTTGTTATAAGTGTGTAGGAAAAGGACACCAAGTACATGATTAAAAGAGTATGAAAATATTATCAAATGTATAATTCTTCATTTGCAAGGAGTTGGGACACTATTCAAATGAATGTCTAAATAATCAGTGTATACCACAAATGATGCCATTGGATGATAATAATGGTATGATTCTATCCAGATGAAGAGGAATGATTAGTGTTATTTATTTTGTTATTAAATAATTGTGTCATTTGAGCATTGTATTAATAATATACATGTTATAAGAATGATAGAGTCTATAAAGATTATATTGGAGTACTATTTCAATGAGGATATGAGATTGTATGGTTATAATAAAAGTTACTTAATGGAGAGTTAATCTTTTTGGAATATACATGGTTGAGGGATAGATAAAACTTAATATTGTCTGGATAATGAGGTATTGATTTTTGAATAAGATATGATTGTTTGGATAAATTATATTGGATATTCTTGAATACCTTGAAACTGATTAATTATTGGTATATTCCATTATTGTTGGAGTTTCCATCATTTTCAGATATAAGGAGTATATCCAGTACTCAACAAAGAAAAAAGGAGAGTGAATGTAATCAATAAAGTTTTATGGTAATTAAGGGAGTTACCAAGATTTAATAGAATAAATGATTAAGTGATTCACATGTTATTATGTGGGGAAAAGATTCTTCATTATATTTACCTTCCTTATAAATTTTGTACTGTGATTTTGGATAGAAGAATTTTGGATATGTATAATGGTTGGAGCCAATGATCCCATACCCAAAGGGTAAGGGATCCTGGTTAGCATCCAAGAGTCCCAGGTTCAATATAAGGTGGAGGCAAATTCTTGGGGTACTGTAGCAGTACAGTAGCAGGTACTGTAGTAGTTACTATTCGGTACAGTGCCAGCCAAAACTATTCACCCAATTTGGGCCTTCAGGCCACCAGTTTGGGCCAACGTGTTCCAATGGACTTCAAGACATCAATAGCCTTTGTGCTACAGGGATTTCAAGCCATTGAGACCATGAAGTATCCAAATTTACCCAGATCATGCCTCAGTAGAGGATCAGGTAAACAATAATAGCTATCACCAGAAGTAGAGCTAACGGGATTGGAAGAATTAGAGTGTATGGAATCCACCATCTAGACTAGGCACCATGCAGATTTGTATGGGGAAATGCTAGACAATTAGTAATGCAAGGTGGGGAGCTAGGTGATCATTCATGAAGATGTTGGGGAGAACAGTTCTAGTTGGTTAGGATTTCTGGTCTTGTATTTGGCATGGTATTACTCTGGGACATTGGGTCATGTATTTCATGTCATGACGGGCCTTGAGCCTTGAGCCTGCAGGTCATGTATTGGATCACCTTCAACCCTTGTATAGGTGATTATCAGTAATAAAAAAAGAAGGCCTTCTGGCCATTCGGGTATAATGGTTGGAATAGATTAAATTGTACATTACAAACTCTTGATTAAGGTTCAAACATTTCTTAATCATATTTTTGTATTGTTATAAAAAGGGAAACCTAGAGGTCAAGTGATAACCCGTCTCGTCTGGTAATGCTGTAGGACTTGAACTCACAACTGGAAGGATACATGGTTGCATCACATACCACTGGTCTAATTGATTTCTTTGATTTTATAATGTAGTATTTTAAATAGTCTGAAAGATAAATTAGAATGTTTTTTTGAAATCCTATATGATTAAGATAAATAGAATATTTTTTAGTTCTATTTTATTTTGGACTGAAAGAAGATTTTTTTGTAGAAATTAGTAAAAGGATGAAACTCTTCTTTTTAAGTATTATATTTTTCATATTCTATGAAAAAAAATTATTATTAAACCTCATGGAAAAGAATGTTAAACTAAAATTGTGTTATTTTGATACCTTATGTTTTTTAACGGAAGTTATTGTAAATTATCAAAGATTTATGGATTTGAGGACCTCAATCTTCCATTTGTTGTTCACTTATTTGCGACTGATGAACTCAATCACTCCCTGTAAATATTTACGGTATCCTCTAATTAGGTGTCTCTAATTTCCACCAATGATCTTTTATTTGAGATCATAACATAGTGGTGACTTTTCTGATATCTCATTCCCTCTTGTTAAGACTAAATTTTATTAACCCTATTTCCAATGTGGGTTATCCATAAAGTTATTTTCTATTTTACAAGTTTTATTTTCAAAAAACATTTTCAAATTGTGAGGACGCAATTTATTGATGGAGGGTAGAATGTAACACACCATGTAAATAAAGGATATGATATTTTCATATTTATTAATATTCTTGAATTAAATATTAATTTTACTTTCAAGGGTATTCTATTTCTGATAACATACTCAACATGCAACAATGAATTTCACTGAATTCTTATATAGCACACAACGATGAGTTATACCGAAAAATAAAATAATAATTGTAGCTAAGGCCTATATGTTGTATTGGAGGGAATTAATAGAACTAACTAAAATAATATTATACGAATGAATCAAATTTTATGCATTAAATACTCTAATATTATATACAAGGTAATTTTATTTCCTTTTGATGGATAACCCTATTTAAATATATTTTTTTCCTTTTATAATGTATATTTGATGATATACAATTATTATACATCATTGGGACATAAAAAATTACTTTTGGTATAATTTTGATATTTTTCTGATAAAGATCATTATTTAATAAATTGTGAAAAATACCGCATTTTAATTCCTAAATGAATTTTCATTTAGTTTAATTATATAGTTATATTTTTATTTTTATTGGTTTTAAATTTTAACTGGATTTTAATTTTACCACTTAATTCAATTTTGGTCATGGGAAGTTATTTCATATTTAAATTTTTCATAAACAAATGAAATCATTTGATGTTTTTGTTTCGTAAAAACACAATTTCTAGTTTCGTCAATGGGAATAAATTTTAAATCAATTATTTCAACTTTTATGTTCTTAATTTATTAAAATAGGCATTTTTTTAAATCGGAATATCAAAATTAGATTAGAGTTATTTTTTTGTCTTTTTCTAAAAACATACAATTTTTTGTGAATAATAAATTTTTTTTGTTATTGTAAAAAACCAACTTTTAATTATAATAATTATTCTTAATTTAATTCTATTTTAATGTGAGAATAGATATATTATACCTATATTAATAAAATTTAGTTCATTGATGTCATTTTATAATAATATTAGATATATAAAATTTTGTTGAACCTTTTATCGTCTTTTATACAATTTCTATGAACATTTACAAATTTAAATAAAATGTAATTTTACCGCTTATGTGAATTTAATTTCAAAATTATGACATACAGGGTTGAAACCCATAAGTAAAATGTGGTTCAATAAAATTTGATTATTATTAACCGTAGTTAAAAGTAAATAGGGAAATTAAAGGTAATGATAATATTAAAATTACCCCAACACAAGTCCCAATTCTATTGGATTAGTGTATTTCGACCAAATTAAACCTTATGAAAATATTATAATACTTTTTGATCCATTTGTGTAAAATCAGTACATTTATTATATTTTATTTAAAAGAGTGTTAATGTGATAAATTATATATATATATATAATAAATCATTTTTAGTAAAATGTTATACATAAGATAAATTAGACTATAAAAATTAATTATGTATTTAAAAATATGTTCTAAATCAAAGTATATAATTTATTATTTTTAGACTTTATATAGGAAAATTTATTCATGACACAATGATGATGCAATATTTTTCTTATTAATGAAGGAATGAACTAAATTATATTATAAATATTATCATATATGTGATTTGAGTCTTTTGATGCCATCCACTAATATTTTTTGTGAATATGATATGTTAGGGTTGATTCAATTTATTTTCTAGAAGTAATAAAGTATATATTTTACTTTCAAAATAAATACTAAATAGTGTCAAGATTGACATTAATGAATTTTTAAAACAAATACTATATTATTAAATGATATAGCATTCATAAAAATATAAGGATCCAACAAAAAACTCATATAATGATCTATATTTCATTAATGAACCACTTTGGGTTCTATTTACGTTATATAGTATGTTTATTAACCATTTATTATAATAAAAAAACATGGTTAAAGTGAAACTATTTAACCACGGGATCAATAAAAACGATAAGGTTAATATGGTGACATAAAATTGTATCAATCATATTGGTTGAGTAAATTTAGACCAATACTTACGTTATAATATAAAAAAAAATATTTGGATTAATTAGAAACTGAAAATTATTTTATAATAAAACAATATTTCAAGCTTTTCTAAAAGTGACCCTCACCTCTCAATTAAAAGGGTACATCCCCTTCTCTTAATATCACACAAAAAGGTATCTGACTCACCCAAACCCAACCAAAATCTCCTCCCAACTTCCCTCACTTCTACCTAGAGGCCTTCCCTTTAGAAGAAAGCCATCCTAAGGTGCACTTTTGTTAAAATCAAAAACAAACTCCCATAGAAGATGTAATTATTTTATCTCCTCTTTAAAAGATCTTTTCATCTTCCACATTTTTTTCATCGTGATTTTAATACCAAAATTATAAATCTAGTACCATCTAAAATCTATGATGTTATTGTAATCATTTTACAACTATACACATTATTCTATCCACCCCATGAATGATAATGTCACCATGCGTTCATACGTACAACTTACCATCTCCACATTGTGGTGTAATTTGTTATTCAACACTTTATTATTAGGATGGATATAATGATGAGTAATATGTATATAAATAATTAAAATAGTCTGATAATTTCCCTATACAATTAATATTCCATCCAATTCCACATATTTTAATCATTAATGAAATGATATCGCCGCTCTTGTGTACGTACGACTTGTCATCTCTCTGAAAACGGAAACAATGATTATGCGTACGTACGGTCTACCATCCCCATAAATGGTTTTTTCCATTTCATATATCTATGAATTGTATATATTTATATTCTAATTATATATGATATATAAGTAAATATTTAGATTCTAGAAGAAATTAAATCATGATACAAGTGATATTATCATGAATAACATGTTAAAGCACTTAAGATAAAGAAAGTGATTATTACACAAAATTTTATTTTTACAAGAAAATAATTAATAACTAGGTAGTATAATGTCATAAATAAAACATTTATTATATCATAAATATTAATATGGTTCTGTTATAATTTAATAAAATAAAGTGGTCATTTACAAGAGTTTAAATGTACGCTCGACCAAAGGAAAATGTAAGGTAAGGGTTAATTCCAAAAATCTCATTATTATCCATGATTGTATTTATATAATATTTTATGGGAAATATTTATTATAAATTTCCATGATTCATAAAATCATTTTTCAAAATTATTATTTTAAGGTAATCATTAACTAACACATCAATTTAAAAGTTTTAAATATTTATTCTTATTGATATTTCTCTATAATTTCAATGTTTTCAAAATGTATTTTTGGATTTATTTATATGGACATTAATATTTTAAAATGCTAATTCCATTTAAAAGTTTTAATGTGGTATGGGACACATTGATTCAAAATTATCATTTCAAATTCGTCCTTAATAAATTGAGAAACTTTTAAATGATTTCATGAAAAATGGGGTATTTAACTCAAGGAGTTTTAATGATCATTTTCAACTATATCAACATACTTTATTTGATATTATACATGATTGAGGATGATTTATTATAATAAAATCATCCATATTGTATTCAATTAGGTGTGATATGTTTTATTGTGCATGTTCTATTTTTATAACATTCATGTTTTATGGCTAACGTATTGACATTTTGTATGCTAGTTTTAATAACAATGTTTATGTTATGTTTTAAAATTTTCTTATGATGAATGTACTGGATATAGTAAGTGATAGGTTTAGCCCACTGTATCTCCCTGATGCACCGGTAGATCTCATAAGATAAACTATTGTTTTGGCACAAGGGCTTGAAAAAAAATTTATTTGTAGTCTTGGCACAAGACCTTGACTATGTGATAATGATGTCTGACATTAGGAATTCTCTCAAAATGAAATTAGTTATTACATGTGACTATTCGACTAGTATAATATCCATTTTCATGCTTATATGGTAATATTTTATTTATTTTATTCATATTATGTTCATGATTATGTTTAAAAAGGCTGTTGTTTTTATTTCACATCTTGACGTAATATTTTATAGCTTCCAAAAAATTATGTAAAAATACTAAGCAACTGAGTACACCTGTTTCCTATGTTTTGTTTTCCTATAATTTCCAAGAAGTGTGTTATTATTGATATGTAGGGTAAATCTAAATGGAATAATGGTGGTCTCAAAGAACTATTTGTGGTGAATATTATGTTTGAAATTGTATTATAAAATTCATGAATGTAATCTATTTTCAAGACTGCTAAACAGTTCGGTCCTTCGAGAAATGAATCCTTGTAATCATGCCAATGTATAAAAATAATGCACCGACTATGGGTAACGGGGGTCGGGGCATTACAGTTGGAATTAGAAGAAGTTTAGTACAAACATTGGAAACAATATTTAGATAAACCATTATTAGATAGCATTACCCTCTAATAGATTTTGAGGATTAGTATAGAATAACATCATAGAATATTGGTAATGTAGATATTTTGTTAATTTTTTAAGAAATACATCTCTTTATGGATACGAGTAGGTAGAGGCGTCTCTAGAACAGATGTACATATGAGTGAAATCTCTAGCAAGGAGTGTCGGGCTTGACCTAGGGTCTCCTAGTACATGACAACGGGCCTTGGTGAACTCTTGCTTACGACACTCCCATGGGATATTCTTATGATAATTCACATTTTCATTACATGCTATTATGAAGGATTTAGGATTAAATAATTCCTCAATGAAAACATTATTCATTATAATAGATTATATGAATAATATTTTCAATTTATGATAGGTATTTTACATGTTTCGAATTATGCCTTGCGATTCATAAACTAACATAGTGTATTTAATTGTTTATAAATGGTGCACAAATGATGGAATGTGAACTCCAGCAATATGAATGATCCAAAGAATAAGAATGATCATATCTTTCATGACATTATGAAAACATCTAGAAGGTAAATATTCACCCACATATTCTCCTTATATGAGAATATAGTATCATTTGATAATAAGATATGTAAATAATTATTTGATTCTTAAGGATTTTAATGGAAGTAAGAGAAGAAAAGGATGGTAGAGAGAAAGATGGATAAAGAGAAGAGGGTAAAAATTGATTTTCCAAGGTGTGATAACTGTGGAAATAATTAACATGGTAAATGTTTAAAGGTAATTGTAGTTTGTTATAAGTGTGTAGGAAAAGGACACCAAGTACATGATTAAAATAGTATGAAAATATTATCAAATGTATAATGATTCATCTGAAAGAAGTTGGGACACTATTCAAATCAATGTCTAAATAATCAGAGTATACCACAAATGATGCCATTGGATAATAATCATGGTTTTATTCTATCCAGATGAAGAGGAATGATTAGTGTTATTTATTTTGTTATTAAATAATTGTGTCATTTGAGCATTGTATTAATAATGTACATGTTATAAGAATGATAGAGTCTATAAAGATTATACTGGAGTACTATTTCAATGAGGATATGAGATTGTCTGGTTATAATAAAAGTTACTTAATGGAGATTTAATCTTTTTGGAATATACATGGCTGAGGGATAGATAAAACTTAATATTGTCCGGATAATGAGGTATTGATTTTTGAATAAGATATGATTGTTTGGATAAATTATATTGGATATTCTTGAATACCTTGAAACTGATTAATGATTGGTATATTCCATCATTATTGGAGTTTCCATCATTTTCAGATATAAGGAGTATATCCTGTACTCAACAAGGAAAAAAGGAGAGTGAATGTAATCAATAACGTTTCATGGTAATTAAGGGAGTTACCATGATTTAATAGAATAAATTATTAAGTTATTCACATGTTATTATGTGGGGAAAAGATTCTTCATTATTTTTACCTTCCTTATAAATTTTGTACTGTGATTTTGGATAGAAGTATTTTGGATAAGTATAATGGCTGGAGCCAGTGAGCCCATACCCAAAGGGTAAGGGATCTTGGTTTGCATCCAAGAGTCCCATGTTCAATATAAGGTGGAGGAAAATTCTTGGGGTACTGTAGCAGTACGGTAGTAGGTACTGTAGTAGTTACGATTCGGTACGGTGCCAGCCAGAACTATTCACCCAATTTGGTCCTTCAGGCCACCGGTTTGGGCCAACATCTTCCAAGGGACTTCAAGACATCAATAGCCTTTGTGCTACAGGGATTTCAAGCCATTGAGACCATGAAGTATCCAAATTTACCCAGAGCATGCCTCAGTAGAGGATCAGGTAAACAATAATTGCTATCACCAAAAGTAGAGCTAACAGGATTGGAAGAATTCAAGTGTATGGAATCCACCATCGGGACTAGGCACCATGCATATTTGTATGGGGAAATTCTAGACAATCAGTAATGCAAGGTGGGGAGCTAGGTGATCATTCATGCAGATGCTGGGGAGAACAGTTCTAGTTGGTTAGGATTTCTGGTCATGTATTTCGCATGGTATGCCTCTGGGACATTGGGTCATGTATTGCATGTCATGACGGGCCTTGAGCCTCGAGCCTGCAGGTCATGTACGGGTTCATCTTCAACCCTTAAATAAGGGATTATCAGTAATAAAAAAAGAAGGCCTTCAGCCATTCGATTATAATGGTCGGAATAAATTAAATTGTACATTGGAAACTATTGATTAAGGTTCAAACATTTCTTAATCATATTTTTGGATTGTTATAAAAAGGGAAACCTGGAGGTCAAGTGATAACCTGTCTCGTCTGGTAAAGCTGTAGGACTTGAACTCACAACCAGAGGCAGACATGGGTGCTTCACTTACCACTGGCCTACTTGATCTCTTTGTTTTTATAATGTAGTATTTTAAATAGTCTGAAAGATAAAATAGAATGTTTTTTTGAAACCCTATATGATTAAGATAAATAGAATATTTTTTAGTTCTATTTTATTTTGGACTGAAAGATGATTTTTTTGTAGAAATTAGTAAAAGGATGAAAATCTTCTTTTTAAGTATTCTATTTTTCATATTCTATGAAAAAAAATTATTCGTAAACTTCAGGGAAAAGAAAGTTAAACTAAAATTGTGTTATTTTAATACCTTATGTTTTTTAATGGATGTTATTGTAAATTATCAAAGATTTGTGGATTTTAGGACCTCAATCTTCCATTTGTTGTTAACTTCTTTGTGACTGATGAACTCAATCACTCCCTATAAATATTTACGGTTTCCTCTAATTAGGTGTCTCTAATTTCAACCAATGTTCTTTTATTTGAGATCATGACTTAGTGGTGACTTTTTTCATTTCTCATTCCCTCTTGTTAAGACTAAATTTTATTACCCCTATTTCCAATGTGGGTTATCCACAAAGTTATTTTCTATTTTACACGTTTTATTTTCGAAAAACATTTTCAAATTGTGAGGACGCAATTTATTGATGGAGGGGAGAATGTAACATACCATGTAAATAAAGGATATGATATTTTCATATTTATAAATATTCTTGAATTAAATATTAATTTTACTTTAAAGGGTATTCTATTTCTGATAACATACTCAACATGCAACAATGAATTTCACTGAAATCTTATATAGCACACAACCATGAGTTATATCGAAAAATAAAATAATAATTGTAGCTAAGGCCGATATGTTTTATTGAAGGGAATGAATAGAACTAACTAAAATAATATTATAAGAATGAATCAAATTTTATGCATTAAATACTCTAATATTCTATACATGGTAATTTTATTTCCTTTTGATGGATAACCCTATTAAAATATAGTTTTTTTCCTTTTTTATGTTATATTTGATAATATAAAATTATTATACATCATTGGGACATAAAAATTTTCTTTGGGTATACTTTTGATATTTTTCTGATAAAGATCATTATTTAATAAATTGTGAAAAATACCGCATTTTAATTTCCAAATGAATTTTCATTTAGTTTAATTATATAGTTATATTTTTATTTTAATTGGTTTTAAATTTTATTTGGATTGTAATTTTACCACTTAATTCAATTTTGGTCATGGGAAGTTATTTCACATTTAAATTTTTCATAAACAAAGGAAATATTTTGATGTTTTTGTTTCGTAAAAACACAATTTCTAGTTTCGTCAATGGGAATAAATTTTAAATCAATTATTTCAAATTATAAGTTCTTAATTTATTAAAATATACTTTTTTTGAAATCAGAATATCAAAATTAGATTAGTGTTATTTTTTTGTATTATTCTGAAAACATACAATTTTTTGTGAATATTGAAAAAAAATTGTTATTGTAAAAAACCAACTTTTTATTTAAATAATTATTTTTAATTTAATTCTATTTTAATTTAAGAATAGATATATTATACCTTTATTAATAACATTTAGTTTATTGATGTCATTTTATAATAATATTAGATATATAAAATTTTATTGAACCTTTTATCTTGTTTTATCCAATTTCTATGAACATTTACAAATTTCAATAAAATGTAATTTTACCGATTATGTGAATTTAATTTCAAAATTCTGACATAAAAGGTTGAAATCCGTAAGTAAAATGTGGTTCAATAACATTTGATTATTATTAATCGGAGTTAAAAGTAAATAGGGAAATTAAAGGTAATGATAATATTAAAATTACCCCAACACAAGTCCCAATTCTATTGGATTAGTGTATTTCGACCAAATTAAACCTTATGACAATATTATAATCCTTTTTGATCCATTTGTGTAAAATTAGTAAATTTTTTATATTTTATTTTAAAGAGTTTTAAAAGTGATAAAGTATATATATATAAAATAAATCGTTTTAGTAAAAGGTTATACATAAGATAAATTAGACTATAAAAATTAATTATATATTTAAAAATATGTTCTAAATCATAGTATATAATTTATTTTTTTTAGACTTTATATAGGTAAATTTATTCATGACACAACGATGATGCAATATTTTTCTTATTAATGAATGAATGAACTAAATTATATTATAAATATTAACCTATATGTGATTTTAATCATTTGATGCCATCCACTAATATTTTTGGTGAATATGACTTGTTAGGGTTGATTCAATGTATTTTCTATAAGTAATAAAGTATATATTTTACTTTCAAAATAAATACTAAATAGTGTAAAGATTGACATAAATGAATTTTTAAAACAAATACTATATTATTAAATGATATAGTATTCAAAAAAATATAAAGATCCCACAAAAAACTCATATAATGATTTATATTTCATTAATGAACCACATTGGGTTCTATTTACATTATATAGTATGTTTGTTAACCATTTATTATAATAATAAAAAAACATGGTTAAAGTGAAACTATTTAACCATGGGATCATTAAAAACGATAAGGTTAATATGGTGACATGAAATTGTATCAATCATATTGTTTGATAGTATTTAGACCAATAATTTCCTTATAATAAAAAAAAATATTTGGAGTAATTAGAAACTGAAAATTATTTTATAATAAAACAATATTTCAAGCTTTTCTAAAAGTGACCCTCACCTCTCTTATAAAAGGGTACATCCCCTTCTCTTAATATCACACAAAAAAGGTATCTGACTCACCCAAACCCAACCAAAATCTCCTACCAACTTCCCTCACTTATACCTAGAGGCCATCCCTTAAGAATAAAGCCATCCTAAGGATCCCTTTTGTTAAAATCAAAAAGAAACTCCCATAGAAGATGTAATTATTTTATCTCCTCCTTAAAAGTTCTTTTCTTCTTCCAAATTTTTTTCATTGTTATTTTAATACCAAAATTATAAATCTAGTACCATCTATATTCTATGATGTTATTGTAATCATTTTACATCTATACACATTATTCTATCCACCCCATGAATGATAATGTCACCATGTGTGCGTACGTACAACTTACCATCTCCACATTGTGGTTTAATTTGTTATTCAACACTTTGTTATTAAGATGGATCTAATGATGAGTAATATGTATATAAATAATGAAAATAGTCTTATAATTTCCCTATACAATTAATATTCCATCCAATTCCACAGATTTTAATCATTAATGAAATGATATCGCCGCTCTTGTGTACGTACGGCTTGTCGTCTCCCTGAAAACAGAAACAATGTTTATGCGTACGTACGGTCTACCATCCCCATAAATGGTTTTTTCCATTTCATATATCTATGAATTGTATATATTTATCTTCTAATTATATATGATATATAAGTAAATATTTAGATTCTAGAAGCAATTAAATCATGATACAAGTGATATTATCAAGAATAACATGTTAAAGCACTTAAGATAAAGAAAGTGATTATTACACAAAATTTTATTTTTACAAGAAAATAATTAATAACTAGGTAGTATAATGTCATAAATAAAACATTTATTATATCAAAAATATTAATATTGTTCTGTTATAATTTAATAAAATACAGTGGTCATTTTACAAGAGTTTAAACATACGCTCGACCAAAGGAAAATGTAAGGTAAGGGTTAATTCCAAAAATCTCATTATTATCCCTGATTGTCATTATATAATATTTTATGGGAAATATTTATTATAAATTTCCATGATTCATAAAATCTTTTTTCAAAATTATTATTTTAAGGTAATCATTAACTAAAATATCATTTTAAATGTTTTAAATATTTATTCTTATTGATATATCTCTATAATTTCAATGTATTCAAAATGAATTTTTGGATTTATTTATATGGAAATTCATATTTTAAAATGTTAATTCCATTTAAAAGTTTTAATGTGGTATGGGAAACATTGATTAAAAATTATCTTTTCAAATTCATCCTTAATAAATTGAGAAACTTTTAAATGATTTCATGAAAAATGGGGTATTTCACTCAAGGAGTTTTTCTGATCATTTTCAACGATATCATCATACATTATTGGATATTATTCATGATTGAGGTTGATATATTATAATAAAATAATCCATATTGTATTCAATGCGTTGTGATATGTTTTATTGTGCATGTGCTATTTTTATAACATTCATGTTTTATGGCTAACGTATTGTCATTTTGTATGCTAGTTTTAATAACAATTTTTATGTTATGTTTTAAAATTTTCTTATGATGAATGTAGTTGATATAGTAAGTGATAGGTTTAGCCCACTGTATCTCCTTGATGCATCGGTAGGACTCATAAGATAAACTATTGTTTTGGCACAAGGGCTTGAAGAAAAATTTATTTGTATTCTTGGAAAAAGACCTTGACTATGTGATAATGATGTCTGACATTAGGAATTCTCTCAAAAAGAAATTAGTTATTACATGTGACTATTCAACTAGTATAATATCCATTTTCATGCTTATATGGTAATATTTGATTTATTTTATTCATATTATGTTCATGATTATGTTTAAAAAAGCTGTGGTTTTTATTTCACATCATGACTTAAAATTTTATAGCTTCCAAAAAATTATTTAAACATACTGACCAACTGAGTACACCCCTTTCCTATGTTTTGTTTTCCTAGGATTTCCAAGAAGTGTGTTATTATTTATATGTAGGGTAAATCTAAATGGAATAATGGTGGTCTCAAAAAACTATCTATGGTGAATATTATGTTTGAAATTGTATTATAAAATTCATGTATGTAATCTATTTCCAAGACTGCTAAAATGTTCGGTCCTTTGAGACATGCATCCTTGTAATCATGCCAATGTATAAAAATAATGCACCGACTATGTGTAATGGGGGTCGGGGCATTACAGTTGGAATTAGAAGAAGTTTAGTACAAACATTAGAAACAATATTTAGATGACCATTATTAGATAGCATTATCCTCTGATAGATTTCGAGGATTAGTATAGAATAACATCATAGAATATTGGTAATGTTGTGATTTTATTAATTTTCCAAGAAATACATCTCTTTTTGGATATGAGTAGGTAGAGGCGTCTCTAGAACAGATGTACATAAGAGTGAAATCTCTAGCAAGGAGTGTCGGGCTTGACCTAGGGACTCCTGGTACACGATAACAGGCCTTGGTGAACTCTTGCTTACGACACTCCCAAGGGATATTCTTATGATAATTTATATTTTCATTACATTGTATTATGAAGGATTTAGGATTAAATAATTCCTCAATGAAAACATTTTTCATGATAATAGATTATATGCATAATATTTTCAATTTATGTTAGGTATTTTACATGTTTGGAATTATGCCTTGAGATTCATAAACTAACATAGTGTATTTAATTATTTATAAATGGTGTACAAAAGAAGGAATGTTAACTCCATCAATATGAATGATCCAAAGAATAAGAATGATCATATCTTTCATGACATTATGAAAACATCTAGAAGGTAAATATTCACCAACGTATTCTCATTATATGAGAAAATAGTATCATTTGATAATAAGATATGTAAAGATTTATTTGATTATAAAGGATTTTAAGGGAAGTAAGAGAAGAAAAGGATGGTAGAGAGAAATATGGATAAAGAGAAGAGGGTAAAAATTGATTTTCTAATGTGTGATAACTGTGGAAATAATTAACTCAGTAAATGTTTAATGGGAATTGTAGTTTGTTATAAGTGTGTAGGAAAAGGACACCAAGTACATGATTAAAAGAGTATGAAAATATTATCAAATGTATAATGCTTCATTTGTAAGGAGTTGGGACACTATTCAAATCAATGTCTAAATAATCAGAGTATACCACAAATGATGCCATTGGATAACAATCATTGTATGATTCTATCCAGATGAAGAGGAATGATTAGTGTTATTTATTTTGTTATTAAATAATTGTGTCATTTGAGCATTGTATTAATAATGTACATGTTATATGAATGATAGAGTCTATAAAGATTATACTGGAGTACTATTTCAATGAGGATACGAGATTGTATGGTTATAATAAAAGTTACTTAATGGAGAGCTAATCTTTTTGGAATATACATGGATGAGGGATAGATAAAACTTAATATTGTCCGGATAATGAGGTATTGATTTTTGAATACTATATGATTGTTTGGATAAATTATATTGGATATTCTTGAATACATTGAAACTGTTTAATGATTGGTATATTCCATCATTGTTGGAGTTTCCATCATTTTCAGATATAAGGAGTATATCCAGTACTCAGCAAGGAAAAAGGAGAGTGAATGTAATCAATAAAGTTTTATGGTAATTAAGGGAGTTACCATGATTTAATAGAATATATGATTAAGTTATTCACATGTTATTATGTGGGGAAAAGATTATTCATTATTTTTACCTTCCTTATAAATGTTGTACTGTGATTTTGGATAGAAGTATTTTGGATAAGTATTATGGTTGGAGCCAATGAGCCCATACCCAAAGGGTAAGGGGTCCTGGTTGGCATCCAAGAGTCCCATGTTCAATATAAGTTGGAGGCAGATTCTTGGGGTACTATAGCAGTACGGTAGCAGGTACTGTAGTAGTTACTATTCGGTACGGTGCCAAACAAAACTATTCACCCAATTTGGGCCTTCAGGCCACCGGTTTGGGCCAAGGTGTTCCAAGGGAATTCAAGACATAAATAGCCTTTGTGCTACAGGGATTTCGATCCATTGAGACCATGAAGTATCCAAATTTTCCCAGAGCATGCCTCAGTAGAGGATCATGGAAACAATAATAGCTATCACCAGAAGTAGAGCTAACAGGATTGGAAGAATTAGAGTGTATGGAATCCACCATCGGGACTAGACACCATGCATATTTGTATGGGGAAATGCTAGACAATCAGTAATGCAAGGTGTGGAGCTAGGTGATCATTCATGTAGATAATGGGGAGAACATTTCTAGTTGGTTAGGCTATCTGGTCATGTATTTGGCATGGTATGCCTCTAGGACATTGGGTCATGTATTGCATGTCATGACGGGCCTTGTGCCTCGAGCCTTCAAGTCATGTACGGGTTAACCTTCAACCCTTAAATAGGGCATTATCAGTAATAAAATAAGAAGGCCTTCAGGCCATTCGGGTATAATGGTTGGAATAGATTAAATTGGACATTGGAAGCTATTGATTAAGGTTAAAACATTTCTTAATCATATTTTTGGATTGTTATAAAAATGGAAACCTGGAGGTCAAGTGATAACCCGTCTCGTATGGTAAAGCTGTAGGACTTGAACTTACAACTGGAGGGAGACATGGGTGCATCACTTACCACTGTCCTACTTGATTTCTTTGTTTTATAATGTAGTATTTTAAATAGTCCGAAAGATAAATTAGAATGTTTTTTGAAACCCTATATGATTATGATAAATAGATATTTTTTTAGTTCTATTTTATTTTGGACTGAAAGATGATTTTTTTTAGAAATTAGTAAAAATATAAAAATCTTTTTTTTAAGTATTCTATTTTTCATATTCTATGAAAAAAAATTATTCTTAAACTTCAGGGAAAAGAACGTTAAACTAAAATTTTGTTATTTTAATACCTTAATATTTTTAACAGATGTTATTGTAAATTATCAAAGATTTATGGATTTGAGGACCTCAATCATCCATTTGTTGTTCACTTCTTTGAGACTGATGAACTCAATCACTCCCTATAAATATTTACGGTTTCCTCTAATTAGGTGTATATAATTGCCACCAATGTTCTTTTATTTGAGATCATAACTTAGTGGTGACTTTTTTCATTTCTCATTCCCTCTTGTTAAGACTAAATTTTATTAACCCTATTTCCAATGTGGGTTATCCACAAAGTTATTTTCTATTTTACATGTTTTATTTTCGAAAAACATTTTCAAATTGTGAGGACGCAATATTTTGATGGAGGGGAGAATGTAACATACCATGTAAATAAAGGATATGATATTTTCATATTTATTAATATTCTTGAATTAAATATTAATTTTACTTTAAAGGGTTTTCTATTTCTGATAACATACTCAACATGCAACAATGAATTTCACTGAAATCTTCTATTGCACACAACGATGAGTTATATCGAAAAATGAAATAATAATTGTAGCTAAGGCCTATATGTTGTATTTAAGGGAATGAATAGAACTAACTAAAATAATATTATAAATGATTTTTAAATGGCTTTAAATTTATCCAATAAATTTTAGAGGCATAAAATAAGAATGAATCTAATTTTAAGCATGAAATACTCTTATATTCTTTAAAAGGTCATTTTGTAGCCTTTTGATGGATAAAAATTTTTATATCTTATTTATGCCACTTTTATATGTTCTATTAGTCAAAATAAAATTCTTCTTTAGCATTGGGACATCAAAATTTACATTCTAAAAATTGTTTGTATTTTTATGATAATTTTCATTTTTTTAATGAAAAGTGAAAAATACCGCATTTTTTATCCAAGATGCATTTTCATCATAATTAATAATATAGTTAGATTATTATTTTAATTAGTTTTAATGTGTTATTGGAGTATATTTTTACCATTTAATCCAGTCTTGGTAATCAGACGTAATTTTACATTTAAATTGGATATAAACAAAGTTCAATCTCTCGATAGTTTTTGTTTTGTAAAAACAAACTTTCTGGTTTCGACAACGGTAATTATTTTTAAATTAATTAATAAAACGTCTATGTTTGAAATTTTGTAAAATAGTATTCATTTTTGATTTTGGAATATCAATATTAACTTAGAGTGAATTTTTGGTATTTTATTAAAAACTTTTAAATTTTGATTAATAGTGAAAAGCACTGTGTTAGTGTTCAAAGTCGACTTTTAATTTTAAAAATTATTGTTAAATTTATATTTCTTTTAAAGAAAAAATTGATAAATACAACCTATATTAATAAAATTTAGTTCATTGGAGTCATTTTATAATAAGAATAGATATATTAAATTTTATTAAACATTTTAACGTCCTTTACCCACTTTTTAGGCACATTTGCAAATTTACATAAAATGTAATTTTTCTACTTCTGTGAATTGAATTGTAAAAATACTACACACACAGTTGAATTAATTAAATAAAATGTGGTTCAATGGGACAAAAATAATTTTTAGTGAATATTATGTTATGAATTTTATTTACTACCGTTAAAAGTAATTAGGGTAATTAAAGATAAAAATAATATTAAAATTACCCCGATAGATGTCCTAAATCAATTTTATTTGTGTATTTCAATAAAAATAAACAGTAGGACAAAATTCAGTTTCTTTTTGATCAATTTGGATTAGATTAGGACACTTATTATATTGTATTTAATAGAGTATTAAAAGTGTTAAATTCAAATTTTATTAACTAAATCATTTTTAATATGCAGTAATATATAAGATAAACTAGACTATAAATATAAATTATAAATATAAAAATATTTCATATGTCATGGTATATTATTTATAATTTTTAGACATTATATAATTTAATTCATTCATGACACAATGATGATGAATTATTTTCTTCATCAATGAAGGTATCAAATAAATGTCATTTTAAATATTAAAATAAATGTGATCTGAATCATTCGACACCATACATTAATTTTTTATATGAATATGAAATGTTATTGTAGATTAAAAAAAATTCCAATGTAATCATGTACTGTTGACGTTCAAAAAAACCAAATACTAAATAGTGTCAAAATTGACATAAATTAGTTCTTAAAACAAATACTATAATATTAAATGATATAATATTACTAAAAATATAAGGATCATTTAGAGGACACATATAATGATAGATATGTCATTAATGAACCACATTATGTTTTATTGGCATTATATAGTATGTTTATTAAACATTTATAATAACAAGACAGAAAGATATGGTAAAAGTAAAACTCTTAAAGTAATTGATAAATCTAAAAGATAAGGATAATATGGTGACCTAAACATGTATAAAACAAATTAGTTGAGAGGATTTAGACCCATTACCACCTTACCCTCTAAAAAAATCTATTTGGAGGAATTATAAAGAAAAAATGATTTTATAATAATTTAATATTTCAATATTTTTTAAATGTGACCCTCACTGCACTTATAAAAGGGTACTGCCCCTTCTATTAATTTCACAGATCCAATGCCATTTAGATCAGAAAAACCCTTCCCAAATCCCCTCCTGACTTCCCTCAATTCAACATAGATTCCGTACCTTGAGCAGAAATCCGACATAATGATCCCTATTGTTCATATCAAAAAGAAACTCCCAAAGAAGAGGTAATTATTTTATCACCTCTTTCGAAGTTCTTTTCTTATTCAAGATTATATTTCTTTCTTATTTACATACCAAAATAATAACTCAAGTACAAAATAAATACTGTTATGTTATTATAAACATGGTAAAACAATACTCATTATTATATCCATATTACAAATGATAATTTCACCATGTGTACGTACATACGGCTTACCATCTCCACATTGTGGTGTAATTTTTTATTCATCACCTTGTTATTTGGATAGATATAATGATGAGTAATATTTATATAAATAATGAAAATAACATTCTAATTTCATTTTAAAATTAATATAGCATCAAATTCCACATATTTTAATCATTAAAGAAAATTATTTCGTCACTCTTGTGTACGTATGACTTACCGTCTCCACGACGCAATGAGATTCATTTCCAAGTTCACCATTCAACGATGATTATAAATATACATATTATTAATAATTATGTAATATATGACATAATAATTCATCTGGAAATTTATATGTGGGTGTTTATTTACATTTATCTCACTCACTTACTTCCATTCAATATGGTATGAAAACAAAAAGAATGTTTATGTGTACATATGACCAACCGTCTCCATAAACAATGGTTTCCATTTCATATATCTATATATTATACATATTTATTTTCTAAATATATGGGATATATAAATAATTTTTGATATTCTCAAAGCAATTAAATAATGATACAAGTGATACGATCAAGAATAACAATTTAAAACCCTTACGATAAAGAAAGTGATTATTAGACGAAATGTTACATTAACAATGAAATAATTATAAAATATTTAGTATAAAGTCATAAATCAGTCATGTATGATAACCTAAATATTAATATGGTTATTGAATAATTTAATAACATACTATAGTCATTTTATAAAAGGATAAACGTACTGTCGAATAAACGAATGTGCAAGGTAAGGTTTATTTCTTAAATCTCATTATTATCCGAGATTGTTTATGTGTAAGTAATTTCTGGGAAAAATTTATTATCCATGATCATGTTCTATAGAATAATTTTTCAAAATTATTCTTTTATGTAACTCTTTAACTAAAAAATAATTTTAAATATTTTAAATATTTATTCTTATAAATATTTCAAATTAATGTCCATGTTTTCAATATGGTATTAAGGATTTATTTATTTAAACAAAAATATTTTAAAATGTTAATTCCATTAGAAAGATTCAATGTGGTATGAGTCAATATGATCAAAAAATATCATTGAAATGTCATCATAGATATATTGTGCAACTTTTAAATGATTTCATGAAAAAAGGGGTATTTCACTCAAGGAGTTTTAGAGATAATTTTCAACTATATCATCATCTTTTATTGAATGTTATTCTTGATTGAGGTTGATATATGATAATAAAATATTCCATATTGTTTGAATGAGTTATGATATGTTTTGCTATGGATGGTCTATTTTTACACCATTCATGCTTTATGGCTAATGTATTAACATTTCATATGCTAATTTTAATATGAATGATTATGTTATGGTTCAACAATTTTTTTGAGGAATGCATTAGACTTAGTATGTGACAGGTGGAGCCCGCTATAGCTCCTTGATGCGTCGTTAAAACTAATTAGACAAACTAGTTTCTTCGAAGAAGGCCTTAGAAAAAAAATTATTTGTAGATATGGCACGAGTCCTTGACAATGCGGTAATGATTTCTGGAATTATGCATTCCATAATTATGAAATTAGATTTTACATGTGATTATTTGACTAGTAGAATATCCATATTCATGATTATATGGTAATGTATGATTTATTTTTCCAATATTATGTTCAGTTTTATGTTTAAAAAAGATGTGGTTTTTATTACACATCTTGCCTTAAATGTTTATAGCTTAAACTAAATTACTTACCCTTACTGAGCATCTGAGCTTACCCCTTTCTTTTGTTTTATTTTCCCAGAATTTTCAAGAAGTGTATTATGATTGATGTTGACGGTTAATCTTAATGTAATAGTGGTGTTCTCAAAGATCTGTCTTTTTTGTATTTAATGTCTGAAATTGGAATGTGAAATTCATGTATATAATCTATTTCCAAGGATGTTAAATTGTTCAGTCCTCCGGGACCTGATTCCTTGTAATCATGTCAATGTATTAAAATAATGCACCAAGTATGGGTAACTAGGGTTGGGGCGTTATTTTTGGTATCAGAATAATTTTAGTACAAACCTTGGAAACTAAATTTAGAAAAACCTTGATTTGAGAGTATTAACCTAAGATATACTTTGAGGATTAGTATAGAATAACATCCTAGAATATTGGTAGTGTAGATATTTGTGTATTTTCCAAAAAATACATCCATGTCATGATATGATCAGGTAGATGCAGCTCTGGCACAGATGTACCTAGGATAGAATACTCCAACAAGGAGTTTTGACCTTAACCTGGGGTATCTTGGAACACGACAACGGGCCTTTATTCACTCTTTGTTACGACACTCTATGGGGGATATTCATAAGATAATTCACATTTTTTCTATAAGCCATTATGATGGGTTTAATAGTAAATACTTCCACAATGAAATTTTTTAGGATTATAGATTATATGAATAATATTTTCAATTTATGTAGATATTTTACATGGTTAGTATTATGAATTTTGATTCATAAGCTTCCATAGTGAATTACATTGTTTTGAAATGGTGCCCCATAGAAGTAATGAGAACTAGAACAATATGCATCATCCAAAGAGTAAGAATTATCATATCATTCATGATACTTTTTACCTTTTCAAGGTAAATAGTCTCTCATGGATTCTCATCATATGAAGAAATAGTATCATGTATTAATAAGATATGTAAATAATTACTTGAGTCTTATGGCCTTGAAAGTATGAATGTGATGAAAAGGATTGTAGAGAAAACGATTGATAAATGGAAGAGGGGAAGAAAGATTTTTCCATGTGTGATAATTGTGGAAAGAATCATCATTTTAAATGTTTGAAGGAAATTGGAGTTTGTTATAAGTGTGAAGAAAGAGGACACCAAGTACCTGATTACAAGGGTAAGAAAAAGGTTTCAAATGTATAATGCTTCATCTGCAAGTGTTGGGACACTATGCGAATCCATAACCAAATCATCTGAGTATACCCCAAATGATGCTATTGGATGATAAACAAATAATGATACTTCAACAGATTGAGAAAAATATTTAGTTCTCTTATTTTGTTATTAAATAATTATGTCATTTTAGTATTGTATTACTAATGTACATTTTATAATAATGATAGAGTAAATAAGGATTAAAATGTAATACTATTTCATTGAGGATTTGAGATTGTATGGTACAAAGAGAAGTGACTCAATAGAAAGTTATTCTTTTTGGAAAATACATGAATGAGGGATATATAATCCTAAATATGGTCCTGATAATAATGTAGTGATTTTAGAATAAGATATTATTGATTCTGATAAAATATATAGGATAATGTTTACTAAATTGAAACTGAATAATGATTTATATATTTCATCATTGTTGGAGTTTACAACAATATTGGATATAAGGTGTATATCCATTATTTTATAAGGAACAATGGAGAGTGAATGTAATCAACAAGGTTTTATGGTAATTCAGGGTGTTATCATGTTTTAAGAGAATACATGATGAAGGTATTCACAGGTTATTATGTGGAAAAAAGTGATCTTCATTATATTTACCTTCCTTATAAATTTTGGACTGGGATTTTGGACAAAAGTAATTTGGATAATTATAAAGGTTGGAATAGATTAAGTTGGAAATTGGATACTATTGTATAAAGTTGAAAAATTTCTTAATAGTATGTTTGGAATATTATAAAAATAATACCCTATAGTTCGGGTGACAACCCATCACGTACGGAAAGGCCACGAGACATGAACCAGCAACTGAAGGGCGACAAGGTTGCATCACCTACCACTTGCATACCTGATGTCCTGGTTTTTATTATGTAGTTTTTTAAATGGTCTGATAGATAAATTATATTTTTTTGGAACCCTATATTATTAGAATAAATATAATATTTTTTAGTTCTATTATATTAAGGAGTGAAAGATGAGTTTTTCGTAGAAATTAGTTAACAGATTGAACATTACTTTTCAATTATTCTATTTTTCATATTCTATGAATAAATTAATTCTTAAACATTAGGGAAATTATCTTTAATAAAATTGTTTTACATTAATACATTATGTTTTATTGATCCGATGATATTTTAAATCGTCATAGATTTATGGCTTTGGGGCCCTCAATCTCCCATTTATTGTTCAGTTATTTATGATTAATGACCTAAATCTCTCCCTAAAATTATTTACATTTTCCCTCTAATTATGTACCTCTAATTTCCACCGATGTTCCTATATTTGAGATAATAATTTGGTGGTGACTTTTTAAATTCTGTTTCCCTCTTATTAAGACAAAATTTTATTAACCCTATTTCCTATGTAGGTTTTTTAGAATGGTATTTTCTATTTTAAACCTTTTATTTTCAAAGATCAATTTCAAATTGAAAGATCACAATTGATTGAAGGAGGGGAGAGTGTAAAATCTGATAAAATAAAGGATATGATATTTTCATATTTACTAATATTCTTGAATTAAATATTAATTTTAAATTAAATGGTGTTCTATTTCTGATAGCATACTCAACATGAAACAATATATTTCTCCAAAATCATACATAGCACACAATGTTGAGTTACACCAAAAATTAATATAATAATGGTATCAAACGCGTAGTCATTATATTGGTTGAAATTAATAGAAAAAAACTAAAATATTATTATAAATCAATTTTTAATGACTTTAGATTTATCCAATAAATTTTTGATGCTTAAAATAAGAATTAATTTAATTTTAAGCAGGAAATAATATAATATTTTTTAAGAGCTCGTTTTACTGCCTTTTGATGGTGAACCCATTTTAAATCTAGTTTTTTTCAGTTTTATATGTTATATTTAAAAAAATAAAATTATTCTTTTTCATTTGGACAACAAAATTTACTTTGGGTAAAATGTTTGTATTTTCCTGATATATATCATTTTTAATGAATTGTGAAAAATACTGCATTTTAATTCCAAATGTCATTTTCATCTAATTTAATAATATAGATAGATTTTTATTTTATTTTTTTAATATTGAGTTGGATGATATTATTAAAATTTAATCTAATTTTGGTCATTGGATATTATTTCACATTTCTATTGGACATAAAAAAGGTCAATCTTTTGATAGTTTTTGATTCGTAAAAACACACTCTCTGGTTTCGACAATGGGAATTAATTTTAAATTTAATAATGCAACTTATAGGTTTTTAATATAGTAAACTAGGCCACAATTTTTGAATTCCGAATATCAAAATTATTTTAGGTTTAATTTTTGGTATTTTTATGAAAACATTGAATTTTTGGTGAATAGTGAAAAATGCAACGTTATTGTTTAAAACGAAATTTTTATTTAAATAATTATTTATTAATTTATAATTATTTTAATGTAAAAATAGGTAAATAATAACTATATTACTACAATTTATTTTGTTGTAGTCATTTTATAATAAGATTCGATATATAAAATTTCATTGAACCTTTTAACATCATTTACCCACCCTCTAGGCACATTTTCAAATTTACATAAAACATAAATTTACCGCTTCTGTGAATTGAATTTCAAAAATCCGACACAAATGTTTGAAATTAGTAAGTAAAATGTGTTTGAATAGGATGAATATAATTTTGGGTGAATAGTAATAGTTGAATTTTATTTGCCGCGGTTAAAATTAAATAGGGTAATAAAAGTTAAAAATAATATTAAAATTACCCTAACCCGTGTCATAATTTTATTGGATTGGTGTATTTAGACAAAAATAATCCTTAATATAAAATTAATATTCTTTTTTATTCATTTGGGTTAGATTAGGCCATTTATTATATTTCATTTAAAGGAGTGTTAAAAGTGTTACATTCAAATTTTATTAACTAAATAATTTTAATATTAGTTTATAGATTAGATAAATTAGACTATAAATATTCATTAGAAAACTATGAATATTTACTACATCATGTAATATTATTTATAATTTTTAGACATTATATAATTAAATTTATTCACGACACAATGATGATGTAGTATTTTCTTTATTAATGATGGAATCCAATAAATTATATTATAAATATTAAAATAAATATTATCTATAACTTTTAATTCCATCCACAAAATTTTTTAGGGGAATATGACATGATAGGGTTGATCCAATGTATTTTTCTATCTAATAATGTTTTATTGACTTTAAAAAACCCAATTACTAAATATTGTAAAATTCATATTAAAGAGTTTTTATAACAAATATTATAATATTAAATGATTAAATATTCCTAAAAATATAAGGTTATGAAAAAGGACTCACATAATGATAGATACGTCATTAATGAACCACATGGGGTTCAATGAGAATTATATTGTATGTTTATTGACCATGTGTTATAATATTACAAGAAGACATGGTAAAAGTGAAACTATTTAACTAATGGTTAAATCTAAAAGATAAGGTTAATATGGTGACCTAAAATTGTATAAAACATATTAATTTAGAGGAATTAGTCCCATAAAAACATTATCCTCTAAATAAATTCATTTGGAGCCATTAGAAACTGGATGTTATTTTATAATAAAATAATATTTCAAACATTTCGAAAAGTGACCTTCACCACTGTTATAAAAGGGTATTACCCCTTCTCTTAATTTCAAACCTCCAATGCCATTTGGCTATGCCAAACCCTGCCCAAATATCCTATAAACATCAATCTCTTCCTCCTTGAGGCCTTCCCTTCTGTACAGAGCCAACCTATGGGGACCTTTTGTTCAAATCAAAAAAGTGACACCCAAAGAAGAGGTAATTACTTTATCACCTCTTTTAATGTTATTTTCTTCTTCCACATTCACATTATTTGTTATTTACATAAAAAATAATTAATCCAGTATGTTATACATACTGTGATGTTATCATAAATTTGGTATAATCATAATCATTATTATATCCATCCTGTGAATGATAATGTCACCATGTGTGCGTACATACGGCTTACCATCTCCACGTCATGGTGTAATTTACTAATCAACACAAAGTTATTTGGATTTATATAATGATGAGTAATATGTATATAAATAATGAAAATAAAATTCTAATATCTATTTAATATTAATATAACATCAAATTACAACCCTTTTAATCATTATGGAATTGATATCTTCACTCGTGTATACATATGACTTAATGTCTCCACAACTTGAGGAGATTTATTTCTAAGTTTACAATTCAATGATGATTATAAAAATACATATTCGTAATAAGTATGTTATATATGACATATTAATTATACTGGAAATATATATATATAGATATACACATTTATCTCATTCACTTACTTCCATTCAATATGATATGAAAACGGAAACAAAATTTATGCGTGTGTATGGCATAACATCTCCATAAACGGTGGTTTCCATTTCATATATCTATAAATTATACTTATTTATATTCTGAATATGTATTAAATATAAATATTTTTTATATTTTGGTGTCAATTAAATCCTGATACAGGTGATACGATGATGAATAACTAGTTACTATACTTACGATAAAAAAAGTGATTATTATATGAAATGTTACATTAGCATGGAAATATAAATTAAATATGTTGTATAAAATTATACATGAATAATGTATGATATCATCAATATTAATATAGTCCTGGTATAATTTAATAACAATCAATGGTCATTGTATAGGAGGTTAAACGTACCCTCGACCAAAGGAATGTGCCAGGTAAGGGTTAATTCCCCAATCTCATTATTATCCGAGATTGTTTATGTTTAAGAATTCTTTAGAAAATATTTATTATCAACATCAATGTTTCATAAAATATGTTTTCAAAGTTAGTCTTTTAAGGTAATATTTAACTAAAACATCATTTTAAATGTATTAAATATTTATTCTTATAAATATTTCTCATTAATGTCCATGTTTTCAAAATGTTTTTAAAAATTTATCTATAAAGAAAATGAATATTTTAAAATATCAATTCCATTAAAATGCTTCGAAGTGGTATGTGATTATTTGATTCAGAACTATATTTTAAATTTCAACCTTTATAAATTGTGCGACTTTTAAATGATTTCACAAAAAAAGTTGTTTTCACTCAAAGAGTTTTACTGATCATTTTAAACTATATAATCATCTTTTATTGGATATTATTTATGATTGAGGTTGATTTATTAAAATTTAATATCTCATATTGTATTGAATTAGTTATGATCTATTTTACTATGGATGTGCTATTTTTATATCATTCATAGTTCAGCGCTAAATTATTGACATTTTTTATAATTGTTATAATATGAATTTATTTGTCATATTTTAATAATTTCATACAAGGAATGAAATGGAATTATTAAGTGACAGGTGGAGCCTGTTATATCATCTCGATACATCAGTAGGTATCATGAGATAAACAACTGTCTTGGCACATGGACCTGATAAAAAAATTATTTGTATTCTTGGCACAAGGCCTTCACTATGTGGCAATGATATCCAGTGTTAGGAATTTCCTCATTATGAAATTAGTTATTCAATGTGATTATTTATCTAGTAGAATTTCAATGTGCATGTTTATATGGTAATGTTTGATTTAATTTTTTCATATTTGTTCAATTTTAGGTTTCAAAAGGTTGTTGTTTTTATTATACATTATTCTTTAAAATTTTCTCGCTTCCGCTAAATTATTTACCCTTACCAAGCATCTGATCTCACCCCTTTCATATGTTATATATTCACAGGATTTCCAAGAACTGTAATATGATGTATATACAGGGTTTAGCTAAATAGAATACTAGGCTTCTTAATGAACTATTTATGTTTAATTTTATGTTTGAAATTGTAATGCGAAATTCATGTATGTAATCTATTTCCAATACTGATAAACTATTCATTACATCGGTACGTGATTCCTTGTAATCATGCTAATGTATTAAAATAATGCACCTACTCTAGGTGACTAGGGTCAGGGCGTTACAATCATAACTTAGTTTTTACCCATAATAATATATTTACCCATTAAAAAGATAATAATTGTTACAATATATAATATTTTATTATAAAAAATAAAAAACACTATTTACCATATTTGATAATATTGATTAAAAATAATAAATCCATTATATCAAATTGATGTTCTTGGTTTTTTGGAATATAATTATAAAATAGTATTTCGAAACCCGATAGAAACTATTTTATTTAAAAAGTGTTCAGTATAAAAAAAAGTTTTCTTGTTTTCCCATTAATATGAAATAAATTGAAATTTTTATTAAAATAGATCATAGAATATATAGGTTAAAATTTTAATAAAAATCATTAATCTATAGGAATTAACTTCATTTAAAATGAAAATATATATTCTCTTCATAAAAATATCTTTCATGAAAAATATTCATTTTTATATCAAATGGTTTTTATTTTCATTTTCAAATAACAGATAAAAATTGATATTTTTTTATATGTGTGAAAATGTATGTTTTTTTTGAATTTTCAAAGACCTATTTATATCTAATGGTCCAATAGCATGGTGAATCCTATAAAATTAAATGATTTTCATTTAACTGTATTTCATGGTTTTTTGAAACGTGGTATTACATCTATCACAATATATCAATGAAGCTTAATTTACTTGAAAAAATATTTTATGAGATCATGGGGTGTCACAAATAAGAAATAATATTTATAGTGGGACAAAAAATATATATTTTCTAGATTATATATCTTTGTACTTGTTATATTGTATTATTGATGATAATAGATAGATATATAAGGGTTTTTTTAAACTGTTACGCACATTAAAATATAAATGAAGAAAACCCCATTAATTTTGTCAACATACTCCTCAACATGTCTAATTTCAATAATGAATTTTTTATTGTAGAAAATCACATTATTATTTATTAAAAATTCAATTATATTATATTATATTTTCCATTAGAAATAGTTGTAGAAAATACATTAATGATGTGGTAAGGTTACGTGGAGTTAAAGATTCTACTGTATTTTTTTAGGTTCCACGGTTTACCTTGTGTAACACCACCGATCTGGAACTCTCTCACAATTCCAAAAAAGAAAAGATATAAGGAATCAAGAATACCTATCCATATTCCAGAGGTGTATGACTAGAATCAGGGGGGTCCTATAAGTACCATGGAGAGAGTATACCTGAATTGAAAATTAATTCCTCACTCAAAAATTACATTGGAGGAAAAATTGTGAAACCAAACATGTCGAAAATTAAGGATTTAACCACAAAAAGAAACCACAAAATCATTAAATACAATACTAAGAATATTAGAACCAACCACCCTATAATGCCCCAAATTAAGTTTTTTACCCTTCATATCTAGGTCATCCTTGAAAACCCAGTAACTTATAAAATAATATATTTTCATTCCAGAATTAAATAGTCAAATTTATTGAAAAACTATAATGAAACAAGTTGTAATTACCTTAATTTTGGAATTTATACTTATGGATTGGTAAAATTACATTATAAATAGTAAAACGGATTATAAAATATTATCCACACAAAATAATATAAAACTAAAATTATTGTATTTTAAAATGGCAAATATGATATATTTATATCATGTAATAGTTAAATAATTTTTTGTGAAATGATAAATTATCTGTTAGTATTTCTGTAAATAAAAAATATTTAGTTAAAATTTCATAATTAATATAATTATTTAATAGAAAATTTATTTCAATAATATGTATTTATAAATTCCTATTTTAATTTCTTATGATTATAAGTTAATTTTAGGAGGCCTCGATTAATTTTTCTTGGTGTTATTAAATATGATATACATTAAAAATTGACATTTTTCAAATATATTTTGATTATAATAAAAAATTAAATTTCTCATATTTAGATAATTATTTTCAAAAATTATATTTCAATTTTCAATTCTACATGTCAAAAATAAATTGGGTGATTAATGAGGGTATATTTTTAAAATGCGTGATTTTCAAGTGAATAGTGAAATATAGTAATTTACAGTATATTTCATATATATGAATTATTGATTCATAGATGATTTAAGGATTATGTTAGGCCAAAATCTCACTTTATCCTACATTTCATTATTATATTTATTGATAATTGTAAAACTATTAATTATCAATAGCCAAAATACTAAACTAATGAATATAAAAATGAAAAAACACCCATATCATCTTCTATAAATGTAACCAATCCCCACCTCATATCGTTAAATTTAAAAGCATTATAGCTTGTTTAATTTCTTCCCATTTCATATAATTACCCTATCCCCCACATCCATGACCTTATGGTCTAACCAAAAGAGAAAACCAGGGGCCATAAAGAGGTTTTCATGGATAAGAATTCAAGAGTAAAATCCTTTTTCATTTTCATTTATTTTATTTTAAATTCATTTTATTTTCATATACTCTCTTTACCCCTATCCATGTATAATAGATACTATATAATCAGATATATACTATTATTTTATCATGTTTATGGAAAAATTAATCATTAAAATTTATTCTCCTATGCCTTTTATTCTATAAATGAAAACAGTATCTCTAATGTGTTGATTTACCACCATCATGTATGATACACATTAATTTTTCATTATTGATATAAATTATGGTAATATAATCATTAATATGGTATAATAAAATTGAATTATAAATATTATAAATTATTTAATATTCTGAAACCAATATATAGGAATGATATTGATAGAAATCATAGGACAACTGGTTTCTAGTATGTTACACTTACTTAATGTTATTTATTGTCATAATGTATAAGGGTGACGGTTGGGAGAGTTGGGAGATATTTGGAGGTGTTTTTTGGGTAACATGGAATTCGAATGAGATTAACACAGTTTTTTTATAAGTGTAGACAGAAAATGCATTGTAGGATCTTTTGAGGTAATGTCTCATACACGGTTAGAGATCAGTATGGGATATCGTTCAAGGAGTCCATGTTAGGGACTATCTAGGCTGTAGCTAACACATGTTTAGTGCATGATTTTTCGAACCATGTAAAGTAATCATGCATGCACTTAAGTGAGATCCTAAAAAATGGATCTCAAAGCCATTTCCCTCTAGGATTATCATTTTTCCTCCAAAGAGTCCATAACTTGTGAATTTTCTTCTCTTTAGGTCGTAGAAGGTTCTCCCATTGATCCAGATTTCATTTGAATTCTTCCCTTAGAGAATCGAAGACAGATTCTTGATGAATGTGATCGTTCTTGATCATTTCCTTATATCTACTATGATATAATTCTCCTCTTCTTTTAGTTTTTTATATATACACACATTATGCATATATCATGGTTAATGGAGGTCAAATATGATGAGATTTGGTCTCAGTCTTGTTTGGAGAAGAGAACTAAGGGGTGTTCCTAGAGAATCAACCTGGTATTCTATTGTGTTCTCCATTCCTTGTCGTTTTCATCAAAACATGTGAGCTAGGTGTCTTCTTTCTCAACTCCACATTGTAGAAATGATTGGAATACTTTCAAATTTCTTTTCTGGTGTTGAATTTATTGTGATTTCATTGTTGGAATCTAGTCAGAAACCATCATGAGTGATGGTTCTGAAATATGAAAAATTGAGGATTATGGATAAGTTTTTAGGTTCATTATTTTAAAATATGGAATTTAAAAGGCATATTTTACTGGATTTTTGTAACTTGTTTGGGATTAGTTGTTTCCAAAAAACAGGTAATGTTTAATAGAAATTAAATGTCACACTGAAATTGGTTGTGTGTTGGTTTTTAATAAAAGTTCAGTTTTATTGAAAAGTTTTATTGTGGAAATGGATGTTTCGGCATAAATGGTCTTGGTGTGAGTTCATGGTAAATGGGCCCTTAGTAAGGGATTAGTACCATTGGGAATCAAGGGTAGTGACCTTTTATTGGGGCATCTATCTTTGTGAAAAAATGTAATTGGAAGAGAAACTTCTTATGAGTTTGGAACTGTCAAACGAAGGATGCATTTTTGAGTGTGTTGTGAACTATATAAATGGGTTTTCTAAATGATAATAATAATTTTTGTTTATTATTTGATTATTTATTTTTATGGAAAAATAACATGCTAGAAATTGGATTCGTTCATTTTTATTTTCACGTGGTTGTAAATGGTTTTTTCAACTTCTTTATATTTGGATATAAACTGTTTCAGAAAATTTCATTAGATATGCTATTTTATATAAATGTGCCCAAATTTTCTATCCTATTAGAATGAGTAGTAAGTCATTTGGGAAAACCTACTAAGTTATATACTCACCCCTTCTTTGGAACTTTGGCGATTTTTCAGATTTCATCTTATGGGACAGGGGAAAAGGTAATGTTTCCCACATTTTTAGCACTACCTAGTGATTTGGGGATATTCAAAGATGTTGGAGCTTAGAGCTTGTAGAGCATGAAGTCGTGTAGTCATTTTATATTCTTATTTCATTAATCCAATATGTACTTTGATACTTGGTTATTTTTATGTTTTTCTATAATTGGATGTGGTTTTCAGATACATAATGTTGTTGATTTTTCTTTCTTTGTTCATTCATCATATATTTAATAGTTTGTTGGATTATTGGCTTATTTCGTAAATGGTTAATCATCCCCCACATGTATTTTAAACCATTTGAAATTTATTTCTAGCATTTTGTGCCCTGGTGATGTTGGTTATGCCCTAGTAATGACTCTTTTTACTCTCATGCCAATGAGAATAGGCAGGTCATTTAAAATGGTATAGGTATCGTCCTTACCATGTGGTACAAATCATCAGTGTTCTTTGTTAGGGAGTTGGAATTAAATCTCATCTATTCCTTGGGATTGAATCTTAGATATGAGTAGGATTGTTTGAACTTGAAATTTATAGCATAAAAGGACGTATCTAACCCATTTATGTTGAACATCAGGTTACCAGGGTGTTGGGTACATATGTTTTTTTGTATATACTTGTAGAATGTTATAAATCTCAGTGTCATGGGTTTGACCAATGATATTAGGATAAAATACATTATAGAAAAATGATTTCACAATAAAATTTTATATCTCATTGTGAGGAAGGATTTATGATTTTTAGCAACGATGTAAATTATTGGAAAATATATAATTTGTTTTCAAAAGAATGATTTTGAAAAGAGGATACATGGTGTATTTCAAAATGGTTAGATTTTAGAAAAATAGATGATTTAAAAAAGTGGTTGAACATTGAAAAATGTATTTTTGAAAAACAATGTTGTGAAATTTTATTTGGTAGAATTCGAAATGATAATCCATCAGTTTCTAGAGATTTTAATTGTGGGAGTATGTTATTGGGTTAGAAAATGGCACCTGGTAGGAGTTGTTGAAACCAACCCAAAGAAGCTATAGATAATGTGGTTTCACCTGAACCACATGGTAACTAAGAGCTGCTTCAGTGTATTGTACATGATATTAATGATATGGATATAGGGAACCAAAATAATGATCTCTGGCATGTGGATCATACCATCCAATTCATGAAGAAAAATCCACCAAACATCTAGGGTGATGCTGAACCTGAGAAGCTAGAGGTGTTGCTAAGTTGTATGAATTGTATCATCAATTTCATTAGCACACCATCAGATCTCACGGTTAATCTATATACGTATATGCTCAAGGATCTTGCATGCTAGTGATGGGATTTAGTTGTATATGCTAAATTGGATCAAGGCCTTACATGAGAGGATTTTGAGGAATTTTTCAACAAACAATTATATCCTCATATCTTCGTGATCCAGAAAACAATGGACTTCTTCCACCAGAAACAAGAGAGCCTCTCTATCACAAAGTACACAACTAAATTCATGAATTTAGTTCATTTGGCACCATAGGTTGTGGAAGTGCATCTTTATGCACACTCATCATTGAATCAGGGTGAAGGCATGAGATTTGACGAAGATTGTAGTGATCTTTATGATGGATTTTATAGATATGGTGAACAGAGTGAAAGTGTTTTAATGTGATATCTCGAGATCGATAGGAGGAGGAATTATGAAACATAAATTGAATTGTGGGAATTCTAAATCTGGAAGTATGTGAATATGGACACCTATTTCCAATGTGTAATTGGACATCAGAATCTAGAGACTGGATCAGTGAACCTTTATCTATGACCCCAGAGATAATCCGGTTGCTTTCAATGTGGTTCATTTCATGACATAAAGAAATATTGTCTGACACAACCTATAACATTCCCTAACTGCAAGCAAATTGGGCACCTTCAGCGATATTGTCAATGTTCTCAATGGTTAGGTGCTCGATACACATCTCAGGAATCACAAGAATCATATGCACCAACAGGACGATGACATCAGAATCTGTCTCATAAATTGAGAAGAGTTATCCATGGCGATTCTTGAAATATCATGACTCCTCATCTAGGGAAATATCAGAAAGGAAATAAGGAGAACAATACCGTGATGAAGAAATTATATGGAGATGAGCATATGATTATTGATGACCAGTATGGACCATCTATGGTGAGAGCTATATTTATTTTGAATTCTACACATGTTAATGTGCTCTTCAATATTAGTGTGTGGAATTATTTTATTGCTTATATATTTTTTTGACATTCTATGTTTAAAGTTAGAAATGATACCTTCAATCATAAATCTATAAACACCTCATTGTGAAAAATAATTGAAAACCATTGTGTGTAGATCATATGCTATAACTATTGATGGAGATGAATTGACATGGGATATCTCGATGTTGGACATGAATGTTTTTAATGTAATCCTAGGAATGCATTGGTTGACATTGTTTAAGGCTCACATCGACTATTATAGTAGAATGGATAGTTTCACCACAAAGGAATACATCGAGCAACTCTTCAGAGGAGAGAGAGTTGTTATGAAAGGGGAAAAGAGCATGTTGTCACCAATGGTGGGAATGATCTCTTATAAGTTGGTAGTGTTGACTTTGGAATCAATGGAAAAAATCGAGGAAAATAATTTTCTAGCAGTTGTTGATCAATTTCCTGTTTTTTCCCTTGAACTTCTCAAAATTACCACCTCTATGGGAAGTAGAGTTTACGATTGATCTCCTTCTAGGGAACAGTTCTATTTTCCTTCTGTATTATATGACGGAACCAACTGTGTAAATGTAATTGAATGTGAAGTAATATGGTCTAGAATGAAAGGGTTACATTCGGTCAAGTACATCTCTATGGTCAGCACCAGTTTTGTTCGTGAAAAAAGTAGATTGAAATTTTTTGTTTAGTGTTGATTATCATAAGCTTAACCATGTTACAATAAATAAAAGATATCCACATCCATGAATTGATGATCTGTTTGATAAAATAAGTGGAGCTTAATTGTTTTCAAAAATTGGTTAGATATCTGGATATCACCAATTGTGAATTTAGAAGGAAGATATTTAGAAGATAGCTTTCAAAAGATGATATGTCCATTATGAATATGTTGGTTTGTATTTAGGTCTATTGAATGCACCAATAGTCCTCATGGAATTGATGACTTAGATATTGCAATGATATCTAGATTATTTTTTTGAAGTATTTTTGGAAGACGTCTTGGTGTAGTTAATGAAAATGTATGACAATTAAGAGCATTTGAAAATAGTGTCACAAATCATGAGAGATCACTGTTTGTATTCCGAAATACTGAAGTGTGATTTTTGGATTCAGGAAATATGTTTTCATGGCCATGTCATTTCTAAAAAAGTTGTTTATGTTGATATCAAAAATATAGGAGATGTTATCTCATGGAAACCATGGGAGAATGTCATTGAGATATGATGTTTTATTGGTATATCTATTTAATAATGCTACACTGTGAGTAATTTCTCATAAATATATTCTCTAATGAAAGCTCTGAAAAAAAAATGATTCGTTATTTTAATGAACTGAGGAGTGCCAAAAGTATTTCCAGAAGGTGAAAGTTCATCTTAAATCAGAACCTATCTTGATTTATCAATAATCCGGACTGGAGTATGTGTTGTACTATGATGCATTGAGATCAGGGTTGGACTGTGTTCTCATTCATGGAGAACATTTAGTTGATTATGGTTGAAGGAAGTTAATACTTCATGTGTAGAACTACCCAACACATGATTTTTTGTTAGACATAGTCATCCATGCTTTGAAAATATGGATACACTATCTATTTCGTGAGAAATTCACTATGTTTGTAGACCAAAAAATCATGAAACAAATTTTATCACATAAAAATTTGAATCTGAGAAAAAGGTGATGGATAGAGTATCTCCAAATTGTTGACTTTGACTGGAAGTATACACTAGGAAAAAGAAAATTTAGTGGAGGATGCATTGAGTTGAAATTTATATGCTCAGTTATAAAAAGAAGCTTCAAATGAATTGAAGTTAATGTCAGTCCTATCAGACATGCATATGGAATGTGAAGACTGAGGTGATGATGTGGGTTTCTTTTCATCTATAGTTGTTCCTGATTTGTTAAAAATGGTCAAATAGGCACAAACATCTGATGCAGAGTTTCTGGTTATGAGTTTAAAAAACAATGGTGGGGAGACCATTGAGTACTGGAATCTTCATGGGAGTTTAGTTTTGTAACTTAATGATCTAATGGTTTAATCAATGGCATGTTAGGAACACATCCTTCATTCATACCACCATTTTATATGGTTTGTACATCCAGGTACACATTTGATGTATATGGAATTGATGTCAGGGTTTTGGTAGAGTGGAATTAAAAGAACGATGGACAAGTTCATCTTGCAAAGCTTAACTTATCAGTAGATTAAAGTAGAGAATTAGATACTAGTAAGAATGTTGAAAAATTTACCTATCCCAGTATGGAATTGGGAGCAGATAGTGATGGATTTTGTTATAGATCATCCAAGAACGGTTTGGAAACACGATGCCATGTGGGTAATAGTGGATATACTTAACAAGTTGTCCCATTTCATCCCTATTTATAAAACTAATACAGTGGAGGATCTATCAAAAATCTACATCTGAGAAGTGATAAAGAGGCATGGATTACAAATTTCAATTTTCTAAGATATAGATCCATGGTTTACATCTCATTTCTAGAAATACTTACAATATGCTTTTAGGACTCAGTTTACAATGAGCACGGTTTATTAACCTCAAACGGTTTGGAAATCCGAGCAGAATGTACAATCATTGGAAGACTTATTTCAGGATTGTGAAATGCATTTTTGTTTTCTTATGGGAAAAGCATATACCCTTTATTTAGTTCTCATATAATAAAATTTATCAGGCATCAATACACATGGCTCCCTTTGAAGCATTGTATGGGTGCACTACATAATAATTGACTTTTGCCAACATAAATTTAGTGACAAACAATATATCTGTTTGTATAAATGAGTAATTCCAATAGATATTATGTTTTATTGGTATAAATTTCAATTAACAAAACTTATTTTTATCGACAAATATTACTATTGTTATTAATTGTTTAATACCAACATATACATTCCAAACAATTAAATCTGTTACTTTGTCATATTAATACCGACATTTATTTTCCAATAAATAGATCCATTGTTATTAATTAGTATTTCCAATAGTTTATTTTCAACATATAAATATGTTACTAGAATTTAGTTAGTACAAACAAATCATTTAACAATATTCATTTATTAGTAATAGTTTATTAAAAAAATTATATTACAATTATAAAAAACATATCGTTATGGGAATCTATCATTTAAAAAAAATGAAAAAATTAAACATATTATCTCATCTATTCTAATAGTCGCTCCCCACCCCATGCGATGGACTCCTGATCTTCATCGCTCGCCGACGACACTATAGTGATTCTCAACTACACTCACACCCTTGGTTCATCACACCCCACAACCACTGAGTCGATTATCTACAACTTCTCACGCCCCAATCCACTAATGTTTGATTTTTTTTTCTCCTCATTCATTTATAAAGATGAGTTATAGGGAGTGGCATGAAGATAAACCCATTCATCAATCAATCCGTCCATGTTTAGCCATCTTATCAGGTATGTAATTCCTCTTTTGATGTTTTCATCACCAAAAATCATGGGTATATATTTTTTTGAATTGATTTGAATTTAAGTTAGGGTTTCAGTAAAATTCATATTAAATGAGATTTCATGTTCTTGTTATCAAGGAACTCTTTCAAATTGTTATATGGAAATTTTAGGCCTTGGTTCATGTTTCTATCTTTCAAAGAAGTTTCTGTGCTTTTAAGTAAATCATTTAGATTAATACAGTGGGCATGTTCTACTGCAATACAAATTGATTGAAATATTGAGATATTAATGAATCATAAAAGGGGGTATTGAAATCCATAGATAGTTTTCACGTGACATTCCCTCTGGTACTTTATTTTGTAAACAATTTCATTGGTCAGGAAACCCTATTTGATGCCTTGAATTTTTATTTCACCTTTTGTTGGTTTCTTTATAATTATGTGATTGATGATGTATGAAGGGGTTGTTCTAGGAAAGTGTGTTGGAGGTGATGTGTGAGACATTACCTATGTTTTCTATAGGTAACTATGTTGATTGAATGCTCACCTCCATGGTTGGTTGGTCATGGGAACCTAATTTTCATGTTTGGAGGTCTTACTTCATGATAACTAAATTGATAAACATAGTGCTAGGGTGTCCCTAGTGGTTCTTTTTTCCTAGGCCAGTGGGGAGGTGTCATTATGATGATGCTGATGTAGAATAATTTGGTGGCGTGTGTTATTATGGTTCATTGTGTATTGGTTGTTGATCAATTTTTTTTATATTATTATTAGGACCATCAAAAAATAGTACCTAGAGTTTATCCCCTAAAATTTTCATGATTACTGGTTGTTCATAGAAATTTTAATTCCATTATTATCATATCCTCTTATTCTTATATGGCTAGTGTGATGATTTGAATTATTTTACTGTCTTATTGAATATTGAAATTGTGTTTCCATTTGGATATTTTTTCATTTATTTATTGCTTGATGAGTTTTCAAAATATCATTTAAGGATGGTTTTTAATGGTTGATTTAATTAAAATTGGAATTCCTCTATTATGGTGGGATATTAGGAAATATATGTAAATGGAATAAAATGTGCTTCTTTCGGTCTTCCTGGTTACCATTTTAATTTTTAAAAGTGGATACATTTATAAATGATTTAAAATGATGGATTCCATTATTTGTGGAATTAGATATTCATTACTCAAATGGGACTGTTTCCATAGTTCCAAACCATAGATATAGGCCTAAAAACCATGGTTGTAGTGTATGACCATGGTCTACATGGACCATGGAACGTACTGTCATTAAAATGGGGTCTATGTGGTGACCATGTTCTTAGACTATGGTTGTAGGTCCTCAAGGACCATAGTCTATGTGGTCCATGGCTATAGGCTACCCTTCATTTTCCAATGACAACTATGTCCATGGTTTACGGGACTGTGTTCATAGGTACCTTATGCCACAGTCAGTGACTGTGGCCCTATCCTTTCAAACAATTAAATAGAGCCATTGATATTTGATCTCGGGACCTCTTTTGTATTCCATATAATGCTTTATGACTGGCCTTTTACTCAAAACATTTATTAATACACACATACACAAACACACATAGATATATACATTATGAGGAATTAAAATTATGAGAAAACCCCATTGAATCCTGGGATGAATGACTATAATTGAATTGGGCCGTGCACATTGGTCCCACCCATGGACATCGTCCAAGAAACACATGGCCCTAGAAATTTCAAAAACACCTACTGTCCTTATCCATGTGAAACGTGGCCATATACCGTGTCTACTACCATGGTCTACCATGGATTCTCTTATATAACAATTTACAATCAATGTCAAATAGATTAATGGTCTTATAACTTTCTCATGCTCTTCCTACCAATTTCACATGAATGTTTGGTGTTTTTCACACTCACCTTCCTCCATTGTTTTAATTGACCATGGATGTTGGTTGGACAATCACCACGCACCACAGAATGTCTATAAAATTTCGCATTCATCCCTATGGACATTTTTTATAAAAAATTATAGAAATATGTTTCCCTAAGGCTATATGTTTTATTACCCAAGATATAGAACCATGGTCGTAGATCAAATTTCTAGTATTATAGTGCTAATTTATTTAAAATAAAAAAACATTATTTTTTTACCACATATCTATCAAGAATTTACGGATTGTCTATTTAATGGATTTTCATAGACTCTATGGCAAGATCCTCCATGGTCTGTTATCTCACACCCTCCATTCACACTACATTTTCTGTGTGTGTTGGTAGCTCTTATGATTTATACAGGGTACAATTTCCCTTCAGATTGGTTACCATTCGCTTAGGTTTATATTGGTGAGTAGAGTGTAGAAAGACCATAGGTTGCATGGAGGAGTCATTTGAATGGTTCCGTTTGAGTTTATATTTTATTTTTGATATCGATGTATTGGTCAAATTGGCATTTCATTATCTTTATACAATTCTACATTTTGTATCTTTTTATGTTTTTCTTTATGAATGAAGCTTTCATGTATTAAATAATAGGTTGAATCATTACATTACAGATTATTACTTCTTTGGCCTGTAAATTTGTTTAATATGATTATTTATGTCTTATGGATGTCTTATGCATGAAGGGTGCATGCTGGAATTTCACTAGAAGATCTGATGGTCATTTTAACAAAAATTTTAAGAAGAATCATTTCCCAATGCTATTCCTTGATGTCCAAGAACCATTTTTCAATCCATGGGTATCGGGAATTCCTATCGGGACTACTTATAGGCTAGGTCGGGTAACACGTTGGTTCAACTTAAGATAGTTCATTTCATACATCCAATATGGATTGTATGATTCTAGAGTTTATAGATATACATCTAATTCCAAGTGGGAATTGGTGTTTGATGTACTGAAGCTTTGACAAATAGTAGTAGAAGATAATGGTTATACAGATTAGGCTAAATGGGGTGAGATGGTTTATCCAGCTAGGGGTAAAAACATATTTTGAATGGAAATCCCAATTCTAGTTTAGAATGAAAAAAAGAAAGGTCCATATAGTTTCAGGTCATTATGATTAGACAAAATGATGTGTGGGACTTTAATGTCAAAGAATTTTGACCGTTGGGTGAGATGCCCTATTAATTTAGGGAATTTTAAACCTGACATGAATATAAATCAAATTTCCACTATACACTACCTAGGAAAATAATTACATAGTTTGACATCATGGTGCATGGAGCATGGGGTTATGGAATATAAGTTCTTCTAGATTGGACTGTGGTTAACTTCTATTTAAGGACATATAGCTTGAAATTGGACTGTGGGATACTTCTATTTAAGGACATACATCTGGGAAAAATGTTCTATAGTTTGAAGTTATATAATTGGGACTTTAGACCCAATATAAAGATATATGAAATACATATTTATGATCCTCACAATGGTGTTAGGTTTGAAGATCTCACCATCAATTATTATCAATGTTTCTACACCGTTGAGTAGAAATTGGGAATGGTGAAGGGCCCTTCCCATTTAGTTTCCAAAATATGTGTTTTTCATCCAAGTATCTTTTTTGCACTCAATTAGAGGAATAAATCACCTTCGAATAATGAGTGAAGGCAATGTTTCTTGTCAAATGACATGGACACATAATTATAATTTCCTTAGTGATTGTTAAACAATTATATCTTATTTTCATTTTGGTCTTCCCACTATATTAGATTTTCCTGAGAACTTTTATCTGGAATTAGCTTATAATAGATAGCTATCCACAATAATGGAAGTTGAAATCTAGGGAGAAAGGAGTTACTTGGCTGGATGTCTGAGTTGTCATATGATATGCCCATATAAATTTAAAGAGCTTTCTATGCCATCTCATCATCTTCTAATCCACTATATTCTATAGAACGAAAAATATTACTTTGTAAAAATTATTTATCTTTCTATTCACTTGTGAATGATTAAAAAAAGTATAGTTGGACCATGTTTATAACTTAGTGAATAAATGGTTCATATTAGGGACTCGGATGATGGCACTATTGTTTGGGAGTATGGTGTGAGGGATCCCATGTCAATTAATTATGTGGTATTTCATAAACATGATAAAAAATGTATTCATAAACTCCTTAATGTTAATGGATTCATCCCATTATGATATGAATTCAGAATCTGTAAAGATGAACATGAATCGTTGGGCTATTGAAAACAAACAAGAAACCATGAAATCAATTCACCAATTATAAAAATGTTCGGCGTACATTTTGGTATGATTATTCATTGGAAGATAATGCATGTTGTTGGAATGATCCTGACATTGATGAAAATTTTTGGTGAATTTAATGAACAAACAAACTATTTTTTACCAAATTTTGACGAACCTATAGATCTGGTGAGAAAGGATTAATATAGTGTGGATATCACCACATGATCCAGTACGAACCATGTATAATTACCATGGAATCATTATTTTATGTTCAATCCTAGCATTACATTTATAGAAACATTGAAATCCTGGTGATCTATTCTATGAAAACTGATTGTATACATTATGCCTAAACAATTTACATATAATTGATTATTCATGTTCTTTATATCCAGGTCTATTATATAAACTATTGTATAAATATTCATAGTAATTAAAAATATATTTGTTTATTCATGGTTTTCCATTTCAGGTAAACACCGCAGTCATCTTCCCATCCTATCCGTGGGACATCAAAATCATTTGTGACTGCATATTTGACTCTACAAATATTTCCTGACAAAAAAATCCTATTTGAGATCAGTAGATGTTTTGAGGTATTTTCTATCATCGTGCATTATTATACTCTTTCTGAAAATTAACTGCCTTTAATTATTTCTCATTCCATTTTTACTGATATCAATTTTCTATAACATCTTCTAAACAATTTATCAGAACTGATAATTTCTGGAAGCAATTACGGTTAACTCTTGTTATACAGTTCCGTTTATTGGCTACACAACTATTACTATACCTTTAATTTCCTGATGTATTGGATTTCTTCAACATACAGTAGTTTTGATCTAATTTTTAATTACAATTGTTATAAGATAAATATAATCAACACCATTGGTTTTCTATTTTTATTTATTTTCAAAATACCTACCAATATATTGGCCTATTGATTGAAGTGTTAAAAAGAGAAGACACTGTTTTTTTAATGATGTTTTCAAAGTTTGGCAGATCAAAATGTATTCCTCACATTCTGCTAAAAATTGTATTATTTTGAGTAATGCTTTTTAGTTTTATTATAAGTGATACCAAAAAAGGCTTAAGATAATGTTTTTAAACTTAATTATTAATTTGTTATGTTGGAGCTCTGGATTTTTTCATTTGGTTAGCTTTCGTTTCATTTTGAAATCGTGTTGCTATTTTTGTTTTCCAAGATGATGTTGAATTTTTTATTTCATAATTTAATGAAACTGTTTTTGATAGTCTAGTGGCATTTCAACATTAAAATTGAGCATTATTTTTGTTTTAAATGAAAATAGGTGAATTTTTATTAAAAACCCTTGATTTTTGTTTGTGACAGTTTGATGTAGTTGTAGTATTGATTATCTTTAGAACTATTAATTGTATTTTGATGTAATTGTATGGCATTGTGGTTACAACCCCTTTTGATTATATGAAAGAAGCTCATGGATTGAACATATTTACCCTGCATGGAACATAGATGAGATTATTTGTTGAGATTTTAACATACATGAATGAAAGTTTTCAATTCTGTGGAGATCAATTTTTTCTATTTTCATTTATTTCTATTTTGGTTTCAATTCATGTAAATATTTTTCACTAATTTGTGGATATACACTATGGTTGTGTCTGTTGTAGATCATAGAGATTAGGGATGTCATATAATATCAACTTCAAGTTTCTTTTTGGTATTAGAGATGACTTTATTTGCTGAGTTGTCAACAGGGATGATGAATAATTAATAAAAAATGCTCAATCATTTTTTACACTTTCATTTTATTTTTTGTTTCAATTTATGTTGATATTTTTCACTGATTAGTAGGTATGTTTATTGGTTTTGTGCAGTTTAGATCTTGGAGCTGAAGGGTGTGACATAATAGCGACTTGGGGTCTTCCAATGGTACTGGAGTTGATTTGGTTTGTTTCTTCTAATGGGATACTTGGGGGTTATGAAATATAATTGGTGAGATTATTCTTCTACAATGATGGGTGTTAAAGGAATGCAGTGAAGAGACACTATGCCCTTTTTCATTTGGGGGTGGGCATTGGGGTGGTGGGTGCTGCGTAGATGGATCATGGGTTTCTATGGTTTTTATAATCTTTTTTAGGTATCATCTTAAATTATGTATTGATTTATTTTTTATTAAATTATATTATTAATATAAATAATCTTTTTCTAATTTTGAACATTTGTGAAAATCACCTTCGATTTGATAATTAAAACGACTGTATAATATATGATAAATTAAAAAATATAATACGAAATTATTTTTGTAGATAAAAATTTAGAATTTTCATGTAAATGAAATTTATAATTTGATATTATATGCTGTTAATATTATTAATAACAGATATATTTGTCATATAAAACTATTTTTAAACACTTTGTCCAACATATATATTATCTGTTGGTATTATTATAATTGTAACAGAACAATTTTATCTGTCGCAATAACATTTAGCGACAGAGTTTTTACTGAGAGTATTGTGACATGATATTTTTTGTTGGTAAAACGTTTTACCAACAGAAAATGGACTTTTACCAATAGATATACCCATGTTGGAAGAAGATAATTATTTTGTAGTGGTGGGATTTTCGTTCTCCAATACGTTGTGAGGAAATAGGTGAAACATTACTAGTAGGGCCGAGCCTTGTCCATGAAATTATGGAAAATATCTAGTTGATCAGAAAGAGGATGGGGATGGCTCAGAGTCATCATAAATCTTATGTAGATCACCGTCGATGACTGTTATCGTTCTATGTGGGTGATTATGTCTTCTTGAGGATATCTCCAATGCTTGGACATCGTCATGTCTATAATTAGGTAATGTTATCTCTTAGATACATAGGCCATTTCATGATACTAGAATTGGTAAGAGTGGTGGCATATCGGTTGGCATTACCACCATGTTTCAGTTCGATGCATAATGTGTTCCATGTTTCTTAATTGAGAATGTATCACCTTGATCCAAACCATGTGATCATATGAGTCCACGTTGACCAAGATATGGATGCTTCATTAATAAATATCCTAGTAGAGATTTTGGATAGGCAATAAAAATATTTACAAGGAAAAAAATCACTCTAGTGTGTGTTTTATGGCATCATGGCCAGATTCAAGAAAATACATGGGAACACGAGAAGTAAATGAATGAGTAGTGGTCGATACTCTTTTAGTTGGGTGAGAGTTTTCTACTTTCCAAAGATTGAAATACCGATGGTTATGAAGATGCAGTACACCCGATTTCTGGTATGTATCCCTTACTGAATGTTTTTCACTATTATAATGTTTATGTGTGATAGTTGGGAGAGTTGGGAGAACATGGGAGGGTTTGTGGGGGTAACATAGATGTCGCATAGTAGGCGCACAATTTTTCTAACTTGGCAGCCAAACCATGCAAATTAGGCACTTTTGAGTTACTATCTCTCACAATGGTGAAGCACGGTTTGGGAGATTGTCTGAGGAGGTCATGCGAGGGTCTATTGAGGAAGTGGCTAACACACAATTAGCGCACAGTCTGTCTAACCAAGTGAACTAAACATGCATACACATATGTGAGATCCTAAAAAAGTGTATTTCACACGTTTTTGACACTAAGTGGATCGTTTATACTCTTATGTCACCATAAATAAGGATATATATTCTATTTTGTCCAGATAAGGTTCTCTCATCATTCCAGAGGCGATCAGAATTCTTCCCTCAGTGAATCGAAGCTAGATTCTTGAGTTATGTGATCGTTCTTCATCATTCTAGATCGATTCCATATATCTGCTTAGATTTTATTTCTTCTCCTTTTTTGGTTCGATAGATATACACCTGTTATGGTTATATCTAGGAGTGTGGATGAAAAATATTATTAGATTTGGTCTCTATCTTGTTAGGAAAAGAGATCTATGGTGGGTTCTTGGAGATTCAACTCATTTTTCTTGTGTGATCATTGTTCCTTATTGTTTTTGTTCAAACCATTGAGGTAAGACACTTCTTTTTCCAATCCAAATTTTAGAAATGATTTGTTTACTTAAAAATTGTGTGTGTGTTGTTGAATTGATTGTGATCTTGTTGTTGAAAACTTCATGGAAACCTTCATGAGTGATGGTTGTGAAATCTAGAAAATTGGTGATTTTATATTAGTGCTTTGGTTCTTGATTTTAAAATATGGATTTTAAATTTTTTATTTTCCATTATTATTTTCACTATATAAGGATTTTATCTCTTCAAAAAAATGGGATATTTTTATAGTAATTAAATTTTTCTTTGGAATTGGTTGTGCTTTGGTTTTAAATAAATGTTCACTTTTATTGAAATGGTTTATTGTGTGAAAATGAATGTTTTTGGCCCAAATGGCGTTGTTGTGAGTGCATGATTAATGATCCCTTAGTATGGTATGTGTACCATTTTGGTAAATGTGATATTACAAGGGATCAAGGGAATGTGTCATTGGGACACAAGGTAATTGGACGAGAGACCACCCATAAGTATAGAACACTCAAATGAAGCTTGCAAGAGTGGTTGTGTTGTGAACTATAGAAATGGTTATGACAAATAATAATATGAATTGGGTTTTAATATTTGAATAGTTATTTTTTTTGGAAAAATAAATTTCTAGAAATTGTTTTCATAAATTTTTTCAGTTGGTTTTAAATATTTATTGGAACATGTTTATATTTGGTTATAATCTGTTTTTGTAAATTGCTTTATATAAACTGTTTTATTCAAATGCGGCAAACATTTATATATTATTGGAATTAGTAGGGAAGCCATTGGGGAAAACCTACTATGTTTAATACTCGACCATGTTTTGGTACTTTGATGATTTTTCCGATGTCATCTTCCTGGATAGGGGAAAAGGCAACATTACCCATTTTTTTATCACTACCTCATGATGGTTTGGAAGCATGGAGATTGTGGAGAATGGAGCTAGTGGATCATGTAATCTTGTAGTATTTTGAGAGTCTCTGGTCACTTAACTAATTGTTAATTTGATACATGTTTATTTTTCTGTTTTTGAATACTTCAATGTGGTTTTGAGATACATAAAGATGTTGAGTTGTAATTCTTTGTACATGAATCATATCATGAATGGTTGGATGGTTTATTGGATTATTTCTTAAAGGATAAATTGTCCCCCACTTTTATTTAAAACCCTTTAGCATTTATTTCCATCCTTTGGCATCATGGTGATTTCTCTTATAGCATAGAAATGACTCACTTTACTATAATGCTAATGATAATTGGCGGGTCATTATTGAAATAGTATAATTTCGTGATGATTATCAAAATCGCAAAAATAAACAAAAAAAATTCATTATTGTTTTATCTAATAATTCATCCTCATGTAAAAAATACTATATATGGTATCATTTAAAAAATTTGGACAATATTTACATCATTTTATTCCACTAGTGTAATTTTTTACCCATTCAAAAAGATAATCCATAATGAACCAACTATTGAGACCATGAAATAAATGCCCTTAAAATAATAGAAATAACACAATGTTATTAAAAATGGTTAAAAATGTTATAATATTTTCATGCAAGGTATTATAATAATTAGAATAGTTCTATAATAAATTAATAACACTCATAAACATATTATAGAGAATGTTAGAATAGATGTGTGTATGGTTTTTTAATATTTTACAAGTGATGTTTATGATAAAATTGATTTTCAATATCTTAATGTGAATTCCTCAAGGTTTTAAATGAGTTATCAAGTGTTTTATTCATGATATATTAATTAGTGATTTTTTGTTGTTGTTTGATCCAAATATATCTCAATATAAGATGTTGGGATCCCCATTGTATCTCAATATATCTTGCGATGAGCCCATTATAGCTCATGATATGACGAGTTCTCCCCATTATATCTCTTCAATTCATTGGGTACTCTGAATATTTTATTTAACTATAAGGTTATTCCAAATATATGTGTCAATTGTAGAGTGTTATTTTAATTATTTCCAAAAGAGATTGCAAGATTTATTATGTATAATTATGAGTTTTCAATAATAATATATTTTAAATGATTTTCATGATTTCATTATTCCAAAGACTTTCTATCATTATGTCCCTTATTTATATTTTTGTGATTGTCCAATGTTTTAAAAAATTTCTCTGTGTGAAAGGTTTTGTAATAGAAATGATGAAGTCGTGTTAAATGTTTTGAGGATTTTTCATACAAATCATTATTTGTAATTAAATGTTTTATATTTTTGATGAAATGGATATTATTTTAGAAGTAATTTTTTTTTTATAATTTGATATATATGTATTAATTACCTAAAGAAATAATCATAAAATGATACTCAATGTTAAATAATGTAAAATCTTGAATAAAACTCAATATTATGTAATATTCTAAGGTTGGGTCATTATAGTTGGTATTAGAGGATGGTTTATTAAAACATTGGGGATTACATGATATCAATAGAATACCATACACGATATTTAACAATTTTTTTAACTGAAAACGATATAGAATATTAGGATTACCATGTTTCTTCTTCTAATTTATTTCTCTATAGAATGGTTTTCCATATAAGAAATAGGGAATCTGATCTCAAAAGGAACCGAGAGGCTGATAAAATTTCAAATTTGTAGCCTGGAATGTGGGAAATTGGAATAGAGAAGTCTATTATGGTAACAGATTAGTTAAATCAGGATATAAATGGTAGTGTTGTCCATGTTAAAGTTGAACATGATTTAACGTGACGGAATGTGTCTTTTTGGGATCATTTCATTAGGAAACATCCTCCATCATTTAGTAGATCAATTTAATCAATGGTAGCTGACGGATAGATCAATGCTGTCAAAAAGATATTTTATTTCATGGGATGTTTGGAACATGAAAATGTATCCCTTTTAATTTATCATTTTTATGGTTAAATGGATCGATGGTGGTGTTTGGTTAAAAATTTCATTAATAACGAATATCTTGATTCTAAGTAATGCTAATCATTCAATGATCTTTTCCTTGAGAAATATTTCCCAAATAGTGATTGTCTCCGAATAGAAATTAATTTAATAATTAAATGAAAATGATGAACATAATGTATATTAATATGATGAAAATGTCACAAGATTGGCAAGATATGTGATAAATTTTTTAAGGAATCTAATTGAAAAAATTAATTAGTTTTACCCAATAATGAAACCATGTTTACAAAGATCTTTTTCAGCATGGGAATTTTAGTGATATGATAATGTAGTTCATTGTGATAAAAAGTTTGACATGGAAATTTCTGAATCATATATTCCACCTGATGAAAATAATAATGATTTTTCTTGTTGGAATTCATTGGGGAATAATTTATCAAATAATTTATGTTGTAAGAAAACAAAATTCTCTATTTATGGAATGTTTGTTAAAAGGTATCCTTGTGAATGTATCATTAATTATGGTAAATGATACCATTGTAGAAATTTTGAATACATGGCTCGAGAGTGTAAGAAAAATTATCCGATGAATGAAGAGGAGTAAATGGTACAATCATTTAACTGTAAGGAGTTGGGTTATTTTTCTAACGTGTGTCCAAATCTAATCACTCATGCAGAAAATTAGAAATATTGAAAAAAGAAGGGTGTAGGGAAATACATTGCAACTACATCAGCATATGTTGAGACATCAAATGAAGTGGTATCGTGTACATTTCTTTTTTCTATATAATATTCCACTGTAATTTTCTTTTCAAGGTCTATAAAATAATTCATTTTTGATAAATATTTATGAAATTTCAAAACTCCACTAAAAGAAATGAATCCAAAACATAAGGTTAAAACACCTAGAGTAAATATTAGTGAGAAAATAAACATTAAGAATATTTTATTCATTGTCCAGGGATATAATTAACTAGAAAATCATGTTTTTTTAATTAGATTTTGATGTTATCCTAGGTATGTATTGCCTTTATATATACCATGGTAAGATCAATTTTTCAGAAAAAGAAGTCTTTTCTAGAAATTTTATCATTTTTTGTACAATAATGAAACCATATCATTGATAACATATTATGAAAAAAAGAAACAATTAAAAAATGTATATGAAATTATTTATTCCAATAATTTTTAAAATAATGAAACAATTTAGATTAATTATACACTAGTAGAAACAAGTCTCATGATGTTTTTTCTAATGATTTTCCTAATCTTTTTCTTTACTGAGAGGTTGATCTTATAACTATCTTAGTTCATCATTCTAATATAATTTCTAAACCCCTTATCTATTTTCTCATTAATAACATCTTGAAATGAAAAATTAGTTATAATAATTGTTATGTAAAGGCATCATCCAACCTAGAAATTCATTATGGGGTGCTCCTAAAATATTTTTTAGAAAAAAATATTGTTTAATGAGACCTTTCACAAATAATAGATCCTTGAATATCATCATTGGAATAAAATAGTAAAATGTTCTTCATATAGATGATTTTTTGATCAACTCCTAGAAGAACCATATTTTTCTTCGGTTGACATGAGGTTGGGTTACCATCAGTTGATAGTGGAAGAAGTAGACATTATTATTTTTATGTTTTGTACTAGATATAAGGATAATGAATTTGAATTTATGTCATTTGGGTTAAAAAATACACATGTTTTATCCAGGGATCTTACGAATAGAATAATACATAAGTTCGTGGATATGTTTCTTGTTCTGTTTATTGGTGAAATTTTTTATAAATGTAATAAGGAACATTAAATACATATAAGAATTTTTCTGAAACCATTAATATAAATGATAAACTATATGGAATTATTCATGTTTTAAAATTGGTAGCAATAAATTACATTCAATGGTCCCACTGTTTTTAAATATTGCATAGTTATAGATACTAATAATACAATTGTTGTTTATTAATTAACAATACCAATGGATGTAACTGAGATTCATATTTTTCCATGTTTGGTAGGATATTAATGAAGGTTTTCTGAAAACAATTCACATATATCAGAAAAATGAATATGTTTAATCGAAAAGGTGTTATGTTCATCTGGAAAAAATATTGTGATGATTGTTTTCCAGAATTGAAAAGAATTGTTTGGAATGATCATGTTTTTTCCATGCCTTATATAAATTCTGAATATTTAGTATAGAATGATTTTTCATTAAAAAGAATTTGATGGGTGAAAATGACTAATGATTAAGTAATTACCTTTAATTCATTTTAGTTAAAACCTAATGAGTTAAATTACCTTACATGTGATTTAAAAACAATCAGTTGTTTTTTTCATTTAAAAATTTTAGGAATCATTTTTATTGAGTAAAATGTGAAATATAAACTAATCCTAAATTTTTAAAGTATAAATTCCCTCAAAAATAATTTAACATGATACAAATAAGATGTTTGAAATTAATCAATGATTATAATATCACAATTTATTACCATCCAAGAAAATAAAATATTCAGGTCAAAGCATTGAGTCAGAAAATTAATGCAACATTAACCATGTATCATTTTTAAAATTAACCCTTAGTTAATGATTTGATAAATTTTGAGTTGAATATTTTTGGTTTATGAAATTAATCACATTTTTTTATGGTATCAGTAGAGTTGTCTCTATCAAATATAATTTAGCAGGTGGAGAAGGAAGACAATGAGTTACATAATAAACAAGAAATTGGTGTAGAGATCACCATTCTCTATCATTTTTACATCGTGGAAGTGATATGATTTACAAAATTCACTAAGAGTATTACTATTTTGATGGTATGAAAGGATATATTGATAATTTTTAAATGAAATTTTTGACTTTTCAGTAGGTTGATGTAATTAGAAATCCACAAAAGGGAATGCTTCATCACGTTCCAGTGCTAGAGTGGAAATGGAAAAATATATACATGGACTTCATGGTGGGACTACATAATACATTTCAAGATAACATTTTTTATTGGGTAATTGTTGAATGAGTGACTAAATATACAAAATTCCTTCATATTCAAGATACTATGTCTTTAAATAAACATTCTCAAATATACCATAATGGGATTTATATGATACATGGAGTTCCTCTATCCATTATTTATGATTGATTTCCCAATTTCACTTCTATCTTTTGAAAATCCCATCACGAGTAGGTGGGTATAGAACTGAATTTCATCACATCTTTTCCTCTCCAATTTTATGGACTAAAGGAAATAAAAATTCAAACCATGAAGGACATGCTTCTATATTGTTCAATTGATTACTAGGGATATTGAGATATAAATATTTCTTTAGTTGAGTTAATTATAATTACAGATTTTATTCTAGTATATAGGTTTCTCATTTTGAGGTATTATAAGGAAAGTGGTGTCGAACTCTATCTTTTTGGGGTGATGTTAGGTAAAATATGTTGATATGTATAAAATTAGTAGATTATGTGTCTGAGAAAATAAATATGATAAAAAAACATGAGGACTCCTCAAAGTTGATAGAAAAGTTATAAAGATAATGGGGGAAAATATTTTTCCATGGAGGTATGTGATCATTTTATTCATAGAATCACTCCTAGTAAACCTATTTTGAATTTTTGTAAGGAAGTAATTCTATGTTTAAAGTTCATTGGATCTTATGAAATCCTATGAAAATTTGGACCAGTTGTCTACTTAGTAGGTTTTTCATTGATTTTATCTGAAGTACATAATGTTTTTCATGTTTTCATGTTTAGAAAGTATGTTCTAGATTCATCTCATGTTATGGGACCAATATTTCATTAGTTAAAGGAGAAACATTTATACGAAGAGAAAAATTTCAGATTTTCGACCATAGAGTGATATTATTGTGGAATAAATTAATTCACCAGGTTACAGTTTTGTGGAGAAACCACACGGTTGAGAAAAAGACATGGGAATCAGAAAATGATATGAGGGAAAGGTATCCTAAATAGATTGATATGTGATTAAAAAATCATGAGGATTTTATTTCCAGAATGTGGGGAGAATTTAATCACCCATTTACTTATAATTTTTATCATTCTGGAATTAAATAGACAACATCATTATGAATTTATAACGAAAAAGTTGTATTTATAGAAAATAAAGAATTGATATCCCTGGAATAGTAACTTGATATAGGAATAGTAATCTAGAAAATAGAAAGTTAACCTCACCTATTAATCTATAAATCCAATTTAAGAATCATGAATGTGAAAATATGATATATTTAAACTATGGAATGAGTAAATAAATGTTTTTTAAATGATAAATTTTTTGTTCATGTTTTTTTATATCATAATTATTTATTTAAAATCTCATAATTAATATAATTTTTAATAGAAAATATTTTCCTAAATTAAAATTTTATTGTATTATTATTATAATATATCTTATGATACCTTGTTATTTTTCATGGTGTTATAAAATCAGTTATAGTTTTAAAATTTGTATTTATTAAATAAACTGTGAATTTAATTTGAAATTAAATTTCTCATAATTTGAATTTTTTATTGAAAAATAGAATTCATTTCTAATTTATAAATGTTCAAACATTTTTAAGGTGAATTTTTGGGTTTTCAATATAAAAATTGAATTTTTATTGAACTGTGAAATATGGTAGTTTACTGTATTTAACAAATTCATGAATTACTGAGTCATAGATGATGTAAGTACAAAATATCTAACACCCCGTCAGTATATTGAATATTTATTATTTATTCTAAAAAAATTCAAATCTTGATCCAAAAAAATAAACTAATCAATATAATAATGTGAAAATACCCCTCTCATATTCTTTAAATAACATCTCTCACCACCTCTTCCCCTAAAACATAAACTCCTTATCTCTTTTTTAATTTTTTTAATTACCTTCCCAAGACTCTCCCCAAATCCAATACCTTTCATTCCTACCAAAAAATTCCGAACCAAGTCCCTTAAATAGGTTATCAAGGAAGAGAATTCAGGAGGTAAAATCCACATTTATTTTCATTTATTTTCTTTTCTACACTTTTACTTTTCATACACAGTCTTCACCACCATTTGTCCAGGTGCCCTGAAAAAACCATTTTCTTATATATACTATATTTTTAACATTTTTATGGAATAAATCATAATCAATATTTTTCACCATCCCATTTTATTCTAAAAACGAGAACATCATCCAAGTTTTATTGATTTACCATGATCATAGATGATACACATTCATTTTTAATTAGGTCCTTCAAGTATGTGTCATAAATAAATTACTATTAAGTATAAATAGTAATATTTATTTCGTAATATTTACTATTTTTTTATATAAGTAAACCATATTTAAAAAAAAGTAAAAAAAATTTAGAAATGTATTTATATGCATTTAAAATAATACTTTTAAAAAATTATTTTATAGAATTTTGGTAGTAAATATTAAAATTATGGTTTTAAACATATAAAATATTTATTTTAAAATTTATAATTTATTTATGAAATATAAATATAATAATAATTTTTTTGTCAATTATTTAATTCTTTTTTGAAAAAATAAAGATTTTATTGAATAGTGAAAAATACATTACCAAATTTCATTCCATTTACTTATGTAATATATATTCTAATCAATTTTAAGTCATTTTAATAAATTCCATATTGAATTGGGATATTAAATATTTTTATACTTATGACATGTTTTTATATTGATTATTGCTTTTTTGTTATGTCTGCATGTTAGATTATAAATTAAAATCTAGTGTGTATGTGAATTAAATTTACAAAAAAGAAATTGAATATTTATGAATTCTAATATATTATATTCAACAATAGGATAAAATTAATTTTCATCTATTATGATTAAGAAATGTAGTAAAAATTAATTACCACGATGGTGGTGAAATAGGGATTACGGATGGTTAAAATAAAAATATAATAATTAAAATAAACTCTAAACATTATCATAAACCATTAAATATCCACATATATAATATATATTTTCTTATAATGGTCTATTTTGGAGCCTTGTGGTATTATAAAAATGATAGGACTTCCTTTTAATTTCAAAGACTCCATGTCTATCATCTTTGCTTCCAATAAATGAAACCCACTATCCTCTCCTCTTCGAACATTGAAAAACATTGCTTCCAATATTTGAAAACTGGATCCATTCAGTATATCCCTCCTATAATACTATATACATTCTGTATTCCATAAATACTATAAAATGATAAATTTTGTGTAATTATATGTACGTTACCTAAACAAGAGGTAATGTTCACCAAAATGTGTTTTTATTTTAAATTTATTTTTCTACCTCATTCAAATATTATAAATCTATCATAATTTATTAACATAGGTTACTCACATATACTAATATATTGTAATTTTTTGGAAATGACCGAAATACATCTCTTCTTCTATCAAATGGGAAATTATAATGTCACTCTTATATATCGCTGACTACAAAAACATGAACCAATGTGATACATTTCCCATGAAAACCTCTAAAATTTTGGTATGGTTTTTGGTATAGTCAATTTGTATGATATGTTTAATATAACTTTACTTATGAAAATAAATTATCATATATACCTTTTTTCATTCCATTATGTGGTGGATACAATATCATATATCTTGTTTTACAGCTGACTACCTCCTTCAATGCATTATGTAATGTTTCATCCCTCCTGATATAGGAATTGAAATACAGTTAAATGGCTTGACCAACTATATAAAATAACTGAGTCTTTATCCACTATGGGAAACTAGTGCATTTTGATCTATACTATTGAAAGGGGTTTTAATCCCTTATTAGTTAATTTGATTGTACTGGTGGTTAACCTTTACATATGAAAGGTTTTTCTATATTTAGGATTGGATTATATTTTTATTACATGAGATTATGGTTCATTACTTATTTACAATGAATTCTCTCTCATATGGGGAATTTTTCTGCAAATGATATTTTTTTCTTCCATGACCCATTTATATTATATATGGGTGTTTGGTTATGAAAATTTTAATTTACTTATAGGATAATATATAATTATTATTTTCTTATTATATTATATGATCATAGATTTATATCTCTGAGGATTTCACTTATTGACCATTTGAGTTCACCATTTCTAATGTTTCCTTCATCCGGTTATGAAGAAATGTATAGGTAGGGTATTTATAAGAGGAGTAAAATGTGGAAAGATCCATATTGGATATGTTAAATATCATGTATGTTGTAAGACGATTTTGTATATATTCACCATAGACAATAAACTATTTCATTCATCCTGTGTGTTAATATGGAATGTATTGTATTTTAATATATGAATTTTTGATATTTTTGTATGACAGTCAAAGGTAATTTTAATTTGTACCAAAGAAATGATATATTCAATATATGGAAATTACACTAATAAATTAAATAAAATCATGTGGATTATAAAAATTTAGTAATAAAATCCAAAATAAATTTTAATCAAGAGACGATGTGTGTTTCCTAACAACACATCCCTGAATAGATATTAATGTTGACGTAGTTCCAAGAAATAGGTACATTTGGATAATAACTCTAAAAAGGAGCATTGGTAATGATGTGATAATTACCTATAAAATTACAATAGGGCTTGCTGCACACCTAGTTGACACTCCCAGGTGATATTATTTGTTTAATCCACATTTTCTTTTAAGGCCATTATGATGAATTTTAATTTATGATAAATATAGATGGCCTATGCAACAACTATGTTGTAATACTGTGAGATTTTGTGGAAAATATTTTTCAAATGAATTTATTATTTTTGAAATTTTATACTAGAAACTAAAATGTGTATAGATTTCATTATATGAAACAATATGATTGGGTTATGTTACATGAAACAATGATTTTCTTTGTGAGAGTGCATGTAAAACAAATCAATGCATCAGCAAGCCTTGAAAAAATATGAATTTAAATATGACATTTATAAACTTGCAATTAAATTGGATTTTATGAATAGTATTGAATATTTAATTGATTAAAAATATAAATTTCATGGTCAATATAAATTAATTAATGAATTATAAGTTAAAAATGAATCTTTTTTAGTAATTTAATTATATCTAATAAAAATATTTTTTTTAAAATGAAATTATTTATTTTCATAAGAAAATATTATATTAAATTTATATTAATATGAGAAAATTTATTTTATAAAATTTAAAATTTTTTGGAAGCATCGTATAAAAATTATCTTATGGTGAAACTTTTTTATTTTTCATAATATATAGAATTTACATTGAATATTGAATATTTCCATTTTTCTAAAAATATAATTACCTTTTAAAATATTAATTGGTTTAATGTAATTATATACATTAAATAATAATAATTATAATTTAATAACACTAAATAAAAATAAACATTTTTATCAATGTAATACGTGATTTTATAATAATATTTTTTGAGTTTAAAATACATTTTTTTATAGAATGTTAATAAGGGTATTTTGTTTCTCTATTTTAATAATCTAATATATTATCTAATTAAGAAATTTTTTATGAATTATATATTATATATATATATATATATAATTTTTATTTACATTTGTAAATTCATTATTTTTTCACATAGATTTAATATCAAATCAACCAATGATTGGAAAAAATACACTATCCAAAATCAACCTATTTATCATGTTTTTGGATTTCATATTTATTTTTATATTTGAAACTATTTTAAAATTTATTAGATAAAATAAATACCATTTTTTAAAACATAATATCGTAATTACATTATGTTTTTATTACTTTTATGGAATGATTAATTTTTCATAGGAAAAAATAAACATTAATAATTTTAATTGAAAAATTCATATTCATATAAATTATTTATAAATAAAAATATATTTTAAATTGGAAATAAATTAAAAATAGTTCAATTATATATCAATTAAACCAAGTAAATATATTTTAATAAATTTTAAAATGAAATTGGATACAAAAAGTATTTAAACTATTGATAATTATTCTATTTAAAAACCTTTCATATCATCACATTCCAATGAATATATTTAAATTAAAATCATGAAATTTATAATTTTAATTTCGAAAAAGTTATTCCATTTTTTTAAAAACTAAAATATAAAATATAAAATAAGATAAATTTTGTTCTTGATAAAAAAACAAGTGATATAACATTACAAATTATGTTCTACACTTAAGATAAAAATTAGATTCTTATGGCTTAATCAATAAAACAATAGAGATTAAAAATAAACAAAATCCTATATAAAACCAATTATAAAGACATATATTAACCATATAACTTAAATTTTAATTAATTTCTCATTATAGTATCCTTTTAAAATGAATAAAATGTAGTTGAAACTCATTTTCTCAAAAAAATTACAATTGTGACACTTACCTCGCTTATAAAAGGACGACCCTTCTTCTCTATTCCTCATACTATGAATTCATTATTCTCAACCAATACATACCAAAATAACTTCTAAAATTATTTAATATATACTTTTAATACTTATTATTTATCAAAATCTATCATAGTAATGATTCTAGTTAAAAGCTAGCAGTGATACTCGAAAAATAGGTAACGTTAAAAAAGCTATTTTTTCTTCTATCATATAATTTAATTATTATTATAACATCTACATATAATTTCCTCATTACATTTAATAATATAAAAATGTTTTATTTTTACACTATTGGACCCCAAAAAAATACACTTTTATCAAATGGGTTACAAAATAATCGTTCTTGTTTACAGCGGACTAGAACCTAGTGAACCAATGTCATTCATTTTACCATTACCAACAATCATTACTGGACATAATGATTGAATTATTATCATTTATATATATATATTATGATATTTGAAAATATTATGAATTTTTTTCAGATACTATTTTTTTCATTCCAATTTGTTAGAATTTGATAAAATCACTCATGTGTACGGTGGTCTACCGCCACATGGAGAGATGTGATTAGTTTACACATTACATGGAATTTAACTCTTAAGAGTTTAATAAAAAAAATTATATATATGAAATAAAATTTATTTATTAATGTTTATATATCATTTACCATTCCTTATTTCAATCAATATTTAAAATTGAATCAACATTCATGCGTATGTATTGCGTCCCATCTCTAGGAACGATTTATTTATTTTCTTATATTTTTATTTATCAATTAAATTAAATACAATTATACTCAATAGATATGATTTTAACTTCACAGTTAATATTATTTATATTTTGGAACCATAATAAATGTAATGGAAACAAATTTATAAAATTGTCACACATATAAATACAAAAGGGGTTACAAAAAATAATTTTAACTTTAACATGGAATTGAAAATAAACAAGTCATAATAAAATAAGAAATGGTATTATATATACATATTTTTATTTAATATATTTATAGTAAACATATATTTATTATATAAAATGTTTGAATGTATATTAAAGATGTCAACACAAAATAAAAGTCATTTTCCAATCGCACATTTATTTCTTTGAGATATTTTAAAATTTTAAAAAAAATATTATTTCTTCTATGGTGTATGTGTACTTCCCCAATGAAATGATATACCATGAATATATTTATTCTACTGATATATAATTCTTCATTTTATGTTATTATTTACTTTTTATTAGGATTTAACAAATTATTAAAAATGTAATGTTTTTGGTCTATAATCCCATCATTGAGTAATATGTTTTTATGCACTAATATACATTTAAGATTTGTATAAAAATAAAATTTTACAAGTAATATAATTAATTTCTTTAACCTCATTATATTTTCAGTTTCATTAAGTTTCTTATTTCATGGGTCTTATTGTTTGATGATACCAATATGTTAATGATTTTGTGTTACAATCTCACTATTTATCAGTATTGTTTATGATTATGTGTTCGATGTTAAATTAATATGACCCATCTCCATAGGATACCACGAAATTTATTGTCCTCTTTTATTAATTATAATGCATATAATATTACCATTTGAACCATATTTTTAACATTAAATAATTGAGAAAATGGTCTTAAGAAAACCCAACATTATTTCTCTCTTGTATCTGAAATCCATTTTATTTATAAATCATGTATTCTAAAAATGTTTTAAAATATATTCATTACTAACTTAGGTATATTAAAATAAAATTTCAAACATTTTTTCTTTTATTAATTTTTTTTGAAAGGAATCTTCATTTCATTTCATTTCCCAAATAAGATAAATTTGTCTTTTACTGAAAATTTGAAAAGAATCACTGTTTTTTGACATGGACAAACTTAATAGTATTAACTACTACCATGATAACCAAAATATTTCAATATTCACATAAAATTATTACAATATATTATAAAATATATATTTTTGAATATTTTAGTTATTTTTTAGATTATAATTATAATATTTTATGTTAAAAATGATTTTGAAAATGATTTATGATTGAAATTTATTTTCATAGTAAAAAATTTATATTCTCTTATAAATGTGTTCATTGATTTTGAATATTACATAATAAGTTGGCATGATTATATTCAGAGAACAAAACCCAAAAATATACAATTTTTTTAATTTTATTTTCATATAAAATTTATGTTCCTTGGAGAAAGATATATATTATTTATCTTTCATAATAATTCTCTATTGAAGTGGTAATTATTTACTGATTATTATTTATTTACTAATGATACCATCCAATTATACCATTATTCTTTTTCTCTGAATTGATTATATTCATTACAACATGATTTTTATGAATGTTGTTTCTCCTACATGGTTTATACACTAATAGAACTCAAATGTAACCCACTTCTTTTCGTGGGTGATTATATGATAAATGGATGAAATAAAAATGAACCATATCTCTTTCATAAAGGTTATTATATGATGAAATGTTTATGAAACCCATATAATTTCATTGGTTTTTTTATGTTCAATGTTTATTTATATTAATTATATGTAAATATGGTTTTCATTAAGAGTTGGTAGGGTCCTATATCTCCCAAAATTCAGTCTCTAAGTATTTTAATACAATGGGATGAACACAATGGGAACATATATTAACCATGGTTTAATAAAGGAGAATATAAACTATAATGGTATTGAGAGTGAACCATGAATAAATTGATGGTTTTTGGAGTGAATCCTTTCAAATATGAAATTCTTGGTATTGTTCCATGACTAAAATTAAAATTATTTTCTATGCTTATTTGTATGAAAAAAATATATTCCTTATTCAAATATAATGATTTTATTTCCCTTCATCTTGGAATAAAATATTTTTTATGCCTTATAAACATACATACTTTATTGAATGACTCAATATAATGATCATTGATATGAATGGTATATTTGGAAATGTTGTTCTCATTCTCTCATTCCCATATAAGCACGTTTTTTTAACCTATTTCACTTGATTGCCCTTATTAACAATTTGATTTCACCATTTCTTATGTATCTGTTACAAAAATTAAGAAGTTATGATTTATATATGTTATTTATATGAAGAGAACTATATGGTAATATCATTTTGGGAATAATTGAAGATCATTTATGAGTAAAAAAGATCATGTTCCATGATTTTAGTGGAACTAAAATATTATAATCATAGATCATTTTTTATAACATAATGAAAATTCATCTAAAAATATGTAATAAAAATTTATGGTATCCTTGGATTTCTATAGATAGTATGATAGGAACATTTTGGAATCTGATCCTTGGAACTCTCACATAAATTTATTAGAAAAATCATGTCTCATTGCTCAAGGGATTCAAAGGAAATGGGTTACATTGTTGATAGTGGTGTTTGACACTAAGGAGGTGTAGATTCCAATGGAGTTCCCTAATATGTATCAATTATAGACCAATTGAAATATTATTATATCATAATGCTTCCTTTAAGGGAAATATTTTGTTGGCTTTTGGAAACTTGGATGATCAACTCTTAGTGAAATAGTTGGTTATATATAATGATATGACAAGGAATATGTCTAAGGATATGTCTAAAGATGATTTCAAGGTCAATAAAAAGTTTAATAACTTTTATAATGATAGAGTAAGTGGTTTACATAATATTACACCCCAATATAAATTCTAAACATGGATTTGTCGTTGGAACAGACTTACATATTGGAAATACCCCGAATAGTGTGCATTGAGATGGGCTCAATTTCCAACATCTCGTGGAAACATATAGGGACTCACCACTAAAAATTACATAATCTTGAGTTAAATCAAGAATTATTGTTTAGTGTCTTTTTTGTTTAACATTTATGGATAAATATTCCATAACTATTATATAATAACTCTAATATTACATATTAGACACTTCAACTCACTATCATTTTTTTAATATGAAATAATTTAAAATCAAATATGATTTCTTTATTTTAAATATAATTATAATTCATATTGATATCCACCTCTCTTTTACCCATCCTCACACCCTATAATACAATTTTAAAAACATGGGATGAGAACAAAAATCCCATTAAGGTAAATAATATAAGGAAAGAGAACGTTACTCAATTAATTCTTATAATATGATGAAATCAATCCTTTAACCCATAAAACATATGATCGTGAACATACCTAATGAATAAATATAAATCATGAAATTATTTAGAGCAATTATATATCATAACTATAATATTTGGAATCCATATCATATATACATTGTTGCTTTCACAACTATATAGGGTGTAGCCTTCATGGTTACGTTTCGATTAACCATCACAGTATATTCCTTCTATCTCTTAAGAGAAACCCATCTGGTTAACCCTGTATCATTACCCAATCCATTTGATAGCTATCCCAGGCTCTCCCTCTCTTTGGTTATCACATAACCACATGTATACATAAACAATTCTCAACCACCATAAAATAATAATAACACATAAAACATGTATAGATGAAAAATAAAATTTCCACATTGCAATAAAAAATACCATTTCAATATATTTACATAATAATTCCATTCTAGAAACTATTTTTTATGGACCCAGAAATTTCAAAGAAAATTTTTTCATAAATACATTGGAATTTTATGAGTATGCGGTTTCTGACAACACTTTATTCCAAGGCCCGGTGTGCTAGGAATCAATTTCTAAAGTTTATTTTGGGAACGTTCGGTAAACGTACATGCGGGTTTTTCTATATTTTGAACCAGTGCTCGGAATTGAAATACGATGGCACCGATGAACTCGTAGAACCGATATTCGCTTAGGGGGACCTTTACTACAGTTGTGTTTTGTCGTATGTGGTAGTTATATATTGGGGATACATTAAGACATAAATAAAAGTTTTCTGTTAAAATTTTATTTTAAGTGGAAGTTAATTCCTCCAAAGGGAAGTTGGAGGTGGGGCTCACACCCCACCTAACTTCCCATGTGAGGATATAAGAAAGGTCGGTGGAGCTAACACGAGCCCTTAACCCTTCAACTCCTCCATTAACTCCCTTAAACCCCATGAAACCCTTTATTAATCCTTATAAATCTCCACCTTCTCCCTTAATTATTTATCACCTTCCACCAATTGAATTTTCCACCCCAACTAATTAATTATTTTATTAATTAATTGGCATCTCATTTAAAAACTATTTGAATTGCATGGAAATTATTTTAAAAAAATAGAGAGGATTAATATAGTATTTTCTTTGGAAAATATTATGGGGGAAACTTTGGAGAATTAGAGGAGAGATTTATTCTTCCATGAAGAACTCCATACTCTGTGTTGGCAAAGAACGCTCCATAACTTCTCATATCTTCTTCTTCCTCCACGTCAAGGGAGAAGACACCACTCACGAGAAGCGTCGCCTAAGTCAATGACTCTTCCTCCAACGTTGACAGGATTCCATCGTTCTCCATGACACCATATCCCGCGATGCCCGACTACCACGGTGCTCGTCATTCATAGCTTGTCATGGTGAGACCTCAGTTATGCGGTAGGGGGTTTGATTCAATCTTAATTTAAAAAAACTTTCTCTTCATCCCTCGTTAAAACGATGTTTTATCTTAGTCCTTTTGATACAACATAACGTGGAGGGAGAGGGCCAAACAATCACTTCCCAACGACCCACCATTGATCCTTATTATATATTGATGGAGACGGTGATGAAAGAGGTGGTGGCGACCGATGAAGATTATGGCACCGAGTGTCAGGCGATGAGGGAAAGGCAACGACCCGCAACCGCGGGCCGCTCGGCCGACGAAGAACCGGCTGGCTAAAGCCGGCCGGACTGAAAATACCGAGGTTCCCCAAGCGGCGCCGCACTGTGGAGGACCATGGCCCGTGCTTCTTGGGCTGCTTCGGCATGCGAACCAGTCAGATCGTCAGCCGGCCGGGTTAGAGAAGGTCGATGCACCCGTAGGTGCCATGCGAATGGATAGCGGCCCGGACGGGCCGCTCGCGCAGGGAAGCCCAGTAGTCTCCGGCCGGCAGGATAAGAGGGCGGCACCCTAAAAAGCCCCCCCCCCCCCCCCCCCCGCCGCATCGCTCAGCCACTCAGGCTTAGCCGCTCGGCTGGCCGGGCCGAGCGGTGGCCAGCTAGGCCGGGTCGCGCTACACTGGGCCGGCATGAGCCGTACTACACCGGGCCAGCCTGGGCCACGCTGCATCAAGCCACACCCAACCTGGCCAGGCAGTGTGCTTCACTGGGCCGGTATGACAGCAGCCGGTTCGGACCCACCAAAACCGGGTGGACCCGACCCGCTTGCCCTGTGAGCTTAATGGGTCGGGCCCGTTTCGCTTAAATGTGAATAACTTCACGACCGTGCGTCTGATCGATGCACCGTCCGTGGCATCAGGATTCTCACGATGAACTGTTCCTTTTTGAATTAATCTAAGTGTGTTTTGGACGAATTTGAAAAAAATGGTCGGGATGGTTCAAAACTAAAACCAACTGGGTCCTCAGAGCGGAAACACTTATAACTTAAGGACCAGATGTGCGAATGACGTGTCGTCTACTATGTTGGATTCCTTTTGATGATAAAGTTCTTTTGAAATACTCCACTTGAGTATTGGATATAGTTGGAGTATGGTCAGGTAGGTTTTATCTTAAAAACCAACCGGTCCCCCTGGACTAAAATGCTAGTAACTCACAGACCGGGCATCCGTTTGACACACCATATGTTGCATTGAGACCCATATGACATGGCATACTGTTGAGATACTTCTTCGTGGGAATTCGTGACACTTTTAGTATCGACCAGTAGCTTGAGGAGCGGAACCTTCCGCAGATGAGCATACGGAGTACGAAGACCTAGTAGCTGGCTGAGACCTGATGACTACTTGTCCCATTCATTTCAGAGTGACTTGACTAGCCCAGTAGGGAGCACTACTGTGTGAGGTGGCAAACCCATGGAGTGGTAGAACTACTATGTGAGGCGGAAGACTTGCGATACTCAACATCAGAACTACCTCTGTAAGCTATCAGGGGGAGTGCTACTATGTGAGGCGGAAGACCCATGGTGGGGAGCACTACTGTGTGAGGTTGCAGACCCGCAGTACTCGATAGAAGAAGTACCCCAACAGTCTAAGGTTAGTGAGTAGCACCTCGGAGTCATGTCCGGAATACTGTGCTCGACAAGGGAATAGTTCTCCAGCATCTGTGGTTTCGACATCGTGAATGACAATCCTCGTTTGAGCTCAGTCAATGGCCTTTTTGTTTTCCTCTTGATTGAGATGGGTTACTTGATTACTTAGCTATATGTATGGGCATATATCTATGTAATGTTTATCCATTGATTTCATTCTTTTTGGTTTATCCATGTTGTATTTTGTGAGACCTTGAGGGTCTTAGGGTCCCTACTATGTATCGTTATACTCACCCCTACACGGGTTATTCCCGCAACTCATTGTGTTGGTTGCAGACGACGGACGGTGCTGATGGAGGCCGAGAGAACCAGGACTGGATGGTACCCAGAGGTATAACACTCGGTGTGATGGTATATGGAGCAGACCGATATACGTTGAGTGCCGATGAGGACATATGTACCTACCCTTCAGGTAGGAACCCTGAGGATGATATCAGATCTACATTCACCATTCAGTTTTACTTTCATCAGTTGTAGTTGTACATTTTTTGTTGAGATTGTATTTCCACCCCCCCACCCCTTTGTACTTTCAGCACACTTGATATTCAACTTTTCTAAGGAATTTTTTCCGCTTGTACTCTGGTTGTGTGTCTTTACGCTTTATAAAGACAATTCCTTCCCTGTTCTATTGAATTACGCATTTGATGCTAGTCTCCATCCCCTGGCCTATGGAACACGTGCTTGGGGTAGTCACGATACGGGCACCGAGGGATGGGTCATGACAAATTGGTATAAGAGGAGTCAGTTCTACCATAGACCATAGGACTATGATCATTCTTTTTATGAATATATAGTGTTAGGAGTACCGAGTGTGGTTTTCAGTTCAAAGAGTCCAGTGTTGGTGTGGCGGCAGACGTATCCATACACCATGACCCTGACTTCTGATTTCCAACTCTGTGCATGAAAATATTGATTGAGTGATTGTTTTAAATAGTTTAATTTAAGTCAGCTCAAACCAGGTCATCTCACCAGGTATAATCTTTGACCATGTCACAACTATTTCATTTAGGATGCCTCTCCGTAGACGACCAGTTAGGGCCCCGAGATTTGTACGTACTGACAGCCCACCGAGTGATTAGGCCTCAGTAAAGGGCCCTCTTCCAGTAGATGTACCAGCCGTACCACCACCCATGGGGCCACCGATGACACCAACCCCAGCCGCAGGCAATGCACGCCGCTTCAGCACACTGCATGAGTTCCAGTGCTAGAGGCCATCCAAGTTTTGGGGTGAGATGGACCCCCAGTCGGCTAAGGATTGGATGGAGGATGTGGTGAGACTATTCAGGATATTAGGGAAACAGGCACACTTCATGGTGATCCTTAATGCCAGCCACTTTCAGGCAGTAGTATGAAGATGGTGGAGCCTGATTCTCCAGATGCCTGACGAGGCGACACTTTTATGGGTAGACTTTGAGAGCCTGTTCCGGGCGGAGTTTGTACCAGCCACCCTTCAAGCATTGTAGATACCATAGGTACTACATCTACAGTAGGGTGTCATGATGGTGACACAGTACTCAGTGAAGTTCACTTACCTCTCACGCTACTCCACTGATATGGTATCGGCCCCTTTTTTTCATGGCCCGGACCTTTGAGCAGGGACTCAGGTGAGAGATCAGAGAATCTATTATCTCTCACAACATTCTGACGCAGACATGGGTGTTGGAGCGAGCCGTCTTAGTGGAGAGTTTCCTTATTGAGCATTCTACAGCAGTGGGACCCACCACTAGCCACCATGCAACAGAGTCTTATGCAGCTGGCAGTAGATAGATGACGCAGATTTCCAAGAGGATCGGACCTACATGTGGTCAACCGTACGACCCAAGATCCGTACTACAGGGCACCCAGGGTGGAGACAAAGCCAGACCTTCCAGAAAGTGTTACTCATGCGGCGGACATGGTCACATGGTTCATGACTGTCTGGACCGCTGCTCGGACGATCAGCAATTAGATGAAAGACCTCCCAGGCAGAGGCAGAGGTTCGATCAAGTCAGTCCGCAGGGCGATGGCGGACGTGGCAGAGGAGCTGGCCGTGCTGCTGGTGGTGGAAAATTCTTTGAGGTTTTTCCACCACCACCACCAAGAGTTCCACCCCAACCATAGTAAATGGGAGGATAAGGGATAGCACAGCTTCAGGCAACTAAATCATAGGACTATGGAGCTCCAGAAGCAGGTGGACATGAGGGGGACTAGTTCCAGGCATAGAGACCTTTTTCGTGGTGCTTCTAGCTTTGTTAATGTCGTTGTTGTGGTTTCTTTGTGTCTTTGTACTTCTTCCTGCAATAATAAAAGACATGTGTCCTTGTGACATTTTCTTTCCTTATTTTTAGTGTGGTTAATAGTAAGATCTTCTGGTTTAAACTATTGACTTGACCCTAAAATTTTATATTTCTACTGGCGAAGACCCAGTAACCACACACTGATGCTGACAGTGTGAGTCAACCCTTAGTGGTGAGAGTAACAGTTGGATCTCTTGGTAGTAGCGTCGAGGCCTAACGATGTCATGTATGATATGAATTAGTATCATTCATGTCTGGATTGACTGTACTAGGCAAAGGATGTGGTTCATCCAAGGGATGAGACCAGATTTCTCTTTTCGACAAAGGAGAAATCATAGAAGCTCATGTAGAACCTAGGCAATGAAGGGTGAAGTTGAGTTCTCACAATTGGATAGTCTCAACCATTGTTTGTTGAGATAAGGGCTTACAGTTCACTCCAATCTCAATAGTCTCAGGTGTGTATTCATTTAGAAGAATCTCAACCTGAGACAGCACTGACGGCTTGAGTTCCTCCGGAATTATGACATCGAGATAGTCTATACTCCTAGGAAGGGGAACGTTGTTGCAGATGCGCTCAGCAGGAGGACTGGTATTCAGTTGCTAGGAGAGGAGACAGAGCAGCTGGCCGCGTTTCTGATATCCTTTGGGGATCGAGATGGTGGATTATATCTACATTCACTTCTCCTTTTCTTCATTAGATTATGCAAGGTGGCTTACCGCTCCGTCCTTCCACCTCAGTTGAACCTAGTGCATGACTTTATCCATGTATCTCATCTGATAAGATGCATTCACAACCCGTCCCACATCATCGACCATGGGGAGATGGACATAGATGATGGGAAGACATTCACAGAGGTCCCAGTGGAGATTGAGGATCGACAGGAGTGGGTCCTACGTGGACGGTCGATTCATCTGGTGCGTAGTCGCTGACAGCACAGGAACCTCTAAGAGATCACATGGGAGCAAGAGGCTCAGATGCGTGCTCCATACCCCTTTAGTTTCCCTAGTGTGTGTTGTAACATTACGGGGATATAAATACTTGAGGTGGCGGTAATTTAAAGACCCGGAAATTTTATGGAAATTTTTTTCTCAAATTCCTTGTAATTGTACGAGTCTATGGTTTCTGAAGGAACTTTATTCCAAGTCCCGGTGTGCCCGCAATCAATTTCTGAAGTTTTGTTCAAGTACGTTCAGTAAACGTATGTGCGGGTTTTTCTATCTTTTGAACTGGTGCTCGGAATTAAAATCCAAGGGTATGATGAACTCGTAGCCCCGGTATTCATTTAGGGGGACCTTAACCATAGTTGATTTTTTTCGTGTGTTGTAGTTAAAATTTTGGAATTCATTAAGACTTAAATAAAATTTTTGTGTTACAATTTTATTTAAAGTGGATGTTAATTCCACCATAGGGAAGTTGTAGGTGGGGCCCACAACCCACCTAATGACCGATGGGAGGATATAACTAAGGGTGGTAGGGCCCACACGAGCCCCTAACCAAACAACTCCTACTTTAAATCCTGTAAACCCCCATGAAACCTCTTATTAATCTTTATAACTCTCCACCTTCTCCCTTAATTATTTATCACATTCCACCCCTTGAATTTTCCACCCCAAAAAAATTATTTACATCATTAATTAATTGGAATATCATTTTGAAACAATTTGAATTGCATGGCAATTCTTTTGAAAAAATGTAGAGGCATTATATAATATTTTCCTTGGAAAATATTTTGGGGGAAAAATTGGAGAATTAGATGAGATCATTATTCTTCCATGAAGAATGCAATACTCTCTCTCGGCCAAGAACGCTCCACGACACATCCTATATTCTTTTTCCCCTGTATCTAGGGAGAAGACCCCTCTTGCGAGAAGCGTCGCCTCTGACAATAACCCTTCCTCCACCATTGATTGGATGACACAGTTCGTTGCGATGCCATCTTCTGTGACGCCCGACTACCATGATGCTCGTCTTCCGCTGCATGTTGTCATGGGATGGAATTTATGAGGTAAAGGGTTTGTTTCAATTAAAATTAATTAAAATTTTTCTATGTCCCTCATTGAAACCATGTTTTATCTTCGCCCTTTTGATACCGCCTAACGCAGAGGGCGCTGGCCAAACGAACACGGCCCGACGACACTCCGTTGAACCTCATCATATTTCGATGGAGACAGCGATGAAAGAGATGGAGGCGACTGAAGAGGACCATAGAACCGAGTGCCGTGTGAAGAGGGAAAGACCACAACCCACAACCGTGGGCCGGTCAGCCGACAAAGAACCTACCTTCTAATGTCGGCCGAACCGAAGAGACGGCAGCACCACAAGGGGCGCTGTGCTGCGGAGGACTGTGGCACGTGCTGCATGGGCCGCTTCAGCAGGAAAGTCGGCCAGCTCATCAGTTGGAAGGGTTGGAGAAGGCTGCGGTACCCACATGTGCTTCCCAGAAGGAGAGCGGCCCGCATGGGCCACTCGTGATGGGACGACCGGTAGGCTTCGTTCTTCCGGATAATAGGGCGGCGCCGCACGACGCAACTGGTTCAGGAAATCAACCCCCCCCCCCCCCCCCACATTGCTTGGCCATCCTGGCAGCTGCTCAGCTAGTTGGTTTGGGCCATGCGCTTCACCGGGCTAGTCCAACACCAGCCGGGTCAGACCCACCAAAACCGGGTCGACCCGTCCCGCCAGCCCACTGAGCCTAACGGGCTGGGCCCATTTCGCTTAAATTCGAATAACTTCACGACCATTCATCTGATCGACGTGTCTTCTACGGCCCTGGGATCTCCAGTACTAAGAGTTCCTTTGAAAATACTCTAAATTATTTTTGGACGACTTTGGAAAAACGGCCCGGTTGGTTCGAAACCGAAACCAACCGGGTCCTCGGAGCGAAAACGCGTATGACATAAGGACCGGACATCCGAATGACGAGCCGTTAACTACGTTGGATTCTTTTTGATGAGACTGTTATTTTGGAATACTCCAATTCCGGTTTCGATGCATTTGTAGTATGGTCGGTTTTGTTTTAGATTAAAAACCTACTGGGCCCTTGGGACTAAATTGCTAATAACTCACAGACCGAGTGTCTGATTGACGTTTCGTCTATTACATTGAGACACCTATGACGTGGATGACCTTTGAGATACTTATTTGTGGGACTTTGCGGCACTTGGAGTATCGACCAGTATCTCATGTAGCGGATCCTCCCGGAGATGAGCATATGGAGTACGGAGACCTAGTAGATGGCTGAAACCTGATGACTGCTTGTCCGATTCGTTTCGGAGTGACTTGACTAGCACAGTTGGGAGCACTACTGTGTGAGGTAGCAGATCCATGGTGGATGAGCACTATTATGTGAGGCGGAGAACATATGGTACTCGATAGAAGCATTACCTCTGATGTCTATCAAGGGGAGCGCTATTGTGTGAGGGTGCATACCCATGGCGGGGAGCGCTACTGTGTGAGGAAGAAAACCCGCAGTACTCGACAGGAGAAGTACCTCAGCAGTATAATGTTAGTGAGCAGCACCTCGGAGTCACAATGGGATAGCTATGCTCAATAGAGAAGGAGTTATCTATCAGGTGTGGTTTTAACATCGTGAAGGAAATTAGAGTTTGAGCTGAGTCAATAACCTTTGTGTTTTCCTCATGATTGAGATGGGTTACTTGATAAATTAGGTATATGTATGGGCATATACCTATGTAATGTTTTTCCATTTATTTCATACTTTGTGGTTTATAATTGTGGGATTTTATGAGACCTTGAGGGCCTCGGGGTCCCTACTGAGTATCGTTATACTCACCCATGCACGGGCTATGCCCGCACCTCGTTGTGTTTGTTGCTGACGACGGATAGCACTCACGGAGGCCGAGAGCACTAGGGCTGGATGGTACCTGGAGGTGGACCACTCGGTGTGACGACATATGGAGTGGACCGATATACGTGGAGTGTTGAGGAGGACATCTGTTCCTACCCTTCAGGTAGGAACCCAGAGGTCAATCTTGGATCTTCTTTCACCATTCAACTTTTTGTCTTTTCAGTTGTACTTTCTTCAGTTGTAGTTGTACCTTTTTGTTGGCCTTGTATTTCCGGCCCCCTTTGTACTTTTAGCAAACTTATTATTTATCATTTCTTACTTATTTATTTATCTTTTACTCTAGTTGTGTGTGTTTACATTTTATAAAGGAAATGGCTTCCCAGTTCTACGGAATTACAACTTTGGTGCTAGTCGCCATCCCCTGGCCTATGGAAGGCGGGCTTGGGGTAGTCACGGTGTTGGCCTAGGGGGACGGTTCATGACATGTTTTCAGTACCAAAATATATGAAAATGGAATATAATATTTATTTTTCTATTAAAAATATTATGGTTTCTAGAGGAAGCAAAATATTTAATAATGGCTACGGTGACGGAAAGGACTTTAACGTCGCGTACGAAAAAAAAATTCTCCATTTAGTGAAAACAATTAATAAAAAAATATTTTTTGGGAATCCTTTTAATGAAAATAACATTAAATGGTGTTTATTATTAACTATATAAAATAAGGTGGTTTGTAACATCAAAATATACTTCAATATAAGAAGGTTGATTTGACATCATTTACAGTGAGTCTGACTCATCTTGTGCAATCTTTATATTCTTGAATAGTGAATGTTGAATAATTTATAATTTCTTCATAACCTTTTTGAAGTTTATTTTTCTTTTTATATAACTGATTTAAATGCAATAAAAATTTCATAATTACATAAGATCGTCTTAGTTGTTCAGTCGATATTCGGTACTTGAGTCGAAAATGAATGTGGCTTGATGTCAACAATCCATCTGGTCATAAGTCTATCATATCAAAAGTATAATTCAGGACAAAATAATACTTTTATATATCAACTAAAATTTTTATATCAAACCATTAATTTATTATATTAGAAATGAAAAATGTTATAATCATGGATATGGTAATTTGTACGTATTCATTAGTAATACTTTCCATTAATCATAGAAAATTATGGAAATAAGGTAATTATTATTTTATCATTATATAATTAAAATTAAGAAAATATCTTAAATATACATATACATTTTAAACTAGTGATTTATTGAAAAAAAAATCACATCGATTCATGAAGGTGATAGTTTCCATGTACGCACAAATTATGTAATTAATTTAATGTGAATTGAAAGTAAAAAAATGGTTTAAATATTATTCTTTTAAAATGGAAAAATGTATTTGTTATCATATATGTATAAATTTATTATATGATTATAACTTTTCATGAATGATGGTAATTAAAAAATGAACTATATTTGTAAGCAAGGTGGTAGTCCCCCATATAAATGAACTAATAGTCCATTACCCATATTATGAAATTGGGGGTGGATTTAGGTGATGTTTTAAAATACTAACATCTCATTATATTAAAGATACTATATTTTATTTAATATTAGAAGAAGAATATTAAAATGATGTTGATGAGTAAATAAAACAAAAACACCTAAAAAATGATACCACTTCTTTGGTTTAGAACCATTAAAGAAATTCCTAACACCATTAATAAACGTGTTCTTCAAAAATTAAGGATTAAATAATGAGGGGGAGGATTATATGAATATTTTTGTGTAGATATTGGATGATCAAAAAGTTTTTGTAAGTGTGAGTAATAGAGAAGAATAGGTTCCTTTTATAGGATAGGGGAGCGAAACCCTGGGTAACTCATAAAATATTAATTTAATAAATTAGATTTCATTTCCAAATGGTCCAAAAACCATTCATTTAGAATAAAAGATGATTTTTGTCGAATCCTCATCATATAATTAGTATTAAAAAATTTGATTATTTTTTAATCCATATCCTTTTGGATAAACCCTGATATTACCCTGTTTAATCTTATTGGGATATCAAGTTATATATATATTGTCTGTTAATGTTATTGACATAACATATGAATAAACCAATATAAGTGTTATTTATGTCATATTAAGACATATACTATACATATTTTAAAATATTTTATTTTTGTGAAAATTTTAACATTTAATAAACTTTTAGATAATTTATGTTATGAATTATGTCAATTTTGAGAGTATTCATATTTATCTTTTTTACAAAATTCATTAAAATTTATTCTATATAAAAAAATAAATTAATTGAGTCCTAAAATTTCATAGAACTCTAGGTAATTCATTTATTGAATCAAATATTTCAAATTATATTTATTTTAATATTATTTATATCATTTATTTGATTAAATTTTTAATAATCTATTATTGCATCATCATTGTGTCATCATTAACTTTAATTTTAAAATTGCTAAAAGTTAAAAATAAATAACCATGACATAGGTAATCACATTATATTTCTAAATACTATTTATAGATGAAGATATACCATATATAACTCCATATTAAAATACATTTATTTTTAAAAACAAATGTGTAACAAAAATTACTATTCATTGAATATAATATTATAAAATCATTAATGTCATCCAAGTGGCTCCATGTGGTCCTGAAATTGACCCAATGATGATCATGGTCAGGATAAAATCATCCAATTATTTAATCACATGTTTTAGGGTAGTTTTATTTTATTATAAAATTAATTTTACCAATATTTAACCGATTTAACATTAATCATGGTAATACAATTTATTACCAAATTTACTATTCATAATTTCAAAAAATAAAAGAAACATATTTAAATAATATAGAACATGTGATATCAAATATGGAATGCATTTTTTTAAATTAAAAACACATAATTGGAATATAGTGAATAAAAATAATCAGTATTGTCAAAATGAGAAAACATATTTTTTATAAGTAAAAACCATTAATGGATTGACATGCGTTTATATTTGATTTCAATGTATAATTTCATAAAATGACAAAAAATTTATTAAATTAAAAATACTAAATGTAATTATACTTTAATCTCAATTAAATGTAAAACATAACTATATAAAAAATTTAAATGAAAAAGCAGTTTTGAATAAAAAATAATGTATTTTCACTATTCATTATGATATGAGTTTAATCATAAAAATTAAAAACATTTCAACCAATGTAAAATTTAATGTTTCGATTCCAAATAATATGATTATTTTTTTGAATATATACTATAAAAGCTTCATGAACCAGCATTAAAATGTGCTTATCATTAAAAGGCTGTAAAACTGTATATTTAGAAAAGCAACCAATTTATCCATAAAATTATATTTGTTCAAATATAATGTATATAAAACATAAAAGATGAATTTTAATTATTATATTTAATTAATATTTAATTAATATAATCAAACAAGAATGATTTGATAATTTAATAAACACAATTTTATAAAATTAAATATTTTTTCATAAAAACACATCCATTATATTCAATAAGATTTTGTTTATATTTCTATTTAATTTTATAAAAAATGATTCATTAGATAAATATGTCTAAACCCTATTTTTATAATTTAATTAATATCAATCCTTCCAACCATCCTAAATTTATATTATAACTATAACATAAAATGATATAAATAATAACATATAAGTTTTTGGTATAACTCAGCCATGTGTGCAACATGTGATTTTGGAGAAACCCATAGTTGTGTGTCATGTATACTATCAAACATAGTATTCCTTAAAAGTAAAATTAATGTCTAATACATTAATATAAATAAATATTAAAAATTTTAATTATTTAATTACATGGTATGTTATATCCATACCCTATTGGAAATTGTGTCCTCAAAATCATAAATTTGTGCTCAATAACTAAAGAATAATTTTTCAAAATTACTTCATTAAAATATCACATCAAAAAAGAGTCAATAAAAATAAAACATTAAAAGATATAAATTTATGTAAAAAAGGTCATGCTAGATAACACAAAATATAATTATAATTAAAAAAACTTTGATATTGATGAAAAAAACCATAATGTTTTGATTTAGTGTGAATGAAAACATGATTAGGTTAATTTTAATGATTAGAAAACCAAAAACATGCTATTGGTTAACTTTTTCGATTTTTATTATCGAAAAATCCAATGGAATCATATTTTTTAAGATAATTTTCATAAGGTTGAAGAATTATTTAATTAATTAGAATTTGTATATAAGGAAATAAACCAACTTGACAAGTAGAAGTTTGTCCTTTACTCAAGTTCCACCACAATCTGATATTTTTCTCCACACAATGAGTATTTAACATGAAATTATTTCCACTATAGATAGTTGTAGAATCAACTTCTAGAGAATCGCATAATCCATGAAATATTAACTATCTTCTCATCATATCTTTAAACAATTACCAAGACCAATAATCTAGGATAAAAAAATATAATTACCCAAATATAATAAACATTAAAACATTAAAGACTACTTTTAAACATCAAAATTAAAATATAATAACCAAATTCTAACATCGATCAATCTACTAATAAATATCCTTAAAATACATTATATAATCCAATATAAGATTGAAGATAAAAAATCAGAAGGAATTGATCACATATACTTCTTGGATAAGTGTAAAAATTATCTCTAAATAATATCAAGTACTCTGGAAGTATCAAACCAAAAACTAATAAACCTAATCAAATAATATATAAGATAGGTTATTAATTTCAATAAATAACTTGAATCACCATAACTCCACAATAAAAAATATATATTCTTCCAATATAAATGTGATCCATTGCTTCTCAAATAAAATCCAATAGTATTATATTTTCCTTGGGAATATAGGGTGCCCAAAATAGAAAACAACTTCCAAAATAAAATTTATAACATAGTCCCCAAATCATTTTCCAATACCAAGGATATCTATTTTATAAGACATAATTGACCAAAAACTACTTATTCTAATTCCATCAAATAATTTAACTGAAAAAATAGTGTCATTTTAACCAGCACCTTCATGTATGCTAGTTGTAGGAAATGCACTATTGTCGCCCCTTCAATTGTGGGATTAATCTCAATTTCCTTGCATTATGTAATGAGTTGTCACCCATATTGTGGGTTGTCCTTTTCCAAAAACCATATCATTCATATAAAATACTCCCAATATGAGATAAACTTCTAAAAAATAACCATTAATATTTTAACCCTAAATGTTGTATCATAGATATAACTTTCATACCATCTCATAATGACCTCTACATCTCAATTCATTAGGTCTTATATATATTGAAATATTTTTCCCTTCCAACTGATTTAATAAAACTATTCCCAATATAATGAACTTCATACCATGATCATGGTGCTCATCTCAATTCATTATCATTTCGTTCATATAGATAAAAGATACATTAATTGAATCAATTATTTAGTTATTCTTCAAAATCACATGATTCCTTTCTCTATAAACACCTTGTACTTTTTGGATCCTAAGGGTTTTCATTGAAATATAGTTTTTGAAAAAATCATATATTAGATATATTTTTAAAAACAATTGATAAAAAATTATTTTTAAAAAACATTTGGACAGATATTGAGTTGAAATATTCAATCAATGGTCCTCTAAAAAGACAATAACTATGATATTAAAGACTATATTTTAATAGAAAATATAAATAGGTTGAAAAAAAGTCTCTTTATTTAGAATTAGATTCAAAATCAAAATATGATTTATAATCTTCTGATAAGGTAAATAATCTAAAAATTCCTTGATTGTTTTTATCATTTTTGAATAGATGAGAAAATTGATAAAAAAATATTTGATTAAAATCAACCCCTGATCCATGATGGTATCATGGTATAGATGGGGTGTTTGATATCTCAAACAACTTCATTCAAGTAATTTGTGTGTTAAAAAATGTTCTAAAATCATTCGAACAAGATACATCAGTAATTATTACTAGAAAGTCATCACAAAGAGATTGGAATGTTGTTTGAGAGCCTCTTACATAGATTTTTAACAAATTTAACATGATCTGATATGGTTATATTATAAGGATTTAATCAAAATAATATAATTATCTTGTTACCATATTTTTAACCAAAACTCATAATTTCTAAATTTTTCTTAAATGACCTATGATATAAACTATATGTCTTAGCCTTAAAATTTATATAATCTTTATTTTCATAACAAATTCACATTGAGGATCTTTTATGGTTTATAGTTTTGGATAATTAGGCGATAAATATTAATTAACAACGCTAATATTTCATTTTTGACACTTCTACTAACAATGAATCTTCTCAAAAAATGAAATTCATTAAAATTAAACATGTTTTATTATTTTTAAAAAATATTAATATTATTCATATTGGTATCCAAATTTCTCTTACCCATCCATTAGCCATGTAAAATAATTTTAAAAATAGGGGCGAGGAAAAAAAGATCAATAAATGAAATAAGACAAGGAAAGAAAATATAATTCCATTAATACATATAATCAATTGAAATCATATTATTCACCCAAAAAAACATACTATCATTAACATACCTCATGAATTCATAAGATTGATGAGAAAATTTAATGCAATCATAAATCATAAAGGTAAATTATAGCAGCTATATCATACTTTTGTTGTAGCATTCCCAACTACCTAGGGTTTAACATTCATGGTTAAGTTTGGAATACTCATCATAGTATATTACCTAAATATCATAAGATAAACACAAACATTTAACTCCATCTCATTACCCAATGAATTGGGGAGCACTCAATAGCTCATCCTCCCTTCGTTTATCGTGGAACTACATGTATACAAAAACAATCCCCATGAACTATAACATAATAATAAAATATAAAACACGAATAAAGGAAAAATAACCTTTCCATACTATAATTAAAAAAATGATTTCATGATTTTGAAATAATCTATAATTTATCAAAATAATTTTCAATAAAAAACATACATGAAAGAGAAATATGATATATTTTTTTCATTCAAAATCATTATGTCTTGTAGAGGATTACAAATATCTAATAATGGCTTCAGTAGTATAATGGTCATTATCGTCACGTATGTTAAAAAAACATTTTGACTTTTACTAAAAACAGATAGTAAAAAAATACTTCGTAAAACCATTGAATAAAATTAATATTAAATCTGGTTTATTATACACCTTATAAAATAAGGGGGTTTATAACATTAATATACGCCTTAATGAAAGGATATTTAGACTAATTCCCTTAACATTAGTCTGAATCATCACATAAAATCATTGTATTTTTTAATAATAAACGTAGGTTAATTAATACATGATTGAGAACCTTTTTCAATTTTATATTTACATTTATGTAACTTATTACCATGCTATAAGAATTTAAAAATTACACTAATTCATTTCGAATGTTCAGTAAATACTCGGTACTTGAGTCGAAAATGAACTTGGGTTGATTCCAATAGTCAATGTGGTCATAATTCCATCATATTAAGAATAAAATTAAGGAAATAATAGTCCCTTTTATACATAAATTATAATTTTTAAATAAAACAATTCATTTTTTATCAAAAATGAACAACGATATAATCATGGAGACATTAGTCTGTATGTACGCATGAGTAACATTTTCCTTTTTTCATTGATCATTACGAAAACAAGGTAATTATTATTTTATTTTTACATAATTATTATAATATTATTAACATCATAATAATAATTTAAATAAACATATATAAATATCATATAAGTGGTTTTGAAAAGTTAAATTATTAACATTCCTTCGTCGAGGTGATAGTTTACATGTATTCACGAATGACGTTATCCTTTTTATGTGTTTGGAAGGTAAGAACATAATTAAAATATTATTATGTTATAGTGTTAAATAACTAATATAATATAATATATAAACATTGATTCTAATAATATGAAAACTCTTGATATGTGGTAATGAAAACATAACTATATCATTTCATGAGGTGGTAGTTGGCCATACAGACAAACGAAAATCTTATTTCCCATTTGGTGAAATTAGAGATTTATTTAGGAGATGATGTTAACATAATAACATATTATTATATTGAGGATAATATATTTATTATTTCATCTTATAAGGATGCAATTTTATGGATTTTAAATATTAAATAAAATATAAAAACTTAAAAATTATGCCTCTTCCTCAGTTGATCACCATTAGAGTACACCATAACACATTTAAGATGGTTATTCTGCCTGAACTAAGGCTTCATGAATGTGGGTTGGATTCTATGAGTTTTTTTTGGCTAGATATTGGGAGATCCAAGATGTATTTGATGTGTGAGTAATATAAAGGAATATGATCCTTTTTTATGTGGGAGGGGATGGCCATGCTTGGAAACCCTTAAAAGATAAAATTGAGATAAATTATATTTCTATTTACGTAGTCTAAAAATAATTTATTTCGATGATACAATGATTTTGGGTCAAATCCCCATCATAAAACTAATATTCTACATGTTTTAAATTTTTTTAATCCTTCTTTTTTTGGTTTAATCCTTATTTTACTTTTTTTAATATTATAGTCATATCATGTTATTTATACATTGTGTGTTAATTTATTTACCATAACATTTAAATCGATATAAAAAGTGTCACTTATGACATATGATGATGTATCATAACTATTTGGTTGAATATTATATTTTTAGGATTTATATAACATTTAGTAAACTATATAATATTTTTTGTTATAAATTATATCAATTTTGAATATATTCACCCTCAATAAGAAAATCTCATATTGATCCAAAAAATTCCTTTCTTCCATCCAATATTTCAAATTATATATTTTTAAATATTATAAATATCATTTACTGGATTTTTCGTTTATTAAATAATTTATTGCATCATCATTTGGTCATAAATAAATTTAATTATATAATTCTTAAAAATTATCAATAAATAACAATGATTTAGGAACTATTTTTATGTTTCTAAAAACTATTTATATATAAAGAGACCACCTATATAACTCCATATTAAAATACATTACATTTTAAAAACCATAATTGTAACAATAATGACTATTCATTGAATTTAATATTTTAAAATAATTAAAGTCATCCCTGTAGTTCCTAGAGGACTTAAAATATTCCCATGGATTATCAAGGTTTGTAAAAACTCATAAAATTAAATTTGGACATGTGTTATGGTAGTTTTATATTTTAAAAATATTATTTTTACCTTTAATTACATGATTTACCTTTAACTATAGTAATAAAATTTATTATGAAATTTATTAATCATAATGTCCAAAAAAGGATATATCGATATAATTTTGAACATCGGATTCTAAATATGGGATCTATTTTTTCAAAATTCAAAACAGATAATTTGAAAAAATTAATTAAAGATTAATTCCTATTGTGAAAATGAGAAAACATATTTTCATAAAAGAATAAACCATCAAAATATTGACATGTGTTTCTATATAATTTCAATGTGAAATTAATTACAACATCCATCGATTTCCAAATAAAAATTTAGTGTATTTATTTGTATAAGAAATAAGTACAATGCATGAATAGTAATTTTTTATGTTATCATATATTTTTACCTAACTACAATAACTATAATGTTCCCTAGGATACATGTTCCTTATTACTAACTTCATCTCAATACAGGATCCAAAAGTGTTACCTAGGAAATACCATATCTAAATACCTCCTTCTGGTTTATTCTTGTAGTATTCAATGGTGTAATGCTATCTCAGTACCTGATTCGACTCTTGCTGGAGTTCAAATATTATCATGTAAGGTCATAACTCATAGATTCATTATTTCTATTTTTTAATTTAGAATTTATAGGCCACATTAAAAATGATACCAATATCACAAACATAAGTATGATTAACATGTTACCATGCTTACTCCCCAATAGAATGACCATGATCCCATTCACATTACACATATGTGTGGAGACCATGTTACCATTTTTACTTCTCAATTTTTGGAATGAATTTTTTCCCATTCCCGTTACCCATAAGTTTGAGGACGATATTACCATTTGTACTTCTCAAATTATAATGACCATGTTCTCAATCTTTGTCACATAATTGATTTATTATTTAAATATCCACCCCAATCCTATTACTAGTTCAATAATTCGTTACACACATTTATTGACCTATTTAACCCAATAATTAACAACGTGATTCAAATGATTAAATTATTCATCAAATAATTATTACATATCACAATAAATATTCCATTATTTATTTCGCAGAATTAATTATCTCATCCTAATATCAAATTTCCATAATTAATCCAAAAATTAATTATCTAGATCATGTTACCAAAATCAAATAATTAATTCACATTTAATTATATCGACATAGCTATTTCAATATCTCAAAATTTTTCCCAAGGTGAATTATCTAGATTAAAACCCATACTTATTATAATCTATTTCCCCAAATTAATTATATAATTTAGAATCCCCATAATCTCATGATTAATTGCCCAACTAATCCCATATTTCAACAATGCATTGATAAGCCAATAGGTCCATCTAATTAACTCAACTCTAGAAGAACAATATCTAAAGGATGCTTGAATGTTTATGATTTTTAATAGAAATATTAAATCCATAATAATGGGAATTTTATTTAGACCACTTAATTTGATTCAATGACAGATGTTTTTTCAACAGAAATTCCCAAAATTTGAGTAGCACAACAATGTTGATAAAAGTGACGGATCTAAATTACTAATCTAAAACCATGAGAAAAAACATCAAGATCTCAAAAATATTGACCTAGATTCACAGTGATAGATCAAAAAATCACCACATAGGTTTTTATACAAGGAAAAAAAGAATATTTTCCAGAAACGATCCATTAAATATAGCAGAAATAACAGGAGAAGCATTAAGAAGAAATTCGCATACCAGGATAAGAGAGGATCTTAAATTCGAGCATTTAATCTCAAAAAATGGTGTTTGTAAGGCCTTGTAATCCCTACAAAATGATATTATAACCTTACATTATCATTAAGAAATTAAAATCAAAATTTTGGGCCCCATAAGAGGCTAATAGGTTCATTTAAAGTTGAAAACGAGTGAGATCCACAATTTTATGATCTCATAGTTTTTCCATAAATGTTTTAGTCACTTGGTTAGAGAAACTATGTGTTGACCATGTGTTACCCACTATTTCAAGGGGGAACTTCACAAAACTACCTCGCACAAACTCTCAACTTGTGCTTTAATAGTGAAAACGCTATACCCTCAAAAGACCAGAGAGAGCATTTTTTCTCCTGTGATGCTTCCTGGTTTGTACCAACCATGCACCAGACATGTGAATCCTAGTTTCCAAAAAAATTTATTATACATCACTAAAATGTAACCCATAACACAAATCCCATCAATTTTATCTATGAAAAAACAAAATGAAATTGGAATCATGCTTGATATAACTTCATAAAAGGCCAATATCTTCTAATCTCCCCCTTATAACAGATCATCCTCATGCTACACCTCCAATACGTTCTAACATTCCTTTAGAAAAAGATTGGTCCACTAAGCCCTCATATCTTCTTCCCTTTCCCATATTTCTTCATGCACATGTTCATGATTCTATAACAAACAAACAATCGACACTGTCATTCCTTAGCACTGTTTCTTACTGCGATCTAACACACATCAGATTCTCCTCAAAGGATACATCTATCTCTAGGTCATCCTCATACACATCGATCACATGAGAAGGGATGTGGTGATACTATTGAATATTTTATTCATGTAAAACATCATGTAGAGTGTTGCATCTCTATGAAAGAGAATATCGGTTTGCCATCAGCCCAATTATCTCCACTATCTCAAATGGTACAAAAAACCTTTATGCCAACATACCCTGTTATTTTATCCTATGATGACCAATCCTAGGTGAAATATAATGAAATAAACAATCACCCTCTATATAATCCATATTTCATCTCTTTCTATCCACATACGACATCTATCTACTCTATGTCATAGTCATACTATTACAAATCAACTACTCATGGTCAAATGTCACCTTCACAAAACTCGATCCCAACAACTCTAAATCACTAGTCCCCATGCAGAATTTTGGTGATCTATATACCCTATGATTAGGAGGCTCATATGGATCGATTTTTATAGTCATTTGATAACTATTTTTATATGTAAACTCCACTAAAGTATAGTGTTTTTTTCCAAGATCCATTGAAGATAACAACACATTATTGTAGAATATCCTAAAAAACCTATATAGTTGTTACGACTTCCCATATATCTATGGGTGGAAATATGTACTCAATAATATCTGTGTGCCAATAATTTTATGAAATTCCTATGATATGAGTTAATCTTGATCTGAAACTATAGACTGTGAAACTCTAAACAAACCCACTAACTCTTGAAGGTACAACTCAACCAACTATTCTACTGTAAAGGTTTCCCTTATAGGCATGAAATGTGATAACTTTGTCTATCAATTTGTAATGAACTAAATAGAATCATTTTCTTAACCATCTATGGAAGTCCCACAAAAATTTCAATGTCCTGTCATCCCTCTTCCAATCATAATAATTGATGATTGTAATAAACCTCCTGGTAGTTGATTCACTGTCTTCACCTTTAGAAAGGTGAAGCATTATGCCAATACCCATGTTATATACTTTATCATTTATAAAAACCAAAACTATCATCATATTTCATTGTACATTTTGTTCACTCTTGGATGAACCTCCCAATTCATGTAATGAAATTCCCACAATAGATCCTCTTGCTTTCTCATAGGAACAACAACTTAATTCCCCACATAGTTGATATCATATTCATCTATCAAACTGTCTGAATATGAATACCCACCATAAAATATATCCCTCATGAATAATAACTATATATCGTCATACTGTCTATCCATGATCCCTATCAAAAGCATAGAATCCACAATAACTAAACCCAGAGTTATATACTCCTAGCTTTATTGAACCACAACATGCATTTCTTCCAACAAGGTCATCATCTTTCACTCAGCACTCGATTCATTAACCATATGAGTTTGCATTTTTTTCTACTCATGGAATTAGTCACAATATTTACCTTAAAAATCGTATATACCTGTTCAAAGATGAATGACTGTATATACTAAACCCATCTCCACTTCTGGATGATTGAAATATGTTATGAAATTATATTCTTCATGATCTTATGATATGTCTAGATTTTAAATTTAGTCCCAAGAGAAAATGTATCCAACAAAAATGACCCTAAAACACTACTTCCAACTCAATGTCATTCAAAGGGTAATTTTGTTCAAGAGGCATCAACTGACGAGACCCATATGCCACATTTCTATCTCCATATATCCGCACAAATCCAAGTCCAATCCTAAAAGCATCTCAAATAATCGTATACAACACCCCTCGAAATAGGTTGGATTAAAATTGGTGATGATGTTAATTGCTTCTTCAACTCATGAAAATCTCTCTCAAAATCATCTAACCCTTCAAAATTTACTCCATTTTTTTATCAAACCCAAATTGGGATCTTCCAAATATCAAAATTCAATGATGAATATAATGAATTGTCCAGCTAATCCCACGAATCTTCTTATATCAGAAAACATTCATGGTATGATCCCATGAAACAACTACTTGATCCTTATTTTGTTCAATTGACACACATTTTTCTGAGATGATGTTCTCCAATAAGTGTACCTGGTCTATCAAGAATTTACATATTTATAGATTATTGTATAATTGATTCTCTCTCAGCATAGCTAGGATGATGTCAATATGTTGGGCATGATCGTCATGACTGTTGCAGTACATCATGATTTCATCCACAAACACCACCATGAACTAATATAGATATAGATTACATATCTTTTTCATTTAATCCATAATCACTACATGTGTATTTATAAACAAAAATGTTATTAAGAAGACTCAAGAAGGCCACACCTACATCTAAAACTTGTCCTCAGTATATCAGAAGTCAGTACTCACAACTGATGATAACATAATCTCTTATCAATATTTGAGAACCTACATGATCCCATAAGTGATTAAAAATGATCATTGGTTCATAGATGAGGGAATCAATTCTTCATCGTAATTTCATTCAACATTCAGTAATCGATACAAAAACATAACCTCTCTTCAACCATCTTTTCTACCAAAATAGGTGATCCCCAATGCAACGTACATGGATAGATAACTCCCTTATCCTACAACTCATATAGCTAGTTCGTATGATAGTTATGCTGAGTCATTTACATTTGGTATGGTGGAATAGATACTGGATGAGTCTGAAGCATGATACCATTAGTAAATTCCACATATCGTTCATGTTGTATCCCTAAGAAGTCATCATGTATGACATTCTAAAACAGTTCCACTACTTGTGTAAGGACATCTTGATTAACACCCCAATCATCCAAAAATGACAATAAACTTGTTCTATGAGCTCTCCCATTATCTGAGTTATAGGCCCTACTATGCCTGCCTGGAAATCTCACTCCCCACGATGAATATAATGGTAACCCTTAGGAGAGGCAAAGGCCATTCTCCTATGGTAACAATTGTCGTCAGCTTGGTATGTGAATAGCCATTACATACATATAATCATGTCAAATATATTCTTAACAAGAAAATTAAGATCCCATATGAAATGATATTCCTCTATATCTAGTCTACATCACTTGCATAGATAGATATCTCTAGTCCGCACTCCTAACTGTGTTTTTGTATTCATAACCCCACTCCAAAACTCCACTGCAAGGGTTAACCCATTAACATCATTTTTGGAAATAAACAAATGATATGTGAACGTTTGAAACAAGGAACCATATAAAGTGAAGGTACTTGAATAGTACCTCTAAATTTCAATGGTCCAGTCGTGATATCCACAAATATAGGTTTTTTTCTTATAATTATGCCTCACCTCTTCCAACAAATGTTCTCTGAATCCTTGAGTATAACCACTCTGTTGATGGAGTTGCTCCTACCTAGATGGACCATGTCTACAACCTCTACTTCATAGACCAGTAAAACTCCAAATTCAAACACAATATGGTGTTAACGAACATATACATATACTATGACTCTATCCAGCTACTCATTCAGTACCATTATGTCATTGGGACATGAAAAATTTCTGTAGATGTCCCATCTTTTTGCATGATCGACACACTATTAGTGGTCAGGAAGTGTGTTGAAGTTAGTGTCTTGGCCTACCACACTGACGACAGATCACCCCAATAAGGTTATGTCCAATAGACCCTCCTGTCTATGTACATTTCATCCCACTACCATGGAAAAAGTTTTCATAATGTGGTTTCCTTCTCTCAAATGTTGCACCTCTTGATCAACTAGTAACAACTACCTGTCATGTACATGAATCACCACTTAGGTTCCTTCACCTATGTGATCTTGATCCTACACCTCTATAAACATCTTATGCCTGATGATATTAACATGGGATTTTATATAACTCTTAATTCCATCCTGAAAACTAATCAACGTTTCTGCCTCATCTTCTGCTAAAGATGGCGAAATGAGTTGTAGATCTTTGTAGTGTCTAACATATTCCATCAATGACATGCTCCCATGTATCAGATGCATGAACTCCGCAGCACTATATATTCATAATATCTCTGGATAAAAGTATTCCATGAATCATTTCATTTATTCCTTTAATAACATACCATCAGTCTACCTAGTTTGTGCCTGATTGTCCCACCAGTGCTTCATTGATCCTCATATTATATAAGTGTTCAACAGGGCCATCATCCTAGCCTTGGAATTCAAATTTTCATATATTTTCTGTATGAACTCATCCTATAATTCAACGCTATCGGGTCCACCCTCTTTAGTAATAGTCAGAGGGTGATGTAACTAAAACTACATTTTCAACTCAATCTTACTTCCACAACCTGCCTTGTGTAACTTTAAATAAATTACATGAGGAGGGAAATGTTTTCCCTGAACATACCCCTCATATTCAACTAGAATGATTGGTTCTTTAAGTTCCCAAACAAGAAAAAATTTCCTTGGTAAGAACCTTAGTCATCCCCCCAACAATGATCATGGAGGCATATTGCATATGAGGCCACTCACATGTCTCATGTCTCGTAACACAACTTTATAATATTTATGCATGAGGAATAATCACAACTTGCCTTTTCCACCAACCTCACCACACTATCATATCTGAGGTTCTATCACTATCCTTAACCATCACACTCCAAGGTTTGGGTTAATAATGTTTACACACTGTCAATAATCATGTTTATCATTAGTAAAACCAATTATTATAATTTGGTAGCATTTTTTTATAACCCTACTCAAATCATTTTATGCATACATTTTCATTTTAATATTAAAAAAATGGAAAATATTACATTTCCCACATCTTACCCATAACCAGTTTCCCCATGTGGTCTTAAAATGATTCATGTCACAAATTCCCTAAGTTCCCAAAAAGATGCATGTAGACTCAACTCTCATGAAATTATAGGCAACATATCAATTATCAAAATTCTGAAAAACAATACTCACATCCCACAACAATCGTTTCATCCATGGTGAAATAATATTCTACTTTAAAATGAAATATTAATAACAGCAATCCCACCATGATAACATTGTTTCCCCACCATACATGGGTTAGAAAATCCCATAAATGAGCTTATTACTGATCCATGACTATTCTTAGTATCTTATAATCTTATACCAAATGAGTAAGGAAAAATAAAAATAAAGAAAAGAGGACCTATGATACCACTTTGAAACATCCCAAACCGGGTTCCATGGGATAGTGCCCCAACCAGTTTTTAACAATAACTCAAGTGTTCATCCCCATATATTATTGGCTATCGTTTAAAAGTGAGGGTCTGGTATGTCATTCATGGGAAAACTAAACCCTAATTTATTAGGGTAACACACCAACATGAATATATAAATAAAATAAGAAGGAAATATAACCAGAACACTACTCATGTAATAAAAGAATCAAATAAGAAAACAATAATCAACCCAAAGGGAAAACATGATATGCCAATATAACTATCATGTGTATAATGAAATTGAAAATAAAGACACTATGACTCCCCAAGAATGTTCCAAACAATGTTTGTTTCACTCCTCCAAACCTCTATCTTTAATTATCCACTTATCTCTGGGCCATTTTCATTATCTATTCCAACAGCAATATAATCTATTTTGGTACCACTGTGGAAGCCCAAATATAGTTTGATCAAAACTTAGTAGTCCTCCAAAAACAATGTCTAACAATTATCCAGTAAAAATATAGTGTTTTAAATTTTATATGAAATATATACAATGCATAAATAACTAGTTATTACATTATAATTTAAATTTATCTAACTACATTAACTCTAGGGTTCCCAAGGACACCAGTACCTCTAGACTAACTTCATCACATACCTGATCCTAAAGCATTACCATGATAATACCATATCCTAATATGTTATTCTTAATGAAGATATATGTTTTCAAAGGTTTTATGATATCTTATTACCTGATTCAACTCATTGTATAGTTAAAATAATCCTGAGTGATGCCAGAACTCATATTGCCATTATTTTCATTCTATAATTTGATATTTATATGACACATTACCCGATTTTCCAATATCAAAAAATTAAGTAATATGATAATGTCAGTATGAATACTCCTAAATATAAATACCAATTTCCCATTCTCTTTACCCATAATTATGATGGGCATCCTTCCATTTGTAATTCTCAATTTAGAATGGCCTGGTTCCTATTCTCTTTACTCAAAAGTATGACGACCAAGTTTCTATTTGTACATCTCAAATTAGAATGAACATTTTACCATTCTTTATGAAATAATCAACTTACCAATTCACTATCCACCCTAATACCATTACTAACTCATCAATTTGTTAAACACATTTATTTCATTAGTTTACTCAATAATTAACTAAGTGCATCAAACCATTAATTTATTCATAAATTCATTAATCAGTTTCACAATTAATATTCCATAATTATTTTTCTAGAATTAGTTATCTCATTTTATCTAAAATTTCCATAATTAATTCCACAATTAATTATCTTGATCATATTATCAAAATCACATAATTAATTCATAATTAATTATCTTAATATAGCCATTACAATATATCATAATTAATCCCCTAATTAATTATCTAAATTATAACCCCAACCTCTTATAATATATTCCCCTAAATTACTTATCTATAAGGAAATCCCCATAGTCTCATGATTAACTCCAAAAATTAATTCTTTATTTTAATAGTGCTTTCATAAATCAATCAGTCAATCTCATTAACCAAATTAATGAATATCAATTTCTAAAGGATGCTAGAAATTCTATAATTTTTCATACACATATCTAATCGACATCAATTATAATTAGATTTAGACCTCATTCCCCAATTCATAGATGTAATTCTTCATAATATAAACTCCCAATATCTAAGAAGTAAAACAACAATTGAAAAAGTTCTAGATCTAAATCCTTAAACTAAGATAAAACTAAAAGACCTACATATCTCATAAAAATAATATTGGATCCACAGTCCAAGATCTATAAATCACCATATAGGGTTAGATCCATAGAAATAAATGATATTCCATTAAATTTTCAAGGAATGATAGATGGAATAATAGGATAAGCAACATGATATAATTCACATACTAGGAGAAGATAGGATCTTCAATTTGGGAATTTGATCTTCAATAATACTATTTGAAAGGCATCTAAATCCCTTTGAATCGATGGGAGAACAATCTTTTACCCGTAGGAAACTAAAATCTCGAGATAGGGATACATTGGTCATGAATCTTATCATTAAAAGTTGAAAAAGAGTGAGATCCAAAATTTTAGTATATCACAATTGGCCTGTGCGTGGTTTAGTTGCACAGTTAGACAAACTATGCACGAGGTGTTTTTTAGCCCTTGATTTAAGGGGTCACTTCACATGTCTACCTCCCATGACCTCTCAAAATGTGCTTTAACCATGCTGAAGCTACTACCACAAACATCAATAGAGCACAAAATTTCTGGTAAGAAGATGTTCGGTTTGTAAAAACTATTCCTCAACCTTGCACAACAATATTTATCTAAATATTTCTAATATTTCACCTAAACAAACCCCAAGCCATAACTCACTTTAAACATACACAAGTATAAAATAAAAAATTAACTAAAATATTTCTGGAGATAAATCTTGAAAATTTTGGTAACATACTTATATAATGGTTCAAAATTTATATATTATTTATTCATATTTAATGTAGTAGGATTGAAAATAAAAAAAAATCAAGACATATACAAAAAACAGAGTAGTTATTAAGTGAAAGAAAACAATAACATGGAAGTTTTAATAAATGGGATATAAAAGGACATAATAAAATAATATATGTTAAAATATATATAATTATTTAGTTTTTAATAAATGTTTAATAAATGTATATTTTTTATACATTAGGTTTTAATATGGATGATGGAAGTCAATAATTGATGTAAGCGATTACTAAGTCTCACTTTTATTTATGGGACACATAATGAAATTCAACAGTTGTTTCTTTTTATATGGTGTATATAAATCCCCTATAACATTTTATATCTTCAATATCCTTTTAATAATTATATTTATGGTATAATTTTATGTTATTACTTATAGGACCTTATGAATCAATATATTACTAAAGTAATAAGGGATATTTTTTAATTTTGCTTCTTTGAGGCATTTGTTTTGTTATGCTTCTATATATATATTTATGATGTGACTATATATCCCCATTAGCATGTAATATAATAATTGTATCTATCTTCATAATATGTTATGTACAATTAATTTTTATCCTTCATGGGGACTACGATTCAACGTTACCATTTTAGTAAAGATGTCATTTTATGATCTCACCATTTAACAAGATTATTTATGAATATGCACCTATTGATAAAATATTTTGATCCCCCCATGAAACTAATTATATTTAAAATCCTTGTGTTATTAATTATCTATTCATGTTATATTAATATTTTTTCCACTCTTTTGTGCTTTAATTAATTTGGAAGATTTTAATATTAAAATCAAACATTATTTTTTCATTTGTTCAGAAATGTGTTGGCTTCCAAAACTATGTTTCGAAAAAAATAAATTTTTTTAGTATTATCTATTAAATTTTATAATAAACCTATACCAATTTCAATATTTTTTTTAAAACAATTGAATAGTATCTACAATAAATTTTCTATAAATTACATATTTTTCTTTTATGGAAAATTTGAAAAAATTCTTTATCATAAAAACATAATGAACATCAAAAATATTTTCTACTATCACCAAAAAAATGATTTATGGATTTTCATAAAACATTACAAATCTATTTTCAATGCAAAATTCATCCTTAATATTTTTAATTTTTTTAAAAAAAATTATTTCATTGTGAAAAAATTTAAATTTTTTATGTTTTAAAAAGTGATTTTCTATTCAGGAATGATATTTTATTCATGGAATATTTTAAATTATTTTTAAATAATTATTATTAATTATTTTCATTTTATTATTCATGGTAAATTATCAAAAATTATTTTTATTATTCAAAAAGTTATTATTATAGAATTATTTTATTTTTTAAGAAATATCCCAAGTGATTTATATTTTGAATATTTTAATATAGAAGAGGATAACATTTTGGTTTAATTATGATTTATTGGGTATATTATCCAAGGGTAACATCGTATTATTTCAATTGATCATTTGTGTTTATCATAATGTGTTGTTTATGGAACCCATTTCTCTTCCATGGGGGTTTCCATGAAATGTAAATTATGAAACTAACTTCTTTTCTTATGTTATTATAAGACAAAATGAATAATTTATTTTTAAACCTATATTATTTATACATGTAATGATATGGTGAAATGTTTTGGAAAAAAATTTACATCATGGGAAATGATATGATGAATGTTTTAAGATCATTTTAATGCAGAAATATGGTTTTCATTATGAAATGTATAGGACCTATAAATCCTTCCAATGCATTGGATAACAGTTTTTATACCCAGATATATATAAGGAAAGAATGGGGAGTTTACTCAGTTAAATAAAGAACATTCCCCAAATTGATTTTATTTGTATTGATCCTTGACAAATATGATAGTTTGGGGAGTGAAACCATTTCACTATGATATCCATGTTTTTGTGTCTTGAAAACTATAGAAATAAATTCAATGATTATGTGTAATCCAATGATCTATAACTTCTGCTAATGTTATTATCTCATGGATCATTTTTATTTGTTGACTTAAAATTTATATCTTATTAAATTCCATTAATTATTCCATGACGTATTTTTATTATCATTGATATCCAGTTTATGATTTTTAAATTTTAAACTATTGTTCTCATACATTTATTCATACATTAAGTCTAATAATTTTATCTTTTTACCCTTAAAAAATATGTAATCTCATCCTATTATATGTTTTCTTTCCAATGATTATTATGAATGGTTTTATGTTGGGAATGTCTATGGTTTAAAATTAACATTTTTATTGTAAACACTTTTGAGGAAAAAGTGAGAAACGGAAAAGTCCCAACATTACAAGCACATAAAACCCTGAAAGATGATAACCCAGATCAAGACTACTATATCTGCCCCTTCCCAGCTATTACATCATGACAACAAGCATTCTCCATCACATGACTACATAGCTAGCTATACCGTGTAGGATTGCACGGGCACAGTACTGAATGTGCTGATATTTTTTGGAATCATTTATTGGATTTGTGAATTTATAATATTTTGTTTCTTGTTTGTAGAGGAATTAACTATTATATTTCTCAGGCATGTGTTTGAATAAAGCAATGAGTACGGACCTGAAAAATGTAATATCTATGTATGAGAGGCATGGGTTCTCATATAAGTATTCTTAGATCAGAACTTATATGTCATGATTTAAATATCCTATAAAAAATTAGTATTATTTGGTGGCCAGATATGATTAGTGATACTTGCATCATCATTTTTCTGTTCATTATTTTTTTGGAACCGAAAGAAACTATTTTTATGTTGAGTGTGAAGGAAAACTAAATAATTTTATACAAGAGAAAAAATGATGTGTATAATGGTATTCATATCCATATTACTATGCTCACTACATTCTCAAGCCATTAACTTCGCTGAATTTCCAAATGATAAAAAAAGATAACAACATTTTATAGAATTATTTATGATTTATCCTCTTCTTTATTTTAGTGGATCATATGAACCACTAGTAATTTAGTAATAGATCATTTTCATTGAGTGGATAATTTATATTCACTATTACCTGGAAGCTGAAATAATTTTTATCTATTTAAAATTATGAAGGTGAAAAATATAAATGTTAGAACATTATTACAAATACATGTCAACATGAAGAAATTAACTCTATGGTATTTTATTTTCTAGGAGAATGTTTTTTTATCAATTCCATACCACAATTTTATTTGCATGAATGGAAAATTATTTCATTTGGATTATGAATACAAAAAATAAATCTTTTAGTTTTTATAAATTTAATTTATAAATGATTTCAAGGTATTCTTCTTATTTAGTTCTCAGTCCAAAAATAATAATTGATAAATTCTTTTATGGATTAAAAAAATGTCTCTAGAAAAATTATCTGCAATATAAATTAGTAGATATGAAAAAATAATATATTTTTCGTACATTTTAAATAGGTAAATTATATATTCCCACTATTTCCAGGTATTTGAAATGAACATAAACATTGAGCCACTTAAAAATTAAAATAATTAAAATGGTTGAAATAAATACCAGTTATCTTAATACTATAAATGTGGGGAAAAAAATATAATAAACATTAGAATGGAATTTAGATGTTATTCAAATTTGAAAATATGGTTCAAAAATCCCATGAATCAATATATACAATTAATAAGACGATTAATGCAATGTGTGAGTTGAGTATCTAAAATAGTTAACCACTCATGCTTCAATTATTCAAATACAATGATTATGGTCTTATAACATCCAATGAATTATTGATAAGTTGTTTTATGATTTAAGTAAAATGCCATATCAGTACAAATAAAGAATCTAATCTCATGCAGTCATGACTTCTCAAGAGGATTATGATAATTACATGGTGAAAGGAACACAAAACATCCTCTCTACAATACCTTATGTCTTATTGGATTTATTATGTACCCACACATTTATATGTAATGAATTATCAATTTTTATTGAATTAATATCCTAATGGCTAGAAATTTATATACATATGAATCCACTTTCTAGTACGATGTTCACAACAAAATTCTATAATTCCCCTCAAATCATTTTTTGTGGGAAATTTATTTATTCGTACATTCTGATTTCCCATCGATTTTAATTTTATTCAATTCATATCATGGTTTGAAATTCTTTATATATGTTACTTTTAAATTTTAATTTTTGTAAGTGACATTCCATATTTTGAATGAACAAATTATATTTTATCATTATAATGATGAGTAAAAATATCGAATGCAAGTTACTTTAACCTTATGGTATTTAATTCCAATACATGAATGAAATCACAGTGAGATGGTATGGAGAAAGTTAACAGATAATATATTCCTATTAATTTGAACTTTTCTGATGTCTTTCTAGAGTAATTTCATATAAAACCATTAATTTGTGATATTATGTTAAGAAAAGAACTCACACATGTTGTTACACCTATTATCAAGACTCAATATAGAATGTTCATTCTATAGTTTCACAAATTTAAAAAGAAACTCCTTGAAAATCATGAAGATGGATGTATATACACCCAGTACATCACCATAGTGTCCATCTATTCCCTTTGTTAGAAAATAAATATGGTTCAATTCATCTTCTAATTGATTATTGTGAACATATCGTGATAATAATCAAATACAGGCATCCTATATAACATTATTATGATTTATTTTTCAATTATTATGAGATCATTACTTTTCTTTGACTGGTCATCAATATTGGGATAATAATTTGTTGGTAAAATGTAAAATCAGACCCTAGAAAGCCTTATGTATGTCGTTTTGAAAATATGAATATATAGTGAATCCATTTTGTCATAAAAATTGTTGGGACCATGATTATGATGATGGTTTCAAGAGTTGTTTTTTTCAAGGTATGTCTTGATAAAAGGAAATCACTTCACATTGATTTGTGGAAACATTTGTTCTGTGTTTGTTTTGAAAACAATCATACCCATGAATATTTGTGATGATTCTTTTTGGTTTTTATTTTATAAAAATGATGAGTTGATAAGAGAACATGTGTATCAAGCATAATAGAATAAATGGGGAGTGAAAGAGATGCTTCCAACTGAAAAAGAATTGTATTCAGAATTTTTTTCAAAACAACCAGAAATGAAAGCCATGTTGCCTTTTGTTTTTCAAAACAATCAGAAAATAACATATTAGTGCCTAATTTTTTTCAAAACAATTATAAAACCATTGTATCCATATTGTATTGATTTTATTTCAAAATAATTGGATATTGAGTGGATGTGAAAAGTGGTGCAGATTGGAAAGGGTGATGCTGATGAGAAATCTGATGCTAATGGTTAGTGGTTCTAATTGAAGTGGTGCCAATGGAAGATGAGACACAAATATTTTTTCAAAACAATCATATTTGTGAATAAGAAGAGAAATGTGATGGTATTAATTAATAATAAATCATATTTATATTTTTTTTATCGTATATTGGAAGATCATCCTTATTAAATTATTTTGTATCATATTTGGGCAGATCATTGTATTCATATTGTATTTGATCATGTACAAAAATTGTAACTGGAAATGATCAGCGATGATATCTAGTAATTTTAACCAGAAATGATCAGTTATCATATCCGGTAATCATACCTATAAATGATGAGTGATCGTATCCCGCAATCGTAACAATAAATATCAATCCTGATCGTAATGATCATATCCAGCAAGATCCTATTCAACATTATTTTTTTAAGGATAATAGTATCCATACCATTTTATTAAAAATATATCATACTTTAATTGAGATGAAAAGAAAAAATCGTGGGTGAATGGAAAGATACAATAAATTTTTAGAAAATGATAATTCTAATCCTCAATGATTTCAAAGTCATGACGGTAGCCATGATACAATCACATGTTGGTGAATGATGTGTGTTTTCTCATGTGAGAAAAGAGAAAAAAAGAGAAGGATACTAATGAATGAATTATCAAACGGGGAATTATTTTGAAAGATTGATTTCATCTCGAGTGAGTTAGTGCATTTCTTCAACTACTTTAATTTGGTATTGTTTCAAGCGTTGTTTTAAAAAAATATATACAAGAGAATCATTTTTAGACTCATGTATTTCCCATAAATTATAATTGTATTGATAATTGTAATGTATTTCAGGAAAATAAGATGTCAAGATTCTAGAAGATTCTAGAATAATTGACAAGAATTGACGACTTCATAATTACTCTTAGATTTCCAGAGAATCACAAATTTGAGTGAATTTATATGAGCGGGAATATGTTTTGGGATTCCCACCTAAACATGTTTTAGGTCACCTATAAAATGTGTTATGTAAATTGTACTTGTGTGAGTTGATTAATGGAGGAAAGCTCAGAGTTTTCAGTGAGAGAAAGTGATACCGTTATTTTTTTTATTGAATACATTTTGATGGGGATTGTATTCTATTAGGTTTGATATCAGCTTGAATTAATTGGTTTCGTGTTTTCCATACTGGTTGTTACGGTATTGGACTTCTCAGGGCTGAGGAATTTTCTTACTGAGCATCATTATCGTTCTGAGGTTTTAAAGTGGAGTTGATTTTAGTAAGCCTGGGAAGTGGTGCTGATTCTGTTCGGCTCATGCAGTCGTTCCAATTCTGTTCGGCTGGTCAAGTGGTTCCAATTCTACTATATTGTATTCAATCAGAAAATTAAACTTGAAGAATTGCATTTAAGTAATCACAGTCAAGGAATCTGAATGTAAAATTGGACTTGGCATTTGGGATGATTCTTTATCAATGTCCCTTGGAGTTCATACCATTCTTATGGGTAAGGAAAATGTGGATTGTTTTACAATTGAATACATTTGGTTATTTGAAAAGAATCATAGGTAACATGAGTAGTTACAAAAAAAATTTATTACCCTATTATGCTAAGATGGTGCACACACACTAGGGGGATTGATTCATAGTGCAAATTTAGTGAAATGGTACATCCTAATCGTTGTAATCCAAGGATTGTTTTAATAGTGGATTTTAGGGTATTGTATCATTTACAAACCATATTAAAGACGTAGAAATTCTTATTGAATAGTCAATCTTTTAAATAATTCTATTCTGTTGGATTTTTGTTGTTTTGTTTCTCATGAGGGAACTGAAATCCTTAACAAGAGGTGAATAATTTTCTTTTGAAAAGAAACATAAATGAAAAAGAGTATCACTAATTCACCCCCACCCCCTCTTAGTGATACAATACTCCGACTGGGCTCTTTAAATTGGTATCAGAGCAAGGTTTCCATCACTATTCTTTGTTGATGGAGAACATGAACTGTGTCAATAGTAAGTGTATTCTAATCTTTGATAGAAATAACAATCATATCTGGAAAGATATAATGATTCCATATCATATGTCTGTCAGTTATGATGTTCTTGAAGTTGCAACAGTTGGGTTTCCTCTCATTGATTATAGTTCTCCTCATACACATATTGACAAGAAGTTTCTTGAGAATTATGGAAGTGAGAATAATTCAATATCATTAACACTTTATAAAAGTAAAATTTTGAGTGTGAAAGGTGTTCCCATAGCTAAAGGTATATGGGATATGTTGAAAAATATATATGAAGACAATAAAAAAGAGAGTAATCAAAAGTTACAAATATGGAGATTGATGTATGAATATTTTAAAATGGGTGAGCATTAATCTGTTGAGTAATTATTTACCAGGGTGAATGACATTATGAGTACTATCATGTTTTATGGTGAAATGATGAATGACTCGACAGTTTTTGTAAAGATATTGAAAATCATAGTTGACAAATTCGATCAAAAGGTTAATAATTGGAAGAAAGAGATCATGAAACATTATCTCTTGATGATTTACATAGTACTCATATCAGCTATTAAATGAGAAGAGACAATTATATGAATAACAAAATAATGGTTGAATGAGAAATGTCTTTTATGTCGATGATGAATGAATAGTCAAATAATATTATTATTTAAGATAAAGATGGTAATTCTGAATATGAAAATGAGGTATGTAAAAATTTCAATGAAATCATATCCTTGTTTTCATATAATGTGTTAATAGGTATAAGGAAAAACAAATGGAATCATACCTCTATTTTTTTTGATTTTGGAGGTGTTGGTATCTTTGCAGATAATATTTCATTAAAGAATGATAGATAATGACAGTGATATTGAATAAATAATGATAAGGAGATCATTAAAGGAAAAGGGAGTCAATGGAGAAGAAAAGAAATTCTTCAAATAAAAAAGAACAAGAGTCTTATCCAATGAAGAAGAAGAAGAAGAAGAGAGTGATCCTGAATACAAGAAATCCGTTGAGTATGGTGATGAAAATAATTTCATTGCAATAGGGAATTATGATGAGTTCAGATGTATTAGTTCTATATCAGATGAAGCTCAACAAGAAATATTTCTGAACAAATAGTTGAAAGAATGTTTGAGAAATACCAGAAGACATGAAAATCAAAACAAAAAGATGGAAGATGAATAATCAAGTAGCCACGAATGTTTTGTTGGTGAGAAAGAATAGATGATTAAAGTGATTTATGATTTGAAGAAATCTATTGAAAAAGATTAGAATCATAATGAGTATTTAGAAGTGAAGATGAATGTAAAAAAAGAATAGTTTGGACTTGTCCAACAAAAACTCTCTGAAGATGAAAAGAAAATTTTATGTTTGTAATAATCTATCACTAATGTTGGTGAATGTTCTCATAATGAGAATCAAGATAAGGTTCAACCAAAGGTAACTTAAAAGGGCAAGAAGAACAATGGAATTATATTTTAAAATGAATAATGTTAGGAATGTTTTGTATGTTTCTTAGAAAAACAATGTTTGGAATGTTTTGAAACATTCTGAATCTGGAAATGTTTCTAATTCTTATTCTTCCGATAATTTAGAAACAAAAAATAAGGAATCTTATTAATAATAGAATGGTTTTTGAATCGAAAAATAAATTGAAGAAGGTGGCTGAGAAACCCATTCAAAAGTATGATCACTATGGATGTTTCAAAGGAAAATACTATTTATAAGGGTATTGTTAGTGTTGTGGTGGATTCGGGCTCACAAAAAGTATGTGTTTGTTCAATCAACAACATTACTATTATCCCACTGGTTATGAATAGAAGGCATTGAGGGGGATTCAATCTCTTCAACGAATGAAAAATGAGAAGTTTGTGTTGACATTTTTTGAAAAAAATGATGTGAAGATTGAAAGTAGGTTTTTACCCTTGGAAACAATTTGTGAAAGATGTGAACAACCTAGTCATCTTGAAAAAGGATGTCTTGTTTTGTTACTAGCTGGGAAAAAGATTCTCAATTCTCAAATAATCCAAAGGTGAAGAGTGAAAATAATGGAGAAAAGGTGCTTGTGGATGAAACTATATTAAAATCCATGAATGTAGAATGACCCTAGATACTTGATATTGGGTGTTATTATCACATGATAAGAGAAATGAAATTGATGAAGGATTTGAAAGACTTTATTGAAGGGACGGTGACTTTTGTAAATGATGAATCATTATAAATAAAAGGAGTTGGGTAAGAAATCCTTGGAAAAAAATTACTTCTATGAAAACAGTGTATGTTGATGGGCTGAAACACAATCTTCTAAGTGTTTCACAATTTTTTGATGAGGGTAAAAAAGTTATCTTCAAGAAGGATGGATTTGTTGTAAGGAGTGAATTATTTGGAATGATTGTTAGAGGAATTCAACATACGAAAGGAAACCAATTTCAGGTTGGTGACTCCCAAAAATTTTGATAAATATGTATGGTGAAAAAGAATCTGTTATGGAATAAAAGGCATTAAAATACATGTTAGAGAAAAATTAGCCAGTTATCTAAAAGAGGCAGTGTTCAAGACATTTCTAATTTTCCAAGAAGCAGATATTGGTGTTTCACTATTAGTTAGAGTAGAAGGATTACAAATGATGTGCATAATAAAGTTGATATTTGTTCAAAACAACACCTAGAGCTGATCTATTCTGATATATGTGGGAAATAAGAAAGAAATCAACACATGGACATAAGTAATTCATTACTTTTAATAATAATTTTACTTGAATTACTTGTTTTATGTACATGAAAAACAAATCTGATACTTTGAAAATGATTAAATGTTTCCTAAGAAAATATGAGAATGAATGTTAGTATTCTATGATGATGTTGAGAACTAATAATGGTGGTGAATAATGAAGTGAATAATTTTAAATCTATCATGAGAAGCATGGAATTTGGAATAAATATTTCTCTCCATAAAATCCCCAACAAAATGGGGTTGCTGAAAGAAAGAATAGAAGCATGGTGGAAATGGGAAGAACCATGTTACTTTAGCGTTGTCTTTCACATTACTTTTGAAGGAAATCAAGGATTATTGTTTTTTATATTCATAATTGTTGTTTCTTCATTCCCGAATTAGGTATGACTATGTATGGATGGTTTTATGACAACACTCCGAGTTTGATGCAATTTAGGATTTTTTGGAGCCCTTTTATTATTAATAAGAATAGTAGAAACTATGGTAAGTTTGAGCACGAAGGTGAGGATGAAATATTTCTTAGATACTCTCCAGAAGGAAGAGGATATAGATTTTACTACAAAGAAACAAAAATAATTTTGGATTCAGTTGATGTTAAATTGATTGATGTATCTAGGAAATGAAACATGTTCAGGAAAAAATAATGTTGATAAAGATGAAGAATACAATTCTGATAAGGATATAGACAAGTGTATTACTTCTCATGACGAAGAATCAAACTCATAAATTTATAAGGATTAAGACAATCAAAAATCTTATCCAAGTTTGTGGAAACATGTGGATGTACATTACATAATTGGTGATCAACATTAGAAGAATCAAACCAGAATAAAAACCAATTGCATTACACATACTTCATTGCATTAAAAAGTGGAACCTAATGAAGTTAAAGAATATTTTGAGCATCCAGAATTGGTTCAATCCATGAATAATGAATTTTATCATATTGAGTTGAATAATACATAGGGACATGTACCCATGTCTAAAAACAAAAACCTCATTATAAAAGAATGGGTTTTCTGGAACAAGTTATATGAAGAAGGTGAGGTTATAAAAAAAGTATGATTGGTGTTAAAAGGGTACTCATAGATTGAGGGTATTGGTTTTGATGAAACCTTTTCCACTGTGGAAAGCCTTGAAAAAATCATGATATTTCCTGTTATTGTAGCAAAACGAGACTGTAATATCTTTTAAATGGTTGTTAAATCTTCATTCCTAATTGTGATCCTGAATAAGATGTTTATATAGAAAAACATTGTGGCTTTGTTATTGAAAATATGAAGGTTGTGTGTGCATATTAAAAAGGATTTGAATTTTTTAAAACATGCTCTGATTACATGGTATTCTAATTTGGATACATTTTTAAGAAAGATGGATTTTTACAAAGGAAGAGTGGATATAAATCCTTTCATCGGAAAAGGTTATCAGTATTCCTTCATTATAATTGTTTATGTTGATGATATTATATTTTCTAATAATGATAAAGGATGTTATGAATGATTCAATGAAGAGATGAATCATTTTTTTATAATGTCTATGATAGGAGAAATAAAATACATTCTTGGGTCACAAATCCATCAAAAGAAATAATTCTTTTTTCTATCCCACGAAAAGTATTCAAAATAATTTCTCATGAGGTTTTGTATATAAAATTAAAAACATGTTTCCACACTGATTTAAATGGGAACAAAGTTGAGTAAAGATGGATATGGAAAGGATGTTGATGAAAAAGAGTATCAAAAGTTTATTATAAGTCTGTTGTATTTTATTACCCCAGGACCTGTTATTATTTTTGTTGTTACCATATGTTCAATATTTCAGAGTGATCTAAGAGAATCACATCATATTGCTAGGAAAAGAATTTTCAAATACATCAGAGGAAGAACAATATTCGAAATTAGGTATTGAAGCTCAAGTAATATTGATTTATTTGGGTATTCTGATGCAGATTGGGTAGAAAATGTTGATGATAGAAGATCGATATCTCGTGCTACATTCTTTTTGGGAAATAATTGGGTTAGTTGGAATTCGAAGAAATAAAACTCAGTAACTCTTAGTATGATTGAAACTGAGTATGTTGGTTCTACTCAAGCTACTATACAACTTACGTGGATGAAAAAAGAACTGGAAGACTTACTTTTGAAGTGAAGATACCCTTGCTTTTGGGTTATGACAATCAAAGTATAATCAATCTCACTAGGAATCTATTGAAAAATTCTTGTAAAAAACATATTTATATCATATATCATTTCAACAATGTTCATGTGTAGAAGAATGAAATGATATTGGAGTATGTTCCACAATCAAAACAAGTTACTTATATCTTTACAAAACCTTTATCAAAGGAATCATTATTAAAAATGACGTTGAACATGGTTGTCTAACATCTTTATATTGAATCTTGAGGTATGTGTATCTGTACCCTCTCCCATCTTACCTTTGGACAGTTTTTTCAAGAGGGAGAATTGTTTTGTTTCATAATTTTATTTCACAAAAGAAAGATTTGTTGGTAAGACATGAATTTAGAATTTTTTAGTGTGTGAAATATTTTAATTGTTAGTTTGAGTGGTTTTAAGAAAAGATATTGAATTTTTTCCACGAAAAATGATGAAATGAAAGAGGTTGTTAGGATAACTGTGTTGGATATCATGGTTTTTCTATTAATGTTTCTTGTTTCCATTAATTAGTTATCTCACATAGGCGTAAAATTTTTAATATGTTATCTATTTTTGCGTTTAGAAATTATAGTGATTCATGAAACATGATTGACCACAAAATTAAAAGGTGGAGATTTTTGGGACCAAGCTTATGATGAATGTGATGAATGTTTTAAGAGTCATTTGTTGTTGTCATGGAATGTTTTGATGAAAGGAAATAACTTCACGTTGTTTTGTGGAAACAATTTTTTTGGTTTTTTTCAAAAAATCATACCCATGATTATTTGGGATGATTATTTGATGGTTGTTATTTTTTATAAATCATAAATTGATGTGAGAACATGTGATTCAAGATTGATATAAGAAATGGAATGTTAAAGAGATGCTGATAATCGAAATAGAATTGTATCGGATTGTTTTTTAAAACAATCATAAAATAAAGCAGTGGTTCCTATTTTATTCAAAACAATCAGAAAAGAAAGAAGTGGTGCCTATTTTTTTCAAAATAATGTGAAAACAATCATATCTAGATTGTATCGACTGTCTTTCAAACCAATTGGGTAGCATGTGGAAGTAAAAAGTGATGCCAACTAAAAAGGGTGATCTAGATAAGGAAGGTGATGTTGATTATAAGTGGTGATGATAGAGATGGTGCCAATGGAATATGAGGAACTGATTATTTTAAAAAAAATCTTATTTGGGCAGAAGAAAATGAATGAGAATGTGTCGATTGGGAATGAATCATATTCAGATTGTTTTGTATCGTATTTGGGAAAATCATCCTTAACGAATTGTTTTGAATCGTATCTAGGAAATCTTTGTATTCATATTATATTAGATAATTTCCATCAATAATAACCAGAAATGATCATTAATTGTATCGAGCAATCATAACTAGAAATGATCAGCAATCATATCCAGCAATCAATACCATAAATGAATAGTGGTCGTATCCAGCAATCGTTACCAGAAATTTCAATCATGATCATATCTAGCATGATCTTACCCAAAAATATAGTATCCAACATGATCGTATCCCATATCATCATATTTAGGATAATAGTATTCAGACCATTTCATTTAGAAAATATCATTCTTGGTTTGAGATAAAAATAAAGAAGAAGGAATTAATGGACAATTACAATATTTTTCAGATGATACTAATGCAGATCCTCAATAATTTTAAAATCATGAATTTAGTTATAATACAGGAACATGTCGGTGATTTAAGTGTGTATTCTAATGTGGTTAAATATAAAATAAAATAGAAATATATCGATGAATGAATTATCAATGGGAGATCCTTTCATTTGAATGAGTGATTTTATATCTAGTGGGGAATTGCATTTCCTCAAACACATTCAGTTGGTATTTTTTCAAGAATTATTTTAATGAAATTGGTATGAGAGAATTGGTTTCAGACCAATGTATTTATCATCAATTTTAATTTTATTGACTATTCTAATCGATTTTTATAAAATAAAAGTTGAATATTGTTGAGGATTCGAGAAGAATCGAGAAGCGTTGATGAAGTGGTTATTTCATTGAGATTTTAGGTGAAAGTCATATTTGGGTGAATTTAATTGATCAAGAACCTATTTTCGGATTCTTGGTTGAACATGTTTTGGTTACCCTATAAAAGGTATGATGTAAATTGTACTTGTGTGACTTAATTAAGAGGGATAAGCTCATATTTTTCAGTGAGAGAAGGTGATACCGTTTTTGTTTTTTATTGAATACATTTTGATGGGGATTGTATTCGGCTGGGATTGATATCAGTTAGAATTAATTAGTTTCGATTTTTCAATACTAGGTGTCTCCATATTGGCCTTCTCGAGCTATGGAAGGATCATACTAAGAATCTTTATCAGACTCATGTGTTGAAGTAGTTCCAATTGTAGTCGCCTTGGGATGTGGTGCTGATTCTGTTTGGCTAGTGCAGTCATGTTGATTCTGTTTGGCTGCTCTAGTGGTACCAATTCTACTCTATTTTATTATATCAGAAAATTGGACTTGAATAATTGCATTCAAAGAATATTACTCAGATATTTGGACTTGAAAAATTAAGCATGTCATTTGCACTGATTTCTTATCAACGTCTTTTGAGGTTCATAATATTCTGTTGAGTATGTAAATGACGAATTGTTTTATAATTGAATACATTTGGTGAATTGAAAAGAATAACAGGTAACATGATTTTTTACAAAAAAAATGTATTACCATGTTGTTCTAAGAGGGTTCACACGCACCAGTGGCATGGTTTCATAGTTCTACATGAGTGAAAGGGTATATTCTACTCGTAATCCAAAGATTGATTTATTAGTGGATTATAAGGTATTTCGTCATTTATAAACAATACCAAGGATGTAGCTATTCTTATTGAATTGTTAAACTTGTAAATCATTTTTTTCCTTTGGATGTTTGTTTTTTTGTTTCTTACGATGGAATTGATATCCCTAATAGGGGTGAATTGTTTTTCAATTGAATTAAAACATAAAAGAAAATGAGTATCACGGATTCCCCCTCCCCCTCTTAGTGATACAGTACTCTGACTGGGATATTTCACAAATTGTCCTTATATAATTATTTATTAATTAATAAGTTATTTATATATTAAATTGATTATTTTTATATAATCTATATATATATTTCATTGTAATATATTAAAAGAACAATGAAGATAATATAGATAATTGGGGGATTTTTCTAAGGACCCCATGGATGTAAAAGCTCTAGGAAAAATTTACCAAGTGGAAATTTTGGATTCTTAATGTTTCATTATTAGGATAAATAATCTCATTTGAGGGTCTAAAAGTGAATTAATATAAGACAGTTGTTGTTAAATGTTGATGTAGACCAATTATATTGGCTAAAGCCTAAATGATACATGGTTTTGGGTGATTCTATCATCTTTTCATGAATATATTTTCACTTTTTTATAACAAAATATCCATGTTATTTCAGAAAGAAATATGTTTCCTTTGGGTGGATAAATGTGATTATAATTACATGGAGTGAAAGAGAAAGTTTTTCAGTGATACTATCCTAATCCTATCTTAAATGGAGATAGGTTATCAATCTATAGTGACTATATTAGAAGATATTTTTATTAATTACCAATAAAATAGAATTTTTGAAACTTATGAACCATAACAATGGAATTATAATATGAAAATTTACCCAAAAAATTATTTAGATTTAGCTACTATAGTTTTTTCACTAATTTCATGGAGGCATTATGTTTTTACAAAAAATTGTGATATATAGGTATATTTATTATTCAAAACATTTTTTGCATATATTAACGTAGAAGGAGTTGAACATGATCTGGAGAATATGTTTAATACTGATTAATGAATGTGATTTATTAGTACACTATCACCATAGGAAATAATGAAATGTGGAATACAATTTATGCAAAAAATAATTATGATAGTTATATATTATGAGGATCACAAAGGATCCAATTTTTATGGAATTGAAAAGGATGGATAGAGAATTCATTAATTTTGGAGAGAAATCATACCACTCCAAAATCAGTTTTTAAACCTCTATGCAAGGTAAGACGAAATAGTTAAAAATTTTGAATAAAAAAATAATGTGAGAATTTTTTAATTAATCATGATAATGATGTAATGATAAGGATCATTAAAATTTTATGTCTTCCAAAAATATAGGATTTTAAGAAGGATATATTAGATGAATATAATATTTTTTTCATTCTAACTTCTTCATTTCAGTATAATTATGTATAGAAATTATAGGGATTAATTATTGTCGAATGGAATAAAGAATTATACATTGGAGTTTCTATCTCGGTGTTTAGAATGTTAGGTAGTTAAGGATGAGAGACAAAAGTATAAGGGTATGTTATCAACCTTACCTAACATAGAATGGAAACTGAAAAATAGCACCACAATTTTTTTTATCAAACACCCTAGAACACATAAAGGGAATAATTTTATTTGGGTTATAATGGATCACATTACCAAGTTATCACTATCATCACCAGTATAGATGAAATCTATTTAGATCAGATATCCTAAATATAAATTACGTAAGTGTAATGATTTCATGGAGAACGAAATTATACTGTATTTCATTGGGATATGAGGTTTACCATATTTTAATAGTGAATTCACCAACATGATATGGATGTGGAGTAAACATGTATAAATACATATCATTGAAATGACTATGGTTATTTAGAGAGAGAAATTCAACAACAAAAGGATATACTGATATCATGTTCTATGAATTTCAAAGGATGTTGAGATCAAATCCTCCATCTAGTTGAGTTTTATTATAAAAATATCATTCACTCGATTATTCATATTTCTCTTTTTGAATACATCTATATAAATAAATATATAACTCCAATGTGATTGAATGACATTTGGGAAAGAATGCAGATGTGTTTTGAGTAAGATGATTAATTGGAATAGATGGTTATATCCATTTTTTCAATAGATCCATGAATTTGAGATTTGATTGAATAGAAATGTTTTAAATCAATACTATGTCTTAAAATTTTGTGTTTTTGAAAATTTATTTCTATCAATTGATCCATTGAATAAGATAATTAATTTTGTAATGAATGGAATGATAATATCTAGACCCATTGGCCCTTTTGAAGTTCTTGATCATATGTGGACATTGTATTATCATTTACTGATTCCCCAAAATTTATTTAAAAATCATAATGTGTTATATTTGACTTTATTGAGGAACTAAATATATGATCCTTTATCTGTAAATAACTGTGAGTTCATATCACTGGAGAAGGATATTTATTATTATGAACAACTAGTGGAGAATGTAGATCATCGAAAGAATTGATGTGAAACAAGAACACAAATTTGGTCAATTTTTTCTGGGAAGACCTCTAGTTTAAAAAATATACATAGGAAGCTGAATAAATAATGTTATAGAAATAGTGACATTTTCCTTTTCAGTGTGATTAATTTATAGGTAGAAATTCATTTTAAGGTGGTAGAATGTAACACCTAGTGTGTTTATGAATTATTATTTTGAATAAATTTAATTACATTGACATATTTCATTACATAAATCAATGATTTTATCGTGAACTATATATAAATCCATGTTTAAATTTTATTTGAAACAACATGGTGTTTCGCCTTTAGTAGGTGAGTCACAAATTTTTAACCACATATGATTTATTATTATTATTAGTATTAAAAACTGACTGTTATAACATATTAGTTAACAATAGTGGTAGTAATGGTAATAAATAATGATTAACGGTTCTTTATAATGATTTTATATAAATATAAAAAATTATAAAAAGTAACATAATTTTCTAGAAAATTCATTATATAATTTGAAAATACTATTTTCCCAATTGTTATTTTGATTTTATTTTAAATAAAAATAATAAAAATAATAATTTTTAATAGTTTTTATAAATTTTAATAAAAATATAAAAATATTTATTTTAAATATATATATCAATATTATCATAAATATATTTTTAAATTATTTTCAGACAACACGTATTTTTAAATGTATAGTAAAGAATAGTGTTTTTTATTAATAATTCTTATTTAATTTAAAACATTTTAAAACATCCACATTTTTATAATATTATTTTTAAAATAAGAACACACCAGTTATATAATAATTAATGTTGTTTAGGTTATTGGGAAAATATACATATTAAATTGGGATATGAAAACATTTCATTCTTATTATAAATTTTTCTTTCAAATACCACTTTTTCATCTATTATTAATGTTTAATATTAATGTATATTCTATAACCACTATGAATTTAATTTTGGAAAATGGGTCAATTATTTGGAATTAGAAATATTTATATTTTTTAATAATTTATAATTAATTTAATACCATTATAAATAGTAAGGGATGTGGGAATTAATTACCACATTTAATGTGAATATGGGATTATCAGTGGAAAAAATAAAATGGTAAGTGGTAAAATTACCTACTAATATGTCTTAAACACATTTTATAGAGATAAATCAAACCTATATATTATATTACTCTTAATACACCATTTTTATGGTTTTATAATGATTAGGAAGTCAGAACCACCCTTTCGAAAAATTCCTTGTGTCTCTGATCCCCCAATAATAAAAGGCCACCCACACTCAACTCTTATTTACACATGAAAATATATTTAGTGAAACAAAAAAAATCCTATAAACATTTCATAAAACCATATAATTATCCTAGTATCCATTTTTATAATAAATCCATCTTAGGAAGGCTTTGTTCATAAACCAATCAAGGTTACCGAAAAATGTGAAAACATTCTTTAATGATTGTTTTTATTTTATTTCCTCCCATGAATATTTAAAATATTATTAAACATTGGTAATAAAAAAATTATAGTATACCTTATATATTAGATGTTTTTATTATTTTTTTGAAAACCTAAATACTTCTCTTATTCAATGAAAATGAAAATGATAATGTCCCTCATTAGTAAGTTGGATTACCTCCTCGCAAACTGATGTGACACATATTCCACCAAATACTATCTCACATAAATATTATGATGGATATAAATAATATGTATATTATTACTATGATAAATATACTTCTAGAAAAATATTATCACATATTCCTTTTTGACATACTTTTCTATGGGGGATACAATAAGATCAATCGTGTGTTTGGAGGACTACCACTTTCTAAAATCGATGTGATTATTTTTCACAATCATATTACATGGAATGAATTTAGGGATATTTTTTGATGAATATATGTCATATATAATAAAAAATTACTATTTTTGTAATGTTATTAATATTTTCCTTCCTTTCATTCAATCATTTTAGAAAATTGAAACAACATTAACATATATATATATGACCTACCATCTTTTTAAATGGTACAATTAATTTTATATCTATATAATTAATTGATTTACATAAATACATATATAATGAATATATATGATATTTATACAATTTATTAAAATATTAATATATATATCCTTCATCAATGTAAAACGAGTGAATATACATAACCAAAACATATGTGAAATGTTAGGCAATTATTTCATGAAACAAAATTTTAAAAATTAATTATTAATAAATGGGTAATATATGAGTATAAATACTCTATATAAATTCTTATATATTTTATTATATTCTTTTAATATATTAATAACATATTTTTATTTATTATACAGAATTCTAGAGAACATTGGATGCAATATGAAGTCAACGAAATGCATTTTTTTCAACATGACTTTTCTGAGACATATGTTTTGTAATTTGTAGTATGGAGAGGCTTGGTGGCTGATTCAAAAAACTCATAATGGGCCTAGAATGCACGGATCCTTTTTTCAACATGATATAGTCATGGAACATGGTGTTCAAGATGTAGCCTAACCCTCAGATCTGATGAGAGAGTTTCCACCTTGACTGATGAGATCTATAAGAACTAGCATGAAAATCCTACATAACCTGGGGAATGTCATCTCCATGAATACAACAGAGGATAATTCCATAAAACCCACATCTATAAGGGATTTTCTCAAGACTATGAATACTCTTCAGGGTGAACTATAATGTGTGTAGATGGAATCACTCATGTTTGGCTCAACCTTTCAGAATGTTACCTTGTTGGAGATACTCAATAATAGCATATGTGAAAACAGGGGTCCCTTCGAATACTATTTAAGTTGGATTTGGGGGTCCCTATGTGGATGAGATGGTTGCGAGATGACTTAATTAATGGCTATCATCATTATCTTGAGTGACTGGAGAAATTAGTGTTCGATATGCCACATGGATAATCAAATCATCTTGTTCAGTCTTTGGAATAGATGTGACAAGGATGACCAAGACATTAGCTAGACCATTCTACAAATGAGTGACATGGGTAACTATAGGATGGAAAGTGGGATGGGCCATTATATGGGGAGTTTTCTATAAACGGGGTACATGTTTTCGTTTCATTACAATATAGCCATGGATGGTCTGTTTGATTACTAGCTTAGAGTGCCCTTTTACATGCATGAGGGGATGATCTGTCTCAAGGGAAAAATCTAGACTAGCGATGAGGGAATGATACACAACCTCATTTCTGTTTCAACATTCTCAAAATATGAACTAATAGTGCATTAAAGCCTTTGTGGACGTGGTGAAGATGATACCAAGGCCCACTCTATTTATCCTGGGATCATCAAGTCTCTTACTGGATCATTTTTACAAATCATTGTCGATGTTAATCTTCTAACATGGAATGACTTAATCCACTGATGATGAAATCATCTGTGAACTCAACATCTAGAGACTATTTTGAAGAGGTCTATTTTTTGGAAAGGAATTCATCTAGTACCTAACCCTTGACAAATTTTTTCAGGATTAACCTAATGTCAAACAATTTTAAAATCACTTCCCACCGAGCTAGTCGACCTGTCAAAATGGGGTGGTTCAGAATATACTTCAGTTGGTCTATGCAAGACATCTACTATATCTCAAGATATCGTATGTAATGTCCTAATTTTTGGACTGTGAATACTAGGGAAAGGCATTTCTTTTCAATATAGGAATATTTGATATCTGTATCGAAGAGCATGCATATAAGATAGTATATGATATTTTTTGTACCATCATTATTCTTCTAAATGAGAAGGGCACAGAGAGATACTTCCAGAGTAGTCAGGTATTGGAAAAATGTTTATTTAGAAAATGGTGGAATCAGAACTGAAGTATATAGTGTGTACTTCTTAATCTCCTCACATGTGGCCTGATAATAATTATCCCACTAGTATTCATCACCTTTTTTCATTACTAGAGAAAAGGGCTTACTCATACTGGCTATATTCTCAATGAGTCAGCATGTGTAGGATCTGTGTCCTTGAAAGCCTTGGAGCTCATGAATGATTCTCAAATGAGGCATCTTACTAATAGAATTTATCTTATCCGGATCGATCTTGAGGCCTCTATATGTGATGACCATGATAAGAAACATTTCAGTGGTAACCCTAAAGGAAAAATTCAAGGGGTTAATCATTAGATTGTAGGATTGGAGAATGTCGAACAATTTTTCGTGATCATCAAGATTTTCCTGACACAATTGGGATTTGACCACCAAAACATCCACATATAATTAATCCAATATCTTGAGGATTATCTTCAATTTTTGGTGCATGGAACACAAATAGGTTGAACCTACATTCATCAGAGCAAAAGGAATTAAGTTTCAATAGAATGTACCTTATTGTACACTAATAGTGGTAGAGTCTTCATCATCATGCTCCGTTTATATTTTATTGTATCTAGAATACATGTACATGAAGGAGGGAGCTTAGAATATAATCGTAACATCGATAAATATCTCTATCAGTGGAAGGGGAAAATCATCCTTTGGAAAGTGATGGATAGGATCATGGATTTCAATGAAAACTACAATATGTTCATTTATAATTAATACCAGAATGATGTTATCTATCAATTTAGGGTAATATAATTCTTTAACAATGTTGGATTTAAAGAGTTTATCAACATCAGATTCGATCATTGTACTATGAGAAGGGTTCATCTTTCTAGGAAGTTGTTTAAATGCATGATTGTTCAATGGGAGACCAAGGTGGTGGACGGGACATGATGATGTAGTCATAGCATCTCATCATATCTCTAGGTGAATACATCACAATGATACTTCAAAATACTTTTATACTACTACTACTCTTTTAAAGAAGTAGCTACACTGATCAGTGTTGGTCTTGGATCTATCTTACTGTCATGGTTCACCAATACCAATTTCATCAACCTTAGTGGAGACTCCATCTTTGAATGTGGGAGGAGAATAATTTAAATCCTCTTCATCATCCATGGAGATAAGATCATGAGTATAATTAAGCTCTTTTGAATTGGCTGATCCTAGTGGAACACTGGGGATGGCTAGAGCATTAATGCAATCCATATAGGGATAATTCTGCAATGCTAAGACCATGGCCATGAAAGATATCAATCTGATTCAATTAGGACATTGAATTAATGGGGCACATTTCATGCTATAAAAGCAGTAGTGTCAAGTTATCATGAGTCGGTTCATCCTTTCAATGTAAAACAATAATGTATTATGTATTGTCTTTTCCATTTTCTAAACATCCCAATACCTCACATGGGTAAGGGGCTCTCGAATTAATGGAGCCTAATTCATGTTGGAGTATGAAGTGGCCTTCCTATGCTCCTTTCACTGGGTAATGAGCTTTACACTTGTCCCAAATTTGAAAATTTATATTCCCATGTCTAGGGTTGTGGCTCTAACTGGTGAATTTGGAAAATGTAGGCATCATAAAAGTCGACCTATGGTTAATCCACAATAGTAGTATGCTCAACCTCATTTCACTGAATATTAATGTCCTTCCTCCTATAGTAGTAAAAATCCATGTAGTGGGCTTCATAAGAGGAAAATGGAGACACATCACATTGGAGGAATCCCCCTCAACCATTAAAGATTTCATGAGGCATTGGTGATATTAGGAGGGTGTTTTTCATGTAGTTAGTTATAGTGTCTACCCATATGAGAATTGTAGGTGTTGTCCTACGAGATAACTAGGAACATTATTCTGGAAATCAGGCCACCAAACTAGGTCTTAAAGGATAATTTTCCAGCAAGAGTCTACTCTATTCTATCATAACTATAAATATTAATGTCAAATGGATCAATATCTTCTTCAGATAGTGCTAGTTTGTGGATCGTCTTGGTCGGGATAAGATTGATCCCAGAACCCATGTCGACAATCCAACAACATAATTCAACACAATTAAATGGGATATGGATGTAATTTCTGGGGATGTTCCCCTATATATATTAACCATTATCATCTACTAAAAATTAAATTATGTCTTGACATTCTATATTATCAATTTTCTCATCATGGAAAGATTTTGTAGCCACTTCCTCTGTTTTAAACTGAAAGAGAATTCTTAAAGCCTCTATGAGGGATTCATGCATCTCTTTAGATATGTGGAGATCCTCAAGGATTGTGATCCTTATATGAATGCAAGAAAGGCACATGAAAAAAATTTTATTTATGTTCTAGATGCAAATTTTAATTGATAGGAGTATACTCATCGGTAGTAAGAATGACAGGTGTTGATGATCGATCCGACATATTCTGATTGGCATTTTGAGTATCCCTCTTCCCTCAAAAAAACCATGATAAATGATTATTATTTGATGTTTGGAGGACTTTTATATAGCCTCATATGTGCAAAATCATGATGGATCTACCTAGTCGAGTAGCACAGATAGTGGGGGGAGAGGATCTATTGAAACGGGGTGAGAGGACTGTGCATGGTTATTCATGCGTTGAGCATGTTGTCTCACCATAGTGGTCTGAATAGATTCATCATAATAATTGGCTGATGAACTTTAACAGTTCATTTATCCATGATTTATCCATGCAGACGTCAGTTAGGGATATTAGAAGGGTCATCCATGTGTTCCTCATCATTGGGGACCATGTTTGGGTCCACTAATAAATTGGGTTCCCTGAGGTGTTCCTTTAATCATTACATGAGGAAACGCTTATTGTAGAGTGTATTATATGAAAAATTCCCATCTTTAAGGTCATAAATTCACTATGAGTACGTGACAGATTTGGAACTAGAGGAGGTCTCTGATCTCACTTGTGTTGTTGGCGCTTGCACTCCCGATATAGTCACAATTGAGGTGTCGACGCAGATGTAGTAGTTGGTGGTAGCACTGCATCCTCGGATGGCTCGATTTGATTCTTATGAGAATGTATAATACCATGGTATTGAGTAACTAAAATATGTGCTATCTGGTCGTCATAATTTTGACAACCATGACAAGATATATACTGCAATTCTCCCTCGCTATCGCTATCATAATTTGAAGACATACATGGAATATGTGATGAGGTTGGACCCAATATGACTATGTTTTTGTCGATATAGTCCTAAATCCTCTCATTTAATACATAACACTTCATGAGACTCTATCCATGGAACTAGTGATAGGGGTTTAATATTTGAATGTTAGTTAGATCTACCTCTCCGGGCTTCCAACATTCAGGAAATTGCGGGATTCCTTGGTCTATTGAACTTAAAAAAGAATAGAGGACCTGAGCTTCATTAAATGAGTCGATTGAATTTCACTAATCTAGGATAAGGGATTTGGGAGCTTGTTACAGAAGATAGGATAGATCCTAAGGATGTGGTGGGACGAGGTTGTCTCACCTATGTGGTGGTGATGTGTTGCGTAATGGTTCCTTCTGATTCTAAGCTAGTGGCTGAGCCTGAGATGGTGGCTCTATGATAGGTTGTGGTAGTGGGTTTGATGGTAATAATTATAGCTCTCTAAGGTCCTATTTATGTGAAACATTAGTGGTATTGGCCTTGGAGACACTTCTTACAGAAGCTGCAGGATGCAACAGACATTCCTGGTTGACCTGCTGCAAGGATTCTCATAAACACTGAGCTTTGGTAAAGAAATCCTAGAACTGTCCATAAAAAGTTATATATGTTGAGATAAGGAATTAGTTTGGTCTTCTCATTAGCTATTCAAATAATTGACATCTATTTATGATTTAGTGGAATATCTAGTAGGTTTGTGAAGCCATTCCACCTTGCATATAAGTCTGAGACTCACTCATTCGGACATTTCTTTCTCTTGAAGAAATCGAAAATACATGTCGTCCGGGTGGTGGAACTAATTTTATATGGAAAATTTCAATTAATATCCTCCCAACTAGTTATAAACCCAATGGGTAATAGTTTTACAAGAAAAACATGGTTCCTTTTAGTTTTGTACGAAAAACTGAAGCATAGAAGAATCATACTTTATTGAAATTCTCATAATGGGTCCACATATTGAAATAAACCGATCCAAATGTTGCATTGGATCACCCATCCTATTATAAGTGGATATGGTAAGCTTTTCGACATCTGGGGGTTCTCCATTATCATCCACCCATGCCAGTATTGTTTTCCATTAGGTGGGACCACCACCATTTATGATTCAAGATCCTCAAGATAGCAAATGAGATTATTCATCTAATTGTGATGAGGATTCCAATCATGGAGATGATCAATAACCCAAAATGTGTCGAAAAGATCATCAAAGTGGTATACTGGCCCCACGGCACATGGATTGAGCATAGGAATTACATCATGAGCTGAGATAATGAACTTTGGAGTGGCTGGTAGGACCAACTGAGGAGCTATTAAAACATGATCCAAGTTGCAGTGTAGTTTGTCGTGTATCTCAGGTGGATTCGGTGATGCATACCGTTCTAGAATTCTATAAAATCCAGAATCTACCCAATATTTATTGGATGGGTTGTTGATATTAGTAGAAGCAACCTCGCCAGGGGGGTCTGTTCCTGTCCCTACTATCCCAATTGATGTTTACCATAATTGGGTCATCGTTTTGCAACACACTCAGTAAAAAGTTCATCAAAAATATTGTTATGTTTAATGAGCTTCGGAGGCATTGTGGATATTCTAGGATCCTCTTTGATCATTTGCAATGAACCCAACATATTAGAAGTCATTATTCCCCCAGCATATTCTTTTCCCTTACTATGATCTCTACCAGGAGGCAATGACTTAAAAGGCTCAGAAAGGACAAGTGGTTTTCATTTTGGTGAGTTTGGCCACCTGTAGGGTCCTTTGGATGTTATTTTACCCCAGTAGGTTATTACACTCCTCCAAGACTTCTATTGATTACTTGTATCAAGTTTATCTTAGGAAAGACCATGTTTACTGTGGTGATGCACGAAGGCATATCCTCAGTATCACTGGGTGAACTAAGTTTTCACATGATAGGACTGTAATTTCGAGCAACATTGTCACCCCAACCATGAATCGTGTACATGTTTTAAAGACTTCTTAATAACAATTAAAGGCACACTAAATCTATGAATGAATCTTTTTTGTATGGTATTATGATAATCATGAGATGCAGGGTGTTGAGCAACAGGGAGTCTGGCTAACCCAATAAAGGGTTACTACAGGATAATGTTGTCAAAGTGTTCCCAAATTTTTGTGTAAGATAACCGTCTATGATAGAGATGGAAATATTTAATCCCAATGGTTCATAAGAATCACATAACCTCATCCGTGGTGATGGACACCCAAATAATTAATCATTTAGTTTTAATTGGCTAAATCATTTCAAGGAGATGGTGCACTGTGAGAATGTCCCACAAACTTCTCAGCTCAAACTCAGAGTCCAGATATTGGTTTCCACATACATCAACTAGGGGTGGTTGAGGGATCAATAATAGCACTGATTTGGACCGTTGTAGTGGCAGGATGGTCGATGGAGAGTACGGTGAAAGAGTAAAGAAAATGCTTCATCTTGGGCTATCTTACGGAGAAAGAACAGGTTATATCACCACATTCTAGTAGTGTGGAGTGATGACCACTTATTACAATAGAAGAGGTCCAGTCACTGGTGTTGAATCTGGCATGTGATCATAATTGACCCGTCCCTAGAACAATTGTCTTTGATCTCTTGTCGAGGTAAAAAATGATCATGGTGACAACAGAGAGGATTTAATAGTAAGACCCTAGAAAGGTTCCAAATCTTCCTCCTCCTATATGTATCTATGAAGCGATTCATAGATCCATTACTACTCAGTTTCTGAGAGGACGAGACTTATATGCCAACTTCCTTCCCCAAACCTCGATATAGAAGATCAGGATGAGGGTTTCATCATCGAGTTTCACTCCACATCAAATTTGCAAAAGTGGACTTGTTTGATTGTGATATCATGATTCTCAGGGTTCTTCCTCTAAGAGCGATGATCCACCCTCCTACCCTAAGACAATTCTTGAGGGCAAGGAAAATCATTGAAATGGGGATGCCCACTTATTTGATGAGATGTGGTGCGAGGAGCACCTGATAAGATGTCAAATGGAACATGGGGAGGACCTTCACACTGAAAATGGGATTATGGAGGACCTCCACTCTAGTTGGTAGTGGTATGGGGAGGGCCTCCATTCTAAATTTCATCATTGATAGTTGTCCCATGATGGCTTATGATTGTTCTTTTGATCCGAAAACTCGACCAAATCTTCCCAGTGGGTCGATGAAATCTCAAGTCTAATCCAAGAATAGTGGTTACCCTTCTATTTAGTAACATAAAGATGATTACACGCGTCAGTGGTTGCTCAAGTCATTGATGTCGCTTATGATGATGCCCCCTGGAAGGCATACTACTATGTTTCCACCTAATGTTTGAGTTGTTTTAATCAAGCATGGTCCAATTGTACAAGGGTATGGATCCCCAACACCATGGCCTCCGAGACTACCTAGTGGAATTTTTGTGTCCTGGTTGGAGCCCCCCGTAGTGGTTCCATGGCCGAAGTCACATCCAAGAGGACTTGGAGACCAATTAATTTATCTTTTTATGGGAGTGATTCATACAATCATTTCAGAGATATCTATTAAATTGATTAAAGAATGGAGTGGGGAGCATCATCTCCATACGCAGCCCTTGGGGTTCGCATCATTGGTGGGGAACAGAAGCCTACAAATAATTATAGGTAGTATCCCTCATCAGGATGACCCCCATATGTTTTAATCATTGATCATGAGTATCGATCAGCCTCTATTAAATCAATTTAGTGGGTGAGAAGGGGTGTGGGAGCCTAGTATATGAGGTCATGGGAGTTGATGCAGAAGAGGTGAGGACATGTAGGATTCCTTCATTTGTATTTCCCATTCCCCTATATATGTGGGTGGGAGTTGATCGGTTTCCTATAGCTATAGATTGGGTGATAAAATGCTTGATGATTCATCAATTAGTACCAACAGTAGGAAACCGATGCCCAATGACCCAGAGTTATTTAGTCTTCCATGTATATATAGAAATATACACACTGACACCATTGTAGATAGGGATTCCCTATGATTATCTTCCCCAAACCTAGTGAGTTTCATACCAGGCCCACTATTTTCTTTGTGGGACCTGGCACAAGAGAAATTGATCATGTGACACACTCATCTGGTGATGCCCCAAATTCTACTAATCCACATATTGAGGAGAATAATTTCACTTCTGGTTCACCATTTTTGTTTTTGAAGCTATTATGGGGGAACATACTATCTGTGAGTATGAAATGATTATTACCCTTTATTCCCACTTTCGAAAGGCTTTCATCATCCATTATTTTATTAGTGATATTTTCTCCTAGATTGAAATGGGATGATGTGATGTCAGTCTCTCTTTTCATGGAATCCTACATAGAATTTGTCTCCATGTCCGGGTTTACCATGAAGATGAAAAAGTTCTTCCTGAAACTCTTCATTGTGCCATATCACTATAGATTCTGGTTTCTTTCACTTCTTTTTTAGGAAATTCCCTATGGGGGTCAATTTAGGGAAGCAACCCTCAGTTAGAGAAGTAGTCATGTTGAGAAATCACTAACATGTCTGGACGCTGAAAAACTAGTGCACCTAGATTTTCCGTTATCAGAGGGATTCTCGATGGCATGGAAGCCTGAGGAATCCCTCCTCAAATATAGGTAATTATATGTCAGTGGAATCTCCTTGAGTTTTTCCTCATCATCCCATTATTAACATGGGTTATTATGTGAGTTTATCGCCTAGTGGAGATGGATCAGATTTCCTAGAACACATATGGGAGTGGTTAAGATGGGTACATCCCAAGTAGGGAGCGCAAAGAATGTTCTTCAGATGGATGGGTCAGAACACCCAATTAGGACAGACCAATGATGGTGTGTCCCACAAGGGGGAAGGTCTCACATCACTGAGACTCGGTTGGACACCACAATGGGAAGATTAGAGAAGAGGATGGTGCCAAACAACGGGGACACCAAGGCTTACCATTGATTGTGATTGGACTTATAACAAGCTTCCTATGTAACTGGTGTATATTACAAGGGTAAAACCCCACATAGTTTTAATGGTTAAGTCATGGAATTAAGTACTACACAAAGGACAATGAACCAGATATATGATGGGGCATACTCATGGTTAGGGACTTGGTTGTTGTGATTAACAATGAAATGAATAAGGCTTACAGATGATAACATGCACATATGGATGGCATGATTTCCCCAGGAGGTGACGGCATAGGAAAAATATGGATGGATATGGATGAACTGTCAAAGGGTGGAATGAATGTGGATGGAATTGAGAATTGGTGTGAAGGTGTCGATATTATGCTTGATCGTAATGTAGTATTCCTACATATCTTATAGTTTAGTGAATCAATGTCAACATAGTTCTAATGATGAGTTAATGACTAAGCTGAGGAGGCAGATCTCGAGAATGGATCACACAGATGGGGGCCCTAAGGAAGTGGAGCCAATATGTTAAGGAATTATATCCCCCAGACACAAAGGCTCGAGGGAGTGACCTAGACTAGAAATTTGATATTGGAATGAACTTTAAAGAGGCTTCCTTCACACTTGCTAAAAAATAGAAAAGATTAAAGTCTACATAGTTCATATATGGGGCATAGAATCGAATTGTACACAAAGGACCACAATCCAAAGGCATGTTGGGGATTATACAAGGTTAGCATCCCATTGTAAGAGGGGAAATCTTGGTTAAAGATGTTTGGATTGAGTGTGGTAAATATGCACAAATATGGATCAGGAACAGGTAAAACACCACTATGGGGTGTACCAAAGTTGTAGGTCCCAACAAAGGGGACATCGATGATAAATAGTGTTTGGGGTTGAACCATATGGAGGCTTCCTACATACCCTATCTATGAGATAGGGATAGAAAATAACATTATTCACAACCATATAGATTCTAATCTTTTGGGATTAATGGGGCATACCATTTATCATCATGATGGACGAAGAGTGAACTGATGTAAAATGGTCAAGATAGAGGGATAAGGGGATGTTATGGTCTTGATCCTTAGAGAGGCTTCCTATGTTTCCTTCTTAGATGATTGGTATACAATTACATGTAGTTCATTAGAGACAGGATTAGGTATTATACACTACAATGGCCTAAATAGAATTTATGGTCGTTGATTACTCTAAGACCATGTGATTCATGCTCGATATTAAAAAGATGAGGCATAAAATTAAATTGTGATTACATTGTGAAAATTGAGTATTTTAGGGTTGGATTAGTAATTAAACATGGTTAGTGCCCTAAAGAAGAAACATGGTCTTATGCTTAGTTGGCGGCCCATGAGATGAAGATTGGGACTTAGTCTTGGAGGTAAGCTTGAGGAGGTTGTCTCAATGTACGAGGGGGAAATAGTCATACAGGGAGCACCCAATCATGTTGGGTTAGGCCTGATACAGAGACTTTATGAGGTGTACATGGTGAGAAAGTGTAGAGGGGAAGGTGGAGTGAGATGGTGTTGGTTCACATACCCTACTTAGTCCCCTCAGGCCTATCACTCATAAAATTTTCACATTTTAGTGTTTTTTATTGAGAGAGTTGGTTCTTGGTAGTTTAACATTCTATATCCTTGACAATGGTGATTCATGGAATGACACTATGACAAACATAACTGGAACACATTAACCCTGGGTGAAGGGAAGGCACCAAAAATCTTGTATGGAGATGTTGTTGTGGAGTGATTCACTGGGGTGTCCATGTTATCATGCCTATGTGAAAAAGAAATATTTGTTACCATGACCATGTGAAGAATCATGAGGCATAGAAGTAAAACATGAATCACCTTTTAGGGGATAATTAAATAACATAGTAAAAGACTAGAGGTCCACATTGAATAGGGGTTCTCAAAGAAGATGACCTCGTAGAGAGGGTCTTCACGAAGGTCTGGTGGTTTGCGAAGGGAATAGGATTGGAAAAAGAGTGTACTTAATAATGCAATGTGACCAAGCCTATGAATGGAGTATACACGTGGTTGGAGGGTGCATCAAAAATAAAAACTGATTCATGATGTTATCTGTACTCAAACTAGTCACTTTCTTATGCGATGACCAAATGGAATCTGGAAGGGAATACCCATAAAAATCGGATGGAAAATAAACCAATTGGAATATGGGTTTACAATTCTCAAATACCTAGGAGTGTTAACTTTACTAATGGTTTATAGAGGAATAGAGGGATTCATGAATATAGATCATGGAAGGTGAAAGGTTAGGTTGTCTATACTTTGGAGTGTGGGTGGGCTGGGTATTTATAGGCACTGGGTATCACAATGCTCTACAGATGCGTGGTGATGAAAATAGTAGTTCACAATCAAAGGAACATCCATCCAGTTCCTTGAACTCATGGAGGATTCCATCACATTTTTGGGATGTTTTTTGGGGATCTACTCATGTTACTTGGAGTCTCATAAGATTTCTACACTAACTATGTGGCGTTCACAGATTATATGGTGAAGTATCTAAGTGTTGTGCAGGAATCTGCCGCTACCTTTATGGTGTTCGCGGTGGGTCTGTTCATGATCCTAGAAGTCATGAAGGCTTCTTTCACTGCCTTTGCAGTTTTTTAGAGAAGTCATTTGCGGTGGTCGTAGAGAATCCATGCATGTGACTTTTTGGTGGTTTCAATGCAGGAGTTCTTCGTAAAGGATATTCGAGACACTGACCATTTTTCAATCCTTCTTATTCCCTTTCCCACTTTATTTAAAGGCACGATTTTTTTAGGCCAACTACCATTCCAAAAAAAGTAATTCACCATTTCAATGAAAAATTAATTGAATTTTAAAATAAATATGAATTCACTATTAGAATAAAAAATTAATTAACATTCAGAATAAAAACTATTTAAACATTATAATATATATTAATTAACTATTATAATAAAAAATTAATTCACCAATAGAATAAAAATTATATCACAGTAATAATTAAATATTAATTCACCAGAATAAAACAATTAATTGACGGTTTAAAAAATAATTATTTATGTTGAGAAACAAAAAAAATTAATTTATGGCTTTAAAATAAAAAATTAATTGATGATTTCATAAAAATTAATAGATGAATAGTGCATCATTTCATCTATATAGAACACAAAAATTTTGGTTAATTAAAGTATATTTATAAAAAAAATTATGAATTGGTTTAGAAGAATTATTTGAGGATATTTCATGTTATTTTCAATGAAACAATAATATATTAATTATGATAATTATTTAATGAGAAATTAGAAATCTATGAAATTATGAAATATATACTCAAATAAAAATCATCAAATTTGTCCATTTTTATTTTATATAAAATACATTTTCATAGTTTCATCTTGTTTAATGAAATTATGAAGAACATATATTATTTCAATTCATTCAATCATGAAGTGAGTCCAGTTAAAAATAAATAGATATCAATGATAAAAAAATCAATTATGACAATTCCATAATTTCATAATCTGTGTATGATCTTCAGATAAAAGGAAAAACACATAGGAAAAAAAATTCGCATTCTATTATAACTAATGAACTTAAAATAAAATATTTATCTTTTAAATGGGATAAGGTTCAAAACAATCAAATCAGAATATAATTATTTATGAAATATATATTAAAAAAAAATAAAGTAGTTTATACTGAATACATTTCATGAGACAAATAACATGATTAATGTTCAGGCGTAAACAATAAAATGATATAGAAGAATGTGAGAAAATTTTCCTTTTAATAAAATTTGGAATAACGTTATATCATTGAAAATATATAATATCAATAAATTTCCAATCAATACAAATCATGTTATATTTAAAATATATTGAGGTTCAAAAAGTTTTTTTAACATAAAATAATATAATTGTGTTGAGATATTAAAGATCTTAAAATAATATGTTAAGAAAAAACATAAAAACCTACACGCATAGAAAATAAATCTCTCCATTTTTATTACAAAACCAAAACATTTGAAACCAACACTCTCCCCCATTTTTGTAAGTGAAAAAATGGAGAGAACATAAACTCCCACAAAATAAATGTAATAATAACACAATTATATTTCTATCATTACAAGTACAAATTTTATTTTTTCAAACAGAGTAGAGTCTAATGGATTATTAAATATATCCGCTACCCGATTTTCAGTATGTGTAATTACTATATCAACATCACCCTTATTCATATATTCTCATTTAAAATTAAATCTAAGATAAATATGTTTTTTATAATTATATAATGGATTTTTTGAAATAGAAATTGCATAAGCATTGTCATAATTAATATGTAAATTTTGAAGATAAATTTAAAAAATCACACAAAGATTGGTTAATCTATGAAAATTGAGCACAAATCCAAGAAACATGTATATACCCTGCTTCTATAGTAGGTAAAGAAAATGATAAATGATTGATTGAAGACCAAGAAATGAAACATTTTCCAAACAATTTACACACACCTGGTGTAATTTATATGTCAATTCTACATCCTTGAAAATCAGATTCGGGATAAGATATTAAATAAAAACAATAATACAATGGATACAATTATCAAGAACCAATAGTTAATTTAAAATATCAAATAATTCTTTTTATATATTTATTATGACTTTCTTTAGGGTCATAATTAAATCCAGCGCCTAGACAAACAATGATCATGATATCAAGTCTTGATGTAGTTTAATATATCATGATACCTATTAGGCCTCTATGAGCATTAATATCAATAGATTTTCTAGAATAATAAATATATAATATAAAATTATTACCCATAAGACTTCTCATTTTTTGAGAATAATGAAGGCCAAATTGTTTAACTAACTCTTTATAAGACATGGAATGATTAAGAATAAATCAACCTTTTCATTTATGAATTTTAAGGATATGAAATAAAATTAATTCTCCCATTAAAATAATGTCAATCATAGAAGACCTCAAAGTTGAAAAATCATTACAAATAATTAAAATATAAAAATAAAAAACAATGTCATCAAATATAGATTAGAATAATTAAAATATCATGAAAGGTTATTTTATTAACATATTTAGGATCCAAATTACCTTTTTTGAAAAAATAATTTAATAAAAACTAATAAAGTCATTCATACCAAGCATGAAAGGGATTTTTAATACCTCCACAGGAGTTAAATAATTTAAAAAAAATATTATGAAATTTTTAATTTTCAAAATCACGTGGTTGAAAAACAAGAACTTATGCAGTTATAAATCCAATTATGAAATAATATTTTACATCCATTTGATATAATTTTAAACATTCAAAATAAGGAAAATCCCAAAAAATTATAATCGAAACTAATGTTAAAAATTTTCAAATTGAATCTTTAATAGATATAACATCCTCTTGATAGTATCCTTCAGCAATAAGTCTTGATTTTTTTTTGAGAACCTATCAAAATTTATCCAGCATGATTCTAAATACAATATTAGTTCCAATAACCTACATATCCTTAGTCAATTATACTATAGTAAAATAATGATTTCTAAAAACTTATTTAATTTTTCATTTTTATAAACAATTCAATTTGCATAATTTAAGGAATATTTAATATTATAATGTACAAAATTATGAAGAAAGCCATAATTGGAGAAAAATATTGAAACAATGTTATAATTTTTAACACAAGAATAAATATTTCAAATTACATTTTCCAAAAGATAAACGTTACAAATATTCTATGATATTGTTTTAGTTTGAGATGTATTAGGCTCCACTTCAGTTTATTCTTTCTTATATTAATTTTTTTCTTCACTAAAATAAAAATATCCAAAATCTTTATCAATATAAAATGAATAATATTTCAATTTAACATCATTTACATCAAATATAATGTTAATAGATTCATAAATAACCATATTTATTTTATTATTAACAATATACAATTTTTTATTATTAAAGTAATGAATAAAAATATATACATCACTTTTAGAATCAAAATAATCTAAATTACCCATTAAATTTATATTTAAAACCTTATAACCATAAAATATAAAATGACCCACTATGTGATATATATTTTTTAATAATTTGTTATGATTTTTAATTAAGAAATCTATAATAAGAATTATATTTCAAATATAACATATAGAAAAAACATCCTCAATATTAAAAATATCTGGGAAAAATATATTCACTTAAGATAGTTTGATCCATTGTAATAATAATTATATATTTCTATTCTAAAATCACATGTTGGTGTGGTGTTCTAGGATAATGAGAAATTATGAAAATATAAATTATTTCTATAGAAATTTTCAATATCAAAATTAGGAAATCAACCTCCTTTATCACTATGAATACAAAAAATCATACAACCTTTATTATTTTGAACAAAATTAAAAAAAATAGTAAATCTAGGTAATGTATAATTTTTATGAGAAAGAATTTATACCCTTGTAAATATATTATAATAGTCAAAAGTAACTAATGTATATTTATTTACACCAATACTATAAATTTGTGTGGGTGCAATTAAATCATGATGTACTAACAGTAATGGCCTATTTGTATTTATATCATTGATGGATCTAATTTTTTGTGTTTAATTCATTTCATGAATGAATCATAGTTATAAAGTTGTTAATTCTTCATTTAATATAGTTGTAACTCATTATCATGTTTTTATAACAGGTGTATCCTTCTGAAATTATCATTTCATAAACATTTATGGCAATGGATTTTTCAATTTTGTATAACATTCAAACACTTAACATACTGAATATTTAGTTTATCAAAATCAATAGTATTATATTTTATTCTATATTAGAATAAAATAATAATTACTCATCTTTAAAAACTAACCATTTATCATTTTAAAATTTAAAATCCATTCCATCTGTAAATAATTATGATATAATAACTAAATTTTGTTTTGATCCTTCAATATATACTGTATTATCCATAAAAAAATTTTAAAACCAACAATACTAAAACCCTTTACATTGCCTTTAGAATTAGCGTCAAAAGTAGTAGTGCCTATGTCACATGTGTTGTACATGGTAAGTATTGATGGATATCTAGTAATATTCATGGATAATCCATAGTAAATGTACTATATGACATTCTTAAGACATATAAGTAATGTTTTCTACAAAAATAAATTACATGAATATTTTGGCACCCAAGCTATTTTGGGTCTAATAGGATTGGTAATAAAATTTATAGCAAAAAATATTGAATTTAAATACATATCTTATGGGAGTCATATAATAACAATTTATATATATTAGTATTTTAATATCCGAAATATTGTTTAAATATAAAGGAAAAAATATTTTTATAATGAACATACATTCTATATTTAAAACAAATAATAGTGTAAGTATAACTATTTTAATTCATACCACCATTTTTATGCCCCTTAATTTTAATGGTTTATTCTAAACAAGATTTTGTATAATTTTCTATTTTATTATTTTGTCAACTCTTATTAAAATATAATCCATGTCTTCTTTTTCGATGTCCTATATATCATAAAATATATATTATGTAGAAATAACATTCACATATTAAAAATCTATTTTTTTGGTCTCTTCATCATAGATCTTAATCTATTTAATTCATATTGAATAAGTGATGTAATAAATTCAACCAGGGTGTACTCATTGATGTTTTTTGTTTCATTAATGAATACCTAATTAACATTATAATTCATTATTAATTCACATTGGACTCCTTAAACAAGAAATAGATTTTACATATCAATTCTATTTTAATTCCTTCCACCCACAATTCATGTGAATCTATTTTAAATTTGGTTAATTCTTTCATCGTCTTCTATATTAATGACTTATTACTCTCCTTGAAGCATTCTATGATTGGTTGAGATAAATTATTCAGATCCATGGTGAGTGAGTTATATAATATTTTAAATCCCACGATGTGTCTAATATATAGACACATGACTGGAAAACATCTTTTCATAGAATAATATTAATTATAAAAAACATTTAATTTTAATATATATATTATAGATTTGTTTTCATTAAGTTTAATTTTTTCATCTTTAGTTATTTTGGGTGATTTATTAATAATAAACATATTCTCAATTCCAAATAATTTAACATATTCCTCCATTCGGTAGCTCCAGTGGCCATAATTGGTTCCATTTATGTGTCGTGGATTTTACAGAATCCAAGAATAATATTGGATCAATCATTCAATATTAAAAATATTTGTCCTCAAACGGTATGTTCTAGGAATATGGTAGAAAAAATAATATAAAATAACGCTCTATTGAGGTATTGACCTATTCTAAAGGGAACTACCATTGATTGAGATTGAAATGAATCCAAAAAAGTATATAACTAAGATAATAAATTAGAAAAAGGCTAAGGATATGATATCAATTTATAGGTCCCAATAGGGATATGGATGATGGTCTTGAGGGAGGTGAATATTACATGTTGAAAATATAATTCAAATGGAATTAATTAATTTATGTAATTATAAATGTTAATTATTATGGATAGTTAGCAGTAGAAAAATTAAACAACCGAAGGATGTTTTTATAGTAGTTCAATCTAATGATTGGATATTATAATCTTATACCTCTCTACTCAGTATAAGATACATGTTCACTAAAAATTATTTTGGTGGGAGATTTATATTCTTATTACATAATCCTTTTCTAGTTGAGGGATAACCATGACATTGAATTTCCTTTGGGGAGTCACAACCCTTAAAATATGACTTTAGACATATAGAATCCCAACCTGAATAATCCAATATTATGATATTGGTAGTCCAAACACTTTGATCCTATCTTTGGAATATTATATTTACAACCCATGGAAGAGAAGAAAAAATAATTATTTTGTGTGTAAATTTATAAATAGTAAAAAAAAGTGTGTGTGAGAGATGGAAAAAAGTGTTATTGGCTCAGAAACTAGATGAAAGAGAAGATAAATAATTAATACATTGGTAAATTAATTGACTATTGGATTGACACATTAATCCAGAATGTATAAGATGAATTTGATAAAATTCATCCCTTGCGAGAATGTCCAGGTGATGAAACAATGTATCACATAGGGCATGATTTTGTTTAGCAATGGAGACCTTAACAGTTTTTTTTGAGGAAATAATAGTGACTCAGAGATGTTAACCCATGTATTCAATATGTTTTAAGGGTGCTCGAAAACCTTTTAAACATATATCTATAAATACTAACTAACACCTTCCATGGGAAAAGTAATTCAAATTCATGTAAAATTCATCTATGATAGAGAATAACAATGTCAATCACAATTCTAACAATAAATATTTGAATTTAAAAATTTAATACCAATTCAGACTGATTTAAATAACTTGTTAAATTATAATAATAATATTATGTCAAATGAAATATCTTAAAATTCGTATGTTTATTGTAATGATAAAATTAAAATAATAAATTCACATTAATTTAATTCCCCATGTCAATTAAAAATTCATCATACTAATTTAAAAATAATATAATATTTTTGACTAAATTTAACGTAATAGAAAAATAAATTACAAAAAAAATAATTTTAAGCAACTGTCTCCAAATATTAAAACATAAATATTTAAAAAATATTATTTAAGAGTTTGAATGGATAAAGAAAAATATTTTATTAAATTTTAATAGAGAAGAAATGATTTTAAAATGATTTTATTACTTTGAAAATCAATACTTAAACTGATTAATATATGTATCTATTTTATAGAAAAGAATAAATATAATTTACTTAAACATTTTCAAAATAATAAAATTTTAAATAGTGACATCATGAATATGAAAGAAATAAAATAAAAATTTAATCCCCCACAAAAATAAAAAAATTAATTGACTGTTAAAAAATTATTTCATCCTTAATATAAAAAAATAATTGGAAACTGTAATGAATGTTAATACACTATTAGAATATAAAATTAATTTACCATTACAATACAAATTGATTCACTATTATAATAAAAATTAATTCACCGTTAGAATAAAAATTCATTCACATTTTTCATAAAAATATAAATGATATTTTTTTTAAAAAATTATTATTGATGTATTAAAAAATTATAAAATGGAGAATAATTTAATGTTCTTTTAGAACAAAAAAATCCTTGGTGAATTTTTATGACATCTAAAAATTGAATTAAAATTTGGACCAAATTTTTGTTAAATATAACTTCAAAATATTTTTAAGAAGGGATGAATCACTTGATGATGATATGTATTAAAAGTGATATGATCGAAATATTATAAAATTTTGAAATATAAACTCAAATAAAAACCCTAATATTCATACATTTTGTAATTTATGTAAAAACATTTTTAGAGATTCATGAAGTCAATATAATTTTAAGAAAAATTTATTATCTGTATAATTTAATTAAACCCAGATTATTTTTGATTAGAAATGAATGATATAATAATGAAAAAAATTAATTTATGGAAGATCCATATTTTTAGAATATTTGTAAGATCATAAGTTTAATGGTTCACCACATAAACAATAGTTGTTTCCTTCTATTTAATATAATGAAATGAATATGAAATAGTAATCATTAAAATTGGATATGTTTTAAGATAATCCAATCATAATATCATATGTTTAAAAATAAATACTAAAAATTAAAAGAATATTATACTGAAACCATTTCATGATAGAAAAAACAAGATTCATTTTTGAGCAGAAATGTGAACATACTAGAGTATGATGTAGAAAAAATTTATATTTTAATATAATTTATATTAAATTTTTATCTTTTAAATGATATAATATTTAAAAATTTTATCATTACTAATCATGTTATAATTAAAATATCTATAGTTTTTAAAAATAGATCTTCAAAAAAATATCAAATGGGTTTGAAATATTTAAAAACCAAAAATTATATATAATAAAAAAACATAAATAAATACATTACAATGAAGATTATTTTATTAATAAAATATTATATTTGAATAATGGTCAATAATAAGTGATGAAGTTAAGTATTTTGATTATACAGATGCTTAAATAATGTTTCTACTAAAGTGGAATTAATTTAGGTGTTACTTTGTCTCAAATTAAAATTAATTACGACATGTTTATATTATACATCATGTATTCTATTTTATTGTACAATAAAAAACTATTTTTTTTATAACATGATTCTATTAATATTTTTTAATTTCATTTTCAAGTTGATATCATTTCATTATTATTTATTTGATTTTATTTATTCTAAATACATATGTGTAATTTATCTACAGATTCAATTTCATGTGAAAGTATTGATATTATGATACATGATATAAGTTTTTTGATAATTCACTACTCTATTACCATAATGTATAATTTATTAAATTAATAAAATTAGATATTTTTATTTTCATTCATCTTATGTTCTTTTGATGCATATGTTACTATTACATAGATGATTTTTTCCATTTCAATTTTGATTCATTGATATATTATTTGTATTCACTACATCCTTATTTTATTTATATTGTGTCTCTCAATTATATTATAAATCCTCACAAAATATTATCTTTTATGTGAACAGGATAATGGAATTTCATCATAGACTAATCCATTACATATAATTCTATATTATAGGTATGATTTTTGGTCACCATTCCACTTTGATTAATTTATATTCCATTATTTTTTTGTAGTATAATTAACATAGATGGTAATAAATAAATATATTTGAAAAATAATTAACATTATTATATTCCATCAACCCAAATATTTATATTTTTTGTAATATGACTTATAAAATTAATCCAAATTATTATTGGAGAAATATTAACAATTAGTATACTTATTTAACTCATATAGAAGTTTAGTTTCCACTATGGCTTGTTAATTATTTATTTGTTAGCCATAAACATTATAACATTCAAGAATTATGTTTATTTATAAATTAGAAAATTATTTTAGTGAAATAAATTTTTATCTCAATACATATTTTTATAGAATAATTGATAATGTGGATCATGCATTGAATTTATATTAGTTTCATTCCAATGGTGAATGAATTTGACATGGAGATGTTTTGGGAAGTTATGATAATATATATCATCGTGGTGATTCAATTAGCCTCATGAGACGATTTTTTTGGGTATTGGGTGTAATATTTCTTCATAAATGAGTGATGTATTGGTTGTGACCTTCTATAAAATTATAATGTCTTGTTTTCTACGTAAATGGAAAAAAGTATTATTATATAAGATTTTCATGTTATCAATAATGTCTTTTTTGTGACATTAATGGTAATAAAATTATATCCCTATAATGTAAGTCAATATTAATTTAGAAATATTATTCCATGTAAATAATTATTTTATTAGGTTATACTAGGAAGGATTTATATCTCAGGTTCACTAGTTTATAAAAATCCTTATTCTTAATATATTCCTAAAAAAAATTTCATCCCTTTATATCATCTAATATAAATTTTATATTATTTTTCATTTGATATCACTATTTTGATGTTTTCAGTTCCCTATGATATTGATAAATTTACCACTAACAATATTATGAATATAATTTAATGTGTGTAAATTTTATGAGAGGTATTAATGACTTATTATAGAATAATTAGTTTCTTGTTATTGTGGGAAAAAAATTCTATTCGATGATTAAAGATATTTATTTATTAGATAAATTAATAATTTATATCTATATAAAACTAACAGCCTATTAGGTATATATAATTTATTAAACATTAATATTTTTTGTTATATTCTATCAATTGATAGATAAAAATGGGTTTATTCACATTATTTCAAATTGAATATATATTTTATTTGTTTATTTGAACTAAATATTAAAATTTCAGGTTTGGTTATAAATTTTGGCATAAAATAAGATATTAGATAACTTTATAGGTCAGTACATGTGATGATGATATCATAAAGAATAATAATGTAATCATGATCATAATTTTTAGGTATAGATTACACATTGGTTTTTAATAAAATTTGAAGTAGACATAATATTAAATATTTAAATTTTTCAATTTTGGATACCGAAACAGAAGTGAAAACCCAAATGATATCAATAATATATATTTCTATTTATTATATAACATCAATTTTTTCCAATTTTTTACAGTGTGTTTTTAAAGAAGTTGCATTCCTAGCTGGGTATAAAAAATTAGATGAAATTATTTCATAGATTCATCAAGGTATAATCAAATTAAAATACATTGGTTGATTATCAAATGAATCATTACACTCATTAATTATTAGTGGGCCTATTACTACACCCATTGTTAGAAACTGTTTGGGGGTATGAATTGGGTTATTTTATTCTCATCAGAAACCATAAGTTTCGATTGAATTTTTGAGTTATAAAACCAAATAGAAAAATGACGATTGATATCATAGAACAAATAATAGTTATTCAAATTTAATATAAAATATAATTTTTTTTCTTTTAATGGAAATATTATTCATTAGAATTTATGAGAGTATATTTTAATAAATTTTTAGTTTAGACTATTATTAATATTCATGGTAATTATGGACATTGATATTCAATATTATTTTAATATATATGATCTGTAACAAAAAACTATCATAGCTTGAATCAATGATGATATATGATAAAATTAAAGTGTTATTTGTTTAAATGAAAGTGATGTCTATTAATTATAGGTCAAAAAAATGTTTATGTAAAATATATATATTTATAAACATATAGTGGTTCTCATAAATTGTAAATGGTTCAATAATTATAAAAACTCATTTTATGTTTATTAATGGCCAAATCATATTGGATTAATGTTAAAAATAGGTTCAATAAGAAATGTATATGTTTTTCATACAAGTGACAAAACAAGAAAAATGTTGATGAGAATAATATAATTATTTTGAAAACCAAAATTTAATGAATTATGACTAAAATCAGAACATAATTTAATTACAATACAAAAGAAAAAAATATAATATTGTATTTCATAATGTTTTTTTGGTAGAAAAATATAATTTAATAGAAAAAATTACATATACTCTCTGGAAAAATGGTGGAAAAACAATTATTCGTTGTGAAAAAATAAATAAATTAGATATCAATATGGATGGAAAATAATTTCTTCAAATGAGAACATAAGATATTTATATATTAACCTAAATTAAAAATATATATGTATTTTTTCCTATTATTTTGAAATCCTTAGGTAATTTTAATTTTGATTGATAATTAAAATTTATTATATGGAGTTTATTTATGTAGTGTAATGTAAAAACCCACTATTTTTAATTATATATACATTCTTCAAACATAATGTGTTCGATATCTTATGTAATAATCAAAAAATAATCAAATTGAACAATATAATATTTTATAAATAGTAAAATTTATTTGAATTAATATATCATAAAACTAGAGGTATTAAATTTTGAAAAATATTTACAAATATTATGTATGACATAATAAATACAAAGGCATTAATAAAATTAAAATAGTGTAGCTAAAATCTTATAAAATTATTTTATGATTAGAAACACATTCTTATAAATAATTAATAACTTATTTTGGATATCCAAATATATTATTTATAAATTATATATTTCATTTAATGATTATATTTTCACTATTTTACTTAGTAATTGGATGGAAATTAGAAACTGAAAATGATATATTTTATAAGTTTCTTTCCAATAAAAATAGGATCAGTGATATTTTTTGGTTTTAATATAAATTTTAGATTTCTATTTTTTATAATTTTAATTTGATCAATTTTAATTAATTTTTTATTAATAACAAAAATATAATTATTATATAAATTTTTGGATATTTTAGATAATATTAATTGTTAATTGAATACGGAAAAATATAGTATTTTCTATTGTTATACATTTATGGATATATCCTAATGTTTTTATAAAATAAATCTTATAAAACATTTTACATGATATGAAATATATTTAATGAGTAAATTTATTCATTTTTAAATGCTGGAATTGATTTATAAAATGAATGATAATTATTTGATACACATAAGTAATATTTTATTCCAAGAGAGCATATTTTTTCCTTTTAATTCAATTAAATATTCTTTTACAGAAATTGAGTTTTGGAATTTTTAAATTCCACCTCAAATTTATTTTAAATAAAATTATTTTTTTATCATATGAAAATTGGTAACTAGTATTAATTTATCCATCACATAATCATTGATTATAAATATATGGTATTTCAAAGAAATTGGTTTTCATGCATGAAATGCACTAAAATCAAAATTATCTATCTATAAACACGAATATATTATATGTTAAATTTGATCTCATGTTTTGAAAAAATATTGAAAAAACATGTATTATGTTTCATTGAATTCTAAAATAAATTATAATAATAGAAATAAAAAAATAACAATGAAAAAAATAATTGTAAAAGGAAAATTTTTAAGAGTAAAATGATTGAGAAAATATTAAAATATAAAGGAAAATTAATGTTAAATTATTTCATGGCATTATATAATAAATATTCATTATTTTCCACCTTTGGAAGATATTTATTACGCCTTGAAACCTGCTGTTACATTTATCTTTATATAAATGTATTTTCATAGACAAATTTTGATACATGAATCACTGAGTGTAAATTAAGTATAGTATATATGTCTTTTAAAACATAGAAATTAAAATATAGTTATGAATAAGAATTAAAAAATGTAAAAAATTTATCTATAATGGTTTAATGTTATGTAATAATTAATTCATGAAATATAAGTGCTCAATATTTTGTAAAGATATTTTACATTTGAAAACAAATGTTTCTTTGGATAATTTATTTTATTTTAGTATTTTAGTAGACATTATAACTAATTTTGATAAATTTAGAAATATTATTTCATTCAATAATAATAATTTTGAAAACCATCTGGTAGAAAATATCTTCTTGTTAATTTAACAGAATTTTACAAAAAACTTATGCCTTTGGGAAAATTGTGAATAAACTATTTAGTTTAAATAAAAGTTTGATTTTATTTATAAATTTTTCTAAAAACTAATTTTTTATTTGGGTTTTTATTAAAATTTAATTTTTATATGGTTTATGTAAATCAATTTATACCTTTTGTATCAACATTATCATTGATGTTGGTATAATATTTATTTTATAATTAAATAGATATTTTTCTGAAATTAATTTTTCATCAATCATAGATGGATTATTAAAAAACATATTTATGCTGCATATAGACAGTAAATTTGATAAAATTGATTTAATATTCGAAATAATGTTCATTATTATTATATGTTACATTTTGGATTATTTTATGTAATTTTGAATTTCATAGATATAAAAATCCATTAGTACGGTAATGTTTAAAAGTTATTAAAATTCATAAACTAAAGGGAAAATAGTTAAAATGACCTAAAAACCATATTTAAATGTAATGTCCCTAATTTTTCGTGTAAATATTCTAAATATTATATAGGGTTATTTCAACACCAAGAGTAGAGACGATACATGATTTCGAGTCCCAGGTTATCCAAAATAAATGTTTAACTATTTTTATGTTTATTAAAAATAGTGTATGTTCTTGGTTTAAGTAAATTTTAAATGAATCCACATATTTCTAATTGGAGGGATCCACTATGTTCAGAGCAGCGGGTTTTTCATAGGTAGAAGCTAACATCGACTGGCGTGGGTCGACTGTGGAAATTTTTTTCAGCCATTTTAGAGATGAATAAAAATAAAAAAATAGTATTTTAATTATCATTTAATGCTTTGTGGTGATACAATAATGTTGTGATGGAATGATAAGGTGTTTTTTTCTTTCTTATAAGAAACATCATGGAAATGCTAAAACACCGGGAAATAGTAACATTGAAATGTCTTTCTTAATTTAATACCATAGAATGGATGCGTGATCATATTCACAATCCTTGGAGGCTCTAAACAAGAAAACTGGTCGGAAAATCTTCACATCGATGAATGAATAATGGTAGTAGATCGACAATCTGATTGGGAACATGTATAGGATGATTAAAGAATGATGAAAAAAGGGCTCACGCTTCGTCAGTGATCAATTCATTCATCGAGGTATGGGTTTTATTTTTCTTCTCCAATCCTTTTACCATTATGTTTTCAAATATGAAAGGGGACAAAACCAAAAAATGCTTTATCCAAGGTTCAATCGTTTATACCGGATAGTTAAAAATGCAAGATTAATGTGTGAATTATATCCTTGTAAATTTTAATTCATTCTCTGCGATCCTACTATCAAGAAAAAAATCTGGCTGACATGAACAAAGACATAGATCTATTCTAAAGGTTGTTCTTGTTGCCTTTCATATCCCATTTCTTGCCTTCTTTGCTAATGGACCATTGTGGCCACGTCAGGCATGGCCTGGAGGATCCCAATGCGACATGACCCCTGAAGCAATGATTTGATGATCTTGATACCATGATTATGAATATGGAGACATAGGGATTGTGAACGTCTTCCCAATTCAAACAAATGGTCCACTATAGTGACAGGTGTGGCCTGAAAAGTGGAGTGGTTAGTGATGGAATGGCCCCCCAGTGGCGCATCAACTCGGAGGGGGGAGCTGCGGCAACCAACATGGGTGGATGGCAGCGGCCTCTAATAGGTGGTAAGTGGAAGGCATTTATGGACGTGGCCAGATCCTAGATCGTGATACCACGATGAGGTCTTGCAGTTGACCACTGCATCAATTATGGTGGCGGCCCACATTGATGGGGAGCGGAGGTGGAAGCCACTACATCTGGGGGAGAAAATTAGGCCTTCTCGAGCCATCCTAGATGGATCCGGTGGACTAGAATGGAATTCGGCTAGGCCGAAAGTAGGTTGGGACAATCCGGGGTTGGCCAGATCCTGCGATTCAGGTTGGGTCATGTCGGTCCCACTAGGTTGGACCTAACCCAGATGCCACAAACTCTTTTTCACTAAAAGACCCATAAATCTCAAACTGTGTGGCCGTTTGACAAGCCATTTGTAGTATTGCGACCAATACGATGATGAGTTCCTTTTGAGATACTCTATTTTAGTATCCATTGATTTTGGAATATGGACTATTGTATCATGGAGTTTGTTATCCCTGAATGAGCATGTTATCGACAGAATACACCGGATGGCTGTGACCTGGAATTTATGGGATTACATTTTCTATGTGTCTTACTTAGACTAATTTTAATACATAAACTATATGTCATTCCAAGTTTTTCATCTAACAATGATTGAGTCGATACAACCATGTCCAACCAGGGTGTGGGTCCCCTAATCTTTGACGACACTTAGTCTATTATCTATAATTCGGGTGTTACATACACTCTATGTGTTACCAACAATATGTATGTTACCTACACTCCATGTGTTACCCATGAATAATTTGTTAGTTTTTTAGGGTACTACGGTTTCTTAAGAAAATAATTTTTATGTAACATAGACCTATAAGTGGTTTGATCTGACCCTAGTGACTCTATTTAGTTTACCTATTAAATACTACACTTCATATACCTCTATGGTAACCTACATTGTGTATTTATATGTTCCATAAATTGTGGTATACATTTTGTGTTGCATGTTTTTTTCATTGTGTGATTCAATGTGGTTTAATTTAGGAAATTCCTATGAGGTTTGGGGTCCCTACTGTGTATTTTCATACTCACCCATTCACGAGCTTCGCCCGCAGGTGTTGTGTCTGGTGTAGACGATCGACATCTATGATGGAGTCTTTGGTGGGTCTAAGACATTTGTGATTCTGGACGAACCCACAGACTTGGTATGTTTTAGTGACATTGATACATCTTAATATAACTACCCTTCATGCAAGGTAGTCTGTAAATAAGATCATGGAGCATGTACTTTCCCATTTTAGTTGGGCTTGTATTCTGGCCCCTTATACTTTTAGTGTTTTTACCCTACTCTGAGTGGTTTTTGGTAGTTTTTTTAATCCATGTTTATTTAGTTATTTTAGTTTAAAATTTTTCTTGGAGATGAGTGTGTCTATAGGTACTAGGAAAAATTCCTCCCACGTGTCCGATATTCCTACTCGGTGATATTCAGGAGCCCCTAGCCTATGGGACGAGGTCATGGGGTTGTAACGGAATGGGCCCCATGGAACAGGTTGTGAGAAAGTTGTATCAGATGTCGTTTAGTTTTACTCTTGTTTTGGGTAATAGTTTTAAGTGTTTTATGTTCATCTTTTAGGGAAGGGAACCCAGTGTTGGTACGACAGCTAACGTATCCATACACCATGACCATGAATTATTTTTTCCATATCGGTATATGAAAACTCTAGCTTCATGTGAAATTAATGGTTATTGTGTCATGAAGGTGTTTAGTATTTTCTCATGTCCTTCTTGATTAAAGGACATCTTACTAGGTATACTTTATTGGCCATGGTACATCTTGTTCTATTTTTGGATGCTTAAACATAGGCAACCATCTAGGATTCTGAGGCATGGAAAAGAGGATGGTTTGGCTAGAGATGAAGCATCAGTGCAGGGACCGTTGCCTGAGATAGAATCTCTTATGGTGAACGTGTGATACCACCACCCAGAGAGTAGTATTTCAGACTAGCTTTACCAGTAGAGGATGCATACAATCTTAGTTCATTGAACTGGTTCTAGAGACAACAACCTCCTAGGTTCGTGTAACTCCTATATGTTTTTATAAAATATTTTATAATTTATATTCATCAGTATATTTATTTTATTGAAATCATGAGTTAAAATATTTATGAGATTCCCTTAATATAAAATTACCATTATAGCCTGGCATTTAGGTTAGTGGGAATAATTATAACTACCTTATGAAAATGCAATATAAATTCATTAGCTATTAATTATTTATAAAAACTATAATTCAATTAGATATTTGAATTTTTTGAGTGAATTGCATTTGGTAAATAAAATTAATAAAATATATGTGTCATATAATTAATAAAATGTTTATTTATATTCACCCGATAGATATTTTAATCATAGGGTATTAATAAAACCTTATTTTAGGTATAAGAAAAAAAAATTTAACGGGTTAATTTTATACCTTTGAATGGAGAACCACTTTTATAATAATATTTTGACACATTTATAATTTTTATATTAAAGCATAAATAAGTTATTTTTTTGTGGGAAATAAAAATTTACATTGGATAATTTTTTTATAATTTTGTGATAACTTTCATGTTTTGATGAATACTAAAAATGTACTATATTTCTATTAAAAAAACTTTTTTTGTATATTTAATCGATATGATAAAATTATAATATTTAATGGTTTTAAATTATAAATATAATATTTTTTACCATTTAATATAATTATTGTTATTTCCATTAATATTACATTTAATTCCAAGGAAAGAACATTTCAATATTTTGAAATGTTTTAACTTTTAAAACATGTATTCTTATTTCAGCAACAAGAATATTTTTATTTCAATTACTGCAACTTCAGTGTTTTGAATTTAAAAAATTGTATTATATATTTTAAATTACAATATAAAAATTGTGTAAATAAGTAACTTTTATTATTTTTTACGTTATGAATATTAACGTCAGTAATTATTTTATTTACCATGGTTGAAGTGTAAATCTGGTAAATAATGAAAAAAAATAATACTTCAATAATATAAAACTACAATAAAATGTGTCCTAATACAATTTTATGCGATATTTTCTAACATTCCCGTCATTGGGTCTATTTTGGGACCCCATGGATTTGCATGGATGTGAAATTTTACATTTTATAAGAATTAATTTAAAGTAAATATAATTATATCCAAAATATATAGCATTTACTAAATCAATTTTAAAATAGGGTTATATAAATAATCAATACTATTATAAATATAAATATAAAAATAAAAATACATCCTACATAATGGTATTTTTTTATAATTGTTATAGATTATATAAATAGTTTTATTTATGACTCAAATATGACAATGGGATTACCTCATTAAAAAAATATTTAAATAAATGAATTTATAAATATAAAGACAAATGTAATTTTGGTATATTGGTGAAATCATAGAATTTTATAGAAGAAATTAAAATATATTATTTTAGTTAATTCGTTTTTTGAAGTAATAATGTTTATAATGAATTTTTAAAATGTAATGTATGAATTGTGTTAAAAATTGACACAATTCATTACATAAAACCAAAAATAGATTATTAAATGATATTAAAATTGAAAAAAAATATAATATTAAGAAAAATCGTTAATATGATTCCAAATATATCACAACTATCATTTTTTGGGATTTTTGACATTATATGGTTGTTACATTAAACAAAAATATGTAAATAACATGATATCATTGTAAGAATAAAAATGGTAAAATAAAGGTAAAACAAAAAAGATAAGGATAATAAAATTTCAAAACATGTCTAAAAATTCTTAGAATATAGTTATTAGAACAAAATTCATATTTTCTTGGGATTAAATAATAGTGGGACAATTTATATTCAAAATTTAATTTATAATAAAATTATATTTTGAGGAGATTCCTAAAGGGCCACTCTCATCCCTTATAAAAGGGACCATCCTTCCTATCCACTTCACTACATTTTGGGCTTTTATGATTGGAAAAAACCTTCCCATTTCTCTAAATAAACCTCCCTATTTACATTCTATAGGCTTTGGTCTTATCAAAATACCATCTCTAGTAACATAAGAGGAAATTTAAAGAGGCACATTGAGGAAGAGGTAATCTCTTCTACCGATTCATTCAAATTTATTTATTTTTCAACATCCTCTTCGTTAGTTGTTTCATTATAATGTAATAAAATCAGTATCACTAATATACCTATATGGTATTATAAATATAAAACAACACTATTTCACCTTCTATCCATACTACAAAATACAAAATCATGATTCGTACGTACGTACGTCTTACCATCTCCACGCCATAATGTAATCATTTTTCACCACCACCAAAATTGTATGTGTAAAATGGTATAAATAATCACGATATATGATTATTATAACATTATACTATTCTTGACATATTATAAATTATCCACTTTAGTACCATTCATCAATTGTGGTAACAATATCGTTGCTCGTGCATACGTACGGCTTACCATCTCCACGGTGTGATGTGATTCATTCTACATAATCATCGTTAAACCCTGATTATATAAATGAATTGAATAGATAAATATGATATATATTATACTAAAACCTTTTTTTGAAATGATATAACTATAACAAAAATAAATAGGAAAAATAACTTATCTGAAAAACATACATATGAATGTTAATCAGTTACTGCATGAATAACGAGTAACACTGAAATGTTAATAACAAATGGAAGAAATTATAATCATAAATATTTTCATAAAAATGATTATGATTCTATAATAAATCAGTAACATTATTTAAATCATTGTACATGAGGTTCATATATAAATGATGAATAACATACATATGGTATGGGATACCTTTTCCAATTTCATTTTTATATGAGATTGTTTATTTGTATGTTTCTTATGGGGAAATAATTTTCATCAATGTCCATGTTTTCTAAAAATGGTTTCATAGATTTTTTAATATTATTCTATGTATATTGAAATTATTTTTACCCATTTTAAATTTTACTTTGTCGTATGGAAGGAATATTTTTTTTGTTTACCATACAAGGTACTTTTTACTTTTCTAGAAAATGTACAAGGATAATTATTTTTTAGTTCACAAGGCATGAAGGAGTTTTATCATCTTAGTAATGCCTTATTTACATGAATATTACCTTACACGTTCACAAATGTGTTTTTTTTTAAATTATTATCTTTAAAAATTCAAAATATTCTTACAAAATAAGATGTTTTTAAAGAAGGAAAAAAATTCCTCAAGAATTAATTTTATGTGTTTTATCAAAATTACATTCCCTATAATATGAAATTGGGTTATGTTTCTATCCCAATTATTACTTTTATTTTATTAAGTTATAATGTAATTATAAATACCAAGCCCATTTATCATATATATATTATGTTATGCTGACAATGATGTTTAAGAATCCCTTTTTATTACATGGGTTACGCTATAATAAATTATTTATGTTTTTGTGGGACACATAATACTGATTTCATTATGAGTTGGGTGGGACCTATATCTCCCTATAACTCATTGGGTAAAAATTTATATCTCATGTGATAGACATGGATAAAATGGAATGTAAATCTGGTTTAGTAATATAGGGCTAGAACAATGAGTGAACTCGGTTTAGTAATGGACATTCTCTAATACGCTGGTCTTGGAAATCATCCATGACTAATATGAAATGATTTTCTATTCTTATGTGTATAAGACAAAATTATTTATTTCTTATTTTATGATTCTTAGGATTGCATTTCACTTCTAGGATTTATCTCATGACATGATATTATGATATCTTATATTCATGATCAGATTTTCAAAAGTTATATACGGTTGATATTTCCTTTGATTACCCTTACTTAGAATTTGAGCTCACCCTTTCGTATGATTCTTTTCCCAAGGTCAGGAAGAATGGTGTTAAGTATGATATTCTAAAAAGTAGTCTAGTTATGATAAAACAAAATTGAGACAATGTAAAATTTTTATGAACTAGTTGTTTATGCTAACCAATTTCTAACGACAATATACATTTATGGTCCCGTCATGGTTTCGTTATATGTTGTAATAAATATACATTAATTATAAATTGATATCAATATATTTAAATAGTGTTTCATTATAGTTGGTATCAGAGGACAGGTATAGAAAACCATTGAAAACAAGGATGACAAAGCATTAAGTATATGTCTATCTATAAGATACAATCACAGTGTTGTTGAAATGGCCATGAATAACTAAGGATAAAACAAAAAGTTTCCTAAATTGGAATTTTATTCTTAGTTAAGTAGTTTTTTATTTGTATTATTGTTTCTCACAATATGATTTTGGGATTTAGTCAATGTCTAGTACTCGATGGAACCACATTAATGCTGAATGTGACAAGCAATGGAATGATTGTCCCCCTAAGAAACCAAATGGTATGGAAGATGGAATGCATAATCTTGTAACCATGCTCACACAATATTCTCAATATATGAATCATGCCACACTTCAAAACATCCAATAGAGGGAGAAACATTCTATTTAATCCTTTATATGTTAGCATCCACCTTCATTTAGCTGGTCTTATGATCCATTAGTGGATAAAGAATGGATTAGTACCACTGAAAAGATATTTTGAGTCCTTCAGTGTTATGAACAAGATAATTTCATATTATAAGTATATAGTTTGGTAGATGATGTTGACCAATGGTGTAATATTAACAAGAATAAGAGGCAAAGAGATGAAATTGAGTCAACAGAACTAAACGAGTACAATAACATATTTTTCAATAATTTATTCCCTCGTATTCTTAAAAAAAGGTTGAATAAGTAGTTTCACGAACTAAAGAAAATGGATGATGAATATGTATATACCTATGAAAATTTTTTTTCAATACATTCCAGGTAAACCTCTGGAATAATTATCCATCCTAGTAGAAAGATTTACCGGTTCTTTTAGTGACTTAAAACCAAGTCTCTAAAGGGAATTAGACATAATGGACCTCAATAGTTATGAGGAAATTGTTTGATGTGCTCTCAAGATGAGATGGAAATTGGAGTAACCCATTAGTCATATGGTTTTGATAATAAGTGTAAAATTTAATTCAATGGAAAATCTAATGATCACATTGAAAATATGATGTTTTTTCCTTATGATCAATGTGTAGAATGAAACATGGAGGTAATTTTCATCATGGGATAGGTAAAAATTTTAAATGTGGAATAGAAGGTCATTAGGAAATTGAATGCTGAAGTGATGGGAAAAATATATCAAATGATGTGAAAAATGAAAAGGAAACACATAATGTAACTCTTACAAATCAATGTTACATGTGTAAGGAAGTGGGGTATTATGAAAACAAATTCCCTAATACAAGGGTTATTGATGATGATCGACATCTAAAACTCTTAAGGACAAAAGAAGAGGAAATTATCATACAATTACATTCATCATCATGGAGTGTGATAATAATGTGTTTAATGGTACACTTACAATCCACTAAAAGAAGAAAATGTATTATTTAATTATGTATCCACCAAATCTGTTATTTCTGAATAATTTTATAAGGGTATCATCATATTACCTCAACAATTAGATTTTGAGTTAGTTGTGACAACATCTAATGGAACAACGGTCATATCAAAAGTTTTCAATTATTCTCCAATTCTTGTTTGTGGGAAATGTGTTTCCTTCAAATCTTGTAATTATTTCTATAGAGAAATTTGATGTGATTCATGGCATGGATTGGATTTATTTATTTGGAGTTCATATCAATTTACAATTTAGAGAAGTCACATTTCATATTCTGGATCAATCGATGATTATTTGTCGATGTATAGATGAAGATAACCATCCAGTTGAAATTTGTTCCATCTTATGGGTCTTGATTCTAGTAAATAAAGGTTATTTATCTCAAATGGTTATGGAGAAACACACTGTTTTGAAGACACCCACTGTACATGATTTTGATGATTTATTTTCTGAGGAATTTTCAGGTCTTCCACCAAATCATGATGTTGATTTTCCAATAGAACTCATAATGTGTGCTATGGCTATTTCAAATAAATCTTATATAATGGACCCAATTGAGGTTTAATAACTAAAGAAAAAACTCCCAGAGAATAGTGATTAAGGATTCATATGCCCTTGTGTTTCACCTTGGGGAGCACCTATTCGACTTCTTATGAATAAAGAAGGATCAATGAGACTCTGTATTGATTATAGAGAACATAAAAAATCACAATCAAGAAAAATATCCTCATTCCTACATATATAAATTATTTTACCAATTACACGGAGATCAATACTTTTCCATGATTTATCATAATTAAAGATATCATCAATTAAGGGTAAAAAGAAGGATATACCAACAACATAATTTCGTTCAAGTTATGGACACTGTGAATTTTTAGTGATGCCTTTTTGTCTTTCTAATTACCCTTTTATCTTCATGGATATAATTAATAGAGTGGTTAGATACTACCTTGATCAGTTTGTGGTAGACTCTATAGACAACAATCTAATCTATTGAATGAACAAGAAAGTACATAAAGCTCACTTGATAATTGTACTGAAGACCCATGGAAATGAGAATCATTATGAAAAAAATTTCAATGTGAATTATCGCTTGAAAATGATTCATTTCTATGACACATTCTCAAGAGAGGGGATATCTATGGGTCCAACTAAAAATAAAGGTTATTAAAAGATAGTTGAGTCTATAAATTTTAACTGAGATCCATTTTTTTCTTGGATTGGTTTGATATTATAGACTTTTTGTTTAAATATTTTTCACTATTTTCTACTGCTCTCACCTTATTGACTCAGAATGTAGTTAAGATCGTTTTGATGGAGGAATATGAAGATAATTTTAAAGGTCTAAAAAGAATGTTATAAAGTGAAATTTGTTCATTATACCTTTAAATGGATAAGGTATTGTGAAGTACAATGACGCATCCAGAAAAGGGTTGGGATGTGTTTTCATGAGAATTGATAAAGTGATAGGTTTGCCTCACAACAGTTGAAAATTCCTAAGTAAAATTACCCAACTCTTGATTTGGATTTTGTTGTGGAAATCATTATATTAGCAATTTGGTGGCATTATCTTTATGGTGAAAGATGTGATATTAATAATGATTATAAAAGATAAAAATATATTTTCAAACAAAAGGAGTAAAATATGTTCAAAAAAATATGTTTGTAGTTGATTAAAGATTATGAATTATCAAATCATTACCCAACTGGAAAATTTCACAAGGTGGAAGATGATTTGATTCACAAATAAAATGTTTGCTTATCCATGATGAGGATGACAAAAGATCAAATATTTATGGACTTACAAAGGATAAATCATGAAATTTTAATGGAAGGGTATATATCTACTCTTTCTCAAATGAATGTTCGACCATCTATACATGTGAAGATTAAACAGGCACAGAAAGAATATGTATAGTTAAAAAAGTACGATATAATATTCTAGAATTAAACATTGATTGTGATGAAATAATAATGTTCAAGAACAAGTTTTTTTCCTCCCATACCAAAATTAAGGAAGTAGATATTTGATTAGGCTCATATTTCTTCATTCTCTATTCAACATGGAATCACAAATTTGTTCATGGACATAAAAGAGTACTTCTGGTGGGATGGAATAAAAAGAGATGTTTCCAAATATGTCGCTCGAGGCATGGTTTGTCAGAAAGTTAAGGCTGTGAGACCAAATTATAAGGGGATGTTACAACCATTACCCATACATTCATGGAAATGAGAAAAAATCACTATGGACTTTGTCATCAGACTACCCAAAACATCCAAATGGAGTAATGTTATCTGGTTTATAGTTAATCTTATTACGAAGTCGTCATACTACATTTGTATTAGATAGGATTTATCTCTTGATCAGTATGATATTATATATATAATGGAAGTGGTAAAATTTCATACATTACAACTTTACATTATATCTGATCAGGATCTCGGGTTTACCTTGATGTTTTAGTGAGTTCATCAGCATGATCTAGATACAGAGTTATGTTTCATCAATGCTTATCATCCTCAGACATACAGTCAGTTTGAGAGGAAAATTCACACTATGGAAGGCTTGTTGAGAGATTTATATATGTATTCCAAAGGTGGTTGATATGAACACCTACCATTGGTAGATTTTTCATACATTAATTGATTTCACTCTAGTATTAATATTGATCTTTATGAAGTTCTCTATGGAATAATGGGTAGAACTCCAACTTGATGGGATGATGTTGGGGAAGAAAAGATATTAAGACCTAATCTTCTTGATGAAATGAGAGAAAAGGTATGATCTATTCAACAACACATAGGATAGTCTCAGAGTCGACAATAATGATCTTCTGAAAACCAAATAAAAAATATATAGTTTGATGTGGTTGATAAGGTGTTCTTACAAATATCTCCCTATAAGAGAGTAGAGTGATTTTGAAAGAAATGAAATATTTCACCTATTTATTTTTGTCCTTTTGAAATCTAGAATCATGTTCGGATGTATGTTTACCAATTGGAACTTCCACCCAATCTATCTCAAGTCCATCATGTGTTCCTTAGAGCTCTCATAAGATAGCACATACCCAATTCTTTACATATACTATGTTTAGAAGTCATACCGTTGGAGTAAGATATTTATTAGGAAGAACAACATATAGAGATTCTAGATCATAGCAAAACAGTTCTACAAAAAAAAGACCACTATCTTAGTTAAATTTTTATAAAGGAAACAAAAATTTAAATAAGCCATATGGGAACCTGAGGATATGAGGAGGGAGAGGTATCCTTAATATTTTATTTCCAAGTGACTAATTTCGAGGGTGAAATTCATTTTTTGTAGGGTAGAATGTAATAAGTGAATTTTTTTATGAAATATTTATATTTTATATTCTTCAGTATCTTTAATATCATGAAATAGTGAGTTTAAATGAACCAGGAGATTCCCTTATATAATATTACTATTATATCATAGCCTTTAGGTTAGCCGAAATAATTATAACTAACTTATGAAAATGCTTTATGAATTCTTTGGCTGTTAATTATTTATAAAAATTATAAATCAATTAGATATTTGTATTTTTTAGGGAATTAAATTTTCTAAGGATATTAATAAGATATATGTGTTATATAATTAATAAAATATTTTCTTATTTTCACTCATTTGATATTATAGTCATATGGTATGAATAAAACCCTATTTTATGTTTAAGAACCAATTTTTTAAAAAGGTTATTTTTAAACCATTGAATAGACAACCCATACTAAATAAAGACATAAACACATTAATAATTTTTATATGAAAACATAAACATTTTATTTTGATAAACAATATAAAAATTTACTTTGGATAAATTTTGGATATTTTCCTGATAACTTTCATGTTTTTATGAATAGTCAAACTATGCTAAATTTTAAATAAAAAATTTACATCAAGATAAATTATTTTATTAAATGATAATATTTTATTTTTTAAATATATAAATAGAATATATTTTCATCATTTTCTATAATGTATTTCATTAGAATTAATTTTACATTGAATTCATATGTAGAAACAGTTCAATCTTTTGTAATGTTTTAACTTTTAAAACCTGAATTCTTATTTCAACAACAGGATTAAAATTAATCCAACTACTTCAACATCTGTATTTTGAACATGAAAAAAAGGATTCCGTATTTGAAATTAGATGTTATAAATTTGGTTAATAGGAACCATTTAATTGTTGGCATTATGAATAGTAACTTCAGTAATTTTTTCTTTACTATGGTTAAATGATAAATATGGTAAATAAAAGTAAAATAAAAATACTTTCATAATATAAAACTACCCTAACACTTGTCCTAATAATATTTTATGATATATTTCTATCCATGAGAATCCTTGGGTCATTTTTTGTGACCCCATGGATTCACATGGATGTGAAAATGACATTTTATAAGAATTAATTTAAACTAAAGATAATTATAATCTAAACATATATCATTTACTAAAACTATATTAATATAAAGATATATAATGGATCTCTATGATTATAAATAGTAAATATAAAACTAAAAATATTTTATACAACTTGGTATTTTATCTTTAATTTTTGGATATTATATAAATAGTTTTATTTATGACCAAAATATGATGTAGTGATTGCCTCATTAATAAAAGATTTAAGTAAATGAATTTATAAATATTAAAAAAAATCTAATTAGGGTATTTTTATGTCATACTAGAATTTCCAAAATCAACTTGACGTATTATATTTGATTTAATTCCTTATTTTTTAAGGAATATTGTCTTTATGAATTATAAAAAAGTCATGAATGAATAGTCTCAACATTGACAAAATTTATAACATAAAACTTAAAATAGTTTATTAAATGATATTAAATTCCTAAAAATTTAAGATCCATCCAAATGGTCAATATATGTTCAAAAAGTCATAAATAACTTTTTTGGGGGAATTTTACATGATATGGTAATTACATTATCCCACAATGTGTAAATAACATGATATCATGGTATGATTAAAAAGGGTAAAATAAGGGTTAATCCAAAAAGATAAGGATAACAAAAACTAGTCTAAAAAATATTTAATGATTGTTATAACATCCCAAATCAAATTATCTTGTAATAAAATAAGTTTTTTTACCATTTCTAGTTGAAATTGAATTTCTAATAAATTAATATTTTGAGGAGTTTTTTAAAGTTCCCCTCTTCTCTCTTATAAAAGGGAACCTCCTCCCTATGCTCTTCACTCCATTTAGAGCCTTCAAGATTATCCAAAACCATCTCATTTCACTTATAAACATCCCTAGTTACATACCAGAGGTTTTCGTCTTCTCAAATGACTGGATCTACTTATTTTACAGAAAGTTTAAAAGAGCCACGTCAAGGAAGAGGTAATCTCTTCTGTCGGTTCATTCAAATTTATTTCTTCTTCTACTTACTCTTCTATATATTTTTAATTATAAGGTAACACAATCTGTATCATTAATATTCTGACATGTTATTATAAATATTAAACAACCCTATTTAACCTTCTATCCATCCTATGAAAAACAAAATCACTATACATGTGTACATATGGCTTACTATCTGCACACCGTGGTGTAATATGTTTTCACCACCAAATTAATTAATGGGTATAATGGTATAAATAACAACTATATATGATTATTTTAACATTATACTAATTTTGAGATACTATAAACCATCTATTTTAGTGCCATTTATTAATTATGGGAACGATATCGTCGCTTGGGAATACATACGACTTACCATCTCTATGTTGTGATGTGATTAATTCTACATAATCTTAATTAAAACATTATTATATAAATGAATTTAATGAAAAAATATGATATATTTTATACTAATAATTTTTTAAAATTATATAACTCTAATGAAATAGTAATAAGAACTTATCTGACAAAACATACATAAGAACGTATAACAGTTAATGCCCGAATAATGAGTAACAATGAAATATTACTAACACACTGATGAAAATATAATCATATATGTTAAAATAAAAATTATTATGATTATGGAATTAATCAGTAACATTATTTAATTAATTATACCAGTTTTTCATATACATACAAAGCATATCGGACCTAAGGTAAGGGATAAATTTTCCAATCTCGTTTTTATTGGAGCTGGTTTATTCGTAAATTTTTTACTTTTTATATATTTATCATCCATGTTCATGTTTTCAAAAATAATCATTAATTGTTTTATATTCTTCCATTTAAATTTAAATTCAATTTTACCCCCTTTATACTTTTAATACGTCATATAGAATGAATCTATATTTTGTTTACCGTAAGAGGTACTTTAGACTTTTCTGGAAAAAGTATGAGGATAATGTTATGATGATTCGACTGCATATTTACAAGTTTTTTTTCAATTAAATTATTTTCCATTAAAATTTAATGTCATTTTGAAAAAAAAATAAAGAATAAAGGGTATTTTTATCAAGAATTTATTTCATGTGATTTATCAAAATTACATTCAATCATAGATGGCATCAGGTTATGTTTCTATCCCAATTATGACTTTGATTTGATTATGTTTATGATGGAAATATTTTTATGAATTCCATTAATATTATATTGGTATTGTTATGATGGAATGATTTTTAAGAATCCCATTTTATTACATGGGTTATTCTATGATGAATGATTTATGTTTTTGTGGAAAACAAAAGAATGGAATCATTATGAGATGGGTGGGACCTATATCTCCTTCCAATGCATTGGGTAAATATTTATATCTCATGAGATATAAATGTCTGGAATGGATAGTAAATCAAGTTATGTAATATAGGTCTGGAACATGGAGTGAACACAGTTCAGTAGTAGACTTTTTCTCTTATGATTGACTTAGAAATGATCATTTTTAAATATGAAATTATTTTCTATGCATGTGTTTACATGCCACAAAGATTCATATCTTATTTTATGATTTTTAGGATTAAATTTCAATACTATAATTTATCCCATGACATGATACTATTATGTCTTATATGCAGTATATGATTTTAAAATGTTATATATGGTTTATATTTTCGTTGTTACCTTTACTGAGCATTTGAGATCCCCCTTTTGTATGTTTATTTTCCCTAGGTTAGGATGAATGGTATTATGTATGATATTCCAACAAGGAGACTAGTTACGATGAAATAAATGGGACAAAATGTAGATTTTTTATGAACCAGTTTTTTATATTTCATATTTTCAAATGACACTATACCTATACAGTAATGTCATGTTTTGTTATATGTTATTATTAATTTACATCAATTATGAAGTGATATGAATGTATATAATGAATGAGACACTATAGTTCCAAGGTGGTATGGATCCTCAGGTAGCTGAGGATTATTTAGAGGAGTTGACGTGAGTTTTACGCCTATTGGGGATGCCGCATGACCAAATGGTGGTCCTAGCAGTGAGCCTTCTTCAGGTCTGTGAGGAGAGATGGTGGAGCCTCATGAATCTGATGTATGAGGAGGCAATGCTATCCTATATATACATAGGGAAACTCTTTAGAGAAGATTTACTTATGGTGACGGTACGCTCTGTGTGTATATAGGAGCTACTTCACTTACATTAGGGAACCAGTCAATATCAGAGTACTTGGAGAGATTCATGGATAATTCTTGCTAATCCATCGATCTAGGGAGGGACCCATTCCTTAGGTCATGTACCTTCGACCAGGGACTATGCCAGAATATTAGGGTGTGTATGATATCAAAAAGAATCTCTAATCATGTTGGGGTGTTGAAGTGAGCTCTACTAGTAGATAAATTTCTTATGGATAAGGAATCAGTGGTTGGAGCTACCACTAAGCACTAGGCAGTTAAGTCTTCTATAGCAGGTAGTCGATAGCTTACGCAAGGGTCCAAGGGGACCAGACCGCCTAGGGGATAACCCAAGGACATCGGATCTATAGTGCATGGCTCCCAAGGAAGTTTGAGTCAGTTAAATTAGAGATTGTTCTACTCGTGTGGTGGTCAAGGAATATGGCTATGGATTGTCGGACCAGTTGTATGACTGGCCAGGAGATGGTCTAGGTACCACAGACGCAGTAATGGAGGCATGAACAAGGCGATACTCCCATAAGATGATAATGTAAAGGGGAGGGATTAGTGGAAGGAGGTCGATGTCGGGTCGAGACACTACCACCACCACCCCTAGGTGGTCCACCCTAAGCTCATGGTGTTGGAAGATATGTGCGAGCCTAGATCCAAGTGATGGAGTTTTAGGATCCCGAGATTCCTTGGAAGAATAGAGGTATGATCTATATCTTTTCCACACAAGTTGTAGTTTTGATATACATGGGTGTCATTCATTATTTTCACAACATTAATGTTTCATGAGATACAAAGATTATAGTGGAACCATTGACTCAATCCCTACTCGTAGTGACTCATATAGTAAGGGATTTGATAAAAAAACATGTGGTGACAGTTTGACCTTACACTTGGGTGGTGAGAGTTTCAGTTGGGATCGCATGGTGGTAGCATCGAGGACTAACGATGTCATTCTAGGAATGGAATTGATATCCAATTCTCATTCACAGATCAACTATTTTAGGTGCACAGTGTGGTGTGTCAAATGATATGGACTAGTTTTTCCATTGACGATTAAAAGGAGACACAAGCAGCACCTGATGGACTCTCACGTAAGAGGGTGAATCTGATCATACATCAGTTGGCTAGAATGACCCTTAGTGTAGTGGATGAGATGAGTCGTCAGTTTCCTATAGTGGTGGATGAATACGTTGAAATATTTCTGAATGATTTACCAGGACTACCTCCTCAGAGGGAGGTAGACATCTCCATTGACATGTACCCCAGGACGACACTGATATCCACATCAGCATATCTGATGACACCCATAGAGCATCTTTAATTGAGTGTATAGTTAGACAAAATAGAGAGAAAAGGCTTTGTGAGGCCAAGTGTTTCACCATAGACATCCCATGTTCTGTTTTCCAAGAAGGGAGACTTGATCCTGAGGTTATGTGTGGGATTCTGACACCTAAAATAAGTGGCAATGAAAATAAATTATCCTCTACTAATATCAATGATCTCTTAGATCTTATGAATGGAGAGAGATTTTTCATAAAGATAGGACTCAGATCTTTTTATCATCATCATCATGTGTGGGATGATGACATAATGATGATGGATTTTAGATGTATTTATAGCCACCACAAGTACTTAGTAATATTTTCTCATAAATAACACCCCAGTGGTGTTCATGGGACTCATGAATTGGTTCTTTCATCGGTACTTGGATTGTTTGGTATTGTTCTTCATTTAGGGCATCCTAGTGTACTCGATGTACAAGGAGGATTATGTGACACACATAATGATGGTACAATACATTCTCCAAGAGAACTATCTTTTTGGGAAGCTCTCAATGTTTCAGTTCTAGATCTGATTAATCCTCTTTCCAGGACACATCATTTTGGAGGTTGTATATGTAGTAGGTCATGCAAAGAGCAAGGCAGTGGTTTCTTCGGAGCCACCCAAGAACGTTAATTAGTTATAGAGTATCTTTGGGTTTGATCGGTACTATCCGAGGTTCATGAAAATATTTTACATAGTAGAATCTTCTATTGAATCGATGACATGAAAGGGTTAACCATTTTAATAGACATAAAAGTTCCATGAGAGATTTTTGTTGGTGATATAGTGTTTGAAAATAACTCCCTTTACAAGGTTTCCATAGGATGGTTTCGAATATGTGATGTTTTACAACACATCAGGGACTAGGCTTGGTTGTATCCTCATGTAGTGGAAAGTGGTTAATGCCAATGTTACTCAGTATTTGAGACTACATGAACAAAAACTCTGAGACCCACGATCAAGAGATAGTGGTATTATTATTCACATTAATGATGTCGTTACATTACATTATGGGGGAGCATTTTGTCATATACTCAAACCCCAAAATTCATAGGTATATCTTTTCTTAGAGGGATCTAAACATGATAAAAAGGTGATTGATAGATTTCCTCCTGGGCAATGATTTCGAGATGGTCTTTACTCGTGGTTAGGGGAACATAGGGACATATTCTCTCAGTAGGAGATCCAGTTCACAATTAATGAAGAAGGCATCAGAGTAGTTATCCACGCTTCAAATATCTATAATGGATGGAGATGATGTAGCTCATCCCCAGTAGATGGTGGTTACTCCTCCACGCAATTAGTGAGTACGGGAGGCATAACTCAAAGATTTCAGCATTGATACTACCCATGCTTAGATGTATACATGACATTACCCATATGGGTATATGAATGAAAGAGAGCACGCCATCCATTTCAGAGGATGTAATGTTATACTGTCGACATTACAGGAGGAGGTGTTGATTGAGTTCCATACATCCCCTTTGAATGTACATCCAGGTGTGTAAAAGGTGTACTGGGACCTCCGACATTGGTTTTGGTGGTCGGGGATAAAGAAGTTAGTGGCATAGTTTATATCTAGGTGGCTCACTTGTCAGTATGTGAAGGTCGAGCACCAGGTTCCAGTAGGTTTGACTCAACCCCTTGAGGTTCCAGAGTGTATTTTTTATGTAATATCAATGAAATTATGCATGGTTCCACCACGCATGTCCCATGTAAATGATACCATATGTGTGATCATTGACCAACATACCAAGTATTCCCACATCCTAGATATTCCAGAATAGGGTTCAATAGAGATCACGTGGCGCCTCTACGTAAATGAGTTAGATTGACTACATGGTTACTCATTGACGATTGTCTCCGACCAAGATTTACACTTCACATCCTGGTTGTGGAAGGGATTGTAGGGGGGGTTCGGGAGTCAACTGTGCTTGAGAACTACTTTCCACTAGAATATAGATTTCCAGATAGAGTGGACTATATAGTTCTAAGAGGAAATTATACATTCTTGAATCCACTATTTTTTCTGCCATTAGGATTATCAAATACCCCTTGAGGAATTCATGTACAACAATAGCTACCACTTCACCTTCGGTATGCACCATTTTAGGCCTTGTTTGAGAGACCTATAGAATGCCACTTTGCTTGAAATACCATGTACAGTCTGCAATCCTATGACTGTAGTTGGTGCAGGCCACTACAGAGAAGGTGTATGTCTTCCCAGAGTCAAGGAAGACTTCACAAATCCATCAAAATTAATATCATTATAGGTTATAGAGACCCTTGGAGTTTGATGAGAGTGACCTTGAGTTCTTTAAGGGGTCTACATGACAAGGGGTACAACGATTAATCTGGTGCGATAAGTTCTCTTCAAGGTTCATCAAAACTTTTCTAATACTGCGTAGAGTGGGTGAGGTGGAATACCCCTTGGCTCTACCACCTTTGTTAGAGTGGGTGTATTACATATTTCATGTATCCCAATAGAAGAGATACATGCAAAATCCTTTGTAAGTCATCGACTGGGGCGAGATAGAGGTTGACTATGGGGAGTCATTGATGGAGTACCAAATGAAAATTGAGGACTGTCAGGAGTGTGTCATTATTGGATAGTCGATTCCTCTAGGGTGTGTTTGGTGGAATCACAAGAATCTTTAACAGAGCAAATGGGTGTGGGAGGATCAAATTCATGCACATTGTCTTTATTTATTTTTTTAGCCCTTATTTTGGATTTTATAAACTTAAATACCTATGGTGGGTCGAAACCAATATCCCATATTTTCTACTTAATTATTTTAAAAATTAAATGTGATTCTTTACAGACTTTGTGTTCAGAAGGCACATGATTTTTAGGAATAGGTTTCCATGAATAAATATTTGAACTATTTTTTTATTAAAAATAACTTGTTGGATTTTTGTATATTTTAAACAAGTGATCGTCTTTGAAATATGAGGGCAACAATTTGTTTAGAGCTATGGATTTTTCATAGGCATGACCTAACTTCAAAGGGTGTGGGTTGACTGTGGAAAATGATTCTCAAGGGTTTTAAAGAAGAATAAAAATAAACATTAAAATATTATTTTATATTTATTTTAAAATTTCATGAAGACACAATAATTTTTTGATGGACTAATTATGTGACACATCGACAGAGATGTTGTCTCCTTTTATAAAGGAAACAACATGGTGATGTTATAACTCTATAAAACCATGAAGATGAACAATTTTTCTTCAATTAATATCTTGGTTAGGATGGGAGATAATATTCATCATCCCTGGAGGCTCTAGAAAAAATAAAGTAAAAGTGTAGGTAAATCCTACCATCAATGAATGAAAAATGGTGGTGGATCAAGGATCAGATTCGAAGCAGGCATCGGCAGATTGAAGAACACTGAACGCAGGACTCATGTTTTTTCAGCGATCAATACCATCATCAAGTTAGGGGGTTTATTTTTTTTCATAATTCCATTACCCATTCTTATCTCCAATGATGAATACATACCAACCCACAATCAGATTGATCCACAGTTTGATCATTTATAGGAGATGGTTAAAAATATTGGACTATTGTGGGAATTATATCACTGTGAAGTTTAAATTGTTATTTTTTATCCTTAAAATAACAATTAATTTGGGATGACAAAACCAATGTCATTGATCTATTATAAAGGGTGTTCTTGGTGACATTCCTTTCTTTGTTATTGGGTTCTTCACAAACCAACCCCCATGGTTGCGTCAGTAATTTTTCAGAGGTTTTGAACAAGAATGGACCCCTAGAGTGATGGAGAGATAATTATGATTCCATGGTAGTGAATATGGTGATCTAAGGATCCCAAATCTCTTACTAGTTAAAAAAATAGGCAAACACAGTGATGGGGATAGGCCATGGAAGGGGATGGTAGCGGCAGACGATGGCACCGCAGGTCACATATATGGGCCACTGGTAGTTGGCCTACAACGGGCTCAAGAGGAGGTCGCAGTCCAGCCTAATTGTAGTGGTGGGACCCCATGGAAATGGTTGCAGGGTGGTCATGTGGAAGACCGCCACATCAACACAGTGGCTGCCCCACATTTATATGGAGTGAACATCATGGACATTATATCCAGGAGAGACCAACCATACCTCTCAATCATGTCAGGGTAGATTTGGTAGACCATACCGGTAGTGGGCCAGACCGAGCATGTTTAGGTCGGGTTGTGTCTGTCCAACAGGGTCTGACTAGAGCTATACCCCACCATCTCCTTTTCACTAAAATCCCTATAACTCTCAAACTGTGTGTTCATTTTACGACTTGTTTGCTTCTATGGGGCCCTTGCGATGAGGTGTTCCATTTGAGATACTCTAAGTGAGTTTTGGTGGAATTTGGAATATGTTTTATTGGCTCGAGGAGTAGGTTCTCCCCAAATTAATGTGCTACGGATGGAATCCTACGGCATGATGTGACCTCAAAAATATGTGATTTCCTAGACTATCATTCTTACCTAGACCGTGTGTGTTACCTAGACTATGTTTCTTTTTCAGGATTTTTAACTTAGTAATATTGATTCGGTACTCCCCTATCCCACCTGGTTGTGGGTCCCCTATTCATTGAAAAAAATCATTGTGTTATCTACACATCATGTGTTACCAACACTTCATGTGTTACTGACACTCCATATATTTCCTACACTATGTGGGTTACCAATTCTTCATGTGTTACTACTTGTGGGTACTATGGTTTTTTGATGAAAATCATTTTAATGTACCAGGGACCTATATATTGTGTGAGATGACTCTAGGGACTCTCTTGAATATACCCCTTAGAGGCTATACTTCATGTGCCTTTTAACTTGTCTTCCTAGAGTATTTCATAGTCATTTGTATTGTGGTATATATTTTTTTCATTTTTATGTGCATATTGTGATTCATGGTGGTTTATGTTGTGTAATTAATTTTTGTCGTGGGGTCCCTACTAAGTATTGTTTTACACACCCATGCATGGGATTCACCTGCATGTGTCTGGTCATGTGGACATGATCGAAATCATTAACATAGTCCATGGTCGGCTGGATACAAGTGGCACTTCATTGTTACCCAATGGATATGGTATGATTTAGTGACATTCAGGAATGTTACTATACAAAACCATCAGGTAGGGGTTTCAACAGATGAAATCCAACAGTTTTTTATTATTTAATTATGTTGGATTTGTATTCTGGCCCCTTTTTCTTTTAGTTTTGTAACTTACTATGAGTGGATTTTCATAGTGGTTTGCAACAATGTTTACATAGTGCTTATTTTTTATATTTTTAATTTTATGGGTGTGTCCATATGGGTACTAGGATAATTTTCTCCCACATGTAGGATATACCTACTCGGTGCTAGTCGCTAGACTTTGGCCTATAAGGGGTGGGGATGTGGTACTAACATCATGAGGCCTAGGGGATGGGTCGTGAAATAAATATATGAAATGCATATATATTATTTCCAAATCATCATAAATATAAAGATGATCCATTTTTTATACATTTACATTGAGTGTAAAATTATTTTATTTTAATTTTCTGAATAAATCCAATTTTATTATCTCTCTCCCTTATAATATGGTACCCAACCAATAATATATGTATAAAACATTTTTTCACCTATATCAACAAATAAATGAAAAATTATAATACCATATAACCAATATATAAATTAGTGGGTTTGGTATTCTTATAATACAATTCTAAAGGTCCCTATAACAAATAAAATGGACAACTAAAGAAAAGTTATTCATTTTACCTGACCTCTTTCAGATAATTTTTCATAATCCTCCACATAATATGTGCTATTAAACATAAATTAATATCATCATTATCCTAAATGTAATTAAATTTCATTATTATAATGGAACCATAATTTTTTAAATCCTTTCCACAAAATGGGAACTGAAATGTGTGTCTCTTGCATACGTGTTTACTACCACCTTCATGTATTGATGTCATTCATTCCACATCAACAATATTAAATATTTATAATAAATAATTATTTAATATTTTAATACATTATTATTGAATAAAATAATATTTATAAATTTTAATATATCGATTACAATCTTGTAGTTCAACGTGTTAAAAAACTATAACGTCTCTTGTGTGTATATGTCGAATACCTCCTCCATTAATGATGTGATTCATTTTAGACGCATTAACTAAATGGGTGGTTATATTGTTATATTTTTGGAATTGAATTGATATATTTTATTTAATATTTATTTTTAAAATTTTAATCATTATTCATTATTCTCGCATTCCAATAATCTAAAATAGGAGACATCACTCATGCGTTCATATGGAATACTATCGATATTATGTACTATAAATAATTTTCCCACATTATTTGATTTATTATAAAATAATATAATAAGGATAAAAATTATAAAAATGATCTGAATAAATTTATGGGGATGATAGAAAAATGTTTATAGTATATTGACTATGACTACCAAAAAACATCAGGTAGGAAAAATGTAGAAATTCTCAATTGAATCTATAATTTATTAATTTATTGTAAATAAATAAGTGATAAGATGAAATATGTAAATCATATAAGATATGATATATTTGATTATTCATGAGGAATATATTTTTAATAAATCTATATTTATTATACATGATTTTCAGGCATGTACTAATAATTATACGATATGATATTTTGGCTTTATTTTAAAACAAAATTTTAATTCGGATTGTTTATGATTGAATTTTTATTGTATAATGTTATTTAATAAAAATATAATAAATCTATTTAATTTTATTATCCGGTATTATTTTATATTCAATTCATGTAATATGTCCCTTTTCTTGATTTTGGTACATCAAATTATCGTGAATATTTATTCAGGAAAAAAAAGATTCATTTCATCTATGTTAGGGAATATTTTTCATCAATGTCAATGATTTCATTAAAATGTTCTCAATAATTTTTTTGAAATTAAATTATAATTTTTTTATATTATTATTAAATAAAATTTAGGAAATATAATCAAAGGAATAATATTTTCATTTTCTTCATTGATTTACTATTGACTTTTTATTTAAAATAATAACGGATATTTGATTACACATACATTAAATTGACTATATTATCCACCGTGATGATAGTTCAATGTTTTGAAGCTTCCCTTATATGTTTTCATAATCCATTTATAAAAAAATCCATAATGGTGTTGAAATATTATTATTTTAAATAGTTTATATAAAAATTAAAATAGTATTTTCATCACCAAATGTTATTGGGGTCAATGAAATTAATTTTTCATCTATGATAAATTAATTTAATGTTATTTATACTTTACTTTGGATATAATCCAAAAATAACATCCATATATTTTGTGTAAAAATTTCATGAATATAATGATGAAATTGTTATGAAAAACATTTATTTTTCATGGGATACCAAATAGTCAAATGATTAAATGTTTATGAAAATGATTTCCTTTCCACTGGTTATGATATTATAAAATTATAAATATTTATTGGTCATGTGAAAAAAATTGGTTTTCCGTACGTGATGGGTGGGACTAGATTTTATATCCCTCTAATTCATTGGGTGATGATTGATATCACATGATGTTATTAGATCTAAAATATGGGGTGAATAGTATTTAGTAATGGAATTTTTTCACAGGAAAACTATTCTGAGTGATCATTTTTAAAAGGATATTAAGAAATATGTACTAAACCCAAACTAATGTGAAAATATTTTTGGTGGGAAATGACTAAGGAAATGTTGTTCTATGAATTTTTCATTCTAAAAATGTATCTTTAATACTTATTATATGTTTGTAGGGGATGTGATTGATTATCGATGATTCCATGCATTTAGTAATTCATTAATTTGTTATAAATAATACTTTTCTAATTAATCTTGATTAATTATAATTAATTTATAGGTAATGAATATTATATGTTATGATCACGTATTCATTCTATAATGATTTTATTATACATCCATTTGATCATCAATTAACATCTCATATGTATACCCCAATTCATAATTTGAGATCACACTTTTCCATAATTCAAATCTCCTTGTAATAAATAATTTATTTTTGGATGATATGTTTATGAATTCAAGCATGTGAGAAATTAATTGTGGGGGAACTAAATATCATTAACTAAACAAGGATATTTTTTTCTACTCTCCAAATACACTAAACTATAATAAATATTGAATGGATTATAATTATATATAATTGATATTAATATAAAAATAGGTATGATTTATGTGTGAAATGTATGTCTATATCTAATTTAACCATTTAGTAGTTATATTCCGTCATTGAAATGTAATGGGTACTTTTAAAATTACCCTTCCCATTAGTTATGAAAATAATATCACATAAAATTTACTATTTGACCTATACCATAAATTTAAAAAATTAGAATACCCCAATTTTTATTCTCATAGAATACTCCCAAATGATCATAATCCCTTGTTTGAAATTACTTATCATAAGTCCATATTTTCCCGGAAGATTTCGATGATAAATATTATATTTTAAAATTTAGTATTTTATAATCCTTACCCTTGTATTCATAATGATTCACTTATGAAAATATTATATAAAATCTTATATAATGAAACCAATATTATTAATATATTGAAAGGATAATTTTTTAATGGATAAAAATATATTTAACCCTTTTTATTTTCTACAAAAGAGAAAACCACATCAATTGTTGGTACATGTGCACTATTGTCTACATGAAATGATCTGCTTCGATTTTCATCAATGCCTATAATTGATGGTCAAATTGATTTTTTAAATTATTTAACGTTGTTAATATTTTAATATTATGATTATTTTGTGTTAATATATCAAATATCAACACTCCACCAAATTATTTGATAAATAGAAACATTAATCCAACTTACAAGCGAACAACCACATCCATATATTTTGAATATCATTTTTCTTCACCACCCTTATTGAATGGATCCATGAATGTATATAATGATTATAAAATATTTTCAAAATATTTATAATATTCCTGAAAATTTATTTTACAAATATATAAAAAATTTCCCTAACTTAAAATTTTATTCTAATAATCATTCATTTTGGAATGTTTTACCACCCATGTGAATAATGATATATTTTTTGTACAATGGATGGTTAAGATAACTTTTATAATGATAATGTCATGTAATAATAAAGTGTATATGATATTCTAATTTTAGATGATTTTTTTATGTTTTATATATTTGTTAAAATATCCATATTCGATCATTTAAAATGCCAAAACAGGTTTTTCAAAATTTCTATTTTATGAAACCATAACATTATCATTTACTAAATAAAAATGGGATATTATTAACAAATGAAGCACCATGAATCATTTATCTAGTATTTAAAATAAATAATTAAATACTTTTTAGTCAAAAAGATTTAATTCCATTATAAAACATGAATGAAAAAAGAACCCATGTTTCTTGTTATAATGAGGAATATAAACCATAAAAGTGTATTATTATCAATAGAAATAGTAATAAATGAATTATATAAATAAATATTTATATAAATATTTTTTTTCAGGATATGTTATTAGGATATATATGTTTAATATACATGTGGTTAATTTCGATTTCAACTAAGATGAAATTAATTTAAGGGTTTCTTTATCTTAATAATCAATTCATTGAGACATGTTCTTATTTTACTCTTTTTTTATGTCTTCTAGAGTAATGAATACCCCTATGGTAATTTATATAATTTTTATCTTATTATTAATTATATCTAACTCCCACTTTAAATTTTTCCTGGAAGTTGTTTATATTATAGGTATTTAAATGTTTTAAGCGTAATCATTCTCTTTTTTAAACTCCATGATATATTTATGATATTTAACACCATGTTTTTATATAATATAGTTTATTAACATCCATATTACCTTAATTCATAATTAATATAATTTGTTTAATTTTAATTTAATTTCATGGATTCTGCGACATGTTCTTTTGATACATGTGTTTACATTATCATAATGTTGTTTGTGTATATTCATATAAGATTCGTATTCATCATGTGATTTATTTTATTGGAGTATGTGTAGGACATTCATAATATTATAAAACAAAAAATCATATTTTCATTTTGGGAATTAAAGTCAACAAAATCCATCACTACTATAGTCTTGATAAATCATCTTATTTTAAATACAATATTTTCCTTCCAATAACATTCCAATGTCAATATAATGTTTTTCGTTTCACTGTTTTGAGGGATTTCACATAGATGGTCAATACATCATCTTGTGAGTAAAACTACTAAAAAATTCATATACCATTAATCTAAAAAAAATTTACGCACTGATTGAAATATTTTAAAAAAATTGATTTGTTCATTTTTAAAATTCAATATAATTATTATTTCAATGGAGAAATATACTAACTACAAGGAATATTGATTGTGCATTATTTAACCATCCAATGTGACACTCGCATCTTTTCTACTCATTTATAAAAAATAAATGTATTCTCATTCCAAATAATTGTATCCCAATATTGATAGTTAATTATTACCAAATGAAGATGATAATGAATTATATTGATATAAATATGAATCCTACTTTAATGTCCCAAATCGAGAGCCACACAAAAATGCCCCGAGCCAGTTCGCCACATGATCTCAAGCACACCTCCCCATATTCTAGAGGCTGTCATTTAGAAGAAATGGTCTGGAAAATAATTTATGGGGACACTATACCATCATTTATTATATAAAACCACCATTAAAAGTAAATAATAAATATAAGAAGCATATATGACCAGAAAATTACTCATGTAATGATATTACCAAATAGGAAACACAATACACAACATAAATGGAAAAAAATACAATGCAAATATAACTGTCAAGTCTCATATATTCTATGTCTCCCCAAATGGTTCTCAAACTGGGTTTGGTTCCTTCTTCTAGGATCTATCCCTAATCATCCATATATCCTAGCAAATTATCCCTTCTTTAGTCTAGTAAAAATATAATATATTCATGTGCCGATCCTGAAACTTGAGTAGGATGTGATTACGAATCCACAGGTCCCCAACAATATTGTCTAAAATTATTCCATTCAAAAGATAGTGCATGAAGTTCTATATGAAAAAATGTAAAATCCAATAATAACCAGTTTTTTACATTTTCATTTATTATTATCTAACTAAATTATCTCAAGGGTTCCTAAGGGTACTTGTACCTCAATAGTAACTATATCTTGTTCTCAATCCTGATGTTTTACCTAGGTAATAGCCTATCATAATACCTACATCATGCTGAATACTGATGTATTAAAGGTGATATGATATATCAGTAACTGATTCGACTGATACAATAATTTTAATATTCTCCTGAGTGGACATAACTTGGAGTTCCATTATTTCCATTCATTAATTTAAAATTTATAAGAAACATTTCCAAAAATTAAAATATCACAATTGTCATTAATATGACCATGTTACTATGATTACACCCCCCAATTGAGTGAAAATATTCCTATTATCTTTACTCATATGTATAATGAAAATTCTACCATGTATACATAACATTAAAATGACCATGTTCCCATTCCTTTACTCATTGTATAATGACCATGATACCATTTTTATATATCAATTTAGAAATACTATGTACCCATTAATAAAAAAATAATTAAATCATCCATTAATTTTCCACATCAATTCACAAAGTAATTCATCAATTATTTAGAATACATTGAATCCATTTGTTAACTACATATTTAACTAAATATCTAAATCCAATTAATTAATTCATTAACTAATTTAATAATATCACAATTCATATCCCAAAAGTATTTTTTTGAATTAATTATCTAATTCTAAATCTCAACAATCCCTTATTAATCCCACAGTTAATTATCTTGATCCTAATTTCAAATCCCATAATTAATTAACCGTTAATTATCTCAACATATAAAATCAATATTTCATAATTAATCCCCCGATTAATTATCTAGATTACAGCCCAAAGATCATACTTAAAATTTCCACAATTTAATTATCTAATAGGTTATCTTCTTAATCTCATGATTAGGTCCCCAATGAATCGTTTATTTCAATGAAGCTTTTATAACTCAATTCATCAATATAATTAACCCAATTTAAGGGAAAACTATTCAAAAATAATTTCCCAATTCTGCAATATTTCATATACATATCAAATCCATAACTATGGGAATTAGTTTTATACCACCTTCCTCGATTCATTGATGAATGTTTGACCAATAGAAATCCCCAAAATATGAGCATCACAATAGAATTGGTCAATGTTCTGAATCTAAATCCCTAAACCAAAAACAAGATCAACGATATAAAGATCACATAAATCAAGATATAGATATTCAATTATAGATCTAGATCTCCTCAAATAGGATTATATCTATGAATAATGATTATATCATCCCAGAAAATATTAGGGAATGACTGAAGAAATAATGGTAGAAGCATTGGAATGAAATCGACCTACCATAAGAAGAGAGGATCATCAATTAGAAATTTTGATCTCGATTAATGGTGTTCGTAAGGCCTTAAAATCCATCTAGGTCGATGGGAGAACCTTTCTTTATACATCGTAATGTAAAATTGTGATCTAGGACTGTATAAGAGGTGAAACAACTCATTAAAGCTTGAAAATGAGTGAAGTCCACAATTTTAGGATCTCACAATTGGCTCCCGAACAGTTTAGTCTCACTATTAGACAAACCATGCGCTAAACTTGCATTTTCCACTCTTTCATGGGGAATTTTAGATGGATACCTCAAATTGCCTCTAAAGCCATGAACCAATTGTGCTGAAGCAATAGACTCAAAAATAAAAGGACTCACATTTTTTCTTAAAAGGTTGCACAGTGTGTTCAACCCATAGGCCATTTTTCACAACCTCTTTTATCAATGATTTTATTAGACATCACCCAAATTCAACAAAATCCATAACTCTTAACAAAGTTAGATATATGAAAAAATATATGTACCTGATTTTTAATCCAAAATAATATCTTGAAATGGTTGGGATCTTATAATCTCCCCACCTTATAAAAGCTCGTTCACGAGATTCATTTCCAAGACATTATTAGATTTGAAACCAATAATATTGGTCCATTGAGACCTCATATAATCTTCTATTTCCCATGTTTACTTATTTATACGTCCATGTTTCCAAAACACATAAACTATTAACATGGTCGGTTTTTTCAACACTTTCTCACTACAATCCAACACATGTATTAGATACTCCAAAAAGGACACATCTATTTGAAGGCCATCCTCATCCATATCTATCAAATGGTAAGGGTAGGCATGATACCTTTGTAGTTGTTATACATGGAAAATATCATGCATATCTCTATATCTATGTGTAATAGCCAATCAGTATGCCACTGTCTCGATTATCTCCACAATCTCAAAAGGTCCAACAATCTTGGGCGCTAACAATCCATGACTCTGTATCTGATTTTGAACCTAACTAGTAGACACTTGAATGAATACACGATCACCCACTGCAAACTATAGGGGTCATATTCATATTTCAACATGCTACATTTTTCTACTCTGAGCCATAGCCAAAAATTTCTGAATCAATTGCACCTTCTCCAATGTATTCTGCATGAGACTTGGTCCCAACCACTTTTTCTCACCAACCTTCATCAATAATAGAGGTGATCTACATGGCCTACCATAAGATCCTCATTTGGATCCATCTGTACAGTTTTCTAAAAAAATTATTATAGGTGAACTCCACTAAATCCATTTTCTTTTCCTAAGATCCATTAATGTCAAGAAAACACACATGTATCATATACCCATGAACTTGTATAGTTTGTTCTAAATACCCGTCAATGTATGGGTGGAAATCCACACTCAATACCACCTATGATCCATGCAATGCATGAATGAACTACCATAAACGTGATGTAAAGTTTGAATCAATATATGAAACTATATTTTGTGGCATTCCATGTAGATGAACTATCTCTCAAATGTACATTTCTCCCTTCTCTTCTACTATAATGGTATTTCTTATAGGACAGGAATGAACTCCCATTGTATGTCGATCCAAAATGTTCTAAATAGTGTCATTTTTCATATACTTTTTGGGAGGCATACAAAAAAAATCAATGGTTACTTCATCCCACTTTCATTCTATAATAGAGAACAATTGTAGTAGTCAACTAGATCATTAATGATCTGCATTCACCTGCTGATAGGTGATTATTCATTTCAAAAACCATGCTATCTCATTTTTCATGGATGGACACAAAAACTATCATTATAGGTCATAGTACATCTGGGTTACACTTGGCTACACCACCCACTTTGAGGTATGACATTCCAACAAGAGATCCTCTTTTATAATCTTATATACCACAACTCGACTCATCACATTGATGATCTCTTCCTCATCAATCAAGCTATCCAAAGATGTATCCACATCTTCAAGGATTTTTCTCCAGGCCAATAAATCTATATCCTTAGATTGTCTATGCATAATCCATCTCAAAATCATACACTCCACTACAACTAAAACATGTGTCTTTTTTTCCTAACTCTCCCAAACCACTACATTTTTCATGATCTAGGCATCAGCCACAATACTTCCCTTCCTGGTCATATATTCCATTTCAAAATCAAAATATAGCTTATACTCTATCCATCTCAACTGACTAAGATTTAAATCACACAATGAAAATATGTACTTCATGCTCTAGTGATCTGTATAAACTGTAAACATTTCTAAAAAAATATAGTGTCACCAACGGTTAAGAGAATAAATCACTGCTACCAACATGGATTCAGGAATAGGGTAAATCATCTCATGAAGCCTCAACTACCAAGACCCATACGCCCAAACTCAATCTCCCTACATGAGTACATATCAATGTCTGATCCCATAAGAGTCATAATAAACCATAAACTACTCACTTGACTCTTGTATGATCAATATATGTGATAATGAAAAGAACATATACACCTTTTGAAAATCTCTCTAACATGACACTTTTCATTTAAACGTTACTCCCTTTTTGTTCAACCCTGAAACTAGCACCACTAAACGAGAAAATTCTTGGATGAATCTCATGTAATATACTGTTAATCCTAGGAAGATTAAGACATGGAAAACATTATTAAGATTCTCTCAAGAAGCCACAGCTTGAACAGTCTCTGGGTACACTAACACACATTCCACGTACATGATGTTCCCAAAGAAGTGTACCAAGTACATCAAAAACTAACACATATATTTTTTGGAAGATAAGTGATTTTCTCTTAGTGTAATCAATACGATGTCAAGATGTTGGTCATGGTCATCTTGATTCTTGGTATACACAATGATTTCATCCACAATCACAACCATAAAATAATCTAGATATGGATGAATGATCATGTTTATCAAGGCCATAAACACTATTACGTTTTTTTTTTCAACCCAAACTACGTTATAAAAAATTTCATGATGGCCATACCAACTTCTGAATGTCTCCATGGTATATATTATCTCTGCACTCTTAACTAATGATACCACAATCTCAAGTCGATTTTTGAGAACACAGAAGCTCCCTTCAACTGATCAAACATATCGTCTATATGTGTAATAAGATATCGGTTCATTATAGTCATTTTTTTCAACATTTGATAATCAACACATAAGCGTAACATCTCATCATACTTATTTGCGAACAAATATGGTGATCCCCAAGGTGAATTACTTGGATAGAAAATCCATTATCATCCAAATATTCAAACAGAGTCTTGAGCACTTGAAAAGGAGTTGATGCCATTCTATGTTTGGAATAGATACTAGGTCCACCCTAACATGAGCTCTATAGTGAATTCCACAACCTTATCAGTCTGTATCCCTAAGAGGTCATCAAAAAAGATATCCTAAAATAGTTCCACTACTGGTAGATGGATTTATTTTCTATGACCCCCGACATCCAACAAATGACTACAAACTTGGGTTGTGATCTCTCCCAATCGCTGAGTAATTGGTTGTGATCAGCCTACCTAGATATCCAACTCACCAAAATGAATATATTGGTCACCCTTAGGAGTTGTAAACGTAACCCTTCTATTGAAATAATCGATGTGGGCTCGGTATGTTACTAGTCAGTCTATACACATAATTATATAGAATCTTGTTATATAATGAACATAAATATCCCATAGGAAAAGATATTCCTCGATCTCTAACAATCATCCCTTCTATAAAGATATATATCTAGACTGTACTCCAAACTGTGTATCTATAGTCATAACCCCACTCAAAAACTCCACCACTAGGCTTAAACCATTACAACGTTTTGCAGATATAATGGAATGAGAGGCACTAGTATCAAACAAGGAAGTAGATAAAGTAGAAGCAACTAGAATAGTATCCCCCACTGTCAATGGTCTGCCACGATATCCACGAGTGTAGGTTGTACTTAATGTAACTGTGTTTCCCATATTCCATTTTTTATTGTCAGACTCTCTAGAGTAGAACAAATTTTCTGATGTGGGTGTTCCCACCTAGAAGTTCTACGTCCACAACCTCTACCACATCGGCCGGTAGAACTCCAACTACCAGCCCGATATGGTGTAGAATATTATATTACAACACTCTCACTTTTCCCATCCATTCCTTCAAAACCAGTCTATCACTGCAACATGAATAATTTCTTTAGATGTTCAGTCATTCCATAAGATCAACACTCTACTAGTTGTTGGGGACAATGCCAACTATAGTGTCACAGCCTTCGACATTGATGATAGATCACCCAACTATGGTCCTATCCAACTGACCCTTTTGTATGTGTACATAGATTTCCACTGCCTTGGATAAATTTTACATAACATTGAATCCTACTCTTGATAGTCACACCTTTTGATTGTCCTATAATAAAAACATATCTTGCACTGGAAGCCTCCCTTATGTTTCGTTCAACTACAAGAGCCTAATCCACCACATCTAAACACCTCTTTAACCTGAAGATATTCACCTGAGATATAATCTCATAATTAATTCCATCTTAAAAATATTCCTCCATAGCATTCTCATCTCCAACTAATGTTGGGGTAAAGCATTGAATATATGTGTATTGTACAGAAAATTTCATCCCCAAAATGCTACCTTGTGTTGGATGTATGATCTATATAGATTTATCATATCTATACATCTCTGGATAAAAGTGTTCCATGAACCTCTCCATGAGGTCCTTCTATAATATACCATTAGTATGCCCATTTCGTGCCTGAATGTCCCATTAGCACTTTTATGATCCCCAGATAATATTAGTATCCAACATGACTATCCTCTTAGTAGGAGTCTCCAAATGGTCAGGCATTGTATCTAGTGACTCAACCTAGAATTATTCCACCTCATGTCCACCCTATCTAGTGAAATATAGAGGTTGATGTAACTTAAAATCCATTATCCACTTAGACATACTTTTTCACAACCATACATTTGCCTATTTCGATTAATATCATGAATAAACCAATGTTCTTTCAAAGTTAATCCCCTTCATCTTCAGCTGGAACTATCAGATCCTCCAGTTCCCTAAAAAGAAAAAAATTATGAGGAATTCCAATCAGTCAATCCCTCAACTAGTGTAAAGAAAAAAACACTTTATAAATCCAAACACACATCACAAGTCTCATAACACAACATTATAACAATTATGTTAGTGGTAATAATCACAACAATTCTTTTCCCCTACCTATCCACACAGTCAAAACCGAGGTTCCATAAATACTCTTAACCACCAAACTCTTAGGTTTTGGTTAACATGGGTAAGGACACTATCGTAGCCATTTTTCTGATTCAGACACTCAATTAGCCTCATATTAGTATAAATTTATAATATTTCTCAATTTTTGTTAGGAACCATTTTTTAATTATAATCTATCAACATGGAAAAGAGTTCATGTTCGACAACATACCCATAACCTGTTATCCCTGTGGATACCTAAATAATTAGTATAACTATAATACTGAGTTTCTAGAATGATTCTTGAATACTAAAATCTCATTAAATTGTTGGACATGAAGAAATAATAAAACATTATCAGAAAAAGTAATCAAATGACACACATGTCTGTAACCCTGGGTGAAATAGCATCCAACAATAACAAAAAATATAAATAACAACAATCTCACCCTGAGTAATCAGGTCATCCCCCATATAAGTGTCTAAAACTCTTATTAATGGGCTCATTACCAAGACCTATCCTTTTTTAGTCTCCTATATAAATTTCCCAAAATATTAAGAAAAAGAAGAAGAATGAAAATTGGACCGTTGATACAACTTTGTAGCATCCTGACTAGAAATCCATGCAATTTTCCTCCAAGCCAGTTTACCACATAACCTCAAGAGTGCCTCACTGTACACTAGGGGATGCAGACTAGAAGTGACGGACTGGTAGTTCATTCATGAAGAGACTTTACACACAATTTTTAAAGTAGAAAACTAGTGGAAGTATTTAAGAAATAGTGGAAGAATGTATAAAGAAAAAAATACTCATGTTAGGAGATAACCAAACAATAAATACAGTAATCAACTGAAAGGGAAAGCATGATTTTCTAATATATGTGTCATGTGTCAAATATGAAACTAAAAATAATGGAATTAAGGCTCCTTAAATAGGTCACAAACAGTGTTTGGTTCCATCCTTTATGCTCTATCACCAATCATCCACATATACAAGGGCCTTTTCCATTATCTATTCCTACAAAAATATAATCTATTCAAAAACTAATCATGAATCCGTAATAGGGAGTAAGTACAACGTAGTAGGACACCACCAATAGTGTTTAAAACAATTCTAGTCAAAATATAGTGCATGATATTCTATAAGTAAATATGCACAATTCAATAATAAATAGTTTATCAAATTATCTTTTATTCTTCTTTAACTACTTTATCAACAAGGATCCCAAGGATACCCATAACTCAATAATAACTTCATCTTGTACTAGAGCACAAAGAGTTCCCACGTTATTAATATATATTAAAAACTAAATCCCCGCAAATCTCATAGTATTCAAGATTCTATGGCATCCCAATACCTTATTCAAATCATGTTGTATTTTAAATTTTATCATGAGAGACAATAACTTCAAATGCCTTTAGTTACATTGTTTAATTTCACATTTATAAGACCTGTTTCCAAAATACACATTATCAAAAACATAAGTAAGAAGACGATTTATCCATTCTTACTTCCCAATATAATGAATATGTTCTCATTCTCATTACTTAGAACTATAATGACAATGTTACTATGTATACATCACATTACAATGGCCAAGACCCCATTCTCTAAATCACATGTAAGATTAACATGTTACCATTAGTACATCTAAATTTAGAATGACCATGTTCACATTCATAAAAAAAATTAATTTATCTATTAATTGTTCACATAAATTGCCTCACTAATTAAAAAATTAGTTAAAATACATCAAATCCATTAGTTAACACCACAATTAAATAAATGTATCAATCTCATTAATTTATTTGTTAAATAATTAATTAATCTCACTATTCTTATCCAATAATTAATTTTCCTGAATTAATCATCTCATTCTAAATCTCATGTTTCCATAATTAATCCCTCAATTATTTATATAGATCATAATTTCTATGACTATAAATAATTAAAAATTAATTATCTCAACGCATCATAATATTTCATAATTAATACACTAATTAATTATCTAGATTAAAACCCCTAACTCATATAACTTATTTCCATAGATTAATAATCTAATAGGGCATAAACTTATTCTCATTATTAATTCCACAATTAATCACATAATACAATAATTCATCAATTATTCAACTCATCAATCTAAGAAACCCAATTGAAGGGAAAATATTTCTTTTGGATGTTAGAAATTCAACAATCAATCATGTAGATATCAAATACATGAATATGGAAATAATAATTAGACCACATAACTTGGTTCATTGATGAATGTTTTCCCAATGGAAATCCCCAATATCCGAACAGCCCGTGGACATTGGTAAAAGTTAGGATGTAAATCTATAAACCAAAAAACAAGATCAAAGACATAAAGATCTCATAAATCTAGATAAGCATATTCAATCTGATATCTTGATATTACCACATTGGTTTAGTTATTTGAAAATATTGTATATCATCCATGAAAATATTATGGCATGATATAATAAATAATGGGTTAAGCATTGGAATGAAATTCACATACCGAGATAAGTGGTTATCATCAATTTAGACATTGATCGTGAAGGAAGGTGTTAATAAGGCTTTCAAATATCTCATAGTCGACAAAAGAACCATTATTTACCCTTAGGAATATAAAATACCGAGTTAGGGCCACAAAGGAGGTGAAAAACACATTAAAAATGGAATATGGGTGAGAACCACAATTTTACGATCTCATAGTTTTCCCCCACACGGTTTATTTGCATGGGTAAAAAAACTGTGCACTAACCTTTTGTTATACACTGCTTCATGGGGGAACATTGCATGACTACCTGCCATAGCCTCTCAAACCGTGGACCAACCATTCTAAATCTACTTCCTCATAAATAATAGTATGCACGTTTTCTCCTAAGAAGCCGCGTGGTTTTCTCAAACTGTGTTCCAATCGTGCACAACCTCCTTTCTCTATGACATTCATAGACGTCACCATACACACCACAATAAATTACTCCAACCAAAGGTACATAATTTAGAATAATACTTACCTTAAATCTTTCCTGAGATAATCTACTAAAATGGTTGGGATCATACAGTTATGGTCAACAAATTTGAATAAATGAATTTATAGGTGAGGCTCAGTATTATATAGTACCATGATCTATTTGATTTTATCATTATATAATCGTTCTGGGTATTCAATGTATTCCAAAAAAATAATGAATTATAATTTTTTCTCAAACTATATTCATAGAATTGTGTTTTGGTTTTTGAAATTATGGTGTGAAAGATATCTTAATAGCAGCAATATCAAGAAGACTAATTTCATGAATTAATCATGTTTTTAAATTATATCTGTACTATTTTATTCCTTTATATTGAATTTAACTATTATTATTCTTATGAAAATTTAAATTTTTATATCAATAATGGATTTACATCATGATCATATGGTCATTTTTATTGAAATGTTTTATTCTTACTTATTCTTATATATATTATATATTTTTTTGATAGTTTTGAATATATTTCATCCTTTAATAAATGATTGATCTCCCCCTTATTATATTTCACCATTCCCTATTAATGAAAAAAAATATTTTATATGATATGTATCTAATAATCACTTTTAAGGATAATTTTTTCATGATGTTGAATGATTATTGTGGATTAATTAGTTTATTATTTTATTGGTAGGAACATCTATTATATGAGAAGTATAATAGATTTTTTAGTTAGTTATTTTCTTAGTTCTCTAATTCATTAAACAAAAATGGTTATGGGAATGTAGGTAATAAAAACTTTTATTTAAATAAATGTTATAGATATTACCCTTTCTATGATTTAATAGTATATTTTAAATAATATGTGATGGATTGAAAATACTGTATCAAATTTTTTGAAACCAATGGATTTGTAGAATTGTTTTATTAACATTCTGATAGTTGGTCCTTTACATATTTTTACATTTTTTAAAATCCATGTTTTTTTAAATGATATTGATTATGACATCATTATAAATGTTCGTATTATACAATTTATATTGAATTATTCATTTCATTTAAATGTGGTCTCTCATCGATCCTGAATAAAATTTACAGATATTAAATTATTTTTATATATGTCATTATTTTTGAAATCATCTAGGATCTTCCTATAACCATGTGAAGATAATGTACTGCTAGAAAAATATTTCTACATTGGGTTATTATCAAGAATACAATGTGAACCCATTTTGATATTTTATTTTATTTTTTCTATATGGTTATCTCAAAATAAGTTTTAGAATATATAGCTTATTTTGAGCTCTCAATATATAATTCATTATAATCATTTTTAAATGTATTAATTGTTTAATAACTTAGTATCAATAATGAATTTTTCAAACTACTTTAATATTATCATTAAATAGATAGTAAAATCCCACTAAAATTATATACCTAAAAATTTGTTATGTACGATCACCATGGTATATAAACCATATATACAATCTAATATTTTTTAAATGCATTTAATGAAAGATTATTCTCTTTAAAATAATCTAATATTTTTTTTATTTTAAAATTTTTTCATGCAAAAAAATACATCCACATTAATTATTCATGGTTTATAATAAAATTATATTCATTTTTAAAAAACAATTTTTTTCAGAGGTCGGTGGGTTCTAAATTTATATTCTTATCTTATGAAGATATTTTTTCTCATTGATTATTTTTACACATTATACCATAAAATTCCCTTCACATTGATCATCAACTTATTGTAAAATGATGTTTCATTTTTTAAATTTATATATATATATTATTTTTGAATTATTATTTTAAAAATTAAAAACATTGTACATTTTTTAAATATTAGGTAATTTAATATAATTTTTGTTCTTCAATATCACCATATATATGTTATATATACACGGATAAATTTAAAATCACTCTCAATTTCAAGACATATCATGAAATGTTCAACCACACTTATGAATCGTGTATTTATGTATATTAAAATATAACAATAATGTCAAAGAATAACTACCTCATGATGTTTCTCTCCTACATTGATTGTTTTATACAATAATACTTTTCTATAAAATAATCATAAACATTAATGTAGAGATCATAATTGTAGCTTGTGTGATAATTTAATTTTCTTATATTTTTAGTTCTGATTTATTTCTATTTTTTCAAATTCAACTGAAATAATATTTTAAAATTTTTACCTACATTAATCAAAATGAAAATATTTATTAAAGAAAATATATACAAATTTTAATAATTACTTTAAAAAATTACTCAATTAATTTAATATATCCTAAAATAAATCCTATAAAAATAATATTAATTATTATGTATTCTAAAATTTCACATATAATCTATAATATTATATATTGTAAACCAATATCATGATAATAATTTGAAATATATATAACAATATAAATTATTTTTTTTATAATTTCCGATGTTATCATGCCTTTATGATCTTTTTATCTTGGTTCTCTCTTAATTTTTTATTAAAAATTACTCCCTTCATCATATAATTTTTACAATTTTTTAGATAAATTATTGTTTATTGTAAATTTTATAACGAATGATAACTAATATACATACTTAGATGTTTTAATAAAATCCCATATAGTGTGGGAGAACAAATGAGTATAAAAATTATATAATATTAATAGTATGAACTCTTTTCAATTAACTTGGATTAAATTAAAAATCAAACTCATTTTTATTTTATTTATGAAAAATAATTTTTTATTATTTTTTTTGAAGAAAAATATATTATTATTTTCATTAAAAATGGTTGGCATGGCGTCTTCCAAAATAACCAGCACCTCTTATCAAGTTTATTGAATCCAAAAATTATTTGATTATATTTTCATAACTTTACTATTATTATCATGTCAATTTATCCACAATTATACTATAATAGAATTAGATTTTATCATCTAAAATAATTATCATATTTTTTTAGGTGAAATAATATTTTCAAATAATAAAAAATTGTTTTAATATATCATTGTAATGACTGTTACTTGTATTTAATTATCATAATTATAAAAGGGATATTATTTTTTTAATTATTTAATAAAAACATAATCATATTTCTAGTGGAATTACAAATCTTATATTTCTCTTGGGAGAGTCCGATTGGAATCATTATGTCTCATCTTCTCATAAGGGGAATTCGTAATTATGGAACTTATTATCCATGTTCCCATATGTTTGACACTACAAAAAAATTTCAAGGGACCTATTATTCATCATAATTTTTTATAATTGAGTTTTGGGTGAGGTTTCTCCTTCCACATATATTTTTTAATTCACATAAATGAAATATAAAACTTCTTATTGATTTATATCTTGGTAATATAATTTTTTTTCTAAATCCATTAAATCATGGGATTCCGCAAATTTACATTTTTTTTAAAATCATATGATTTCTTTATTGAATAGAAAATTATTCCATTTAATAAATCAAGAATTGTTTTAATTTAGATGACATTGTATTCATGTCTCATCATTCCCATGGTAAAATGAATTTTTTTATTAACAAACTCATTTTATTTAAAACATTTATTATTACATATAACCATTTCTTTTCATGAAACCCATTATTAAAATATTTTAAATTAAATTTTCACCTCAAAATTTGAGCTTATCTTTATAGAAATCAGTATTTACTACAAATAATCAAATATTATCTTCTTAAAAGTTGAGTTTTGAACAATATTTTTTAAAATATCTTATTAATTATTTTTCTTCTTGATTTCTCATTATTATAATTTAATAGTTAATAATTTTTCCCTATATTTTAAATTATGTTTAAAAGTGATTTTCATCAATATCTATGATTTTTTAAAAAAACGTAATTAGTTAACGTGGTTTAATTTTGATTCATATCAACATAACCAACATGATGTATATCTGGATCATTAATATAATACAATCAAAAAATTCTCAAACTAAAATTTAAATAATTTAATAAATGTGGATACCCATGAATATCCCCATAATATTCTAATTTCAATATTTATAATACTATTTTCTACTATTAATTAAATCATATAAATATCATGAACTTTCTCAGATTTTATTTTATTTTCACTTTATTCTAATTAAATGATTAATAATAATAGTAATATTAATAACATGTTCAAATTATTTACAAATTACATTAATATTCATAATCACATTAATACATGTGATTAAGTTTTCAAATATTTATGAATCATCAATGTATTTAATGAAAAATATTATTTATCCAAGATAATAGTATAAATTTCAATTGAATAATCTTATTCCTATAATAACTCATTTTAATTTTTATAAAAAATATAATATCTATTTTGGAATCTAAATAAGGATTTATTATGTATTATTATATTCCATTTGGATTAACTCATCTCCTTTATTGCATTACTATATTTTTGACATTGGTAGAGTTAATTTTTTTAATCAATCATTATAAATTTATATTTTTTTCACATATAATAAATCAAAAATATTATTTTTCTTCGAGGAAAGTAAACATTATGATAATAACCTAACATATATAACATTTATACATATATTTTAGTTATAACTTTCTTCTATCAAACATATATGTGGATGTTTTATAAATGGTTGGTATAAATTAATGTATTCATCAATTAAGCTATCTAAATTGAAGAACCATGTAGATATAATCAAAATATGGTATGATTTGAAATAAATATTTATCCAATGTATTCTTACAAAATTATAAGCTTCATAAATATTGAAAATTATAATGTGTTACCATATATCTTGTATAGAATGAAGATATTAGTATTATATCATGGTTATAATCATGAGGGGGAATCAACCTTCCCTAAATTTAATTTCTTATTAATTAATTCATTACCCTTTTTATATGTTCAACATTTAACTCATGATATCTACTTTATTAATATATATTATCCTTTCATTATATTATCTCTCCAAATCACCTTAATATAATTAAAAATACATGTTTTTATTTAGTTAAACTACCAGTTTGGAGGATTACATTTTTATTCTATATTGTAACATTTGTGGAACAAGTTGTTACGCATTTTTTAGTAATAATTAATTTGAATTTTAAATATAATATAACATACATGGACCACAAATTTTAGTCACAAAAATATTAAATGAATACAAAAATATTTTATAATTCGATTATATTTCAATCATGTCTTATTGAATGCAAGAGGCTACTCAATAATAGTGAATTCCTATGGTGTGTTAATGGGGAGGATATTCCCTCATAGACTAGATTACAAATAATTATATATAAAATATATATATATATATATATCATAAGAATAAATTAGAACAACCAGCAATAGAAAGAATTATATAAAATTTGGAAGGGAAATTGATAAGTCGATGAATCATAATAAAATTATTTGAAACCATAGTTATGAGGATGATGTGACATATCTGTAAAAAAATGTGAGTAAGGTGTAATGGGGATACAAGAATATACTACATGAAAGAAAAAATTATCAAAAAGGAAAAAACTGTTAATAAGAATCTCAAGAATAAGTTTAATCCACTTCCCTATGTTCCATCATAAATCATTAAAACAATCGAGCATTAGATGTTGCATGATTCCCTTTATCCATGTAATCAATAACAAAATCAACTTGGGTGCCAAGGGTGGACCATGTAGGTTGTGCAATACAATCCTATTAGTCTAACAAACATGGTGTAGAATCCATTAAATTTAATTCTGAAAATAAATTAATTGTGTTCCATAATGATAAATAAAATAAAAAGTAGTAGATATATAAATATAAGAACATCTTCATCTTGGTTCCTGATAGACACTTTTCCCATACAACCTGCTTCAGTTATTTCAAATGGCTAGAAATAGGTATTTTTATATGTTCTAGTATGGATACATTGGCCAATACAAATGAATTAACAATTTAAAAGACCACATGATTATGATATTTCTTGGAGGTCACATTTACAGGTCATGAATCATACATGATAAAAATTTAATAATAGGAAAACCATACCAAACAACAATCAAATAAATATGGGGCGGGGGAGTACTGAGCCCAACCAATGTGATCTATATGAATTATTATCATCTCTATAGGTATCTATGATATAACCAATACATATGTGTCTATCCAATGTAACAAATATCAAGTCCCTTATAACACCTAAGTAATGGTGACTTTGATTCCATACCAAGTATCATACATAGGGGACCGGGTCTCACCTCATCGATTGAATATCATTTTTCCAGTGGTTCCTTTCTTTGTTTCTCCCATTGGGAATCGAAAACAATCATGAGTATGAATAATCCAACTGAATAGACCTATATAATAAAATACAAGGTATCACTCCCAACACCTCTATAATTACGTGACCCTATAATCCAAGAGCCAGTGCATTATTTTAATACATTGGCATGATTTCAAGGAATCATGTCCCGAAGGACTGATCAGTTTAGAAATTTGGAAATAAGATACATACATATTCTCAACATTACAACTTAAAAAGAAAAACAACACTAATTTATTCCATTAAAAACATCCATGCTTCCATGATTATTCCTAAAATTCACTCATAAATATTTTCTTTATATCATGTGAAAATGAATAATAAGAAAGGAGTGTGTTCAAATGCTCATTAATAGTAAGCAATACAGTAAAAGATAACATAAACATTTGGAATGGTGAATAACTGAAAACACATGCATTTACAAATATTATACATAAAAACTTTATGATAGGAATATGAGCTGAGTAAATAATGCTAGAGTAAAACATAGTCTTGGATATTCTACTAGTATAATAACCACATGAAATATCAATATCTAATCTCATAATGATGGAATTCATAAATGAGGACATCATAACCACATATTCAATGCCTCGTGCTAAGACTACAAATATGATTTTGTCAAGGCCTTGTTCCAAGATGCTATTTTGTCTCATGAAACCTACCGATGCATCGAGGAGTTATATCGGGCTCCACCGGTCACTAACTATGTCTAATGCATCACTCATATGAAAATGTTGAAAACTAAAATATACATTCTTATTAAAAATAGCATACCAAATGTTAAATTTTAACAACTAACCATGAGCGGTATAAAAATAGCACATCCACAGTAAAACATAACTCATTCAATACAATAAGGAATATTGTATTATAATAGATTAAACTCAACTGATAATAATGAAATATATTTACATAGATGAAAATAATCATAAAAAATATTTGAGAAAAATATCCCCCTTTTTCTTGAAAACATTTAAAAGTATCACTGTTTATCAAGAAGCCATTTAAAATAGATTTTTAATCAAATTGTCCCATACCACTTTGAAACTTTTAAATGGAATTTTAATTTTAATACATTAATGTCCATATAAATGAATCATTAAAACAATTTTCAAAACATGGACATTAATGACTATGATTTAGAAGTATAAATCTTTGAAACAATTAAAATGATATTTTAGTTAGAGTTCCTAACCATAGAGAGATAGTTGAATTTAAATAATTGAGATAATAAAAACATTATTATATCATGAGAATAAAAGGATTCATGACATACTTTGTCAAAGTACCATATCTACATAATATAAAAGTGAATTGGTGTATAATAACAAATAAGTCTCAATGGAATGTAAATTGATATGAAATCCCTTATAAAGATTGTATACTTAGATTATGAATAAATAAATGACATAATTATGTGTGAGAAATATAAATACACTCAATATGATAGGATATTCTATTTAAATCAATCAGAATACTTTCACATGTATTCTTGTAAAAACAACACTAATGACTCGGATGTTTAACTCAAAAAATGGCAATTGAGTTATGATTACTCTTATGAAGTTCATATCCATGACATGAGGAATTATAAATGGATTTAATATGTGTATCCAATGTATATCCAGGGAAAGGGGAGTGAAAATTACTACATAAATAATAAATACTGATTCCACACATAATCATGGAGTAAAATAATCAATAAAGTATGTGTTAAGACCAAAAGTGGAAATCGAAATTAGAAGCTCCCTTACCAATTTGGAGACATACGAAACATACACCACATGAATGAAGCGTCATACAATGATTAAGTAAATACCCATTAATTAATGTATATTACATAAGGAATACAATTATGGTCAGTACATACACCACACAAAATGAAATTGTGGCAATATAGCATGAATCTCAGGGAAATAAGAAGTGAGATGAAAGCCATGTTGTAATCAATCAAGTCGTATGAACAAAAGATAATAAGCATTAATTGAATCAAAGTTTTTCCAGATTATAAATAGAATGATGATAATATATTTCAAATCTTAGTACACAATACACCACATGCAATAAATATGTGGCAAACAATGTAAATCTCACAGAATTAAAAGTGAGATAGGAAACCCCTTATCTGAAGTCCGACTTGTCTTGTATATTCCTTGTTCTTCCTGAATAATATAATTATGTTAATTTTTACTTGATTAAAAAAATTCATGTTTATTATTCCTTTAATATCAATTATTGCCTTTCTATAACAATTAATGAATTATTAGAATTCATATTAGATATTTTATCGATGTTCAAGACTTGAGTCAAAATGAACTTGTTATAATTACAATTTTTCTGTGTGGTCAAAAGTTCATTATCTCCAGAATGATATAAATGATTTAGATATCATATATATATAATATATATCCAGTATATATATATATATGAATTTATAATAGCACATAACATTTGGGTATAAGAAATGAAATGCACCGTTCATGGAGACGGTAAGCTGTACAAACAAATGAACACTAATTTTATTTCTATTTTGTATTTTAATGGAATTAAAATATAATTATACATAAGTATATTATAATTCCATTATAAAATAATATATAATATTATTAACTCCATCCTTTATATGTCCCACATAAGGCATTAATGAGTCATTTCACTTTGAGGGGGTGGTAGTCCGCACTTCTTCAATTTATATTATCATGTTTTACCTATAATATAAACCATAGAGAATGATATAAATTGAAAATAAAGATAGCGCAACTAAAACATAAACATAATATATATCATTTATAAATAAAGTCTTATCTTAATGCCCACCGTGAGAGGCGGTTGGATATAATTGAAAAATCATCGTTTCATGAGGCGTTATTTTTCCATCCGCCAAAACAATATGTTCTTTACCCATTAGAGGGAGGTGTGTTTAAGTGTAGTTAGAATCATTATCATAACAACATACTAGTATATTTATAATACTTTTTTTTAGAAAATAAATAAATTAAAGGAGTAAATGGGTTGGAGAAGTCAAATTATAGATAAAATTTACGAGAAACTATTACCATTAATTCGTGTGACTCCCTTTGGTTTTAACCAAAAAGAGCACTTGAGGTGCCTTATTCCTAAGTTAGGGAATCTAGGAGGAAGAGGGGTATCTTTAGAGCTTATTTTGACAGGTTTTGGATGAGCCATGGGGCTTGAGAGGTGTGAGGAATGGGTTAGAGTGGGGACTTTTAATAAGGGGGAGGAGAGGCACTTTAGGAATGTGTGAAAATATTATTTTATTATATAATGATATTCGGTTTCTAAAAGACCAATAATAATTAAAGTAGAAGTTAACATGAATAATGGTCAAAATAAAATCATCCAATAAATTGGATAGGTTTTAGATGTTATTTTAATATTTATAATCTTATTTATTTAAATCATTTATTAATGAGGTAAATACTGCATCATTTTTGTGTCATAAATAATTATATTTATTTGATTTCTAACAATTATAAAAAAATAAGATTATGTAAGAAATATTTTTTTTCTTCCGATGAATATTTATAGTAAAATTTATCAAGTATATAACCCCACATTAAAATTGTTTTAGCCAAACGATACATGGTTATGAAAATCTTTTTACTTTAAATAAAACTTATCAATATCGTTATCTTCCCAAGCTGGCATTAAAAGGCCAAAAGGCTCACCCAAGGATTTTCTTGGTTGGCCATTAGTCATCCAAGAAGGATAGGACATGTCTTAAAGTAATTTTATATTAATTTAATATTATTTTTAGCTTGAATTTCCCTATTTACCTTAAACTGCGGTAAGTAAAAGTCAAAATTTTCTATTCACCAAAAATTATTTTCATCGTATTGAAAACATTTTACATACTAATAAAAACAATTTATTTAGTTTTTTGAAAATTAAATTCACACAAGCGGTAAGATTTTATTTAAATGAAAAAGTCATATATTTAACTACTACTTAGTTGTTTCACTATTCATCGAAAAATTGTTGTTTTTCAGAAAAATACCAAAATTTCAGCCTAAGCTATATTTGATATTCAGAATTCCAAAATGATGTATATTTTACCAAAATACAAAACATATAAGCTGGATTAATTAATCTAAAATAAATTTTTGTTGTCAAAACAAAAAAGCATGTTTTTAAAATATAATAACTATCAGAAGACTGACACTTTTTTATGCTTGATTTCAATGTGAAATTTCTTCCAATGACCAAGATTGGATTACATATTAGAAACATAATCTAATTAAACTTTAAAACTATTTAAGAATATAATCTGGCCATGTAAATATGTTATATTAAATGGTAGTTTTTTATTAAAATATAGTATTTTTCACTATTCATTAAAAAATGAACATTATTAGAAAAATACCAAAATTTCATCCAATGTAATGTTTAACATCACAATTACATAGAAGAATTTTATTTTGTCAAATTGAATATGTAAAAGTGTCAAATATTGGATTTTAAAAAGGTTCACCATTAAAATGTGGTAAAATTTCATTTTTTCGAAAAAAACATTTATTTTATCTGAAAATTTGATTTTTGACTTATAATGTGTCTAAGAAACACATAATACATAATTAAAATTATATGGAGTATATAAAATTCAAAATCCAATTAATACTATTCAAAACCATTTTTTTGGCCAGTTTGGTATGTCATGGTGCGTTCAAACTCGGTGTTACGTACAGTACAAGTTATTGACTTGATTTGAAGAGATAACGTACAATGAAATCAAGGGGTGAAACATTCTCCCCTAATTAAACAAATTGAATCCTTGTGATTTGAAATTTTTCTTCAAATATAAATGTGTAAAAATAAAAAAAAATTGTGGAAAAACCCACATCAAAAATTGGGTTAATAATATTTATTCTCAATAAGGGTGAAAGGGAAATGAAAATGTCACTACCAAATTATGATCTTGATTAAAATATCATTACTGGAAATTAGAGACACATAATTGGAGGGAAAAAAATAAATATTTATAGAGAGTGATTGAGGTTATCAATCACAAACAAGTATAAATTTGAGGGCCTCAAAGCCAAAAATATATGATGAGTTAAAATATCATCAGTTCAACAAAACATAAAGCATTATGATAACAAGTTTTTTGTTTTCAGATCCCTTCCCTAATGTTTAATAATTAGTTTATTCATATAATATGAAATATATATATATATATACTTGAAAAGTAGTGCTTCATCCTTCATCTAATTCTTACTAGAAACTAATTTTTCCCTCCAAATGATCAGTATTGAAGATGACTTAGTTACAACTGAAGTTCTAGAGACAACTTATAGAGAATCACATAACATTCAAATAATTAACTATATATTTACATTAACTTTATAGATTAACCAAAACCAAAATGTTTAGTAAATGATCAGATGATCTCCAAAAATGATAATCCTTTAGAGAAATAAATACTAATCATAATTTCTAAAATTAAACCAACATTACCCAAAGATCAATAAATACAATTCAATAAAAAATTTCACATAAAATCGTTCAATATAATCCAAAATAATATTGGGACACAAAACTCAAAAGAATTTTCTTACATAGTCTTCCACACTAAATTGTATCTCCAAATAACATTGACTACACTCAAAGTCACAAACATTAAAGTAATTAACCAAATCACATATTCTCTATGATAGGTTAATAATTTCCATAATTAACCCAAATCTCTATATATCCAAAATAAAAGCATAGATAAAAACCCACCATTACTATTCATATGAAATCACATAGTATTCTATTTTACTAAGGCATATAGTGTTACCAAAATACCGAATATCATCCAAAATAACATTTATCACTTAATTCCAAAAGTATTTTCCTATTATAAGAATAAATCATAAGTTTCCAGAGTCAAAATATTCTTGATCCATAAAATCATTTAACTTAGAACAATTAGTCATACTATCCAGGGACTTCACGTAGTCTAGTGGTAGGCGATAAATCTCAGTCGCACTTTGGTTGTGGGTTTGATTCCCGCATCTTTGTCCTACACGACAGGTTTTCACTTAGTCTTCTTGTTGAACTTTTTCAAAAACTATATTTTATAACATTCCCTAAATGAGATAAATTTCACAAAATAATCATAACATAATTTAACCCCCAATGATACCTCATACCTTCCATTTTCATCCCAAAAATTAAAAACCTATAGTTTCCTCAAATTCAAGGATCATATAAACCCATATTGTTATTAATAACTATACCCAAAAAAGAAATGATAACTCTACATAAAATATCATTTTCACATTACAAGGTGAAGGGTTATACAAACAAGAGAAAAGTTTTCCAAAGTGATCTCATCAACAAAGAACAATATTAATGTTAAAAATGTTGCCTTTCATTTATTTCCACATAGGTTCTTCTTTCACCAAGTGGTCATCCAATAGAACATGGCATTGACTTGGGTGATTCCAAGGTCCCTTAAATTTATGAAAAATGAATGTAATTGGATTCTTAGGATAATTTTTATTTTCTTCCCTAGTACTCTTCATTTTTTCTCGACAATTCTTTACATTATGTCCTCATTTCCCACACATAAAGAATATATTGGTTCCGTTGAGACACTTTCCTTGGTGTTTCCGTCAACATTTCTTGCATGATGAAGAATGAGATTTATTTTCTCCATGGTGTTCACTGCTTGAGCTCTTATCAATTACCACCATTCTCTTCTTGTTTTAGTCTGGGAGTTGGTTATATATATATGTTGCTGATTATAGTATTGGAAACCTGATTTGGAATGAACAAAATATCTTCTACGCCTATCAACAGTCAATTTTTTTTATCATTTCCACCACCTTTCCCACCTTGTACATATGGTTCAATGTTACCATTACATCCATGGAATCTATCCATTTACTAAGACAAGAATGTGTAGTCTGTTTTATAATATCTTTTAGAGAATATCATGACCCCTTGTTTTCAATCCAAGACACAATATGATCAACCAAGGTTACTTATTCTCATATTTTATTAAAATCATTCACATCATTTTATAAAGAAAATGTGAATTATCCTAAGAATATCCCTTGGGAGTGTCATAACCAAGAGTGCAGCAAGGCCTGTTGTCATGCACTAGTTCCCATTCAAGTGTAGATTAAAGCGGTGTTTTGGGGTTTTACCCCAACGTACATCTATCGCAGAGATACCTCTACCTGCTCGTATCTAGACAGGGATGTATTTCTTGGAAAACCTACCCAATATTTACATTATTAAATTTTTGTATGTTCTTATATACTAATTCTAAAATTCTATCTTAGGGTAGTGTTTTCTAATCAGAGTTTTTCTAAATCAGTTTTCCAAGGTTTATACTAAACTACATCAGATATCGACTGTAATACCCCAAACCCAGAATCCAAGAGCCAGTGTATTATTTAATACATTGGCAGGATTGCAAGGAATCAAGTCTTGAAGGACCGATTAGTTTAGCAGTTTTATAAATATGATACATACATATGATCAACACTACAACTTGAAAAGAAAAAAATACTAATTTATTCAATTATAAACATCCATGTTTCCATGATTATTCCTAAAATTCATTATTAACTAACTTCTTCATATGCTGGGAAAATGAAACATAATAAAAGGGTGAGCTCAAATGCTCAGTTAGAGTAAGAAATACAGTAGAAGATTACATAAACTTTAGGTATAGTGAACAATTGAAAACACATGCCTTTAAAAATAGTAAACATGTCAACATTACGGAAGGAATAATAGATGAGTAAATAATTCCATGGTAAAACAAAGTCAAGGGTTTTCTACTATTTGAATAACAACATTAAATATCAATAGTTAATATCATAATGATTGAATGCATAATGTCAGTCATCATAACCACATTATTCAAGGCCTCATTACGAGACTACAAATAAGATTTTGTACAGGCCTTGTGCCGAGATACATTTTTTCCTCCTGAGACCTACCGATGCATTGTGGAGCCACAACAGGCTCCACCCTTCCCTTAATATGTCCAATGCATTCCTCATATGAAATTTTTGAAACATAATCTAATTTTTTTATTAAAAATATCATACAAAATGTCAACATTTTATTAAAAACCCATGAATTGTATAAAAATAGCACTTACACAATCAAACAAAACTCATTCAATACAATATTGAATATTTTATTATAATAGATTAACCTCATTCAATAATAATGAAGGATATTTTCATAGAAGAATAAAATAATAAAAACTATTTGAGAAAAATATCCCCCTTTTTCATGAAAACATTTAAAAGTCTCACTATTTATCAAGAAGCCATTTAAAATTGATTTTTTAATCAAAGTTTACCATACCACATTGAAACTTTTAAAATGAATTTTATTTTTAATACATTAATTTCCATATAAATAAATCCTTAAAAAAATTAAAACATGGACATTAATTAGAATTATTTTGAAGAATAAATCATTAAAACATTTAAAATGAAATTTTAGTTAGAGTTCCTAAACAAAGAGAGACACTTAAGTACAAATAATTGAGATAATAAAAACATTATAATATCATGATAATAAAGGTATTCATGATATACTATTCAAAAGTACATTATATACACCATATAAAAGTGAATTGGCATATAACAACAAAGATGTCTAAATGGAATGTAAATTGAGATGAAATCCATTATAAGGACTGTATCCATAGGTTAAAAATAAATCAATGGCCTAATTATGTGTGACAAATATAAATACACTAAGTATTATTGGATATTCAGTGTAAATAAACTATAGTGAATTCATACATATTCTTGTAAGAACAACACCAACGACTCATATGTTTAACTCAATGAATGGAAATTGAGTTAATATTACTCTATCAAGTTCATATCAATTACTTGAGAAATTATCAATAGAGTGATTATGTGTATCAAAAGTATATCTAGAGAAAGTATAGTGTAAATAACAACATAAATAATAAATATTGATTCCACACATAATTTGGATTAATATAATCAATGAAGTATGCGTAAGTCCCAAACACTCTAAATCGAAATTAGAAATTCCCTTACCAATTTTGTGACATACGAAACATACACCACATGAAATAAGGATCCTAAAATGAAGATGTAAATACCCATAAATTAATTTATATTACATAAGATATACAATCATGGGTAGTAAATACCCCCCACAAAAGGAAATAGTGGCAATATTACATGAATCTCACAGAAATAAGAAGTGAGATGAAAACCATGTTATAATCAATCGAGACGTATGACCAAAAGTTAATAACCACCAATTTAATCATATAATTCCATGATTATAAACAGTGTATTGATAATATATTTCAAATTTAAGTACAAAATACACCACAAGAAATAAATAAGTGGTGAACAATGGAAATCTCATGAAATTAAAATTTAGATAATAAACCCCTTACCTCAAGTCTGACTTGTCTTGTATGTTCCTTGTTCTTCCAGAAAAATATAAATATGTTAATTTATAATTTAATGTGAACATTTTTCAAGATTATTATTCCTTTTAAATAACATATTACAATGCTATTAAAATTAGTTAATTATTCGAGTTCATATTGGATATTTTATCAATGTTCGAAACTTGAGTCTAAATGAACTTGTTACAATTACAATTATTCCATGTGGTAAAAAGATCATTATCTCAAGAATGATATACATGATTTATATATAATATATATATATTATTTCCAATATATATATATATATATGTATTTATAAGAGTACATAACATTTGGAGATAAGAAATGATATGCACTGTTCATGGAGAGGGTAAGGTGTAAGTTTGCATGAACGATACTTTCAATTATATTTTTTATTTTAGTGGAATTAAAACATAATGATAAATATGTATATTATTTTTCAGTATAATATCATATATAATATCATAAACTATATTCTTTATAAATCCAATGTAAGTCATTAACGAGTCATTTCACTTTGAGGGAGAGGTTTTCCACACATCCTCAAATGAAATTATCGCATTTTACCCATAAAGAAAACCATAAAGGAATAATATTAATGGAAAAAAAGAAGTATAAATAAAACATAAACATAATATATGTCATATATAAAGACAGTTCCATCTTAATGGCCCCCATGATAGGTGGTAGGATATAATTGAACAATCATTGTTTCGGGGGGAGTTAGTTTTCCATCCGCAGAAACAATATGTTCATTAACCGTTAGATGGAGGTGTGTGTAAGTGTAGTTCGAATTGTTATAAGAAAAAAATCCTTGTATATTTATGATACTTTTTTTCATAAAAAATAAAATAATGAAAATATTTAATCAGTTGGAAAAGTAAAATAAAATAAAATAATTTTAGAGAAACGGTTACCTTTAATTCAGGTAACTCCCTTTGGATTGAACCAAAAGGACCTCCTAATGTGTCTTATGCCTAAGGTTAGGCTTATAAGAGGAAGAGGGGGATTTTGAGATCTTATTTTTTCAGGGTTTGGATGATCGAAGAGGCTTGACAGTTTTGAGTAATGGGTTATAAGTTAGGGATTTTTATATGGAGGAGAAGGGGCTGTTTAGGAATGTGTGAAAATATTTTTTTATTATATAATGATATTCGATTTATAAATGTCCAATACTTATTAAATTCTACTATAATATGAATAATGTTCAAAATAAATTCTTCTAATAATAATTGGGTAGGTTTTGGATGTTATTTTAATATTTATAATCTTATTTATGAAAATCATTTATTAATGAGGTAAATAATGGATCATTTTTGTGTCATAAATAATTTTATTTATTTGATGTCTAAAAATTATAAAAAATTTCCATAATGTAGGAAATATTTTTATATTTACGATTAATATATATAATAAAATATTTCAATTATATTATCCCACATTAATTTTTTTTAGCAAAACAAAAAATGTTTATGACAATTTCATTTTTGCTTTAAATATAAACTATAAATATCATTTTCTTACCCCAGTGGCATTAAAAATCCAAAAGTCTCACCAAAGGTTTTTCTTGGTCTTAAATTACTCTTACAATGAGGTAAAAAAAAATTTAAGGTAATTTTATATTAATATAATATTATTTTTAGATTGAATTACCATATTTACCTTTTACCGCGGTATATAAAAGTCAAAAGATACTATTCACTGAAAATTATTTTAATCTTATTTAACCACATTTTACATACTAATAACAACCTTGTATATCCTATTTTAGAAATTCAATTCACAGAAGCCGTAAAATTTCATTTAATTGAAAAATTCATATTTTTTCACTACTCATAAAAAATTGATGTTTTTCACCAAAATGCCAAAAATTCAGCCTAAACTATATTTTATTTTCAAAATTCAAAAATTATGTCAATTTTAACAAATTCAAAACATAGAAGTTCGAATAAATAATTTAAAATTAATTCCCATTGTCAAAACAAAAACCGTGTTTTTTAGAATTAATAACTATCAAAAGATTGACATTTGTTTATGTCCAATTTCAATGTTAACAATCTTACAATGACCATAACTGAATTAAATGGAAGAAATATAATCTAATTACACTTTAAATCCATTAAAAAGATATTATATCCATATAAATAATTTAGATTAATAGGATATTTTTAATTAAAATAAATTATTTTTCACAATTCATTTAAAAATGAACTTTTTTAAAAAAAAAGAAAAATTTCATCCAAAGTGAATTTTGATATGACACTTCTAAAAAGAATTTTATTTTGTCAAATTGAATATTTAAAAGTGTCAAATATTGGATTTAAATAGGTTTATACATTAAAAGGTGGTAAATTGAATTTTTTTGAAAAATACATTTTTTATCTGAAAAATTGAATTTTTTTTAATATGTCTATGAAACACATAATACATAAGTTCAAATTATATGGAGAATATAAAATTCAAAATAAAGTTAATAATATTTAGAACCTTTTTTTATGGCCAGTTTGGTTTGTCGTGGTGCGTTCGAACTTAGTGTTGTGTATAGTATGAGTTATTGAATTACATGGAAGAGATAACGTACAATGAAATCATGGGGTGTTGCAACGTCGAGTATACCAACTATACACGGAGATTCCACCCATGTAATCCTTAATTAGGGACCCATGTTATATTCCAAACAGTAGAAGGAGAGCCATATAAATCAAGGAAAAAGTCACAAGTCAAAGAATTTAAAAATTATAATCCATCAATGAATCATCTAAGCAATAAATTCTCACCAATTTATAAAATCATACAATCTAACCTATAAATATAAGGCATAATTACTACAGTGAGTCAATAAGGAATCTCATGTGTAACATTACATGTCATCAATGACAATAATATAGCACATTCTATCAATCTTGATCAATAATAACATTCAATTTAAACCACCCAAATACAAAAAAATTAATAAAACATGGAATTTCACAAAAATATCAATGTATAAGTCCCATATAATGGCATAAATTTAACACAATCAATTAAGGATATAATCATACACAACTATCAAATGTGCATGAACAAAGGAACCTGGCTAAGGTGGATATTATATTATAGAAAATTAAAATAGAATGTATGTGGTGTGAATCACATGGTCTCATCTCATGGCCAAACATTAATCTAAATTAAAGATAATTGATTAATTCATCTAATAAGTGATCAACTCATACATGGTTATTTAACCTATTAAGACTTGGTAAAATATCTATTAATGGGCGGCACACCCAAACGGGTGTCCATACTCAAGGTGGTGACACCCGGATAGGTATATCTATTAGGAGAGGTCATATAGTATTGGAAAACCCTTTATAATTTATTTAATTTTAGTGAAACAATAACCTCAAGAATTTTCGGGAAGAAATGAAAATAAATTTCCATTTAAAAACAAAGTGGATAAATTATGATAATGGTCATATACCACCTAACTCAATGTCGTAGAAATCCACTTGTTTGTTGTTGACGATTAATTCCACCTAAAATGGATGAAATTGAAGGATTTTTTAACAACCCAAAAAAATTTCTGAACCCACTGCACCATAATATCAAATCTAATGGAAGAGGTAACCTGATATAGTAGGTTTTTAAAATAATATATTGCTGAGATGATGTCGTAGCTTTTGAAGGCATAGAATTTAGACATCGGTGGATAATGATAGCCCAAACCTTATAATGAGGGGTGGAGGATAAAAATTCATGAAGGGAAGGAAGAAAACCTAATATAGAAAAATATAGAGGATGAAATAAAAGTTTTATATTGATAAAAGGGTGAACGTTTGTACTTTCACCTATATTTAACACTTATATTGATTTGGCCACATGGTTGTCCAACTGTGTACCAACTGCTGCTTCAAAGTGGCATATTGCATGGTTTAGAGAATAGTTGAACTGAACACGAAAAAAAAGAATAAATTCTATCCACAATGTTTATATGGGACTCATGACAATTAATTTTGGGTTTCATGGTTTCAGACAAACAATGTGGACCCTGAGTCCCCAGTGTCTAAAGTCGCACCATTTAGGGAAATTGTACGGGCAAGGCAGCATGGGTTTCCCTACCTATGCAAGGCAGTATGCCAATTATACTTTCTAGGATTAATGCACTGAAAAATCCCTAGAAACACACAAACCCCATTTTACATCCATATACATCATAATTAGAGATGTTTAATATAATTGGAATAAAAAATTAATGGCCTGTATCTTTGAAAAAATTTGGTAGGTTACAACAACTCCTAAAATAAACTCATCCCCAAGTTTCCCTTCTAATGTTAGTATATCATCAAATAAAATGAGTTCCAAAAATTATTCATATATATTGGCCTCCAACACCCATGTATCATTTTTTAAGCATCTATGTTTCCAAAGAACCAAGACTAGAGGAACAAACTTTATTAGGAGAACAGTCATGCTACGATAAAAAATACGTATGGAATTCTCCTCGAAGGACTCATCTATAAAATGTTTGATTTCATCAGGCTCAAACGAATGAGATGGGTTGTGATGATATGTTCAAAATTGAGATATTTTTTACGTTACCTCTAATATATCTTCAACTGTTAGGAAACCAGAATGACCCTCCCCACTATCTCATAAGGCCCAGTATAACAATGAGATATCATCCCTTATACTTAAAAATATCTATGACCAAATAAATGAGATTTATAAAACATAGCCAAATGTACAACCTAAAACTCAAGAGTAATGTGATGATTATAAATATAATTATTTTACCAAAAATTATCTATATCCATATGCTTTTTAATTAGATGTCCATATTCTATAGTTTCTTGTGCAATACACGGACCCGGACGTGATACCTCATCCACCTCAAGACTACATAGTGGAGAGCAGAACACTCTACTAGATAGGGACTCATAATAAGACATCTAAATTATATCATAAAATATATTATTATTGGAAAAAATAGTTAGAGTAACATTATATTTTAATTAACCTCCAAAATCAAGGATACATGCACTTAGAATATCCTTTAATACTAGTATGGTCCATTCAGGAATCCCATAGGTCTGAGGGTGATACTTTGTACACAAGGGAATCTGGGAAGGTAGTACATTTTCCAAACTGTGAAAGAATAGATATGTAAAGCACACATCACTATCTGAAATTATAAAATATGGAACACCATGAGTTTTAACTCTCTCCCAGTTTTTAAGCATTCCCAGCTCATCAATAGAGTATATTTCCCGAATTGGCAGAAAGATTAAAACCTTTGTTAACCTATCGATGATCACCCATACCACGTTACTAACACGAGGGGATTTCAAAAATATGTTTTTGAAATACATGGTGACAAAATTTCATTTCAACTAGTGGATAGAGTTTATAGAAGTCCAATAGGTCTATGGTGTTTCCCTTTATCCACTGACAAGTGAAACATTGTGTGATAAAACCTTCTATATGTCTCTTCATACGTGACCTCTAGTAATGAGGTAGAATATCACTATTCAACTTAGTAATCTTGTGATGAACAATACATATAGATAAATGTGATGTTATCATTAACTATTCTCACATATCAAGAGGCACCCATACATGGACAGAGAATATCAGAATATCAATGTCATAAACAACCCAATAATGATGTTGGTTCTCACCCATGACGGTCTCCCTCAAGAAAAGGATCTAAAAATATAATAGTCTCCTCATCTATACCCATTATTAGAGGGATTATTTCACTTTTAGATCTATTAAAACATGATTCCCTTTCTATTCCTAAAATTCCATGTGCATCTCAGAAATCCAATCCATCATCTTACAATCAGTTCTAGATAACTAGATGGCTTTTATCTGAGTATTCCATATAAGGGGTTCATCTATTGATGTACACTTACTAGTTGTGTAATCACGAACAATGTCGATAGACTAGAGGTGTTTTACCCTGTTGTGCTCTCTTGAATTCATGTCTTTTTGTGTGGAGATTTATTTGATCCTTTTATGATCTACATAAAAAAATAATCACTCACCCAGTAGACAGTTTCTCCAATATCACAGATCATGATCCTCATCTACTTGATCAAGATCATGTTTTGGGTAATTCTTTTCATGATTCATCATATGGATGGAACCATATTCCATGAATCGATCTCCCTACACTATAACAACACATATCCTAATAAACAAAGCATTACATTAGACTATATAATTTTTTCCAAACTCTAGTAGAATCAGGATCAACACTGAAGTGAGTCTTCAATTTAAATTCTAAATTGTTTTATAACATTTTTCAGACCAAAATAACGATGAAACATTATTAGAAAGGGCTATAAAAGGTTATTCCATAAGGGATAAGTCCTGGATGAGTCACCATTAATATCCATTCAACTCTAAGAAGAAGAATATATTGAATACATTATAGGGATGATCCAAGGAATCCATGACATTGACATTATATTGGTCAATAGATAATCTTTTTTCTAATATAATTATAACCACGAAGTAAAGCTTACTAATCCCAATGTTGAATTTTTTTGATATTTGTATATATATGATTTTCTCTTACTCTATTCAGGATGGTCTAATGATTATTTTTAAGGTGATGTGTGATATGAGACTACCTAAAAATATGTTCTACTAATTCTAGAATGAGGTAATAAAATTTGGGTGTAAAACCTGATTCAAAAATCTCAAAAAGACTTTTGGTGCTTTTGTCAATTCAAAAAACATAACTAATTACTCATAAAAGGCGTACTAACTATGAAAAGTTATTCATTATATGTGTGATGGTCTCACTTTAAACTGATAGTATACATACCTCAAATTGATCATAGAGAAAATATTTTTCCCTTTGATTTTGTCCAGGATAACATCAATATGATAAACTGTGTACCTGTTCTTCACTGTATGTTTATTCAATAGATGGTAATTCACGAAAAATATAATTTTATTGTCTTCTTTCTTGGTGAAAATGATTTTTTAACTCCATGTACATGTTCTGAGTTAGATAAAACCTTATCCTCTATTTCCTCAAGATTCTTATTGATTCTCTAGAGCTCTGTTGGAACCATCCAATAATGTAAAATGGACACTCATTTCAAATCTAGAAAAGTCATGATACTGAACATAACCCCTCTCTTTGGAGGTGATCAGGAAAAATAAAGAGGGAAAAATTACCAATATTATCCACCATAGGAGGGAACTCTACCAACTGAATTCTGTAATTAGTTATAAAGATAATCGGTAATTATGTTTTTACTCTGCCTAGACTAGTACACTTTGGACCATCTCGACTCACCAGTAAATACCAATCACCCTTATGGATATACATGATTCCATTGGTTGATCTTAATGTTACCCGATGATGATTGCAATATAATATGGCTCTATCAAGAAAAATATTGTATATACCATGAATGATGTTGAAGTCTATCATCATGAGAAATATGAAATTATAGAAAAAATAGTAAACATCTATCTCAAGTGGGTACTCCTAAAATGATCTTATTTCCTATGGCTGACCCCATAATAGTGTTTCAAGATACATGATTCCATATAATTACTAAATCATATGACCCAGAAATTCCACAACTATGGAAGATATAAAAATGTGAGATGCACCTGTATCAAAAAGAAGTAAACAAAATTATAAACTAAAATAATTGTACATCATTTTTTATATGGACATGAAATTTTCTAATCATGTATTGGAAGTACTACATAAATATGGTCTGATCAAAGACCAAGTGATTCTACCTGACTATCCTGAGCCAATTCCCTATGCTGATGTTGTTGTTCTGGGGCCTGAATGCCTTGACCATGGCCACTTCTACATCAACCTGATCAAATAGTAGAATAAAAACTCATAGCCTAACACAGAGTCATATATCCAATATATGATAGAGGTCTCATCATGGATCCCCTTCCATTTTATGTTAGAGTAAAATACATTCATAATCACTAGATATGACTCATTCTATCTCAAACTCATCACTTGTGTGGGTTCTTCTTGCACAATGACTTCTTATGGAATGGCCTTCCACACTGGTGAAACAATATAGGTTCTGTGTGTGTTACCTTCCAAGAACATCCCCCATGTACCCCTTCAGAAAATTACTTCCTACTTCAATATTAATCATCTCCCTCACTCAAAACTATACTGCTCCAGCACATGATTCCATCCTCTCTAATATTACGTTCAATGATATGGGACTACTTCACATTATATATAATGATATGAAACGAATTTAAATTCACCTACGATCATACATATTTCTCTAGATCATCCTCAAAAAACCTTGTATACATAAATTCTCCACTGATCTGATGTGGAGAAAATATGAAACTCCCTGAAGAGAGAAAAATACTCACACATAGTCATAAAACCAAATTTAAGATGCATGAACTCATTATAATGAACTATCTAAAGAGAATGATTTAATAAGTGACCATAAAATTCATTCTAGACACCTTTACAATAAATATTCTGATATCACTCATGTTGAGATATGATATCCCACCAGCGGTTGCCGGAATCATGTAACATGTTTGTAGAGATATTGTACCTATTCTCAAGTGGAATCTCAAGATAGATAAATATTGATAGTATTTCCTCAAAATATGACTTTTCATTATCATTCTACCATCCCTCGAGATGGTGGTAGGATGATAATGTACAAAGTCTTGAGTCAATTATTCCATGGTCAAGGTCGGCTATGTGAGAACTATAAAAAAGATGCATTAACCTGAGGAAACATTCATGAAACTAGTCATCAACACCTAGTGGAGTATTAGTACGATCTTCCTTCAGTTTCACTATTAGCGGTATAAGGGGTGGATCTGGTCCCACCACCATCAATGTTGGACAATTGATAATCAACTGGAATATAACTTAATGATGGTGTAGTGACATATATCTATAATTTCTAAACTCACTCCTCAATTAGTATTTATAACAAATAAAAATATAAGATAAGGAAATATATAAGGATAATGTAGGTACACAACCTTCCTTCTAAATTAATTTATCCCACTACTTTTTTAAAATAATATTTTTGGGTGAATATAAATTGTGAGAGGAGAATCTCAAAATATTGGTCCTAAAGCCTATTGAAAATGTTAGTTCATGGTCAATGCCTCACACATAATATATAAGGTGTAATATTCATTTAAAATTGGGTATTTATTTTATTCCATATAATCATTTCAACATCATTAAATAGTTATATTAGGTTGATCACTTTACCAATTTATAAGTACTCATAAACCTTATATATTGTAATTGAGAATCTACTTAATCCAAATCAAATCATGTACCTTCATGATGAATTGAAATGTATCTATAAATATAAAAAATTAGGCTTTATAATTCACATCAACAATCACATGGGAATTAGGTGAATCCCGTTGGAAGGTATATATGGAAAAGAATAATAAAGAAAATTTTAATTCATGTGGTTTCTAGTATAACACATTCTTTGATAGGCCCTCATATAATTGGGATGTAGTAATAAAATGTGCTATCCCAATATTGATAATATCAACTACATCAAAAAATGTGGGTGTCATCCAATAATGAAATCATGTGATCTTTAAATGGAATAACCAATAAAAAATCCCGTTCTACGTAATTTTATTATCCTATAAACATAGGGTGTATACGCTGATGCTCGGGATCGAAACCAAATTTCATTTTTCTAGTCCCCTTTATTAACAAAAACATTATGATATAAGGAAAATAATATGTTATTCTGCATTGTATTTCCCACCCATAGACCCATTGAACTATTCCTCAAGCCATAGGGCTACAAGACCTAAAAGGTTCCTCCATGAATTCTATAGTATTCCAATTAGATACGATTTCCTAGGCTGTGTCTATTGGGATAAAATTCCCTCATTGTGGTAAAAAAAGATAATTATTAGCAGACCATAAATAAGAACATGCAGTAGTAGAAACAATGATAGAAACTATAAAAAATAAATAGATAAATGGGGAATTATGAAGAACAAAAGTGGATAAAAGAATGATGTGGATGGGGTCACATGTCTATAAAAAATGTGAGTACGGGGAACCAGCGATAGAATGATATACTACACTAAATAATTATATACAAAATAAAAAATTGATCCTATGCATCTTGAGAATATGCACGGAACACTACCCCATGCTCCATCTCAATGATTTAAATGAGTCATACCTAAGATTCCACACACATTATATTATCTTTTCATGTAATCACATAATCTTCGTGAGTACCTAGTGGGTCTCTAGTAGGTTTTGAGAAACAGTATCAGTAGGGTCACACCCATGATGTCTTGACCTTTTTATTTCATGTAGTAAATATAAATGATAGTTTTCCATAATAATAATTAAAATTTAGAGTATGATATAAATAAAATGAAGAACACATTCATTTAGAATACTAATAGACACCCATCACAAACCACCTACTTTGACTGCGTCATATTTTTGAAAATATGTACCTATGAAAATCATTGTATTGATACTATGTCTAATACTAATGAATCAAACAAAGTATAAGACCCCAATCTGATAATATATCTTGGTGGTAAAATTTACATGTCATAAATAATGCATACTGAAAATACTAATATTATGATGTTTATATGGAACAACAATAAAAAATTCAGGGGGTGGAGTCCTAAAACATTCATAAGCATTCTATTTGAATCTCATAAGGAACCACATGTATCTCTTATATGACTAATACCTTTGATTCTATCCAAGGATCACCATACTATATCCCTTATATAATTTAAGGCTTGGTAACTCTAATTTTATACCATATATCACACAGAGGGGACCGAGACTCACCTGTGGGTTGTTGTAGGCATCTTGGCAACGGGGTTGTCCTTAGTTTCTCCCCTAGATATCCGACCTCACTCATGAGTATGAATAAACTACCTAGAGAAATTCATACCTAGAAATAATATGTATCTCTCTCGACATGTCAATTAAATCGAATAGTATATGGAACATCCATCCATGTAATCATTAATTCAAAACCCATGTTCCCTCTTTACCCATAGATGGCTAGACATTATAAAAAATGGACATATCACAAGGAAAAGCATTTATAAAATTTCAGTTCATAAATGAAACATATCATCAACATATTCTAACCAAATAACAAAACCCTACAGCCTAAGATGAACAATAAAGGAATAATTCATAAGGTGAAAGAACAAGTCATTTCATTAGTACAAACACATGTCATAAATGATGATTCAGTAACACATGCACAGAATCTTGACCAAAAATAACATTCAATTTAATCCACAAAAATATTGAACAAGAAATAACCACATGGAATTACCCAAAAATATCAAGTTATAAGAAATATATCATAGAATACATGGAATGTAATATATTAAGGTAATTATATAAGAATTATTGAATATTAAAAATTTATAAGTATGATCATTAATCATGAGTAGTTTAAATATAATGAGAGTAGAATCAAGATCAAGGGATAATGTCTTATCCAACCATTAATCGTAATTCAATTTTCATTATTAAGTCATTTAAAAAGGGAGAATCTCACAAATGGGGATTTATCCATTTAAGGAATTTTAAATGACCATTAATGGTGGGATAACCAAAAGGGATGTCCAATAACCATGTGATGGCCCACAAATAGATTTTCTAATAAGGGGAGTTCACATAATACACAACAAACCATTTAAACTAATTTACTAGTTATGAAAAATGATTCACTTATAAAAAAATTAGAGATGAATAATGGTGTACCATATTTTGAAAAGTGGTGAAACCATGAGACATGATCTAGACTACGAACAATGATGGTGTAGCACTCCTATCGCCCATTTTTATATTTCGTTGGACCTACTTTGGACGAAATCTATTTATTGTTTCAACCACACAAAAAAATAGAGGAAATGTGTAACACCAAAAATTAGTGATTGAAGAAAGGGGGACCCTAAAATAGGATTGTGTGAAATGAATAGATTATCAATATGGATCTGAAACATCTGAGAGTATGGGGTTTGATCACCAGAGGAGGAAGATTTCTCAAACTTACTGAGGATGGGAGTGTGATCTCCACACCTAAAGGAATGGATGAAAACCTACTAGAGAAGAAAATAAAGGAATAACGAAATGGTTTAAATTTATTTAAGAGGTAAAATTGGTAATTTCACCAACATTAAATAGTTCACATAGTTTTTTTACACTATTGGAAAACTGTGTGCCAACCATGCACTGCATGGGACATCAAAGTGGTGTATTACATTGTTAGGTGCATAGTTTAACTAACTGTGTGAAAACCATGAGATCCCCACAATCCAAAATCTATAGATAGGTGCCATATCCATGCACTATGGGTCCCATAGTTGAAGAAAAATCATGAGTCCCTTATGTCCCAACTATCTGCAATTGTATGGTATAGGAAAACTCTGTGAGCGGGGTTACACAGTTTTCCGTAAACGTGTAGAATAATATTGGGGATTCTAACTCCGAATGATCCCCATAAAAACACTAAACCTCCTTGAATACCTTAGGAAACATTATTATGGTTATTTTAAGGAATTTAATTAAACCAAATTAATGGCCCATACCTTTGAGAATAGTTGCGATGTTATAGAATACTTGTATATATAATTAAATCAATATTCTCTTATCAATTAATTTTTTATAATAATTAATAGGATAATAAATATTATATATAGATCACATATATCTTATAGGTCTTCTTATTTTTTATTTAATCATTTTCTTGTATTTATAAACAATCAATTTCAGTAGGTTTTCTTAATTCATAAATATATTTTTCCATCAATTATAATCTTCCACATTAAAAACTATTATTTATCTTACCCCTATAATTATTAACATATGTTGGTTTATTCTATATTTTATTCAAATAAATTTTAAAACAATCATCAATGAGTTTATGAAATAACAACACATAAACGAGGAAATATTCTTGAATGAATTTAAAAAAAGTAATAAAGAAATATTATATATAATTACATTGCAAGGATCTCAATTATTATCCCCCATTAACCTGGTGTTGACTCTCCTTTCGTCACAGAATATAAAGATCGGAAAAGGAAATATCTGAGCTCAAAGTGATTCAACCTTTGAAGAAAATATTAAAAATCGACAAAGGCATGAACAAAGGATCAACAGCAACTGCACCGCGCAAGTTATATCTCTGTCGCACAAGTCCACTAGCGTGACGCCCTTGGTCGTGCAAGTGACTTGTGCGACTTATGTGATAACCGCCTGGTAACTGCCCGAGGTCTTCTCCTTCCTATAAATAGACCCTGTGGGCCCCCCATTCGAGAAGGATTTTTTTCCAGAAACTCGGATTGAAGCTCCCGACGCCCAAGTCTCTTCTCAAAGCTTCCGGAACACTTCTAAGGTAATTTCTTACCTAGAACGGAAGATATAAAGGGAGGGGGGATGGCCTAAGTGTTGAAACTCATCAACACTGGCACACCTGAATGGCCATCCCATAAGGGAACTGGTCACACTTGTGCGCTGCCTTATTCCTTCATTAGAACTTGCGCGTCCCTTTTCTGGGAGAACCTCAAGAGGATTCTAAAGGGTTTAATAAATAGTCACTCAAGTATTTTAATGCTGGTTGAAAATCGCCCAAGTACCCCACATGACGCGCATGTATACCTGCGCGACCAATACTTGCGTGCCCACACAAGACTTGCGCGCCTTTCAAGACTTGCACCCCCTACCTTTTTGGATGCCCATCTTGCCCATTTTACCCCTCTTAAGCCATTTCACCTTTCTTATTCATGATTCAGTCTTCAAGATACTCTTCAAAGCCATTTATGGCATGATTTCTTGATTTGAATTCCTTATCTGAAAGGAATTCGGTGGAATATCTATCAAAACCTAGTGATTTATACATCTTTATGTCACCAAAAATTGAGAGTTCATTCATTAAACCTCATCCTTTAAGATGAGAGAATCCTTAACCTGGGTCTCCTTTTCAGGAATAATCCCCAGTTATAAGTCCTTTAATCTGGGCATCCTTCTTAGGAGTAAGCCCAAAGTACTCTAATTTTGGGCATCCTTCTTAGGAGTAAGCCCCAATCTCAATTATGGGCATCCTTCTCAGGAGTAAGCCCCAAACCTTAATCCCTAACCTGGGTCTCCTTTTCAGGAATAAGACTCAGTCATAATCTTGGGCTTGCTTTTCAGGAGTAAGCCCCAGGTCCCCTAACCTGGGCCTCCTTTTCAGGAATAAATCCCAGTCATAATTATGGGCATCTTTCTCAAGAGTAAGCCCCAAACCTTAATCCCTAACCTGGGTCTCCTTTTCAGGAATAAGACTCATTCATAATCTTGGGCTTCCTTTTCAGAAGTAAGCCCCAAGTCCCTTAATTTCTCTTAACCAGTCCTAAATTACGTTTGATATGGGATTCCTCCTCAGGAGTAAAACCCAATTATCAATCCTCTCCTAATTTGGGTTTCCTTTTTAGGAATAAGTCCCAAGTTAGAGTAATCAAATCTCCATAAAGCACATATACCTTTACGGACCCTGTTCCTGGATTTTCTCCCTAAAATTAAATCCTAAAACTTCATCTATCTGTGTAGTCATACATACATAAGCCCCAAACAATTTCTTATGATTGCATCTTTCATGGCACAATTATATAATTTTTACCAATACCTCTTGTTTCTCACACCGAGCATGACTCACGTGAGCTTAGAGTGTAAAAGTAATTATGACATTCTTCTTTGAGCCATCAATCATAAACGTCATACTCCATTACTCGAACTACATGGGTTCTGATCCCTTTTCCAATACAAAGGATACGTAGGTAGCCCATTTATGGGTTCGATCCAAACTTTGAAATAATCCATGTCCTTCTGAATGACGATAAACTTCAAGTGCCTCACTGAGTGGCTTTAAAACCAGCCTGGTCATCATAATGACCAAGAGACTTTTATATAAATGTTTTGAAGGAACTATTGACCAAGAATCTCTAAATAGATACAGATGATTCTCTATTGATGAAGAACCTCGAATACATATAAAAGATTCTCTAAATTTCTTACATATTTAATCATTGATTGTTAAAACTAAAGGAAATCTCATTTTATACTTTCTAATGTAAAAAGGATTCATGAAAATAACTTAAATCTATAAAGAGAGTCCCGGAGTAGACAATAATTCCCCTCAAAAAAGGTGTGATGAGTCCGACCTCCCATCCTCTTGACCAATGCAAATTCCTAAGCCTCATCAGTCCACAAGCTAATGAGGGCCTACCTTTGGAAAGTAGGTCCAAATGGATGTGGAATCATTGGATGTTTCCGGTTCTACGAACGAACCCTCTAGAAACCGATCAGAACGTTTGAATCTCCCGTCCAGGAGGTCATCCCCGAATTCCGTGTGAAACCAAAAATGCTGAACCCGATGTGAATCCTTAACCATATTAAAGTGATGTTATTCTTATTTGTTAGGCCCCTTGGGCCAACAAAGCAATCATTGACATGTGCTCATCCAAAAGATGTAGTGGCCGGATTCATCTTGATTATGTCTGTTGTATGGAACAGGAACTCTTTTCTCAAGATCTTCTACAAAATGGCTTTCCTTAAATTCACCCCTATGAGTACTGATGCTCTGAACACCTCTACTATGAGGTCTAATGCTGTGAAAACCAGTGATGCTACTCCTGCTGGAATGTCATCCGCTCTGAGGATGACATCACCAACTCAGCATCTTCAACACTGGGTTTCTAATGCACTGGTTAAGGAGTACTGTCGTAACGGTACTATCCCAACTCTGGAGGCCACTCGTCAGGCCCTCCATGTTAACAATTCTACCTGGTCGTCCGGACAACGACGGCCAGCGATCAAGAAACAGGCGGTGCTGACTACCGTCTCCAACCGTTTCGGGTCGTTGTCCCTAGAACACAATTTCCATTCACTCCCTTACTCTGAGGAAGTGAATGAGCAGGTCCCTCAGGGCCTTAATTCAAAAAGACAGGAGTCCTTCCCGAGGGCTCCCATCAACAATCGCCGCCAGACTCGTGCTGTAGTGCGCCCTCAACATGATGAGGGTACCGACTCCACGCATTCAGCTCAGGTTCCTCGAACCCGAGCAGGCAAGATAAACCGCCAGAGACGGAATCTGGTTAACAATAGGTAGGTTATCATCCCTTCCATCTCCGGAGAAGCCCACCAACCTAACGTGGTGGTGAACAATGAGAAGGCACACACACCTTCCCATTTTAATTCCACTGTCCAGCAGACTCTTCTGGCAGCATCAAGCCAATCCCGCCAGGCAATTCCGGCGGAGTACTATAGGCAAGAACATGCACCTGCTTATACATCACCAGTTAGTCAGCAAGCTCATCTGACTATATATGATGGATCTCATCAATCGCGTTTGGAGAAGTGTAATAAGAAGGAACATACACCTGCTAATACTAATCAAGCCTACCAACAGTCTCTCTTGGTAGCGCACAGAGAAGTCAGTCAGAAAGCCCCGACAACAAACAGGAGGCAGACTCAACTCTCTGCCTCCACACTTGAGTACTGTCAGGATTCCCTAACAGGAAAAGGAGGACAGGAGCATGCACATACACCTACTCCAAGCCTGGAATGGACGTATATCCCCGTTCCAGCGGCTGAAGTCACCAAGCATATTTTGTCAATGGTGAAAGAGCAGAAGCAATTTCCTGCTCATATTCTGGATTCTTTCCAGGATATCATAACAGCTTCAGAATCATCTCAGGGACAGACACATAAATCTATCCCTAGCAGTGGAGTGACACATCAATGATTCACTCCGAAACAGACACACACATCTGTTCCAGTCCAAGAGGGTTATGGGGCATACTCCCCCATATCATACGGACAACCAAGTCAGGCACATACACCTGATTTGAGTAGAGATCGTCAGCCTAACCTGACCATCATTCCTGATCAGGCACATACACCTGCTCAGAGTTACCAGTTTTGTCAAGAAGTGGTTTCCAAAGCGAGTAAGAAGGCATCTAAGAAAAAGATCTGCCCAACACAGTTAGGAGATCAAAGGCCAATCTGCAACAAGGCCTTGCTCGATGCTGGAGTTCTTGAAGCCCTCAGACATTTATCTGTCTGAATTCAAGATTCTAATCCCTCAGTTCCCAATAACGGGAACATTAATTCTGAAGGTCTTCAACAGACACTTCTTCATGAAGGCTTGCTTCATGAAAATTTGGTCAATATTGAAGTTTCTTCTTCAGATGAGAGCCACAGGAACCCTCTGTGTGGTCAGAAGTCCAAGGAGCAAGAGATCTCATCTTTTGCTGTAACCCATTATGGTGGTCCACCCCATGATGATGAACTTCGCTGCGAAAGTCCTCTCCGCAGTAGTGATTCACATTGCCTGGAAAATACTCCAGTGGATAATTTAGTGCCGAGAAAGCCCTCTTATCTTGAGGCACTTGCAAATGAGAAACCAGTCATGTCTGATGCTTTATCACTAACAAGTGAAATACTTTCTCAATCAGAAGATAGCCCAGGGTGTAGGTCATTCTTCGAACCACCCCTAAGTCATGCATCTTCTAGTTTGATCAATGATATCTCTACCAATCTTGTTGAATCCGATGAAGCAACAAGTAAACACCAACTCTGGTCAAAACAGGTAGAAGAGTCATCATTTAATGACAAAGAGGAAATGCTGAACATGAGGAAAAAACTGGCAAAAGATGAGGTACCAATCATGTTTTGGCCTTTGGCTGACTCCCAGTACGACATTCCAAAGATGTTGACGGATGATGGAATACATGATATTCGTCTCAACATATGGAAAACTATTTGTCAATTGAATAAGAAGGTATTATCTTATGATGAATATGAAAATCATCTTAAGATAATAGAAGGGCTACAACGTCAGATTGATTTGGCATCTCTATCAGTCTCTCGGTATCTGAAGGCTGAAAAGCAACAGAGAACCCTTCAACGTTCATGCCTTGGCGCACTATGAAAATTGCTTCAGTTAATTGCCAATGCTCAATCTGATGTTCATATCAGAGGATGGGGTGTTCACGGAGTACTACATTTCACAGTGCTTTCCAGTCAGCAAAGCCCGCCGAAAATGGTCTCATGCAATGTTATTGCCCATGGCCAACCACAGTCAATGGGCTTTGTTCATAATCAAAGTCTTGCTCAAGAACAGGCTTCAACTAGTTCCTCTCAAAATCAAGCATATAAAGAACAAGTTGTTGAATTGATCCTACAACAAGCAGGCGATAATATTGCACAATCCTCTCGTATAGAGAAAACACGTCATCAAATGACAGAAGTTTTAGAAATCATCCAACGGTCTGTTGAACCAGGTGATAAAAGTGGATACAGGTTAATGCATCCAGCTAATTTCCGAACTAATATTCGCAAGATTAAGAGAGATTTTAAGAAGATCTCAGACATAGCATGTCAAGAGACACCCCAGCTTTTCATACTAGGGACTTCTCTAAATCAACCCTCAGAGTCAACAAATGGGATTCGAGGAGTTGAGCGGAAGCAGAAGGAACATCCCCAGTTCTCGAGACTGGGGACTCTTTCAAATCATCAATCCCCTCCTCAGAGAATGTCTGTCTTTTCTCGATTGAGGAAGAAGACACAAGAGGAACGAAGAGCCAAATTATCAAGAGATTCCCTCCAAGTTATATCTCGTCAAGAAGTTCCTAAAAGATTGAATCAACAAAAAGAAATGTCTTATCAAAGACATGAAAGAAGAGAATATCACAGAAATGTTGATAGAAGAGATGTGATGCATTATGCATCAATCAATGTCATCAATGTTGTTGTTGCTAATTCACCAGAGGAGTTTCACTCAGGGGACTCAGATGAAGAGCGTCCTGCTCAAGAAAATGTACGCACCGATACAAATGAAGAAGGTGTGCATACACGAAGTCAAAGGATTACTCAAAACCTAGGTAATCCACTTCCCTCTCTCCAAAAGGTATCCAACAAAGGGAAGGGAAAGAATCAGGTTACATATCCTTCCTCTGAAGAAGGTCAATCGCTCTCATTAGAGCAAAGGTTTGCACAACAGGAGGAAGAAATGAAATAATTAAGAAGGTTGAATGCAGAACTATTTCAGAGTAGTCTTCTTATTAAGAATGCTGAAGTCCAACAGCCGAAGGAATTTGTTGTAACTATTGAGATGGATCAGGAATATCCTCCTTTATCAGTACACCCTCAGAGGTCTAATCCTACGAGTCAAACACAACAACGGTTGGCAGCACTACCATCAGTTGCAGCACCAACCACCACGTCTGTCCAAGATCCATTCATTGCACCTACCCGAAACCAAGTTCAACATGATGTTTCTCAGAAGTTAATAACTACAACTGAGTCATTAACAGCTCGGTTAGAAACTACGGGTGCAAGTTCAACCTGAAAATAAAGTTTACCCTGAATGGGTAGATTCAATTTCTCCTCCATCCAGTTTTGGAAACCCTGTTTTCCCTACATTCAATGGATCAGGCGACCCTGAACAACATTTGACACATTACGTGTCTTGTTGTGATCCTATGATGGGAACTCCAGAGCAGCAAGAAGCAGTGAAACTCAGATGCTTCGTGCAAACCTTGCAAGGACCAACTTTTGTCTGGTATACAAGCTTTCAATCCCGGTCAATCATCGGATGGGGGGATCTTCGTCAAAAATTCCTTCTTCAGTTCAGCTCAACTTTTCCAAAAATGATAGTTTTCTATCTTACAAACTGCAAGCAAAGGGAGAATGAAAGAGTCTCTAATTTCATTTCTCGTTGGAAGGGATTAACATATTCCCTGAGTTTACCACTCCCTCAGGAGGAACTGTTGCCAATCTGTGTGGAAAATTTGTTTGACGAATTAGGTACGCCATTGATCCCTATGAAATACACAAGAGGGTTTCGAGACCTTACTTCAATCGTTCAACAGATTGAAGATTCCCTTATACAGGCTAAGGTTAAATCTCATGTAATTCCATCAGTTCCTGGAAGGAGAATGGGTAAAGCGGAAACTGCTATAGTTATGCTTAAACAAGCACTTGTACCTATTTCTACTTCAAAACCTTCATCTTCTCGAAGGGCTCCACCTCCTGAATGCCAACAACAAAGGCCGTTTCGTCCAAATGATCAAAGAGATCAACGACGAAAACAATTTGAAGATTTGAAGAATAAAACATACTCTTTCCGAAGTGAGCTAGTTCCTGGTTACTTCATTTCAGCTCTGGAAAATAATTTGGTTCAATTACCAGTTCCCAAGAGGACAAACAAGGAAGGAGATGAAGACCGTCCCAATTATTGTCCCTTTCATCAAATGTTGGGGCATCCCATCCAGAAGTGTTTTGTCTTTAAAGACCTCCTGCAAAATATGTTCGACTTGGGACAAGTCAAATTGAAGGGTTCTTCAGCTCATGTAGCATGTATTACCGCTACAAACCCAGAGGAAGGAGGCGATTGGTAGGAAGTCAAAAGCAAAAATGCGCAAAAATATGATGATTGGATGGTCAAAAAGACAATCAATCAGACCAATTCCATTTTGAGAACACAATTGAAGAAGCCAATTGTGTCTCCTACAAAAGCTGCAGTGAAGCCTCCATCAAAAGACAAATCCTCAAAAGGGCAGCGCAATTCAAAGAAGAAAGAGGAATCAGAAGAAGATGAGTATGTATCGAGGCCTAAGTTGTCTTTGACTCTGGCAGATTTCATGCCATCTACTTCAAAGCAACGGGCACCGCCCCACCAAACGGCACAGCCTAAATAGGCTAACCAGGCAGAGTCTTTATCAGATGAAGAGTTAATCTTTGGTTTTGTTAATATGATTCAATTAACAGATCCATATTCCATTCTTGATGAGCCTGAATTCCCTGTATCAAATAAGGGAATCTGAGGAAGTTCTAGAGGTTCAGGATACCGAGTAAGACATGGATCTTTCCGAAGCCACTACTCTAATTCTACCCCTGCTAGCACTATATATGCAGCAGAAACTCGTGGTAGAGCCCTTCAGCGAGCTCAAAAAGAACAAGCAAGTTCTTCTGCCAATGGCCAACTCAGTTTTGGCACAGTTATTATGGAAGATCAATTAAAGGTTCCATATTCTTTATCTCAACAAGTAAATGGATCTAATCAGTCTAATCTTCCAAAACCATGGATGTTGCCAACTTCAATACAAGATGCATTAGCTTCCAAAGCATCTGCTTCCAAGGTACCTGCTAAACCGCATATTCCTATTGGGAAACGCAGACCTCTAGATCAAAATTATGATATACTGAAACACTTGTCCCCTGTACCAGCCATGTTATCAATTTTGTATGCTTTGAATCTATCAAAAGATCTTCGGGAAGCACTCATCGAAGCTTTGTCAATTCCTCAGGAGTTTGAAGCTGAAATTTCTGCAGTTAAAGTCTATCACATAGAGAATAATCCTGCAGAATGCCATGCAGTGATATCTTTTACTGATAAAGATGAAGATGATGTTGTGCATGGGCACATAAAACCTTTGTACTCATCTGAAAAAATAATGGTGTAGATATTCGAAGAGCTTTCATTGACAATGGTTCAGGAGTCAACATCATGCTCATTCGTACACTTCGTCGATTGGGCCTCACGGAATCTGATTTATCTCCTTCTACCATGATGTTACAAGGATATGATAAAAATGAACAAGAACCACTGGGAGAAGTTACACTCAGAAATCAGTTTGGAGATCTTGTATCCAATTCGGATTTCATGATTGTTGATCAAGACTCAGCTTTCAATATCTTTCTTGGAAGACCATGGCTACATCAGCATGCAGCTATTCCTTCATCATACCATCAATGTCTCAAATACTGTTTCAATGGTCAAGTTGGAACATTGTGTAGTGATAAGGCCTCATTCAAGACATGTGAGTCTCAATACATTGAGGTGGAATTTTATCACATGAAGGGAAGAGAAAAATCTACAATGAAGGAAATTACCAAAGTTAATGCTCCATATGGTTTGGAGAAAATTACAATAAATCCATTTACACATGTGAGTACAGATTATGTGTTACCTATCAGTCAAATTGACAAAATAAGCCCAAATCAAAATACTCTTATGAAAATATCCATAATGTCAATTACTGCAATCGAGCCAGACAACATGGGAGAAATTGGTAACCTACCAAGCAGTGATGAAAGCATAAGTGGTCACGTTTTCATTTCATCTGCTGAAGTCCAACAAGTCTATACTTCTCTAATCAGGCCAGAAGAAGTTATAGCAACATCAGAGCTGAATAATGATGTCGATTCTCAATCCATCATCTCCCCTTTATTTCTCAAAGAAGACCCTTTATCATCAATAGGGTCGGAAATGGAAGCTTCTTCTTCAAAATGTGAAAATTTTAACATCTCTTATGATCATGAGAATTTTGTTTTGTAATCTACTTTTCAAGTAGAAAAGGAAGAAATAACACGTGATGAAGAGGAAGAGGAAGATCTTAGAGATGCTCCTCCAGCATTTGAAGAGGGTATCTCTACCACTGTGGATGAACTCAGAGAAGTAAATCTGGGTACAGAGAAAGATCCACGCCCCACTTTAATTAGTGCGGCCATGACCCTTGAAGAGAAAGAGATGTATATTTCTTTTCTAAAGCAAAATAAAGATATTTTTTCTTGTAATTATACAGAAATTCCTGGGCTTGATCCTGATGTTGCTACTCATCATTTGGGTTTACCAAAAGAACATAGAGGATTTAAGCAAGCCGCAAGAAGAACACACCCAACCTATGCTTCCAAAATTGAAGCTAAAGTGGATAAGCTGATCAAAGCCAACTTCGTCAGAGAAGTTCAATATCCTAAGTGTTTGGCTAATATTTTCCCTGTAAAGAAGAATAATGAAAAAGATAGGGTTTGCATCGATTTCAGAGATCTTAATCGGTATTGTCCTAAAGATGATTTCCCAGTTCCGATTATAGAACTCTTAATTGATGCGACGACTGGCTATGAAGTACTTTCCTTCATGGATGGATATTCCGGATATAATCATATCTGAATGGCCCCAGAAGATGAGGAATTTATAGCCTTCAGAGCCCCTCAAGGTGTGTTTTGTTACCGGGTGATCCCTTTGGTTTAAAGAATGCAGGTGAAACATATCAACATGCCATGCATCATATCTTCAAACCTCTTTTAGGGAAGTTTGTTGAATGCTATGTAGATGATTTGGTGGTTAAATCCAAACAACGTTCTAATCACTTGGCTGATTTGGAAGTCATATTCCACAAGCTTCGACAACATAATTTGAATATGTAGCCCTTAAAATGTGCTTTTGGGGTAACCTCAGGAAAATTCCTCGGTTTTGTTGTACGCCATCGTGGTATTGAAGTCAATCCTGAGAAGACCAAATAAATCCTTGGTATATCACCTCCTCATAATTTTAATGAATTAATAGGACTTCAAGGACACTTAGCCTATATTCGGCGTTTCATCGCTAATTTGGCAGGAAAAAGTTTACCCTTTTCCAAATTATTGAAGAAAGGAGTCACTTACTAGTGGACTGAAGAATGTCAAGAAGCATTTGATGTTCTCAAGAAATACCTCTTGAGTCCACCAGTACTCATGCAACATGTTGAGGGTAGAACGCTTATCCTCTATGTGGCAGCTCTAGAGCGATCATTGGGTGCCTTTCTCGCTCAAAAGAATGATGCTGGGAATGAAAATAGTCTCTACTATCTCAGTAGAAATATGCTTGAAGCAGAAACCCGGTATTCAAGTATTGAGAATTGCTGTTTGGCATTAATCTTTTCAGTTCAGAAACTGAGACACTACTTGCAACATCACGAGGTCCAATTGGTATCTCATAATAATCCGCTCAAATTCATCCTTAGTCGTCCAATGCTTACAGGACGTCTAGCAAGGTGGGCAGTTATTTTGGAGCAATTCGACATTCAGTATGTGTCTCAAAAGGCAATTAAGGGCCAAGATCTGGCTGATTTCCTGGCTGAACATCCTTCAGTGGAAGACATGTCTTCAGATATTGAACTACTTGATGTGGAAGTTTTCTCTATTCAAGAGAGTTCTCAAACATGGGAAATGTATTTTGATGGTGCTTCCAGACGTCCAACAGGGAAGAAAATGGAAAATCCTAAATTCAACAAAGTTGGTTTAGGAATTGTGCTCATTTCTCCAGATAAGGCAGTGTTACCTTATTCCTTTTTATTGTGGGAAGGTGGTACCAATAATGAAGCTGAATACCAAGCTCTCATTACAGGCTTGGAGTTAGTGCTTCAAGCACAAGTGAATCACTTAAAGGTGAAGGGTGATTCAGAACTTGTAATCAAACAAGTCAATGGGGATTATGCCATCAGAAAAGAAGAATTAATCCCTTTGTATGATTACATCATAGAGTTAATGTCAGAATTCCTTTCAGAACCGACATTTTCTTATGTCCCAAGATCACAAAATGCTCAAGCTGATGCACTGGTTAATATAGCCACAGCTTTAGCAGATCTAAATCGGGACGAGACAACCATCAGTTTTACCCACCGTCGTGCAATTTCACCTTATGTTCAAGCCAGAACAGAGTAAATTAATGAAATTAGTCCCATTCATGAACTGTATGGTCATACTACAAGAATGATGTCACCTATCAGGGAATACCTTCACAATGGAACACTTCCACCTAATAGAGCCGAGAAAGAACAAATCCGGTGACGTGTGGTCAATTTTACTCTTTATGATAGTCGAAACCACCTAGAGAAAATTCTCTACAAACGTGGTTTTTATGGTGTTCTCTTCAGATGTATTGATGGTGAAGAGACAATGGCTGTCATAAAAGAAGCGCATGCAGGAGTCTGTGGTGCCCACCAGTCTGGACATAGACTGTCTGATCAAATTCGAAGGCTTGGATACTTTTGGCCTTCAATGATACAAGATTGTGTTAATTTCACAAAGAATTGTCATTCATGCCAAGTATATGCCAACTTCATTCATCAACCTCCAGAGTTTCTTCATACAGCTAAATACTCGTGGCCATTTTCCACGTGGGGAATGGATGTGGTGGGACCTTACCCTTCAGCTACGGCTAGGCAGTTTAAGTACATTCTTACTGCTACTGATTTCTTTTCCAAATGGGAAGAGGCAGTACATCTCAAAGAAGTCAGTTCTAAATGCATTTTTAGCTTCATCGAGTCTAACATCATTACTAGATTTGGTGTCCCTCATACCATATTGACAGATAACGGCACCAACTTCTGTTCATCTGAGGTGAGGAAATTGTATCAAGAATACAACATTAAATCCAACCATTCATCTCGGTGTCATGCGGCGTCCAATGGCCAAATAGAAGCCTTTAACAAGACTCTTTAAAATATACTACAAAAGATGGTGGATAAAGATAAGAGTTCATGGCCTGATAAACTCTTTCATGCTTTATGGGCTTATCGAACTACCACTCGCAATGCAACGCGGTCAACTCCATATTCGTTGGTATATGGAACAGAAGCAGTCTTGCCAATTGAAGTTCAATTTCCCTCACTCAGAATAGCCATTTGTGATCAGTTATCTACAGATGAGCAATCCCAAAAGTGATTGAATGAATTGGAACAATTAGATGAGAAACGATTGAGCACTTTTCACCACTTGGAAATCTATCAGAATCAAATAGCACGAGATTTTAACAAAAAAGTTCGTCTTCGTTCATTCGTTCAGGGAGAATTGGTATTGGTTCTCAGAACACCAATGATATCAGGAAAGAAGCCTCCCAAGCTTGAACAAAAATGGGAAGGACCTTATTCAATAAATAAGGTCTAATCCAATGGATCTTATTCATTAATCTCAATGGATGGAGAACTCATCACGACTCCAACCAATGCCAGATTTCTGAAGAAATATTTTCTATAAACACAAAATATTTTTCCAGGAACCAAGATTCTTACAAGTGCTTCATACAACAATAGTCCAGTATGACTTTAAACTACATCATCATCCACGGTCTATGAATATGACCTTAAACTATTTGCACTTTCGTCCAACATGACATTAAACTGTAGAAAAGAACTTGTCCCCGCAACATGACATTAAATTGTGCAGCTCCAGTTCGTCCTTTCTATATGACATTAAACTATACAGCAATGGTCCAGTATGACCTTAAACTGCAACTTCGTCCCACATGACATTAAACTGTGAAAAAGTTCCCTAAACCGTCCAGCATGACCTTAAACTGCATCATCCCTGGTCCATGTATATGACCATAAACTATTTGCAAATCCCTTACGTCCAGCAAGACGTTAAACTGTGATGTCCTAACTACATGATGCTAAACTATATAAAAATCTCTTACGTCCGGAAAGACGCTAAACTATATAATCATCAAAGTTCCAACATGACATTAAACTGCACCATCCACGGTCCATGCATATGACCTAAAACTATTCGCACTTTCCTCCAACATGACATAAAACTGTGAAAAAATTCCCCAATGCGTCCAACATGACGTTAAAATGATGCACTCTTCTGTCCTCACTGCATGACATTAAAACTGCACAGTCCCCCTTTCGTCCAATACGACATTAAACTCTATTATTCCCATCGTACTAACTACATGACGCTAAACTGTACAGAAAATTCATAATATGTCATATATGACATTAAACTATATTTTGTCCCTACAACATGACACTAAACTGTGCAGCACCAATAGTCCTAACTGCAAGACTTTAAACTGCATAGTCCCTTGATATGTCCTACATGACATTAAACTGTGCATCGTTAAGGTTGTTGTTACCTCTTGTTTCTCACACCGAGTATGACTTACGTGATCTTAGAGAAAACCTCAACCATAACACTCTCTTTGGGAAGCTAACCATGTGTAGGTCCCAACATCATTTTTTATTAGATCGTTGTCCCCAAGAACAACTTGATCATTAATTCATTCTTTAATTGAACTACACGGACTTTGATCCTTGCCCTCCAGGCTGGGTATGTAGTCAACCTCCCAGGGTTCAAGCCCAAAAACAATCTCTTCACATCGGTTCACAACCATCTCATATGATGTTGATTTGTGAAACCGCCCCTAGAATCAATATTTTTTCATTGATTCACTTTCGTCCTTGTTATACGACGTTAAACTATACAACACTTTTGTCCAGTACAACAATAAACTACAATATTCTTTGATCTCCTCACTTGAGAGAGAAATATTATTGACATTGATTTTTCAATCAAGTTTCATTTCAAAAAGACTACGTGCATACATGGTAATGCCTAAATTTTTTATCTCAGGTTAAACCATCATTTCACTAAATTCCCCTTTCACCCTTCACATGTACGAACCAAATTTGTACAAATGGTAGTTCTAGAACTACGTGGGCTTGATTCCCATCCTTATGGGATACGTAGGAACGTTCGAGTATCCCTCGAATCCTGCCCCAAGTCTTTTGGGCCTAACCGCAAATTTCACTTTCAGTCCCTTGGCTGAAAAATCCTCATGAAAACACACACTGTGTATTCATTATTATGGTCCGAACTCTATGACCCTAAACTAAGATTTCTCATACTTTCGTCCTTCACAACGTTAAACTGCATTTCAAGAACAATGTATGGCTTGATTCTCATTCTTATGAGATACGTAGTGAAGTCTATGTTTTAATTTAGGACCCAGCCACAACATTATTATGGTTATCATTGACCTATATATCTCTATATACATTAGAAAATACCCATCTTTATGTGTTATAATCCTAACCTTAAATATTTTCAGATCTTCATAACCCTTTTCATGACTTCTAGTCACAAAAATGTCAAACTTCTGAGAATTCTTTTGCCTGACTATGCAGCACGCGCCCATAGGTGGCCTTGCATAAACAGTCCACATAACAGACTTGTCAGCTGAAAGATACTATTTTATTTAACTACACAGCCAATTCCCTTAGGTGGCCCTGCATAATTCAACCCCCTAACGGGTTTGTTAAATGATGGTAACTTCATTCGTGGGAAGAATTCCTCTTTTGTCCTTATTTGTCTTAAACGACAGTATGTATGGATCCGCAAAAAATAGCCATCCTTAACATATTTTTCCCATATCCTTTTTCATGATCTGAAAGTATTCAAGTCTATGGTTTATTCTTCTTCCTTACATTTAGGTCAGACCTTCGTAGGAGTGATATTCATCCAGTTCTTCGATAATCTTGTCTGGAAATATCTTCTCCATATTCAAGTACGTCTTTCCATTCAACAAACTCTATACTTTAGAAAATTTGAATCTCCATAAACTTTCACTGGATTTTAGCACTAGGAATGTAAATTTCTGGGAGTTCGTTTGCCTGACTATGCAGCACGTGCCCATAAGTGGCCTTGCATAAACAGTCCACATAACAGACTTGTCAACCGAAAGATGCTATTTATTTAACCATGCAGCCAATGCCCTTAGGTGGCCCTGCATATTTCAAACCCCTAACGGGTTTTGTTAAAAAAAACAGTAACTTCATTCATGGAAACTACTTCTTCTAATGCCTTTTAGCTCTTTTTCATATCATTCCTCAGATTCAAATATTCATAAGCCATAGTTTACATATTTTCCCTCATACTTGAGTATGGTAGTATGTTTTCAGATGAACTTTCAAGGAATTGTGTCAATTCTAATCCATTTCGGTCAAAGCTATTTCGACCTTAAACATTAGCCCCTTTATGTCCGGCATGAATGACTTTAAACTTCCCACAAAAGACAAAATAACACTGAATAAAAGTCAAGTTCTAGCTCACTAAACATACATTTTTGAATGATTTATGTAATATTGAGCAATTAAGAGATTCAAAGTTTGTAGGGTTATTTGTAATAATCCTAGTAAAAATCAAACTATGCTTACTAATCCCATTGGATTAAGTAAATTTGAAGTAGGTAGTGATAGAATGCAGGTACAAATGATTGAAGTGAAGGTATTTTTCATTGATACACAAGAGTTAGAAGGACATCCACAGACTAGAGTCTCTTCTCTTTTTCAAGAATTACAAGAGGCTTTCAACATAACACTTCATTTGATTTACGGCATCCCGAGCTTCATCAGCAACCACCTAGAATTCATTCATTCAATTGGATACAATAAGAGATATAGTGATACTAGCTCTTCATGGAACAATTGTAAAAGGATGTTCTTGAGTGCGGTTTGAGAAAATTTTCTGCTGATCAAATAGTTACTCTGTTTCTGTCCAAGAGACTTGGAAGATGGATACATGGATTTGAGAATGGAGCATTGGAAGTAAAGATCCATTGATAGAGAGTACACTTTTCAGATATTTCTCTAATGCCATGTTTGTCTTCTCTCCACCAACTGGCAGTGGAAAACATTTCAGCCCATGGGTTTTCCTTTTTCATATCTGCAAGGAAATGGCATAGAGGAAGAACTTGATAGTTCACACCATTGTTGTTGCTCTTAATGCACAGCATAACCAAAATAGAGGAGTAGCAGTGCAACTGCATCTCAGGTGTATAATTGTTTTCATTTGGAACATTGACTCCTTGCAGATGACCATGACCACAAAGAGGCAGATGGATGCTCTGTGGAAAATTAGGATGATATTTCTTCAAGTACTTAGCCAAATATAGGAGAGTGTTGTTGCAGATATCATAGTAATCATGGCCAATGATGTTCAGCATGTCATCAATCCTCTTGCTAGCCAGTTCATCAGCTGTTCCAATTCCCTTAGGAACCACTGAATCTTCACAAAAGATGAATAAACTAACTCTTAAATGGGTTTATTTTTCATAAAATTTGTGAAGAAATTTGGAAAAATGGCTAATTCATTTATGTCGTGCAAGACAAAACATGGCGCACAAGTATTCGTGTGCCGCGCTAGTTTATGACGCACAAGTATAAACTATGCAAGTACAAATACCTTTACAGTAGCGCGACATCAAGGAAAACACTAGAAAACAGAGCAACCTGTGCAGTTAAGGTGACCTGTGTGGCGAGATCTCGAAGTTATGAAGTCTGGAAATCCAGATGCTTGTACGGAGGTGAGACCATGTATTTATAGGCCAGGAAGCCTATCTGCGCGCCATACCCAGTGCGCTCCAAGGCCTGTGCGGAGAGAACTTTTGCGCCGTCCTCTGTGCCCTGAGACTTGCGCACCCCATTTTCCATTGGATGGATTCGATTTCATCAGAGTCAAATCCTCATTTCTCTCTGGATCCAACTCTGAGGGGGGACTTTTGTTGACGCTCCTTTAGTCACAGAATCTAAATATCGGAAAAGGGAATATCTGAGCTCAAAGTGATTCAACCTTTGATGAAAATATCAAAAATCGACAAAGGCATGAACAAAGGATCAACAGCAACTGCACCGCGCAAGTTATATCACTGTCGCGCAAGTGACTTCCACGACCTATGTTATAACCGCCTGGTAACCGCCCGAGGACTTCTCCTGCCTATAAATAGACCCTTTGGGCCCCCCATTCGAGAAGGATTTTTTTTCCAGAAACTCGGATTGAAGCTCCTGATGCCCATGTCTCTTCTCAAAGCTTCCGGAACACTTCTAAGGTAATTTCTTACCTAGAACGGAATATCTAAAGGGAGGGACGAAGGCCTAAGTGTTGAAACTCATCAACACTTGTGCGCCTGAATGGCTAGCCCTTAAGGGAACTGGTCACACTTGCGCGCTGCCTTATTCCTTCAATAGAACTTGCGCGTCCCTTTTCTGGGAGAACCTCAAGAGGATTCTAAAGGGTTTAATAAACAGTTGCTCAAGTATTTTAATGCTGGTTGAAAATCGCGCAAGTACCCCACATGACGCGCAGGTATACCTGCGCGACCAATACTTGCGCGCCCATGCATGACTTGCGCGCCTTTCAATACTTGTGCGCCCCTACCTTTTTGGATGCCCATATTTCCCATTTTACCCCTCTTAACCCATTTCACCTTTCCTATTCAAGATTCAGTCTTCATGATACTCTTCAAAGCCATTTATGGCATGATTTCTTGATTTGACTTCCTTATCTGAAAAGAATTCGGTGGAATATCTCTCAAAACCTAGTGATTTATACATCTTTATGTCACAAAAAATTGAGAGTTCATTCATTAAACCTCATCCTTTAAGATGAGAGAATCCTTAACCTGGGTCTCCTTTTCAGGAATACTCCCCAGTTATAAGTCCTTTAATCTGAGCATCCTTCTTAGGAGTAATCCCCAAGTCCTCTAATTTTGGGCATCCTTCTTAGGAGTAAGCCCCAATCTCAATGATGGGCATCCTTCTCAGGAGTAAGGCCCAAACCATAATCCCTAACCTGGGTCTCCTTTTCAGGAATAAAACCCCGTCATAATCTTGGGATTCCTTTTCAAGAGTAAGCCCCAAGTCCCCTAACCTGGGCCTCCTTTTCAGGAATAAATCCCAGTCATAATTATGGGCATCCTTCTCAGGAGTAAGCCCCAAACCATAATCCCTAACCTGGGTCTCCTTTTCAGGAATAATACTCAGTCATAATATTGGGCTTCCTTTTTAGGAGTAAGCCCAAGTCCCTTAATTTATCTTAACCAGTCCTAAATTCCGTTTGATATGGGATTCCTCCTCAGGAGTAAAACCCAATTATCAATCCTCTCCAAATTTGGGTTTCCTTTTCAGGAATAAGTCCGAAGTTAGAGTATTCAAATCTCCATAAAGCAAATATACCTTTATGGACCATGTTCCTGGATTTTCTCCCTAAATGTAAATCCTAAACCTTCATCTATCTGGGCAGTCATACATACATAAGCCCCAAACAATTTCTTATGATTGCATCTTTCATGGCACAATTGTCTAATTTTTACCAATACCTCTTGTTGCTCACACCGAGCATGACTCACGTGAGCTTAGAGTGTAAAAGTAATTATGACATTCTTCTTTGAGCCATCAATCATAAACGTCATACTCCATTACTCGAACTACGTGGTTTCTGATTCCTTTTCCAAAACAAATGATACGTAGGTAGCCCATTTATGGGTTCGATCCCAACTTTGAAATAATCCATGTCCTTCTGAATGACGATAAACTTCAAGTTCCCCACTGAGTGGCTTTAAATCCATCCTGGTCATCATAATGACCAAGAGACTTTTATATAAATGTTTTGAAGGAACCATTGACCAAGAATCTCTAAATAGATACAGATGATTCTCTATTGATGAAGAACCTCGAATACATATAAAAGATTCTCTAAATTTCTTACATATTTAATAATTGATTGTTAAAACTAAAGGAAAGCTCATTTTATACTTGGTAATGTAATAAGGATTCATGAACATAACTTAAATCTATAAAGAGAGTCCCAGAGTAGACAATAATTCCCCTCAAAAAAGGTGTGATGAGTCCGACCTCCCATCCTCTTGACCAATGCAAATTCCTAAGACTCATCATTCCACAAGCTAATGAGCGCCTACCTTTGGAAAGTAGGTCCAAACGGATGTGGAATCATTGGATGATTCCGGTTCTATGAACGAACCCGCTAGAAACCGATCGGAACGTTTGAATCTCCCGTCTAGGAGGTCATCCCCGAATTCTATGCGAAACACCTGGTTTTTTTTTATTATTGTATAAAATAATATACAAGATAAAATTTAAATTTATTAGACTTAAATTATATTCTCCATACACAAATATCATGGTAATATATCACATTAACAAAGATTATAAGTTAAAATATCTCGAAAAAGTCTCAAATTTGTCATCAATATCGACATTAAAAAAATCAAAAAAATAATCATTATCATCCTTTAATAATTGGTGATCCCCATCAAAATATATTAAGCAAATATTTTTAATTTTCAATGGTTATTTTGAAAAAAAAATATTATATGATATGTTTCCAAATTTTGAATCCTTATGATATTTAACGTCGAAAGTATTTTATTTATTTTTGAGAACATATTAAAATCATGCCTACTTAATTAATCAAAGAATATAATGATTTAGGGAAACCGTGTTAGAATTTTTTGTAATAAAATTTTAAAATAACTAATATTTGGAGTATATATTAATATAAAAGATTATTCACTTGAATTAACATAATCATTGCTCTAAAAATACATCAACAAGAAAATCTATATTTTACAAAATTTATACACATCATAGAAAGGATATCTATTAATGTATAACTTATATCAAATACATAATATAATCTATTAACAATTTTTTTTATTTCTCATTAAAAAACTATATTTGGAGGTATCTCATTGGAAATTACAATATATTTAGCAAAATTATAAATATGTAAAAAATTTATTATAAATATATAATATAATTCATACTTTTCACATGTTAATAATTATATCTCTTATTAATTACATTCTATAAAAAATAATAATTATAAATATATTAGTTTATGTTTTGCTAAAAAGTCAATAACTGACGTCCCTTCGAACAAATAATATTAATAAAATGTTTTATGATATAAGGGAAGTATTTTTAATTATTTTCATGGCTTTATACATGTATCATGTCATTTGATTTTATAATAATAAATTATTATTATTATTCCGAATTATACTCCATAACCATCCAATTACACACATATATTCATTATATGATTGAATCATATCATATATCATCTATAAATCATTTTTCAATTAATAATTCACCTATAAACAGATAATATATAAAATTTTCTCTAATTATTTTGGAAACTATTTTGTGTCTTCATTAATATCATTTATGTAATTATTTAAAAAAATTATTTATTAATATCTTTATAAACATTCATTCCATATATTCATTATAAGGAAAAAATAAACTTATTACTATTTATATAACTACATTTTCACATATGAACATTATGTTACACTGCAATTAAATATTATAGTTTTATTTCCAACTATGATTAAGATTAACTATTTTATGATTATTAATTTATGAATTTAAAACAATTATAATGCAATACACCTCAATATATCTTAAATTAATTTTAAAATCATGATATATTCATTTCATATTCTGTTACAATACCTTTAATGATGCATTCCAATAAATTTACTTTGATTATGTAATATTTTCTTTTCAATAAATGTTTAATGTAGTCGCGATTTTTATTTATATGGGTGAATGATATCTTATTTCTTTATGTAAGAAAATCATAGTCAACCTTATTAGATGATAAAACATTTTTATATTTTATTTTGTATAGATTTAATTCATGAATATCAATCAATCAATTAAATACACCTATTTTATATATTTTCCATGAATTGAAAGAATTTGACTCTAATATCTAGAAACTAACATAATACATCAATAGAAATTGTTCCTTTAATTACCACTCAATAATTTACCTCATGTCCAATAGCTAAAAAAGGAATAATTAATTATTGTAACTGTAAAACACACATAAAAACATTCATTACATAATCATCGATGATGAAAACTAATAAATCATTTCTATGGGAATTATTTTTTCAAATGATAACAATTTTGCTGACCCTTTTATTTCCTATATAAAAAATTTATCTAAAATCAATAAATTTATCCCATATATGACCCATAAACATTTCCAGTATTTAATATATATGAAAAATTATTAGTCATATAATAACTAGATCTATTTTAATTTACTAAATTTGTATATCTTAGGTATGGAAAAGGGAATATATCCTAGAAATCCTTTAATTATATTCCAACATTACCTTTTTCAAATCAATTTAAAATCATAAGAACTATTGAATTATTGATTTCTATAAATACAAAAAAATATAGGAATGAGATATATTAATTATTATATAATCGATCTTTACTAAAAAAATAAAAATCATATATTGATTATTACTTCCTGTTTTGAATAAATATCTATAAGAATCATTTAAAAATTATAAGGATTTGTTTTTTGGGGATATTTTAGTTCATAAATATGTCTTACATGGAAACAAAATATTTTATTTTAAAATTCACAACAATCTTATAAATCAACCCATACTCTTATCACTACATTAGATAACATGGGGATGCACATAGAATATGTTGGGACCTATAAAGCCTATTTTGGGTGTAAAACTGATATACATGGGTTGAGATATCATGAAATTATATAGTCATAACATGAAAATTATAATTGAAGGGCCATAATGAAAGTCATAGAAACTAGTCTTAATATCCAACATAACATAATAACATAGAAAACATGAGAGTCATAAAAGATATAATAATAATAATAAGTAATGTAATTATAAACACAATTCAATGATCCATGGTAAATAAATATAACGTCGTAGATGAATATGAATCCATCGGGTCCATGTATAACATTTTGGATATAGATAATTTTATTACGAACATTCATAACAATTTGCAAAAATAAATTTGTTTCATTCCAATGAATATGGATTGATAAAATACGATTCATAACGTAATAAATGGGGGTATAAATATTTTAATATCACTCATCCTATTGTAATGTTTCATGAAATAGATATACACAAAGAATATATATAAACAAAATGGAAAATAATTAATTAATACCATGATAAATAAATATATAACAAAATATTTTTAGAAAATATTATCCATAAATAAATATCATGGTATCCAAAAAAAATTGATGGATTTAAGCATATTTTATAATTTTCAACAATGAAGGGATCATTTTAAAAAAATGAATCCCAATGTGAATGAAAAATAATTTAATAAATGAAGAATAACGCATGATATGAAATTATTTTTTTTGAACTTTTGTGGTCATAATACCCACGAATCTAGATCCGGTAGAAATATTGATATAATTTTTTAAAAAAATTAATAGAAAATTATTCATTCATTTAGATATCTGATATTTTCATGTCAAGTATTTGTGGGAAATAAAAAATATTACAAATTATCAAAGATAAAACCATAAGTAGAAATTTAGTTATAGAACATTGGTTTTTCTTGATTCTTCTTGTAGAAAAACACCATGAAACATATTAATGACCATGAAAACATTTTATAAAATGCACATTGAGAAAATTTGCACAATAAGGGGTTTCAAAAAAAACAGTGAAACCCCTACATGAAAATTCCATTGAAAACAAATTTATATCAAAATAGATATTTGATATATATATATATATATTACTTACAAAAAATAAATATCTTTGTAAAAAAAATTATATGTCTAATGAAAATATATATAATTTGGAAGCATCATTTTCTAGATATAATTTAGAAGAAATCATTTGAAAACACAATTTTGTAACATTCCATTTGAAAAACTTTCACCATGGAAATATTATAATTCCATTAAAAATATTTATAGTTTTGAATCTATTTCAATACCTTTGGAAATACATACAATTTTTATAACATATTAACACATTTGAAAATACATACACAATGGAATATATTATAATAAATATTGAAAATACATACTATTTTCAGAATTATTTATAATCATCCATGCAATTGGTACAAAATATTATGCATTATTTTGAAAAAAACCATGGGTCCACATGAAACACTAAAGGTTATCTAAGCCTAAAAAATTTCCTTAGGGATGGGTTCACTCGCCACTTCACAATCAGGTATATAATGAGCAATTGAATTTTTTTTATAAAAACATTTTGAGCATACTTTTATTTATATATATACTAGAGATTTCCATTTAAAAAAACAATTCATCATTACATTTTCACAATTATATTTATTTAAACATATATTTAAATATTGACATCAATATGATATCACTTGTTAATTTTGGAATAAAAAAATATCATGAAATTTATACCCCAAATAGATTCATGTAATGCTAATAAATAACCTTATATTTATAATTTCTTTAATAAAAACTTAAAATACGTTTTATTTGAAAAGGGGATAAAATTTTAAAATTTATCTTTTAAAACTCATCATAGAATAAAAAAATTAGATACACATTTACTTATTCCATAAAATATTTCTTTCTTACTTAAAATAATGGACTAAATTTATGAACCCTTCACATGAAATAATATAAATGTTAAATTATTATTCACATATAAAATTGACATATATTTTTTATTTCTAAAAAATATTTAAAAAAATGTATATAAAACACATAAAATAATAAAAGTTATGATTTTTAAATAAAAAAATTTAACTTTTCATAATTTGAGAAATATCAACATGAGTAAGAGAACATGATACAAATTTTTGTACACAAAATTATATCATGATATAATATTTAAATGATTCAATATATGTATATTTATACACATATGTCCTAATTATAAAAAGCTATATAAAATAAGAATAACATTTGTATTTAAATTAATATAATGGTGTTTAAATTATATGCATCATGTTCTATAATTTATTATTTTGGAATTATATCTGCACATAATAAAAGTAATTTTCTTACATGGATAAAAATAACAAATAATAGGTTAACTAAATAAATTTTAAAGTTATATATATATATACTTCTTTACATAATAATAAATGTGATATTAGAATAATTCTATATAAATTCCACTAAAAATTTAATAAAACACAAACACACACAAACCCACAGATATATATATATATATATATGATTGTGTGTGTGTTTGTTTTAATAATATAACAAAAAACACTAATAATAATATATAAAATTCCCATAGAATTGTGGTTTTGAAATAAAACATAGAATATATATTTATTAAAAATAAATAAAATTGAATCCTCTTACATACTGGACATGGATTCCAAAAATTGGGAAGCTCCTTCTTCCAACTGATGTTTAACCCAGATGAAGGAACATAATGTGGGAATAGAGGATGTTCAACTTGTATTCTTTTAATGAGGTAGAGAGGGGTGCTTTTCGGTGAAATGAAGATTATATATATATATATGTATGTTTAGATTGGAAGGTATAATGAAACACAATTGTTCAAAAACAATTCATCAATGCGCAGGTGCCTACCATGTGGATTTAAACCAATTGGTGATTTTATTTTTTGATTGTAGGGAATGTTGAAGAAATTTATTTTTTGAAATATTTTTAAATATATATATCCTTTGTCTAAAATCTATTATTTATCTTTTTTCATTGGGAAAAATCAATAGTTAATAGAGTTGCACGTTGTATGTAGGTCTTGGTGATATTGATTTTCTGAATTGGAAGGAAATTTGATTGGATGACAGGGGTGGTGATGTTGGTGTTAGTGTGTCTTTTGATAGACTCTGATGATCAATAGAGGTATTTATTTTGGGGAAGAATATGAACCAAAGGAGGTGATTAGATGGCGGAAATAATACAAACCAATTGTTATGATATTAATGTGGTGTTAAATGGCTAACAATAATTGGTTTTTTATAACCTATCAAAAAAAAATTAATCTTGTCCCTCAAATATAACCAATGACATTACATTTCCAAAGAAAATTAAACACCATTGATTATATAAATTTCTTGGTAGGAGACATTACATATCCCACACGTGCTTGTTGCGGCCTACCTAATCCATTCTTCTTCTAAGTGTGGCATCCTAGCTAGGTGTCTACCTCCAAGAATTGTGTCTGATAATTTTACCCTTATGTGGTTGAGTCATGCTACTCGTGCTCCCATTGTGAGGTCTAGGTAACAATTCACTTATCCTTGGATGGCCTTTCTGTATTTAAACAAAATTTAAATCATCCCCTCTTTAAAAAATAAATTTCCATAAAATTTAAATTATCAATTTTAAAATATTATGTTATTAAATTTTATATATTAATTATAAAATTTAATACTATTAAATTATTAAAAAGAAATTTTATCAGTGAGATTAATTTTACTAATAATGATGTATTATTATTATAATTTTCCGATAACATGAATTTTAAGTAGATCGCTATTTATAGAATTATTACATTCAAAAACTATAAAATAAATTTTATTGAAAAAATGTTTAATATAAAGTTATAAATAATTATTAGTAGATATTTTTAGTCAATAAAATAAATTTTTTCTATTTTATAAATAATTTAACACTTCATTAATGATAAATGTTATTTTGGGATTAAATCATTTCTTCAATAATAAATATATATATATTAATACCTTAAAAAAATATAAAACTATAAAAATTGATTTATAATCATAAAAAATATTATTAAAAAGATTTATTATCGAAAGAAATATAATAATAATTTTATTTTTATATCAATATAAATCATTGGATTTATTTTTTTAATATTAACACATTAACTGATATTTTTTAAATGAAATATATTTTTTTGGTTGATTTATGAAACTTTAAATATATTAATAGGACTAATAATTCAATAATAAAATAATGGTATATTTTTAGCATAACTTATAAAGAATAGAATTTAATTATGTAAAAAAATTATCTATATGTTAAATTATAATTTGGTTTTTTATTTATAAGAAAAATCATTTAATAAGAATTTATTAAAATGAAAACTATGATTAAAAATTAATGGGAATTATAGTCTAGTCCACTTAAATGAATTTTTCCCTCAAAATTCACTTTTTTGTACATAAGTAAAATTATTAAGCTCTTTTTCCAAAATTTGGAATTCTAGATTCCCTGAAATTATATATTCATAATTGTTACAAAATTACCAAGGAATTCTAAAATAGATTTCCATATAACAGATTATTCATAAATACTACATGTTTTAAAAACATGGGCTTTACTAAAAGAATATACATAGGAAATTAACATATTTTTTAATCATACGCCGTAATCTCAATTGTTTTCTGAATCATTCATTTGATGCCAACTATGATGTCCTAAGACCCTCCCTTCCAGATCTAATAGGAAAATTGTTTTTATGATTTTTATAAAAAGTAATATAAAAATATATAGTCATTTACATTTGTGGATCTCTTCTAACCTAGAATTTCGTATAAAAGGACATCTATTACAAATTATCAGTGGTAAAATAATAAATGAAATGGTTTTGATAGAACATTTCTCATCATATGTATTTATTGAAACTAAACTCAATTAAACATATTAATGATCCATATTTTTTTTAAAAAATAAGCAGGGATAAAAGGCCTAGTATATTTTTTTAATAATCCAATGATAACCTTTTTGAAAAAAACTTTTTAAAAAATATTTTGATAATGCCCTTTAGAACTCATTTATATCAAAACAGAGATTATATAGATATATATGTATACTTTTTTAATATATAAGGCTTTGGTAAACACTTTTATAAACCCTTTTATAATAATTATATTTTGAATACATAAATGTAAAAAGAATTTCAAAAATGTTTTCATTTAATAATACATTAAAATAAGTCCATTGAAAACACAATTGGGATAAATTACAATAGAAGTAATTACACCTTGAAAATATTATAGTAACATTGAAATACTTATGATTTTAAAAAAACAATTATACATTTTAAAATACATTTTCCTTTGAAAAAATATAATACTTTTAAAAATATTTAGTCTTGTGAAATCATTATAAGGTGTTTAAAATCATAATTCATATAAAAATTCACTTAAATAATATAGGAATTTTTATAGAAAATATTATGCATGATTTTGGGAATACAATATTTAGGAGACCTGAAACATTTAAGGTTGTCTAGGCCTACCCACTTTCCTTAAAGAATGGTTCACTTCCCACTTCCCTTTATTGATTATAATGATCAAGTTCCAAATTTTAAAAAATCCTATTGAGATTTCATTTATATATATACACCAAATTTTTTTATTTAATAAAAAATAATTGAATTATTATATTTACTCACTTATATTTATATATATGAAAAATCATTGGAAATAAATTTTTTAATATGGTAAATCCAAATATCCTGACATATTGACTTTTGTGAAGTCCCGTTTCCGGGTGCCACGGAATAGGTTCCATGAACCCGGTTCTCCACGTGACCTCAAGCGCATTTCCCCAAACGCCAGAGGCTGCCAACTAGTAGCGAGGGCCCAGGTCTGATAGTGGGGAAACTATGCCATCATTTGTCAAAGTGTAGCGCTGCGGAATGGAAATAAAACATACAACAAACAGCGGAAGCAGTAAGCTATACATAATTGAAATAAACAACAGTATATAAATAATGATTCTACATGTCCCAAGTACTAAGAAAATATCAGGAACATGTTATACATCAATATAGTACAACAAAATGCAGAGTACAAAAAAACAAATGAAAACATCTGGCAGCGGTATCTCGAGCCTAGGCTCGGTCCCATGCCCTCCTGCTCCTCCAAAACAATCAAGTACCTGTATAGGGACTCTTTCCCCTATCTACACCTGCGGAAACGTAATCTGTTTTGATAGATATTGTTTCTAAAAAACACACTATTTGTTTTGAAAACGGAAATTAATTTTAAAATTAATTAATAAAACTTATATATTTTGAAATTGTAAAATGGACATTATTTTTTAATTTGGAATATCAAATTTAATTTGGATAAATTTTTGGTATTTTTCTGACAAAAGATCATTTGTAAGGAATAGTGATAAATACTGCATTTTACTTCAAAACTGGTTTTTCATCTAATTTATTCATATATTTATATTTTCAATTTAATTGGTTTTAAAGGTTAATTAAATTATTTTTATCACTTAATACAATTTTGTTCATTGGAAGTGATTTCACTTTCAAATTGGATGTAAAAACGAGTCAATCTTTTGATAAATTTTACTTCTTAAAAACTCGTATTTTGTTTTGACAACGAGAATTATTTTTAAATTAATTACAAGAATTTTATGTGTTTTGAATTTGGTAAAATGGATTAAATATTTGGAATCATAAGGTCCAAATTTTTTAATTAAGACTCTTTAATTTTTGACATGATGAATAGTAATTACAGTAATTATTTTTAATTACAGTGATTAATTATTAAATCAGGTAAAAGGGGGTAAACAAAATAATGTTATAATAATATGAAACTACCCATACATGTTTCTTAATACTATTTTTTGATTAATGTCCGACCATGGGATGCCTTGTGCAAAATTTGGGACCCCAGGGAATCATTTTTGTGTGATAGTGACCTTTTATCATATTTTTTATAGATAAATGGAAATATACTAAATGTATGTAGTACCTAAATAAAAAAATTCAATTTTCTTTATATAAATGATCGTGTTGACTATAAATAGTCATTTGAAATATAAAAATATTTCCTACATCCTAGTATTTTATTTATAATTTTTAGACATCAAATAAATCAATTTATTTATGACACAATGATGATGCAATTATTACCTCATTAATGAAATATTTAAATATATGGTATTATAAGTGTTTAAATAACTTTTTTTGAAACATGGGATTCTATCCACGTATTTAATAGATAATTATGACATGTAAAACATATGTTAGTGCTTTTATTTAGAAGGAATAAAGCTCTTATTAATTTATCAAAAGTCAACTAGCAAATAGTGTCGAAATTGGCATAAATGATTTTTTAAAATAAATGTTATTTTATTAAATGGAATAAAATTACAAAAAATATAATATTCTGACAAATGGAATATAATGTATTACTAATATCATTATTGACACAATTATGGGACTATTGGTATTTTATAGTAATTACTATGACCATATAGTTTGAAAATAACAAAAAGACGTTGTAAGAATTATTAATTTTAACTAAAGGTTAAAATGAAATGATAAGGGGAATTATATGACCTCAACTTGTATAAATCCTATTGGTTGAGTGTATTTATACCCCTTATCCTATTATACTCGAAATATATCATTTGGGAACCATTCTAATTTGAAAAAAAAATTTATAATAAATTAATATTTCATGACATTCCAATAGTGCCCCTCCACCCTCTTATAAAAGGCCCCCACCTCTACCCCCTATCCCACACCTCTACAGACCTTTTATCATCCAAAATATGCTTATATTATATTTAATCATCCCTCTATTACTTCTAGAAGCCTCACTTTTGGCAGAAGACTTTCCAAGGAAGCCTTTGTCTAAAATCAAAAAGAGTTACCTGATCTAGAGGTAATGTCTTCTCTCGAGTTTCTTTCTATTACTTTCCATCTTCACTCACCACTATCTTCTTATTGTTTTAATCCCATTACAACACCAGTATCCTAAATATACTAGGATTTTTTTTATGATAATGATTTTATTTACACATACACACACCTCCGTCTAATGATTAATGAACATACTGTTTCTGTGGGTGGCGAATTTCTGCCTCATGAAACAATGATTGTTAAATCTTCCCTCAACACCACTCAATGTGAACATTATGAAGGAATTATATTTATATATTATGTATATGTTATTTATGTTTTCTATATGCTTCTTTGTTTTATGTTTAAATTATATCATTATTCTTTTCATGTCATGTAATTGCGATAATTTCATTTGAGGAATAGTTGACTACCACCCCATCAAATGATGTGACTCGTTCATGAAATACATGGAATGTATAAATAATGAAATTAGTAAACTTATGTGACCTATATAAAATATATAATATTCTTTAATTATAATATATATATCTCTCATTTAGTTTTAATTCAATTAATATGACAAACAAATGAACGTAGCGTTCAGGCGTACATACGGCCTACCATCTCCATAAACTGTGCATTTCATTTTTTATCTCCAAATATTATGGAATAGTATAAAATGAAAATAAAATGGATATATATTTTATTTAATTCATTATTACTATTCTGTATTTTATTTACTTATAACTACATGGAAAATTATTTTCAAACAAGTTTATTTTTGACTCATGTACTGAACATTGACGAAAAACATCTGATATGAACTAACATAATAATCTAATTAATATAACATGATAATATGTTATATGAATTGAATAATAAACATAAAATTATTTTCTTAAGAAATTATAAATTGAACAAAATTCATTATTCAGGAATATAAAGAAATGAACAAGACAAGTCGGACTCGAGGTAAGGGATCCAACCTCTCTCCTTCTTTTTAAGTACTCTCTTTTATGTCATTTCTTTTTTCCTCATATTTATTATGGTAGGGGATGTTATTTTATATTCCTATTACTGTAATTTTTATTTAATTTTTTTGAGAGACCCTATTTGATGTCATCAATCTATTTTTTGGACGTTTTAAGTGGCATCGTTAGGCTGCCGAATTTTCTTAAGGGATTTCTTATCTCACTTTTAATTCTGTGAGATTTCCATTGGTCGCCAATTATATATGGAATGTGGTGTATTGTGTACAAACAATTGATATATATTATCATTATTCTATTTACATTCATGGTGTTCTGTAATTCAACTTGTGGTTATTATTTTTTGGTTATAAGACTTGATTGATTACAATGAGGTAACAGTTTTTTATCTCACTTTTTATTCCAGTGATATTCATGCTACATTTACCAATCTTTACTTTTGGGTGGTGTGTGTACTTCCAATAATTGTATTCTTTGTTTAATATACATTAATTTATGGGCATTTTCATCTTCATATTATGATCCTTATTTGATGGGGTGTACGTTTCAAAAGTTACCCAAATCTATAAGGAAACCTTTCACCCTCTTCTTTTTTTAAAAGACTTATTTTTGTTAGGTCGTTTAATATACATATTATTATGTTTGGATATGTTATTATATATCTTTATTGCTTTAAATTTTATGTTCAAGTGATTAGATACCCTTTTTATCTCTCATCAACTCATTTTCTGAATTTTAATGTGACGTCGTTAGACTGTCGAATTTCTGTAAAGGAATCTTCATAACCCAATTTCAATTCGTTGGGTTAAACCTCTATTTCTTGATTACTTCATGCTATGAATATGTGTTAATTACCTATGTTTTTTTAACACATTATATACACTTATATTGTTTGTATTAATATTTTTCGCATATAATTATGTCATTGATTTATCCTTAATCAAAGGATACCGTCCTTATAAGGGACCTCATCTCAATCCCCCTTATGAGGCATCCTTTGATTTATACACGACTTCATTTTATACGGCGTATAAAACCCTTTTGAATTTTCATTTCATTCAAATGTAATCTTTTATCTACTAAGAATTTTACTATACGACAAAACGAATGTTTCGTCTTACGTATGTGGAGACAATGACGTCTTCGCCGCCGTGACCATTATTGATTGTCGAATTCCTCTACAAGGCATAATTTTTTTTAATGAAAAAAATACCATATATTAATTTTCATTTATTTTGGTATTGAAAATGGTTTTTATATTTTTTTTATTATAAGAATGTGCTCTATTGATATCCTATGATTGGAATGTGGAAAATGTTATTTTGCCTTTATGAAATTTTTATGTGTTATGAATATATTATGGTTCATTGGCATAGTTTATGAAATATATAGGTTCTGTGATTATCTAAGGGAGGGTGAGCCCGATATAGCTCTCCAATGCATTGGGTAAAGTGAAGGAGTTAAACGCTATGGTTTATCCGAAGAGATTTAGCTAATATACTGTGGGGGTATTCTAAACGTAACCATGATGGTTACTCCCTACGTAAGAATGTTATGAATGACTCAAGTTACCATTATGTCCTATTATTTCTATGAGTTATTCATAAATACTATGATTTCTTAAGGTATGTTAAAGTACATATGTTTTATGAGTAAAGTATGATTTCATTGATTCTTATGTACACATGGAGTAATGTTTTCTTTCCGTATTGTTATATCCCTTACTGATCTTTTTATGCTCATCCCAAGTTTTTGATATGTTTTTCACAGGTCAAGGGAAAGGTACATGATGTGATGATATTGTTAAGGAAGTGTCAAGAAAAAATCCATGTTTTACTTTAAATATGTCTCAATTGAATGAAAAAAATTAATACTATCTTTGATGTAACCACCTTGTTTAATTGTGGACTGTAAAGAATGATTTATGATCTAATTCTCTAAAACTCTAAACCTAAAAAGATCCTCAATGTGTATTCTTGAAATAACTGAAGAATAAGTAATGTTTAAGGTTGGAGTCTTATGGGTAAAACGTTATAATATGGTCATATATGATTTTATAAATATGATTATTGTTTACTTATAAATTAATATCATTCTGAAAACAATTATAAATGAGGTATGGACACGAAAAATAGAAATCGGACCACAGGTAAGGGTTTCTCATCTAATATTTTCTTCAATGAGGAATATGTCATATTAACCACTTATATCCTTTGTGAGTTGTATATACATCCCATTTTATATTATATATCATGAATCTATTTATATACATGGTATTTACTGTTTCAATTTATGTAATATATTTTAGGGGTCTTACAATTCCAATGTTATCAATATGGTAAGAGTTTCTAGTCACACTTTTACTTCCATGAGACATATTCCATATTCACAACTTCTTTATTTTGTATTGTGTATATATTAAATTATTTGAATTATATATAACTAATCACATTATATTAATGTGTTTTGATGATTAATTTTACGTTATTTGTCTTATGGTTCATACAATTTTGATGTTTCCAAAGAGATAAGGTCATATTTCACAATATCATCTTTAATTAGTATTAATATCTTTTTAAGACTGATGTGGGGGAATAATTATTTATTTATATACTAAAATCATAAATCTTTCTTCTCCTATAGTAATTAATTATCTATATCAACTAGAATTCCCATTTTCCACTATTTGGTACTTAAAACTGATTGTAAATGTTTTTAATAAAATAAAAATTTATTATCTCCTTGGTTGGAATTCCTCTTTCACCAAAAACATTTTATTTTAAAATTTAATTAAAAAAAATATTTTGATCCGATAAAAATTTATTTATTAAAAAATCTAATTTATGTAAATGTATTTAAAAATATTGATAAGAATATGATTTTCATTTTCAAAACAATTCATGTTTTTCTTTTACTGAAAATGTGAATAGAGCCATTGTTTTAACATACAAAACATGAATTGAATTTGGAACCATATTCAATAATCAGTGTTTTAAAAAATATATTTCATGATATAAAGGTAATGTTATATGAAAATTATTTTCCATATTTTTTTTAAACCTTTTTTTGGAAGGGGGTTTTCATGATGTAAATGTTATTTTTCTAAAAAATTATTTTCATGATCATTTCATGGTATTCATATTCATTAATGGAATAAAACCATTATTTTAAATATTATCAATGGATGATATGTTTTTTTGATTCTATAAGTATTATTTCTCTTTATGTTTTATAATAAAATTGAGTGGGAATGTGTGATTTTATTATGGTTCACAATTTTTCAATGGATGGTTTGTGATTATGTTTATTGATAGGTGTAAGTATTGACATTTCATATGATTGTTTTTCAATATTACTTTTTATGTTGATTATATTTCACCACATTCATATGGATAATTAATTATACTTAGTATGTGATGGGAGAGGATAGAATTAGAACCATTATTAATTATTGGGTATTATGAGACAAACTAGATTGGGTTTTGGATGGGGCCTTTCCCATTTATTCTTATTCCGTTGAAAAAAGCCTCAACTCTATGTTCTAGATTTATTTTATTATAAATTATGTAATTAGGTATTCAATTACTTATTTTCCATATTATTTTTATATTAGTTATAATATACATGGTTATGTTTTTAAGCTCATATGATTATTTTTATTGAATTTTTATCTGTATTTATAACATCCATATTATGTTCAATTTATTGATTAAAAAGATTTAATTTTATTTATTTACCTTTCTATATTGATTATGACTTTTTTATTCATATAAATCATAATGCTCGTACCCTTGATGTGCATCTTATCTCTCTAATTTCTTATGGTTTATTCTCCCAAGGATACCAGTATATGTTTATTAGTTGATATATAATGATTTTCTATTACGAATAATGGAATTAAAAAATAATTTTGTTTTTATATTTTATATTTTCAATTGTTAAAATATTTTAATTTATGTATCATGTTTGTAAATACTAATAAAATATTTTGTCTCTAGGGTTTTAATTCCTTGTTTATTATCCTAATGTAAAAAATTATATATAATATTTATACTACTAGGGTTGGGGTCAATATATATAAGGATTTAAAATATTTAAAATATATAATATATTTTATTATTTTCTATAGATTTATATAATGAAAATAGAATTTTTTTCTCTATATTTAATTTTTATATGGATTAAAATTAGTTATAACTAAATGGTAGAGTTCAATATATCAAAAAAATCATAATTTGATTGATTGAGTGGATTTAAACATTTGTAAAATTATAATAAAATTTTTTAGAAATTTGAACAACTTTTCATTTTGTATTTTATTTATATAATTTAAATGTTATAAATACTAATAAGGGTTTTATACCATCCACATATAAATTGATCCTTTCTACCCTCACTTCTCTCCCAACATTTATATCTTTTTTCTTAACTAGACATTCCTAAAATCATATTTCAACACATATATCCATGATCTAGAGGTATTTTTACCACAAACAGACCATTATATTATTTTTTAAGGATATATCCAAATGGGGGTTCCTTGAGAAGAAGATGATAGATCATTTTTGATAAAGTGTATGTCTGGGGTTTGGGGATTTTTAAAACAAATTTATTTCATTAGATTTTATTATATCTCTATTAGTTCTGTTTGGTAAAGATTATTCATTTTTCATCTGCTATTTTTTTATATAGTATTTCAACTTGTTATATGTGTATATACATTTTTTTCACGTAGTATAATTTTTTATTACTTCTTATATCGAATGTTACATTTGATTAATATTTCTAAACATTAATTTACTTGAATTGAGATATTATTCATATTAATAACATTATTTTTTGGTTTCTCAATATAATGACATTTGATGTGTTTTATAACATTAACAAAAAATTTAATATGATTTATGTTACATATCAAATTTCCTATATTTTAGGGTTTTTATTGGAATGTTATAAATGTCATAGTGGATTCTCTTCTCAAATTTCATTCATTGAGTCCTGTTTTGAGTTATATATAGTAATTTATATGATTTACATACTACATAAATGTCATATTATACATTAATATATTTATAATATTTGTTTATTATGTTTTATCTCGTTTATTTTATTTCATTTGAGTTAAATTTCGAAATACATAAAGTGAACTATTTTAAATTATTTTATTCAATGTTTCATCAATAATTTTCTACCCATTTAATAAATGATATTTTATGGTCACATTTTTCATTCCCAAAAATTTTTATAAAGTAAATCCTTCTAATGTTTTGTTATATTGGATACTTTTGATTTTATATATAAAAGTTTCAAAAAATGTCTTTTTAATATTTCCCACACGACTGGAATTTCTCATCAACATTAACATTCATTATTATTATATATTTATTTCATGTATTTATGTTCTATCAAAGAAAATATTATTCCTATTTTTATATTAACTTTTTATTTTTATATGATTTCAAAATATGTGTATCTTATTTTTTCAAAAAAACATTGAAAAGAGATTTCATTTAAATTTTTATATTTTTAAATTTCAGTTAAGATTTTTTATATATTATTATTTGAATTAAAGGATTTTATTAATTTGTATAATTTTATCATTAATTAGATATAATTATCCCTAAAAATTTAATAAAAATTCTTTAGGATGTAATTAGAAACATCCTTAATGAAAAAATAACATGTTTTTAGAAATTAATTTTTTATTTTTCTTTCTTTTACACAATATTTTATAAGGAAAACTATTTCAAAAAAAATCATCATTGGTAATGGAACTAATAATATATTTGGATTTAAATTTTTAGAATATTGAATAATTTTTTCAACCGATCAATTTTAATGACAATATATTATACAATACAGTATAAAAATATTATAAACCCAATTTTATATCTATGATTTTCTCATAAATGTAATAAACTTTTAAAAATCATTATGATCCATTGGGTAAATTTTGTAATGATACCATCCACTTTCATTTGCTGAATGGACAATGAGGTTGTTTTCTATTTATATATAGGAAAAATGTTTCCTATTAAAAGTTTATATATGCTATGATGGAATTGGGAATGTCTTTCTATTTATAAATAAAAAATATTTTTGGTATCCATTTTTTAAATAGTGATATTATAATAATATATGACACTAGAACGAATTTTTTAATGAAATTTATATCATAGGATAAAATTTAAGGGATAGAGAGAGATCTCAATCCATTATGGAACATTATACACCAATGATTAAAAGGAATGGGTAGTGAACAAAATATATTATGTGACTATATAAACTATATTTTAAAGAGAATATGGAGTTATTCAAGTCCACTATGAGAAATTATCCACCAAAAATTATAGGGAATGGTGATTGACCCTTATCGACAATAGAAATCTACCCAGAAATGATTAAATGAGAGGGGGACTGAACCCAAACTTCTAGGGGAATCCATTCTCTATGTGATGTTGGTCATGGCTATATTGTTTGATGAAAATATTATGCCCTACTCTTATGTTAATTCAAAATTTTTATTTCAAATTATTATTCATCTCTAATACTCCAATATCACATGGTTGATGAATATCTTATTATTTATGTCATATGTTATACAAACCCCTATTCAACAACTCATGTTATATGATCTATTCATTTCATGGAATGATTCTATTATATTAATCTTATGATCATAGATTATTTTCTCATGAAGATATAGTAATCTAATTAATTTTTAGGATTATATATTGTTAATAACTATGTTTAACGTTATATATTGTTTATGTTCACCCTTATTATATATCCATTTCCCATGGTTCTATAAAATATTTTATATAAGATATTTAAAGAATGGTCTTTTTATATATAATTTCAGGAGAGATGTTGACGTTGTATTTGAAATAAGTATTAATGGGTATATTCAAAGAAATTACCATTTCTGTGGAAACTAATGTCTTCATTTATGTAATGGGATTTCCTAATTTCTCTAAAACTCTAAACCTAAAATTTCATTAGTATGTCAATTATTCAACGATTGTAATTGATAATGTAATTATGGGTGGATAGATTTTGATCAATATAGTTACTAAAAATAAAATTATGTAATGGTTATTATATTATCATGAGATAAATGTTTTTTCATCAGGGAATTCTCAAATTGATTCTTCAGTGATATCATGAAATATCGAATGACATTACGATGTTTGTTCAATTCATAGAAGATCACAAGATGAACCATAAAACATGGATCATTTTGGATTTCATTATCTATTTCTTTTGTCTATCTAGAAGTTTTAGTGAATGCATGATATGAGAGAGGTATCAATATTCTTGAAGATGACACATACATGTATTTATGGAACAAAAATGTCTTAAATATTTATTGACTAAATAAGTAAAATTTATTTTAACCTCTTAGATTATTAATCCTTTTAAATTGAACTAAAATGAAATAAATAAATATGTTAACATATTTCACTAGTGTCTTCAGAAATTACTAAATGCCTTATGATGAATTAGGGTCGAGTATCATAGCTTATTCCTCTGAAATATTTTTATTGGATAATGAATATTTTTCTGAATAGCTATTTTAATGAATCAATTTTTTTAACTAAATAATTAATTAAAACATTGATAAATAAATTAAATTGTGATTATTTCAAAAATGAATAATTTAATTTAATTCATATAATTATGATCATTCACTATTACATATTCACACGCACTTATACATGGTTCCCACATCACTCTAAAACATATTTCATTGATATTGTAAGTAATTTTGGTTACACATTGTGTGTAACCCTCTAGGTAATAATCATTGTAATAATGACTGTTACATAGAAACTGCTACTGGAATTTAAAAAATTATCATTTACTACATATAGATATGCATATAACATATTTATGACAACTTCTTACTTACACAAACCATGAAATATAATATATTATTCATGAAATACCTAGTAAATAATAATTCCGAATTTGTTTCATTGTCCAATAAATATTTATCAAACATTATTTACTATATTGAAAAGAATTAAATTTATATAACAAAGATATGGATTGAGAAAATCATGGACTACCTCATTAAAGTGATCATATATTTTTTTCCATTAAAAAAATCATGTCGTAATCATTTAATGATTGTCATACATGTAATTAAACACCTGATGTAAACTAACTCACCATATTGAAAATGAAATTATTTTTATCATGAAACAAATAATACGATCATATGAAACACATTAAAAAAATTTCATATTGAGAGACCAATAAACATGTTCATAGATTTTATTATATAATGAGAGTAAATTCTTGTTATGCAGTTTTGGTAGGTCTGCCCTCACTATATTCCATTCCAATGATCAAAAAGTGAGAACATCTTGGGTATATTTCTCAATTCTTAAGAACCCCCAACTCTTGATTATATGATATAATACATTCTCTGATATTATTTTTTATCTAAACTATAGGAAATATGGTACATATTATTATAATACGATATTAAATATCTCATTATAGATGGGAGTAGTAATAACCCATTTATAAACATGTAATCTAAGGACATTAACATTTAAAGAGTGTAGATATAAATATTACAACAAATATAGTATTTGTAACATCAAGTCTAATTATTTTTTAATACGTGGTGTTAATGAAAAGGAATTATTCATATAAGTACTTGGGTACCTACAATTATGTCATCAATGAATGGTCATACATACATTAGCTAGTACGATAATGGGACGAGTTATACCATTGTATGATCATAATAAGGGGATAAAAGAATATTCATATATTACCTTAATTATATGTGTTAATTTTTTATGTCCATGAATATATAGTAAGAATGAATGTGTTATAACCACTCTTAAACCCAATAATTGAATAAATCATCATAACTCTTGTCAACAAATAGTTGAATGAGTAAACAGATAAACTAATAAATGTGGTGAATAGTTTATCACAAAATAACAAACATAAAAGGTAAACTGGATATCATTAATGCATAAAAATTATGATTAATCAGTCATAATCATAATATATTATAATAGTACGTGATTTATCACCAATACATAAGAAAAATGGATTTAAAAGGAATCTCGGTAATTATCATAATGATGCACTATGGGAAAAATGATATTATTAAAAAATTTATTTTCTGTATTTTTTATTTATATATTTCACTTATGTATATGTCTACATGGAATATAAACACATATAAATGAGGTATAACTAATTTAATAATTTTTTATCTATGGTTAAATATATTTTTTTTCAAAAAACAAATGTAATTAGATATAAAAGTCAACTGAAATATTATTCAATTATTTTTATAAAAAAATTTAAATAATCATTTAAAAAATAAACTATTAAATAAAATACAATTAATAAATTCAATAGTTTTTTCTAATTTAATTTTTTTTACCCACCCTCCCCTAACACTCTCAGAGATTGACCTTACAATTAATGAACCATCACTCCCCATGCACACACTTGTGCACATACAGAAAACCTACAATAGAATCCTCGATTATGAAATGATCGTCATATTAAGAAGTTATTTAATCTACATCTACTACTATAGAATCAAAAAATTGTGCCTTTTGAAGAGATATACATATATTGATGACCGTTATTGGTGAGTATCAGTGACCCCCATTAGCTATTGATAGACATAAAATATTCCAATAGACTCCACCTCATCATCACACACCCTATATCCCCTACCTCATACCACCCTCACATTTTCCTCATCCATTTTTTACCCACTTTGGAGCCTCTTACACCCACCATGGCCTCTCTCATTGATGCCCATTTCCTCAATATCTCCCTATCTTTCACCGCACCTGATATTGGAGTCTCCACCACCACATACTATCAGTGAATCCACTCATTGAATTGATTACCTCACCAAATATTAGATCCATTACTTCCCCCTATACCACCACCCACGATTCAACCTCTCCATCAATTTTTTTACATCCCCATTGAATGAGGTTACCTGATCCAACCCCACCTTTACATAATAGATCTATCCCATAGGTCTGAATTACCCATGATATCCTAGGTAAAACATAATTTCATTTTTAGGATTTCTATTTGGACATAATCTTAATTGTTTCCTTTTTATCATTTATTTTATTTCAATTATTGGTTTTCATAATATTATTTTGAAACTATAATTTTTTTTTCTTTGTCTTGGTTTTGTTTTTATTTAAATGTTCTCATAAATAGTGCATGTTACATTAGTTTAAATTCTTTATCTAGTGTTAGGTTTATAGTTTCATGTATTTAGATGCTTCAATGTTATAAACATGATAATATATTTATTCCAGTTTATTGTTTCAGTCTTATACATTATTGATTTTGACTTAGTTTGATATAAATTTTATTCTTTTGTGTTCCCAATTAAAAATCAGAGTATCCAAGACATATTATGTATAACTAAAATTAGTTATAATTAAATTTTAAATGAATTATATTATTTGAAAATAAAATATAGGTCATTTTTAGAATAATATATAGATACTATGAATTGTAAATCTGTTTTTAGATCTGAATGAGTTTGATTTTAGATTATCATTTGAGATCCATTATCATTTTTTGGAGAGATACATTGAAATGTTGAAATATATTATCCCAAGACTATGAATCTAGTTTCTAGGTTGTTTTTTTTATTAATGATGTAATGTGTTTGCTTATTTAATGTAATTTTGAGTATTATATTTGAGATTTATTTACAATTGGATGAATCATTTTTAGAATTCGGGGAATTACATATTTTATCAATTTCTCACTATATTGAAATTTTAGTAGTAAAATATTTTCCATGATTTAAAAATAATATTCTGAAATAATTATAATGGATATCTAAACGGTTATAAATTTTATAACTTCCTAGATTTTTATTTTCCCATAAGTTATATTCTATGTGTGGGTAAATAATAAAATATTATTTTCTTATATATTATATTTATAATACCCTTTTTAAATACCCAAATTTTATGTTAAAATTATACTATTTTCATATATTTTTTTAATATGTTACAATTATATAATTAATATATATATTATTATTTTAATTCAAAACAAATATTTGGAATTATAATTTCTAACATAAAAATATTTTTTGTTACATTTTTATGGAAAATTATTTTTTCTATATTTTATATGGTTTATATAATTATATATAATGTTTTTAAATGAATTTACATTTACCATGAATATGTTTTATATTCAATTAATTAATAAATTTTTGTGATATAATATAAGAGACTATGTCACTAGATCAAGATTAAAACAATCTATTTAATTGATGAACTATTTTATTGAATATTATTTCTACCATTTGAATACTTCTTGTGATGGTATCCATATATCATTAAATATTTTTGATATAGGGTTTATCTGAACTTTTTTTTAAAATTACAACATTTTTAACCCTTGAAATGAGAAGACACATGAGAAATTCCCCTCACAACCTTAATTTATATGTGTACCTTTTAAAATATTTTTCATCTATTTTCCATATCATTATTTGTTATAAATTTGAAAAGTGTTTGAAAAACAATTATTTCTTTTATAGAAGACATATTAGGGGAATAGTCATATTATCCAAATAATTCTTTATATGAATTTTTTTCTATAGCTTAATATGTTAGTGGAAGTAAATGTATTTTTAATAAAATTATTTTGATTAATAATTAACAATATATATGAAAATAACTCTAATTTTTCATGTAAATTTTTAACATTAGGATCTGACTTGACCTCTTTTCCTTAGGCGCTAGTCATGTAATTTCATCATCGAATTCTAACACATCCATTGATTTCTCATTTGATGAGATGTTCCATCTAGTAAGAGTTTGTTCTCCTTTATTTATTCACTAGTTGAATCTTATAATTCCTAACCCACATATATTTTCCCTTGAATACAAATGACTGTGATTCATTCTATCATGGTATATTATATCATATATGTATCTAAGTTCAATAAAATGCATTATTTTACAATCATGTATACGTTCAAAAAAACATTTACATGTGTACTGACATTTTTTCTTAAATAGGAAAATATGAGAGTGTGAAATAATTAGTTTTTTCCATAATCTTTGGTTAAATTTAAGAAAATATGGATTAATAATAAAGGTGGAATGAATAAGAAGCAATGGGTATAATATGTGGGTGCCATAGAAATTCTGGACAAAGTCCTGAGAGGCATTCACCCTTCTATGTAGCATTAATTGGTTAAATATTGGATCAATATCACTAGGATCGTGAGCCTATTAATTTTGGTTTATATATTTCAATGAATTTACATAAATTGACATGTTTTAAATTTTAAATAATTTTTTTAAGTGGTTCCAAATTTACATTTCAAGGATCCCATATTTCAGGGGCCACCTCACAAGATTGGGACTCATCACATGAACAAGATTCAACATGATGTATTTACCATCTACATTTTTTAATTTTTCTTTAATGTGGATCTAGTTATATATTAGTATATTATTGGTATATAGTAACAGGAATAATGGGAACTAGATGATGATATGTTAGTGTGATGATGACTCGTGATCAAAATGATCCCAAGGTTGGAGATGTAATAGTAACTTATTTGAAAAATTATCAATAATGACATATATTTTTATATACGTATATATTTATATTTATAAATTACACATTCTCAATTTGAGGGTGAGTTAACACAATAGTTATTGTTCCAGTGACAACATTCCTTGTGGATAGGGGACATGTATCACTGCATTATTTCTTATTATATACATAGATACAGCTTATCATATGGCACATGGATTACTTACTCTTTAGTTTCATACATTGATGTTATGGTCCATGTTGTTACCCGGATGAAACAATAGGTGATATATTTTGATGAATGGATGTTTAGTTTTGAAGAGATAAATGTGTGGACCTCAGCCATGGTTCGAGCACTACTAGAGTATATGTTCTAGTGTGATGTTGAAGGGTATTCTATGATATATGTTTATTATCTATTTATTAATTTATAAAAAAAATTGAAACCATTATTATTATCATCATAATTTCTATTTTTGTAGGGCTCAATCATATTATATGTAGGTAGAATCCATGATCTTACATGATGAATCAAATCCCAGAGGTGTGCGTTTTTAACCATTAATGTTTCTCATCAACATTGACAATTACATTTTAGTTTAATTTTATTTTTAATGTCATTAAATACAATAAAATTTTCATTAAAGTGAAAATTTAATGTTTATGGATTAAAACCACCAAAAAAGTTTTTATTTAAGGGAAAACATATGAAATAATATGTAAGTTTTATTTTTATTTGTAAATTTCATCCATGAAACACATGAGGAGTAACCTTAAAGTTAATAGATAGAGATATTCCATTACATAGTAAAACCAACTCTACAATCAGTAAAAGATTAAGACTTTTCAAGAAACATATGATCACCAAATAACCCATGTGATTTATTTTTGTGCAATAATCCCAAATCACCAAATATCATCATCAATATTAAATCAAATGGTTATTCATCAAGAGTGTTTTCATTATTTTTTCTCAATATTAGTGGTATGTTCACAAGAAATGTGATCAAATTATCATTCAATACTATATTAATAGTTATTCTATCCATATTTATTCCAATGGAGGAGAATGGGTTCAATAATGGAATGATCATCCATGGGGTTATGACCATGACCCATAAGATGGTCTAAAATGGATAAAAATTTATTGTGGTAATTTTATCAAGAATGTTCGTGTAGATAAAAAAATAACTATATATAATAGAACATCATCAATATACTCATGAGATAATATAGATTCCAAAAATGGTATTCTTATCACTTCTTTGAATACTATTTTTTTCTATGTTGTTTTAATTTCCTTGATTGATATATATATTGGTTTTTTAAATCAATAATATGTTTTAGGTAGTGTGATTCACCATTGAATATTGTGTATTTTTAACTCAACATAACCTCACTAAGTCTCTCAACCCAAACATATCTTCAATATATGAGGGATATTTCAATGTTTATCATAATAATATCAGAATTTATTATCTCATCTTTGGGAATTACATGATGATAATATTAAATTTTATATAGTGAAAAATAATATTTTTCAAATAGAATAATAGTAATTCATATTTTTAGAGCATTTAGAAAAAAAATGCATATAACCAAACTATTTAGGTATCCAGTAAGGAATCAAATAGAATGATACATCTAAAATAAATAATTTTTGGTTTTTTAGAAAAAAATATATTATATGAGTAATTGGGACATTCCCATTCATAGAAGATAGAAAAAAATTTAAAATATTTAAGTTTTTTATAATAATTATATCAGTGTGTTTCTATATATGAAAACTTATTCTTATCATTTGGATGAAGGATTGTATGTATTAATATTTTCCTCTCATCATTGACCATGCATATCTATTCATTAATCATGTCACTAAAGAAACTTATTAAAATATTTAAGCAGTTTTTAATAATATTATTACAAATTATTAGGCTATGAGTATATGCGACTTGGGTATTTAGGGTAAAGTGAAATAATAATTCAATTATGGGAATTTCAATTCAAATTTTGGGGGATGATTTAAAAGGGTTTCAATTAATGTTTTCATGATATTTTATTTATCATCATTTGTTATATAGAACATTCATTATGTAAAAATATAGTGAATTGGAGAAAGGTATCATATACATTTATTTATATCCCAATTTTATTTGGTATATTCTAATAAGGTCACTTTTATCCATTCTATATAAATCATAGTAGATTATTAGTAGGGGTTATTGACATTTTTTTGAATAATTGCTTGGGGTAACTAATCTTATTCTTGGGCTATCTAGTGACTAACATTATTCTATGGTCTATTTGTCAATTCCCATCCTTCACTAATGTTATTAAGGATAAAGATAATAAAGAGTATTTTTAGTGGTAATTTTTATAAATAGAAATCAATAATTGTAATATAGTGCATTATTTCATTCATCTAATATTTTTTCATAAAATTATATTCTTTTGTATCATTATTGTTATATATAAGATAAGAAAATTATATTTTTTATAAATTTTGTAAAGGAACCGTCTTAAATAAATATTCTGGCAGTTGATATTTTTTTGTTTTCCTAGGTGTGATATATAGTGTTTATTCGGTATGAATTTATATATATCCATTTTATGAGACAAATGGGTGGTGTTGTAAATTTACAAAATTAATTAAAACATGTTTATACTTTCACTTTTCTATTTGGAATTAATTTCTAATGGTATTGTGTTTTATTTTATTATTTTTTTCATTTTTTTTATTTTTATCCATGTCATGTACATGATCTGTTCAAACTAACTGAATGAATTCGAAGAAAATCATATTTTGGAAAACTCTATTTTTATGTACTTGGATATGATTCATGTTTTTATTTTTTTCCCTTTATTATTTTTTTATGTATCATATAATGTAGAAACATGGAGATCATCCTTGAATTGATTGGAACGGTGAAATATAATGAAATATTTGATAATTCTATTTCTAATCATATTATGTAATTTTTATATATGATTTTTCTAGGAGGGTGGATTTGGTGTTTTCGAGGGATCCCTTAAAAACGAAGATGAAGAATATCATCATTAAGATCAATTGGGACTACATTGGACAGATGAGTGACATAAAAAGATGTATTATTCACAACAATGACATGTTTATTAGTATATTTTAAGTAACATTCCTCTATATTAAATTCATTATAATGATGTGATATTGAAGAATATCGCCATCAAAATTTCATGTGGAATGATGTAATTTGGATACAGATACTGCTGACTATTCCTAGGAATCCTTTTATTATCTAAAAACTATTCATGAATGTTTAACCATTCACGTGATGTAGGAACCTTTATGTATCACTTTTGTTTCATAAAATTATTAATTAAAATTTTTAAACTTATTAGAAGTTCTTTCTCGTAGACCTTTTAACCTTCAATTAAAGAATTATTATACTTCATGTGTTTGGATATATCTTTTCTATCATTGTATTTTAATATTTTTTCATTAATTTTGTTTCAAATTATAGAGAAACATTTGTGAGATGATTATTTTAGGGATTCAAATAATCTTTTGTTTAAAAGTATGTTGTTTTTAGTAACATGGGATTATCATTAGTTTCTTTCTATTAGTTAACTTCCTCATCAATTATTTTGGGATTATAGTTCACTTTTTATAACACTTGTTGAATGGTGTTAGATATTCAGTTGAATTTCAATCCTAAAATAAAATTATATACTCTAATACTAATTAAAAAACCATTTTTTCATAAGATGTTGAGAAGAGTTTCAAATAATATAAAAGGTAAAAATACCGAAAAACACATAATTATTTACATGAAATCATAGGATAATGACAAAAAAGACATTTTTTATCTTTAATAATTAATGTTGCATCCATCATATTCACATCCCGCACTTTAGGATGGATAACGATGGCTAACATTTTCTTATGTCATTAAAAAGAAATATCTCCCATAGGTGGACAATAAATGAAAAAAATTATTCTAATTGAGACTAAAATATTTTTAATATACATGAATCACAAATAGTCTATTGGATTCAACCACACATCTATCTGATTCTCAAAAATTTTAGTATGATTAAAATTTTATTTTCATATTTATTATAAATTTTATAAAAATTCGATAACAATGTGTGTTGGGGTAAATACTGACAAAAAAAGATCTAATTAACATTATAAATTTGGAAATTTATCTTTAATTAATTTTAATCTTGTATGAATAATCATCATGTAGATAATTTTCTTAAATTTCATGGTACGATTTGAAGTGGAGTTCATCTCGTAGATTTCAAGTCAAGTGTCAAATCACATAAAAGGGTAAAATTTTAAAAAAAAGGATCATGAGTTGTATTTAAATAATCGGGATGATGATCACCCTGGTATTTTTGATTTGTATAAATAAACACTACATCCATCAGAAGCTCGTCTCACCCAAAATTATGAGAATGGGTAATGTTTTTCTATGTTATTAAATGATATATCTCCCATCAGGAGGTAAAAATAGGAAAAAATATTTTGATTAATGTGAAAATATATGAATAATTATTAGAAGAAAAAGTGATATATTGGAATCATATGTGCATCAATATGATGATATGATATTTTGGTTCATTTAGAATTCTATTATCACTGATATCACCATTTTGTAATTATAGGAAAATCATATCTATTGTGTTAAAAATAGACCAAAATATGTATGAATGAAATGAAATATTATTACAATTATATTTATTACTTTTAGAACCAATATGAATAATTAACGCACATATTAAATAACCTAATTTAACTGAATCATCGTATGAATAATTTCTTATCTAGTTTGGAGTTAATTGTCAAATCCCATAAAATTTTCCAATAATATGATAGAAAACACTTAATGATAATAAATTCTGGGATAAAGATCACTGAGATATTTTTCTTTGTGTGGGAATCTTTAATGAATCCAACATATGATTTTTGTTGCATGATTAGATCAAAAATGAGTTTTAACGTTGTCTATTGTTATAAAAATGACTTATCTCCCTCTTACAAGAAAAAAATGTGAAAACAAACTTAAATTATTGTGAAAATATGGGTGAAAATTACATTATTAGTATGTTACATATTGTAATCAAAATCATATCAAACATGTACCATTGTTGTTTGGAAAAAATAATATATTTTATTCTAGTTAATTTCTATTTTTTATTAATGAACAAATCATGTTTTTTGGTGTCAAAATCAAATAAAATATCATTGAATTACATTAAATATTAGTTTAATGATATTTAAGTCATTTAAAATGTATAGTAATCATCATCATATAGACCAAATAATAGAATATATCTATATGATCATAATGGTTTTCATTCCATTAGAATTGTAGTTAAAGGTGAAATCATATAAAAGGGGATATTTTCATGAAAAGAACATGGATTGGCAATAAATAATGGGATAATGGTCATTTGATCCATTTTTATCAATATGAATCAACACTATATCCATCTGATATTTTTTTCCTTATTATATAATGGAAAATTATGGGAAATGTTTTCTAGTATTACTGAAATGATATATCTCCCGTTAGGGGGTAAAAATGAGATAACAAATTCAAATTAATGTTCAAATCTAGGAAAACAATCCTTGAATTATATTTGATCTATTGGAATAAATAATGCGTTAAACTAATGCCCATATTTTTTGGTACCAATAATAATTCATTATCACAGATACTATCATTTTTGTCATAATGGAAGAATCATGTGTGTTGGGGTCGTAACTGAAAAACCAGTCCTTCATTGATATGATATCTTAGAAAAATGTTAATTAATAAATTAAAATATATATAAATCAATGTAATTGGGGTCTAAAATCTGAATTTCGTTGTATGTTGGAAATTGATGTTTCTCTGTCAGATTTTGATTTAAGTTTCATATTATATAAATGGGGTCCATACCCAAATAAATTAATTATATTTACATAAAATCATGGGATAAATATTACTGAGGTATTTTGGATATATAAAAATCATTTTTTACATCCATCATATGATCAAGTCTCCAAGTATGATGAAAAATGACTTGTAATTTTTTTAGTGTTATTAAAATTACCCATGTCCCATCATGGTGTAAAAATGAGGAAATAAATTCTTATTCAAACACAATGCCTTTAGAATACTCCTCAAATAATATGCGATATTTTAAAACCAACCACATATCAGTCCAATTCCAAAAAATTTCATTATAATTAAATGTTTTTTTAATATTTTTTACCTTTTATTAGCAATGGAAAAACCATGTCTATAGGGGGAAACCATAAAAAATTTTCCCTGATTGACGCTAAATACTACTAAAATGATATTTATTTCATATAATATCTTTAGGAATCATCATCGCATAGATTAGAAACCCAAATTTCCAATAATTATCAACAGTGGTGTTTGTCCCACAAATTTGTATTTATTTATAAAAAATAGTGAAAGGATCAAATACCACGAAAATGAACTTGATTTTAAATGAAATCATTGGAAAACAATAACTAAGATGTATTTTATCTATAGGAATCAATTACAGATCCATGAAATTATAATGTCACTATGTTTGATGGAAAGTGATGGGTAATTCTCTCTAGTTGAATTTAAAAGAAATATCTCCTATAATATGTACATAAAAATTAAAATTGATACTTCATGAATTGAAAAAATAAGATAAGATTCCTAGAATCATACATGACATATTATTATAACCAATCATCAATCTAATTCCTATTATATTCTCATGTTTCCTGGTATGATGAAAAATGTCATGTAATATTGTGTTGCTTTATTAAGATGACATATCTCTAATATGTGAGGCCAGAATTTAGAAAAAAATTATTATTTATTTGAAAAGAATTGAGAATTCATCGAATCATATTTTCTCCATTTTAATCAAACTAATTTTTAGTCTAATGACCAGATTAGTTAGAAAAAATAATTGTTCATTTTACCTTTTTATTTCCTTTTTTTAAAAAATGGATAAATCATGGGTATAGGGATCAAAATTGGACAAATGGGTTCTAATTAACATGAAATAAAATTACACAGTTTTTAAAGTGATTTAAAATATATTCCATTCATTAGTATATGTAATGGACACCTAAATTTCATAATATTATTGGATGTGGTGTATTTCTCTTGGATTTGCAGTTAAGTGTCAAATTTCTTAAAAGGTTCCAATACCGAACTAACTCACATTCACTGACATGAAATCCCAGGAAAATGGTCACCAATCCATTTTTTATCTATAGTAATAAAAGAGGTATATATATGTTACTTGTGTCACCTAGTATGATGGAAAATAATGTTTTGTGTTTTCTACTATTATTAAAGTGAAAATTCTCTCATCAGTGTTAAAAATGATTAAACAAAAACTGATTAATGGTAAAATCAATAGAAAAATTCCTTAAATCATATATGATTTTTTGAATCAACCACAAGTTTATTTTTTGATTATATTAGTTAGTACAATTTAATGCTCATTTTCACCTTTATTAACTTTTTCATAATAATGGAAAAACAATATTTAGGGTAAAAACTTAAAAAAATTATCAATTAAATAAAATAGTAGGAAAATTTTCATTCTACCATTTAATATCAATAGAAATCACTATCTTGTTGATCATATACCTAAATTAATTGTTATGGTCAAAAACAATTTGTCCCTATATATGTAGTTTAAATTAAAAAAAATAACTATATCCAATACAAAAAGAATACACATGGATTGATATCAATTCATGGTATAATGATCATCAAGCAATTTTTAATCTATTAGAATATTAGAAACATCCATTTAATGCTCGTGTTTCCCAATATTAATGAAAAAATCGGAAACATTAGTAGTGTTACTAAGAATAAATATCGTCTATCAAGTTGTCATAAATGACAATATAATATCTGATTGATGTGAAAATACAATATAAAAACTCCTTAAATCATATATGACATATTGGAATCAACCACACATCAATCCAATTCAATGATTGGTGAGTACAACTAGAAGTTCATTTTCATATTTTTGACATTTTTGGTAATAAGTGATAAACATTTTGTGTAGGGGTCAAGACATATCAAACGTTCTCTTATTTAAAATTAATCATTGGAAAATGATATTTATGTTCCATAACATATTTCTAAATCATCTTCATGTGCATCAGAAACCATAAATCTTTTGTATTATTGAAAGTTACTTTTATCCCTTCGATTTGAGATTAGTTTCAAATCATGTAAAAGGGTCCAATACAATGAAATCATGAATGGACTGACATGAAATCATTGGATAGTGATCATAGATCCATTTTGATCTATATGAATCTTCTCTATATCTTTTGGTTGCTCGTTTCACCATGTATAATGGAAAATGATAGGTATCATTATCTAGTGTTTTCATAATGGTATATCTCCCATTAGGGGGTCAAATGAGAAAAAAGTTTTGTTTGTTGAATATTTTTAGGTGATCAATCCTAGAATAATATTTCATCTATTAGAATCGTTATCTAATCTATCAGATTGCTATAATGATCTAAATGTAGTAAATATAGTTTCAAAAATTAATTATAATTTCTTAACGGATTAATAGCTTAATCAAATATTTTTTAATACTTTTCCAAATTTATGTATTTATGTTTCTTTATTTATGTAACACAATATAATTTATTATTATTATGTATACTAACAAAATAAATTTTATTTAAATGTTAAATATTTTAATTTTAATTTTCTTTTTTAATTGTTCCTTGTATCGTATCAGTTGGTTGATGAAGATATATGATTGTAAGGATATATAGAAGTATGAATCATTTTTTTTATTTGATAATTTTTTAATTTGGTGGCTGCAAAAATGTTAAATTAAAAAAACTATAAGGTATAAGATGCCCAAGGAGGCTACTACTGCCTATTTATTTAGAGAAAATTAGCAAGTTCCTCTAGAGTTAACTCCACTAGTCGAGTTTTTATCCAACTCTAGTGGATTCTAATTCCTTTTTTATTTATATATCATTAGAAACCATTTATCTTGGTCTATCTAATCTTTTGATTTGTGTTCACCTATGCTTATCAATCAATATCTACCTAAAAGCCACCATAATAGTCATTTGGGTAACCCTATAGTAACCAATAATTGTGTTTTCTTTTTCCTTTTTGTGAAATTACAAATGTAGCAGAAAATAGTGGTTTAATGGTAGTCGTTAAAGGCCTTCAGTGGTCAATTTTGGTCATTTGTAAAGGGCATGTTTGGAGTATTGATCTAACATAATCGAAACATCAAGTCTTGTTGAAGGAATGGGATGCAGAAGTAACATAAATAATATGATCAAAACCCATAATTAAGTATATATTAATATTTAAAGGTATTTCCATAAATATATATATATATATATTAAATATATAGATTATAAGGTTTAATGAATATATATATATATATATATATTTCTCATATTTAAAACATAATTTAAATAATATATATATCATTGAATAGTTATTGAAATATATAGACACACAAATAAATATATATATATATATATAATCATATATATATATGTGAATACATATGTATTTATATATATTTTCACATATATGTGGTCTTTTATTTTATTTTTTATTTTTTTATTTGTATTTATATATGTATCTTTGTATTTATGAATACATGTACATATGTATGTATGTATGTATGTATATTTTTATGTATGTATGTATGTATGTATTTATGTACGTATGTAGGTATGTATGTATGTATGTATGTATGTATGTATGTATGTATGTATGTATGTATGTATGTATGTATGTATGTATGTATGTATGTATGTATGTATGTATGTATGTATGTATGTATGTATGTATGTATGTATGTATGTATGTATGTCTGTCTGTATGTGTGTGTGTGTGTATGAGTGTGTGTGTGTGTGTAGGTAGGTAGGTAGGTATGTATGTATGTTTGTAGGTAGGTAGGTATATATGTATGTATGTATGTATGTATGTATTTATGTATTTATGTATGTATGTGTGTGTGTGTCTGTGTGTGTTTGTGTGTGTATGTATGTATGTATGTATGTATGTATGTATGTATGTTTGTTTGTTTGTTTGATTGTTTGTTTGTTTCTTTCTTTTTTTGTATGAAAGTATGTATGTACGTGTGTATGTATGTGTAATTTTGGATGTGTGTGTCCAAAAATATATGTTTGCATGGAGGGTTGGATGTATTCATGTATGCATGTATGCCTTTTTTATGTATATATGTGTTATAAATGATTCTTTTTGTGTGAGTGTATATATATATATATTAATTACCCCATATATTTATATTTCTATTTAAATTTTTTAATATAAATTTTCATAACTATGTATTTAATTTTTTTTTTGCATGTGTCTTTATGTGTGTGCGTGTGTTTATGAATTAATATATGTACTTATGTATATATATATGTTTATGTATGTGTCTGTATAATTTCGAAATTTTTTCAAAAAAAATTTAATTTAATGATTTAGAAATATATTTTAAAAGAATTGCATAAATTATAATCTTTGAACAAAATAACAATCATAGATAAACAACATGGGTCACTTATAAAATGTAGTTTTTTCTCACAAAAATTAAAAAATAGAAAAACTGACATTGATTTATGAATGAACATCATAAAAAATAATACCGAATTCATAATTTTTAGGGTTGAACATGTCATCTCCGTCTTAAATAATAAGCTTAACTATTTTCTTCCATCATAGAAACAATAATGGTAAAGATGTCATCATAGTAAAACTATAGATTTGAGTGACCAACTTATCCCTACTCTAATAACAACCACTGATGAATATGATGTAACTATATTTGTAAGAACCTGGTTTTTTCTACAAAATACTTTGGAATATTCTTGAAGATATTCCAGAGCAGCACCTTCAGACGGCGTGCGATTCTGAGCCTCGGAGTGGCCGGAAATAAATTTTCATTGCGTTCACACTGAAAACACCAAATAAATGGGATAACTTCTTAAGGGAGTTCCGGATCGGAGATCCGAGTGTACGGATGGGTCCGCAATGGGGTGTTTACCCTAGGAATGACATAATAATTGTCGGCGCGGGTTGTTTGGACCCCTCACTCACTTTCGGAAGGTTAAACAGATAAATTAATTAATTAATTAATTCGTTTAATGGAGAAACACTAGTATCTCTTAAACGGTATCTCAGATTGGAAATCTGAGGGCACCGTTGAGTTCGGAGCGTTCCTTTTACTGTAGAAGGGGTGTAAGATTTGTGGGCAAGTGTTGTCTTTGAAAAATGGCCCTAGGGGCATTTTCGTAATTTGGAGGCTTTGGGCGTTCAACTTTATAACTTTAAAACGAAAGCTTGGAATCAAATTCTGAGACCACCGTTGCGCTCGAGAGGTGGTATTTACCCACGGGGAGGTTACATTTCGACCTCGCTAAATGTTTCAGACGCGGGTTAAATTTGGGGGTTTTTAATTAATTAAATTTTAATTACTTCCCCCTTAAATAAACAAACACCCCCCCCCCTTCTCCCTTGAACCCCCTGGAGAAACACCCCTCATATCCTCCTCCATTTCCAGCGAGACGGTCCGGTGAGGTGACTCTGGCGAGGTGCGGTGATGTCGGCGGATCGTCGTGAAGCTTCGGGCGAAGCCCCATGAGGTAGGACTTGTCGTTCGCATTTTCTATTCCCATACCCACTTTGAGCTCGATTTGCACTATCGATTCCTTGTCAAAACTTTGATCAAAGCCCATGAATGCGTAGTATAATTTTTTTCCCTTTCCGACGCTTCTTTCGGAATCAAAATCCGAGCTCGGAGGAGGCCGGGGTTGATCGCCGAAGTTTTCGGGTTTTGAAGGTGATCCCGGCCAGTTTGGGGAGCTCCGGCGGTCTGAGGTGCGGCGGCGCAGGCGAAGGGCGGCGACAGCTTCTCGTCCAGGAAGCGTGGCGCGCGACTCCGGCGGCTGTCGTGGCGTCCGTCGGTGGGGCTAGGCGGAGCGCACCAGGTTGGAGCGTAGGGGAGCGCCGAGAGGCAGCGAGCGCCGGTGGGGGGGGGGGGGGGGTCGCGGAAGACCAAAGTCGCTGAACCCGACCGGCTTGAGCCGGTCCAGGGGGTGGGGACCGGCCGGACCGGTCCGGACCACCCCCTCTTATGTCCGGTGACGTTTAAAAATGCAGCAACTTCCAAACGGTGTGTCCGTTTGACGCGTCGTCTGTGGCAGTAGATCTATATCGAAGAGGCGGAATTTTGGAGATGGTTTCGGGTATTTTAAATTCCCGAAACGAGGGGCTCAGAGGTGCGACGCGTCTTTAAGTGGTTTGTCGTTTCCTTCGGCTGATTTTGTTGTGGACGGCGCTAACGCTTCTGATGTCCGTTTTGAGCGCCGTCAGTGGTGTTGGAACCCTGGCACTGAGGCGAAGTTTTCCAGGGTAGTTTTGGGCGTTGAAGTCGGCGTTGAGGCATGGGCCCCACGGCCCGTCTTTTGAGCTGCGCGCAGCTTTCAGCGACTTTTTCCTCAGATGTCCGTTCGGGGCGTGCGAGCAGTCGATGTTGGGTATTTTTCCGAAGGCATCGCGTTGGCGTAGTCTGCCCGCTATAATTCAACAGGATGGTGCGGGGCCCACGAGGGACGTTTGGGCGTCGACGGTGATTTTTCAATATTTATCACCGGCGGTCGTTTTGGACAAGTGAATAATCCAACTTGTGTACTTTTTTCAAAAGGATCGCAACGGTGTGATCCGTTCATTGAGTTTCGGGACTGGGATGTGGGTCCTGCGTGGTACCGCTAGTGCGCAGAGCACTGGAACATATTTTTTCCTCTGGATATCTGTCCTAATCAAGTGAGTAGTGCTTTTGATGTGTTTTCCCAAGGGGATTGCAACGGTGCGATGCGCCCATCTGTTTTCAAGGCTGAGGCTCGAGATCACGGGACGTCGTTAGGGCGTGAGGCGGTGTTGGTGACTTTTCCGTCAGATATCCATTTGAGGCGAGTAAGTAGACAATATCACGTGTTTTTCCATGAGGATTACAATGGTGTGATCTGTTTGGTTGTCTGGAGCCTCTTCTGCAATATTGTTAAATGTGGAAGCATGGAAGGTGCTCCAGTGGTGGTTCGCCCTACCTTGATTGTAGCGGACCCTTGGTGTGTGATCGCACACTCTTGAGAGAGTGATATAATTGTTCCACGAGATGTGGTTGGCCGTGCCTGGGTCTTTGAGGTGGAGTTGTTACGTCACGCCTTCGCATTGACGCTGGGTGCCGTGTGCACGATAGCCTTTCGGTTGGAACTAGGTATACTCTGGGAGTATATTGGAGCGCTTGGAGGTACATGTGGTTATTGTACCTGAGTATGTCTGTGTGCTCAGTTGGAGTTTACTTGGGGCCACATGTTGTGTGGGCCCCATGTGCGTGTTGTGTTATGCTTTACGTACTTTGACCTCTCGGGACGTAGAGGGTCCCTCTGTGCTCATTTGTTTGACCAGCAGTGTAGAGTTTTCCCCTGGATCTGTGCTCGTTTATTTGACCAGCAGGGTGGAGTTATCCCCTGGCTCTGTGCTAATTTTTTGACCAGTAGGGTTGAGTTTCCCTTGGCCTGGTGCTCTTTTGTCTGACCAGTAGGGTTGAGTGGCCTCCCCTGGTCTTGATCTCGATGGATTGGCTGGCAGAGATGGTTTGGTTCCTCTACTTCTTCGGCTGTGAGGGATTTCAGTACCGTGCCCATTCACCAGACTATGATACCATCTGTGACTACGGGTGTCCATGCAGCGTGGGTGTTTTCCCCACTTTCTGGGGTGAGTTGACTTGGTCCGCTTCGACAGTGACTCAGCGGATTGGAGAGGGTTCACCTGGTGAGGCATGGGGAGTTTCTGCCATTGCTCTGTGTTCCCTAGTAGAGTTTGGGGTTTCGGTGTGACCAACACTTTACGCGGGCACCAATCCTCTACCCAGGAGGTTGTTCCATCATGGTTGAGGTTGTTTCCAGTAGGGCTGAGGTTTTTTCCAGTAGGGCTGAGGTTATTCCAGCAGGGCTGAGGTTGATTTGAGCAGGGCTCGCCAGTGGGTTACCATCCAGCAGGGATGGCCAGTACAGCGGTGTTCACTGAGCAGTATCATCCAGTAGGGATGGCCAGAGCAGTTCCGGGCTTACCTCCAGCTGGGCTAGGCAGTGGTCCCCGTTGCCGGGCTTACCTTCAGCGGGGCTGGGCAGTGGTCCCCGATGCCGGGATTACCTCTAGCGGGGCTGGGTAGTGGTCCCCAATGTCGGGTTACCTCCATCCGGGCTAGGCAGTGGTCCCGTCGCCGACATTAGTCAGGTCGCCCTCTAGTGGATTACCCTATTACGGGACTGGGCAGTGTTGCACTCATCGACTTTCTAGGTCTCCCTGTAATGGGAACCTGTTGACTTCTAAGGATCCTCCAGTGGGTCTGGGCAGGGGGTCGCCTATCTACTTTGAGCAGACCTCTCGACTGCGGGGCAGTGACGTGGTATGGTTTGACGTTCCCCAAGAACTCTCAAGTATGAGGAGCTTTTCCCCCACCGAGATGCATCCTTATGATGCAACCTAAAACTGTGCGGGCAAGTCAGTTCCGCCCAAAGCGGATAGTGTCGAGGTGTGGTGATTGAGCCTTTGGCTTGTAATTCGGGGAAGACATGCGGGATGCTGGGCATCGATGGTGTTACTTCTGGAACTGTTGGCTACTCTTTCTTGGGCTGAGCTATGGGACGAAGATCCCCTTACGACGTTGTTCGGTCTTCTTGACAGAGCATATGGATATGTATATACCTTTTTCTAGTACCCACATCTTGGGTTTGGTTACTCTCCTTCTAGGAGAGGCGAAGATGCGCGGGGTATGCCAAATGCTTTCTGTGCCTAGCTTCTCATGGTGGGATGAGTCTACTCTCTTACTATAGGTAGCGAAGACTCGATGAGAAGATCATCTTCTCACCGTTTCCAGATCCTTTTTTTAGACGAGTCAACCTTCTTTCCTCATGTTGGGTTGACTTGGACTCTTTACTATACTCCTTACTGCCCCCACTATTGTGATCCTTTACTTTTCCATGTTTTCTCTACTGCTCACCCTTTGGTACCTCTTTTGTTTCTCCCTCGTTCCTTCAGGGTATCCTACTGAGTATTTTTATACTCACCCCTACTTGGGCTTTGCCCGCCTTTGGTGTTCCCTTGCAGATGATGGACAGGTTGGTTGTGACTTTAGTGGAGCATAGAAGTTCGGGAGCTTGGATCGTGTGCGGTGGTCGTAGCCAGGATCAAGGTGGGAGACCCGTTAGTTGTTTGTGTTTGTTTACCTATTTCCTGGTTGTGGCACCTTTCCTGGTTGGGCGCATGTTTTTCCCCTTTTTCCTTTTCAGCACAGTACTTTCTACTATTAGAGGTCGATGCACACTGTGGTTTATATATAACAGTTTCCCTTTACTTTGCTTGTCTTTACTTTTACTCTGCACTATTGCATTGAGTTTGATGTGTGTGTGTGTGTACAGGTACTTTGGCAAAGGCCCCCCCGAGTTATTGTACCTTCGGCACTGGTCGCCAGCTCTTGGCCTATGGAGGAGGGCTTGGGGTAGTTGCGGTTCGAGCCTGGGTAGGTTCGGGTCATGACAAAGTGGTATCAGAGGTGGTTCGTTCCTTGGGATGCTATTCGAACATCCCTAAAAGAGGAATTGGTTGGGATTTAGGGCAATAGTGTTAACGTGTCTCGAGAGCAGCTCGCAGGCCAGGGAGTCCAGTGATGGTGTGGTGGCCGACGTATCCATTAACTAGGACCTTGATAACCCTCTTGTCGACTCGGCATGATGATACACTTGTTTTAGGGAAAAAAAATTTGTGCATCACATAGGATTGAGTCTTTGAATGTCCTTCTTGAGTCAGCTCCTCATCGTTGCTATTGGTATATACATATATGCTCATCTGACCGCGACACTCCTTGATAATTTTCAGGATGTCTCCGTGAGGACAGCTAGCCAGGATACCAGCTTTGGGTCGTGACGAGGACCCTGTGAGCTATGAGGCCTCAATCCAGGACCCATCATGCGAGCCCCTTTCTCCAGGTGGGCCAGTAGTAGCACCCCCACCTGTTGAGCAGCAGGCAGTTTCAGTAGAGCAGGCTGAGCTTGAGCGCGGGTTGAGCGTGCTCCATGAGTTCAAGTGGTAGAGACCGCTGAGGTTCAGTGGTGAGCCATACCCTCAAGCAGTAGAGGTTTGGCTCAAGGCAGTGGTTCGCCTTTTCAGTCTTGTGCAGACACCGACAGATCAGAGAGTGTCTTTGGCAGCCACCCTTATTCATGGAGCATCTTGGCGTTGGTGGAGTCTGGTGACTCAGTTTCTTGACGAGTCATCGCTTTCATGGGACGACTTTCAATTGTTGTTTCGTGAGGAGTTTTTCCCCTCCTGCTTGTGCTCTATTCGGATTCAGGATCTCCTGCAGTTTCAGCAGGGAGGGCTGACAGTGGCCGAGTACGCGGCTAGTTTTGCAGACCGTGCACGCTTTTACCCGGACTTGGTCCTCGATGACAACATCCGAGCGCGGAAGTTTGAGCAGGGTCTCCACCGAGGGATTCGTGTTGTCATAGTACCCTTGGTCATTTGCACATATGCCGAGGTGCTAGAGCAGGCACTGGTGATAGAGGGCTTCCTTTCATGTTCTGGAGTTGGTAGTGGTAGCAGGCACGTTATAGCTGAGACGTCTGCCGCGGCTAGTGGGTGTCGACAAGAAGGACCTCGATGCAGGTGGCTTTCTGACAACCAGACTCAGGGGAATGGTCATACACTACAGTGGCGCCAGAGGGCACCAGTGCAGCCCAGAGAGAGTCGGTGCTATTCTTGTGACAGGCGAGGTCACATGGCACAATACTGCCCGACCCAAGTTGCTGAGAGGTTCGGGCAGGCAGCAGGTGCACCAACATGATAGAGGCAATGCTGTGATCGGATTAGTACCCAGACAGGTGGTGCTAGCAGAGGAGCGGGAGGAGCTGGTTGTGGGGGATGACGTCACCACTAGGTAGTCCACGTCAGGCTTTGGGAGCTGACAGTTGGGACTGCGGACAGCCACGAGTTTGGATGTCTACGATCTTGCAGAGCATGGGGTGATAAGAGGTACGCTCTATAGCTCTTCTACTTTTTTCAGTAGAATTGTTAGGCTCTGCGTGTGAAAAGATTTTCTCCCTACTTCTTGTTTTTGGTGTTACCAGGGTGACACAGGGTGTCGGGTGTAACCCTGTACTGGTATGGAAAAAGGTGTGAGACCTTTTCCTTTAGTCGATGGTATTGACTCCTTCGTCTTTTGATCGTGTAATAGAGCATCGACTGTGGAACCTTGCATCACCAGATATCCTTGGGTGTTTCACGATATGGATATTCTGATGGAGGGAATCACCGTGCCTTGTTTTAGGTGCGGGCGGTGATTCCAGTCGCGGCGTGCGACGTAGAGGTTTGACCGGGGAGGTGAGATACCCCCGAGGGCCTTCGGGCCGTTTGAGACCGTGCAAAGGGGTGGAGAGGTACCCTACCGCCTTGCCCTAACCCCAAAGTATGAAGTGGGTGCACAAAATTGGCATGGGCCGACCTCTCGTAAATGGATCAATCCTTTTGTCCATGTGCAGTGACACAGAGCTTTGTGTGGGTTCTTCTGGGTATGATAAAGCCAGGTGTGGGCTTAGTACCCTATGTTTCTCCCTAGTTTTGCTTTTCAGGGATGAAAATCTTGAAGGATGGAATGATGTAAGAACCTAGTTTTTGCAACAAAAGACTTCAGATTATTCTTGAAGATATTCCAGAGCAGCACCTTCAGACGACAAGCAATTTCGAGCCCCAGAGTGGCCAGAATTATATTTTCAGTGCGTTCACACTGAAAACGCCAAATAAATGGGATAAATCCTAAAAGGAGTTCCAAATCGGAGATTCGAGTATACATATGGGTCTGGAATGGGGTGTTTACCCTAGGAACGACATAAAACTTGTCGGCACCGGATGTTTGGACCCCTCTCTCACTTTCGGAATGATAAACGGATAAATTAATTAATTATTTTATTCATTTAATGGAGAAATGCTAGTATCTATTAAACATTGGCTCGGATTGAAAACTGAGGGAGCCGTTGAGTTCGGAGAGTTCCGTTTACCCTAGGAGGGGTGTAAGTTTTGCGGGCACGGGCCGTCTGTGAAAAATGGCCCCAGGGTTATCTTCGTAATTTGGAGGCTTTGGGCGTTCATCTTTACAACATTAAAACGGAAGCTCGGAATCAAATTCTGAGACCACCGTTGCGCTCTGGAGGTGGTGTTTACCCAAGGGGAGGTTAAATTTCGACCTCTCCGAATGTTTCAGATGCGGGTTAAATTTGGGGGTTTTTAATTAATTAAAGTTTAATTAATTCCCCGTTAAATAAACAAACATCCATCCCCCTTCTCCCTTGAACACCCTGGAAAAACCCTTCCCCTCCCCTCCTCAATATCCAGTGAGACGATCCAGCGAGGCGACTCCGGAGAGGTGCGGTGATGCCGGCGGATCATCGCGAAGCTTCAGGTGAAGCCCCACGAGGTAGGACTTGTCGTTTGCATTTTCTATTCCCGTACCTACTTTGAGCTCAATTTGCACTGTCGATTCCTTGTCAAAAGGTTATCAAATCCCATGAATGCGTAGTATAGTGGTTTTCCCTTTCTGATGCTTCATTCGGAATCAAAATCCGAGCTCGGAGGAGGCCGAGGTTGATCTCAGAAGTTTGTGGGTCTTGAAGATGATCCTGGATGGTTTGGGGTGCTCCGGCGGTCCGAGGCGCGGCGACACAGGCGAAGGGCGGCGGCGGCTTCTCGTCCAGGCGGCGGGGCGCGTGACTCCAGCGGCGGGCGCGGTGTCTGTCGGCGGGGCTAGGAGGAGCACACTGGGGCAGAGTGCAGGGGAGCGCCGGGAGGCGGCGAGCGCCGGTGGGGGGGCGCGAGGTCACAGAAGACCGGGGTCACTGACCCTGGCCGGAAGACATTGGGCCCGCTTTTGCGGGTCTGCGCGTGGAAGAGAGACCGGCCTTTGGTGCCGGTCCAGTTTGGGGGCCCTCGGTCCGCGCGGGTGAGCCGTGGACCGCGGCGGCTCAGCCAGCTGAGCCGCGGGCGGGCGGGCTTGAGCCGGTCCAGGGGGTGGGGACCGGTCGGACCGGTCCGGACCACCCCCTCTTATGTCCGGTGACGTTTAAAAATGCAGCAACTTCCAAACGGCGCATCCATTTGACACGATGTCTATGGAAGTAGATCCGTATTGAGGAGATGGACTTTTGGAGATTGTTTTTGGAGTTTTTAATTCCCGAAACGAGGGGCTCGGAGGCGCGACGCCTCTTTAAGTGGTTTGTCGTTTCCTTTGGGGGATTTTGTTGTGGACGGCGCAGACACGTCTGACATTTGTTTTGAGTGCCGTCAGTGGCATTGGAACCCTGGCACCGAGGCGATGTTTTCTAGGGTAGTTTCGGACATTGATGCTAGAGTTGAGGCGTGGGCCCCACGGCCCGTCTTTTGAGCTGCGCGCAGCTTTGAGCAACTTTTTCCTCGGACGTCCGTTCGAGGCGTGCGGGTAGTCGATGTTGGGTGTTTTTCTGAGGGCATCGCGTTGGCGCAGTCTGCCCACTGTAATTCCGCACGATGGTGTGGGGCCCACGAGGGCCGTTTGGGCATCGACGGTGATTTTTTGATCTTTATCACCGGGAGTTCGTTTTGGACAAGTGAAAAGTCCAACTTGTGTACTTTTTTGAGAAGATCGCAACGGTGTTATCCGTTCGTTGTGTTTTGGGATCGGGATGCGGGTCTCGCGTGGTATCGCTAGTGCGCGGAGCAGTGGAACGTATCTTTTTATATGGATATCCATCCTACTCAAGTGAGTAGTGCTTTTGATGTGTTTTCCTTAGGGGATCACAATGGTGCGAGGCGCCCATCTGTTTTCTAGGCCGAGCATTGGGATCACGGGACATCGTTCGGGTGTGAGGCGGTGTTGGTGACTTTTCTGTCAGATATCCGTTTGAGGCGAGTAAATAGTCGATCTCGCCTGTTTTTCTACGAGGATTAAAACGGTGTGATCCGTTTGGTTGTGTGTATCCTCTTACGCGATCTTGTTAAATGTGGAAGCATGGAAGGTGCTCCAATGGTGGTTCTCCCTACCGTGTTTGTAGCGGACCTTTGGCGTGTAATCACGCACTTTTGGGAGAGTGATATAATTGTTCCATGATATGTGGTTGGTCGTGCCTGGGCCTTTGATGTATAGTTGTTACGTCATGCCTTCGCGTTGACGCTGGGTTTCGTTTGCACGACAACCTTTGGGCTGGAACGAGGTATACTCTGGGAGTATACGGGAGCGCTTGGAGGTACATGTGGCTGTTGTACCTGAGGATGTTTGTGCGCTCAGTTGGGGTTGACTTGGGGTCACACGTCGTGTCGGACCCATGTGCATGTTGTGTACTTCTTTACGTACTTTGAACTCTCGGGACGTAGAGGGTCCCTCTGTGCTCGTTTGTTTGACCAGGAGGGTGGAGTTTTCCCCTGGCTCTGAGCTCGTTTGTTTGACCAGTATGGTGGAGTTTTCCCCTGGATCTATGCTCATTTCTTTGTCCAACAGGGTTGAGTTTCCCCTGGCCTGGTGCTCTTTTGTCAGACCAGCAGGGTTGAGTGTCCTCCCCCTGGTCTTGATCTGGTGGGTTTGGCCAGCAGAGATGGTTTGGTTCCTCTTCTTCTTCAGCTGTGAGGGGTTTTCGTACCGTGCCCTTTCACCGGACTACGACACCATCTGCGACTACGGGTGTCCATGCAGCGTGAGTGTTTTCCCCACTTTCTAGGGTGAGTTGACTTGGTCCGCTTCGACAGTGACTCAGCGGATTAGAGCGGGATCGCCTTGTGAGGCCTGGGGTGTTTCTCTCGTTGCTCCGTGTTCCCTGGTAGATCTTGGGGTTTCTGTGTGACCAACACTTTACGCGGTCACTGATCCTCTACCCAAAAGGTTGTTCCAACAGGTTTGAGGTTTTTTCCAGTAGGGCTGAGGTTGTTTCCAGTAGGGCGGAGGTTGTTCCAGCAGGGCTGAGGTTGTTTCGAGCAGGGCTCGCCAGTGGGTTACCATCAAACAGGGATGGCCAGTACAGCGGTGTTCACCGAGCAGTACCATCCAGCAGGGCTGGCCAGAGCAGTTCCGGGCTTACCTCTAGCTGGGCTGGGCAGTGGTCCTTGATGGCGGGCTTACCTCTAGCGGGGCTGGGCAGTGGTCCTCTATGCCGGACTTACCTTCAGCGGGGCTGGGCAGTGGTCCCCGATTCCGGGTTACCTCTAGTTGGGTTGGGCAGTGGTCCTGTCGCCGACTTTAGCCAGGTCTCCCTCCAGTGGATTACCCTGTTACGGGACTGGACAGTGTGGCACCCGTCGACTTTCCGGGTCTCCCTGTAGTGTGAACCCGTTGACTTCCAGGGATCCTCCAGCAGGGCTGGGCAGGGGGTCGCCTGTCGACTTTGAGCAGACCTCTCGACTACGGGGCAGTGATGTGTTGTGGTTTGACGTTCCCCCAGAACTCTCATGTACGAGGAGCTTCTCCCCCACCGAGACGCGTCCTTGTGATGCGACCTAAAACTGTGCGGGTGATTCAGTGTCGTCCAGATCGGATATTGTCGAGGTGTGGTGATTGAGCCCTTGGATTTTAATTCGGGGCAGACATGTGGGATACTGGGCATCGATGGTGTTACTTCTGGGACTGTTGGATACACTTTCTTGGGCTGAGCTATGGGACGGAGATCCCCTTACGACATTGTTCGGGCTTCTTGACAGAGCATATGGATGTGTATATGCCTTGTTCTAGTACCCACTTCTTGGGTTTGGTTACACTCCTTCCAAGAGAGGTGAAGACACGCGGGGTATTCTACGTGATTTCCGTGTCTAGCTTCTCATGGTTGGAAGAGTCTACTCTCCAACTACAGGTAGCGATGACTCGACGGGAAGTTCATCTTCTCAAAGTTTCCAACTCCTTGTGTTTGGACGAGTCTACCTTCTTTCCTCTTGTTGGGTTGAGCTGGACTCTTTACTGTACTACTTACAACCCTCTCTATTGTGCTCCTTTACTTTACCATGTTCGATATACTGCTCACCATTCGGTACCTCCTTTATTGGTCCCTTGATCCTTCGGGGTATCCTACTGAGTATTTTTATACTCACCCCTGCTTGGGCTTTTCCCACACTTGTTGTGCCCTTGCAGAATACGGACAGGTTGGTTGTGACTTCAGTGGAGCATAGGAGTTCGGGAGCATGGACCGCATGCGGTGGTCGTAGCTGGGTTCCAGGTGGGAGACTCGTCAGCTATTTTTTTTTTGTTTACCTGTTGCCAGGTTGTGGCACCTTTTTGGGTTCGGTGCGTGTTTTGCCCCTTTTTCCTTTTTAGCATTGTACATTGTACTGTTAGAGGTCGATGCACACTGTGATTTATATATACCAGTTTCCCATTACTTTTACTCTGCACTATTGCATTGAGTTTGCTGCGTGTGTGTGTGTACAGGTACTTAGGCAAAGGCCTCCCCGAGTTATTATGCCTTCGGCACTGGTCGCCAGCCCCTGGCCTATGGATACAGGCTTGGGGTAGTTGCAGCTCGAGCCCAGGTAGGGTCGGGTCATGAAAAAGTGGTATCAGAGGTGGTTCGTTCCTTGGGATGCTGTTCGGACGTCCCTAAAAGAGGAATTGGTTGGGATTTAGGGAAACAGTGTTAACGTGTCTCGAGAGCGGCTCTCAGGCCAGGGAGTCCAGTGATGGTGCAGCGGCCGACGTATCCATTCACCAGGACCTTGATAACCCGCTTGTCAACTTGGAATACTGAGACACTTGTTGCAGGGAAAATGTTTTTGTGCATCACATAGGATTGAGTCTTTGACTTTCCTTCTTGAGTTAGCTCCCCATCGATTCTATTGGTATATACATATATTCTCATCTGACCGCGACATTCCTTGATAATTTTCAGGATGTCTCCGCGAGGACAGCCAACCAGGATACTAGCTTTGGGTTGTGACGATGACCCTGTGAGCTATGAGGCTTCAGTCCAGGACCCATCATGTGATCCCCTTTCTCTGGGTGGGCCGGTAGCACCACCCTCACCTGTTGAGCAGCAGGAAGTTTCAGCAGAGCAGGTTGAGCTTGAGCATAGGTTGAGCGCACTCTGTGAGTTCCAATGGCAGAGATTGTGGAGGTTCAGTGGTGAGACAGACCCTCAGGCAGCCGAGGTTTGGCTCGAGGCAGTGGATCACCTTTTCAGGCTTGTTCAGACGCCGACAGATCAGAGAGTGGCTTTGGCAGCCACCCTTTTTCGTGGAGCAACTTGGCATTGGTGGAGTCTGGTGACTCAGTTTCTTGATGAGTCGTCGCTTTCATGGTATTACTTTTAGTTGTTATTTCGTGAGGAGTTTTTCCCCTCCTTGCGCTCCGTTTGGATTCAGGAGATCCTGTAGTTTCAGCAGGGAGGGCTGACGGTTGCCGAGTACGCGGCTAGTTTTGCAGACTGTGCAGGCATTTACGCGGACTTTTTCCATGATGACATCATCCGAGCGCGGAAGTTTGAGCAGGGTCTCCGCCGAGAGATTCGTGCTGTCATATTACCCTTGGGAATTTCCACATATGCCGGGGTGCTAAAGCAAGCGCTAGTGATAGAGGGCTTCCTGTCACGTTTTAGAGTTGGTAGTGGCAGCAGACACGTTGGAGCTGAGACGTCTGTTGTGGCTAGTGGGTGTCGGCAAGTAGGACCTCGACGCAGGTGGCTTTCTGACAACCAGACTCAGGGGCGTGGTCGTACACCACAGTGGCGCCGGAGGGCACCAGTGCACCCCCGAGAGAGTCGGTGCTATTCTTTTGATGGGCGAGGTCACTTGGCACGAGACAGCCCGACCCGAGTTACTGAGAGCTTCAAGAAGGTAGCAGGTGCACCACCACGACAGAGGCAGCGCAGTGATCGGAGTAGTACCCAGAGAGGTGGTGCATGAAGAGGAGTGAGAGGAGCTGGTAGTGGGGGACGACACTACGAGGTCTTCCCATCACCACTAGGTGGTCCACATCAGGGTCCGGGAGTTGACAGTTGGGACCGCGGATAGCCGCGAGCTATGGATGTCTGCGATCCTGCAGAGCATGAGGTGATAAGAGGTACGCTCTATAGATCTTCTAATTTTTGCAGTAGAATTTTTAGGCTCTGCGTGTGAAAAGCTTTTCTCCCTGCTCCTTGTTTGAGGTGTTACTGGGGTGACATAGGGCGTCGGGTGTAACCCTGTGTTGGTAAGGAAAAAGGTGCGAGATATTTTCCTTTAGTTGAAGGTATTGACTCCTTCGTCTTTTGAGTGTGTAAGAGAGCATCGACTGTAACACCCCGAGATTTTATGAAAAATATTCTTTTTAATTTCACTAATGTCTTGTGTTGTACGCTAAAACAAAAGGAGCTTCCACAACACGCATCCTTGACTTGCCTTGCATTACACGCAATCACGACCTTCCTCGATAGCGTGTGTAGTACGCAATAACGAGTTTCATTAAACAACAATATGCTATTAAAATATTATTAAAACTAGCCGTTATGAATAGTAATAACCACTTTTTGAAATTGTGTATATTTTATTTTTCAAAATGGAATTAATTTCTGGATTCGTAATATCAAAATTAGCTTAGGGTGAAATTTTTGTAATTTTCTGAAAACTTTCAATTTTTGATGAATAGTGAAACCACTAAGTGGTAGGTTAAAAACTAAATTTTGCATAAAACATAATTTTACCGCTTCTGTGAATGGAATTTCGAAAATCCGACAGACACGGTTAATATCAAGGACTAAAATGTGGTTCAATGAGATGAAAATAATTTTTGGTGAATAGTAACTTTTTACTTTTTTTTACCACGGTTAATAGTAAATAGGGTAACTAAGGGTAAATATGATATTACTATTACCCTAACACATGTTCTAATTCTATTGGATAATTGTAATTCGACCAAAAACAACCTTATGAATATAATATGACCATTTAGGTCCACTTGGATTAGATTATGACATTATTTTATTTAATGAATAGTTAAAATAGTTAAAATCAAAGTTTAATAACTAAAACATTTTTAATATGGGGTTATACATAAGATAAATTCGACTATAAATATTCATTAAGAATCTAAAAATATTTCCTACATAATGATATTTTATTTATAATTTTTAGAATTTAAATAAATTAATTTATTTATGACGCAACGATGATGCAGTAATTACCCTTTTAAGGAAATATTAACATAATTGATGTTATAAATGATCAAATGAATGTAATTTGAGACTTTTTATGAAATCCAATAATTTTCTAGGTTACTATGATATATTAGTGTTGATTTAATTAACTTGGTTCGAACATATAATTCTGTTATGACTTTCACAAAAATCATATATCAAATAGTGTCAAAATTGACACAAAATAGTTTTTAAATCAAATATTATATTATTAATTGTTATTTTATTCCTAAAAATCTAAGGTTCGGCCAAATGACTTAGATAAGGATATATGTATTAATAATAAACAATTTGGGGTTCGTTTGGCATGTTATAGTAAGTGTATTAACCATATAGTGAAAGAAAACAAAAAGACCCGGTAAAAGTTAAATTATTTAACTTAGAGTTAAATCTAATTGATAAGGTTAAAATAATACCCTAAACTTGTCTAAATCTTATTGGATGATAGGATTTCGACTCATCCCCACTTTAGCTTCGAAATAAGACCCTTTGGAACCATTATTAACCGATTTTGACTTTAATATAAAATAATATTTTGAGGTATTCCTAAGGTGCCCCTCTCCTCCCTTATAAAAGGGCACCTCCTCCCCCTCCACCTCACACCAAATTGAGCACTCAAGCTCGGCCAACCCCTGCCAAAATCCCTTATCCACTTCCCTAGAATAATCCTAGAGGTCCTGGTCTTCTTCAAAGACCAATCTTAGTTCCCTAAGTGGAGGATTCAAAGAGGCGTTCCAAAGAAGAGGTAATATCCATTACCTATCTTTTCAATTTCTTTCTTCTTCAACTTCTTATTCTTTAGTTGTTTCATGACAAAGTAATAACATCAGTATTACTTACATAATGATATGTTATTATAAATATGAAACAACCCTAATTCACCTTCTATCCATCCTACAGAAAAATGAAATCACCGCGCGTGCGTACGTACGGAATACCGTCTCCACGCCGTGGTGAAATCTATTTTCCACCACCACCTTACTTGGATCAGTATAATGGTGTAAATAATGACCATATATGACTATTATAAAGTGATATTGATTCTTATATATTGTATCATCAACTATAATTCAATTCAATAATTATGGAAATGATATCATCGCTCGTGCGTACGTACGGACTACCGTCTTCACGACGCGATGAGATTCATTCTCAATGATTAACCATTCATGAATGATTATAAAGTATATATAATAAGTACTAATGAAATATATGACCTAATAATGATACTGAAATTATTTATATTTATACTTAATTCCATTCAATTCAATAAGGAAACAAAAATAGCGTTCATGCGTACGTACGGACTACCGTCTCCATGAACGGTGTATTTATTTCCATTTACTGATTTATTATATATGTATATTCTGAATATATATATATATATATATATATTGTTTTATATTCTGTAATTAAGTAATCATGATCTAAGTAATCACATGAATAATTACAAGTTAAAAACACGAACGACAAATGAGACGATTTTACCCAAAATGCTACTTTAACATGAATTTAAAAAAGAACGGGTAATATAATGTCATAAGTGAACCATATATGATATTATAACAATGATTATGATTCTGTAATGAGTCAATGACATTATTTAAATCATTATACAGGAGGTTCGGACACATACGAAGCAAATCGGACCTAAGGTAAGGGAAATATCGCAATCTCATTTTTATCCGAGATTGTTTGTACTTTGAAATTTACTGGGGTGTATTTTATCATCCACATCCATGTTTCTTCAATATGAAATATTATTTCCATCCACCTAAAATTGTTTAAATCCAATTTTACCCTTCGGTGTGTTTTTAAAAGATATGAAAGGAATCTTTTGTCGTTTTTTTCATACGAGGAACTTTTTGACTTTTCCGACAAAAGTACGAGAAGAATGTTTTTTTTAACTTATACGACATGAATGGATTTTTAAAACATTATTTCCAAGAAGATTCATTTACAAGTTTTCAAGTTTATTTTTAATCAAATTCTTTTATTTTAAAGTTTTATGACATGTTATGAAAGGAAAAATGTTTTTGAAGAAGAAAGGATATTTTCCTCAAGAATGAAGTTCAAGTATTTTATCAAAATTATTTTCCATATAAGATAAGAAAAGGGTTCTATTTTTATCCCTATTATTACATGGATTTGATTATGTTGTGATGGAAATATTTTTATGAATTCCTTTATCTTATATGAATTGTTTTATGATGTCATGATGTTTCAAGAATCCCATTTTTGTTACATGTGTTATGCGATGATGTATGATTTATGATTATGTGGCACACATAAGAAAGGATTCATTATAAGATGGGTGGGACCTATATCTCCCTCCAATGCATTGGGTAAAGATTTTATATCTCATGAGATAGACAGGTCTGGAACGGTAGGTTATACCGGTTCAGTGAAACAGGACTGAAACGAGGGTTACTCGATTCAGAAACGGACTTTGTCCACTAGGATAGTCTTGGCAATGAGTCTTGACTAACAAGAAATTATTCTCTATGATTATGTGTGAATTCCACAATGTTTCATGTTTTAAGTTATGGTTATTGTGATTTCATTTCACTACTATGATTTATCCCATGTTATGAAATTATGCTCTCTTTTGCAGGTTATGATTTCCAAAAGTTATGTTCTTATGAATATGATGTGATTGATTTTTCTTTTGTTTACCCTTACTGAGCATTTGAGCTCACCCTTTTATGTTTTCTTTTCCCCAGGATATAAAGAACGGTTTTAGGTAAAAAAAGGGAAGATCATTATGGGAGATATTGAAGATCTTTCACCAGGATTAGAAGATTATATTCCGAGTTTCCAAAGACACTAAACTATTACGGTCCTTGTGTGTGTGTTTTTGTTATGTACTAAGTATTCCGAAAAAGTAATGTAATGTCAATATAAGTCAAGCTTCGGGTCTCTACAGTTGGTATTGGAGGAAAGGTTTAGTCAACCTTTGGAAACTAGGATGCGAAAACGTTAGTGATATCCCTAGAGATATTTCTACGGTATGTCTAGGGATGTCCCTAAGGTTAAGTATACCTATAGGTTATAGTACTAGAACTACGCTAACGGTCATAGAATTAAACCTAAGATGTTAGATATTGAAGGTAATCCCCCTTTACTATGTTGTTTTCTCTAGCATGATTTTTGCCTCTCACAAGATTCTTTTTTTGTTTTAGTTAATGGAGGGAACCAGAAGGAATTCGGTTAACATTGAATCCAATGGACAAATTGGTGACTATGAGCAACAAAATTGTGTAATTCCTAGAGAGAAAGATATTGCGATTATGCCGAATCAGTCATCGCGATATATGATTAACAAGGTGAAATTTAATGGTATGCCTAATTCATCAAAGAAGAGGAAGATAAACTATTATTCATGTTTGCATGTTGAGGAGCATAAAGAAAGGAAGATTGAGATTTCTAAAGAAGGGAAGAAGAACCTTGAGGAATACCTCAAATGGAGGGACCGATGTTATCTGTGTGGAGAAAAGGGTCATATAGTGACAGACTGTTATGGAGTTCAATGTCTTATTTGCGGAGAACATGGGCATTACCCAACTCAATGCCCTGACCTAAAAAGTTACTTCTAAGTCAAGGAAGGACTTATTCCAGGACAATCATTGAAGTGGATGTACTAAAGTGTTTATGTATTGGTATTCAAGAATAATGTTGTTGAGGTACTTTTATGGTGTGTTGAAATATTTATGTATTGGTCTATTGTGGTTTTTAGTAATTATAAGGTACCGGTAACCAAGAAAATTTATTCAAATATTTTAGAAAGTAGATGATATGCGCATAATGAAGGGATAAAGTGAAAATGAAATGTTTGACATTATTCATGAGCTCATATAAGGACTAAGTGATATCATGGTTTGAGTATATAGAATTTTGAGGATTTTGGTATGTGGAAAGTCTTAAATTTTAACTGCATTCATGTTTTCACTAAGGTATTCACGAGAATACATGATTAAGGACTTTGAATGTTTGGAATGTGACCAACAAAACATATCTTATGATATATGGGGATCAACGATGGTATTAAATCTCTGGTAATCGTTTTCACTATGTTATGAGAGTGGAATGCAGTATTATGGATAAGCCTAAAGATTGGAATGGATTATGTTATACATAAGTTAGTATTGTTTAAGGACAGGAGTTTTGTGATATTATTGATGAGATGTTATTGTAATATAGTTTTAGAAAAAGGACAACCTGCAGGACGGGCGACAGCCCATCGCGTCGGACAAGGCTATGGGAATCGAACCCACAACCGAAGTGTGACTGGCCTTTATCGCCTACCACTGGCCTACAGGAAGTCCATGTTTAGTAGAAACTAGTTTTATTATATTAAGCAGTATGATATATGAAGTATAAGTCCATTTTAGGAACCATATGTGATTAATCTCACTATAGATTGACTTATGTATATAATTTTTGCTAACCTTTTGATTGAGACAGATGGAATGACCCGTCATTCTATCACATGATCTGCTAACACTTCACGAATAACAAATTCAACTTCATTTATTTAAGAGATGAAGTGGAAATTGTTCAAGGCATGAACAACAGTGAGATTGTACCAAAATAAAGAAAGTATTTATTCTAATTCAAATTTTCAACTTTAGGGAAATGATCTTGAAAACCAAAAATGTTTTCCTAGTGATCTTATACCTGATGAATTAGATGGTACCTTAGATCGTCACAAATTTATGGATTTGTGATTACTGGATTTTCCATAGCCATGTTCTCTACCACTCTCCATCAGAACATGATGGTTAGATTTTTCTTCCATATCCATATTTTCACCTATGTGGAAACCCAGTGATTAGTTTATTTGGGTAACCGTTAAGTTTCATACTTTTGTTTTTAAATATTGGTTTTGGTATTCCTTTTTACGATGTGGGTTTCTATTAAAGAAACATTCGAATAGTAAACCATTTATAACCCCGACGAATTTCGAGGGCGAAATTCATTTTAAGGGGGGTAGAATGTATCACCCCGAGATTTTATGAAAAATATTCTTTTTAATTTCACTAATGTCTTGTGTTGTACGCTAAACCAAAAGGAGCTTGCACAACACGCATCCTTTACTTGCCTTGCATTACACGCAATCACGACCTTCCTCGATAGCGTGTGTAGTACGCAATAACGAGTTTCATTAAACAACAATATGCTATTAAAATATTATTAAAACTAGCCGTTATGAATAGTAATAACCACTTTTTGAAATTTTGTATATTTTATTTTTCAAAATGGAATTAATTTCTGGATTCGTAATATCGAAATTAGCTTAGGGTGAAATTTTGGTATTTTTCTGAAAAATTTCAATTTTTGATGAATAGTGAAACCACTAAGTGGTAGGTTAAAAACTAAATTTTGCATAAAACGTAATTTTACCGCTTCTGTGAATGGAATTTCGAAAATCCAAAAGACACGGTTAATATCAAGGACTAAAATGTGGTTCAATGAGATTAAAATAATTTTTGGTGAATAGTAACTTTTTACTTTTTTTTACCACGGTTAATAGTAAATAGGGTAACTAAGGGTAAATATGATATTACTATTACCCTAACACAAGTCCTAATTCTATTGGATAAGTTTAATTCGACAAAAAACAACCTTATGAATATAATATGATCATTTAGGTCCACTTGGATTAGATTATGACATTATTTTATTTAATGAATAGTTAAAATAGTTAAAATCAAAGTTTAATAACTAAAACATTTTTAATATGGGGTTATACATAAGATAAATTCGACTATAAATATTAATTAGAAATCTAAAAAGATTTCCTACATAATGATATTTTATTTATAATTTTTATACTTTAAATAAATTAATTTATTTATGACACAACGATGATGCAGTAATTACCCTTTTAAGGAAATATTAACATAATTGATGTTATAAATGCTCAAATGAATGTAATTTCAGATTTTTTATGAATTACACTAATTTTATAGGTCACTAGGTAATATTAGTGTTGATTTAATCAACTTGTTTCGAACATATAATTCTGTTATGACTTTCACAAAAATCATATATCAAATAGTGTCAAAATTGACACAAAATAGTTTTTAAATCAAATATTATATTATTAATTGTTATTTTATTCCTAAAAATCTAAGGTTCGGCAAAATGACTTAGATAAGGATATATTTATTAATAATAAACAATTTGGGGTTCGTTTGGCATGTTATAGTAAGTGTATTAACCATATAGTGAAACAAAACAAAAAGACACGGTAAAAGATAAATTATTTAACTTAGAGTTAAATCTAATTGATAAAGTTAAAATAATACCCTAAACATGTCTAAATATTATTGGTTGATAGGATTTCGACCCATCCCTACTTTATCTTCGAAATAAGTCCCTTTGGAACCATTATAAACTGATTTTGACATTAATATAAAATAATATTTTGAGGTATTCTTAAGGTGCCCCTCTCCTCCCTTATAAAAGGGCACCTCCTCCCCCTCATCCTCACACCAAATTGAGCACTCAAGCTCGGCCAACCCCTGCCAAAATCCCTTCTCCTCTTCCCTATAAAAATCCTAGAGGTCAGGTCTTCTTAAAGGACCAATCTTAGTTCCCTAAGTGGAGGATTCAAAGAGGCGTTCCAAAGAAGAGGTAATATCCATTACCTATCTTTTCAATTTCTTTCTTCTTCAACATATTCTTCTTTAGTTTTTTCATGATAAAGTAATAACATCAGTATTAATTACATACTGATATGTTATTATAAATATGAAACAACCCTAATTCACCTTCTATCCATCCTACGGAAAAATGAAATCACCGCGCGTGCGTACGTACGGAATACGGTCTCCATGCCGTGGTGAAATCTATTTTCCACCACCACCTTACTTGGATCAGTATAATGGTGTAAATAATGACCATATATGACTATTATAAAGTGATATTGATTCTGATATATTTTATCATCCACTATAATTCAATTCAATAATTATGGAAATGATATCATCGCTCGTGCGTACGTACGTACTACCGTCTCCACGACGCGATGAGATTCATTCTCCATGATTAACCCTTCATGAATGATTATAAAGTATATATAATAATTACTAATGAAATATATGACCTAATAATGATACTGGAATTATTTATATTTATACTTAATTCCATTCAATTCAATAAGGAAACGAAAACCGCGTTCATGCGTACGTACGGACTACCGTCTCCATGAACGGTGTATTTCATTCCATTTACTGATTTATTATATATGTATATTCTGAATATATATATATATATCATGTTTTATATTCTGGAATTAATTAATCATGATCTAAGTAATCACATGAATAATTACAAGTTAAAAACACGAACGACAAATGAGACGATTTTACCCAAAATGCCACTTTAACATGAATTTACAAAAGAACGGGTAATATAATGTCATAAGTGAACCACATACGATATAATAACAATGAATATGATTCTGTAATAAGTCAATGACATTATTTAAATCATTATACAAGAGTTTCGGACACATATGAAGCAAATCGGACCTAAGGTAAGGGAAATATCGCAATCTCATTTTTATCCGAGATTGTTTGTACTTTGAAATTTACTGGGGTGTATTTTATCATCCACATCCATGTTTCTTCAATATGAAATATTATTTCCATCCACCTAAAATTGTTTAAATCCAATTTTACCCTTCGGTGAGTTTTTAAAATATATGAAAGGAATCTTTTGTCGTTTTTTTCATACGAGGAACTTTTTGACTTTTCCGACAAAAGTACAAGAAGAATGTTTTTTTTAACTTATACGGCATGAATGGATTTTTAAAACCTTATTTCCAAGAAGCTTCATTTACAAGTTTTCAAGTTTATTTTTAATCAAATTCTTTTATTTTAAAGTTGTATGACATGTTATGAAAGGAAAAATGTTTTTGAAGAAGAAAGGATATTTTCCTCAAGAATGAAGTTCAAGTATTTTATCAAAATTATTTTCCATCTAAGATAAAAAAAAGGGTTCTGTTTTTATCCCTATTATTACATGGATTTGATTATGTTGTGATGGAAATATTTTTATGAATTCCTTTATCTTATATGAATTGTTTTATGATGTCATCATGTTTCAAGAATCCCATTTTTGTTACATGTGTTATGAGATGATGTATGATTTATGATTATGTGGCACACATAAGAAAGGATTCATTATAAGATGGGTGGGACCTATATCTCCCTCCAATGCATTGGGTAAAGATTTTATATCTCATGAGATAGACAGGGCTGGAACGGTAGGTTATACCAGTTTATTGAAACAGGACTGAAACGAGGGTTACTCGATTCAGAAAGGGACTTTGTCCACTAGGATAGTCTTGGCAATGAGTCTTGACTAACAAGAAATGATTCTCTATGATTATGTGTGAATGACACAATGTTTCATGTTTTAAGTTATGATTATTGTGATTTCATTTCACTACTATGATTTATCCCATGTTATGAAATTATGCTCTCTTTTGCAGGTTAAGATTTCCAAAAGTTATGTTCTTATGAATATGATGTGATTGATTTTTCTTTTGTTTACCCTTACTGAGAATTTGATATCACCCTTTTATGTTTTCTTTTCCCCAGGATATAAAGAAAGGGTTTAGGTAAAAAAAGGGAAGATCTTTATGGGAGATATTGAAGATCTTTCACCAGGATTAGAAGATTATATTCCGAGTTTCCAAAGACACTAAACTATTACGGTCCTTGTGTGTGTGTTTTTGTTATGTACTAAGTATTCCGCAAAAGTAATGTAATGTCAATGTAAGTCAAGCTTCGGGTCTCTACATCTACTATGGAACCATGTGTGACCAGATATCCTTTGGTGTTTCACCATATGAATATTCCGAAAGAGGGAATCACTGGGCCTTGTTTCAGGTGCGGGTGGCGATTCCAGTAGCGGCGTGCGACGTAGAGGTTTGACCGGGGAGGTGAGCAACCCCCGAGGGCCTTCAGGCATTTAGAGATCGTGCAAAGGGATGGAGAGGTACCCTACCGCCTTGCCCTAACCCCAATGTCTGAAGTGGGTGCACGACGTCGGCATGGGCCGACCTCTCATGAACGGATCAATACTTTGGTACGTGTGCGGTGACGCAGAGCTGTGCGTGGGTTCTTCTGTGTATGAGAAATCTAGGTTTGGGCTTAGTACCATGTGTTTCTCCCTAGTTTTGCTTTTTGGGCATGAAAATATTGAAAGAGGGAATGATGTAAGAACCCTGTTTTTTCTAAAAAAGACTTCGGAATATTCATGAAGATATTCCAGAGCAGCACCTTCAGACGGCATGCGATTCCGAGCCCCGGAGTGGCCGGAATTAATTATTCAGTGTGTTCACACTGGAAACGCCAAATAAATTGGATAACACCTAAACAGAGTTCCGGATCGGAGATCCGAGTGTACGGATGGGTCCAGAATGGTGTTTTTACCATAGTAACGACATAAAACTTGTCGGCGTGGGATGTTTGGACACCTCGCTCGCTTTCGGAAGGTTAAACGGATAAATTAATTAATTAATTTATTCGTTTAATGGAGAAACGCAAGTATCTCTTAAAAGGTGACTCGGATTGAAAAACCAAGGGCACCGTTGAGTTCGGAGAGTTCAGTTTACCCTAGGAGGGGTGTATGTTTTGTGGGCACGGGTCGTCTGTGAAAAATGGCCCCAGAGGCGTTTTCGTAATTTGGAGGCTTTGGGCGTTCAACTTTATAACTTTAAAACGGAAGCTCGGAACCATATTATGAGACCACCGTTGCGCTCGAGAGGTTGTTTTTACCCAAGGGGAGGTTAAATTTCAACCTCTCCAAATGTTTCAGACGCGGGATAAATTTGGGGGTTTTTAATTAATTCCCCCTTAAATAAACAAACACCCCTCCCCCTTCTCCCTTGAACCCCCTGGCGAAACACCTCCCCTCTCCTCCTCCATCTCCATCGAGATGGTCCGGCGAGGCGACTGCGGTGAGGTGCGGTGATGCCGGCGGATCGTCGCGAAGCTTCGGGCGAAGCCCCACGAGGTAGGACTCGTCGTTTTCATTTTCTATTCCCATACCTACTTTGAGCTCAATTTTCACTTTCGATTCCTTGTCAAAACATCGATCAAAGCCCATTAATGCATAGTATAGATTTTTTCCCTTTACGAAGCTTCTTTCGGAATCAAAATCTGTGCTCGGAGGAGGCCGGGGTTGATCGCCGAAGTTTTCGGGTTTTGAAGGTGATCCCGGCCGGTTTTGGTTGCTCTGGCGGTCCGAGGCGTGGCGACGCAAGAGAAGGGCGTCGGCGGCTTCTCGTCCAGGCGGCGGGGCGTGCGACTCCGGTGGCTGGCGCGGCGTCTGTCGGTGGGGCTAGGCGGAGTGCACCAGGGTGGAGCGTAGGGGAGCGCCGGTTGGGGGCCGCGAGGTCGCAGAAGACCGGGGTCGCTGACCCCGGCCGGCAGACAGCAGACCCGCTTTTGCGGGTCTGCGTGTGGACGAGGGACCGGACTTCGGGTCGGTCTAATTTGGGGGATCGCGGTCCGCGAGGGTGAGCCTCGGAACGCGGCGGTTTAGCTGGCTGAGCCGCGGGCCGGCCGGCTTGAGCCGGTCCAAGGGGTGGGGACCAGCCGGACCGGTCCGGACCACCCCCTCTTATGTCCTGTGACGTTTAAAAATGCAGCAACATCGAAACGGTGCATCCGTTTGACTCTCTGTCTGCGGAAGTAGATCCGCATCGACGAGACGGACTTTTGGTGATGGTTTCGTGAATTTTGAATTCCCGAAACGAGGGGCTTGGTGGCGCGACGCGTCTTTAAGTGGTTTGTCGTTTCCTTCAGGGAATTTTGTTGTGGACGGTGCGGACGCGTCTAACGTCCGTTTTGAGCGTTGTCAGTGGCGTTGGAACCCTGGAACCGAGGAAAAGTTTTCCAGTGTAGTTTCAGGCATTGAATCCGGAGTTGAGGCATGGGCCCCACGGCCCATCTTTTCAGCTGCGCGCAGCTTTCAGCAACATTTTCCTCGGACGTCTGTTCGGGGCGTGCGAGTAGTCGATGTTGTGTGTTTTTTCGGGGGCATCGCGTTGGCGTAGTCTGCCCACTGTAATTCCGCATGATGGTGTGGGGCCCATGAGGGTCGTTTGAGCGTCGACGGTGATTTTTCCATCTTTATCACCGGGCGATCGTTTTGGACAAATGAATAGTCCAACTTGTGTACTTTTTCGAGAGGATCGCAATGGTGTGATCCGTTCGTTGAGTTTCAGGACTGGGATGCAGGTCCTACGTGGTACCGCTAGTGCGTGGAGCGCTGGAACGTATCTTTTTCTTCGGATATCCATCCTACTCAAGTGAGTAGTGCTTTTGATGTGTTTTCCCAAGGGGATCACAATGGTGCGATACGCCCATCTGTTTTCTAGGCCGAGGCTCAGGATCACGGGACGCCGTTCGGGCGTGAGGCGGTGTTGGTGACTTTTCTTTCAGATTTCCTTTTTAGGCGAGTAAGTTGTAGATCTAGCGTGTTTTTCTGTGAGTATTATAAAGGTTTGATCTATTTGGTTCTGCGGAGCCTCTTGCACGATCTTGTTAAATTTGGAAGCATGGAAGGTGCTCCAGTGGTGGTCCGCCATACCTTGTTTATAGCGGACCCTTGGCGTGTGATCGTGCACTCTTGGGAGAGTGATATAATTGGTCCACAAGATTTGGTTGGCCGTTCCTGGGCCTTTGAGGTGGAGTTGTTACATCACTCCTTTGCTTTGATGCTGGGTTCCATGTGCACGTTATCCTTTTGGCTGGAACGAGGTATTCTCTGGGAGTATACGGGAGCGTTTGGTGGTACTTGTGGCTGTTGTACCTGAGGATGTTTGTGCACTCACTTGGGGTTGACTTGGGGCCACAAGTCGTGTGGGGCCCATGTGAATTCTCTGTTCTTCTTTATGTACTTTGACCTCTCGGGACGTAGAGGGTCCCTCTGTGCTCGTTTGTTTGACCAGCAGGGTGGAGTTTTCCCCTGGTTCTGTGCTCGTTTGTTTGACCAGCAGGGTTGAGTTTCCCTTGGCCTGGTGCTCTTTTGTCTGACCAGCAGGGTTGAGTGGCCTCCCCCTGGTCTTGATCTTGTTGGTTTGTCCGGTAGAGATAGTTTGGTTCCTCTGCTTCTTTGGCTGTGAGGGGTTTCAGTACCGTGACCTTTCACCGGACTGCGACGCCGTCTGCGACTACAGGTGTCCGTGCAGCGTGGTTGTTTTCCCCACTTTCTGGGCTGAGTTGACTTGGTCCGCTTCGATATTGACTCAACAGATTGGAGTGAGATCGCCTTGTGAGGCCTCGAGAGTTTCTCCCATTGCTTCGTGTTCCCTGGTAGAGATTGGGGTTTCTGTGTGACCAACACTTTACACGGGCACTGATCCTCTACCCAAGAGGTTGTTCTAGTAGGGCTGAGGTTGTTTCCAGCAGGGCTGAGGTTGTTTCCACTAGGGCTAAGGTTGTTCCATCAGGGATGAGGTTGTTTCGAGCAGGGCTCACCAGTGGGTTACCATCCAGCAGGGATGGCTAGTACAGTGGTGTTCACCGAGCAGTACCATCCAGCAGGGATGGCTAGAGCAGTTCCGGGCTTACCTCCAGCTGGGCTGGGAAGTGGTTCCCGATGCTGGGCTTACCTCCAGTGGGGCTGGGCAGTGGTCCCCAATACCGGGCTTACCTCCAACGGGGTTGGTCAGTGGTCCTCGATGCCGGGTTACCTCCAGCTGGGCTGGGCAGTGGTCCCGTCGCCGAATTTTGAGGAGTCACCCTCCAAAGGATTACCCTATTACGGGACTGGGTAGTGTGGTAGCCATCGGCTTTCTGGGTCTCCCTCTAGTGGGAACCTGTTGACTTCTAGGGATCCTTCAGCGGGGTTGGGTAGGGGGTCTCCTGTCGACTTTGAGCAGACCTCTCGACTGCGGGGCAATGACATGGTGTGGTTTGACGTTCCCCTACAACTCTAAAGTACGAGGAGCTTTTCCCCCATCGAGACATGTACTTGTGACCCGACCTAAAACTGTGCGGGCTAGTCAGTGCCGCCCAAAGCGGATAGTGTCGAGGTGTGGTGATTGAGCCCTTGGATTGTAATTCTAGGCAGACGTTCCAGATGTTGGGCATCGATGGTGTTACTTCTGGGACTATTGGCTACTCTTTCTTGGGCTGATCTACGGGATAGAGATCCCCTTACGACGTTGTTCGGGCTTCTTGAAAGAGCATATAGATATGTATATTCCTTGTTCTAGTACCCACTTCTTGGGTTTGGTTACTCTCCTTCCAGGAGAGGTGAAGACGCGCGGGGTATGCCACGTGCTTTCCATGTCTAGCTTCTCATGGTTGGATGAGTCTACTATCCTACTATAGGTAGCGAAGACTTGACGGGAAGTTCATATTATCACTGTTTCCAGCTCGTTGTGTTTGGACGAGTCTACCTTCTTTCCTCTTATTGGGTTGAGATGGACTCTTTACTGTACTCCATACTTCCCTCTCTGTTGTGCTCCTTTGCTTTTCCCTGTTCGCTCTACTGCTCACCCTTCGGTACCTCCTTTGTTTCTCCCTAGAGCCTTCGGGGTATCCTACTGAGTATTTTTATACTCACCCATGCATGGGCTTTGCCCGAACTTGGTGTGCCCTTTCAGACGACGGACAGTTTGGTTGTGACATCAGTGGAGCATAGGAGTTCGGAAGCTTGGACCGTGTGCGGTGGTCGTAGCCGGGTTCCAGGTGGGAGACTCGTCAGCTGTTTGTTTTTGTTTACCTGTTGTCGGGTTGTGGTACCTTTTTTGGTTGGGCGCGTTTTTTCCCCTTTTTCCTTTTCAGCACTGTACTTTGTACTATTATAGGTCGATGCACACTGTGGTTTATGTATATCAGTTTCCATTTACCTTGCTTGTCTTTACTTTTACACTGCATTGTTGCATTGAGTTTGTTGTGTGTGTGTGTATAGGAACTTTGGCAAAGGCCTCCCCAAGTTATTGTGCCTTCGGCGCTGGTCGCCAGCCCCTGGCCTATGGAGTCGGGCTTGGGGTTGTTGCGGCTCGAGCCCGGGTAGGGACGGGTTGTGAAAATATTATCATTATTTGTGTTATTAATAACCACTATTAATAGTTCATCCCTTTATTCATAAATATTAACATGGTGAATTTGTAACCCAATGACATTAACAACTAGATCTGAGATGTGGTGCCACAAGGCCTCACATGTGCCACCCCTTAAACAAAAGGCTTCTAACTAACATAAAGGTTATCAAATCTATTAGTGGGGATATTATACCCATGGTATTATGTCATATCTATACACAAGTATCATATGGATAAAATATAAAATAATAAATATTGATACATTTGGAAGACTAAATAATCAAATGTAATACCACGTGTCACACATGTTGACCATATAAATTATTCATGTCTCATGGTGTGGAAATATATAATAATGTACATAAAATGAAAGAGTATAATTAAATAAACTATATTGATGATTTTTAAATATATCCAATTACCACATTAAGATATAAGCTCATCAACTTCTCCATATTCCATGGGATCCTTTTTATTTCCAATATCTCTGTAAATGATGTATTTTTTGGAGTAGATTTTCTATTTCTTGGTGTGAGTAACAAACCCCATTTAAACACCATGAATGTGTTCTTAATGTTATTGAATATGAATTACATTGTATGATATGATAATAAAAACCTACACATAATAAACAAATCATACTGAGTGTCCATGTTCTCATCATTCCACCACAAACCATAGTTATACCATCATGTTATTCATGTAAAAATAAAATATATGTGGTTCTTTAAATGAAAAAAAGTACCCACCTCAGAGAATCTTAATATGTGTACATTCCCTAAGCCCCAGGTCATACCACAATAGGCTATCAGTCCTTATTTCAATCTCTTGGTACATATACATATAACATCAACCAACCCATTTAATCATAGGTCATGTCTCATAGTCCATCATCACCCACTATCACATCAGAAGTCAGGTCATAAAAACCATCATATCCCTATGTAAGGCCATTAAAAGACATCATTTTTTATCATCTATCTTAGCCCTGTCATCTTTTCATGCCTAGAATCTAAACCAATTCCCCCTATTGGTACACCGAGACATGATAGGATCACATGTCACATTGGAAGTTTAAATAATACCAATACAACATAGAATATAAAAAAAATATCACATGCAATGAATATCATCATATAAGTTATATATGTCAAGTTTCATAGAAAAACAAGAATGGGAAATAGCAGCCAAAAAAACAAGTGATGAAAATCAATCACGGTATGGGAATATAAGCACACAACATCATCACATACTATTTACAATATACATGAACTCTTCATGGTGAGGAAATTTTTACCCCGTGGCTGTCAATATCTTCATCAATGTTAATAAATCGTATCATTTAAATTACCATGTTCTCATACAGAAGAAAAGATTCACTCACTGAGAACTCCTTGATCAAATTTAACATTATTTAATTTGGTTTATTGAGGAAATAATATGGTATAACAATGGAATTTTTAAAGAAACACATATACAATGTTCTATAATTTTTAATTATATCTTTAATGTTTAGTTGAATGGGAAACATAAATGCTAAGACATGAGAGAGTCACTAAGTGTACTTTCCCAAAGAGGATAATCCTAATGATGTCAAAGAAAAAAATGATCTTCATGAAATGTGTTTGTTAGAACAATTGATAAAAACACCATAGGATAATTTACAAGAAACTATATTTTAATCCAATCAACAACATTTCATAATAGTACTATAATAGGATAAAAACACTAGTATAAGAGATTTCTCAATATAGTTCTCCATGAATCATAAAAAATGGGTATAAGAAATAAAATCACATCTATGGAGAATATATATTAATAAAATAGAAGGAAATATTTAGAAAATCAATAATGAAATTCATGTTCAGATGAATATCACACAGATTTTTTTTTTTTAATATGTATTTAAAAAAGAAACAGGAATATTAAAGTGGATCATCGATCGATCAATTGAGTTGAAGAATTGATTTGTGACCAAATTAAAGATGCCACATTAATTATGTATGGGGATTCTCCCATGAAAATTCTGGTCTATGAGAATAAATGAGTGTATTTTGTCCAATTCCAGAGCATCGCAGTGCTGAAATGGATTCCACCATGGTCTATCTATGGCTATAGTTGTTCTTGAACCCTAAGAAATATGTATATCCATATGGGAATAAAAAAATACATATCTTTTTTCCCCAAACATAAACCTATAAAATGGGTGTTTTTTCAATATTAAATACATGTATTATAGGGCTTTACATGAGATCCATTTCTTGTCCACCGATATGTGAATCCACATTCCTTTTATGTTTTATACCCATGCCAATCCAGGGACCACCAATTCATACTATGAATTGTGGTATTTTCTATTTTTTATAGAAAAGTCATAAAATTCACATTTAAGTTTAAAAGTTCCTCTCCATGACCATAAGGCTTCACCCAACTATGAATCCACATAAAAAATAAGAAAATCTGAAAAATGGATATTCGTAATTGAAAAAATTATAAGACTTTCATATATCCCCCACTATGGAATTATCATTATCTATAATAATTTATTGGGGTCCTATAAATAATAAAATTGGCCACACATCTCAAATATATGTGTCCCACACCGTTGTATCCTTCCAAATCCATTACCATTATAACATGAATAAGGTAATAGTTACATATTCCATTATATTACATTCTCACTCTGTTTTGAAATCTATATTGGGTGAGCTTCTTCAAAGACCATTAAAAGTGTACTATTGGTTATGTACCTATTGATATGAAATACATGAATCATGTCATTTATTTATGGATAAATTAGTGGAATATCATGATGGTATTCCACTATCCCAACTTACTTAGAGATGATGTAGGGTCCATTTTTACACATGGATATCATTCCCTTCTTCCACATACATTAGTGGTCTGAATGAGGAGTCTCTATTTGAAAAACACTAATTCCTATAACAAAAATAAAAGTTATTCTCCAACGGTTTTCATGAGACCTATAAAACTAATGATAATTCATCAACCTTTTCAGAATCCTAATCACTCTCTCATAGCTGATTTATATCATACTAGGATCCAAAAATTATTCATCTCCATCCTTGTGTGACCAAAGAAGTGAATGAATGTTCCCCCCATAATTTGCCTCAAATTGTTTAATCTAAAATGGATTAAGTTAAATTCTATTATATGTGAAAGAAGGATATATTATCAACCCATGAACCTCTAATGACTGGAAATGTAGATTGAATAATATACTCAAATATGAAGATCATCTACTCTAACTATATGTATACCAGATGTTATATCATTATGCTCAATATCAACTGAGTACCTAAGGCCTTCGAAATTCCATAAAAAATGATGTAAAACATGAAGATCTATGAGATGTGAATATCCAATGAACATAGTGAATTTATAATATCATATTGATATAAAACAAACAAAACTCACCCACTGAATGTTTCTCATGGCACATTATGAAATGAAACACTTTTTTTAACTGATCGTCAATCACTTAGGTACCATCACTACTCCTTGGTGTCATGGGTTTCCACTTTCAGACCATTATAATTACATATTCCAACTTCCACATGGAAACTGAATGTTACTACATAGAATAATATGGATACAGGTTATCATAATTTAACCTCTGTATGTATGGAATTGGGATACAGATCTAATAACATCCCACCTCATATTGGGCCAACATAACTATATCAAAAGGACATGGTAAATTATTTTCAAACTTGGATAAACTCCATCCAATGGGGTATATAAGCCTCCTATCATATACTCCCTAATGGATGCAACAATTAAAAATATTCCATGTTTATGTATCACATCATAGCCATCCAAGGACCACCCATGTATCATGTCACCTCCTACAAGTTGTTCCCACGTCACAATACACTACCTATGAATCTCATTCCCATTATTTACTCAGTATAATGAGTAATCTATTACCATTAATATTAAACATGTCATAAATCCCTATTCCATAAAAGCATCCATAATCCAATTTTCCAATAAGATCATCGAGTTCCACTATTCCATCTAATGTCATTAACCCTGGTCCTCAGTAAATTGTATATTAAAACTATTATAATATTCTTTGATGTTACCATTACATGGGGAATAATCTATCTCAATGTCAAAAAAATTTAGATACTCTTCCATATATATACATCATGTTCATCTTCTAGTGTTTGAACATATAATAATGGATATAATGTTCACTATTGTTATATAACCTTCTCACCACATATAAATTTTCACCATCACATAAATTTAGGAACCACTAAATCTATCTCCATCCCATGGGTATGATTATTCTTCTCATGTGATTTTAAAAGTGATGACCAAAAAGCTTCTAGCCACTCCCTCAACAATAGTACGACACTATAACCAATGCCTTATGCATCATAGTATACAACATAAAAAATTATTATCTTGAGAAATATCAACACATTATAATAATTCATAATACACTACATCTCATAAAATTATTCCTCACACCGAGCTAATCGTGAAAACATCACCCCTTTCTTCATCATCATTATCATGGGTTTTGATAAATTAGAGTTTTACAGGATAAAACATTGGTCATATCTTTCTGTCTCCAAAATTATCTTGATCTAAATCACATTCTATGAATGTGTCCAAGGAATCACTGCATCATGTTTCACCATGTCCATATATATACCAATTTTGGAACCTGTCTCTAAAAACACATATAGAAAAAATAACATCTTTTGTAGGTACCCAGAACTCTATCAATAAACTTTCCATTCTAATGTTTATTTCATATACTATAGATCACATAAATTAACATAGAGGACATAATTAAAACATAAAAAATAAAAAATTAATCAAATATATGGTATATATAAGAGTTAAGGAACCTATACCAATGAAATAGTAACATAACATTAGGAATAGTAATGTGAGCCTTATGAATAGTAAATCATTGGAATAAATAATAACGTCACCCATGTTTGTATAAATAAAATTTTGGCATCATATAAATGAAAGTATGATATAATTATAACTTAGTATATGTATATAAATATTTACAAAATTGTTATCTATATGTTTGTATTTTTGAGATTCATAAATATATAATTACAATATTATAATTAATAAAATTATTTGAAAGAAAATATATTTACATAAAATTTATTCATAAATAAATATTCCTTTATTTATATCTTTATCCAAATTTTATGACACCTTTGATCATTTTTAAAATTGCTGTATAATCAGTTATAGATTTAAAATCTACATATTTCTTGTAAATGATGGTTTCAATTAAATATTAAATTTATCATATTTAGAAAATTATTTTTATAAAATTATTCTCATTTTTGAATTCTATATTTTTAAGAAACAATTTGGGAGACTAATTTGGATTTTTCTAATATACATGAATTTTCAGTGAATAGTAAAATAAGATTGTTTATGATAAAGGATAAACACATGATTTATTGATTCATATGTGCTTTTTGCTGATATAAGAACCCTTGGTTAAAAATCACATGCACTTATTATAGTAATTAGTCATAATAATCAACACACTGTTTTCCTTGATCAAAATAATATAATATTATATAAAATAATAAAATATCACCCCACTCCTCCACTATAAATAGAACCACTCCCCAGCCTTTATCCTCACACCATCCTAGATTTTAAACACTTAAAAATTATACCTAATATTCATTCGAAGATCGTACCTACATCCATGAGATCCTGGTCTCATCAATAGTCCAAAACAAATCCCTTTAAGGATGTTCTAAATAAGAAGTATTCAAGAGTTAAAATTGTCTTCCTTTTCCATTTAATTTCTTTTCATGTTAATTTCTTTTATTATTCTATCCCCACCTCCCCTTACCAAATTTTCATGATAACTCCAGTACATCCATATATGTAAATGATACCATTTTAATGGAATATAATCCATCATAATCATTTATCTCTCTCATTTATTTTCAAAATGAAATCATCATCAGTGAGGTGCCACTTTACAACCTTCATGGATGCCGGATTTTCATTCTTCAATTTAGCATTCAACAATGGTAATGAAATAATTTATATTTTTAAAACCTAATATAATAAATGTGTTAAAACCTATCATACGTTTTTATGTAACATATTTACATAATACAAATCCATAAAACAAAATGGGTTCTTTATGATCAATATTTGTTGTAATAATTTAAACGGTGACCATTGAATGTCTTATATAATGATTCACACTCATACAATAAACCAAATGTTATAAAAACCCATTTAAATTATTGATGTCAATTACTTTCATATAAATTCAATTCTGTACAATTATTCCCATTCCATATGAACTTCCATATTCATTTACATGTATATAGATCATGAAAACCAATGAAGCAAGTTCTCCTAAGAAATAAAAATATTTCATATAAATCATAGAAAAGCCCATAAAAGAACCAAATAAAATAATAATAAATATACTAAATTCATTAAAGGTTTTAAATTAATTAATTAAAATATTTAATTTGGTTATCCATGAAATTATGTTCAAGTGAAAAACACATTCATACATAAGGTATGGGTTATCATCCTGAACCTCCATTTTCATTTGGGTAATGATTTCTTTCTCCAAAAACAAATGTAATTAGTAATTATTTTTGTATAATTATTCGAAATAATATATATATATATATATTCCAAAATAATATATCATGATCGATTAATCATTCATTGATTCGATAATAAATGTTTGACAAGGTTCTCTTCTTATTTTTTCCGATACGCAGTCCCAATTATGGGGAAAGTCTCGGGTTTTTACAAATTTTTTAGTACACTATGTTATCTATTTTAAGAAGTAATTATTTTTCTAAAATAAATAATTTTATTTTTTTAAACAATATTTTAATCATTTCTTGTTTTATTCAAATATTTTTCCAAAATAACATTTTTTTTCAAAGTTAGAAAATGATTATTTCTCTCAATAATTCTTCGATGATTTTATAAGATTGTTTTAATCAATTTTAAACAAACTTTTGATTTTTATCTTTAATTGGTATTACTATTTTATAATATCATCTAACATGTTTTATTGAATGGTTTATGATTAGTTTGACTTCAGAAGTTCTATCTTGATACCATCCACCACATTATTCATAATGGTTTGTGATTATGTTTTATGACGGGAGAAAGTTATTCAAATTTCATATGGTACATTCAATTTCAATTTTTATTTTGATTATGTTTCACCCATTCCATATGAGGAATGCATTGGACATAGTATTTTCCGATTGGGTCCCTCTATATCCCCTCTATGTTTTGGTAGGTCTAATGAGACAAACTAATGTGGGTTATTACCTGTTTATGTACAGTCTTGGAATGAGGCATTGACGATATGTTTATGATGTCCGAAATTATTTATTCCCTCACTATGAATCTAGAAATTTATTGTCCAAGTGATTATTCCACTGGAATAATATCAATGTTAATGTTTTATTATTTGATTATTTAATCACCTTTTAATTCCTTCAATTTTATCCTCAGTATTATTTTTTAATGGGATGTGTACATTAAATTAATCACTATGATTTATATTTATTGTTCCATTATATTACATACGCTTTCTGATCATTTGAGCTTACCCATTTATTATGTTTATTGTTTCCCCTTTGATGTGAATATATATATTATGAATGTATTTCATGTGTTATCTAAAATCATAGGGGTGTTTCCAATATGGTTATTATGTTATGTCTCATTTTAATATGTAATGTTGTACTTATGTATGTATCTTGTTTTCCAAGGCCAGTAAACTATTCATTAATTTGGGATACAACTTCCTGGTTTGTCATCCCAGGGTAATGATGTAAGGAACGTGCTCTAGGATACTAGGGTGGGGTCTTTAATGTTGGTATCAGGGGACTTTTAGAATAAACCTTGTAATCTATATTTAGAACATAGATTAGGGAACATAGACCAAATATATACAATGATGATACGAATAAAAATACTACCTAAAATATTGATAAAGTATAGATTATGTGGATATTTCAATAATTAATTCTATGTGTAGATATTATAAGATGTTGTGGTTCTGGAACAAATGTACATTGGGGTATCAACTCTGATAAGATGTCGTAGTCATGACTTGGTGTAACCTAGTACATGACAACATGACTTATTGTGCACCTGGTTAGACACTCGCAGAGGATATTCTTAGGAAATGTCACATTTCCATTATAAACCCTTATAAAGGATATAGAAATAAATATGTCCCCAAAGAAACAATTTTTATGATTATGATATGTTTTATACATAAAACATCAATTTATGATATGTGTTTTTCTATTCTGAGATTTTTCATTGTGATTCATAAACTAATATAGTGTATTATATTTTTTAGAAATGGGGTCTTGTAGAAGGAATGAAACCCATATTAATTCACGTATTCCATGTATGGATTTTACTTCAATTCATGATAATGATGTCGATATTTGATCTGCATCTACTGTTGAGTAACTTAAAACAATACTAAGAAATCTAACCCAGGTTATGAATAATAACATTTCCTGCATGGATCACCGAGAACCATGATGTTGAGGAACAATGTTAGAACAATTTAACACGTAATGGCATCCATTATTCAATGGGACAGCAAACAAATTTGTAGTAGGGAATTGGATATGTTATTTATAAAATTTATTTATTACTTTGGCTCTAATGAAATTGAGAAGTTCGTCACAGTTGTTTATCATATATCGGGATATGTGGATCAATGTTGGTCTCTAATTTAAAACAAAATGGTAAAATAAGAAATAAAAAATATAGAATGGGGGTATTTTAAGGAAATTTTTCTAGAAAATTATTTTCCTAGAAAATAGTGAGCTGATATAGAGAGGAAATTATTAATACCAAGATAGAAAGGGGATGAAAATGTTACAACATATGAATCCAACTTTACAAGGATACATAGCAATATCATGGACTTCATTTTTAATAAAAGAAGAAATATTGATCTATTAATTGCTATTTTAAAATTATTCCTCTAAAGGGCACTGGTCTCCCAAAATTTCTCATCATATAAAAATATAGTCTCTTATTCTATCATGTCCGAAAAATAATTCTCTAATTCATATGACATAAAAGTAAATAAAGATAATAAGAATGATGTTGAAACTCTAGAAAAAGAAATATTAAAATGGGTAAGAAGGGAAGAGTTTACTTTCCACACTACAGTAATTGTAGGGAGAAACAACATCATACATGTCTAAAGGGAATGTGATTTGATTACAAGTGTTGAGAAAAAGTCCACCAAGCCCATGATTGCAATGGAAATATATAATCTTCCAATGACAAATGTTATAATTATTAATAGATAGAAAATTATGAACATGAATTTACTATATGTCATGTAATATTTCTCCATATCAGGCCAAGGGGGAAATACCAAGCTTATGTGGTCATAACAGTTGAAGTTGATGTTCATAATGATGTGGTGTAAGGTACTTTAATAATTTCCTCAAAGCTATCCAATGAAATATTTTATTATGGACCATCTCATTATTTTATACCTTCCATATTTCGAAAGAAATTATATATTGCTAATTTTATTTAATAAAAAAATTAGTCAAAACTCTTATGGGATGTATCATTGAAACAAGGATGTGTCAATCAGTCCCCTTTATGTCACATAAACGTTGATTATTTTCTGACCTAGTCATCATATCTATTATTTAAATTGATATAATTCTTAGTATGGATTCGATTTAAAATTATGATGAAAACATATATTTCCAGAAGAAGGAAGTCAGAATTTTTGAGATTGATATATATTCTTGTGTAATTAGAGAGAAACATCGCCATATAATTGTAATTTAAATCCACCACATGTATCTCTAATTAATTAAATTAATGTGGAGAATTAGAAAAAAGTATATTTGGGTGAGGAAATAAATATTCAAATTTATGATTTACCATTTTTTCAAGAATATGTTGATGTATATCGAGAGGATTTTAAAGGAAATCCTCTAAAATGGGAAATTAAGTTTTCTAATGATTTAATTCCTCAAGAAAGGCCTATATAAAAGACTCCTTATATAATATAAATAGTTGAATTATTGGATCTAATGAAACAACTAGACGAATTGGGTGATAACATATTTATTCACCTTTTTGTTTCTCCATAGGGTTTCCAGGTTCTCTTTATTAATAAGAAATACAGATCCATGAGGTTGGGTATGGACTATACTGAAATCAATTCTATTATGATTATTAACAAGTATCTTCTCCCTCAAATTGATGATTTATTTGATCAACTTCATAGAGAGCAAGATTTTCAGACGATTTAGCTTTGATCTAGATATCATTAACACATGTGAGGAAGGATGATATTCCAAAGACAACATTTTGAACCAGATATGAGCATTATGAGTTTACATTAATGAATTTAGGACAGACTAATTCACCCTCCATTTTCATGGATTTAACAAATAGATTTTTCAAGGAATATATTGATGACTTTGTTGTGGTATTTATTTGTTATATAATTATATACTAAAAAATCTATTAATATATTGAGAATCAATTGTGTGTTGTTTTTAAGACTCTTAGAATGAATGAGTTTTATGGGTAAGTAAGAAACTGTGAATTTAGGCTTCAAATTTGTTTCTTTTCATGGAAAAATGGACTCCAAGGTTAAAATATTAGTTCATCCAATAAAGAAAAAATAGTTTCACGAATGGCATATACCAATGAACATAATTGAGGTATATAGTTTTATTGGTTTATCATGTGATTATAATAATTTCATTCAAAACATAAAAAAAAATTAGCTAACCCATTAACCAAACTTACTCGTAAAGTGGTCAAGTTCATATGAAAAATGAATATGAATAGTGTTTTTGAGAATTAAAGAGAAGATCGGTGAATGTACAGATCTTGATTCTACTATTGGGAAATGGTGGGTTTGTGATTAATAGTGATTCATTAAAGAGGGTACTTGGTTTTCCCTATAAATAATGAAAATTTTATTTCATATCCATTAATGTAATTAAAAAATAATGAACCGGACTATCCAACTCATGATCTTGAGTTAGCAGATGTAATCATTTCCCAGACGATATGGAGACACCAACTCTATTGTGAAAAAATGTGAGATATATACTAATCTTAAGTGTTTAATTTATATCATCTCACAAAAAGAACTCAAAATGAGTCAATGGGGTTGGATCGAGATACTCAAGTGTTATGATTTCTCAGTACACTACCACCCATGGAAGGAAATTAAGTTAGGAGATTCTTTCAGTAATAAAACTCATGGATTTCAAAACAAAATAAGGATTAAAAATAATCCTATGTACATGGATATAAAAAATATGGAAATGAGAATTAATTTTTATGGTGAAAGATCATTACATTTTTAACTATTTTAACAAACATATTGTTTAGAATGAATTAAAAGAACTCATGGTAATGGTGAGATTCCTCAATATAAAATCAAGGAAATGAATGATGGGGTTTTTCAGGACATCATGTGTGAGGATAGAATACTGAAATTTGAGAGGAGGTAATGTGTTACGTATATACCAATGTAAAATAGGGTGTCATTGGATGATTCCCATAACATTAATTTCTTTATACACCCTAGTATAACTAAGATTTATAGTGTTTTGAAGGAACATTTCTGGTGGGATAAAATGAAGCGGTAAATTGATGATCATGTATCAAGATGTTAAGTCTATCATTAGGTGAGGGTTGAAACACAATATCCTTGATGATTCATGAAACCCCTGCATATCCCTACCTGAAAATGGGATCACATCACTGCATATTTTTTAACTGGATTACCAAAATCCCCAAGAAATAATGACGCGCTATGGGCGATTGTTGATCAACATAATAAATATTCACATTTATATGATATACATGATTATTTTCCACTAGATTTCCTTGAAAGAATATATATTAATGATGCTGTATGACTTCATGAATCACCTCTCCCAATTGTGTCTGATCAAGATCAATGATTCACTTCAAAATTAGGGAAAAATATCTTGATATCTTTGGATACTCAGCTTCAATTGATTTCTTCTTATCTCCCTGAAACTGATGGTCTATAAAAAAGATTGATCTAAACATTATAAGATCTGAATATATCATGCTCACATGACATTCAATGTATATGGTATCAGTATTTACCTTTTATTGAGTTTTAAGATAATAATACTCTCCATTCTAGTATTCAAATTCCACTATTTGAACCATTTTATATAAATTGATGTCACTCACCAACATGTTGGGATGGAGTTTGTGAAAGGAAAACTCTAGGTCCATAGCTTGTGGAAGAAATGATTATAAAGGTAAATACTATTCAAATAGATATCAATGAAGATCGATGTAGGAAAATGATCATTACTGATAATCGAAGGATCAATTTATAATTTCATGTGAGATATCATATTTTCATGAAATTGTCTCCATGTAATGGTGTTATAAGATTTGGTAAGAAAGGGGAATAGATCCCTAGGCACATTAGTCATTTTAAAAGTTTAGTGGGAATATCATTTTTGGCTTATAGTTTGGGGATTCCACCTTTCCTTTCTAAGATACACAATGTTTTCCACATCTTATTATTAAGGAAGTATGTTCAATACCCATACCTTGTACTCAGTTTTGAAGGAATAGAATTGGAACCTGAATTATAATTTTGTGAAGATCCTACCCGGATTCTAGACACTAATTAATATGGGTTTTGGAATCGTACAACATGGATGGTAAAAGTACTTTCTAAAAATCATAAAATTGATGATGTAATGTGGGAGCCTGAGGAGACTATGGATGAAGAACTACTAAAATAATTTTTTTTGGTGAAAATCATGAAATTTGGAGGAAAACATTTTTGTAAAAGGGGAGAATGTAATGATATAGAACTCTATCAAAAAGCATTCCTTTATATTATTTTTTATGTACTACAAATTAAATCACTAATAAGAACATTATAAGAATATTATAAATAAAAAATTAATGAAATAATTGGTATTTCTAGAAGTTAATAAATTTTTACCAATGTAATTGTAATTTGACCATAAGATTAGAAATATGACCATTATGAAAAGGAAATTAACCAAATGAATAGTAACCTCACCAATGCATGTATACACAAAATTCCGGAATATTTGAAATGAACGTATGATATAATTATATCATAGTAATGTAAATGAATATTATAAAAATTATTAATTTAGTGTTGGTATTTTTGTGAGTCATGAATATTGAATTACAGTATTATAATTAATAAATGATTTAAAAGAAAAATAATTAACATAAAATTAATTCATAAATCAATATTTCCTGTCTTCTGATTTTCAGATAATTTTTTGAGATTTGAGCTAATTTTGGAATGTTTTACATAATTTGTTATAGATTTTAGATCAGTATTTTTCGAGTAAATAATGGTTTTAATTGAAAGAAAATTATCATATTTATAAAATTATTTTAATAAAATGGATTTATTTTTTGAATTATACATGTCAAAAAATGTTTAATTGTAATATTTTTTTGATTTTTCTAAAATACATGAATATTTGATAAATTGTAAAATTTGAATACTTATGATAAAAGATAAATACCTGATTTATCGAGTCATATGTGATTTTAGGATTATGTATAAACCCTTGATTCTAAATAGAAATCACATTTAACTATAATTAGTTAGAAGATTCAATAATAAATCTTATCATGACCAAAATAATAAATTTAATGAATAAAATAATGAAAACATACCCTTCTCCTACACTATAAATATCACCTATCACCACACCATCTCCCCACACCTTCCAATATTTGTGCCTTTTAAAATTTACACCTAATAATCTCCCAATGCCTCTCCCTAATGACATGGATCTATCAACATCATCAAATGACCCAAACCAATTCCTTTAATGTGGTTCTTAATGACGATTACTCAAGAGGTAAAATCCTATTCCTATTCCTTTTCCATTAAATTTCATTTCTAGTTCTTTTATTTTATTATTCTCTCCTCACCTCTTATGTGTAAATTATCATGATAACTATAGTATCATAAATATACGTGAATCATATCATGTTAAAGTAATATAATTCATAATACTACTTTCTCATTCTCTTTTATTTTAAAAATGGAATCATCATCTGTGAGGTGCTGATTTATAACCTTCATGGATGATGGATTTTACTTCATCAATTTCTCCATCACAACTGGAAATAAAAACATTTATATAGTTAAACTAGACTATAAAATATGTATTAAAACCATTCTTATGTTCTATATGTAACATATTTACATAACACTAAATGATGAAATGATATGACTTTGTTATGGTCAATAATCATCGTAATAATGTAAATGATTATCACTAAATGTCTTATTCATTGATTCATCCTCATATCATATAACCAAATGATATTGATAAAAATTTAAACTTATGGATTTTAATTAATATCATATAAGTTAAATTCTACAAAATTATTCCCATTCATCATGAACTACAATATTCATATACTAATATACTAATCAGGAAAACCATGGATGAGAGATCTCCTGAGAAATAAAATTTTATATTATAACTCATAAAATGGCCATAATAGAACTTAATAAAATTATAATAAATCAAATACATATATGATGGTTTATGAATTAATTAATTGATTTATTTAATTCTATTATCCCTAACATTAAACTTAGGTGTAGAACAGATTGAAACCAAGAGTAAGGGTTTTCTTCATAAACCTCTTTTTTCATTCGGGATACGATTTCATCCTCTATAAACTAATGTAATTATTAATTATTTTTATATAATTTATATAAATTATATAGATATGTTCCAATATAATATATAATGATTGGTTCATAATTATTTGATTGGATAATAAATGGTTTACAATGTTCCATTCTCATTTATTACCAATAAGAATGCCTGATAAAAGGGAAAGTCTACGTGTCTTGTCCATTTTCAAGTGAAATATATAATATATAAGACACCATTATTTTTCTAAAACCATTCATTTTATAAAGAAAAAATATTCGTTCATTTTTGGTTTTGTGTAAATATTTTTCCAAAATAACTCTTCTTCTCAACCTAAAAACAATATTTCTCTCATTAATTCCTCAATGATTTTATAAGATTATTTTCATATTTATTCAACTAATTCATTGATTCATATGTTTAATTAATATAAATCTTTTATGGTATCATTATCCATGTTTTATTGAATGGTTTATTATTAATTTCATTGTGGATGTCCTATCATGGTACCATTAACCATATTATTTTTAATGGTTAGTAATTATGTTTACCAATAAGTGAAAGTTATTTAAATTTTATATTTTAGTTCCAATATGAATGTATATAATTATTATGTTCCAACCCATTCATATGAGTAAATAATTTTTCTTATTATGTTTATTTTGCAGAAGACTATATCCCCTTGGTGAATTGGTATATCACATGAGACAAATTATTTTGGTTTTTTTCCATTTATGTATGGTCTTAGCACAATGCCCTGACAATATTTTTATGATGTTTCACATTATGATTCCCTCGTTATAAAACTAGTAATTTATTTTCCATCTGATTATTCAACTATTATAATATCCAGGGATATGTTTTATTATATAAATATTTAATCAAATTTTAATTACAACCAATTTACTCCCACACCTATGTTCTAATGGCATGATTTATTTTATTTATTCTCCATGATTTATATTAATGCTACTGGTATAATACTCACCCTTGCTAATAATTTGAGATAACCCATTCCATTTTCCCTAGGATTTTTATATGTATATAATGAATGACTTTCAAGGATAACTGATAATTTTATGGGTTTTTCCAATATAGATATTATGTTGTACTTTATTTCATGTTGTAATGTTGGGATTATGCATGTATATTGTTTTCCAATGCTTCTAAACTATTCATTCTTTTAGGATACAATTTCATTTTTTATTATTACAATATAAGGAATTAGGGCACTGGATCGGGGAAAACTGGGTTGGATTCTTTACATATCATCTCCAAATGAAACACATTGATATCTTAGAATCAATATGATTAAATCAATGTGCACCTGATACTATCTTATGTTGTTTTCAATGTTTTCTCGACATTAATGAATATATGGGGTTAATATCAAGGAACAATATTGATAATGAGTGATTATTTGGGTGGAGAATCCTATTCCTGATATCCATAAATAATTCTATTGAATTATTCATTACAAATGGAATCATCGTGTATTAATATAACACATAACTTCAACAAAACATTTTCTTTGGGATATAAACTTCTCTATCAAATAAATAGTGATATCCTGTTTCATGATAAATCATAGTGAAATACAACCCTCCCCATAACTGATAAAATAGATAATCACTTTTGGAGAAATTATATATATTTCCGTTCATATTGTGATTAGGATTTTCTTAATCAATATAGAGTCGGAGACTAAAATTCTTGTTATCAAAGAACAAAAGTGAAGAACCTCATGTTCAGGTACTCACCCTGTTAAATCATATCTCTTCTAAGTCCTTGATTTTCACCTCAAGATCTATCAACATAGCTACATACATTCAATAAGTGGGCGTTGAATTGTTATGTTCACTTTTGATAGGATATATCTCAAACTAAACATCCCGAATAGGGTAAATCTTTATAAAAGCATCTTGGAAGATGTCTTGATAGTGATATACTTATGGGTGAAAAGACAAGGGGGATACCATTGAACGTTCTAAAATATCTTTCATTGCAATCGATGTCTTGGTCATCCAAATATATATCTTTTGGGGGGAAACTATACGTATTCAAGTTCCCATTCATCAGGTTACCCACCCACATGAGAGATATAAATGATACCAGTTTTTATTATTTTTCTATGTTGGCTTTGATGTCAATCTGTCATCCCATGTAGATAATCACATCAATTATTTCCATATCTAGAATATTTAAGGCATATAACCTGTTAAAAACTAGATAACACTCAATCCATTAATGGTGATTTTAAATATTTTGGCCTATTGGTTGATTATAGGAATTCAACATGGAGTACAATCTGACCAGTATGTCATGTTTAATAACAAATTCAATAGATATTATAGAATAATGAGAACTAGTATTAAACAAGGAAGTATATATATTAGAATTGATCAAGACCATACCTCAAATAGTAAATTTTCTACACCACTATAAACTCAGGTAAAATACACTAGATAAACACATCCTTTCTATGATCTATGTCATTGATCCTAATATACATGACTCACCTAAAACATCATCATCTAAGGGGTATGAAAAAACCATTGAGGGCCTCAAAAAGTACCATGGTATGATTTTTGTGTCCCACACTAACCACAAAAAGACATAATTCATAATGAATTTTAGTAGAAACACTACATATTTCATTTCATTCAATATAGATAAAACATGATATGAGGTTTTTTTAATAATATATAATAATAAACCCATACACCATTTTTTAATTGTAGAAGATATTATTATCCCATGAAATATTTTAAAGTACCACTATTCTGTTTAGGTAATATAAAAACCCTCTAATGTGAGTTTTCTTATTTTTTCTTAATACCGTTAGAAGTATCACTTTGATCTCTACTGATGGATAAATTAATATATGATGTAATATCATCCTCTAGAACATTCATAATAATAAGTTCCTGGAGAACTACATGTTTATAAGTTTTTAAGATGAAATACTTGACCTTGTGTCTGAAATAACATTAAATCTGGATCTTTATCTTCTGGATTTATTCACCTCATCCTCTACAAAGAGAGGATAAAGGTGTAGTAACACACTAAAATTTTCTAATTTACATTGAACTATCATCATACCATAATGGGACTCCATGAACTCTTTCATCTAGTCTAACATAAATGTACTAAGAATGAACACCTTGATGAAAATCTCACTGAATATCACCCATGTGAGTCCCTCATAGCTTAAATATAAAAGAATAATGTACCAATATAATACATTAGTTCCACGAATCATAATGGGCATAAGAATAACCATTTCATTATATGATGTATCTACCAAGTAAATGATCCAACTGATCTTCCATATTGATTCTTCTACATCATTAAGGACTCTAGTGTCTTGGAAATATAAAGGATGCTGGAGCTATATGTATCATTCATAGTCAAACTTTTTTTTATCTCTGTTGGATAGTATATAATGGAATTAGAAGATTAGTGGATGAAGTTTTCATCTTGCATAGACCACTAGGGTTGGTATGAGAGAATTATCTATCATGACTAGTTTTAGGGAAGGAAAAATAATCCATTTTTGGGGAATGTTGACTTACTTTATGATCATACCACTATTCACTGTTTAATTTTCACCTATACACCACTATGCTAAACTAATTTTTATATTGAGAGTTATAAAAATAATGACAAGTTTCATTTCAGGTTTGAATAATTTTTTTTATCACTATTAAAAAGGAAAATGTTACTAATATTGATTATTCTATTGCAGGAGGAGGTGATTTGGAGGTCACATGATGATGTCCATGAAAAAGGGGCCAAACTGATCAAGATCCATGCAGAGTAGTGGACTCATCTGTGCACATCTCTAGAACCGTGCATCCAAAAGAGCTGAAATTTTGTGGGATGATCTTATATTAATTAGTATACATTTCATATGAATAATCCAAAGACACTTTTATACATCTGTTTTCCCAGCGAACGTGATCTTTCCAGCACACCGCATCTGCACGAAGTCAAAAGTGGTTCCCAGTGATCTATCCATATCTCAGGCTAATGGTGTCCAAATTGTGCAAAACATTCGTTGGAGAAAGACAATAGGTGGGGAGAAATTTTTTTTATTTTCTCCAAATCGAGATATGGATTTCTGGAGGAAGAAACTCTAGTGAAATTGGTTCTAAGAAATATGTGTTCTCAAAACCACATTACCTTTTCCTATAAAATGGAACATTGGGATCCCCTTTTTTAAGTTTGAAATAGGAGCCCAGATCTGCCATATTGGAGTCTTATAGAAGTATCTTCATCATACTAGAAGTTCTGGAGGCCACTATCCTCATAGGGGGATCAAGGGTGAAGAAGGAGTTCCACCCAAGCCTTCTCCTCCTCTCGATGGTGAGGTAAATGGTGGACGATCATTTCAAGGGAGCAAAACAGACACTAGAGTGAGTACCATCACAAGTTATTCTACTGGTTTTATATAAATTTTGTGTTTAATATTTAAATTATTTGGTATCTTGACATGCTACCCCTGATTACATTTCATTTGATTTAATTAAGTGGAACGCTTTTTATTTCAACATCGATTGGGCAGAGATTTCAAGTGGGAATATTGGGTTGTTCCTTTTAGAAAACACAATAATTTTATTTATCTTACACATACATAAGATTTATGTATTATTTTGAAGACCATTTATTCTATGTTTTAAATCAAAATCTTTGAAACACGATTTTTGTTTCAAGGGGAGGTTCTTTAATCATCATTTGAAGAGGCAAGAGGGGATTCCAGATATTGATAACCTTTAAATAAAGAATTAAACAAAACCATGTTAAATTTTCAAAACCATGAACTATCCAAGATGTGTAGTGAACATGAAATGATTTTCTTCTCTCATAATTATTCATAAAACACCTTTATTTATCAACTATTTAACTCTTTAATTAAGTAATATACTTAAAATATGTTTCAAAACCACCCCCCCTTTTAGTAATTCTTATTAAAAATGCATATTAAAAACCTATGATGCTCCTTGAGAGACAACCTATGATCTTCCCTATACTATAAATAAACCTTAAAAACATAATCAATTTGATGTGTCATGACAGCATGGTCAAATTTTGGTGTCGTTTTCGGGGAGCTCTTTGGTTTTAGTGCGTGTTATTGATAATTTTTTTAAAATATTTTGAATGTTTCTTTGTTTTATCCTCTACCATTACATTTACTTTCGTGGCCTAATTTATTTCTTTTCTAGGTTATATGTATAACATGTTCTACTCCGAGAGACTTAAAACCATTCAAAACTGAACCAAAGAGGATCCTACATCAGTGACACTGAGATACACAAGATGGACCTTTGAAGGAGGACGCACAAAACAACAACACTCGTCTTGATCCTTCTTCTTCTTCTTTCGAAAGCCACATTAAAACTGAAATTAACGTGAATAAACTGGATGAAAAAAATCCAGCACTAAAATCACTAACCTCACCTCATGTTGTTATCCAACCCACCTATATTCATCTACAAGGAGAGGCACCAAATTTTGAACTAAAATCTGGTTTAATTCATCTATTACCAAGATTCCATGGACTTCCTGGAGAGGATCCACACAAGAATATAAAAGAATTTCACACAGTGTGTTCTACATTAAATCCTGAAAATTTGGAGGAAGAACCAGTAAAGTTAAGGGTTTTACCTTTTTCATTAGAAGACACAGCAAATGATTGGTTATATTTTGTTAATTCCCCAATAAGGGGTTGGACAGACATGAAACACATTTTTCATGAAAAATATTTCCTAGCCTCTCAAACTGAAACAATAAGGAAATAAATTTGTGGGATAAGAAAATATCATGGAGAAACATTACATGAATATTGGGAACACTTTAAAAGGTTCTGTTCAAGTTTCCCACAACACCAAATAAGTGATCAATATTTAATTCAATATTTTTATGAAGTATTAATCCCTATTGATTGAAATATGATCGATGGAGATACATGTGGTGTGCTAGTTGATAAGACCCCAATTTCTACAAGAACCCTGATTGAGAACATGAAAAAAAACACAAAACAATTTGGTTCAGGTTCCAATGTACTGATTTGAGGTGTAAAGTACTAAATTTGAGAAGAAGGTGGACACAATGTTCAGAGAGGTAAGTACACTTCTTCGACAACATGCTCTTTCCTAAGGGAAATCCCAATATCCTCCTCACATCCATTGTGGTATATGTTTTTCTGACACCCACTACTCAAATAAATGTCATCAATTAAGGGAAACATCTGAGAGTTATGAGGAAATAATTCTAGGCCACACCTATAACAAACCTTTTAGGCTAGAACCATACTATCCATCCAACCCTGGGTGGAAGGAGAACAAAGCCTCTCGGAAAGGGGGTATTCTAACCAACCTCAACAACAATGGAACCAACAGGGGCAGTGTAGTCATCCACCAACACCACCCAAAAATCCTCAACCACCCCAAAGGCCTTTCCAACAAACCCCTCCAAAACCCGAGCCTAGCCTAGAAGATATGAAAAAAATGGCTAAAAATAATATTCAATACCAACAAACCACTCAGGAAGCAATACAAGACATAAAAACCCAATTAGGCCAACTAGATAACTCAATGGGTGAAATTCAAAGACACGGATCAGGTAAACATCCCTCTCAACCAGTAGTTAACCCAAGGGATAAAGGAAATTTTAGTTCCATCACCCTTAGGTGTGGAAAACAACTAGAAAGTAAAATTAATCATCCATTACAGTCATCCCCTCATGAAGAAACCTCCATCCCAACTATGAAAAATGATCCAAATTTTGAAGGACCTTGTCTTGAGAGAAGACCTTCCAAAGGAAAGAGTGTGTACATTAATAAGTCACCTAGCCCAACCATTCCTCTACCATTTCATAAAAGGGCCACCCAAACAAGAAAACTAAATGAAATTAAACATGATAAGGAAATTTTAGATATATTCATGAATGTGAAGGTTAACATCTCATTGATTGATTTTATGATGAAAATTCCATGGTACACCATTTTTTTAAATGAGATTAATGTAAAGACCTGGAAATTTCAAGGAAAATTTTGTCTTAATTTTCTTTGGAATTTTACAAGAACGCAGTTTCTGACGGCGCCTGATTCCGAGGCCTGGTGTGCCCGGAATTAATTTCCTAAGTTCGGATTGGGTACGTTCAGTGAACGGAGGAGCGGGTTTTTCAAACTTTTGAACCGGTGCTCAGAATCAAATTCCAAGGGCACCGATGAAATCGCAGCACTGGTATTTTCTTAGAAACGCATCTTCTGGAGTTGCGTTTGCTCGGTTGTGGTTTTTTTGGGTTTTATGTTATGAAATAAAATAAAGTTGTACGAAAATTTATTCTTATTTCACTTAAAGCCGCTTAACGACCACTTAAAGCTGCTTAAGCTTAGTTGAAATGGATAGGGTGCAAATCCGAAATATCCTACCCACATGGTAGGATATTTGTGGGGTGGGGCCTGCACGAGCCCCACCATTTCATTCGGCTATCTAACGAACCCGCGAAAACCCCTATTAAATAAAAGTCAACTGTGGTGTTTTCTTAAACAATTAAACACTCCTATTAAATGGGTAGTTTATTCGTTGAAATTAATTCTATGAATTAATTTCGTTTGTTTATTAACACATTTTCGTTTTGTTGGCATGTTAATAAAATAAGGCCAACACACCTTCCTTTTGAAATGTTGTGTTAAAACCTTGAAGAATCTCTAAGTATCTTCCTTCTTCTTCGCGAAGAACGCGAAGAACGCGAAGAACGCGAAGGACGTCGGCCCCCCTACAAAGAACCCAAAACCCGTGGAGATCAGCGACCTGACGCCGTGTACCGCGACGCCAACGATCCTCCCTCCGCGACGCTTCTTCCGCGACGATCCAACCCCGCGACAACCGTCGATCGACAACGTCAAGGTAGGGGACTGCAGTCCTTTATTTTTCCGTCGTGGATTATAACTCGATATGGATTTAATTATTAAAATTAAATCTGTTGTTTCTTGGTCCTCGGAGCTCGTCGACGCAACACTGGATACCGCGACACGACGCTCCACTTGTTCTGTGACGGTCAATTCCGCGAAGGACGCGCATGCGACGACTTGACGAGGTAGGGAATTTATTTGCAAATAACTTATATTCTCGTGATTGTTTCTTTTAAAACAAAGAACCCGAATGAAGTTCAATTTTAATTCTATTAAAATTGTGCCTTTCTTTTATTCATGTGTTGAATATTCCTCCCGACTGTTATTATCTAACGCGGAGGGTGCGGGCCAAATAATCACGGCCCGAAAACCCTCCGCAGTTCTTCTTTATTGTTCGGATTTGGCAGGCGATGACAAAATGTGTCGCAGAGGCAATTTAATGATCCCGCAATGAAGAACGGAACCTGGGAGGAACAACGACGCAGACGAGAAAGAAATCGGACCACCGGAGCAACTCCGGTGGCCGGCGGAAGCTTCCGCCGACGCGCCACGCCGGCACGACGGCGCCCAGCGCGCCGCCGGGAAAATCTCGCCGCGGCTGAAGCCGCTGCGGCGAGGCGGTTCCGCGGCTTCGCGGAACCGTGGCTCAGGGACACGATGGCCCGGCCGCGTCCGGGTTATCCAGGGCGGCCCCCCGTGGGGGCGGCGTTGTTGTCACGGTGGGGCATGCACGCCCCCCGCATTGCTCGGCCGCTCGGCCGAGCCGAGCTGGACCGGCCGGCCGAGCTGGGCCGTGCCCTAGCCTGGCCGGACCGGGTCCATCCGGGTCGGACCAGGTCGGGTCGACCCGGTTCGGCCGTCCCAGGGGGGTCGGGCCGGGTCGGTCCGGGCCCAGACCCCCCGTTCCTGGACCTTTTCGGTCCTTTTCCCGTAACATGAGCTATGGGACTCCAAACGACACGCCGTCAGCGGAAACGCGATCCTTCGATCGAGGCGGTCGTTTCGCTATATTACACTCAAATTTTCAGAATACTTTGGGTTCGGCCGGGTTGGTTCTTTCACGAAACCAACCGGGCCCTCAGAGCGGAAACGCTCATATCTTGAGCTACGGACGTCCGATTGACGTGCCATCGACTTTGTTGAGTTCCTCTTAGTGAGACGGATCTTTTGGCATACTCCGCCTGAGGTTTGGACGCAGGTGGAGTACGTTCGGGTAGGTTATGCCTTAAAAACCAACTGGGCCCCTGGGACAAAAAAGCCAATAACTCTCAGACCGGGCGTCCGATTGACGCACCGTCTGCGACGTTGAGTTCCTGTTGGCGATACACAACTTTTGGATACATCAACTCTGGACTTTGTGCCAGTTGATGTATCAGCCTCTTGGGTCGTGGAGCAGACCCTCCCGAACGAGCTTGCTGTGTGCGGGAACCCTAGTACTGGCTGCAACTTCAACGACGACGACTGTGCAGAGATCCTCAGTGGACTGCGATGACGAAGAGTGCTGGTCTTGTATCCTATGCGGGTCCCAGCTGTGCTGGTCTTGTATCCTATGTGGGTCCCAGCATAGATGATTCAATACTGGTCTTGTTTCCTATATGGGTCCTAGTATAGATGAATCAATGAAGACAGCTGGTCTTGTATCCTATGTGGGTCCTAGCTGTGCTGGTCTTGTATCCTATGTGGGTCCAATCTTAGATGATTCAATACTAGTCTTGTATCCTATGTGGGTCCCAGTATAGATGAATCAATGAAGACAGCTGGTCTTGTATCCTATGTGGGTCCTAGCTGTGCTGGTCTTGTATCCTATGTGGGTCCCAACATAGATGATTCAATACTGGTCTTGTATCCTATGTGGGTCCCAGTATAGATGAATCAATGAAGATAGTTGGTCTTGTATCCTATGTGGGTCCTAGCTGTGCTGGTCTTGTATCCTATGTGGGTCCCAGCTTAGATGATTCAATACTGGTCTTGTATCCTATGTGGGTCCCAGTATAGATGAATCAATGAAGACAACTGGTCTTGTATCCTATGTGGGTCCTAGCTGTGCTGGTCATTTATCCTATGTGGGTCCCAGCTTAGATGATTCAGTATCTATGTCTGATCACCTCATTCACCTTTTCGATGATGTATACCTGTGTGAGCTGAAATCATGTTTACTCTCCTTTGTGGATTGTGTCATGCTGTCATGTGTGGATTACGTATACTCTCCTTCGTGGATTGTGGTGTGCTATCCTGTGTGGATTCCGTTTTGCTTTCCTTTGTGGATTGTGTCGTGCTATCCTGTGTGGATTCCGTTTTTCTTTCCTTTGTGGATTTTGTTGTGCTATCCTGTGTGGATTTACATTCTGCTCTCCTTTGTGGATTTTGTTGTGCAATCCTGTGTAGATTCACGTTTTTCTTTCCTGTGTGTACTGGGTTGTACTTGAGCTCGGATGTTGGGGCCGAGTGATAACTGATGACTTAGGTATATGTATGGGCATATACCTAAGCAGTGTCAGATGTTACTTCGTGATTGTATCTTTCCTTTGTGGATTCTGGGAGACCTTCGGGGGTCTCGGGGTCCTTACTGAGTAGCTTATACTCACCCCTGCACGGGCTATGCCCGCACTTCGTTGTGTTGGTTGCAGACAACGGACAACGCTGATCGTGGTGGAGGCTTGTAGAGCAGGACGTTACCTAGAGGTGGACCACTAGGTGGGACGTACTCGGAGCGGATGGCTGGACCGAGGAGCTGTGGAGGCTATCTGTACCCATCCTTTAGGTGGGACTTCCAGAGGACGGCTAGACGCTGCAGATTTTCTTCTCAGTTGCTGTTTTCCCCTTCAGTTGTACTTTACAGTTGGGCTTGTATTTCCGGCCCCTTTTACTTTCAGCACAGCTTGTTACAGTTTTTACTTAGTGTTTACTCTTTCTGCTTGCTTACTCTGTGGTGGTTGTTTATTTTACAAAGGCAATTTCTTCCCTGTTTATCGATATTTACACCTTGGTGCTAGTCGCCAGCCCCTGGCCTATGGAAGGCGGGCATGGGGTAGTCACGACATGGGCCCCGAGGACGGGTCGTGACAAATTGGTATCAGAGGAGTTCGGTTCTACCGCAGACTCTGATCTTTCTTCTATGTGAAGCAATAGTGTTTAGCGTATTGGGTGTGGTTATCAGTCCAGGGAGTCCAGTGTTGGTGCGGCGGCCAACGTATCCGTACACCAGGACCCTGACTTCTGATTTCCGACTTAATGCACGAAAACATTGATTGCATGTGTGTTCAAGTTTTCTTTGTGATTACTCGTGTCAGCTCACCAGTTATATTGTTCTGACCGTGGGGCACCTGTTGCTTTTCAGGATGGCCCCACGATGACTGCCAGCTAAGGTTCCGAGAGTGGATCGTGATGACAGCCCACCGAGCGACGAGGCCTCGGTGCAGGGCTCCTTGTCAGCAAAGGCACAGGCATTACCTTTACCCGCCAAGCCACTGATGCTCCCTGCCACGACCGCTGACGATGCACGTCGCCTCGGAGATCTGCACGAGTTCCAGAGCCAGCGACCACCCCAGTTTCGTGGGGAGATGGACCCCCAGACAGCCGAGGACTGGCTGGAGGCGGTCATACGAGTTTTCAGGTTAGTGAGGACACCAGCAGACCTCATGGTGATCCTCGCAGCGAGCCTCCTGCACGCGGAAACAGACAGATGGTAGAGCTTGATGAATTAGGTGCATGATGAAACATCTCTTATCTAGATGGACTTCGAGAGCCTCTTCCGCTCAGAGTTTGTCATAGACACCCTCCATGCGGTGCGCATCCAGGAGCTTCTTCATCTGCGGCAGGGCAGTTTGACGGTCGCCCAGTACGCGGCGAGATTTACCGATCTCTCGCGCTACTCCACAGATATGGTACGAAACCTGTTCTTCTGGGACCGGACCTTCGAGCAGGGACTGAGGCATGAGATCAGGGCTTCGATGATGTCCCTCAACATTCCGACGCAGGCAGAGGTGTTGAAGAGAGCACTTCTAGTGGAGAGTTTTCTCACCGAGCAGGCTCCAGTGACAGGGCCCTCCACAAGACGGCCCGTAGCAGGGTCTTCTACAGTTGGCAGTAGACAGGTGACGCAGAGGTCCAAACAGGCCAGACCATCAAATGGGCAGTCACTGGATGAAGATTCGGTTGTGCGGGGCACACAAAGGAGAGCCAGCTACACGAGGGTCAGGCATTGTTACACATGCGGTGGGCAAGGTCACATGGCTCGAGACTGCCTGACTCATCTTACAGATGAGCAACAGGTGGTAGAGGGACCTCCCAGACAGAGGTTCATCCACGGTGGTCCGCAGGGTGCAGGCGGACGAGGCAGAGGAGCTTGCCGAGCAGCAGGTGGTGGACGACGCATCGAGGTGTTGCCACCACCACCACCAGGTGGTCCGCCCCGACCACAGGAAGTTTGTGGAAATGGGAGAGCATAGCTTCCGGCAGCTGAGACCTTCGATCATGGAGCTCTGGGGGCAAATGGACAGGAGCGGAACTAGTGGATATGTCCTTTGTAATTCTAGTTCCTTGTTGCTATTGTGTAGTGTCTTTGTATTATAAGCTGCAATAATAAAAGATGCATACCTTTGTGATGTTTTCATTCATTTCCTGTTTTGTGTTGTTACTATGAGGTTCCAGTTTTAATTGTTGACTTGACCCTTACTTGTGAGACATCTACTGGAGGAGACCCAGTTACCACACACTGATGCCGACAGTGTGACTCAACCCTTGGAGGCGAGAGTAATGGTTGGATCTCTTGGTAGTAGCGTCGAGGCCTTACAACGTCATCCTTGGTATGGATTAGAAGCATCCATGTCGGGATTGACTGTATTAGGAAAAGAATGTGGTTCATCCAGGGGATGAGACCAGATTTCTCTTATCGGCAAAGAAGAAATTATAGCAGCTCTTGTGGGACCAGAAGCGGTCAAGGCCACGATAGATAAGGTCCAGGTCATCCAGGAGCGGATGAAGACAGCTCTGAGCCGACAGAAGTCTTTCGTTGACAGGAGGCGGAGGCCATTAGAGTTTGAGGATGGCGACCACGTCTTCATGCGAGTCTCAACTCAACATGGATTATAGAGATTTGGCCAAGGTGGAATGTTGTCTCCATGCTTCATCGAACCCTTCCAGGTCCTCAGGAGGATTGGCGAGGTGGCTTACCGCCTAGCTCTACCGCCTTTGTATCCCTAGTTTGTGTTGAAGCTTTACAGGGACGTAAAGCCCTGTGGTGGGAGTAATGTAAAGAATAGGAAATTTGAAGGAAAAATTTTTCTTAATTTTCTTTGGAATTTTACAAAAACGCAGATTCTGACGGCGCCTGATTCTGAGGCCTGGTGTGCCCGGAATTAATTTCTGAAGTTTGGCTCGGGTATGTTCAGTGAATGGACGAGTGGGTTTTTCTAACTTTGGAACCGGTGCTCTGAATAGAATTTAGAGGGCACCGATGAAATCGCAGTGCCGGTATTTTCATAGAAACGCCTCTTCTGGAGTTGTGTTTGCTCGGTTGTGGTTTTTTTTGGGTTTTATGTTATGAAATAAAATAAAGTTGTATGACAATTTATTCTTATTTCACTTAAAGCCGCTTAAAGACCACTTTAAGCTTCTTAAGCTCACTTGAAATGGATAGGGTGCAAATCCAAAATATCCTACCCACTTGGTAGGATATTTTTGGGGTGGGGCCCACACGAGCCCCACCGTTTCTTTCCGCTTAGTAACGCACCCGCGAAAACCCCTATTAAATAAAAGTCAACTGGGGTGTTTTCTTAAACAATTAAACGCTCCTATTAAATGGGCGGTTTATTCGTTAAAATTATTTCTATGAATTAATTTCGTTCGTTTCTTAACACGTTTTCGTTTTGTTGGAATGTTAATAATATAAGGCCAACACACCTTCCTTTTGAAATGTTGTGTTAAAACCTTGAAGAATCTCTAAGGATCTTCCTCCTTCTTCTCGAAGAATGCGAAGAACGCGAAGAATGCGAAGGACGTCGGCCCCCCGACAAAGAAAGCCGAACCCGCAGAGATCAGCGACGTGACGCCGTGTACTGCGACGCCAAAGATCCTCCCTCCGTAACGCTTCTTCCGCGACGATCCAACCCCACAACAACCTTCGATCGACAACGTCAAGGTAGGGGACTGTGGTCCTTTATTTTTCCTTTGTGGATTATAACTCGATATGGATTTAATTATTAAAATTAAATCTGTTGTTTCTTGGTCCATAGAGCTTGTCGACGCAACGCCGGATACCGCGACGCGACGCTCCACTAGTTCCGCGACGGTCAATTCCGCGAAGGACGTGCATGCGACGACCTGACGAGGTAGGGAATTTATTTGGAAATAACTTATATTCCCGTGATTGTTTCTTTTAAAACAAAGAACCTGGATGAAGTTCAATTTTAATTCTATTAAAATTGTGCCTTGCTTTTATTCATGTGTTGAATATTCCTCCGGACTGTTATTATCTAATACGGAGGGTGCGGGCCAAATAAACACGGCCCGACAACCCTCCGCAGTTCTTCCTTGTTGTGCGGATTTGGAGGGCGATGACAAAACGTGATGCAGAGGCGATTTAATGATCCCGCAGCGAAGAACGGAACCCGGGAGGAACAACGGCGCAGACGGGAAGGAAATCGGACCACTGGAGCAACTCTGGTGGCCCGTGGAAGCTTCCGTCGGCGCCGACGGCACCCAGCGCGCCGTCGGGAAAATCTCGCCGCGAATGAAGACACGACATTGAGGCGGTTCCGTGGCCATGAGGAACCGCAGTTTAGGGACGTGGCGGCCCGGCCGCGTTCGAGTGATCCAGGGCGGCCCCCCGCGGGGGCCGCGGTGTTGTCACGTGGGGGCATGCACGCCCCCCGCGTTGCTCGGCCGCTCGGCCGAGCAGAGCGGGACCGGCCAGCCGAGCTGGGCCGTGCCCTGGCCTGGCCGGACCGGGTCCAGCCGGGTCGGACCGGGTCGGGTCAACCCGGTTCGGCCGACCCAGGGGGGTCATGCTGGGTCGGTCCGGGCCCAGACCCCCCCGTTCCCGGACCTTTTCGGTCCTCTGCCCGTAACGTGAGCTAAGAGCCTCCAAACGACTCACCGTCAGTGGAAACGCGATCCTTAGATCGAGACAGTCGTTTTGGTATATTACAGTAATGGTTTCGGAATACTTTGGGTTCGTCCGAGTTGGTTCGTACACGAAACCAACGGGGCCCTCGGAGCGGTAAGAATCATATCTTGAGCTACGGACGTCCGATTGACATGACGTCGACTTTGTTGAGTTCCCATTAGTGAGACAGATCTTTTGGCATACTCCACCCGAGGTTTGGACGCAGATGGAGTACGTTCGAGTTGGTTTTGCCTTAAAAACCAACCAGGCCCATGGGACGAAAAAGCCAATAACCCTCAGACCCAGCATCTGATTGACGCGCCGTCTACGACGTTCAGTTCTTGTTGAAGATACGAAACTTTTGGATACATCAACTCTGGACCTTGAGTCAGTTGATGTATCAGCCTCTCGGCTCGTGGAGCGGACCCTCCCGAATGAGCTTGCTGTGTGCGGGAACCCTAGTGCTGGTTGCGACCTCGACGACGACGACTGTGCAGAGATCCTCAGTGGACTGCGATGATGAAGAGTGCTGGTCTTGTATCCTATGTGGGTCCCATCTATGCTGGTCTTGTATTCTATGTGGGTCCCAGCTTAGATTATTCAATACCGGTCTTGTATCCTATGTGGGTCCCAGTATAGATAAATCAATGAAGACAGCTGGTCTTGTATCCTATGTGGGTCCGACCTGTGCTGGTCTTGTATCCTATGTGGGTCCTAGCTTAGATGATTCAATACTGGTCTTTTATCTTATGTGGGTCCCATCTTAGATGATTCTATACTGGTCTTGTATCCTAAGTGGGTCCCAGTATAGATGAATCAATGAAGACAACAGGTCTTGTATCCTATGTGTGTCCTAGTTGTGCTGGTCTTATATCCTATATGGGTCCCAGCTTAGATGATTCAATACTGGTCTTGTATCCTATGTGGGTCCCAGTATAGATGAATCAATGAAGATAGGTGGTCTTGTATCCTATGTGGGTCCTAGTTGTGCTAGTCTTGTATCCTATGTGGGTCCCAGCTTTGATGATTCAATGCTGGTCTTGTATCCTATGTGGGTCCCAGCATATATGAAACAATGAAGACAGCTGGTCTTGTATCCTATTTGGGTCCCATCTTAGATGATTCAGTATCTATTTATGATCATCTCTTTTTCCTTTTCGATGATGTATACCTGTGTGAGCTGAAATCCTGTTTACTCTCCTTTGTGGATTGTGTCGTGCTATCCTGTGTGGATTACGTTTACTCTCCTTTGTGGATTGTGTTGTGCTATCCTGTGTGGATTCCGTTTTGCTTTCCTTTGTGGATTGTGTCGTGCTCTCCTGTGTGGATTACATTTTGCTTTCCTTTGTGGATTGTGTTGTGCTATCCTATGTGGATTTACTTTTTTCTTTTCTTTGTGGATTGTGTTGTTCTATCCTGTGTGGATTTACGTTTTTCTTTCCTGTGTGGATTGGGTTGTACTTGAGCTCAGATGTTGGGGTCGAGCGAGAATTGATGACTTAGGTATATGTTTGGGCATATACCTACGCAGTGTCAGATGTTTCTTCGTGATTGTATCTTTACTTTGTGGATTCCAGGAGACCTTTGGGGGTCTCGGGGTCCCTACTGAGTAGCTTATACTCACCACTGCACGGGCTATGCCCGCACTTCGTTGTGTTGGTTGCAGACGACTGACCGCGCTGATCGTGGTGGAGGATTGTGGAGCAGGACGGTACCTGGAGGTGGACCACTGGGTGGTACGTACTTGGAGCGGACGGCTAGACCGAGGAGTTGTGGAGGCTATTTGTACCCATCCTTTAGGTGGGACTTCCAGAGGATGGCTCAACGCTGTAGCTTTTCTTCTCAGTTTCTGTTTTTTCATTCAGTTGTACTTTACAGGTGGGCTTGTATTTTCGGCCCCTTTTACTTTAAGCACAGCTTGTTACAGTTTTTACTTAGTGTTTACTCTTTCCGCATGCTTACTCTGTGGTGGTTGTTTACTTTACAAAGGCAATGCCTTCCCTGTTTATCGGGATTTATGCCATGGTGCTAGTCGCCAGCCCCTGGCCTATGGAAGGCGGGCTTGGGGTAGTCACGGCACGAGCCCCGAGGACGGGTCGTGACAATTTATACACACCAAAGGTGACTTCGAGGTGATGAAAAAGTGATCTTGGGGAGGAATGTTTTAGCATAAATAGAGCCATCACTTCCTACCAATTTCAATGATCCTTGAACAGTCTCAATTCCTTGCACCATAGGGGAGTATTATTTTTATAATTCTATGCTTGATTTAGGTAATTATATAAATGTGCATCCTCACACTATTTACTATATATTGAATGATGGGGAACAGAAGCATACTGGAATTATTGTTCAACTGGATAACCAGAGTACTAAAACCCCCTCTGGTGTGTTAGAAGTTGTTCTTTTGAGGGTCCAAAATTTAATTTTTCATGCATACTTTAATGTTCTTAAAATAGAGGAAGATAGGAGGAGTGGGAATGCCCTTATTATATTGGGGATTCCCTTATTGAAAAATACAAAAACCATAATTAAAGCTCACAATGGTACATTATCTATATAATTTGGTGGTTAAATAGTCTATTTCAACATCCTCAATGCCATGAAGAACCCCTCAAGAGAATATTCCTCTTTCTTTGTTAATCCAACTGATACACTCTCTACCACTGAAAAATAAATCTATCTCAAAATCCCCTTTCTGGTTTTTCTTCATTGAATTAATTTATAAGAAATGAGTCATGAAATTATTGTTGTAGTGGATTAGAAAAATTTCATGCATGTTTATTAATTGATTATTTCTTGAACACTGAGGATCCACTAACCATCGATGAAAATAATAAATTGGTACACATACACTCCCATAAATCCAAAATCTAAAAGCTCATTACTCTATTAAGGATGATACCATTGAGCAGTTAGATGAGATCGATGAAAATTTCATGCATGTTTCTATTCTCATGTTTATTGTTGTAGTCATGCATGTTTCTGGGTTTTCTAAAAGCTCATTACTCTATTAAGGATGATACCATTGAGCAGTTAAATGATATTGATGATCTCTTACATTCACACACAATCCCATAAATCCAAAATCTACCTGAATTGGAACTGTATCAACTACCTCATGATTTAAAATATTTATATCTTGAGAATAGAAACATGTTTCCCCTCGTCATTGCTAGTTCACTCCCTCCTGAGCATGAATTGCTACTGGTTGAACTTTTGATGGAGTATATGCATGCTTTGGGATGGAAACTTTCTAACATTCCTGGTATTAACCCATCAATTTGTACACATCATATTTTATTAAATGATGAGTCTAAACCAGTGAGGCAGACACAACGTCGACTGTACCCAAACATCATGGAAATTATGAAAAATGAGGTAAAAAAATTGTTAGTTTCTAAAATCTTATACCTTATCTATTATAGCTAATGGGTTAGTCCTGTTCAAGAAGTTCTTAAAAATATCATACATACATTAATCAAAAATGAAAATAATAAATTGGTTCCAACTTGTGTGCGGAATAGTTGGCATGTCTGTATAGACTATCACCGATTAAACCAACACACTAGGAAGGAACATTTCCCATTTCCATTCATTGACCAAATTATAGAGAGGCTAGTAGGTAAGTCCCACTACTGTTTCCTTGATTGGTATTCTATATGCTTTTGGATCCATATTTCCCCTGAGGATCAGGAAAAGACAACCTTCACTTGCCCTTTTGGTCTGTGCAATGTTCGGGGTACATTGCAACGATGCATGGTTAGTAATTTTTTGAATTACCTAGAGAATTTCATAGAAGTATTCATGAATGATTTCACTATTTATGGATCCTCTTTTGATGAATTATTGAGTAGTCTTTCTTCTATCCTACGTCACTATATTGAAAAAAATCTCATATAAAATTATGAGAAATGTGATTTCATGATGTGATAGGGTATAGTCTTAGGGCATGTCAATTTTTGGGGATGGAATCCATGTAGATAAATCAATAGTAGATGCCATTTTTCCCTTAATATTACCTATAAATGTAAGGGATGTGTGGTCTTTCCTAGGTCATGATGGATTTTACCGCCGTTTCATTCGTGACTTTAGAAAAATTACACTCTTTCTCTCTCAGTTATTCCAAAAATAAAAAGAATTTATTTTTTATAAATAATGTTAAGAATCTTTTAATATGTTAAAATGGAGTCTCACGTCACCCCCTAGAACCCAACCACCTCAGTGGGATTTTCAGTTTGAGCTCATGTGTGACACCTCTAACTTGCAGTTGGGGCAGTTTTCTCACAATGGGACGAGCAAGCTCCACATGTCATTGCCAATTCCCCACATACATTGGACCTTGCCCAAGAAAACTACACCACAACTAAATAATAATTCATTTCCATTGTGTTTTCTTTAGACAAATTCAGGTGATACCTTTTTGGGTCCAAAGTCATTGTGCTCCCAGACCATGCAGCCCTCCAGTATCTCTTTAATAAACCAGAAGAAAAACCATGTCTCATTCACTAGATTCTCCTCCTCTAGGAAATTAATATAGAAATTAGAGATAATCAATAGCATAGAATGTGGTGGCTGGTCATATCAATAATATTTCCCCATCCTCATACATTGACTCATCCCCCTGTATTGCTAGAAATGTTATGTTTCCCAATGAGCAATTTTCCTCAGTGCATGATGTTATTACTTGGTATGATGAAATTATAAATTATTTAGCAGAATATTGCCTTCCTACTGATTTCAATAAAAATGAAACCAGTCATCTAAAACATGAGTCTCGTTGGTATATTTGGGATGACCCCTACCTCTAGAGCACATGTAGTGATCAAGTCCTTATGCGTTGTGTTCCCGATAGTGAGTTTCAGTCTGTCCATAGATTCTTCCACACTCTTACTTATTAGGGCCACTTAGGTCCCCAATAGACTTCTCACATGGTCCTTGATTATAGTATCTTTTGGCCAATACTTTTTCGGGATGCCCATGATTTTTTCAAATCTTATCATCATTGTTAAGTAATGTGGAATTTCTCTAAAATAAATGAAATTCCACAACAACCATTTTTCTTTCATGACATTTTAGATGTTTGGGGAATTGAATTTATGGGTCTCATTCCCAATTCCTTTGTAAACTTGTACATTATGCTAACAGTCGATTATGTTTCAAAATCACTAGAGACTCCAGCCACAAGGACATATGATTCCAAAATAGTTGTGGAATATTTGAGATCTCATATCTTTTATAGTTTTGGATTACCTAGGTCCATCCTTAGTGAACATGGTTCTCATATCTACAACTGAACAATGCAATCACTTTTTCCTCAGCATGGGGTCATTCATAGAGTGTTTACTTGATCTCACCCATAGACCAATGGTCAATCCGAGGTGTCAAATAGAGTGGTAAAACATATTATTGAAAAAATGGTTCATCCCAATAAAAAATTGGAGTCTTCGACTTGATGATTAATTATGGCCCTACCGTACTACTTTCAAAACTCCCATTGGAATGTCACCCTATCATCATGTGTTTCGAAAGAGTTGTCACCTCCCTGTTGAGATTGATCACCATGCCTACTAGGCCTTCAAATAATGAAATTCAAATCACTCTGGTGCTGGTGCTCAAAGGAAGTTGTACATTCAAGAGCTAGAATAAATGAGAAAAGATACATAAGAGAACTCCATGATTTATAAAGAGCGTACCAAGGCTACCCATGACCGTCTCATCCTTCGTCTTCATTTTCACATTGGGTAGAAGGTTGTTCTTTATAATTCAAGGCTGAAGTTGCACCCAGGTTCAAAATGAAGAAACCAATCTAGCCTTTACTATCAATGGGAAGTGGCTGATGCACTTCCATGAAGCCCTTCCAGAGTTCCAGATGGAGGAACTCCATGTTTAAGAAGAAACATACCAGTGAATCACATTGGGGTTTATCCTTCCTTATGACATTATAAGTTATTACAGTGAGAAAATTTCACATTCTCAGTGTGGGGGGATGGTTACATTCCTGGGTCAATTATGAATTTTCATAGTTTTTTTTCTCTTTCTTTCTTCACTTTTTTTGTCTTCTTTATGATATTTTCATTTTTCACAATAAAAAATTTCAAAGTCCCATGATTCAGTGACCATATTCTAGGGAATGTAATAGTTCCATTATGAAGGTGAAAAATATTTTTTGTCTAAATTTAAAATCAGGGAGTGATTTTTAGTGAATTGGTTTTATTTCATTGATATAAATAGTTGTATCACTGGGAAACAACTGAGATGGTTGATTCCCCTTATGTGAGTAGTTTTTGGGAAAAATGTGTCACTAAAATCTCTACACATTTTTACACCAAATCATTATGTGTGAATATTTATTACTTAATATAAGTAAAATATATGTTAGTTTAATATTTCTTAACTTTAAATGATATTTCCAAATGTTCGTTCCTTATCAGATCTATTTAATTACTATATGAAATTGACCTATGTGTGTGTACCTAATGTCCGACTATTGTAAACCCTCAAAAAAATATTGGGTTGTGTTTTGGGATGGTTAAAAACCACTCCTACTAAATATTTGATAATGTTATAACTATTTCAATTAGTGTTGTGAAGATATCAAACTAGGATTGAGAGATGAGCGTGAGATCTGTTCCAAATGAAACTTCTAAAAAATAATAATAACAATAAAAATAATGGGAGTGATGAAATGTGCATCATATGGGGATATATAGGTTGGGGGATTATGGTTTGACTTCTTGGAATGCTTAAGTGATTGGGTCTTGAAATATCATTGCAAAATATGAAGGACAAGTTCAATGAAAAAACATTTAAAGATTAATAATGTTAAAATATCCTATATTTGTTGGATAGAAAGTGTAAAGAATAGAATCGAATGGCTTCAACACACACACAAGGAGATTTGTGTAATGTTTGACTTTTTAATTCCTTTCTAATGTTGGTATCATTAATCTCTTGGAATTTCATTGTGATATATTTTATGATACATCTTTTTCCATTTTTACTAGGAAAAAATACTTGGTGTGGTTCTTCCATTGATCACATTTCTTTGATGAATTAAAATTACCTCAAATGTTTAATTGTTATGATGTTGGTAATATATATATAAATAATTTTATTTGGATATTTCACTCTTCCCAAGAGTGAAAATTTTTAGGTGTGGGGGTGTGATCGTACCATGATTCATTGTGTAATTTTCACCTTCACACCATTGTGTTAACATTGTTTTATATTTAAAATTATAAAAATAATAACAAGTTTAATTCCATGTTTGAATCATTTATTTTGTGTTAATTACTGTTAAAATGAGAAATGTTAATTTTTTTATGATTCCAGTGCATGAAGAGATGATTTGGAGGGCCCATGATGATATCTATGAAAAATGGGCCAAACTGCGCAAGATCCATGCACACCAGTAGACTCATCCGCGCATTGCTCCTGAACCGTGAATCCAAATGGGATGAAATTTTGTGGTATGGTACAAATTCATTGTTATACATTTCATATAATGAAACTCATGATTAATTCAGCCATCTAGTAGCCCAACCGACCTGCTCTGTCCATGACACATCATCTGCACAACATCAAAAGTGGTGTGATGTGATCTGTCCATATCACGGGATATAGGTTTCCAAATTGTGCTTATCATTAGATGGAGACATCCAAGAGGTGTGGATAAAACTTTTTTATGTTCTAAAAATATATATAAGGATATCTAGAAGTTAAACTCATGTGACAAGTTGTTTTAATAATTCAGGGTGCTCAATACCACCTTCCCATTTTCCTATAAAATGGCACCTTGGGCTCCCCATTTGTATGTTTGAACCAAGAGCCATGCTCTTCCATTTTGGAGTTGTATAAAAGTATCTTAATCATCATAGAAGTTCTGGAGGCCCCTATTGTCATATGAGGTTCAAGGATGAAGATGGTGTTTCACCCATTCCTTCTCCGCCACTCGATGGAGAGCTAAACGGTGGACAATCATTTTGAGGGAGTTACACAAAATTGGGAGGGAGTTTCAGCACATTTTCTTCAACTAGTTTTGTATAATTTTTGTGTTTATTATTTCACTTATTTTTTATCTTGACATGAATCCCTTTGATTACAACTAATTTGATAAAATTATGTGAAACTTTTTTTATTTCAACGTCGAATGGGTTGATATTTCAAGTGGTAATCTTGGGTTGTTCTGATTGGAAAACACAATAATACTCTTTATCTCACACATACATAAGATTTTTGTATTCTTTGGTAGACCTTATTTTCTATGTTTTACTACCAAATCATGGAAACTCAATTTTTGTGAGATGGAGTGTTTATTTAAGCATCATTTGAAGAGGCAAAAGGGGAGTGAATATCTTGACAACCATCAACCAATGAATTAAACAAAACGATGTCAAATTTTCAAAATAATGAACTATCCAAGATGTGTAGTGAACTTGAAATGATCTTATTATCTAATAATTATTAATAAACCACCTTTATTAATCAACTATTTAACTCTTTAATTAAGTAATTTACTTAAAATCTGTTTCCAAATCACCCCATCTTTTAGTAATTATTATTAAAAATGCATTCTCAAAACCTATCTACGCTCCTTGAGAGATGACCTAGGGTCTTACCTAGACTATAAATCAACCTTAAAACATAATCAATTTGACTTGTCATGGCATCATGGTCACTCTACCACATTTCCTATTAAATATTCTCTAAGAAGAGGTTTCCTAGAAGATGACCCAAAAAAAAGTATATCCATCCTAGCATGAATCATGTAAATATCACCTAAAAATTATCATAGTAACATGTATATATACAAAATATCATACCGTGATTGATTTTTCAAATTAACACAATCAAATATATCATTCAATAAATGAATACATGTATATCCAGAATGGAACTCACAATAATGAAACTAAATTAAAGAACTATTATTCTTTACAGAAAAAGTATACATATATATATAAATATAATCATTGATATCAAATGTGATATGTCATAAAGAATGAACACACTAAAATTCAATAAACAATTAATTGAAATCCCACTAATAATATCTCATTGTTTTGATATCCCGGAGCTATATAGGCACATGGAAAATCCTATACTAAAGTACCACATTGTTTATATAATTTCAACCATGTTTCATGTTTTTCAGAAATAAATGAAGAAAAATTTTCTATGATTCCATTTTTTTATTCCTAGACTATACCCCCCCTTGTCGAAGCTAGGGATCCCCAGTAAAACATGCATGACACCTCATATACAAGAGGATTTTTACTGGATGTGAGGGTCCAAATTCCATCAATTAAGAGACTCTATCCTTAATATAATTTTTCTTCAATAAACAAAAAAACTAAAACATAAACTAAAACATAATAATCCGAGATATATATGTGTAACACAACATTATCAAATGTAATATGACATGGAACCTTAGTGAGACAAGTAAAATGAATAGGGATCACAAAGTGGAATCAAAAAAAGAATATAGATTGGAAGATGATAATAAATAAACTATAATTATTTATTGATATAATTTCATGATACCATTATAATATCCATGATCCTTAGTTGAACTATAACCCATGGGTCCCATTACCTATCCTAGATCCTTATTCTATAAGTATTCACATTCACTGATATTATAATGTATAGTGTGAGTAATAAAACCATATATGGTACCAACAAAGTGTCTTTAACCTAAGCTCACATGTGTAACAGTGTATAATGTTATAATAAAAATGAACCCAAAAAATCAATTTAGAGGGACCATATGCTAACCAAGATTTCATGAACTCCATCTTACCTACAAGAGGATGATGCTACAAGAAAATTAGAGTAGTCATTAGAATGCTCCAAACAAAGTAGACATCCTTGAAGATACTCAATTTTCATATATGTCATAAGCCCATGTTGGAACACGATAGTTTATAAATTCGTATCTATGTATATCCTTCTGTACCACATAGATTAGTATTCCATTCATTCCCTCACAAGTTAGGATACCACTAACACCTCATGTATCAGGTAACATTGAAAAATATATCACTAGGTTATTCCACACATGGATATCATAACCCATCATACAACATGATATTTCCATCTTTCCAGACGTATTGTCTGAAAATGAACCACCTATAGGGCTACCAATCTATTATCTTTTCAACTTCATCATCGGTAGAATGTGTAAACCAAAACAATTGAAAATATACCAATTACCTCGCCTGGAATTAGTTTCATCATGTTAATGACATTTATAAAGAGTCCTAGTATAATAATCATGGAAAATAGTTGGTGACTCTCAATGTGACCACTCTAAAATTGTGATATATGTATATAAGAACACAACATCATCTCATGATATCCTTGATATTTAAGTAATTCACGATTATAAAACTTAATACCTCAATGTTTTCAATATGAAAATAAAGTTTCATTAATGTTTTTATCTTTCAATCAATTTTTACACCCAAAAGTAATAAAAATAAATCTATATGAACTCGTAGAATCTGTTTTACATAAAAAATTGAATTATAGACAAAGACACAAGAATAAACAATCATGGTGGAATTTTAACACATAAACAATGTTCAATTAAAATCAATGGTAAAATTGGAGTCTATTTTAAGATAGATTTCATAGAAATATCATTAGATACATAACAATATTGAATTCACAATGTTGTTTTCAACTAATACATTGAGGAACACAGATGATCCTCATGAAAGGAGGATGTCACATGATGTCTGAAAAATGCATCAATAGGTTTTTCTAGGGACCATAGTATATTCCAAACAAAAATAATTCATGATCATAAAACAAAAATATTAAAATGATCATAAAATTAGATTCAACTTCATAGTTCTACACTAAAACATCAAAATATTAAATAACCAACAAAGTCAGATTTTATTTGGCATTAGATCAATAAAATGGATGGAGAAATAAATGCATGAAATGAAATAATTGACGATCATATGAATATTGTAATTGGATAGGACAATGATCTACCATGAATATAATAAACAAGGTGAACATTAAGGTGGAGCATTGATTAGATAATATATGGTTAGAACCAATCAATTCCCACAATAATGACATTGCATTAATGATTTACATGTTTCCTGCTTTAAATGCATGAGAGTAGATAATAAATTTGAGTTTTAATCTTATATAAAACCATCATGGAATACAAAAATTACATCTGTGACATGTCATTAGTCTTAGTGGTACTAGAGGATAAGAAAAAAAACCATCCACTAAGGAGCATCACTAAATCCTTTCCCATTTTCCTCACACCACACCCTCCAAAATGGGAATAGAAGGGATTTAAAATTCATGGATGATAAGTTTATTCCTAAGACACACAACATAGATTCAACTTGGTCATGCCATTTCCCTAGGCTGTTTTACTATAGGTCCAAATCAGTGACACCTATAGGATACTCTAAACTATAGTTATTTTCTTTTGGATAGAAATGGTCACCAAACAAAAATTTAAGATATTAAATTCTTCTTAAATCACATAATACTTTTCAAAATCATGGATCATGTTAATAAATAAATAGGGAGAAGAGTAAAAATGAATTTTCATATTTGAAAAAAAGGATCTCAGACTATAAAAAATGGGTTATCACGTTATGATACCTCCATTATCCAAGTAACTTCTCTATCATATATTTATGAAATGTTGATCACCACAATGATTGTACATTTTTTTAGATTAAAATGTTTATATAGGGGTTTTTAGGGGCTCAACAAATATTACATACTAGGGAAATGAGTTATATGCATCTGGGGAGGAGCTGCAGTTCCATCAGGTGACTAGTGAAGTCTATAAGCTAAAAGGTGGTAAAGACAGTGACCATGTGATGATGCCAAAAACACAATAACAATTTGGTGGGACCCTCTAGTTAACCAGTTTCCTCTAAACATAGTGAGTATCCTACATGAGAACTATGGTCCTGCATGTGAGAACCAATATTCCCATAAATTCAATTTTTATCTATGCATTGACTTTGGATGAAACCATCATCTAACCAAGGTTTCTAGCTGGGATGTGATTTTTTGGGGTATAATTGTATTTTGAACCATAAAAACCATATTATGAATTTTAATCCCCCTTTATAATCCTAATTTATGATTTATGACTTTTAAGTATTATTCATGAATTATTATACATATCTAACCCATCTATTTGATATCTTTATCAATTATCTAATTTGGATGACTTGATTTGGTATGTTCTTTTTGGTTTCAAATAATTCCTATTTTCTCTTTATTGGATATCTTTCTTTTATCCTTGAAAAAAATTGATCACAAACCATAAATGAGTGTAGTGTAGGGAGTTTTTCTAGAAAATTTATATAAATATAATCTTCTTTATATTGAGGTAGGTGGTCTAAAACATCTCCCTTGGGTTTGACTTTTTTCTAGTATGTTTCAAATTTTTCATCTTGTGGGGACTCAATGTATACAAAAAATATTGAATTAAATCCTATATAATATATTTAATTATTATTTTTGTACCTCCCATAGATCATATTTGGTCAATTGTCATTGAGATCAGTACATACAGGCATCCAATAGGTTTACATTCTCTTTCCACAGTACTGGGTAATTGAATGTGTGAAAGTAGTTCCCAATGATAAATGGGAAATTTCGTAAGGAATAGAAATAAAAGCCGAATTCAAATAATTTTCTAGTTATACAATCACATTGTTTTTTATGTGGTTAAATTCTAAGTAAATGGAATGATAAGGATGATGTGAAGGAACATGTATATAAGGGAATGAAAAATATATTAGGATTGGTTAATATGTGAATCAAAACTATTACAAGATTATATGAATTGGAATGAAATTGGTAAAAAGGAAATGGTATTTACTGGATGTTAAATTGTTGAATTATCAAAGAAGAATTATTTTTATTATAATGTGTAATTTAGATTATGTTTTCATTATGGATTATATTAACATGCTAACAATTTTTGTTAAATTTTAATTCTTTACAAATTTTTTTAATTTTTTTAAATTTTCAATAAACAGTAGCATGTGAATTCAAATAGATTATGATTTCTTCTATTTATATATGTCGTTGTTTCATGTGAATTACCATAGGGTCCATCAATTCTTTTTCCCATTTAATAGTCCTGAACCTTGGAAAAAAATGAGTATCCCTAGCATGGGAATTCACTTAGAGACCATTATTACACATTCACATGATGCTTGAGGGAGAGATTCATGGGTAAATGATTAATGGTGGTGAAGTTCATGTTCACATGTTTCTTAAGGGTCAGAAAAATGGTGACAATATTCTTGATGGTGATAAATAGAGTTATTTAACACTCGTAATGATTATTTTCTCATTTTCATTTGAATCCTCCAAAACATAGTGTTATGAGAGATATTGATATCCAAAATTTTACTGAATTATTTATTTTCTTATACTAAATGTTGACCAAAATATCAATGTTCGGTAGTTTATTTGTTTATTTTCACTAATACATGAATTAATTACCTTGTTTATCATACAAAAGGATACATTATTTTCACAGATTGTATTTTTTAGACATCGTAGTTCTTATCCAATGGTGTTTAAAAAAACGTTTTTCAAGCACCATATAGTACTTCGGTAGACTTCAAGAATTCATATATGGTCCAGTGAAATAGTCCCAATACATGGTTCATTTCATGTTGGGTAAAAATATATCTTTTAGGAAGGATGAATAATGTTATTTAGGATAATGGTTTTTATGAATTTGTTTGTAGTATATTTTTATGGTTTTTCTTGTTGTATAATAATCAAATCTTTTAGTGGAATATAGAAAATGAAATTAAATTGTTTATTATGAATTATATTTTTTGGTATTCATATATTGTCTTCATAACTTATATTTTTTGATTACATTCTCCGGATTTGTTTTGTTTTTTACACTTTTCAAGAAAGTTTAGTATCCCTATTATACTTCACTAATGTCCACTACTAGTCAATGGGATCTAACATCTGGGGAAAAGTGCTTTAGGTTATGTAGTGACCCATTTTGTTCATCATATTGTCTATAAGTTTAGGTTGATACAAATTTCAATAAATATAGGTATATTATTTTTCATTTTTATTTAATGAAGTTAGATAAAAAATTGGTTGTTTTAGGGTTTCATAATTAATGAATTAAATATATTATCTAAGAAAAATTTTGGGGAAAATACATATTAAATTGGATAATATTGTTGTTCTTGATATTTTCTTATTATATTTTTCAAGTGATGTTATGTTGTGTGATGCACTTTCTTTGGGGTGTTATTGTTTTATGAGGATTTACTCATGGTTCGGTATGACATGATGTAGGTATGCATGAATCTTGGATGGAATAAGGGGAAATATTTTATATAAATCTATAATTATTGTGGAATATTTACTATATATAATATATATTTCGATATAAATTAGTAAATTCAATCCCCTGACGAATCATATAAAAATAAACCAATGAAACTTTTATGATATTCTAATTCACTTATTGAGATATGTTTTGAAGTAAACATTTGTTAGTGGTTATCTAGTTGCTTATAATTATTATATCATTAGTATTAAATTATATAAAATGATATAGTTAGTGTGTTAAACTATGTGGATAAAATTTTATGAATCATCTTCCATTTGATTTTATTGAGAGTGGTAACTATCCCCAACCTCACAAAGGTATGATGGAATATCTTGTGCCTTTAGGGAACCTAAGGGATGATAAGTTATGTGATATTTTATATCTTGTTATATGATATGTAGAATGAGATTCTCAAAATGTCATGAAAAAGTGTTAGATATGGGAATATAATGCATGATATAACACATTCCCATGTTCACCTAGGAGGGAGTCCATCAAAAAATTGATATTTGGATCATGTATTTCTATATGATCTTCAAACACAATAATATACCCACGTAAAAGAGGGTAAATAATTCCCAATTTATTATATTAGTATTACCCATGTTATTGTAAAAACGTTTTGAGTAATCTAAACAATAATAAAATTTAACCTGGATGAAATTCTATTTGAATTATTTAAGTCACTTTTATATATAGATGTTATGAATTGTGTGGGATCTATAGATTATGAACCTCAAATAATGAAGTATGTCTATATGGACTAATATAGAAAATATTAGACATACAATAATTTTTTCAATCTATGGAAGGAAACCATATTGATAGGGTGAATCTCTTATTGTATGGGATCCAATATGAGATAAAGTCACACATGAATGCCTTTCACCAGAACATATTCTCCGACATGATAAAATGGGATTTCATCACCAATGAGAATCATATGGAATCACAATGTGGATGAAATGTATCCCTTTTAGGATGATAATGTAGCACTTCTTTTAATATAAAGTATCTCTGATATGAACACTTCATCTACTAGAGTGTTTGGATGTGCAATTCATTCAATAGATTGTAACAACCCAAACTGTTATAAATAAAAATTTCACCCTTTGATTTAATTAATTGTTCTATTTTTTAATATGGTCATATTAAACACATTCAAATCTTTGGTTTTGTCTTAAAAAATTAAAAATATCATTTAGTATCATTATTATTCATAATATTGTTTTTGAACAATGATGACATGATTAGTAGAAATATAGAATTTTAACAAATCTAATTAAAATCAAAAAAAGATGTGATGGCCTCATCCAGTGGAATGATACCCTATGAATCACAATTTTTAGAGAATCCAATGGTGATAGTATCATGGGGATTTTCCTTGACTAATCCCAAGTTCATATCTAACATCTTATGTATGATAGAAACCATTTATGGGAGAAGTTCACGCTCAATGACATCACGTCCCAAGCCAGTTCTGTAGAACCACCCCATGAATTTCTCACCATCACCCACCATAATCTTATGGTGTTTTGTGGTGTATTAATGGGAGATGTATCAATAACCTATTAAATATGACTATATATGTTCTATATAATAATGTATATATTTTCATTTTTTAATGTTTACTTTTTAAATGATTATTATCTCTATTCAATATATCAATAATTATATTTTGGGGTAAAATTCAAATTCAAATAAGTTATTTCTTTTCATAAAATGATATTTTTTTCAAATAAATATTCTTTTAATAAAATATTATTTGTAAATAATTTTTATTAAATCTAATATACCATAAAAAAAATTATGAAGTCAAAATTAATTTTAATAAGGGTTTGAAAAATAAACATTTTTCAAAAACCAAGCATTTCTCAATAAATTTTGATTGTATTTTAACAGTGAAAATTATAAAAATTATAAAATTATTTAGATTAAATGAATTTTATTTTTTGAATAAGGGTGTCAAAATTATCCAATGGTATATTTTTCTTAATTTTATTAGAGTCTATTTTTTTGGGTAAACAGTAAATATTATTTTAATATACATTGTTTATTATGACATCATAATGACCAATAATTCATGTAATAAATTATAAAAAATGGTATCCATGACAAAATATATGTTTTCCCTTTTTAATAATTTTATATTATGTTTATTTGGTTAATTTTATAAAGCCCTTTTTAATCCCCCTAAAACTGTAATATATTTTATGTTTTTAAATCGTTTCGTTAAGAGTATGACTCACCTCAAGATAAGCACAAAATTATTTTATTAATTTCATACCATGTGAATATATAATAATCAAACTGAAATCCCATTTGGTATAAAACATGGGAAAAATAATGTTAATGAATTTGATTTTTGTTATATTATTATATAGAGTCCAAAACCTATGATTGGTAAATAATAATGAAATCTCATTTATTTTCCTCTAAAAACCCAACCAATATCCCACTGATCATCACTAAAAAAAATTATATAACTTTATCACTCTACCCTACCATCTATATAGTCTACCCAAGGTTCCCCAAACTCTCAAAAAGCTCCTCTCATGAATTTGGAGTCACTCACTAAAGTAAGGGATCTTCCACTCTCGTTTTTATTCAAGCACCTCTTCTATGTTATGACTCTTAATATCATTTTTACCATGATGTGATATATCATTACATGTCCCCAATACTGTACAATTTATGTCTAAATTATGATGTAACCCTTTCACTCTCAATATGCACTCCAATGAACCATTATGTATACCTTTTACCAAACTATATTTTAGTAATGGATAATTTCTTTATCTAATTAATTAATGTCTCTATTATATGGTGTCTTCTATTTCAAATTACTAATGTTTTGGTATATCATTCCATAACATTATTAATTCCCATTTAATTTAAAAAATACTAAATATTCCCATTCATGACCTTCAACCCATTTTATGAATTTTTTAATTGATGGTGTTATACTGCTGAAATATCACAATGATTATCCATGAAAAAACAATTATATAGTGAATACCATACCCCATTCCTATAATGGGTACTCACATTTAAACAATAATAATTCATTTACATGAGAATTACATTTTTTAGTTCACACCCCTTGATGGTGGAATACGTTATGATGATGAATGAATCCATGTTTTATGATCTATGTGTCACACTTAAGCATGATAATTAAATGAAAGTGATAGGTGAACTCGGAATTATATAGCCTTTTAGTGCATTGGGTAATATTTAGTCTCATGATATATCATGTTGTGGAAGGTATTATACTAATTCCATTATGGTATTATTTTAATTATAATGTCATGGAATATATCCTTCGCCTATGATTATGATTCAGTGTTTTAAGATTTCTCTATATTTCCCATGTTAACCTTATGATTTTCATTCTATATCATGACTCATTGTTATTGTTTATTATTCTCAGTATTTTATTAATATTGTCTAAAAACTATTCATTTAATTATTTTATTCATTTTTATTCCCTTACTTGACATTATATCTCACCCCTTCAATATGTGTGTCCCAAGGTTATTCCATGCAGTTTTATGATTCATTGAATATTATGATCATGTTAAAAAGGTGTTCAATAAAGATGATGTATTTTTTATTTAATTTGTTATGTAATTTTACTAATTCCTTTAAAAACTAAACTTTTCAATCTTATGGGTAGTATTTACTATAATCTTATTTAATTAATCATATATTAATTTGAAGTAAAGAGATGGTTTTTTATAGTTGGTATCAAAGTAATGGTTTTATTATTTTATTGATTGTGACTAAAACACTATAGTGAAATCCTTTGGGAAAATAATAAATATAAAAAATGCCTAATTTATTTTAATTATATATCAAGTGGTTTATCATGAAAATAAATCCATCTATGGATACTACAATTTTATGTGGTTCTGTCATAGATATACCTAGGGGTTATAACCTTGACAAGGTACGTCGGTCCTGACTTAGTGTAACCTGGTACATGAAAATGGGAATTACTATACACCTAGTTTGACAATCCTGGGGGATATGATTTGGTAAATTTATAAGCTCATTTTTATCCTTTGTTAAGGGAATAAAAAAATACCATAAGAGTATATGTTAGGAAATATATCATTGATAACAAATAGTTAATCTTATAAATTACCAAATTAAGAAATAAGTGGAATTTATAAGATATCCCTTTATTTTATTTGGATTCCTAATTTATGTGTTTAATATTTTAAAAATAATCATCCTTAATTTTCATTTTATACTATCTAATTGTGGAAAATAGAAGTAATTGAGTAAAAAACCTATTTTATGGGAAATGTGATGATTTCCCCAATGAGATGCCCAACCCAGTGGGATCATGAATCACAACATTATCATCATACTCTCTTAGATGTATTTGGTTATGAATATAAACATGGATTAGGAGGATCTTCTAAACCCCCTAATAGAAAATAATATACAGTTGAGATATTTATGAAAAACATGCATATGACTTTCAATTGAGCATTCAATCCCTTAATCACGTAACAATAGATAAACATTTTGGAAAAGACATTCTCTATCTCTAAATGTTCCGAACAAGAGATTGTTCAACTTAATGTTAATCCTATGGAGTAATAATATTATTAGTGTTGTTAATTGATTAAAAATATGATTTATATGGAATATATCGAAGAGATGGGGTGGAAATAATTTTATTAAAAAAAATCAATAAATATTTTCCTCATAGTCTTTTTCTTAAAATGAAAATGTATTTCCTTTCCCTAAAGAAAAAAAGATTATGAATACATATTGGGAGATGAGGTGATCTTCATAGGAATTTCATGATACATGTACATATTTTTTGACCACAAAATTCAAGCTTGAAATCTTCCTTGGTGGTCTAAACCCTTGTTTACAAAAAACACCGGTGATCGAATGCATTGATAGCCTTAGGGAAATTGTCTGATGTACCCTCAAAGTAAAAATGGATTTTTTTGAATCTCAAGGGTATCAAAGGAATAAAAAGTAGAAAGTGGGGTTTAATTTTAGTGGTCTGATGAAAGAATCAAATGGTGCTAATAAATTTCAACATCCTACTTGTCAAATGTGAGAAAGAAGAACCCTTGAAATTTCCTATGGGGGATGAAGAGAAGATTTATGTATAGGAAGGAAGCACACATGTCAAATGATTTTGGGACATGAGAAACCCACCAATGTGATGGAGGAAATCAATGATCGAATAAACCCTCATTTCATTGTCCATTTCTTCATCTACATGGAACCAGGGTATTATAAATCCAATTCACTAAGCCGTGGGTTTTTATTGACAACCATCAAACTCCATTGAAGAAAGGGTATGCTTTTTTCCATCGCAACCACTAATATGAATCACAAAAATGAATAGGTGATATATATTATAGTTATTCATCTCATAATTTCAAATAAACTTTTTCATTATTGTTCTACTCATTCATTTATATCACAAAATGTTAGTAGAACTATTAAAACATAACCACAAATCATGGAAGTAGTGTTTTTATTGAATACTGAAAATGGGGAGATTATTTCATTCCAAATATATAACTACTTCCCTATTTAATTTTGCGGGATATACATCCCAGTGAACCATTTCATAATCCATTAGGTGGAATGTGATCCAATTATAGGAATGTATTGCAATTACCTATATTTATCTAACATAAATTTCTATGAGATGAAATGTACTCTCTGTATTGCAGATCATCATCTGATTATATAAAGAAGTATGGAGGATGATTAATATTATTTAGAATAAAATTCTTAAACAATGATATAATTTCCCTTCCAGAATGTGTAGCCACATAAAATGATTGTGTCTAAGGAAATAACCATCTTTGAATACAATCCCATTTTGAGGGAATATGCTGATGTGTTTCCGGAGGAATTTTCTGGTCTACCTCCTAGAAGATAGGTTTTATTTTAAATCAATATTATAAATGGGTAATTTCAATTATCCCAGAAAATATAAATAATTGTTGTTGTGAAACTTTATAAGAATAAGAAACAACTATAAGAGAAATTGGATAATAGTGCATCACCATGGGGTAAACCAGTCTCCTTCATCTAGAAGAATGATGCGTTGACACAAATTTTCATTGATTATTGTGAGCTCAAAAAAATCATGATAAAGAACAAGTATACTCCTCAATGGAATGATAAATAGTTTATTAGCTATGTGAAGAACAATAATTATCCATGATGGTTATTCTTTTGGGATATTATCATGTATGGTTTAATAAGAATGATATCCTCAAGATTGCTTTTTGTACATGGTATGGGGACTATGAGTTCAATGTAATGCTATTTAAACTATCTAATGATCTAGAAATATTCATGTAAATGATTAATATACGATTTATATATTACTTAAAAAAATTTGTGTTGGTATACATATATGAAATTCTAATATAATCAAAAATCACGTAAGGGAAGGAGGGGAATCTAAGAGATCTGCTAAAGACCCTATGATTGGTGAAGATTTATGAAAAATATAGTAAAGGGGAGTTCTGGATTAAGGAAGCATCTTACATAGGTAATAACATCACATGAAATGAGGTATATCTGGACCATTAAACAATGGAAGAAATTGAAGGATGTTTGAGGTCAAAAATTTGTGATAGAAATCCATAGTTTCATTGGGTTAGCTATGTATCATCATTAATTTGTGAGAAATTTCTCATTTACATCAAAGCCTCCTACAAAGACAACTCAAAAGTGAGTGACTGTTTCATAGAATTGATGAATTCTAATAGGGAATTAAGGATTTGAAAATGAAGATTATCACTCCACCTTTACTCACAATGCCAACTAGTGCAGAACGTTTCATGGTAATCCATGATGCTATAAAGAATAGATTGGGAAGTGCATTAATAAATATTGAAAATGTTATAGCCTAGAATTTAAGGCTTTTAGATGTTTTCAAACAGAACTACCCAACACATGTTATGGAGTTTGATATGGTGAACATCACATTAAAAATATTAAGGAATTATATAATAGATTATAAGTGTAAAATATATATAGAGCAGAAAATACAGAAGTATATATTCACAATGAAATAGTTAGTTGAATGTGACCTAATAAAGATGGTTAGGGTTGATTCAGGACTATGACTTCTAAATTCACCACTATCCTATTAACAAAAATAGATTGGAAAATAGACTATGTAAAAAGGATACATTCATTCTATCATTGATGATAATTGAGAAGGATTTGATCGTTTTAGACTTGATGTGGATGGAAACGGGAATCATAAAAAACGAACATCATTAGTCCATTCAAAAATGATTGTTCAGCCATCTATTTTGTAAAGGATAAAATATTCTAAAATAGGTGATGTTGTAATTTTTAATAAATTTGAATCTATAAGAAAATGGATAACCTAGGATTTCAATGTTAATTAATGAGTTTATTATTTGGGCCATGTATTTGTTTAGCATGAAATATTGAGCTAAAGAATGTTCTGTTTAATGATGCACATAGTTAGATATTCTCCATAAACCTAGGAAGCACAAAGATATTTCCAGATCTCACATAAGAATATTAGTGTGACAATATATAGAAATAAATTTCATAATAAACAAAAAAAATTCCTAGTATTTTAGAAAGTGAACGATTAAAGTCACATGAATAAGGGGGTGGTGCAACCAGTAACCAAACCATCATGGAAATTGGAAAACATCACCATGATATTATAATCACTAAAAAAAATTATATTGCCATAGGAAACAATGTTATATGAGATTTTTGTTTGTATTTATATTCAAAAAATATCCCTTTATCATAATTCAATATAATTTGTCACTAGTTAAACTTTCTTAGATATACACAAAATAAGTGTTATGGATTATAACAGTTTGTGCCTTCCCGTCATATTTATTTTATATTTTTTGGTTTTTGATAGTATTTATGGGAGGGTGCATGAGTTTTTTTAAGAGTCTTTGGGTGCGACGATGCTGATACAAGGCTTTTACATCGGGTAAGTTGATTACACGATGAGAATCTTGGTTTTGTGGCTTATTTAAGGTGGTCCACAATGTTTAATATTTTTTGGTTAGAAGAAATAAAATAAAAATAATGGTGATGGGGTTTTTTATAGAACCGAACATTGACGAATTATAGGACGTGAATGGGAAATAGACTTTATGTAATCCCCAACTACTGTAATGTTTTATTAATTTTCCAGCATCTTAAGCTGTCAAAACCTATGTATGCATCAACTATCCCTTTTCCCCAGGTGACCCGGTATCCCCTCTTCAGCATTTTGTGAATTCTTATTCCAATGACTGATTCCATTCTTCTCTACTACAATATGTAGAAATCTATCTTTAACCCAAGGTGTGTTATTTTTTTGTTTTTTTGATTTTTCCTATGTTGATCTCCATTTTCCTTCCTTTATTATCACCATGTGATAGAGGATGATCTTACTTGATTCTCATTGGGTTCTCATTAGTTGTTTCTAGTTTGGAGATACCACAACATCCATATATAGTAGTAGATACTATGAACAAGTTGATTGGGGATTAGTTAATTAGTTCATTCTCGTGTGAAGAACATTGACATCCTTTTGAGGTAGGATTTATTTTTATTCTTCTATTTGTGAATTATTTGGAGTGGGGGTAAGGATGATTCACTTGGAAATAATTAAACATGAATTAAAAAAGGTAATTTAACAGGTTCAAATCAATATATTGGGTGTTTTAAAAAGTGACACGTGATCATTCTTTTTTATTTCGTTTGTTGATATTCTGATTTGAATGGTCTAACTACAAAAAATTGGGGTAATTGGGGGGCCCTTGTTTTCATAGTAAATTGTTTAGGGAATGATTTTTTTAATCTTTTGGTTAGATAGTTATATATAGAAATTACTTTATCATTTATTTTCATCTAATGAGTTGGTTCCCCATGATCATACAATTTCCATGATAATCCATGAATTAACAAGTGGAATTGAATAAGGGATGCATTATTAAATATAGAATTGTTTTTCTGTGAAACATGGGTTGATGTGATGTGTTGGTTTGTTCTTGTTGGTGATGTAGTATGGTTATGAGAATGGTTGTGTGATGTAGTATGGATTGGTTTATGTAATGTTATCTCATGTTCCGAGATTGATTGATTATGGGATGGATGAGTAGTATTGTGCATAAGGGATGTGGAACTGGTTGTGCAGTAATGTGCTACTAGTTGCAGTTGTGAGTTGAGGGTTGGTTCTATTAGTATGTGATCTGAGTGAAAAGAGTTTTAAGAATGAAGATGTTGTTGGAATGGGAAATTAATATGAAGTTTTTCAATGATTAACATGAGGAATAAATTACCCTATCTCTAATAAACAAGGTACGGTGTGTTTTAATGTAAATTCATCTTAATTAATTATCTTGACTCTTCGTCTCCTTGACTGTTTGTTACTATGTTTCCTTGTTTTGTCATTCTTGATAATTTCCTAGTTAGAAATGGATGAATAAATAATTGTTTAATAAATTTTTAAATATATGGGTTGGTTTATTTAACGGAATGGAATTGGGGAATGAAATATAATGAATTAGTGTTAAACATGGAGGGAAATTTAAAGCCATTTTATTTTTACATGCTCTTCACCTTCTTAAATGATTGTTATTATTATTGATAATTTTCATTTATAGGTAGTATAAATGGTGGATGTGTTGTGAGTTATATGGTTTTTAGAACCAATATGTTAGTCATGAGTGATTGATATCATATATTTATATACATATATTTCCTTGTAATTTCTATTTTCACCCCACCGAAATTGAGAAAAATGTGTCAAAACTAGAATAGTCAAGTAGGTGGTGTCCTTCCTAACATCCCATTGCGAGGATGGCTGGTTGGCCACCGTCTCTTCTGTACTCTATCTTCCAGGCGGTGATTCCCTAAGATTCAATGGGTTGGATGTGGTCAGATGTGGTATCCCAGGTGTCTATGGGTGAGGTGGTTTTTCTCCAAGCTGCCTTTAGGGTGATCTGTGATGTGTTTTTAATGGTGTGTTTGGGTTGAGTTGTGATGTGGTTTCACATATATCGTTTGGTATGAGATCTGATACGTAGAAAGGCCCACGTGTGTGTGGGTGATAAATGTTTTGAGAACCAGGTGTGGATGGGTGTGATTTTTTGTGAGTCACAGGTCTATGAGCCATCAGGACGTATTTTAAGGTCCTTGTGTATGTGGGTGGAAAGTTTTTTTAGGCCCAGGTTTGTGCGGGTAGGATATGATATAGTATATTCAGAATAGGTGGGGGTTACATGATGTTTTTCATTAGGGTGTGATAGTGGATAATCATTGGTAATGTAGTGCAGGGTAAACAATCTTTGATGTGATTTATATTATATTACAAGAATTGCATTAATTGTTTAGCATGCATTGGTGAGGTTGGGTGGTTAGTATACACGATTAGGTTTTGATTATTTCTACTTTTTTCTCACTTGTGCATTAGTATTTCTCATTCACATGTGAATGAGAGACATTGGTTTTCCTATTCAGAATTCATGTGTCATGACCCGTCCCCTGGGGCTCATGCTGTGACCACCCCAAGCCCTCCTTCCATAGGACAGGGGCTAGAACTATCACCAAAAAGCATACTCCCTAAAACAGGAAGGCATTGTCGTTAATCATGTACAAACAAATAGTCCAAGAACACAACAAGAAGTAACTATGAAGTAATCAGTTGTAGTAAAATATTGTTGAATGTAAAAGGGTTATGAATACAAGCCCAATTAAAAAGGTACAAGTACAACTAAAAATTCAATACAATAGAATGAAAAAGGAAACAACTAATGGGTTGTCCTCCGAGGTTCCTACCTGAAATGTAGGTACAGATCGCCTTATCAGCACTCTACGTCTGTCTGTCTCCTCCATGTCATGTCACGCTGAATGGTCCACCACAGTGCACCATCCAATCCAAGCTTCCTCAGCTTCAATCAACGTTTTATGTCATCTACACTAGACATAATAACGTACCGGCGAATCCCATGAAGGGGTGAGTATAATAACACTTAGTAGGGACCCCAAGACCCCTGTAGGTCTCTTATAGTTCCACAAAGTAAAAACCACAAAGAAAGACATCATCTCTACTTAGTTATATGCCCATACATATACTGAAGTTATCAAGATATACTCATCTCATACATGGTGGAAGGACAACACATAGGTAACACCACAAAGGTAGAAGTATCACATAGGTAACACCACGAAGATAGTGCCATGAAAGTAAAAATACAACATAGGTATCACCATGAAGATAGTAATGTGAAGGTAAAAGTACCACACAGGTATCCCCATGAAGATAGTACCATGAAAGTAAAAGTACCACATAGGTATCACCAAGAAGATAGTACCACGCAGGTAATAGTACAACACAAGTATCACCACGAAGATAGTACCATGAAGGTAATAGTACCACAAAAGTATCACCACGAAGACAGTACCACGAAGGTAAAAGTACCACAAAGGTAAAAGTCATAGTTCAAACAGAGTCTCAGATCACACCAGGTTTTCATTGAAGTATAGAATTACATATGATTAGCCCCGAAGATAGATCATCTTATTTATTCAATAGGTTCTATTTCTATTTATATGGAGGTTGAAACACATTAGATCGATAGGTACTAACCCCTGTAATGACCGACACATGATCCGACCCACCCTGAGTGGATAGGTACTATCCCCCATTATGAACTACACATGATCTGACCCACACAAGATCAGTATGTGCTGACCCACACGGTATTGATGAGCACTGACCCGCACAGGATCTGACCCACAGAAGATCGGTATGTGCTGACCCACACAAGATCGCTGAGTGTTGACCCACATAGGATCTGACCCAAAAAGGATCGGTGCTGACCCACAGAGGATCGCTCGGTACTAACTCTTGTATGATCTGTCTCCAACAACCACCTCACTGCCAGCCACTGGATTCCCGCTAATAGCACATTTGGGAGAAATTATCCCAAGCCATTGATTTTAACTCAACTGCCACGAAGTTCCACATATAAGCAACCCAAAGTTCTATCATGTTATAAGGGACCCAGTGCAGTAGACATCGCATCTATTGGACACACGGTCTGTATGTTATTAGCATTTCTGCTGTAATGGTCCGGTTGCATTTGGGGTTCGATCCAACCCCTTCGTGATCCAACTTTATCCAAAACACAAGTGGAGTATTCCAAAAGGATTGTCTCAATCAAAATATTCTTCTTCCATTGATGGTTCATCAAACGGATGTCCGGTTCTCAAGATTTGGCCACAGACGTATCTACGTCTAGATGGGACAGACCCGACCCGACCCGACCCGGCCTAGGCCGACCCAACCCGATTCAGGTTGACCCGACTTGGTTCAAGTAAGGCCTAGTTAGCTTGGGCCATGGCAGGCCTGACCTACTGGTCTATGATCTAGCACAGGCTGAAAAGGGGGTGGCTCGGCCCGGCCCGAAGTGTGGCCCACGGTCGGGTGGACCACCGTGGTGAGGTCCTCCCTGGATGAATCCTGGGATGGGGGGGGGGGCTCCCAGGTCAACCAAACTGCCCAACGGACCATTCGGTTTTTGGATTTAGGACCCTCCAGAGTGGGTCTTCCTCGATTCGTCATGGCCAGCCGGTCCTCCCTCCAACAGCGTGACAATTCCGCTTTCCACCTGCGGCGGACCAGGTGTCGGTTGCCCTCCATCCTCCGCCATAGCCATGTGGACGTGGCCGCTTGCTCCAGTGGTGCGGATGCATATTTCTACTTCACTATGCAGCTGGATGGCATGCCGTTTGCCACCCTACTCCACCGCGGCCAACGGGCCATGACCTCCTCTTCCTACGGTGCAGATGGGTGTCGCCCTCCTTCCATGCAGCCAACCAGGTGTAGGCCGCCACCTTCATTCACAAGCTATCTCAGCTTCATTCCAAGCTCGAAAATTATGAAGTTCACGAATTCACAATCCTCAGGTCGAGATCTCTGCATCAATATATCGTGCTCAATGATACATTTTTTTCAGCATCATTACTTATTTGGCGTCGAATAATTCATGACGAACCCACAAATAACAAAATAAAAAGGGGCAACATATAAGTGTGGGACAATGTCCATGTTTGTTTGGCCACTGTCATTGTGAATCCAGAATATGGAGAATCTCCAAAATAGATTTAATCATAATTCAATTTACAACTCCATCCTCAATCGTCCGTTAGAGACGTCATGAGGAGTATGATGAGGTCGTTGAAGGGGATGTCGGCCTTCGTCGCTCCCGAAACATGTTTCTGATCTGGGCTCGTGCGGCATCCTCATTCATCATTGGGGGGTAGTTCTTCGTTAGAGGATTCTCCAGCCTAGGCCTCCTCTCCCATTCACCAACGAAAATTTTCCTCACAAGAAGAGTGAATAAAATAACTCTTCTTTAACAAGTTGGGTTATTAATTCATGATTAATGTATCTTATTTATAAAAGAGAAAAGTGATTACACATTTTGTGTAACTGGGAATTTAATGCCTAGAATTAAAATCCTTACCACCCTCGTTTTTTCCCAACCATTATGATTCAAGTGGGAGGTTTCAAAAATAAAATTAAAGTTAATTATTTAATTATATTATTTTTCCAACCCTCCCACGAAAATCTGAAATACTAACTCCTACCCTCGACGTACTAAAGTCGAGGTGTAGGTCTCCTTAAAAAAATATTAGTTCTGTGATTTCAACATTGTCCTCATATTTCAATTCTATGCATCGGTTCGAATGTAACAAAAAGTTTCACATGCCTTTATATAATGTACCCAAAAAAAGTTAGGAAATTTATTAACAGTCACCCTCGACCAGTGTTGGTCAAGGTTAGGTTATTCTTAAGTGAAACACGCCCCATAGAACACAACGATACTCTCATATTTCCAATATGAGTTATCATATAAATTTTATGTATTTTACGATAAAATAATTTTCACTTAATTATTTTATTTATGGCCAAAAACTATCTTTCACTAGTGGCCCACGCTGGCCAATGTTAGTATCTGCCTAACGAAAGAATAGTATCTTGAGTTTAGCAGTTGTCTATTATTTTTAATCTAAGATACCATTTATGAGTTATAAACATTTGAAAAATAAAATAACATTATTTAATTATTATTTTTACAGTTATATCATTTTCGTTTTTTCTCACAGGAGGCCCGCGCTGACTAAACATAAGTCGCGCCTAGGATAAACCTGCCATTATGAGTGCAATAGTGCCTTCAGAATCCTGATCTGAGTAACCATTTAATATTTATTCCTCTTTTTCTGGAAAATTGCTTATGCACGCTAATTAAAGCATAACAAAATATCGATAGATCATTCAGAGCACTCCAGGCCTCCGAATCGCACGCCATCAAATTTTTTGGTCTCAAAATAGTCCCATATAATTATAAATTATTATACGGAATTTTTGAGTCATTACATTATCCCTTCCTTAGGGATTTATTTCCCCGAAATCCCAAACATAGACTAAGGAAAAAAATAAGGGTACTAAACACGGATCTAAGCCTTCTACACCCATGTTCTCTTCAGGAGGTTCCCATGGTGCTATCAAATGCACACCAGAGGTATCATCCACCCACGAAGGACCCACTCCTGTCGATCCTCAATCTCTACTGGAACTTCAATAAACGTCTCCCCATTGTCTATGTCAAGCTTTACATGGTCGATGAATTGATAAGGGTCATACACGTATCTCCTCATCTGGGATATGTGGAAAACATCGTGCACCCACTCCAACTGTGGTGGTAGTGCCCAGTGGTATGCCACCTCGCCAATCCTCTTTAGTATTAGAAATGGTCCAATAATCCTTAGTGATAACCTGCCACCTTAGCCAAAACTATGTACTCTCCATCGAAGTAAGACTCACAAGAAAATTTGGTCACCCCTCATCGAACTCCAAAGGTCTCCGTCTCTTGTCGGCATACGACTTTTTCCATATCTGTGCAGTCTTCATTTGATGACAAGTGAGACATCATGATGCCAACCCTGCCACTAATTTCTCCCTCACTGGCTACCAGTGCTGATGCCGAAGGTCCTGGTACATCATCACCACACCTAGGTGTACCTCTATAGATGACATATGGAACGCCCTTAACACTTTATATCATAGCTCCACGAGTACCATTGTACATCATCCGAAGAGGATGACATGCCCCCAACTTTATAAAATCCATCAAGTGAATGTCTTCTGTATATCAGAGCACGTCGAGCCTCATAGTCAGTGTCCCATGTTGTGCCTCCCAAACTCTCTGATTGAGTGGGGGTGTGATATTCATAGACTAGAGGTATGCTTCTCCATTTCTATCCACGAAGGATATCTGTAACCTGACTAGCATCTCTATCGCCCCGCCCAGCAACTACAGACCATACCTCATGCATAGTGAATCTGCTACCACATTCCCCTTCCCAAGAGTATATACTATACCAAATTCATAGTCCTTGAATAACTCTAGCCATCACCACTATATCAAGTTCAGGTAATTCTAATAGAAGTTATACCTGAGACTCTTCTGATCAGAGAAGACTATAAAACGATCACCCATCAAGTAGTGTTGCCACATATTTAGCACAAAGACCACTACTTCTAACTTTAGGTAATGGGTAGAATAGTTCTACTCGTCAGTATCTGCATTAACTCTTGAAAACTCTGCTGACACTTCTCATTCCATAAGAATGGCTCCCTTTTTTCTTCAAAACTGACAAGGGTGTCACTGCCCTGGAGTAGTCTAGTCCAAAAATCCTGTACTTCCCAACCAAAGAAAAATTCCCACCCCATTAAAAGAGGTAAACCTAAAAACATATTTTTAAAGGATGTAACCCACACTGTTTTGCTTCAGTTGGGAACTAAAAACTAAAAACTCTCGCTGCCACATTGGTAAGGCTGGACGACTCAATAGTGATCGACTGCACCCTTTTTTGCATGAGTTTGTCTTGTGCTTCCTGGGATTCCTTTTTCACCGAATAATGAAAATCACATTCCAATATTAGAGGTAAACGAAAACCTTTTTGTCTAATACAATCAATCTGAGTATGAACTGTGAATTTCCAGTCCATACCCAATCTATCGTTATAGGGCCTCGATGCTGCCACCTGAGGTTCCAACCGAAACTCTTGCCACAATGGTCACATCTCACCGTCAGTGTAATTGTGATCATTGAGTCACCTCCCAATGGTATCTTTAGACATGAGGGTCAAGTAAATAGCATAACCTGAAACTCTAGGTCTTGGACAAGATTCCAGAAGAAAAGAATAATTTCTACCTATGTCTATTAATACCGCAGCTAGTAGTAGACACAGACCGTTCATCAAATCATTCCTAGAGACCATGGGTTGCACTCCTTGAACATATGCAGCTACTCTTTTCCCCTTTCCTCTAGCTCCCTAACCCTGGTGGGGACCACAAAGGGGGTGGTTGTAACATGTCGAAATGTACACCTCATCATGTTTCTCTACTAGCTATTCTTCCACGTCTGAATCCCTACAGATTCATTTTTCCCTAACACTTTTTCTTCCTGAAACATTTTAACACACCTATGTCTCTGAAACTAGCACCGATTTCATGCTTTTCCAATACTTACATTCACTGGCTATATCCACTCAGCCAAGGAACATTCAACCCCAATGGTTCCCTCTAGCACCCGGACATAGGTAGGATTGAATAATAGAATAGTGCTAGCTCAAACATCATTAAACACACCGCACCATAATGTCTGAGCCCCAAAGCACTGATCATATCGTATTCATTGAGTACTTGGAATGGTTGGTATGCCTCGATGAATACACAACTATCGACATGTCATCCTACCGAGGTTGTAGAAGCTCTAGAGAACTCTTAGCCATATCCTCAAGACATTCCTCAGATTCCAAGAAGTTCCCAGAAAAAGTAACCCAAAGGTCAGTCACATCATAAGGGACCCAATGCAATAGAGGGCGCATCAATCGGACACCTGGTCTTTAAGTTATTAAAGTTTTCACTCCGAGGGCCCGGTTGGATTTACAGTTTTATCCTTCCCGGTCATACTCCAAAATTACTCAAAACTGTAGTGTATTAAACCAAAAGTACATTCTTGATCCAAGTATTCTGGTGCCACAGACGGTTCGTCAAACAACGTCTGGTTCTCATGATATGGCCAAAAATGCGTATATATGCCTAGATGGGTCCGGGTTCGGTCCGACCTGATCAAACTAACCCTACCAGACCTGGCCTGGGCCTACCCGATCGAATTCAAGTCGACCTGACTCTGTCCAGGTTCAGAACGATTCTCCTGGGCCACGGCGGTCCTGGCCCACTGGGCCATGGCCTGGTCCGAGCTGTGAAGGGGGAAACTCGGGGCGGCCCACTAGGCAGCCCGCGGTTGGGTGGACCGTCGTGGTGGGGTCCGCCTTGGCTGACTCCAGGTAGGTGAGGCGCCACACAGGTCACCTGAATGGTCCAACATACCATTGAGTTATTTAATGTGGTACCTTCCAGAGAGGGTCCTGCTTCATGCATCACGACCGGCTGGGTTCCCGGCGGGTCGTCCCTCCAGCGGTGCAATAGCACCGCTGTCCACCTACGGCCAGCCGGGTGCAGGCCGCCCTCTGGCCTCTGTTATGGCCATGTGGCCACTGCCTCCTGCTCTGGCGGCGCGGATTCATGCCGCCTCTTGTCCACATGACGGACCGGTGTGCCGGCCACCACCCTGCTCTGTTGCGGTCGATGGGTTGTGACCTCTTCTTCTGGCGGCACAGACGCGTGCCACCCTCCTTCCACACAGCTGGCAGGGTTCCGGCCGCCAACGTCTTCTACACGCCATCACAGTTTTGTTCCAAGCCTGAAAATTGTGACCTTTACCTATGCACGATACTCTGGTTGAGATATCTATGTTCATATGTCGCGCTCAATGATACATTGTGTTTTCAGTGTCATTAATTATTTGGCGTCGAAGAACGAATGGAGAAAAAATGAAAAAGTGGCAAGGTATAAGTGAGAGATGATGGCCATGTTTGTTTGGCCATCATAATTGTGAAACCTGAATATGAAGAATCAAAAAAATAGATTTAATCATAATTCAATATAAAACCCCCTACCTCAATATTTTTCTAGAGTTGTAGCAATGAAGAAGATGAGGTCGTTGAAGGGGACCCCGAGGTCCATCGCTCCCGCAACAGTTTCTGATCTAGGATCATGGGTCGCCCTTTCTTTTCGATGGGCCTTTTTCTTCATTAGAGGATTCTCTAGCCCAGGTCTCCACTCCCTTTCGCCAACAGAAATACAACCCACATGAAGAGTTAATAAAATAACTCATCATTAACAGGTTGGGTTATTAATTCAAGATTAATATATTTTATTAATTAAAGAGAAAATTGATTACACATTTTCTGTAATTGGGCATCAAAAGCATAGCAATAAATGCCTGACCACTTCTGTGTTGTCCCCACCTTTATGATTCAAATGGGAGGTTTTAAAAATAAAATAAAAGTTATTTATTTTATTTTATTCTTTATCCAACCCACCCATGGAAATCCAGAAGCCTATCTCCTACCGTCGACCTACTACAGTTGAGGTGAAGGTTTTCTTAAGAGAATAGCAGCACTATGAGTTCAATTGTGTCCTCAGATTTCAATTCCGAGCACCGGTTGAAAAGTAACAAAATTATTCTCATGTGTTTACTAAACAAATAGAAAAAAATATATGGAAAATTTTTAATAGTCACCCTCATCGCATGACAGTCAAGGTTTGGCTCTGCCTAAGTGAAAAATTCCCCAATAAACCAAACAGTACACTCAGATTTCTAATCTAAGTTACCGTTTTAACATTATGTATATTACAATAAAATAATCATCAAATAATTATTTTATTTACAGCCAATAACTAACATTCACTGGTGACCCGTGCTGGCCAATGTTAGTAACTTTCTAAAGAAAGCATACCCTCATTAGTTTAGTGGTTGTCTTAGATTTTTAATCTAAGTTACCGTTCGTGTGTTATAAGAATTTGAAAAATAATATAACATTACATTATTATTTTATTTATGGTTATTACATTTTAAAGTTTTCTCATATGGGGCCCATGCCGACTAAACCTAAGTGGCTCCAAGTGTAAACCCATCATCCAAAGCGCAATGGTGCCCTCAGATTCCTGATCTAAGTAACTATTTATGTTTTATTCCACTTTTCAGAAAAAACTCCTACGTGCACTAATTAAAGCTTAACAAAACTTAGATGGATCATTCCTGACACTCTGGGACTCGGAATCAGGTGACTTTAGATTTTTCAGTCTCGAAATAATTCTATATAATTAAAAATATTATACAGAATTTCTGGAACATTACATTGTGTATTCCCACCCTAAATATATAAAACTATTTTTAGGTTTCCAAGATGATTTCCAATATCATGATAGAACTTAATAGCTCAAGTATTGAAAGTTGTCATGAAAATTCTTAGCTTTACAGTTTGGTATTTACATTAGATTTTTTTTTATTTGTACCAGTTCTATTTTAAAGATGAATTTGGGATGGTATTTTGGATAAATAATTTATATAACCATGATTTCTTCTGGGATGGAATATTTTACCTCCATATTTTTTCCTTATAAAGGTCAATGCATCCCATATTGTGACAGTAGTACACCCTTGGTTCTAGTCACTAACTCAGGGCCTACTAGAGGTGGGACTCAGGGTTCATCATCTATCATTCATCATTTCTAGAACTAGAGGGGTATCTTTGGATGGAGGGGGTCATGAAAACTATTGATTGTATCTAATTAATAACAATGATTCACCAATATATTCTATAAATTGATTCATCATGGTCTATACACTGTGCTGAACTTCATTATGGCCTATCATCCTCAAAATGATGTCCAATATGAATGAAAAATCTATACACTAGAGTACATGTTGGGAGAATACTCTATTGACTTCAAAATAGGATTTGATCAACATCAACATTGGTTTAAGTTCTCTTAAAACAATAGTTTCAACTCAAGTATCCAAATGAATCCCTATAAAGATCATTATGGGTTGGGTTTTAGAACACCTTCTTACTCAGATGATGTTGGGGAACACACACTTCTAGGTTCAAAAATCCCCAAGGAAATGGTATAAAAGGTTAAGAATATTCTGCCTCACATCAAGGATGTTCAGAGTCGACAATAGTGCAATGATGATAAGAATCGATGAGACCTATATTCTAATGATGGAGATGGTATTAATTTATATATCTCCATGGATTAATGTGATTAGATTTAGAAAGAAGGTATATCCTAGTCCAAGATACATCGGTGACATTGAGATCCATTATCTTATCTGAGTAGTGGCCTATCAATAAGAAATCACACCGAACCTATGCTAATTACGTGATTATTTCCATTTATCGCTCTCGAGGATGTACATACCTAACCTCTCACATATACTCAGTGTATAGGTGGTACCAATGAGGAATGATATTTCTTATGAAATGTAGCCAAAGAAGATATTTGATCATTGAGAAAAGGATCTACCAAATAAGACAATTCACTATGTAAAAGTGCTGTAGAGAAACTAGATGTTTGAAGAATCAATTTTGGAACTGGAGGAGGTGATAAAAAAGAGTTACCATCGTCTATTTTAGTGTAGTAAATGAAATTTTTCGAGGAAAAACTTTCTGAAGGGGGAAATATTGTAACTTTTCAAACTGTTACAAAAAAAATTCACATTGATTTAACTTAATGTCTTATTGTGTAAAATGGTCATAGATAACACATTAACTTATTTTGTTATATCATATCTGATTTATAATTCTTTTAATCATCATTTTTGTTGAAAAAATAGTAATTTAATAGTGATAACATGATTAATAAAATACAAGATTTTAACAAACATATTTGACATAAACAAAGGATATGATGACCGCAACTAATAGGATCATACCCTACAAATCCCATTTATCAGATAATCTGATGGAGATAGAATAAATGTGACTTTACCTTGACCGAGACCAAGATTAGATCCAATAACATAAGCTTGAGCAAGACTATTTACATGAGAAGTTCAAGTTTATCATGATCATGGCACAAAACACATTTTCCAAACCACCCCATTAAAGTCTTACCATAATCCACCTTACTCAAAGGGTGTTTGATAGTTTAATAATGGAATATGTATCATGTTCATTAAAAAAATAATAATTATATTTTTAATAATAATTAATATATTTTAATTTTATTATTGTTACATTATAAATGATTTTTATTTTTATTCAATAAAATGAAATCGAATTTTCTAGTAATATTCAAATTCATTTAAGGCATTTATTTTCATAAATTAATGTTTTTTGAAATGAATATTTTTCAAATAAAATATTTTCATTGAATATTTTTTATTAAATATAAATCTTCATGAATTTTTTTATTATGTCAAATGTAATTTTATTAATGATTTAAAAACGTTATTTTCAAAAAACCAGAATATATCAATAAATGTCTATTGTATGTTTAAAGTAAAAATTCCTAAATTTAGTAAATAATTTAGATTAAATTAATATTATTTTTTAATTATAGCATTTAAATTATTCAATTTTGAATTTTTTATAATTTTTTAAGATAGTAAAATTTTTGGGTAAAAATTAAATATTGTATGTATGTAATTTGTTTATTATGACATCAGAATAAACCAAAAATTATGTAATAGATACTATAAAAGGTATCCCTATAAAAATATATGTTTTATTTTTAAAATAATTTGATTTTATATTTCTTTTATTTATTTTATAAAGAAATTATGAATCCAACAAAACCATTAATATATTTTATGGTTTCAAAATTGTTTCTTTTAGAGTATGACTCTCCTCCACATAATCAAATACATTATTTTATCATGTTCACACCATGAAAATAAAATTTAATTAAACCCACTCCCATTTGGGGGAAAACATGGGAAAATACATGGTATGGTTTTGGTTTTTTATTATTTTATTATAGAGTCTAAAACCTAATATTGTGAAAATATTAAATAGATCCCCTCTCTTTTCATATATAAAACCACCCATGATCCCACTTTTATTCACTAAAAATAATTCGATAACATCTTTACCCAATACCCCCTATCTATTGTCATCCAATGGTTCCCTCAAGATCACAGGAAGCCCCTCCCAATCATTTTGAGTCACTCACTCAAGTAAGGGATCTTCTACTCTCCGTTTTATTCAAGCACCACTTTTTGTGTCATGCCTCTTAATTTATGTTTGATAAAGTTGGGATATATTATTACATATCACCCATAAAATATGATTTATTTTAAATTATTAAATACCCCTTTTATTCAATTTATTCTCTACCTTTAGCCATTACGTACACTCATTAACATGCCGAATTTTAGTAAGGATTCATTTTTCTCTCTTCTTTATTAAAGTTTATTTATTATATTATGAATTCTACTTCCAATTAATAATGTTGGGATATGTATTTACAAGTATCTATTACTTCCTATTTGATGTAAAAATTAATATATAACCCTTTCACTCACATCAACCCATTCTATGAGTTTTTAAGTGACATCATTATGATGCTGAAATTTCACCACAATTTTACATGACAAAACAATTGTGTAGTGAATAACATACCAATTTCCTATCAAGGTTATTCTCATTTATACAAATATATATCATTGAAATGGGACTTACATGTGTTTATTAAACATTCCTTTATCATGGAATAAATTATTATGAAGAATGAATCCACATTGTATGATCTATATGGCATACATAAACATGAGTGTGAAATGAAAGTGATGGGTGTGCTGGGAATTATATAGTGATTTAATGTATTTGGTAATGTTTGGTATCATGATATGTCATGTTTGTATAAAAAAGAACATGATTACTGTATTGTAATTTTTCCTTTATGATTTCTTCGCAGATAGCCTTGACCAATGTATATGAATCAATGTTTTAAGATGTTTCCACATTTCCCATGTTGCCTTTATGATTATGATGTTATATCATGTATTGTAGTTAATGTTTGTTATTCTCACTCTATTATGACTATTTTTTAACATGTATTAATTTTAACATGTAATAACTTTTTTATTCCCTTATTTGGATTTATATCTTACTCCTTTATTATGTATGTCCTTAGGTTGTCCCATGAAGTTTTTTGTTTGATGGAATATTATGATAATGTTAAAATACTTCAATAAATATGATTTATTTCCTATTTAAGTTGGTATGTAATTTACCTAGTTCCCATGTAAACTAGAATTATTGATCATTAGGTCTATATTATGTGTAATATTATGTAATTAATCATATATTAATGTAAAATAAATAAAAGGGTAGTTATATAGATATCCATCTTATGAATCTGGCCAGTGGCAGGGCTATCATTATGAAGGTCTAGAAACAAGTTGTTCTTATATACATTATCCATTTTAGAGTTTAATTATTAATATAAAATGGGAAATCTACAATGCTTCATCGTGATAAATATTTATTTGGGTATCTAAAGAGGTTTATGGATGTAACTGGAGTCTTGGATGGATATAGATACCCAACAACATATTGGTTGATAGAGTTCCCCTAGTCTCTTTGATCGGGGTAGAAGACATGTGCCCTTGATAAATGAGTAATAGTTTCATTATGAGGGAAAATAAAATTGGATTTAATATGTTTCCCATGGTAGAGAGATTATTCACATGCATGATATAATGTTTACTCATACTGTTATGGATGATGGTTCTTCCACTTTCAGATGTAGGATTTTAGTGTCAATAACCCTCTTCAATTTATTTTTGATATAGGGTCATGAAATCCTTTTGAAATTGTAATTTTTTAAATATATTGAGTTTTTATATGGAATAATTGGATTTTTTATGACTATGGATACATAATTTTGGGTATTATCACTATTAATTATATATTTTAAGTAGTGTTCTCTCACAAATTGTGGAAACCATTACCTTTTAGAGACATTTTGGCCATTAATGGAAGTATTCAATTTTTTTTTTGTATGGATAAGTGACATCAATAAAAGTAACATAATTAATATTATCATAGGATGTATACATGTCATTCTATATTAGGGGTAGTTATATATATCATGCTGAATGGGGTCATCAAAAAGGTCATGTAAGTCTAATTTATTGAACAAATGATTATCTCATGTCCTAGTTAGAGAACATTATTTTAGATGATAGATATTTTCAACATATTTTTAACAACACATGTTTTTATATAATTAAAATTTTATAGGAAATAATAATTTTAACCTCTTGATACTTTAATGGGGTAAATACACATTTTCCTCAAGAATAAGTTATTGGATAAATTTTTTCAAAAATATTTTTTGTCCTATAATAGGTTTTTTACCATAGGACATTGGTTCAGTTGAATTTAAGGATGTCAAATATTTCATAGGATAATTAATATTTAATATTTAATTAAATACATATAAATTTATTCGTATGTATTCATTTTTTCATATCAATTTATTAGATATGATATTGAGATTATTTCTCCATTGTTATGTTTTGAATAGTGGGTTCTTTCTATGGGATCTATAAACTCATGTTGAGATCTTTGGAGGGGCCTGATCATCTTTTTATTTTATTTTCCTTCACAATTTTCATTACATTATCATCCCTTAATTTTATTCTATTCTATTGTTCTCCAAACCTCAGCATCTCATATACACTATGTGATTCCCCGTCAACTGATTATGGGAGAAAAAAGGATTGTTATTGAGATAGAGAGAGAGAGATATTATGGGAGGCATCATTGCAGAGCTCAGCTCAAGCAAGATAATTAATTGGATGTCATGAACCAAGGGTATATTTAATGATTTGGAATATTACACCCAAAGGTAGTACATTTTTATTTTTATTGTGTAGATCCTCTTAATTTTTTTTACATTCTTGATTTAATTCCCTACTATCACTACTTTGAACCCCATAAGGGTCGATATATATCCTTTGGGGATAAAATGTGGTTTCTTTTGGATGTAAGTGGGTTCCCATTCATAAATCATGATCATGTGGTTTTTAATTCAGAAATACACGCTCTGTCTTCTTCTTATTTGTGGAAGATTATACTTTTTCTCCATTTACAGGGTATAGAATCTATGTACTATTAATCATCCAAATAGATGTGTAGCTATATAAAATTCCCCATATAGGGTAACATGGTTATGTAGATTATACATCAAGAACATGGGTGGGATACATGCCATATATATGTACTTTGTTTAGTATATACATGTTTCGGACATGTGAGGATCATTGGAAGATACCGCATGTAGTATAAACTCCATGTAAATTACTTGTACATCATGTACATGGGTTTTACAAGGAATTTCAGGCATGAGTTTACACATAGGTTGAGCTTCAAGGTAACACACCATATATTTGGTTATACAAACCATGTACTCTTCACTTGATACCATTTATTGGATTTTCCTATTTTACACTCTGAATCTAGAACTCAACTCATGAGTTGTCCATTTTGAATATCATTCTGTATAGATCATGATGGTATAACCATTGAGGTTATTTGAGGCCCCTTGTGATAACTGATTACGATTTTTACTAAATAGAGATGTTATTCCTCTAATAAATGAATCGAGCTATATAATGAGAGTGATTCCCTTGATTTGATGTGGTCTATGAGCATTATCACAAATCTAGTATTCAAATACATTAACTTTTGGACCAAGAGGAAGTCCAATATTTTGACCTAGAGGATCTCATAATGGGTTCCTCTACCACACTACTATTTTTAACGGTCCCATGTGAGATGCCTTCACTTATATACTAACCTATGGCATCCAATATAGTATGAATCTACATGTATATTCATTATGAGGATCCCATATAATATTCATTAACTAATATATACTATTTTGAGGTCCTTCTGTTGGATGCTTCAACTTATATTCCACCTATAGAATCCCATGTAGGATTCCACTATTTTCATACATCTTTTGAGGATCCAATGAATAATTCTTCTAGTAAATTATTTTTTTGAGGTTCCAAAAAGGGATTCCTTTTCTTGTGTATGGAATTTAAGGATCCAAAGTATGATTACTCGCAAGGTTTTTGACCTCTAGGGACCCATCAGATACCCAACATTTGACCTACCCTAAGCTAGTGTGTTGGGGGTTTGGGTAGAAATTATAGTGGTTGTAAACATAAAAATCATGAAAGAAAGTAATAAATGAGTCTGTTTAATTAGCAGTGGGTCTAGGAATAAATCCACATTTACTATTTTATTTATACATTCACATGTTTACTCATTATGCAGCTATGATTTCTAGATATGCTTCCCAGTTCTTATCTAAATATCCTGAAATGATGCGATATTTGGTTAGGGATACCCAAATATACATATTCCGAACCATAAATTATTATTATTCATTCAATGGGATGCACATATTTACTTCCCAGTGTCATGATTCTGATCCTTTTTTTGTTTTTTATAATATTGGGATACCTAGAAAAACATTCTGGTGTCTGGATATTGATCCCACATGTTTACATATTATATTATTGGGATAATGAAATTTACCTCTTCAAATATATCTTCTTAGATACACTAATGAATTATTAATCCCTCTATATCAATGTTGATGATTTTTCATTCCATGACCAACCAGTGAAACATGGTGTTAGACATGGTTCTCCACATCCCTTATACACTCGAGGATGATTATTCTCTTCCGAGTGACATCTATGATACTTTGTAGGGTCAAGTGGACACACAATTACATTGTTGAACCCAACATACAATGTCGAATGTGGGATATGGAGCTGTTTATTTGAATGAATGTCGGGAATTTAGTTAGATCTAAATATATTTACATATAGACTTCATAGGTGTCACCCACTTAAGGATTGTGAATGTTATTATTTAATAACCACCTTTGGACTAAGACCTAGGGCTCAAATATTAGACTGTATTTTCAATGATTGAGGGATATGGTATTCATCTCAGTTAAAATTTATACGATGTTTAGATATTTCTTATAGTCCATAATTATAGTGATTGGAGGTGAGTACAAGGAGAACCAGGGGTTAGGCTATATATCCCCCTTTGATGACATATCTTGTTCCGAACAAGTTCAATAAATGGAAAAATAAGGTGTTCTCGATTAGGATTTTGGACCCAATGATTGATATAATTATACACATATTCAGTGGTATGAATTCTAGACCAGGTCACTAGTCACATGATTTATATTTTTTTGGGATTACGAACCAAATCATTGACTAAAATATGGTTTTTGTTATTTTTTCACCTTCCCATGTTGATACATATTAATTTAAATATATATATATATATATGGGAATATATAAATACACCTATAATTATATATATATACATGATGTCATATTTAATAGATTATTAGTATCACATACCTTGTGATCGACTGTGGTTTCACATCATTTATTTTAATTATTTTTTTCAATTGTGTCTCTTCTAGACTAAGAATATTTCAAGGGAATAAAATTATGATAGCATATTTATATGTTCATCATTGGGTGGCTTAATAATATTATTCATCCCCAAATACATTCATCATAGTGTAGATAAATATCATATAACTACTATTCAGACTGATCGTATATTATATAAGGGATAGTGTTGAGGGCTATGGTTTCATGATTGAGCTATGTTTCTCATTTTGATTTTTTTGATCTAGTTGGAGTAGCTCAATTGTGTCTTGGAGATAGGGTATGTGGTCTGAATCAGAGAGAGTAGGAGATTGATGTAATTTCATTTCAGTTTTCATTACGTACTCTTACATGTATGATCTAGCTATTGTGTGACACTTATATTCTGTATGACATGGTTGTTTAGGATTTTATAGGATTTGATTTGTTTTTACAACATTTATTAGTGATAACTATTTAATACCTATGTATGTTGTTTTATTTAATGATTTTGTTGATGATTAGTTATTTCCACTATTTTTTACCCTAATATTTGGGAATAATATCCACATTATCACACCCTAGGTCCCCACTTCTATTCAATATATTTGGTCACATAGAGCGACATGATTCAGTCTTCGTAAAACTGGCTCAGAGAATCAGTTAGTTTCCTCCTAGTTAAGATGTTAAAAATTGGTTCTATAGAAATTATATTCATATTGTCTTACTATTTAGTATATGGTACATTGGATTATTATGAATCTTTTAGAATATATGATAGTTATATGTCTTCTATGTTAATATCACTTATTTTGATAAGAATTTTTTGTTACTCATTATATGGGATTGTTATTAATGATATGGGATGTTATAATTTTTGGAATTTCACATTGAATTATTTACATGATGTATGAATTTAATTATTTACATAGGGATTTATGGATCTTGATCTATTGTAATGATGCTAGTGATTGGTTTTGGATATTTTCCACCAAAATCAATAAGCTTCTCTTGAATCATATTTGGAATATAGGGTTCACATGTTATCGTCTTTCTAGTGTGTGTTTTTAATTATTTTATTGGAAAATTGTTTAATGTCTCAACAAAAACCTTAATGTTTTTCCCATATAGGTATTTTTTACCATTATAATCAATTTGTATGACTTGTATATGTGTTTCATTCCAATTAAAGTGTATGTGGAAATATGGGGACACGTTTTATGGTGACTCTTATGACTCTATAGTCCTGAAAAGAAGAAAAGGGTCCCTTGTTGTTCAATATAGAATATAATGAACATGTGGAGAATTACTCAAAGATTGTTGTTACATAGATTTGGTTATTTAATGTGTTATTACCAACATATAAAATTATTTTCTTTCATAGATTGGAATTTATTTCTAATTTACTGAATTATGATAGTGTTTTATGACATATATCATTAAAATAATAATTTTTACATAATTTTGACCATTGAAGATCACCTTTAGAAGATGATAATTTCACTTTGGGTGATCAGATATGGTCTCTTTTACGATGCTAATAACAACATAACCAATTATAGTGAACTAGAACCTCCCAAGGGGTATTTACATATATAGATTCCTAGTGAGTGGTAGTTAATTATTATTATCAATGTTATATTATGATACTCACATGGGATATCCATTAAGTGGATTCTCAATGAGGATCAACACCATAGTTTATTGATGCTCTTGAGGCATAGTTATGGGCTATGATAAAGGCAATAAGGTATGCTATTCCATATGGTTGGAGGAAGATTTTGATAGAATCAGACACTTCGGTTGTCGTGCAGATCCTTAAAGAGCGGTCCAGGAATGTACCATGGAGGATGCTCCCTGCTTGGATAAGTTCTTTAATGATTTTTGAACTTATTTCCCTTGAGGATTCTCATATATACAGATAATTAAATCAAGTTGCCGATGCACTCTCAAAAAGGGAAATCATGGAGGTGATCTCTAGCCAGTCCTTCGTTCTTCCAGATTATTGCAATGGTCATGTTCACAATGATAGAATTTGGTACTGTGTTTACAAGGCTGTGTAAAGCTCCCCTTTCCTGAGTGGTTTGTACTGTTTAAACTTTTCATTATTTAATCTAATGGGAGCAAGTCTTCACATGGCTCTCAGAATTTCGGGGTATAAAGTGTTGATAGGAATGATAGACTATATAAATTAATATTGGTGTATGAATTACCCTACATGAAATAAGGTCTTTTTGAGAAGTTTGACCATTAAGATTGGTAGTTAGATCTACTAAGCTGTAGATTAAAATTTATTAGAAATGCTAGGTTGAAGACAAAGGGGCCCTTATTTTTTATTGATATCCTTGATGTATGATGTTTATTTTATAGAGGGAAACCTAAGAGAGTATTTTAATTGGATTTATGAATTCCCTTTTAAGAAGTTATCATGGTTATATACTCAAATTGCGAAAAAATCATGGATGGTAATCAGGTTTTTTGATATATGTAGTTTAATTCCATCAATATTTGAGAACAACTCATTGGTATTAATACTTTTTTAGAATGGTGTAATTTTTTTGGTTTGTACCCCTGATAAATAGTAGCTAAACATTTGACACATCAATTTTGGGGAACAACATTTTTTGATGAGTCATCGTGGAATAAATTGCGGTACAACAGAGGTTCCTGATCTAGAAAATGAGTTCCAAGGAATATTCTAACACAATGAGGTTGAAATTACATGTATAATATTCATAAAGGCTCTAGTAGTAGAAAAAACATGGGAGTAGGATTTGGCTGATGACTAGTTCATATAGTTCATACACTAGTTATGATATAAAAGATAGAAAACATGTTTTCTAGTTGTGTGTTTTGATATATAAATCGTTAATTGGTGAATGTTAATGTACAAAATAAGGAAATATTCATTTAATGAAACATCATAGACATTATCGCACTATTTTTTTGATAAAAGGATAAATGGACTTATATGGTTTCAAGGACATAGAGAATAAATTGGGATCCATGAGTTGGTTATCATGTGGGTGGAATTGGAATTTCATTTTCTATAGACGTGGTGTTATTAGTTCATTAAAATCATATGGATCCAATTTAATGAGATTGTTTCTTAAGAGAGTAAAATAAACATAAAAACATGGACTCATATTGTACTCTTCATTATCTATGATCATTGATTTTTTCATTCCATTATCATTATTATGTTGAAATAGATTCATCTATTTATTGATCTTCCTAAAGATATTTTCATGTTAGATAAGTTAACTCCTCATTAGTTATTCTTGAGGATCGATATAAGTTGATGCACATTGCATGGAGTACGACATGTACTATTTGAGGATGTTGAACCATAATTAAAGTTGAAATATAGATATACAATATAATCATTTCTTGGGTTATGGGAATAGGTGACGTTACAAAGCGATGATAACAATAATTCTGTGGTGGGGAGTATTAGGTCGATCATGGTTAAATGTATTCCTTGATGGAAGTTGATTAATTCTAAGAGACTAATTTGTCGATGTTCATTATATATTTGTTTTATAGATTATTTGGATGATAGAATGGCTTATGTTTGACTAGCATGGAATCTAAGGGATTAAAATTTCTATGGTGGGTGGATCTAATGAATTGTGTTTCTTTAGACTTGAAATTTGATTATAAATTCTACTTTTTCATTATAGTTGTTATAAGGGTTCAAATTGTAATTTTATCCTAGTTAATGTTCATGGATAATTATTCAAACCATTATTTTGTTCCTAGAAAATAGTTTCACTATTACACAGTTCTTTGGTATATCTCCAAACCATTCAAATTATCATGGGATAATTACTATTTAATATTTAATTAATTATGTATTAATTTATTCACATATGTTTTTTCAACCATAAATTTTTAACATATAATCATGTTGATATTCCTTCACTAAAATTTATTCATGAATGGGGTTTTTTCATAGACATGTCTAAACTCATGTTGGGTATCAGGGTCAGGCTAGTGTCCCTTTTTTATTTTATTTTTCATTTATTCATATCCCATTTTTTTCTTTTCTTCTATCTTCTTTACTTATATTATCATTTATACCATTTGTGAATTTACTTCACATGACTAAGATAGTGAAATTTTGAATTATATAGAGTGAATAAATTATTTGACGGGATGTTACATTGTGATGCTCAGGTGTAACCAAGTCATTATATAGTAGTTATAGACCATGGATAGTGGCAATGCATTAAAAGATTTCATGGTATGGTAGTATTTTGTTTTTTATAGATCCCCATATATATACTAATTATTAGTTTTAACTATTTATTATCAATTGTTAGTACCCCTAGAGGGTAAGTCTATATCTTTTATGGCGAAATATAGGGTTCTAGGCCAATTTAAAGGGTTTCTTTTTCAGAACTCCAAATCACACATTTTTTATTTTAGGAACACACACCAAGTGTACTTCTAGTTCAGGGAGGATGATCATTCAGAAGTAAATTTTGTGTACTAGTAGTTAGTAATTTTGTTTTATACCTAGCTAGACCACCCACGAATTGGATCATGGTTTTGTAGAGTTTACATTAAGGCCCTATGTTGTCTATAAGATAAGTAGAGGTACACCGTTAGATTGAATACATGGCCAATTCATGTGAGGTATAGAGGATGGTGTACCATGAATGTTACGCACCGTGTATAAGACATGAATGATGTTTACATGGGTTCTAAATTATATCTCACACTAGATTACACATCCATGGAAGATTCCAAGGAATCATCCAAGTACCGTGTATACATGTTGTGTACTCTTCTATTCATACCCTTTTAGGGGTTTTCTTATTTTACACCCATAGATGGAATTGTACACATGAGTAGTCCATTTTGTATATTATCTTGTATAGATTATGATGGTGATATCCTTGAGGTTATTTAAGGATTCTTATGAGGCATTTCAATCATTTTAATAAAAAGAATTGTTTTTTCACTAGTAATATAATCCAGTTCTATCCAAAGGGTGAGTACCCATAACATAGGTGGTCCATGTACCATCAATATTAAATTGATTTCAAAAAATTTTCCTTTTTGTCTATGAGGTTTTACTATATTTTAACCTAGGGGATCCTGAGCATGATGAATCTTATATATTATGGACTCCATGGGTCCCCTATTGGATACCTTAAAAAACATGCCAACAAAGGGAGTCTCATTCCAGATCTCTCTTTCTAATGATACCTTCTAGGATTATTTTTCTTATGTACACCATTCTAAAGATATTTAATTGGATTCCTCCATACATGTTCAACCTGGCCAATCTCATATAGTATGCATTTACTTATATACATTGATGGTCCCATGTTGGATGAATCTCTTGTGTTTTTATTTTAGGGACCATGTGGGTACCTAATATTTGACAGAACCTAATATTGTGTGTTGGGGTTTGAGTCGAGATTGTAGCGGGTTACACTATAGGATCTGAACAAAAAATATTAAGATGTTATATTGTGTAATTATTGGTGGTTATATTCAATAGGCCATCTTAAGTATTATATTTATACATTCATATGGTTAATCATGATGCAACTATAATTTTTATAGGTGCTTCCTAGTTCTCAACTAAAGAGCCTAACATTGGTGTGATGCTTCATTAGGGATTCTGAAACACACTTCATGGGATCATTATATTATACCAATTGAATTATTATAATTCCAAAAAATACATCTTGGGATTCTAATTCAAAATCATTTTTTGTATATTATATTATTTTGATTGACATAGTTACTCCCTCAGATTTGGTTATTGATCTAGCATGTTTGAATATTATTTTTTATATATACAAATATAAACTAAATGGAATCCATATTTTGAAATATTATTATGGATATTTTCATTATCCAAAGCGATGGTGTATATTAATTTCTCAATAATAAATTAATCGACCATGGTATTAGACATTGTGCTCCACAACATTGATTCACATAAAGTTGATTATGCCCTCCAGAGTGAGGACTAGGATACATACTAGTGTTGAGTGAGTGAAACATTACATTACTAATCATGTAGGATATGATTTTTAGTGGGATTTTGATCCATTTATTTGAATGGATATAGAGAATTTTCATAGATTCTGAGGGCATTCCTTACTGATCTCCAATGTGTAATTCCATTAGATATTATCTAAGCCATGATGATGTGGTCACTTATGGACTTGGATCAGGGGATCATAAATCGTATTTATTTACCATTCTATAGTGGTATAGCTTTCAACATAGTGCTAATTTATATAATGTCTTGACATTTCATATAATCATTCATTATAGTGATAAGAGGTGAGTATAGGTGAAACTATGGTTAGGACATGTATCTCCCTACCAAAACATCTCATTCACATAGTCATTTTGGGTGGTATATTAAATAGGTTTTGTCAGTATAGTTTATGGAAGAATGGATCAATTTAATTATAAAAAACTTGAGTGTTATGACGCCTTCTTGGTTCCCCAGTCACATGATGACCTGTTGATCGGGATTATGATCCAAAGGATCAGCTGTGGTTTGGTTCATGTTATTTATTCACCGTTCTATTATAAATTGATATTTATATATATATATATAGTAATTTATATACCTAAATATAAATATATAAATATACTTGATGTCTTATTTTCTAGTTGACTGAGATCAAGGACCTAAAGATCGACTATAGTATCGCATTATTTATTTTATTTATCATTTTTAGTAGATCTCGACTAAATTGAGAATATAGCATGAGCATGTACTTATGATAGAATATTTAATGGTCCATCATTATAATGGAACACTAGTTTTATTTCCTACCATTGTACATGCACCTTTGTGTGTGTACACCATATGTCTTCTTTTTCGGTTGATAAAAAATTGTATAATTGATAGGGATGAGGTATAGGTTTGTATGATCGGTCAGAGCTACTTATGTGGATATTGTATTAGGATATATTATCTTGATAGTGTCATGGAGATAGGTTCCATGGTTATTTGTGGTGTTAATTGGAGATCTATCTGCATTTATTTAAGTTTATTTCATATAATCTTACATGTGTGGTCATCATACTGGGTGACTAGTGTTGTACATATGACATTTATATTTAGGAATTTATACTACTTCATATATTACTATAGAATGATTTTTTTACAGTTTATTTAATAAATTCCCAATCAATTATATTCTTCTTTAAATTATGATTAGTTATTTGAACTATTATTTACTCAATATAATAGAATTTTATCTCCACATTCACACCATAGACCCCTTACTTCAGGTCTTATGCATCTAGATTGTGGGTAAGTATTTTGGAGGCCTCTTGGTGAACCTGCTCATACCACCATTTAGTAGATTCTGGGTTAGGAAGTTACAAGAATACAATTCCACATATATTGCTCTGAATATCTGATATCATTCTTAATTTGATATCTATCTTACCACCTAATCCAGATATCAATTTACCGATCATGTTGGTTACATGATCAAAACTCTTTTTACCCTCCCTTATATTATTTTACTACTAGAGAAAAAAGTGTAGAATGTATAGTAAAATGATTTGGATTATAAGGGATTCATAGTACGTAGTTTTTCCTAGGGGGACCACTATTACATTTCTACAAAAAATGGTACATTTTTCCTATATGTGGATTATGTGAGGTGTAACAAAATTATGGTCATGAATCGATATCTACATATGCACAATGATGATCTCATTTATCTGTTGAATTGTTCTAAAATATTCCCTATTATTAACATGAGGTCATGATATAATCAGCTTGGAGTGATACCATATGACATAACCTAAACTAATTTTATGTTTAGGTATGGCCTATATGAGTTCATGGTAATTATGTTAAATCCAATTAATTCATTGATTGTATTTATGGCCTTGATGAATTGGAACATCCATCTATTTCTGAGTCAATATAAGGTGGTTTTAATCTATGAAATATTTTTGTGATCCTAGTATATAGATTATCATTTCAGATATCATGACATTTTCCTATGTTTGACATTAAAGAATCATGTATAAATAATTATTCATAAATTCCATTATTGATTTGAACAAAATACCTTCTTAAGAATCATAATCTCATATAATGGATTCTTATTAGTGTTGGTAAAGGTGGAATATATGGTGTTTTTTAAAATAACTATGATTTCTTTCAAGGTTCAAATAATTATATGTCTACAAAACTATTACTGATCTTTTATATAGGAATTATACTATCTAGAATCATTTGTGTATAGGTTGGTCAGGAATGGGGAGAAGGTTTATTGAAAAAATGCTTATGAACAGACCTTCCCAGAAATAGTGAGAAGGTTTAACTCATTACAATACTAACATTAAATAGTCTTTCTATATATTACAAATTATTTTGAGATGAATTTGTTGTTAATATCTGAGTAGTTCTTATGTTGGAGGATTGAGTGTTTTCTTATGGATCTAGATTATTAAGTCCGGATGAACAGAATTATCCAACTCATTTTTTGGAGTAATCCAGGGTGTTACATTACATGACATGTTGGTGTAATTTTATTTTGGGAGATATTTTTCTAGAGTACATGGATCATAGGAGCATGAAGTACATATTTTCAAAGAGATACCTAAAATTTTATCATAGGTGGGGGGTTGAGTATCTATAGTCCATCAAATTCGAGTTGGTATAAACTCTAAGAAAGGGAAACATCATTTCCAGTTCCTTCTGTAGGATAAATCAAACTCAAAGGGAGTAGGAATCATGTTATGAATGGAACCTGGTGAATCTATCTGTAGATATGAATCTATAAGAGGCAGTTTAGAGTGTGGCTATAAAATTGACAATAGTTGTACCCATTATCCAAAATATGATCAAGAGAGGGAAGTTATCTGACCAGGTCAGTTTAACACATATAGAAAACATATATGTTGGGGATCCACCATTATATTTTTAAAATGGAAATTATGGGGTTCTTTATTTCTATTCCCATATCTAGGCCCATACTAGTTTGTGAAAGGATAAAATTTTGGAATATCATGATTCTTGATGGATATTAAATACTATATTGATGAATATTTTTCATAATCTCCAAATAAAATAATAGTTTCATTTTATGAAAAATATTTTAGTAATTTTAATGACATAATGCTTCACCAATCAAGATGTGATTATTGATTATAAATTTCATGCTAGGTTACTACAGTACTTTCCCATTATAGAATTAAAGATGTTTGATCCACCATGAACATTATAATTATATTATAAAGGACTCCTTATAATACTAATATAGTATGGGTGATTTTGTATTGATTGATAATTGTATTCCAAATCATGCATAATAGGGAGACACTGAGCCTTGATGATCTAGGTAATATCCATTTATAAGAGACTATTTAATTACATGATTTCTTAAGAGGATCATTTTAATCAAGGTCTATACAGCATGTTACAATTTTAGAATGGCCTTGGGAAGGTAATTGAATTATATGTTCTATTATTCATATCCTTAAATCATAATATGGCCACAAAATCCAAGTGTAAATTTCATATTCTATATGATATGTTACAAGAACTTGTTCATGATTTTGGTGGTTCTTGGGAGCATCATCTGAAACATGGAGAGTATTTATAGTATTAGAGGATAAAAATCGATACAAATAAATACTTAAATAAATTAAAATATAAATTCATTCATGTTTCAATTATTAAATATAAATGCTACCGAGTCAGCACTCATTGAACATAGTCACATGAAAGAGATTTCTGAGAAGGTTTAGTTGATCAAGAAGAAGTTGGTAACCATGCATAGTATGAAAAAATATTGCACTCTATATTTTAGAAAACCTATAGAGTTCATGATTGGTAATTGGGTTATTCATATGGTCCCACTAATTACAGCTCATGGTCGTATATGGTTGTAGAGAAATCTAGCTCCTAGGGTTGGTTTATCATTAGAGGTAGTTTAGAGGATTTTTCCAATGGAGTACTAATTAGATCACCCAAAATGATTTAATTTAATTAATGATGTGTTCAATGTGTCACACCATTTGAGATATAACATGGACCCCTCCCATGTGATAGATATTGATAATGTTTTCTTGATTTTGATGAATCCTTTTAAGTGATATAGACTTATATTTTATTCAATAATAAGAAAAACCTATATAGAACGACCATTCCCCTAGTGAAAGTGTAACATCACCATAGGAAAGATTATAAGGAGACTTAGGAGAGGGATTCATATATGTGGTTCTAGTTTCAAAACATTATCATCAATAACTCATATACATTCATTGAATAATATCATGACTATGAGATGTAATATATTGGGGAGGTTGTAAAAAACCCTCCCATCTCTAGGTGTCTTCTCTCTGTAATTTTATTGAACCATTATTTAAATCTTTGTGTGGAACTTGTTCCTGGACTAACACAATGTAATAAAGGTCATAGGGGGGCTTAGAAGTGATTAAATAGGGATTATATAAGTATAATTTAACCTAATAGAACCTATAGTTCCATCTATAATAGAGTATTTTCCACCGGATAGCATGTGCATGATGTAGTTTCTTGGTTAGGATACATGAATCACACCAATAGGCCTATCAGACACACCAGATGTTCAGTGGATTACATACATTGTGGTTAACATATATGATACCTAGGTTTTAGTGTATGTGGTTATCATTTGTCTTGAGTTAATTTATCACACCACCTTCTATGTTGAGGAATCCAACTAGGCTACGATAGAGAGAAGAAAAATAGTAATTTCAACCATTGAAACACATATTTAAGTCTTTTATTATCCATTTATCATCATAGTTGAGAAATTATGTTTTTAAGGGTTATACAATGAATCTTAATTTTATATAATATATATCCTTAATATTGTTATATTTTCTTAAATATAAATGACATAATATGGTATTGTATTCTAGAATTTGGCTATTTACTTCTTCCTCTTTATTGAATACCATTATTGTAGCCTTTAATGAGTGTTTAAATCAATATACAAAGGGGATTGTGGTATTTCGTGATCATCTATATGATCATTAATTGAGAATATTCATTTACAATTTGATTAAGGTGGTGTAAAACAAACCTCTAATGTCTTCCTTTTCTTTATATTCAATGATCGTTTTGACCAATTGATGAGTTCATTAATTTTTTTTCAATTATTTTTCTAAATTTTATAAAATATAATATATTAAGAAAATGTTTTGATGAGTTTTATTAATTTATATTGATAAAACATGATTTTCATCTTAATGAAAATAATGGATTTTATATTTCTTAAATAAAACAATCAGTTCATAAATGCTCAATTTATTTATGAAGACATGGTAATTTTAATTGTTATTTTTATATAAACTCATGGGAATAAAAATTCAAAGAATAATGTGCGTTTATAATAAATAATATTTGTATTAATACAATAACTATTAATAAATTTTAAATAAGGAAATTAAATTAGAATAAAAATTATTTCATTGAGAAATATTTAGAAATGGGATATGATATATTATAATAATTTTCATAACCATAAATCAAATGAATTGGGAAAAATTTTAAGGGAATAAACATTTTATGTTACATGAATGGGAAAATCCATGGAATAAAAAAATTAATTTTTAATGTAAAAATTTAATTGGATGTTGGATTATTGTTAGTCACACCATTATCATAGGTTTAATTTGAAATGTTTTTAATTTCTATTGATTCCCTAAATAGTTAACAAAAATGTTCTTTCAATATGATTCATAAATGAATATATTGGTCACCAGTAGAGTACTTATTCTTCTTATGAGAAAACCTATTTATAATTTAAATGTAGAATGTTCCCACATACTACTAATAATGTAGTACAATTTTAGGTGGATCTTGTTTTATACCACAAGGAATATGAAAAACATAAAACAAAATAGAGTGGACTATGAATTAATACATAATAAACACTAAAAATTTAAATAGAAATAAAATTCATAAGGAATTGTGTTATGAATATTCATAGTTGTGTTTATTAAATGAATAATTATAAAAAAATAATGAAATTCATAAACTTCACAAAAATATGACCTAGTGAATCCCTTGGTCTGAGTATACATTCTTCAATCTTTGAATCTCCCCTATTCTCCATTTCATGTAAGTCAAACCACTCATATAGTGGGTAACCTGAAACCATATATAAACATGGGACAACAACAAATTCATTTTTCATAGTGTAAGTCACAATTATAAATTAACACTAAAAAGGTCACTAATAATCAATGGAATTGGTCATTATCTTATTAAGGAAATGTATTAAATCACTTTTCCCACCTGAAAAAGTTTATAATTTTATTTAAAAAGGTTAACATAAAAATTATTTAAAAGAGTACCCAATACAAATTTATAGAAAGATTATACATTAATAAATTGACATACTTTGTAGTGGAAAACCAACAACAATAAAGTCCCCAGGTCATAATATCCATGAGATGATAGAATGAGTATAAAAGAAAAACTATCACCAAATAATCATCAACTTCCTCCAAATATATTTAACTCAATAAGGCTCTCAATAATTTTATTTTACTATATAACATCTTCCATATTTATTTATAAATACTCACCCCTCTTCTATCTCTATCATCTATTCACATACCTATTCCATAAAATGGAATACATCTCTTCAGTTGGATCATCCTTAAACACCACTTTTTACTCATGTAAATTCCATTCTCAAAATCTATTAATATATATAATATAGCATTGAGGTCAATGGAAATGGTAGAATAATAATCGGTATTTTATATTATATATTTATTGTTCATGGAACAAACAATTTCATGTGGAATAAACCAATCATATTCTCAACTTATATCTCTTACACATGTACACATCATTATAAAATATCATTAACTCATCAAGGTAACTCGTTCTTATAAATTTGAATATGTTTTATCTCTTCTATCACAACATATCCAAATATTCATCCTTATGTAAAAAAACCTTGTAAGATACACTGCTTATTCATGAAAGATTGTGACATGAACTAAGGTAATTAACGTCATGAAAAATTCTTTAATAAAATAAAAATATATTATCCTCATGCTGGTGGAAGGACTAGATGCCATAACACTATAAAGTATCTTCTAATAAAAAATTCTAATTCCCCTATCTACATGAACACATTATTGATTAAACAACCACATCGTGAATAAAATATTAAAAAGTATATATAATATCAAATTTTCACATTAGTAGTTGCACACCTGGTATCACATATCCATGTATCGAATTTTCTCTCTTCTAATGAAATCATACTAGATGACTTGATATTATAGAGTGTTTCTATAGTGGTTTCGGTACTATATTAAGTGATATTGTGCTTACTCATTACTTCTGATTTGAAATGATGGTCATGATCCACTAGTTATGTTATGGTTGATGTTTTAAGTGTGATAGAGAGCAGTTGGGGAAACTGTGTGATATAGATTATTCACAAAACAACACAGAATAAAATCGCATTATTAAACTACAAATAGTTCCTAAAAACCAGGAATCCATATAAATTTATTTTATAGTATAGTGATTCTTAAAATATCATGTTGTGATTCTAGAAACTCATACCAGTACCCCTATACTTCCTCATCCTAACAATTTTTCTAATTTTTATCTGACAATAGGAACTAATCTTTAAACTCTTATTTAATAATACCAACATGTACCAAGTTAAACATGATTGGATAGTGGTTTGGGGACAATATTTAATTTACAATAATTTACTTTTCCATTTAATACTATCATAATACTATAGAAAATATATTTATTTTACCAAATTCATATTAAAATATCATTAAAATAATAATAATTTAATTAATTAATAAACAATCAAGACATATAAATTAAATTTCAAAATTAAAGAAATAAATTTTAAAAATATGTGCTAAAGAAACCAACATCAAATCCCCTAACACATAGAGAATATTTTATGAGGTATCCTGAGCAATAAAATATTATTTTTATTTTTTTTGATGAAGATATTAAATATACTACAATAATAACCCTCCCCCCAGAACCATAATTTATTAGTGAATTTTGAAACTAGATACATAATAATATTTTCTAATGAGAGATACTCAACATCTACCAATATTTTCATGTCACATAATTAATTTCTTAGACATATCCAACATTATTCATTTATTCATAACATAATAAAAATTTAATCACATAAAAAGTGTGAGCTCAGTTTCTAAATAAGGGTTAAAATATTTGTACATCATTAAAATATCATAACTATGAATATGATAAGAATAAATGCATAAAAATTTATTCATAACATATGAAAACAATCCAAAAAATTCAAATATCATAAATAATTAGTCATGTTATAATATATTGTATAAAATATTCCCTCGGTCCTAAGATTATGGAATCCTCGATAATCGATCATTATACATGATATTATATCAATAGAATAATATCATGTCGTTAGAGTCTGTCAAATTAATATGTATTGAAAATAATTTCATTACTCGTGAATAGTTATCAAAATTAAAATGACATAGTGTAAATATTCTTATAGTGGATTGGTCTCACTCCCAATTTTAATATTTTTAATATCATTTATTTCACACTTCCATTAAATAAACTATTACCACATCATCTTTGTGTCACTATTTAAGGTAATTATTTTATCTCTAAAAAATTATAAACAAATTACCATGATGTAGATAAATATATTATCTTTATAAATACAATTAATAGTAAAAATATATCCCTTATACTACCCCATATTAAAATTATTTATCTTCATAAAAACAAAAGTATTTCAACATTAAATTCCCTTTAAATATAATATTATAGAGGATATATTCTATTCTAAAAGGGCATAAATGGTTTCATAACCATTTCATTAATGATTATGTAAAAACAATACTCATATAATAAAATTATTGTAACATAGTGGGTATTTTTTAATATTTATAATATTATTTTACCCATAATTACTTGATTTACCCTTAACTGTTGTAATAAAAAAATTACTAAAGTTATTATTCATATTTTTCAAAAGAAATGGTCATATTTACTAAATTTGGACCTTATGATTCTAAATATTGAATCATATTTATTAATTATAAAAATATAAATTTAATATATTAATTTAAAATTAATCTCGTTGAGGGAATAATAAAATGGGGTTTTAATGTAAAATTTTTCAAAAAAACACAAGGGTTCTATCCAGGTTTCATGTAAAATCGATTCCAATGGAAAATTTTTTATTAAATTATTAATACATGATCTATATATATTTTGAAATCAATAATAATATAATTTAATTCTATAAATAACTTTGATGTAAAATCAATTTTGAATTATAATCTAGTATTTTTCACTATTTATCACATCAAAAATTTATCAATAATTAGAAAAAATTAAACCAATGTAAATTTTTATATTTTGACTTAAATTAATATGTTAATTTTTTTCAATTAAAACATATAAAATTCTAAAAATATATATTTAAAACAGATTCATCATCAAAAGGCAGAAAACTGCCTTTTGGAAAAATACTTCTTTTATGTGTAAAATTGGATTTGATCTTATATCATGTCCAGAAAAACAATAATATTATTTTTAAATAATATATTGAATATTATATATATATATATATATATTATTAATATAATACAAATATAGTTATTTTTTAATTACTGGTTTAAAAAACACTTGGGAACATTTAAATAGTTTTTCATAAAAATGTTATTTTTTATTTATAATTAATTAGCCACAAAAGGATTAATTATATATACATGTGTATATCATATATTTATAATTTATTTGATATTATTAATATCCTTCAATACAGTAGAAAATTTATAAAGGCATCATTTAAAAGATAACATTTTGTTGTTCATTTAATCTCGATGAGGCGTATCACATATGTTATCAAATATAGTGTTTTTTTAAATTATAAATATGTCAGACGGTTAGTTAGGTAAAAAGTATATACAATATAATATGGTAGAGAAGGGTTTGTGATATAATTTGATGATCAAAAAATGGTACTGGTATGTTCACTTATTTTTACTTAAATGAAAATAGCATACGCCCTATTCCAATTTAACAATAATTTAATAATTTATATGATTAATGAGTTCGAACTTCTAGAAATTAGTTTCATTTGAATATATAGTGGAAACAACAATACGAATATTGGATTAAGATATATATTTATCAAAAAATTAATTTATATATGAAAAAATAAGGATTTTAATATCGATAAAAAGATATGGATGAAGTTGATTAATGGTTATGACTAATCTAAAAAATACAACATGGGGAAGAAGAAAATGTTTAATGATGCTCTATTTAGTAATGATCATACAAATAAGTCCATGATGAGGATTGAAAAATACCATATACTTATTGATTTATAAATTATAGTGCTTGAAATATCATGTGATTTAGAGGAGTCCAATTTTTCTTGGAGGGATTTTCTACTATACACATATGTGATGAATAAAGATGTGTAAAAGTATTATTTGGATTTAAAAAATGTGATATGGAATGACGATGAGTTTAAAAATGTTGGAAATGGAATTATTAGACTGATAAAAATATATGTGTCACATAAATACCTGAAAATAGGTATGATTTGATGCATGGAGCATAAATATCATCATTATATTTTTTTCCTAGATTAACAATGATTTACGGAGATCTCAATGATCATTTCATAGATGATGACATGAACAATATTATGGTTGAATATGTTTGTTGATTCATATTATGTCATCGAATTAAGGAATAATTTCATAATTGTAAGTGGATGATGTAAAAATTACTTATACATATATGGGAAATGGAAAACATCAATATTTTTTTATAGGACTCCCCAAGACATCTAATTACTATAACAACATTTATGTTGTAAGGGGTCACCTTTTGATGTAAATGTTTTTTTCATCATTGAAGTTTTGGGACATTGAAAAAGTGATTGAATATGCATTAAATATGTCATAAGGTTTCAACGTCTTCAAATCCCAATTATTTTTGATCGATATTTTAGGTTTACATTGATATTTGGGATTACTCCTCAATTAGTAATGAATTTGAAAAATGATTATTCATTGAATGACATAACTAGACATATGGTTAATTTGAGATGATTATTCAGACCCTATAATATATATAGAGATCCATATATATATATATATCAAATGTAGTTGATCAATACCTTCTACTGAAAAAAATATCAAATTAGAAATATCTTTTATTGAGCAATAAATTCTCTCTTTACGAATCCCACAATGGAATGAAGTGTATACCACTAATATGTAAGGATGAATTTGATGAATGATGGCTATCGGTACATGAAATAACTGGTAAAATAATATATATGGTTATATCTAATCAACAACACATTAGGAAATCTACGGGTTGATATAAAATTTATGTTCACAATCATTTGTGAGATCTGGAATTCATAGTTTGTGATATGGTAATCATATGGTTATATACCGAGAAGTAGGTTATGGAATTTTGAAATATTGGGATATTGATCCTAATATATATTGGAAAACAATAGAGTGTTTTTCATACCTGGATGATAGATTATCACATGGAACAACAAATAATATTTTTCCAAGATCAAAATATGTTTCATATATCACGTTTTTAGAATCTTGTCACTAAGAGTACACATGAACATAACATACAAGTTATTTCATGTGTTCATGATCTTTCTTATGAGAAATAACTAATAGAAATATATTATAAAAGAGACAATTATCTTCATAAAAGGACCATTGACATGGTTATGTTTCTCCAGAGGATTAATAAATAAGGGGAAGTAATTTCGAAACCCAATGATGTAATGAGGAAGAAATATTCTCATTTATTTCTATTAGGGTAATGAAATTTCAAGGGATAAATTCTAAAAAGTGGGTTATAAATTTACACACCAAAATTATAGAATACATTTATCTTTAATAATATGTTTTATATATCATGGGATATAATTTTTTTAAAAGTATGACTGAAATATTATTAAAAATATAAATAAAATACATTAAAAATAGTTAAATTGAACTGATAGGATAAATTAATATCTATAAAATTCCAAATTTAGTGGGGGAAATAAAGTTTATTTTAAAGATATTAATCTGATTAGTTTGGCTGAATTATATTTTTTAAAAATTTAAGAAAAATGAAAAATAGTATCAATAAAAATTATGATAATATTTTAGTAATAAATTGAATCAATGGAATTTATGAAATGGTTATGTAATTATAATAAATATGAGTCCAATAATTCTTCGCCAAAAAATATTTTGTTTTGATGCATTAATATATATATATATACAAAAGATACTTCCAATTATTTTGAGTATTATACCTAAAGGATATAGATTATAAATATAGAAAAATTAATCAATATTCAAGCATTAATTATCAAATGGTTAAAAATGAAGATAATATATTTGTTGTAATGAAGATACATTTTTTTGAAAACAATTTTTATATATGAAATGTATTATTATATAATTAAATTAAAATTTTAATTTCTTAATAATTATTTAAAAGTTATTTTTATATAATAAATTTAATTAAATAGATTAATATAGGTATAATGGTTTTTACAACAAAATTAATGAGAATAAATTTAATTTTATGTATAATAATACATATTTCAATAAATTGGTTTTAATGAATTTTTTGTAAAGATATATGAATTTATTTTCAAAACCAATTGAAATTGAATCATTAGATATTGATTCTATATTTTTATTCATAATAATCAATATTTTGTAAAAGTAAAAAAACATATATTTTATCTATAATTATTTATTACCCTTCGAAGAATTTTGTCCCTGTGTTATATGTTACATGGGGTAACGATGGGGTTAAAATAAGATATATGTATTCAATTATAACTACCTCTTCCATAAATATAATTGGTTGTCCATATTTTCACTATACATTTTCCTATAGTATAAATTTTATCAAAATTTTACACATTAAAAAGAAATGAATGTAATATTATTTTAAATTGTTGAATAATTATAAGGTTTTTACTCTGATCAATTATAAAAGGGAAAATCCTCTCTATAATACATCATCAAAATTAATAAATTTACTTTATAAAAACTATAATAAATTATCTTCCCAAAATTACTCCTAATGTCCCAGGGTTTTTAGTCTTTCTTGAAGAGACACCCAATAATATATTATACTGTTCTCAAATGGGATTATCCATGGATGATGTATATATGCATACCAAGCTTTTTAACATTTCATTATATATTAAAATCTAATAAACATTTTATATCCATCATAATTAAATGAAATAAATATCAATTGATTTATTAAAAAAATTATGTTAATGGTACATCTATTTTTTATTCATTCTTCATTTAATGAAAATGGAGAGCATCACTCAGGCTTATATAAGTTATTCTACCACAAAAATTTGATGTATTTAAAATTTCAATAAATATCTCCTGAAATATTATTAATATTAATTCCTAGATTATATATAAAATTTTCTATACAAATATAAATCTAGAAAATTTATTTTATATTTTTAATATTTTTGTATCAATTTAATATTGGAAACATCACCCATGCATATGTGTGTACTACCACATTAATGATGTAATGTAAATAATTTTTCATCAATTAATTCAATGATATTTTAAAAAATATTTTAAAATTATTAAATATAAAATTTCTAAATTTATAATGATTCTATAATTAGTTAAACCATAACTAAGATGCAAGGAATTTACTCCCCAAATTGAAACATAAGAGAAAATTGAATTTGTTAACACCCAGAATACAGATTTCAGTTCTATGTTATTAAGAAATGAATGATTGGAAATAAATAATGAATCATATATGATATTATAAGTATAAATATTATTCTTATAATCCTAAATTGTAAATATATATTTATTATATATGTTTTTTGATAATTTCCCAATATAGGGACCTAATGTAAGGTTTTATATAAAAATCACATTTTTAATTTAGATTAATAATATTTTAATCTTCATTGGAAAAATTGTATAATTTATAATTCACCTATCCTGGTATATTTTCTTCAACTCTTTTAATTAATTGGTTATTTATGTAATCATTCCATGTTCCCATTTTGGTATTCCAAAAGGGCGAATAAAAGGTTTGATGTAAATATGACCTTAATTACTAAAATTTATAATATTTTCCTTCCTCATCTATATTAATTAAAATTATTGAACAATAATATTTTATATTGTCCAATTATTTTATAATTAAATATTTTATTATAAATTATATTAACATGATTGGGTTAAAAAGTAATCTTTCAATGTTTTTCATATAGGTTATACATGATATGTTACTAAATATTGAAAAAAAATATTTTTTATTGTTCACTAAATTAGATAACATTACCACTGTAATAAGCATCATTTTTAAGTAATAAAATTCATGAGTCTATGGTTTTGTAATTTAAATAATATTCCATCTTTCCTGGAAAATTTTAATTAATAAAATTTAACAATACAATATGTAATTTTCACTTGTATTTAAATAATATTTATATTGTAATTATAAATGACTTTTTCATCTATGCCAACATCCTTTAAGGAATATTATGATTTAATGGGGATAATTTATATAATAAAAATATTCCTCAATTATATTAATTCATTATAATATGATGTCTGAAGGATATTTTAATAAACCCCATTTCATTTCTAGAAGTGAATTAAGTTAATAGGAAATGATGAATGTATTCATGGTCTCATGGAACTAAAATTTATGATATTAAATATGTTAGAGGTGTCGATAATATGATATTTCCCCATACTAATTTATGTAATGATTTATATCTCTAGATATAATATGAAGTGTAATGTGCTTTAGACCTATTTAAATATGGGAAATGGTTCACTATAAATGAAAATGGTTCTCCGACTAATGAGATATGTGAAGTTGGGTTTTATTAAAAACATATTCTAAACCATTTGAGTACCAATTAGTGGAAAATGGTACAATTACTTGAAAATATCATTAATTATAATACAAGAAGAAAATAATAGTGTTTTTAAAAATGATCAAAATATTTCCAAATATTGAAATTCAAGCGTAAACAGCCCAAAAAATTAAATTGTGAAGTAAAACCTTGAAATGAATATAATATTAAAATGATAGTAAATCAATGAATATATTATGTGTATCAAATGTAAATACACATAAAAATTTGAGATAAATTAATAAATTTCCAAATTCATTATACACAGAATCATTGGATGTTAATGACAAAGAGGATGTAGTATAATCCAATGAAATGGAATCATGTTAGGAAATTTCTTTTCCACTTGGTGACATTTAACTCAAATCCACTTAACATAAATAATTCAAATATAAACTCAAAATACCATGTAAATTGATTATTTTATGATATTACACAACAACATGGGAAGTAAATGCACCACAAAAATGAAATAATTGGCTATAATGGAGTATGATTCCTGGAATGAAAAGTGAGACAAGAATCTCTTGCTTTCACTTTCATTTCAGCTGAACACCCTATAACCTTCTATATAAGTGGTTTAATCATGTTAATAATTTATAAAAAAAATTTTTATATTTATGATATTATATATAATCATCTTATAATATATTATTACCCATTGTTTTATAATATTTCATTTTTTCACTATTTGGGTGTTAATTTCCAAGTTTTCCATGTATGTTTTGACTTTTGAATTTTGTTATTCTTACGTCGATCAATATCTGATCATCAAAATATTGTTAAACATTAAGAAATTATCATTTTTATTCAAAATATATTTATTTAAAATAAAATATAATTTATGGAGATAATAAATGAAATGCATAATTCTTGGAGATGGTACGTCATATGTACGCATGATTAATACATACATTTCTTTATAATATTAAAAGAATTAAAAAATGTATTAATATATATATATGTGTGTCTGTGTGTGTGTGTGTTTTTATATTATAATTATATTATCATATATATTTCATATATTCAACATGTATTAATTAAAAATAACATTTATATATTCAATTTACAGTGTAATCATATCCCATCGCTTTGAGGAGGGGATAGTCCAAAATTCACAAATGATGTTAACGTATTTAAACTAATTGAAAATTATTAAGGTTTGACTTATATAATAATTAGATAAAAATAAAGAAATAATAAATATAATATATAAAATATATAAATAGGTTGCTCATTATAATTTCCAAAAATGAAATATGTTAAAGGTAAAAAAATAATGACATCATTTTGGGAGGTGGAAACTCGTGATAAAGAAGATTGATAAGTTCATTACCCATTAGATAAAATTGTGTGTAATATCAGGTAAAAATATTATTATAAAAAAATCTCAATATATTTAGGATACAGATATTATTATATAATAATGTAATAATAATATTTCATTGGGTGAATAATGGAAATAAAACTAAGGATATTGAAGAAAGATGTTACCTCTTCTTTGGGTAACCCATTTGGTTTATACCAAAAGGCCTCCTTGTTTAGATTTCATCCCATTTTGAGGCATATAGGATGAGGGAGTTATTTTTAGTAGATATTATGGAAGATATAGGTAGGTACAAAGTTCTTTGAGAGGTGTAAGTAATTGGGGGAGGGAGTAACTTTTTATAGTGGAGGAGGAGTGACAATCCTATAAATTTTTTAAAATGGTGTTCCACCAATTTTTCTCCAAGAAATAGTGGCTCAAAAAAAGGACCAATTATTATACAATTAGGTATATGGTTTAAATAATAACATATAAATTATTTTATAAAATTTTCTATGTAATTTTGGACCTTATGTTTTTGGTTTAGTCACTTATTATGCTACTTTTTCTCTAAATTGTTCTAATTAATAATAATTACTTTCACAAATATTTTTTGTAAAAAAACAATGATGAGATTATTAATTATTATAAATATATATTATTCAAAACATTTAATCCATTTTGAAATATTCCAATAACCTAAGTGGTATAAATTAATATAAAATTAATCTTATAGACAGGACAACAATGTTGGTTTTTAAAGAAAAAACATTCAATAGTTTGATATGTTTTTACGTTCAATTTCCAAATGAAGTTCATTCTAATGACATAAATTGTATTAATTGATTTAATGTTGATATAATTTAACTTTTAAACCAATAAAAGATATAATTTCTCTCCATAAATAAATTATGTGTAAATATAGTTTTGAATTAGAATTTTTTATTTATAACTATTAATAAAAAATAAAACTTCATGGAAAAATACCAACAATTATTCATAGGTTAATTTTTTGGCCATATTTAAAAAACAGTGCTTTTTTTGAAATATATAATTTATAAATGTTCTAAAAATTGGTGTTATAATAGGTTCTCCATTAAATGGAATTAAATGTGCTATTATAAAAATATTAGTTTTATGCATAAAATTAGATATCTTCTTATATTATGTCTATTAAGTCCATTGGATGAATGTAAAAAATATTTTATTGAATAAATGATATATGAAATTAATTAATATCATTAAATTATTGTAATTTATTTAATTTATTATAATAATACATCTTTGTGAGCATAATAAAATAAAAATATATACTTTATATTCAACTAATATATATTTGTGTTTTTAATTAATAGGAAACTAATGAATTAATATTATATTTTTATAAACCATATTTTATAATATTTAGATAATAATATGTAAATATGATAATTTTATTTTTATTTTATATCTTCTTAAATTTAATAAAAACATTTTTATAATATATTATTGTTCAGTAAAACCCGATCGTCTATGTAATGCAAGTCATCGAAGAAACTAATCGTTTTGTGAAACAAATTCTAACTCAGTATGGAATGAATTGAAAACTATAGAATATATATATAATCTATGTTAAATATTAGACATATTTTCATGTCTCATGATATTATATTCCATTACATGTTTAGTGCTTTTTTCCATGCACAATGTGAAATACAATGTTCTTTCTTCATAGTTTTGGGGCCTTACATTATAGATGGTGATATGTGATCTCAAGATATAGATCTATAATGAATTATGTAATGATTTATCCATTGAATAAAAAATATTGAGATAACTAATTAGGTTACTTCTATTTAATGTAATCTTGGAAAGAGTTTAACAAAGGTTTGAAAATGATGTCTCATGATGCCTTCCAGGTGATTTTATTATTACTATGGGTTTTAGAGGATTATGTTGAACAAAATTTGATTCACATGTGATTATGATTTTATTATTTGATTAAATGTTATTTCAAAAAAGTAGTCATATTTATGGGTTTTATTTTTTTCAATAGACTAACGAGTTTCCATTATTTGTATATCCATTTCCAATATTTTTATCCTCACCTCATATTCTCATTTTTTTACATGATCTATATTTTTTGGAACTATTCTAAGGTCAATAATTCCTAAAAGGTGACTCATCATAATTGAATAAAATTTGTCTTGAATGAAACAAGGGTTTAAATTTAAGAATCTATTTTTGTGGAAAAGATATACTCTATGTGGGAACATCCATTTTTTCTGAAATGGGTTCCCTAAATATCTTAAAATATAATTTTGATGTATCCTCAAAACATAATAATGTGAAATAATTTTTTTTAAAATAATGATTATAGGTTGGTTAAACTATGGGGTGTTATATAATACTTATCTTAATGCATCAATATGTTCGGTAAAATTACATTGTCCCTTTAGAATATCATAAAGAATGAATAACTTATATATGATGATATCACTCATCCAAGAAATATAAGTATATTCCCAAGATGTCACGTATCTAAGTAAAATAACTCTATTCCCAAGTCATCAGATACGCTCGGAAAATAACCCATGTCATCACATCAATAGGTAAAACAACTCAATTCCCTTAGTGTCACATAGTTGAGGAAAATTTCCTAATTCCAAAAGTGTTGCATCGTTAAAAAAAATTACACAATTTTGAAGTCATCACATAGTCAACATGAATCACATATATCCAAAGGTATCACATATTAGAGAAAGTTAAATCATATCTCAATATAATATTCCTACTACAATAAGATAATTATCTTTTAAAAGTATCTCTCCATCCAAAACTCTTTGATATAATTGAAATCTCAATTCCTAGATAATTGATGGGGTCATAGACAACATCAGATGAAACCATCATAATCAAATCCATTGAAACTTCACTTGTTAAAGAAACAAATACATAATGAAATCTAGGTACAACATGTATAAACTATAAGAATGATAACCCAATTCCCTATACTTCAATGTAACGGCTCCAAAAGAATATAATGAACATTAGAAATAATAATCACAAAAAATCTAAAAGACAAATAACAACATAAAGAGATTACGTGGTTTATATTTTCACCCTAATACATATGGGAATGAGGATTTATTTTTATTCAAAGAATCAAAGGATGATGATTAAAATGTTCTCACACTCACTAATAAAGTCTCTACAATGTTGTAGTCCATGTCCCAATCATCGATGATCCACCCAACCATTATAGAAGAACCCTTTCTGTTCATCCATTCACCACTATCCTCTGACCCATACAGATTGAACTACACATCCATTGAGATACAAGAATGAGCCGTTCATCTAGTAAGAGAAACTCACTAACAAAATGTGCTAATTAGGCTAGTTATTCCACTTCTAATGATATCCCAAATGTGATATCTTACATATCATTCAATGGATAACTCTTAGTGGACCGACCCATACAAAACCATGTTATATCTCATACTAAACTAAAAATAATTCATTTTTAATCAAAACATATAATATCATTTTAAATATGGAAAACGGATTTTTTTTTCTTCTATCAAGCTAGGATTACCTCTTTCTAGTGAAATAAATCTCACAACTAATGTAGTATATATTTCATGTATTAAATTTAGAATATTACATACATTGATTCGTGTAATTAAATTTATAATTTGTGCTACAATAAATATTATTTAATTTATTATGGAAGGATGCATGTGATAAATAATTAAATGGAGAAAAGAGAAAAAATAGATATAATCATGATGAAAGAAATTTTCTACGACGTCATCTTGGTCAATTACCATGCCTGAAGAATTGAATTAATGATTAACTAAAGAATGGATGAATAGACTATAAAATATACACATACATCATGAATTATTTATTTCTAAAATTATATTCATAAAATTTTCATGATGGTAGGAGGTATGAATATAAATATCCACTAGGAAAAAACAAGATTTTTCATTGTGTGACATGGTGTCACATGGTGAAACATGATTTAAAAATCTTGAATCTTCTAAATTTGTGTAAAATGTTGATTGAGACCAACATATTAAGTCTAGTAAACACTATATGTCGCCTTGTAAGACATAATAAATGATTTTATGGTCTATGGGATATTTCATGCATATAAATATAAGGATTGGGTTCTCCTTCAAAGGCATAAACTGTAATATGGACACTTTCCCCAATGTATGAAGTGTTTCACCATCACTAGGTCACCCCATCATTTCCAAAATGATTTATTTTCTTTTCCCCTTTCTAAAACTCCCATGAATTTCAGGAAGTGAAATTCTTTCATGCTCTAAGATATTTAATCAAAAGGGGAGTGTGCTATTTGGATGTTTTTATTTTATTTGTGTCCTACATCAGTTTGTATATTAGAACCTAATATTTAAATATATACCCCTTTTATTTAATCATGACCATTAATAATTATGTCAAGAAGAATCAATAAATATATTATTAAATAACAAAATTCCTTCATTATCACTATATGAATCAAGAAAATTATTCTTAAATGTATTTTTAGATCAACTAGATATTTAATTCACCTAACATAATTAACAAAATGAAAAGGGAAATTATTAATTTTGAGAGGATCCACTAAAACCAAGGGTTTCCTTATATTCAATTGCAGTTATTGGATAACTAAAAATGGGTTAATTTTTAATCCATGAGAACAAAAAGCTAAAAATTATTTAACATTAAATGATTTATCCAATTTATTCAATTAATTAATTTTCTCTTCTCTCTTTCTCATTAAAAATCAGTTTTTTTTAATTTTTAACTATGTAATTTCAAAAAAAAATCATGGGATAGACCATGAACTCACCAAAAACTAAATTTAAATACATATTAAAATATTTTTTAGTTCAGAAAATATATTATTAAATTTGATTAGTCTTATTGTAAATAATCATTCTATTTGGGACATTCAAATTTCTATAATCATCATCGAGAATGGATTCGGATAATGCATATGTTAATTAGATATATCTGAATTTTATTATTTGGTTATCTATTTTATTCATGGGATTTTCTTTCCATGGTTTGATTATATAATATTATGGAATATTACTCCAATCTTTATAAGAAATGTAGATGATCTTTTATATGGTACTAATTTGGAGTAAACAATATGAATGCAATAAAAGCACCAAGAAGAAGGTGTCGAATTATAAGAAATACATGAAATGAATATAGGAATACCACATCGACCAAAAAATATGCGTAAACTCATGGAATATGGATGAAACACTACTGTGATGATTCAACTAAGAATATTAGTGCCTCTAGTTAATGAAAATTAATTAAATACTTATATGACCATAATTTAAATGATCTCAAATACAATCTTATTTTTCAATATTGCAAATAAAAATTTAAATTCTCACATAGAGAATTTTCTTAAAATTTGTGACACCTTTCAATTAAAAAATATCTCAATAGATATGTTAAGACTTATATAATTTCATTTAAAATTAAAAGGAAAATAAAATTAATTGATTTAAATCCTCCCATCTAATTCCATCACAATATGATATGGGTTGGTGGGAAAAATTTTAAAATGATTTACACCCCTTCTAAATTCATGAACATAAAATTTGATATTATAAATTTCAACCAATTTTATGGTGAATCACATTATATAATATAGAAATGTTTTAAGTATTTAACACAAAAATTTATTCATCACAGGATAATAATTTGTATATTATTTCATACTTATTATTATGGGTTGTCATATATAAATAGGCCTTTCCTAGATACCAAAATGGGAAGATAATTGATTAATAAATAACCTATGTGGAGCTAGAATAATCGTATATGTGATGGATATAAATATTTTCCTCTGTATAATAGATGGAATCAAAAAATAATGGGTTTTCATTGTAGATAAACCAAGATGGATTTCAACTCAGATAAAGGCCATGATAATAAAATTTAATAATGGCACATAAAAACCCCCATGGTATGTAAATTGAATTTATATATTATGTTTATTTTAATAACCAAAGAAATTTTCAAGGGTAGAGGATAAAATCCAACAAGAACAAGGATTTCACCTTATGGAAAAGGGATATTATCAATAACTACCAAAATTTACCTTACTCACAATCCAAATTCACTTCGTAGAATAGAAATTATACAACATAATGAACACTAATAGAATAAGTATAAAATAACATAAATAATATTCAAGAACTGAAAAATCCTTGTTAATAAATTAGTAGAAAAAAGTGGGAATGATTACTAAACAACTAAGGGAAAGGCTTAGGGAGTTATTATAGGATACTTAAAAAATAACCCACACTAAGAAGTTATGGAGGTCACCTTAAAAATTACGAAAATCGCCCAATAACCTCCTAAATAGATGAAGAAACAACATGAATAACAAGATTAATTTGTGATGAATGATCATGAAAAATGAATGGAGAATGTACTAGACAAAAAACCACAACCATTCAAGCTACACCTAACATTATCTTATAGAGTAAAATAAGAAAATGTTTAAGCATTTAGTGGTATGTTCATTGAATAGATAAAAACATGAAAAATATTTTTCCTTTTTTAGAAGAACTAGAAAAAATTCCAAAATAATAATATTTTTGGAAAGTGGTTGTGGTGAAAAAAATAAAAATAAGGGACATTGGAATGATACCACACATGAGATAATGTTCTATAGTTGTTTCAAATGACCTACCTAAAAATATGTAGGACACGACTAGTTTCTCTGTTAAAATTTTTATTTGATACAATAAATTTTGAAAATATTTATGTAATAGTGGTGTGAGTTTCAATATCATTCCATAAACCAACATCAAAATCCCAGGACTTGAGGGATTGAATCCTAGAAGAGTCTCTCTTCAACTAGTGGATTCAATAGTTAAATATCCATGAGGAATGATCAAATTCATTTTAATGCTTTCTGAAAATTTTATAATCCTTGGTTAATTTTTATTGCAAAACGTGTATTATGAAAAAAAACTCTCATTATTGGGAGAACATTTATTATGATTTAAATAGAACTAATAAATTTGAAAAGTGGTGTTTTGTGTGTGAGAGTGAGTAGTATACAAGGAAATTTCAACATAAATAGAGAAATAGAAAACTACCGATATGGGGATAATAATTTTCAAGAAAATAAAATGTATAAAGTTTGATATATCTCTATTTAATTATAATTTTAATATGTAAAATTTTTTAGGTTGATAAATAATAAGATATAAATATAATAAAAGTAAAATTCTAAGGTGCAAGATCACTGAAAATATTGGAAGAGATTCTTCACCAAAATTAGACGAGAAAAATATTATTTGATGGTACATGATTGGGAATTTGGATTTTATATTTTAAAGAAGCATTATTGTATAGGATTAATGGATGTTGAGAATATTTTACCCCTAATAAGGAGGAATATGTTTTTGGAAGAAGGAGGTCCATTTTTTTATACAGGGTCATACTTGACGCCATTTATGGCTATAGTCCAAGTACAATTTTTTCAGTCATCCTCTACTTGAGTTAAGAGGTAATATCAATCCAATAATACTAAACAAACTCTTTTTTGGGAGGTAATAAGTGTTTTTTAATGATTATTTATTTTTTATTTTTAGTCACTTTTTATAAAACCTTCATGAATTTAATTAATAAAGGCCCTACACTTTCATATGTATATTTTTATATTCAATTACAAATGAAGGCATAAAAAAAAGTAGCAAGGGAACATAATGGGCGTCCATATGAAGAATAACAACATTATAATAAGGGATTATTAGTTTTAATTTAAATTTTTTTTCTATGTCCCAAAAAATGATACAGTGAAAAAAAACAAGAATGCCTGCCCCAGACATTAATTTTTTATTTAATCATTGATCAGGAACATTAAAAATTCTTAGTAAAACCATCTTGATAGATTTAAAAAAAAATAAATGATATAAATGGATAAATGAATTAGTAAAGATAAACAAAGGGAATTTTATTTGATGAATAATGTTTTAGTGAATCAGTTCATTTTTATAAATAAAATTTATTATTGAATTTTCATTCCATGAATTTCCAAAATTTTTGTTAAATGATTTTATTTTTATTTTCCATCCTCATGAGGGATTATCAGAATTACAGTTATTCATTCCTAATAAATTTTTTGATCCTGATATTTATCATTCTTTTCAGGATAACTTTTATTGAGTGAAACGTGGGGTTTCTTCCTTCTAGAATGTGTTTTCTAAATTTGTTATGTTACGATAATATAAAGTCATATTTAATAAGATTGAGTAATTTTTGTTATTATCCCTTATCATATAACCTAATTTTAAATTATTTTATATTAATCATATATAAGTCATGAATATTCTTGTTAGGAAATATCCACATTAAAATCCTTTCATATCCTTTTCAACCAGGCTTTATAATTTTTCATGATTATCAAATATGAGTGTGGGAGAGACGAATACCATGTTGAAATGTTGAGAATATTGAAATGGATAAGAGGGGGATTCATTGGATATTAGGAAGGATCAGAATTTATAATTCTTTTCAATTTATTTCACTCTCATATGAAAAACAAATCACAAAAAAATATAAAATGGGTTGTTTATTTTAAGGTAAAAAATAAAAATTTACTTTGAAAATTATTTTTATAATTTTATGTTAATTAGTCGATGTGATACTTGTCCAAATCCCACTTTAAGAAAATAAAACTAAAAAAAACATAACAGTAACAAAAAAAGAGGGTGCTTCATTAATTATTAATAATTTCTTATTGAGCATACTTTGTGTTTTTTGGGAAAAGTGTTATGTTTTTTATAATGGGGGAATTATTTACTGTTTGTTTGTTGATTATAATTCAAATTACACTAGAGAGTATCCTTATTATGATCATTACTTGTTTTAGATCATTTACCCAACTTTCATTAATCCTCTTAATCATTTTATCCTTACAGTTAATCTTTTATGTTTATTTGTGATTTTTTTCTCTATCATTTGGAGAAAGTATGTGAATTGTAAGACTATAGTGAGGATAATTTTTACCTTGACAATGTGTGAAAAAAATTTAACGTGAGGTAAATTTGGATTAAAATGTGCATTGAAAATAAATTTAAAAATCTGGATGGAAGAATGAAGAGGAATAGTTACGTAAAAAGTGAAAATGTAAAATATATTGATGAATTGTTTCTCTAAAAGTGAGGAGTCATTAAAATTTTATTATATAGATATTGAAAATTTTATTTCTCATTAAATAAATTTATTTTTATGAACAAAATTTAAATAATTATAGAATTATCATTCTTTTTACCTTTTTAAGATCTCATAATTTATTACAATCATATGTTTATGTGGGGGATTTGATTTTTAAAATTTATATATGAATTTTTCAATATTAATTCTATTAATTCGGTAATTAAATCAATAATTCCTGATAATATATTTATTATTTATTAACTGAGGTATGATAATTTTTAAATATAGTCAAAGTAAGAAACAATAAAAAATAGATGAATTCAAGATAAAAATGATATTCCCTTATGTGTGGTACATCAGGAATTGATTCTGAGGATTGGAATTGAAGAGTAAAGAGAAGATGAGGCCAAATATACTAGAAATATACATCCAAATCTTGAATCACATAATTCTAATGTCATAAAAATCTACTTATCATGAAGGGAGGAGGCACAAAGAAAAATATCACCCAGGGAAGGAACATGAAATTCCATGGTGCGAAACATGCTTTCCATATACATGTTCTTTTTTATTTGTATAAAAGGATGATCACGACCAACATATTAGGTCCTAATGCCCAATATTTTAACTCGGAATATTTGATGAATGATTTTAAGACCCAAGGGAGATTTTGTACCGATAAATAAATGGCATTGGTTCTCTTATAAAGGAATAAATTGAAAGATATATTCTTTCCCAATGGTACAATGTATTTCACCAGGGCTAGTTTTTCCCTTTATTTCCTGTGGAATATTTTTTTAAATTAACTCCTTTTTAACCCTCTCATGAATAGAAATAGGGGGTAATTATTTCATCTTTTGAGTTATATTATCATAAGGGTAGTTTTCTAGTTATATAAATATTTTTATTTTTTTATATTGGTTTATATGTTTACACCTAAAATAAATCATTATCCCACTTTCTTTCATCATGAACATTAAAAATGAAATCTAGGATAATTGTAAAATATATAACTAATTGACATAATACATGCATGACCATTGTATGAATAATTTTATTTATATTTAAACATGTTTTTTAACTACTAATTAATTAATTTTCCTAAAATAATATAAAATATTAAAAGAGAAAATTGAATAAATAGAGAGGATTCACCAAGAACAAGGGTTTAAATATATTCAATTTTATTGACAACATAACTAAAATGATCTTAATTATTAGTCCATTTGGTCATGAATCTGAAAATAACCGAACACTTCATTATTCCCCCAATTACTCAAACCAATTCTTTTTCATCACTCTCTTTCGCATTCAATATCAAGTAAGAATTTTATATTTTTAAAATGTATTTTTAAAATAATCTCAGGGTTTCAACCATGCATATTGAAAATAATAGGTTTAAATAGTTAATACTATAGTTTTCAGTTTCAAAATAATTTATTAAATATGATTTTACCTATTGGATATTACACCTCCCTTTGGGAAAGTCAAATTTTGAAGACTATTTCCAAGGATTCATTTTTATAACACCTAGTATAATTAGAAAAAGTTTAAATAGTTTTTTATTTTTCTCTATTTTATTCTCAGTCTCTTCATGTATTGGTTTCATAACATTATCCAACACATGATTACTCTAATCATTGTAAAAAAAATTTATGAACATGTATATGACCTTATGTTGGAACAAACATTATGAAAGAAAACAAATAACTAAAAATAAGGTATAGTGAAACATTAAATGCATTATATGATTGTAGGAGTACCACATAAACCACTAAAGAAGCCAAAATTCCTGAAATATGGAAGAAACTCTATTATGGGGACTCAAAGTATAATCATAGGGCCTCCAATCATTGAAAATGAATTGAATATTTTGACATCTATAATTCAAATGGTCTCAAAATAGATCGAGTGTTTCGATACACCATACCATGTCTTGAATGATCATATAGAGAGTCTTCCTAACCTATGTGACACTTTTCAATAAAAAAATTTCTCATTAAACGTGGTAAGACATTGATTATTATTTTTTTATTAAATAATATTCAAGGGAATGGATTCAAATCCTTCCACCCCATTCAATCAATAAATGTTATGGGTTGGTGAGAAATTACATAACATGATTATTTCCCCCTTATAAATCCATGGACATCCGAGTAAATATTTAAAAGTTTAACTAATTTTATAATTAATTTCCTTATAGCTCCCATGATGGTTTTGAATATTTAACTTCAAAATTCCTTTATCATGATATGAAAATTATCTGAATACATACTTGTTATAAAGGTTTATCCCTTTAAACGAGGTCAATCATTAATGTCTAGATGAGTGGATAATTGATGAATAAATCTCTCAAGAAGGGCTATAATATTTTTGAATATATAACTTACAAGAGTTTCTAGTGGGAGAAATAAAGAACCCAATGATGAGTAGTGAACATTGCAAATAATCAATGATGAATTTCTTCTTATATGGAGGCCATGATAGAAAAATTAAAAATAATAATTGTTCATAAAACCTATAAGGTATGCATATTAGATATTCAGGTTATTTATATTATAATATCCAAAAATAATTAGTATTATAGGCCATAATAATCATAATTGTAAATATTCTAGATGAGATAATATTGATACTGGAATAATCATCAAAAGGACCTTCAGTCATAATCCAGATTCACTCCATAAAGGATAAATTAAAAAACAATTTGACCCCACTAGAAAATTTATAAAAACATAAAGATAATTATAAAACTAAAAAATGTTCACAAGAAACTCTGGATTTCAATGTGGAGAAGATCGTTGAATAACTAATGGAAAGGTCGAGGGGAGTGTTATAAGGCATCCTAGAAAGAATCCCAAATCATTAATTTAAGTAAATAACTTTAAAATGATTGAAAATAATCCATGAACTACCAGAATATAGTAATAAACAACAATAATAACAATTTTACAAACTAAAGGTGCATTAATAAAAATTAAATTAGAATGTAATTGCGGAACTACCACCACCATTAAATCCATTCATAGCATTTCATTAGAGAGTGAAACATGGAAATCCTTAAGTGCATATATGTATGTTCATTGAATAGTTTTAAAATTGAAAATTAATATCCCATTTTTAGAATCTCCTTTAATCATGCCAACATACTTGGTATCATCCGCTGATCATGCTCTCTCCTACATGGCCTAATTAGGTTTGTGACTCAACCACAATTCCACCTCTCCATACACCAATGACTACAATCTAGTCATGTGGGATGTATGGAATATTGGGATGATTATACCCCCTTGAATATAGTTGAAATATATTATAAATAAAAAATAAATATCATTGTAACTGAAATGGAAGAAATGGAACATCATATTACTACATGATAATTAATAAACCAAGTAAAACCAACAACAATAATCCATGTAATTTCAGGCTAGAATGTAACTAAATCGCATGTTAGACATTATAAAAATAAAAGAACAATATTTCATAAATAAACTCAAGAGAACCAATTCCTAATCTCCATGCTAGTCCCACCTCCAAAATCCAACCCATATAGTATGGAACATTTGAAAACACGGTCCATTTCCTATATCTAAACATGCATATATGTAATCTGCTTGAGTAACAAATTGAGACTCAAATAGGGTGTTACTGAAAATCAATAGTTCAACACCACTATGTTTAAAATATTAGAAGACTAATAATATGTTTATTAAATAAGTTAATAAAAAAGAATATTGATTATTAATCTAATATAGTTAAACAACTAACCATGTTCAACACCATGACATAATATCTCTAAGCATGTAGCACAACCATTCCATCCATACCCATAAATCCATGGTAGTTAAGATAAACTACATTGGTCCCATGTTGGGATATCTATGAGTTGGTAGCATAATGATATAACTTGGAAAATCCCTTAATATAAAAATTATAGTATAATAAGTTCGATATATATAAGAATTACAGTATACCATTATAGGACCATTATATAATCATTCCAATATAACGGTTTCATCCCTTTATATAATGATTTCAGAAAACCATATCGAGCCCTTTATATAAGCATTTCAACATACCATGTCGAGCCCTTTATATAAGCATTTCAACAATCTGGGACGGTCCATTTATATAATGATTTTAGCATGAATCATAATACATGGTATAACAACATGATTATCGAAACATAATATCAATAATTCACAATGGTATATTTATACAATTACCATTTGTCTTTTAATTAACCATTCATTCATTAAATTATCTCTAAAAATTATCATTCCAACATACACACCCATTTCAAATCAAATGATCATTATTCATTTCAAATAAAAGTGTTCTATCTCTTACCAATGGAAATATATATTATGAAATCAATTAAAACTCATGCCATGCTAATGAATAATTTAATACATTGTCCATTTTTTATTTTTCAATGATAAGCTCACCCATATTGTAGATTCATGTAGTGTCACAATTCCATTAGGTTCACAGGATCCAAGGAGTAACCCAATACATGATTTATCAATACTCATTATTAAATTAATTAACATGCATGTTTTGTTTATAACATTTCACAAATATTGTTTATATTTAAAAATTTTGAAATATTCTGTAGGGTTTTATTTTAAACTACCTACCATTAACCTATGACTAATGAAACACATTCAATAAGAAAATCTAATGAGGATAGATGGTTAAATAGATCAAAAAAAAGAAACCTAGATAAAATGAAGAAATTATAAACACCTCATTCATATTGGTAAAAATATTATGCTTTGATAACGAGGAAAAAGTTTAATAGAAGGGGAAACAAAAAAAAGATACTTATTTGGGATTAGACGCTTGATCGAGATGTTCATAAGGAAAGGAGTCTCTCTAAAATCACTAAGAGTCAACTTATGGTATGAGGGAGAATGTTTTCATGCCAATGAAGAATGAATCATATGCACAATGGGGATTTAAAACCACTAAGACCAAGAAATACACTTAGTGTAATCCTTTCAGGTCATGTGTGTCAGGAACCGAATCTGGTTGCCGCCAAAACCGACACCAATCCCAACCTGTGACAAGGAACGAAGGGCTTTCCTGATCTCCACGGGCTGGAACAAGTGCCCGGGTATCATATAATGATAATTGGTAACGATTTACCCGATTTTATAAACATTAAACAACAAACAAACTCAATAAAACAAATCTGGATTTTTCAACAAAAACCATCTTTTACAAAATTTCAGAACTGAATTGCATAAGTTAAAACTATGTTTAAAGACCATGACAAAGGTAAAAAAGAAAATATGGACATCCCAAGAACCCTCATGGAAAGGGGCACCTCCCTTAAGCCATCTCCACAAGACTTCACCACCAAGGATCTGCCAGAAACCCAAACCACTGGAACTAAAAACTGTACCAAACCTGAGACAAAAAAAATAACCAAGTATACTAACACCCAAGGGTGTAAGTAGGGTGTGAGCCAATGCCCAATAGGATACCACCACTAATATATTCCATGTGATAATAATTTAATTACGAAAATCATGCATGTTTTCAAAAACATGAGATGCTAGTTAAAATTTCTAAAAGATGCAACATTAAATAAAAACAGTTTTCAGGCAGGCTAATTTAAAGAATAAAAACATTTAAAATAAATACCATAGCTACTGAATTTTCGAGCCTCTCATACCATATGCCGATGGTAAGAACAAAATATCCAGTGAGCACATGCAATGTGAAATAACCCCTAGGCACTAGCTAGCTATGGGTCCCAGGTACCTTGTATCTCGGTTGGAGTAACCATCACAAATATTTGTTCTCATGCATGATCCACTAGTAGGGAACATAACCATAACCTAGTGGTCCCCAATAATCATCATCATAGTTTAGTTAGAGTTGTAAGTGTCAATCTTGCTAAGTGAAACTAAGGCCAAACCCCATTGATTCACTAGCATACTAGTACACGTCCACCCACCTAGATACTTGGGTTTTCCCTTTGTGGTCAAACAAGTTCAACAAGTCAATATATATACTTTTCACATGAAAATATCATTTCCATATTGAAAATTCACCAAACATCCCACATGTATACCACACAAGTCACAAAAGTACACTTTTCATTCAAATTGATTTTGAAATCTGACTCATACAAAAAAAGCCCACAACACTCTTCACATTACATTGAATCTTCCACAAATGATTTAAACAATTTTTATTAACCATTCAAAGACATTATAAATCACATAACAGACCACTCAAATAACATATAATACCACTTTCATCAACAAAAATCAATTTTCACGACACACTCACACCAAACATCCCACAACCTTGTTTTGCAGCTCTCTTTCCATTTTCAAAAACATTTCAGCACTTTATAAAACATTCTAAAAAATATTTGAACTCTTAAATAACCACCATACCTTTAAAAACCCATATTAGGAGAAAACACCCCCCAAACAGTACATATACACCCTTTTATCCATTTTTTTAACCAAAAAAAACATTTACAATTTTCATAAAACAACTCAAGGGGTGTAACTATGTCTTGCACACAAAACCCATTTCAAAACCCCCATTTAAGATCAAAAACATACCGATTCTTATCAAAATAGAATTGGAATCCCTAGATAAATTTATAAAAACACATTCAGGTGTTATAAAATAACCTTTAATAATACCATAAAAGATACAAATGACAACACACATTTTCCTAAATTGACCTCAAGAAGTATAACAATGTTTTATACATCAAACCTAATCAAAAACCTTATTTTTAGGACCACATGACACTATTAAATTACCAAACCAGAATTGTTTGGACAAAAAAGATTTATTAAACCAATTTCATATGTTATAAACCACACCCAAATAAAACCCCATGAGTTACACATGAAAACACCCAATTTCATGTTAAAAAACGAATATAAAATTTAACACATAACCAAATCAATCATAAAAAGTTTTTTCACCACACCCAACATATGAGGAATATTAAAAATGGTTAAATACAGCAATCTAACTCATCAATAATTGTTTACACCTGGAACCACCTACCTTTTGATTCAAAACCCTTGAATCTTGGTGTGAAACCCCAACCACACCTCCGCCGCACCACAAGTATGTAAAAACAAACCCTAAACCATAATATTTCACCAAAAATACCCCAAATCGAACCCCAGGTATGACCCCTAACTTCTGGACACTCAATAAATTTATGAAAGTGGGAGGAAACCCTAAAGAGAAGGAAGGAATTGAAGAGAGAAACACATACCCCAAATAATCTTGAATAAAACGACCAAAAATCCACCAGAATCTAAATTTGAAATCCTCAAAACATTAATGGGAGGTTCAAAAAAATATTAGGAGATCTTTTAGGAACTAGAATGGGTGAAAAAGAGTAAAAATAGACGATGTTATTAAAGGATCAATTTACCTCTCCAAATCTGGACTATTTCTAAAATCAAGTGAAGTTTCGACCGGTTGTTCAATTCTATCGAGCTCCAAATTGTCTTAGGAGGGAATGGTGTCCCTACATAGGTAAGTGGCTCGGGTGAGAGTTGGAATCACCGAAAAAACTCAAATAGTGAAGGCGATATTAAAGAATTAAAATTTATTTTTAATGAAAAAAATGGGCTTTCAGACAGGCCCAATCCCTTATATAAAAACACTTATACACCAAGATTATTGATTTATAAATGGTCCAAATTAATATGGTAGTGTTAATATGTCAGGGAATGGAAATTAGGAATTGGAATGGATGAAAAATGTTGAAAAATGAAGGAGTTATAAAGGAATCAATATTTATTTTTAAATCTGGAATTGGGCTCACGGTTTGGCCTAATTCATAAAAACTCCCCCATTCCTCCATAAATGCTTTGGAAACACACAAAACAATGAATATATGGAAATTAAATGGAATTTAACTTTAAAATAAGTCATTTATGTGACAATTCTTCCCACCATGAAAACTTTCCATCCCGGAAAGTCACATCAAGGCCAAAGCAACAACCAAACCCAGGTGAGAAACCAAGAGGTACTCCTTTGCCAGGTTTCACCCCCAAAGGCCAAAACACCTCCAGTGATCAATTAAGGATTAATCTCAAAACCAAAACATACAACACATTCCTGAAATGATCAATCACATTCATAATTTATCCCAAAATCAAACTTTTCAAACACTATCCGAACAAGACTCAAGCAATTCACCCAAACGAACAACAACATCGAACAAGGTTTCACTTACCTTTAACTAAACCATTGGGCACTCTCCAATCCCAACATTAACTCAAGGAATATATTGGTAGCCAGACAGTTCTGAATAAGACTACCTACTTCCAAGCCAAGACCATGGATAAATCCGAGTTATTGGTACGGGTTGGACACAAATAGGCTCCCCACCAAAAGAGACAACCTTTATTTTTCTAAGACAGAATCAGGACACTAACAGGGGAGGCCTAAACAGACTCCTTAGTACAAAGGGTAGAATTCCATTCAATGTTTTTGAGGGAATTTACATGAGAATCATAGTGGGTCTCCCCACCATAAGAACTAACCATCTTAACTGACCAGCATGGGCCGACACAGACAGGCCCAATTTTTTTTAAAGATTTGGGAAGGGCATAGGGTCAGTCTGCACTATTGGGGAAACCGTGCACTAGTTGTGCAGATCATTCTTTCTGCATGGCTTCCTGGAAAACGGTAACTAATAATCATGCACAAACTGTGTCCTCAAAATTTCTATCCTAATTTCCAACCATTATCTAATGTCTCCATTGAAACCAATGTGGGAGGGAATCACATTATGCGAAGTCATGGGTACAAGGCCCTCCACCGATTTCCACCGAACGGGAACAAAATAGAAAATATGGTGAAACCATAGGTTTAAAATCACCTTATCTTTAATGATGAGGATAGGAAATTGTAAAAGGGTTTAAACTACCCTGTGATTTCCCCTACCTATGAGCCATCTTCACTCCGAGACCTATGGCTAGAGCTCAAATGATTGAAGAATCATTGGCCTCGCAGTAGGTCTTTAGAAACCCCTTGGACGATAATTATTCATTTGATACAACCAAAAACTACACCGTAATCCCCGATATGTTTTCCATGACATAACACATTACAAACTCACATTACCTAACCTGATGTTTCATTTAAACAAGGGCTTAGAAAATGCACACACAACAATCCTTGTTTGTTTGGGTGAGAAACAATAGAAGTAAAGAACACCTAAACTCACCTTCCTCCAAAATGGAATATATCGATGTTTTTACAAGGGAGACACTCACCCAACATAAGAGGGACTCTCAGAGGATTTCACGACTTTCACCTATAAGATCAATCAAGCAAATGACATCATAAGGCATCATCGAACATGACCATTGTGACTGATATAAACAATGCACGGAGAGGGACCTTATACGACATCCCCAAACAACACACAATTGAAGAATGTGGCTATAATATTCTATCGTGACAATATTTCCCACACTGGTGGTTTAACATGAACTCATGCTTCATAGAAACTTTGAAGAACCCAAAGGCCCTCTTAGACACCATCGAGACACTCATCCACACTAACAACCCTAGACCACATCCACCTTCAATGAATCAGGAAATATAAGAAAATACTGTCTCTTTCAACCTTCCACGAGAACGCTACCGTTACAAGAGGACCTAAAAATAAAATAAAGGACTAGGTGTAGACTAAATCTATAGATCACGAGAAAAAAATTTCCTTATATTGATCAATTGGAAGATTTTCGAATGGAAAAACAATCTGGGTTGCAGTTCAGTTATGCATTAACCCTTAATGGGGGCATACCTTATCCAACAAGAGAACCTAAAGACCCAACCAAGATGGTACATTGGTCAAAGATTTATAAAAACCAGATCCGAAGACATTAAGGGATCCACCATAATGGTGTCCCGAAACATATCTCTGAGGAAACTACTAACCGGTCCTTCTACCCAGCTTACCGACAATACACAAACTCAAAACACAGTTCGAACAGGAGGCGTTCTTGGACTCAAAACATCCCACAACATGAACATTATTCAAAAACACATAATGTAAACCTTCTCAAACAATTCATCAAGACATCATGTTTCTCTTTAAAAACCTTTCTTTGAAAAAAAATGGTTCAGCGGTTAGCGCATCCACCAATGGTACTCCATTGTCCTTACACATGCATGTTTCTGTGCCACACCGGGTACCCGATCATATCCATCCCGACACTCATCCAGTTATGTCATAAACCATCCATATTCTCATATATCCCCATGAATATGGTTTCTCATGAAAATACCAAAGTTTAAAACAAAAATCCTTTCCACTTTTCAAAACCAAAATGGTCAACCAACACATCCTTTTTCTCAAAACCGCTAACCACGATATCAAAATCCCAACTCACATCTTACAAAACATTTCAGAAAGACCCAACCATTTAAAAAAATAACTCACTTTCAAGATAATCACATCAATTTCAAAACATCTCATCCCATTACAACAACCATTGATTGTTTATAAAACTCTATTGGAAACACTTTTCAAAACCAACTTCAATATTGTTCATGCTTTCAAAAGAGGTGTTAGAACACCATTTTCCCACTAAAAACAATTCTAAAAATTCAGTTCCACCATTTCATAAATCAAACCATTCCCTCTTTTTTTGAAAATCATTTCATAAAAACTTTACACTTCTTAAAACCAAAGTGCCAAGATTTCAAAACCTAAGAACAAAACAATGTGAGAGGAAACTAGTTTCAGTGGGTGATTTGGGCATATGGCTAGAATCCATACTATAATCCCTTCACTATCACAGAGAGTGTTCTAGGGAATATCCTTGGCTCCACATGGCTTTACAGGCCCTACGAGCTCACTAGGACTATTAACCCAACTCTCTTTTCGTTTCCCCTAATCATCATCGAACCAAGAAAACCAAAGGACTTAGATAAATCCCAACTTCTCCTAGAAACATGAATCCCATTATGAGTTGTGGTGATCAGGCACACGACCCATAATAGGAAATCCATCTCCCAACAAACCTAACTCTATACTATCCTGACACTTCCCCAAATAACATGACTCAAAGAGTTAACCTGAACCTCCTCTGATACCATTTTGTCACAAACCGAATCTGGTCGCCGCCAAAACCGACACCAAACCAAGCCCGTGACAAGGCCTAAAGGGCGTTCCCAATCCCCACGGGCTGGCACAAGTTCCCAGGTATCATATAATGATAATTGGGAATGATTTACCTGATTTTATAAACATTAAACAACAAACAAACTCAATAAAACAAATCTGGATTTTTGAACTAAAACCTTCTTTTACAAAATTTCAGAACTGAATTACATAAGTTAAAACTATGGTTAAAGACCATGAAAAAGGTAAATAAACAAATTAGGACAGCCCCAGAACCCTCATGGAAAGGGGCACCACCATTAAGATATCTCCTCAAGACTTTACCACCAAGGACCTGCCGGAAACCTGAACCACTGGAACTAAAAACTGTACCCAACCTGCGACAACAAAAATAACCATGTCTACTTACACCCAAAGGTGTATGTAGGGTGTGAGCCAAATACCAATAGGATACCACCACCAATAGATTCCATGTGATAAACAGTTAATGACGAAAAGCATGCCAGTTTTCAAAAACATGATATTCATGTTAAAATTTCTAAAAAATGCATCATTAAATAAAAACAGTTTTTAGGAAGGCTAATTTAAAGAATAAAAACATTTAAAATAAATTCCATATATACTGAATTTTCCAGCCTCTAATACCATATGCTGATTGTAAGAACAAAATATCCAGTGAGCACAAGCAATGGAAAATAACCCCTAGGCACTAGCTAGATGTGGGTCCTAGGTACCTCATATCTCAGTGAGATTAACCATCACAAATATTTGTTCTCATGCACGGGCCACTAGTATGGAACATACCCATAACCTAGTGGTCCAAAATAATCATCATCATAGTTTAGTTAGAGTTGTAAGCTTAAATCTTACTAAGTGAAACTGAGTCCAAACCCCACGGATTCACTAGCATACTAGTACACGTCCACCCACCTAGATACCCGGGTTTTCCCTTTATGCTCAAACAAGTTCAACAAGTCATGATATATACATTGCACATGAAAATATCATTTCCATATCAAAAATTCACCAACCATGCACCATGTATACAAAAAAAGTCACAAAAGTACACTTTTCATTCAAATTGATTTTGAAATCCGACTCATACAAAAAACATCCCACAACACTCTTCACATTACATTGACACTTCCAAAAATCCGTTAAAAAATTTTATAAACCATTAAAAGACATTATAACTCACATAAAAACCCACTCAAATAACATATAATACCACTTTCATCATAAAAATTCAATTTTCACAACACACTCACACAAAACAGCCCACTACCATGTTCTGCAGCTCTCTTTCCATTTTCTAAAACATTTCAGCACTTTATAAAACATTCTAAAAAAATACTTGAAATCTTAAATAACCACCATACCTTTAAAAACCCATATTAGGTGAACACACCCCCCAAACAGTACATATACTCCCTTTTACCCACTTTGTTTAACCAAAAAAACATTCACGATTTTCATAAAACAACTCAAGGGGTGTAACTATGTCTTGCACATTAAACCCATTTCAAAATCCCCATTTAAGACCAAAACCATAACAATTCCTATCAAAAATAGAATTGGAAACTCTATATACATTTATAAAAACACATTCAGGTGGTATAAAATAACCTTGAATAATACTACAAAAGATACAAATGAAAACACACATTTTCCTATAATGACCTCAAGAAGTATAACAATGTTTTACACATCAAACCTATTTAAAAACCATATTTTTCGGGCCACATGACACTACTAAATTACCAAACCACAATTGGTAGGGAAAAAATATTTACTATACCAATTTCATATGTTATAAATCCCACCAAAATAAAACCCCATTAGTTATACATGAAAACACCCAATTTTAGGATAAAATCGACTATAAAATGTATCACATGACCAAATCAATCATAAACAGTTTTTGCACCACACCCAACATATGAGGAATATGAAAAATGGTTAAATACAGCAAGCTAACTCATCAATAAATTTTTACACATGGAACCACCTACCTTTTGATTCAAATCCCTTGAATCTTGGTGCGAAACCTCAACCGCAACTCCACTGCACCACAAGGACGTGAAAACAAACCCTAAACCATAATATTTCACCACAAATACACCAAATCGAATCCTAGGTAAGAACACTAACTCTTGGACACTCTATAAATTTATGAAAGTGGAAGGAAACCGTAAAGAGAAGGAAGTAATTGAAGAGAGAAACACATACCCAAAATAATCTTAATGAAAACGACCCAAAATCCACCAGCCTCTGAATTTGAAAACATCCAACCATTAATGGGAGTTTCTAGAAAATATTAGGAGATCTTTTAGGATCTAGAATTGGGGAAATAGTAAAAATAGATGAAGTTATTAAATGATCAATTTACCTCTCCAAATCTGGATGATTTCTGAAATCTAGAGAAGTTTCGTCCAGTTTGGTGCTTCTATCGAGCTTCAAATTGTGGTAGGAGGGAATGAGGAAGTGCCCTAGGTAAGTGTGCTCGTGTGAGAGTTAGAATCACTGAAGAAATGCAAATAATGAAGGAGATATTAAAGAATTAAAATTTATTTTTAATGTAGAAAATGGGCTTTCGGGCAGGCCCAATCCCTTAAATATAAACCCATATCCACCATGATTGTGGATTTATAAATGGTCCAAATTAATATGGTGGTGTTAATAGGTCAGGGGATGACAATTAGGAATTGTAATGGATGAAAAATGTTAAAAATGAAGGAGTTATAAAGGAATCAAAATTTATTTTTAAATCTGGAATTGAGCTCACGATTTGGCCCAATTCATAAAAACTTTCCCATTCCTCGAGAAATGCATGGGAAACCCTCAAAACAAAGAATGAATGGACATTAAATGGAATTAAACTTTAAAATAAGTCAGGTATGTTAAATGTTTCCTCTCAATTAATGAGTTAAGTCAAAAAATATTCCACCTTAGGTTAAAATAACACTAAATGATCATTAAATTTCTTGATCCAACATAATGACCCGATCATTTGTGAATAAAATTCTATTTATTTTAATTTCTTATGGATATTTAAAACACATGCTCAATTTTTTTATTTTTGGCTTTAAATGAAAATTATGTATCACTATTGTTGATGATAAAGCCATTGAAAAGTGACCGCACATCTAACATAAATATAAGGTTTAAAAAATACTTTCAACACACACAAAGGAGATAATGGCCTCATCTAGAAGAATCAGGCCATATGAAGCTCATTTTTTAGATCATTAAAAAGATATACCATCACTGGGCTTCTTTTTTTACCAATCCCAAACCATGTTTCAACACATCAAGCTTGAACAGATTCTTCAATGGGAGAAGATCAAGTAAATAGAGATTACCAATTTGCCGATGTTGAGAGAGCCTCCCCAATATCCTCTCACCAACTCACACCTTACCCTTAGGTATTATGTAGGTGTTATAAGGGGTTGTGTAACAAGGTATTAGTTACTTATTGTGTAATCCCTTCTTATAAATAAATATTGTTCAACCAATTCCATTATGAGAATTGTATTTCTTAAAAATTGATTAATTCGATAAATTTGTTTTTAGGGAAAAAATGGTACTTTTGAGAAATATATACATTAAGGTTTTTAGTAATAATATTTTTAAAAAATTCCAATAAATAATGATTATTTGAATTCTTTAGTGTAACGCCCCGACCCCAGTTACCCAGAGTTGGTGCATTATTACATAACATTGGCATGATCTCAAGAAAGATCAAATCTCGAAAGACCGATTGGTTTAGTAGCCTTGGAAACACCAGATATATTTGTAAGTTTTACATTACATCATAAAATGAAAAACTACTACAACAACATAATGTCTCCATAATCCACACTCATATCCCCACATAATATCCCTGCAGGTCATTCATAATTTACTTCTTCACTTCCTGGGAAAAATAAAACATAGAAAAGGGGTGAGCTCAAATGCCCAGTAAGGATAACAATATAGCGGAAACATTCATAAATAAGAATAAACATTTAAGGCAATGTATAACTAAAACAAAAGCCTTTCAAACTTGAACTTTCAACATAGTATGGCATAAATAAAATGAAATAATGCCATTTACTTATTCACATGGATATTCTACTAATCGAATAATCACATGCAAAACCAATAACTACTTTCATAATGATGGAATGCATAATGTTGAACTTTAAATTCATTGTCAAGGCCTCGTCCCAAGACCTTGGGGCTAACTGTAACTGGAACCCAACCCGGAGTGCCTCTAATAACCGGAGACCAAACCGGAGGGCTTAATTTTACCAGTCCCTAACCTGGAGGGCTTATTTTTACCAGTCCCCAACCTGGAGGGCTTACTTTAATCAGTCCCCAACCTGGAACATACTTGTCCAACACATTCATATGATGTAAAGGTTGAAATATAACATAAACATTCTTATTGGAACTAGCATACGAAATGACAATACTTTACTAATAAACCATGAATGCTATATAAATGACACATCTACAGTCAAACATATCACAAAACATAATTACAATATGGAAGTTTTAAATCTTAATAAATCAACTTCAAATAATCTTAAAATCCATCAAAGGATGTTGACATAGATGAAAATGTTTTTTTTAAATTATTGAGAGAAATATCTCTTTTTCATGAAAACATTTTAATGTTACACAATTTAGAAAGTAAGGAATTTAAATACATTTTTGAATCAAAGTGTCCCATACCACTTTGAAACTTTTGAATAGAATTAACACTTTTAAAACATTCATTTTCATATAAATAAATCCATACAAACCATTTTGAAAACGTGGACATAAATGAGGATGATTTAGAAGAATAAATATTTAAAACATTTAAAATGATGTTTTAGTAAAAGTTCCCTTAGAAATAATCCCTTTGAAAACACTTTTATGAAATATGGACATGGATAGTAAATATGTCCCTGTAGATACTTACGTAAAGACAACCTCGGATATTAAAGAGATTGTGAAGTAAACCCTTATCAATTTGGTAACTTATGAAACATACAACCCATGAAATAGGTATCATACAATGAAAATGTAAATACACATAAGCTAAAGTATATTACACAAAGAATACAATTATGGGCAGTACATACACCACACAAAAGATAATAGTGGAAATATGGCATGAATCTCACGGAAATAAAGAGTGAGATGAAAACTCCTTACCACGTTAATCAACTGAGTCGTATGGCCAAAATTTAATAACAACCAAATTATTTACAGAATAACATGAATATAAAGATAATCATGATAATATATATCAAATTCCAGTACACAATACACCACTTTCAATAATTTAGTGGCGAATAATGGAAATCTCACGGAATTGAATGTGAGATAAGAAAATCCCATACCTTTTACTTTTCCTTGGTTGGGGTAGGTTAACCTCCTGTATAATGGTGAAATAATTGTTATTAAATTATACAAGAATCATATACATTAATATGATATCATATATGATGTTTTAATATTGATTTGATAATAATATCTTAGTATTATCGTTGTTTCGGGTGTTAACTTACTTGTTTTCTTTTATATGTTTTGTTATGTAAGACATGTTTGTAAAGGATAGGTTGTATATTATTCATATCCATAATGATATCAAGTCCTTAAAAATCATTTTTAAATCATAAAATGATAATTATACTTTAATGGTTACGATGGAGAATGAATCTCATCGCGTTCGTGGAGACGGTAGTCCGTACGTACGCACGAGTGACAATATCATTCTTTTGATATTAAAATAATATATAAATGGATGGTATATAATATATACAGAATCATTAACATGTTATATTTATTATTTACATGAGTTACACATCATTATTATACCCATCCAAATAATATTATATTGAATAACAATTACACCACGACGTGGAGACGGTAAGCCGTACGTACGCACGTATGGTGACATGTTATTCAAAGGGTGGATAGAACACTGAATATGGTTGTACCATATTTATAATAACATCACAGTATATATATGATACTGTAGTTATTATTTTATAATGGTAACAAAAAAGGAAGAAGAAGTGGAAGAAGAAATGAACTTGGAAAAGGGTGGTGAAATCATTACCTCTTCTTCGGTTTCTTCCTTTTGATTTGATCAAAAGGGCTCCTTAGGATGGCTTTCTGATCAAACTAAGGCATCTAGGTTGTAGTGAGGGAAGTTGGAAGAGTATTTGGGAAGATTTTGGACGAACCAAAAGGCTTTGAAGGTGTGAAGAAATGAGAAGGAGGAGTGCCCTTTTATAAGAGGGGTGAGGGGCACCTTTGGAAAATCTAGAAATATTAATTTATAATAAATTCATATTCGGTTTCTAAAGGCTCCAAAGTTTACTATTCAAAGGTTAATGTGGGGATGGGTCTAAAAAAACTCATCCAATATAATTTATACAGGTTTGGGTACTTATATTAACCTTATCTTTAAGTATTAACTCTAAGTTAATTAGTTTCACTTTTACAATGTCTCTTTGTATTTTTATATAATATGGTTAATAAACTTACTATATACATCCAAGAGACCCCCAAGTGGTCCATTAATGATTAAACTATCATGATATAAGTCTTTTGGCCGAACCTTAGATTTTTAGGAATTTAATATCGATTAATAATATAATATTTGTTTTAAGAACTCTTTTATGTCAATTTTGACACTATTCAATAGTTGATTTTTGTGAAACTCATAACAGATTGATTAATTCGAAAAAAGTCAATTAAATCAATAATAATATTTCATATTATCCTATAAAATTAGTTTAATTCATTAAAAGTTTCATATTATAATTATTTGGGTATTTATAATATCAATTATTTTAGTTTTTCACTATTTTAGTAATTACTGCATCATCATTGTGTCATAAATAAAATACAATATTTAATGTCTAAAAATTATAAATAAAATATAATTATGTAGGAAATTTTTTATATTTCTAATGAATATTTATAATGTAAAATACGACATATATAACCTTATGTAATAATTGTTTTTCTAAAAGATATATGCTTGTGTCATTTTTGTATTCATTTTAACTTAATTAAAATAAAGTGTCCCTATCACCTACAAGTGGCACCATGGGGTCCCCAAATCGACCCAAAGATGCCTATGGTCGAACATGTATCAACCAATAAGGCTACGACACGTTTTAGGGTAATTTAGTATTTTTATAATATTATTTTTTAACCCTTATTTACCAGATTTACCCTTAACCATGGTAAATAAAATATTTACCACAGCAATTATTCAAAATGTCTAAAAATAAAAGTTACCTATTTACACAATTTGGACATCCTGATTCCAAATATGGAATCCATTTTTCTAAATTCAAAACACAGAAGTGGCAGAAATTAATTTAAAATTAATTCCCGCTGTCAAAACAAAAAACGTGTTTTTAAGAGATAATAACTATCAAAAGATTGACACTTGTTTATGTTCGGTTTAATTGTAAAATTATGTCCAATGACCAACATTATATTAAATTGTAAAAATATATTCTAAAAATACTTTAAAACCACTCAAATTCATAATTTATCACTATTAATTATTTTGATTAAAAAAGATGTTTTTAATTAAAATTTAGTAATTTTCACTATTCATCAAAATATTAAAGTTATCAGAAAAGTACCAAAATTTCACCTTAGGCTAAATTCAATATTACGAATCCAAAAATGAAGTCCATTTTGAAATATAAAATATATATAATTTCAAAAATTAGGTATTACTATTCATAACGGCTAGTTTGATCGGTTGTGGTGTGTGTTAAAACTCGAAGTTGCGTACAACACACGCTACTATTTTATTCAAAGGAAAGCGTGTCGTGTAAGCTTGGGATGTTTCATTTTAAATTTTCTGATTTCCCCATTTAGTCAAAAAGTTTAAAATATTGTATTTAAAAAGGTTTCACTATTAAAAGTTGATAAAAGTGCAATACTGAAAATGAATCTGTTCTTGCATTATGACTACGAAACTCATAATATGGATTCTAAAATTATAAGGATTATATAAAGTTAAAAATGTAGTTAATGCTATTCATGACCTCTTTTAATGGCTTTTTTTTGTAAGTCATGGTGTGATTGAACTCGGTGTTGCGTGTAGTGCAAGTTGTTGAATTATTTTGAAGAAATAACACACTATGAAATCTTGGGGTGTTACATTCTCCCCTCCTTCAATAAATTGCGTCCTCGCAATTTGAAATTGTTCTTCGAAAATAAAAGGTTGAAAATAGATAATATATTTTTGGGAAAACCCACATCCAAAATTGGGTTACTAAAATTTAGTCTTAATATGAGGAAAAGAGAAATGAAAGGGTCACCACAAAATTATGATCTTGATTAGGAGAACATTGGTGGCAATTAGAGACATATAATTGGAGGAAAAACGTAAATATTTATAGGTAGTGATTGAGTTCATCAAAAACAAACAAGTATAAAATTGAGGTCCTTAAACTCATCAATCTATGATGATTTGAAGTACCATCGGTTCAACAAAATATAGGGTATTGGGATAACACATTTTTGACGTTTCAAAATATCTTAGTTTAAATCCCACATCGAAAAATGAATTAATGAGGCCTCTATTTAAAATAAAGAGTGGAAAGTATGAAGATTACCAAAAATAACACATACTAGAGTTCCATGTAGGAAAATATGGATATGGAAGAGAAATCTAACCATCAATTATCTGATTGAGAGTGGTAGAGAACATGGCTATGAAAAGGCCAACAATCCCAAAGCCATAAATTAGTGATGATTTAAGGTACCATCTAGGACAACATTTTTGTTATAAGTTCCTTTTATTAATGTTGAGGAATTTATTTATGATATTGGCTAAGATCATAAGGAGATATACTTACATTATAATTAGATTTTTATCCATTAATAAATTTCTACCACAAACTCATCTTTCACTCTAAAAGATAATAGAACGTAAATTTTTTTTCTATTTATACTATTCGTACAGGGTTCCAAAATAAATGAATTTATAACTCATCTACCAGATCATTAAAAAAAACTACATTATTTAATCCAGGACATCTCGTGGGCCAGTGGTAGATGATACACCCTTGTCGCCCTTCGGTTGCGGGTTCAAGTCTCACAGCCTTGCCAGACGCGACGGGTTGCCGCCCGACCTCCGGGTTGTCCTTTTATGGAAATCCAAAATAATCCAAACTAGAACTATCCAAAATACTTCTGTCCAAACTCACAGTCCAACATTTATAAGGAAGGTAAGAATAATGTAGATCATTTTTACCCCATAATAGCATATGAATACCTTCATCATGTATTCTTTTAATACACTGAAACATCCTGAATTACCATATTCCTTATTGATTACATTCATGCTCCCTTATTCCATATAGAATACTGGATATACATCATTAATCCAAAAATGTTTTAAACCCCAACAATGATGGAATATACAAATCATTAATCAGTTCCAAGGTTGTCAAAAATATCCAATATAATTTATCCAAAACAATCATGTATTATTCTAAAATCACTACCTCGGTATCAGAACTATATTATGGTTTATCATTCTCTCAACCATATATTTTCCAAAAAGTTATCCTGCTATTGAGTCACTTTTCTTTGTTCCACACAATCTCAAGTCCTTAATGAAATAGTACTGCAGTACAATCCTTATATACTCCATAATTATTATAACAAGTACATTGTTGATACAACACTCATTTGACATAATCAACATAAGAACTCTAATCATTCCTCTTCATCTGTGGTAGTATCATAAGTTGATTATTATCCAATAACATCATTTGCGGCATAGTCTGATGACTGGTACATAGGTTCGCGTAGTATCCAAACTCCTTGCAAATGAAGCATTGTACATTTGAAACTATTTTCTTACTCTTGCAGTCACGTACTTTGTGCCCTTTTCCTCCACACTTATAACAAACTCCCATTCCTTTCAGGAAAGTTCTAGGGTGTTTCTTTCCACAATTACCACATATGGGAAAATTATTCTTTTCCCTCTTCCCTTTATCCATCTTTCTCTCTTCCATCCTTTTCTTCTCTTGCTTCCCTTCAAAGCCATAGGACTCAGTAAACTCTTTACTTATCTTATCAACACATGATATTATTTCTTCATATGATGATAATACATGGGATACTATTTCTCTTATAAATTCTAGCTTAAGACCATGAAAGATATGATCCTTCCTTCTCTTTGAATCATGTGCATTTCTGGAGTTCTCATTCCTTCTACTGGGCGCCATTTCTAAACAATGGCATAAACTAGATCAGTTTATGAATCAAAATACATAATCCCATACTTATAAAACACTTAACATAAATTGAACTATTTATGGATATAATCCATAATCATAAAAATGTTTTCTTTGAGGAAGTATATACTCATAAACCCTTCATAATGATTTGTAACGAAAATGAGAGTTATCCTAAGCATATCCCCCGGGAGTGTCGTAACCAAGAGTGCAGCAAGGCCTGTTGTCGTGCACCAGTTCCCGTTCGAGTCTAGCTCAAAGCGGTGTTTTCGGGTTTTACCCCTAGGTACATCTGTGCCAGAGTCGCCTCTACCTGCTCGTATCCAGATAGGGATGTATTGCTTGGAAAACTCAAAAAATCTCTACAATACCAAAATTCTAGGAAGTTCTTCTATACTAATCCTCAAAGTTCATCTTAGGTCTACGTGCTCTAATCAGAGTTTATCTAAATCTAGCTTCCAAGGTTTGTACTAAACTTCCTCTGATACCAACTGTAACGCCCCGACCCCAGTTACCCAGAGTCGGTGCATTATTACATAACATTGGCATGATCACAAGAAAGATCAAATCTCGAAAGACCGATTGGTTTAGTAGCCTTGGAAACAGTAGATATATTCGTTTGTTTTACATTACATCATAAAATGAAAAACTACTACAACAACATAATGTCTCCATAATCCACACTCATATCCCCACATAATATCCATGCAGGTCATTCATAATTTACTTCTTCACTTCCTGGGAAAAATAAAACATAGAAAAGGGGTGAGCTAAAATGCCCAGTAAGGATAACAATATAGCGGAAACTTTTATAAATAAGAATAATCATTTAAGGCAATGTATAACTAAAACAAAAGCCTTTCAAACATGAACTTTCAACATAGTATGGCATAAATAAAATGAAATAATGCCATTTACTTATTCACATGGATATTCTACTAATCGAATAATCACATGCAAAACCAATAACTACTTTCATAATGATGGAATGCATAATGCTGAACTTTAATTTCTTTGTCAAGGCCTCGTCCCAAGACCTTGGGGCTAACTGTAACCGGAACCCAACCCGGAGTGCCTCTAATAATCGGACACCAACCCGGAGTGCCTCTAATAACCGGACACCAACCCGGAGTGCCTCTAATAACCAGAGACCAAACCGGAGGGCTTACATTTACCAGTCCCTAACCTGGAGGGCTTATTTTTACTAGTCCCCAACCTGGAGGGCTTACTTTAACCAGTCCCCAACCTGGAACATACTTGTCCCAAACATTCATATGAAGTAAAGGTTGAAATATAACATAAAAATTCTTATTGGAACTAGCATACGAAATGTCAATACTTTACTCGTAAACCATTAATGCTATATAAATGACACATCTACAGTCAAACATATCACAAAACTTCATTACAATATGGATGTTTTAAATCATAATAAATCAACTTCAAATAATCTTAAAATCCATCAAAGGATGTTGACATAGATGAAAATGTTTTTTTTAAATTATTGAGAGAAATATCCCTTTTTTAGGAAAACATTTTAATGTTACACAATTTAGAAAGTAAGGCATTTAAATACATTTTTTAATCAAAGTGTCTCATACCACTTTGAAACTTTTGAATAGAATTAACACTTTTAAAACATTCATTTTCATATAAATAAATCCTTACAAACCATTTTGAAAACGTGGACATAAATGAGGATGATTTAGAAGAATAAATATTTAAAACATTTAAAATGATGTTTTAGTAAAAGTTCCCTTAGAAATAATCTCTTTGAAAACTCTTTTATGAAATATGGACATGGATAGTAAATATGTCCCTGTAGATACTTACGTAAAGACAACCTCGGATATTAAAGAGATTGTGAAGTAAACCCTTATCAATTTGGTACCTTATGAAACATACAACCCATGAAAAAGGTATCATACAATGAAAATGTAAATACACATAAGGTAAAGTATATTACACAAAGAATACAATTATGGGCAGTACATACACCACACAAAAGATAATAGTGGAAATATGGCATGAATCTCACGGAATTAAAGAGTGAGATGAAAACCCCTTACCACGTTAATCAACTGAGTCGTATGGACAAAAGTTAATAACAACCAAATTATTTACAGAATAACGTGAATATAAAGATAATCATGATAATATATATCAAATTCCAGTACACAATACACCACTTTCAATAATTTAGTGGCGAATAATGGAAATCTCACGGAATTGAATGTGAGATAAGAAAATACCTTACCTTGTACTTTTCCTTGGTTGGGTTAGGTTAACCTCCTGTATAATGGTGAAATAATTGTTATAAAATTATACAAGAATCATATACATTAATATGATATCATATATGATCTTTTAATATTGATTTGATAATAATATCTTAGTATTATCGTTGTTTCGGGTGTTAACTTACTTGTTTTCTTTTATATGTTTTGTTATGTAAGACATGTTTGTAAAGGATAGGTTGTATATTATTCATATCCAGAATGATATAAAGTCCTTAAACATCATTTTTAAATCATCAAATGATAATTATACTTTAATGGTTACGATGGAGAATGAATCTCATCGCGTTCGTGGAGACGGTAGTCCGTACGTACGCACGAGCGACAATCTCATTCTTTTGATATTAAAATAATATATAAATGGATGGTATATAATATATACTGAATCATTAACATGTTATATTTATTATTTACATGAGTTACATATCATTATTATACCCATCCAAAAAATATTATATTGAATAACAATTACACCACGACGTGGAGACGGTAAGCCGTACGTACGCACGTATGGTGACATGTTATTCAAAGGGTGGATAGAACACTGAATATGGTTGTACCATATTTATAATAACATCACAGTATATATATTATACTGTAGTTATTATTTTATAATGGTAACAACAAAGGAAGAAGAAGTGGAAGAAGAAATGAACTTGGAAAAGGGTGGTGAAATCATTACCTCTTCTTCGGTTTCTTCCTTTTGATTTGATCAAAAGGGCTCCGTAGGTTGGCTTTATGATCAAACTAAGGCCTCTAGGTTGTAGTGAGGGAAGTTGGGAGAGTATTTGGGAAGATTTTGGCCGAATCAAAAGGCTTTGAAGGTGTGAATAAATGAGAAGGAGTAGTGCCCTTTTATAAGAGGGGTGAGGGGCACCTTTGGAAAAGCTAGAAATATTAATTTATAATAAATTCGTATTCGGTTTCTAATGGCTCCAAGGTTGACTATGCAAAGTTTAAGGTGGGGATGGGTCGAAAAAAACTCATCCAATAGAATTTATACAGGTTTGGGTACTTATATTAACCTTATCTTTAAGTATTAACTCTAAGTTAATTAGTTTCACTTTTACAATGTCTCTTTGTATTTTTATATAATATGGTTAATAAACTTACTATATACATCCAAGAGACCCCCAAGTGGTCCATTAATGATGAACCTATCATGATATAAGTATCTTGTCCGAACCTTAGATTTTTAGGAATTTAATATCGATTAATAATATAATATTTGTTTTTAGAACTCTTTTATGTCAATTTTGACACTATTCAATAGTTGATTTTTGTGAAACTCATAACAGATTGATTACTTCGAACAAAGTCAATTAAATAAATCCTAATATATCATATTATCCTATTAAATTAGTTTAATACATTAAAAGTTTCATATTATAATTATTTGGGTATTTATAATATCAATTATTTTAGGTTTTCACTATTTTAGTAATTACTACATCATCATTGTGTCATAAATAAAATAAATTATTTAATGTCTAAAAATTATAAATAAAATATATTTATGTAGGAAATCTTTTTATCTTTCTAATTAATATTTATAATCTAAAATCAAATATATATAACCTTATGTAATAATTGTTTTTCTAAAAGATATATGCTTGTGTCATTTTTGTATTCATTTTAACTTAATTAAAATAAAGTGTCCCTATCTCCTACAAGTGGCACCATGGGGTCCCCAAATCGACCCAATGATGACTATGGTCGATCATGTATCAACCAATAAGGCTAGGACACGTTTTAGGGTAATTTAGTATTATTATAATATTATTTTTTAACCCTTATTTACCAGATTTACCCTTAACCATGGTAAATAAAATATTTACCACAGTAATTATTCAAAATGTCTAAAAATAAAAGTTACCTATTTACACAATTTGGAAATCATGATTCCAAATATGGAATCCATTTTTCTAAATTCAAAACACAGAAGTGGCAGAAATTAATTTAAAATTAATTCCCGTTGTCAAAACAAAAAGCGTGTTTTTAAGAGATAATAACTATCAAAAGATTGACACTTGTTTATGTTCGGTTTAATTGTAAAATTATGTCCAATGACCAACATTATATTAAATTGTAAAAATATATTCTAAATATACTTTAAAACCACTCAAATTCATAATTTATCACTATTAATTATTTTGATTAAAAAAGTTGTTTTTAATTAAAATTTAGTAATTTTCACTATTCATCAAAATATTAAAGTTATCCGAAAAGTACCAAAATTTCACCTTAGGCTAAATTCGATATTACAAATCCAAAAATGAAGTCCATTTTGAAATATAAAATATATATAATTTCAAAAATTAGGTATTACTATTCATAACGGCTAGTTTGATCGGTTGTGGTGTGTGTTAAAACTCGAAGTTGCGTACAACACATGCTACCATTTTATTCAAAGGAAAGCGTACCGTGTAAGCTTGGGATGTTTCATTTTAAATTTTTTGATTTCCCCATTTAGTCAAAAAGTATAAAATATTGTATTTAAAAAGGTTTCACTATTAATAGTTGATAAAATTGCAATACTGAAAATGAATCTGTTCTTGCATTATGACTAAGAAACTCATAATATGGATTCTAAAATTATAAGGATTATATAAAGTTAAAAATGTAGTTAATTCTATTCATGACATCTTTTAATGGCTTTTTTTTGTAAGTCATGGTGTGATTGAACTCGGTGTTGCGTGTAGTGCAAGTTGTTGAATTATTTTGAAGAAATAACACACTATGAAATCTTGGGGTGTTACATTTAGTGACAAATTATTTGAAAATTAGTGTGATAAGATTTATATTTTTATACAATAAAACATAATGTTTATTTTTTAATTAAAGAATTTATTTTATAGAATTAATGAATTTTTGAAATATTTAATATTTTAATAATATATTATTTTGAAATTAATTTTAATATGAATAAATGAGTATATAATTTGTATGAAGTCATGTGTAATTTCTATTAATGTTTAAAATCTGTTTTTTCATAACCTGCCCATTTTCAACAAATATCAGTTCTCATTTTAAAACTTAATGTTTATATATTTAGAAATTTATTTAAATAAGATGAATTTTATTTTTTGAATTAAGTTGTCAAAATTATCCAATGGGGAATTTTTTATAATTTTATGAGACAATCAAATTTTTATGAAAAAATTAAATTATATACAAATGTATAGTGGGTTTTATGACATCATAATGTTCCAATACAGATGTAATAAAACCCTTAAAAGTTTTATTCAACCAAATATATGTTCATTATTTAAAATAATGTGATTTTATATTTATTTGACCTAATTTATAATGACATAGTGTATCCTCAAAAATGTATAATATATTTAATGATTTTAAATTAATTTCCTTGAGGTGAGACTCCCCTCCACATAAAGAAGGATAATTGATTTATGTATTCAGACCTTGGACTTATAAAATAATTTTATTCACTCCCATTTTATAGAAACTATTAGAAAAACCATGGTTTGTTTTGTGTTTTTTAATATTTTAGTATGTAGGGTCCAAAACCAAAATAATAAAGAATCCCCCCACCATTCTTATATAATCCCACACAATCACCCATTCTCCTTCACTCAAACATTTTAAATATCATAATCACTATTATAAAATCACTCTAGAGTCCTCTCAAGGCACCCACAAGCTCCCATGAAGCCTCTCTCAAGCCTTCAACATCACACATCCATGCAATTGATCCTCACATTCATTCCTTTCCCATTTTCTTCCTTGATTCCATTTATTGTTATACCCGTTTATTTTTAAATTTAAAATGTTGGTGTATGTTTATTCACCTCCCCCATACATCCATTATTATTATTTAATGGTGTGGCATCCCTTTCACTCTGAATAATCCCTCCCATGTACCCCTGTTACGATGACAAAATTAAATAAGGGATTTCTCTCTTCTCATTTCCATTCAATCATTTCTCTTATATTATTCATTGAAAATTCCATTAAATATGTCAGTATATTAGGTTTATAGATCCCATTACTATAAATATTATATCTAAATTATGATATACCCTTTTCTCTCTAAATAACCCATTTTATGAATCCCCATGTGATGTCGTTATGCTGCTGAAATTGCACCACAATTTTCTATCGAAAAATCATCGTGTACTGAATACTATTCCCATTCCTCTATCAAGGGTATTAACCATTATTAACATATACATATTTATTATAGAAATTCATATATTTATTCTACATTCCATTATCCAACAATAAAAATGTTTTTGAATTATTCCATGTCATATGATCTATGATGAACACTTAAGGATGAGATTAAAATGTTCATGTTGGGTAAACCATAATAGTACTCCAATTCATTGGGTAATGTTTATTATCATGAAATGTCATGTTGGGAAAAGGGTTTACCTAATTCCTTTTATTTCATTTGTCCATCATGTTGGGACAGGGATTTACCTAATTTGATTGTTTTTTGTAATGTAGTGTTTTAAGTTGTTTCCGCATTTCCATGTTAGGATAATAATGCTATATAATTAATTTCTATTCATATATGGCTTGTTCTCCGTTGATATTATTATTTCCTAAAATTTATTTTATTCATCATATTATACCTTGTTTACTCCCTTACAGTGCTTTATAGCTCACCCTTTTCTTATGTATGTCCTCAATATATCCCCTACAATGTTATGTACGAAGGAATATTTTGTTCATGTAATAGATGTTATCAATAAATATGTTTTATTTTATGTCTTCCGTTGTCATGTAATGATCATAATCCCCAAATAAACTAGACTAAACAATCATATGGGTTGTATTAAGTGCATTTTTATGTAATTAATAATGTCTAAATATTAAATAAATAGCATAGTTGTTATAGCCATTTTCATGATGTGTAACCATTTCACATACTAAACTATTTCATGATGTATTCCTACAAACATTTACACATCATTTAACATGTTCACAATCTATAGAAAACTATAAGATATCACTTAAACAAGATTCTAGATGAAAATACCGAAACACCTCTGATGATTTTCAAACCAAAGGAGAACCCTTATAATATATTGAAAAAATTTTATACCTAGACCCCATTGATCCCAAGAATAAATTCATCCCCAAAAATTTGGTAATTTCACTAAAAAGTCTCTCCATTCTAAAAAAGGGACTTGACCACCTTGGTATAAAGATTAATAAAAAACCAAAACAAAAATGGTTTTACACATAAATCAAATATGGACATTCCTTTTAAAATAAGGTATCTTATGACCTCTCTAACATATAATATCTCATCCCCAAGATGATCCAAGAATCACAGTGGGAGATCGATGAAAAAGTATGTCCATTGAAATCACATATCAGATTCCCAATCCCATGTCTCCTCTTGAACATGTTTTTTCTGACACTGCACTTGAACTAAAGGTACATATATTCCCTAGAGGTAATTTTCACTATGTTCAACAACTCGTATCAGATTATCATAAAGGGATTCATCTACACCAAACATAGAATCATCAATGTATACCACATGATAAGGTCCTGGATGATATATTTGATTCCATGAAACCTGAAATACATCATCCATGTAATTGTAGCACCGTGGATGGACTAATCAGTACACAACTAGAGAGTCACATTCCACTATCATGTAAAGACTGAAAAACATGGGTTCTAACTTTCCTCATATTAGGTTATGTAATTTCCCAATCCTAGGTGACACCCAAAGTAAAACATGACGAACAGTCTCAATCTCTATATGTCATCTCAACTAGTCACCATTATATTTATTACAACCCCAAAAAGTCACTAAATGCATCCAGATCATCTAATCCTACTCATATGTCTCCTGCACGAGACTGGGTCCAACCAATGCTGACTGACCTACCTCAAACTAAAAAAGTAGTTAATGGAATGGACTACCATATAAAATCATAGAATTTTTTCATTTGGGACAATTTTTGGAATATTTTATTATAGGTTAACTAAATGAGTACTAAATTATGCTCCCATGAACCATCTAAATCCAATAAAAGTCTCATAACATATCATTGAGAATCTAAATAGTCTACTCATTTTGACCATCAGTTTTTGGATGATTGATTATGCTCAGAAGATCCTGCGGTGTAGAAGCCTTCTGAAGACACTAGAAGAATCAAGATGTGAAGTGAGGATCTCTATCAGAAACTATACTCCTTGGAACACCATTCAGTCAAACTATCACCCACACATAAATACCACCTAGATCATCAACTATGAATCTCTCTTTTATGTGAATGCATTGGGGTGACTTCATTATTTGATCTATAATCACCCATACTAAATCATACTTTTGATGAGTTCTGGGTAATCCTATCAAAAAATATATATTGAAATCACCCCATTTATATTCCAACATATGAAGAGAACGAAATGACCCAATAATCCTATGATTCTCTCCTTTAACCAATAACAAGTGAAACATCATTCCAGGAAAACATATTGATCCTTCTTTATTTATGGAAACCATTTATATCCCTAGATAACATGATAAATCAATGTTATTCCCCAGTATACCACCCGTCTAAAAGCATGAAACTACCTCATCAACTCTTTGTGCAATCCCTTATGAACCCATAGACAACCACGAATAAGAAAAACATCCTAGCTTCTAAGTAAATTCCAAATGGTGGTTCCCCACCATATAATATGTTCCTCAGAGATAATCCCTCTAGATAACATAACATATCTATCTTCATCTAATCTAAAATCATGGATATAACACATTTCAATATCTTAGATAACCACCCTTACGACTCCTAAACATCTAGAGGTGTTTCCCTAATGATTTCCATCAGTTTACACACATCGAATGACTTATATATAGACTCTATCTACATCTTCATGATCAAGTCATAGAAAACAACATTTCCCTTTTCTGATGTGTAACCCATATCGATGTTAAAATAATATATATACTCAACCCACTTCCTCTATTGCAAATTTAGGACCAACTAAGAAAATATGTACCTTATGTTTTTTAATTCTTTTCATACCACAATAATTTCACCCATATGATAATATCTCTAGAGTCTCATGGAGTATACTAATTATTCCTTATTTAAATTATGAGTATATGGCACCGTAAGAAACCACACTATCCTCCTACATTGGAATTTTTCTAATTTCAACCCCAGATGCATCATAGTCCATAGTATATGCCTTACCCATTATAGGTGAGTTGAGGATGAATGCTAAGTTAAGCCTTCCTTTCAGTTCCTGAAAGGATCTCTCTCTACCATCAGACCAAATAAAATTCCCCCCTTTTGTGGATATCATTGACATCGGGGATACGAAATATGTGATTTAATATAAGAAGCATAGATAATATTATACTAAACCTAGAAAGCATCGAATCTTGAATCCATTCGTGGTTCCCTCCCACAATTTCACATTTGCAACCATCTATTGGTCCACTGACTATCTATCCTTAGAGATTGCATGGATAAAGAAGTGACCTACATCAACCTAGAAACTAAATATTTACGGTTTTTTGTAATGTTGATACTCTCTCAGTATAATTAAGATGATTTCATGATGTTGGGTATGATCATCTATTTATTAGGAGTACACTAAGATGTAATTGGAAAAAACCACCTAAAATCGATCTATTAAAGGATGAACGACATGATTCATCCTGTCCATGAATACCTATGGGGTGTCTCCCAGACGAAACGACATCACTATGAACACATAAAAGTCATACCTACTCCTAAAATTAGTTTCAGTTATGTCTGATGGTCTCTCACTAAACTGAGGATACCCTAATCTCAATTAAATATTAGAGAAAATTGGCCACCACCTGGCATATTGAACATTTAAATGATTCACATAAGGGTAAATAGGTTTTTGACCATCATATGGTTTAATCTATGAAATTCTACACAAAAACAAAAAGTCTCACCATCCTTCTAGGAAAAAAATCATGGGTGAACCCCAAGTTAATGTACGAGGTTGTAAGAAACTCTTAACTCTTATATCTCCCAACTGAACATTAAATACATGAAGGTCTATTATTTATATGCTACATGGAAGAATAGAAACTCACTCTTCTCACGATACCAAATAAAACATTAAATTGATCATTCACATTTACGGTCAGTCATAAAACACATCATGGATGACTTCCAAAAAATAGTCTACCACTATAAAAAAACTATCAAACCACATTCCACCATTATCTAGTACAAGACCTGCTATCTGAGTCATTATAAAATCCAATTTATACAAAATATTCCTTTCATGAAAAACCAAAAGATCCCACTCACACTGGTGAAAATAGATTCCTCTTTGTCGAGATAGGAAGGTAACTCTCTTCCTTTAATAGTCGATGTGATCCAGGTATAGAACTAGACAATCCATTCCATGAATAAAATCCAAAAATGTAATTTCCCACAAAAATAGTTCACAATGAAAATTGTAACCCCTAATCACTAGAAAACAAACCTTGTAATGTTTGATATTCACATAATGCACTACAAATAGTTTTTCAAATTTCATGACCCTATTAGCATTTTTAACAACCAACCCAACCCATTTTAAAAAATAGTATATATTAAGTAATCTTATTCTCATATATCAAACCAAATGAAATATAATGTATAATATACAATAATTATACATCGATGGTAGAAGTTCATACATCAACATTATCTAGAGTATAATTCATAGAGTACAACTAAATTTTCCCTATACCCTGACCTCTAGTCTGACTCCCCTATTTTGTCAAAATATATGGAACTGTTGATTCTGCACCAGGGTACCAAATCATGTACCTCGACCTGAACATCTTGTGAAACTCTAGATACCAACCTGTTAATGTGTAGTAAAGTACTTCACATACTATGGTACTTATCCTGATCCCCTTCCACTACTCAATTGTTTTATACCCATTAAAAACTCTATAGGTGATCCAACCTACAAAATAATGAAAATCTAAATAAGGTTATGGAAACTAAGGTGTCTTGTGGAAAAACTTCCCCTACTACAATAGTTATAAGGGAACACAATCCATAGATGGATTATCACTCTTCCAACTACTCTACCATCTATTTCTTCGGTGATAACTATAATAGGGGTGATTCATTCCACTAGAAGAAGAGATCATAGTTTTCACTGCTAAAATTCCATGGCCACTACTTGAGGCCTCTCTCAAATTTCCTTCCATGATGATTTCCTGATTCAAAACATCTGAAAATCTACTCAAGAGAAAAAAGATCACCTAAAATATAATCTCATAGACTATATCATCTGCAAAACAACTCACCCTATAAATCTTATCAACTACTAAATATAATGAAAAAGTGTTGTGAGTCATTGAAACATTCTATGTAGTCCAGAAATGACATGACCTCATTAGTCTGGTCTATAAACTCATGAGACCTTGAATCCTTAAACATTTCAGGAAAGTGGTTTCATAGATAATCTTATTTGAATTTCTTCCAGTATAACTATAACACCCCAGGTAAATAAAGAATATGACATTTTTATATTTATCCCTATTTGTGAAAATAATATTAATATTACTTTAAAGGGAACTCTATGGTTGATGGCGTGCCCAATACGCGGCAACGAGTTCCTTTGAAATATTACGTTGCACTCTATTAAAAAATAATATTATTTTAAATGGTAGTCAACGCCTAGCCATTGTAATGGAGGGAAAGAACAGAACTAACAAAAAAATGATTATGTATGTTTTTCAAATATTTTTACTTTTTACAATAAATGTTATAGGATTAAAAATGCGAATGAATCCAATTTTAATTGTAAACATTTTAATATTCTTTAAAAGGTCGATTAACCACCTTTTGATGGAGAACCTCTATTAAATACACTTTTTGACAATTTTATGTGTTATATTTGACAAAATGAAATTCTTCTTTATAATCGAGATATCAAAATTTACATTGTATAAATTTTTGGTATTTTTCCAAAAAAGTTCAATTTTTAATGAATAGTGACAAATGTTGTATTTTAATTCAAAACCACTTTTTAATCTTATTTATTTATATGATTAGATTATCTTTTCAATTGTTTTTAAAGTGAAATTAGAATATATTTTGACCATTTAATCCAATTGTGGTCATTGGAATTAATTTCACTTTGAAATTGGACTTAAACTAGTGTCAATCTTTTGATACTTATTGTTTCATAAAAACACACTATTTGCTCTGTCAGTGGGAATTAATTATTAAATTAATTAATGAAACATATATGTTTTGAATTTTTTAAAATAGACTTCATTTTTGAATTCAAAATATCAAATATAGCTTAGGGGGAAGTTTTGGAATTTTTCTGGAAAACATCAATTTTTGATGAATAGTGAAACCACTAAGTGGTACTTATAAAAAACTGATTTTCCATTTAAATGAAATTTTTCCACCTTTGTGTTTTGAATTTAAAAAATACAACATACATGGTTTTCATTAATAAGTAAAATGTGGTTCAATTGAATTAAAATAATTTTTTGGTGAATAGTAACTTTTAAGTTTTTAATCGCGATTAGAGGTAAATAGTGTAGTTTAAGGTAAAAATAATATTTTAATAATATGAAATGACCTAGACACATGTCCTACCCTCCTTGGATGAGTCATGGCCGACCAATAAAATCCATGGGTCAACTTTGGGACCCCATGGAGCCACTTTGGTTGGAAAATGACATAAATACCCTTTTATTTAATGTTAAAATTAAAATGACACAAACATGAGTTGTTTTACTATAACAATTTTTAAATGGGGTTACAAAGTCAGATATTTAACTATAAATATTCAATGGAAAACTAAAAATTTTTCCTAAATAATATTATTTTTTATAATTTTTATACATTAAATTAATTAAAATATATATGACTTCATGATGATGTAGCGATGACCTCATTATTTAACAATTTAAATAAAATGGGAAGATAATGTAAAATCTAAGACCTAAACATGTACAAAACCTATTGGATGGGTGGATTTCATACCCTTGTCACCTTATCCTCGAAACACATCAATGTGGGACCATTAAAATCCGAAACCCATTCTAAAATAAAGTAACATTTCTATAATTTCCAAGAGTGCCCCTCCTCTCCTCTTATAAAAGGCCCCCGCCTCTACCACCTTACCCAAACCTCTAAAGCCTTTGGCTAGGCCAAACCCTGCTCATTTTTCCACTACAAATCTCTCAATTACTCCTAGAAGCCTCAATTTGGGCAGAAGTCTTCCCAAGGAATCCTTTTTGCTCAAACCAAAGGGAGTTACTCGATTTTAAGGTAATGTCTTCATTTGAGTCCTTTTGTTTTATTTTTCTTCTCCAACCCCCTAAAATATTTTTATTCATATCTTATGTAACAAATCCAGTATCTTCAATATACTAGGATATTTTTATTAGAAGGATTCGAGCTACACATACATACACCTACATCTAATGGTTAAAGAACATACTGTTTTCGTGGATGGTGAATTTCTGCCTCACGAAATGATGATTGTTCAACACTCATATATCACCTTCAAAGATGGCCATTAAGATTTAAATATATTTATATATTATATATAATATGTTTATGTTTTACTTAAGCTTCTGTATTTTTCATTTATGGAATATCCTTTAAGGTTACCATTATGAGTAAACGCGATATCTTCATTTTAGGAAGTGCGGACTACCGCCCCCTCAAAGTGATTTGATTCGTTAATGCGATATGTGGGATGTATAAAGGATGTAATTAATGGTATTATATATGATATTATACTGTAATTATAATATAACTCTATATCATTATGATTCCATTCTATAAAATATGAAATAGAAATGAAAGTAGCGTTCATGCGTACATACGGCTTACCTTCTCCATGAACGATGCATTTCATTTCTTACCTCTAAATGATTATGTAATATTATAAATGCATGTATATACTAGATATATATGATATATATGATATATAAATCATGATTATAACTCTGGATATAATGGATACAAGAACAAATTGTAATTATAAAGAGCATATTTTGACTCAAGTACCAATGATCGTTTAAACGGCCGTTATTAACTAAAATAATTACATAGTGTTCATGACATGGTAATAAGTGATATAAAAAGAATAATTAAATTGAAAAGGGTTCTTAAGGAAGTATAAATTAATTCTTGTTTATTATTCAGGAGATTAATGAACGACCGAGTCAAGTTGGACCCGAGGTAAGGGATCCTACTCCTCTCTTTTTTTAAGTACACTCTTTTATGTCATTTCTTTTAAAGCTCATATTTCTTGTTATTGGGATGTTATTTTATATTAATATTACTGTAATTTTTATTTTCATGTGATGAGAGACCCTATTCTCTCTCATAAATCCATTTTGGATGTTTTGTGTGGCGCCGTTAGGCTGCCAAATTTTCGTAAGAGATCTAACCTCTCTCTTTCTTTTTAAGTACTCTTCTTTATGTCACTTCTTTGAAGCTCCTCTTTGTTATGTTGGGGGATGTTATTATATATTCATCTTTCTGTAAACATTATGTTAATATGATGAGAGGACCTATTTGATCTCATCATTCCATTTTTGTAAGTTTTAAGTGGCGCCGTTAGGCTGCCGAGTTTTCGTAAGGGATTTTTCATCTCACTTTTATTCCCGTGAGATTTATGCTACATTTGCCAAAATTTCTTTTGAGTGGTGTATGTACTGCCCATTATTTTAATCATTGTGTAATATAATTTCATTTATGAGAATTTACATCAATGTTTTATTGTCATTCTTTCACGAGGTGTGTGTTTTGAAAGATACCCATGTCGGTAAGGGAACCTTTCACCCTCCTCTTTTTAAAAGACTTATTTTGTTATGTATTTTAATTCACATACTATTATGTTGGGATATGTTCTTCTATATCCTTATTGATTTAAATTTTATGTCCATGTGATGAGATACCCTTTTTATCTCTCATCAACTCATTTGCTGAATTTTGTAGTGACGCCATTAGGCTGTCAAATTTTTGCAAGGGAACGTCTTAACCGAAATTTGATTCTTTGGGATAAACTTGTACTCCTTGAATATGTCATTATATGAATATTTGTGAATAACCTCTGATTTTTTTACACTTAATATCCACTTATATTTGGTGTATTCGTTTGTCACACATAATTATGTAATTGATTTATCCTTAAACCAAGGATATCGTCTTCGTAAGGGAATTCGTCTCAATCTCCATTCATTGAGGCATATTTTGTTTTATACACAACCTTATTTTATACGGTGTATAAACCCCTTTGACTTTTATGTTTATCCTAAAAGGAATCTTTTTAATATGAAGCGTTTTACTAAACGGCAAAAGGGAATGTTTTTGCCGTACGTATGTGGCGACAACGACTTCTCCACCGCCGTGACAATTATTTGAGTTTCGGCTTCCTCTACAAGCCATACATTCTTTTTAAAAATAAAATAAATACCATGTTTTAATTTTATTTTATTTTGTTATTGAAAATAGTTTTCATAAGGTTTTTTATATCAATGTCTTTTATTGATATATTGTGATTGAAATGTGGAAATGTTTTGTTTTCTTTATGCATGTATTATGTGGTACGATTATGTTATGGTTCTTGGGCATTGTTATGAAGACAGGAGGTTCCATGATAAACTAAGGGCGTGTGAGCCCGATATAGCTCTCCAATGCATTGGGTAACGTGAAGGAGTGAAATGTTAAGGTTTCTCCGAAGAGATTTAGGGAATATAATGTGGTGGGTATTCCAAACGTAACCAAGAGGGTTACTCCCTACATATGAATGTTATGAATGCCTCAAGTTACCTTTAATTTCTTATGATTTCTATGATTTATTCATGATTTGATGAGGTATGTTAAAGTTCTTATGTTTTATGGGTAAAGTATGATTTCATTCTTATGTATATATGAACTCATGTTTCCTTTCCATACTTTTTATAATCCTTACTGAGCTTTTTATGCTTATCCCAAGTTTTTTGAAATGTTTTTCACAGGTCAAGGGAAAGGTACATGATATGATGATAGTATCAAGGAAGTGTCAAGAAAGAATCCATGATTTATTTTTAAATATATTTCCGTTGATGGGAAAAAATGAATACTCTCTTTTATGTAACCACTTTGTTTAAATGTGGAATGTAATGCAAGTCTTATGATCTAATTCTCTAAAACTCTAAACCTGAAAAGATCCTCAATTTGTAATCTTGTAATAACTCAATATTAAGTAAGGTTTAAGGTTGGGCCCTTATAGTTGGTATCAAAGGTCGGTTTAGATAACTTTAGAGGTTAGGGTATTCTTTAAGCATAAGTGGCATTACCATAATGGTTAGGAATTCAGAAAGAGTCCTAGTTTTAGATAAAGTGAATGAGTAAGTATATCTTAGTGTTTATCTTCCTCATTAGTACATGATGGTTTTTTTGATATACTCACATTGACCTTTTTGGTTTTAGTAAATGGTTGGATCTAGCAGGCACCAAAGTAACAGTGGATGTGAAGGAAACTGTGACAGTTTTTTGAGCAAGCAACTGAATGATATGGGAGTTGCAATGAGAACTCTTGTGTTTATCCTCAACCAACTATATAGAGTCATGATTGACCACCTAAACCTTGTTGATTTCTATAAGGCATGATATATGTGAGAAACAAATCCGTACGGAACTTCGAGTAATAATCATAAAGGTATGTATGTTCAAAAACCTATGTGTCAAATATGTGGAAAGAAACAACTAGGAAAATGTTTCAAAGGGACATAAATATGCTATATATGTGGAAGTTCAGGTAATAATTATAAAGGTAGCCATTAAATTTTATATGATCCTTACTTTTGAGGTAATTATAGGTTATTATATGTTATGATGGAAAATGAAAGTGATGAGATAAACATGAGGTTAAAATATGTTAGGATTATTTTTTAAGATTGTATCTCGTTTTGGGGAATGTTTTAAGAATTATATAGTTTTGGAAAAAGGACAACACGCAGACCGTGTGACAACCCGTCGCGTCGGACAAAGCTGCGGGAATCGAACCCACAACCAAAGTGCGACTGGTATTTATCGCCTACCACTGGACTACGTGAAGTCCCTGGTTAGTTTGACTAATTATTTTTAGTTAGATGATTTTATGAATTAATAGTAAGTTGATTTTGGGTTGTCTATGGAAATTTATTAAACTATCATTGAGGATATGTGATTAGGTTAGTTACTTTTCAATACGAGACTTTAAGAGCAACTGATGTTGTTTGGAGATAAATGTTACTATTTAACATGGAAGACTATGTGACTCAATCCTTAAAATATTTGGGTTTCAATCTTAGTTTAGAGAATTTTTATGGACAAATTGTTTATCGAATGGTCCTCATTGAACTTTGGGTATTGTTAGACACATTTTGGAGATTAAGAATAGATTTTCTTTTTATAAAGGGTTATCCTTTTCTGGATTATCTGATCTCATACTAACAATTTTGGTTTTTGATTTGGTTATCATCTAAAGACATGGGAAGTATATAGTTCTCTTTTGTGGATTAGGTGATTCTCTAGAAGTTGATTATTGTGAACAAGTCTTCCTAAATACTCGTCTTTTGGAGAAAATATGAGTTTGCGTATGAAATCTAATAAAAGTTGAAATTCAACACGATAAGTAATTATGTTTCCTTATGAATAAATTCCTCAATAAAAGTTAACATGAAACAAAAATGTTGTCTAGTAACCTTTCCTACTAGGGAATCGAATACCGTTTAACCCATAACAATTTTGTGATTTTCTTATGGTTAACATTATCCTAGATATGTTTACTATCACTCTCCATCAGAACATGACCCTTTGTTTTTTCCTCCATGTCCATATTTTCATACATGGAATCCTAGTATGGGTTAACTCGGGTGACCTTTGTACTTCCCTTTCATTCTTTTAAAGTGATAGTTTAACTTACTCCATTTATGATGTGGGACTTTCCATGGAGTTTTCATGCCCAATTTTGAAATTGCGAGGACGCAATTCCCAAAAGGGGGGAAGGATGTAACACCCCAGGTAAATAACGAATATGACATTTTTATATTTTTCCCAATTTGTGAAAAAAAATATTAATATTACTTTAAAGGGAACTCTATTGTCGATGGCATACCCAATACGCAACAACGAGTTCCTTTGAAATCATACGTTGCACTCTAATAATAAAATAATATTATTTTAAATGGTAGTTAACGCCTAGCCATTGTAACGGCGGGAAAGAATGGAACTAACCAAAAAATGATTATATATGTTTGTAAAATATTTTTACTTTTTACAATAAATGTTAGAGGATTAAAAATGCGAATGAATCCAATTTTAAGTGTAAACATTCTAATATCCTTTAAAAGGTCGATTAACCGCATTTTGATAGAGAACCTCTTTTAAATCCACTTTTTGAAAATTTTATGTGTTATATTTGATAAAATAAAATACTTCTTTAGAATCGAGACATCAAAATTAACTATGTTTAATTTTTTGGTATTTTTCTGAAAAAGTTCAATTTTTAATGAATAGTGACAAATGTTGTATTTTAATTCAAAACCTCTTTTTAATATAATTTATTTATATGACTAGATTATCTTTTGAATTGTTTTTATAGTGAAATTATAATATATTTTTACGATTTAATCCAATTGTGGTCATTGGAGTTAATTTCACTTTGAAATCGGACTTAAACTCGTGTCAATCTTTTGATACTTATTGTTTCATAAAAACACGCTATTTGCTCTGGTAGCGGGAATTAATTGTTAAATTAATTAATGAAACTTATATGTTATGAATTTTGTAAAATAGACTTCAATTTTGAATTCTGAATATCAAATATAGCTTAGGGTGAAGTTTTGGTATTTTTCTCAAAAACTTCAATTTTTGATGAATAGTGAAACAACTATGTGGTACTTATAAAAAACTGATTTTCCGTTTAAATGAAATTTTGCCACCATTGTGTTTTGAATTTCAAAAATCCGACATAAATGGTTGTCATTAAGAAGTAAAATGTGGTTCAATGAAATTAAAATAATTTTTTGGTGAATAGTAACTTTTAAGTTTTTAATCACGATTAGAGGTAATTAGTGTAGTTTAAGGTAAAAATAATGTTTTAATAATATGAAATGAACTGGACACATGTCCTACCCTCATTGGATGAGTCATGGCCGACCAATACAATCCATGGGTCAACTTGGGGACCCCATGGAGCCACTTTGGATGGAAAATGACATAAATACCTTTTTATTTAATGTTAAAATTAAAATGACACAAACATGAGTTGTTTTACTAAAACAATTTTTAAATGGGATTATACAAGTCAAGTTTTTGACTATAAATATTCATCGGAAAGTTAAAAATATTTCATTCATCATAGTATTTTTTTATAATTTTTATACATTAAATAAATTAAATTATTTATGACATCATGATGATGCAGCAATGACCTCATTATTTAACAAGTTAAATAAAATGGAAAGATAATGTAAAATCTAAGACCTAAACATGTCCAAAACCTTTTGTATGGGTGTATTTCAAACCATTATCACCTTATACTCGAAAAAAATCAATGTGGGACCATTAAAATCTGAAACGCATTCTAAAATAAGGTAACATTTCTTTACTTTCCAAGAGTGCCCCTCCTCTCGTCTTATAAAAGGCCCCCACCTCTACCACATTACCCACATCTCTCAAGCCTTTGGATCGGCCAAAACCTGCTCATTTTTCCACTACACATCCCTCTCATACTCCTAGAGGCCTCACTTTGGGAAGAAGTCTTCCCAAGGAAGCCTTTTAGCTCAAACCAACGGGAGTTACCCGATTTTAAGGTAATGTATTCAGTTGAGTCCTTTAGTTTTATTATGCTTCTTCAACACCGTAAACTCTTTTTATTAATTTCTTATGTAAAAAATCCAGTATCTTAAATATACTAGGATTTTTTTATAATATGGATTCTAGCTACACTTACATACACCTACATCTAATGGTTAAAGAACATACTGTTTCCGTGGACGACGAATTTCTGCCTCACGAAACGATGATTGTTCGACCCTCATATATGACCTTCAAAGGTGGACATTAAGATGTCACTATATTTATATATTATATATAATATGTTTATGTTTTTCTTATACTTATGTATTTTTCATTTATGGCATATCCTTTATGGTTACCATTATGAGTAAACGCGATATCTTCATTTTAGGAAGTGCGGACTACCGCCCCCTTAAAGTGATTTGATTCGTTAATGCCATATGTGGGACGTATAAATGATGTAATTAATGGTATTATATATGATATTATACTGGAATTATAATATACCTTTATATTATTATGATTAAATTCTATAAAATACGAAATAGAAATGAAAGTAGCGTTCATGCGTACGTACGACTTACCGTCTCCATGAACGGTGCATTTCATTTCTTACCTCTAAAAGATTATGTAATATTATAAATGCATGTATATACTGGATATATATGATATATTTGATATATAAATCATTATTATAACTCTGGATATAATGTATAAATGAACAACTTGTAATTATAATTTGCATATTTTGAATCAAGTACCAATGATCGTTTAAACGACCGTTATTAACTAAAATAATTACATAGTGTTCATGACATGGTAATAAGTGATATAAAAGGAATAATGAACATAAAAATGGTTCTTACGTAAGTAGAAATTTTCTCAAGTTAATTATTCAGGAGATTAACGAATGGTCGAGTCAAGTCGGACCCGAGGTAAGGGATCCTACTCCTCTCTTTCTTTTTAAGTACACTCTTTTATGTCATTCCTTTTAAAGCTCATATTTCTTGTTATTGGGATGTAATTTTATATTAATATTACTGTAATTTTTATGTTCATGTGATGAGAGATCCTATTCTCTCTCATCAATCCATTTTGGAAGTTTTGAGTGGCACCGTTAGGCTGCCGAATTTTCGTAAGAGATCTAACCTCTCTATTTCTTTTTAAGTACTCTCCTTTATGTCACTTCTTTTAAGCTCATATTTGTTATGTTGGGGGATGTTATTTTATATTCCAATTTCTTTAAACTTTATGTTAATATGATGAGATACCCTATTTGATCTCATCAATCCATTTTTGTATGTTTTAAGTGGCGTCGTTAGGCTGCCGAGTTTTCATAAGGGATTTTTCATCTCACATTTATTCCCGTGAGATTTATGCTACATTTTCCACAATTTCCTTTGAGTGGTGTATGTACTGCCCATTATTTTACTCATTGTGTAATATAATTTCATTTATGAGAATTTACATCAATGTTGTATTGTCCTTCATTCACGGGGTGTATGTTTCGAAAGATACCCATGTCGGTAAGGAAACCTTTCACCCTCCTCTTTTTAAAATACTTCTTTTGTTATGTCTTTTAATTCACATAATATTATTTTGGTATATGTTATTCTATATCTTTATTGATTTAAATTTTATGTCCATGTGATGAGATACCCTGTTTATCTCTCATCAACTCATTTTCTGAATTTTGTAGTGACGCCGTTAGGCTGTCAAATTTTTGCAACGGAACTTCTTAACCAAAATTTGATTCTTTGGGATAAGCTTATACTCCTTGAATATGTCATTCTATGAATATATGTGAATAAACTCTGATTGTTTTACACTTAATATCCACTTATATTTGGTTTATTCATTTTTCACACATAATTATGTAATTGATTTATCCTTAAACCAAGGATACAGTCTTTGTAAGGGACTTCGTCTCAATCTCCATTCATTGAGGAATATTTTGTTTTATACCCACCCTTCTTCTACATGGTGTATAAACCCCTTTTACTTTTATGTTTATCCAAAAAGGAATCTTTTTTATACGAAGCGTTTTACTAAACGACAAAAGGGAATGTTTTTGTCATACGTATGCGGCGACAAAGACTTCTCCACCGTCGTGACCATTATCTGAGTTTCGGCTTCCTCTACAAGCCATACCTTCTTTTTAAAAGAAAAATAAATACCATGTTTTACTTTTCGTTTATTTTGGTATTGAAAATGGTTTTCATAAGGTTATTTATATCAATGTGTTTTATTGATATCTTGTGATTGAAATTTGGAAATGTTATGATTCCTTTATGCATGTATTATGTGGTAGGATTATGTTATGGTTCATGGGAATTGTTATGAAGACGGGAGGTTCCGTGATAATCTAAGGGCAGGTGAGCCTGATATAGCTCTCCAATGCATTGGGTAACGCGAAGGAGTGAAACATTAAGGTTTCTCCGAAGAGATTTATGGAATATACTATGGTGGGTATTCCAAATGTAATCGAGAGGGTTACTCCCTATGTAAAAATGTTATGAATGCCTCAAGTTACCTTTTATGTCTTATGATTTCTATGATTTATTCATGATTTGATGAGGTATGTTAAAGTGCCTATGTTTTATGGGTAAATTATGATTTCATTCTTATATATATATGAACTCAGGTTTCCTTTCCATATTTTTTATAACCCTTATTGAGCTTTTTATGCTCATCCAATGTTTTTTGAAATGTCTTTCACAGGTCAAGGGAAAGGTACATGATATGATGATAGTGTCAAGGAAGTGTCAAGAAAGAATCCATGCTTTATTTTTAAATAAGTTTCTATTGATGGGAAAAAATGAATACTATCTTTTATGTAACCACTTTATTTAAATGTGGAATGTAATGCATGTTTTATGATCTAATTCTCTAAAACTCAAAACCTGAAAAGATCCTCAATGTGTAGTCTTGTAATAACTCAAGATTATGTAAGGTTTAATGCTGGGGCCTTATAATAACTCGTCTTGATTCTCTTCTTTCTCTATAATTCATCAGCTATTCATGGTAGGTCCAAAAAATGTGTATGAATAAAGCTTCACCCATCTATATATGGTTGTCTCATTGTTCTTGAAGCCTTTAAAGTCTGAATAAATATATAACTCAACATCCTAGGGTCCCTCTTTCCTAGTTAATGCAGTCATCTATTAGAATTTCCAAATCCCTCATCATCTTAGAAATCAATGGAATTGTGCTTATAGTATCCCTTTTCATGGATCACATGACCGTCAATAAGCTATCAAGATGTTAAAAATACATCTAATTGTAAAGAGATAATGGAATCTTTAATTTAGATGTGTTAGGTGCATGTTGATTTCCTCTCTCATAATTCTCACTTTGATGGTGACAAGGATTCATTTTTCCTATAAGAAAAATGCACTCTTTATAACTCTTGATAATAAGAAGGTCAACCTAGACATGTAGAAAAATGGAAAACCACTAGATCATGGACTCTCTAAATTATCTAAAAAGTGATTTATCATTGCAGAATTGTTCCTTTAATTTCATTTCATTTGTCTAATATAACAGGTTTCTCATTTTACATTTCATATATTCAAACATATTATAAATAATTAATATGCTCTTATCATGAAAAATTCATGTCAATATACACCCCAATGTTCCTATCATGATGAATTAATACTCATCTTGTTCCATACCATGCCATGAGTACAAATCTCAGGATATAATAACAGTACAAATCATGTGAATCACCAAAGGTAAAATAATATCAACTATAATAAGTGAACAACATGAACAACAATCCCATCCTTGGGAAATCATATTTTTCCTCATACATGGGTTAGTTATTCCCAAGCATATAATCATTTCCAACTCTGAACACATCCTAGTATCGTTTTTACCTTTCCAAAATAATAAAGTAATGCAAAAGGAAAACTAGATTCCTCTGATACAGCTTCGTAATGAACCCCATTACCACTCTCTATCTCACCTATCCAAATGATTTTGGTTACATGACCTCAAGAATTACTACTTGTATTCTAGAGGCTGCTGACTAGAAGTGGGTGGCAGGGAATATTAAATTGATTATACCCCATAGTATATAGATATAATACAGTGAAAACAAATATACAAATATCAACGTAATAGAAATATATGAAACAAAAAATAAAACTACTGGAATATAATTAATAAAAAATGTTAACCCAATAATAATAAACCGTTTAATTTTTGGATGGAATGTAACTAAATGACATTCAGGAAGTCATACTAATAAAAGAACAAGCTGAAAAAAATAAACTCAAAAGACCCCAGTCCCAAACCCCATATTGATGTCGCCTCAATGCTCAAACCCATCCAAAAATAAATTGTAAATAATAGGGACCCTTTACCTTGTCAAAACCTATATCCATGTAATATTTGCACATGCCAAATAACCACCAGAATACGGTGTGAGTGAAAAAAATAGTAGGTTGACACAAATATTTACAAACAAAACAGTCCAAAAAAATTTGTGTCGTAAATTGATAAATTGATGAATTAGTTAATAATTTAATATAATACAACAAACAACATTAAATATAACCTTTCTGGAATATCGATAATCATGTATTACATCAATTCCAAACATAACCATAAACCCATAGAATACACATAACACTAATTATCACCTTGCGAGAATATCTTTGAGTATGTAGACTAATAATTCAACATGTAAATTTTATATGTATAATCATTACAACATAATTGGTTCAAACCCTATAAAAAATAAATAATATAGGGACAATCCCTTTATATAATAATTTTAGCATACCAGGTCAATCTCTTTATATAATAATTTCAATGTGCTAGGATAATCCCTTTATATAATAATTTCTGCATACTGGGTTGAGGACTTTATATATTTATTTCAGCATGAATCCTAACACAAGGTATAATGGAAATAATTTCACAATATAATATCAATAAGTAAAATTTTTTAATTCATCCAATTTCTATTTTTCTTTTAATTACACATTCATTCATTAATTTATCTCAATCAGTTTTCATGCCAAATTACAAAACCAGTTAATATCAAATGATCATCATTAATTTCAATAACATGTAATAAATCTTTTCCCTAGATGGATCAATGTCAATAAATCACCAGAAAGTCATGTCATAGTATATATAAATTTAAATCATTATCCAATTCGTTATTTTTCAAGGATAATTTCACCAAACATTTAGTTTCAATCGAGTTCAAAGCAGTATTAGATATAAGGGATCCAATATGTATTCCAACACAAAATTTATCAATAATAATTATTCTATTAATTAACATGGATTTTGTGTCGGAACAATCTTAAAATTATTATATATACTTAAACAATTATAAATAGACCATAAGATTAAATTCTAGACCGCCTAACATTAACATGTTGTTCAAGAAATACATTTGATTAGAAAATCCAATACAGAGTGGCTAGGAAAGAGATCACTAAAAGTAACCCATATTATATGAGATCATTATCAAAACATGATTTCAGAGTGGTAAAAATATTGTACTGCAATAATGAAGAAAAATAGGATGATATGGGACACCATAGTAAAACAACTCATAAAGGATCAGTTGCTTGATTGAGACATCTGGAATGGAATAAAGAACTCAAAAACATCCTATATTTTCTTTAGGGACAAAGATATAAGGGATTCACATAGATAAAGAATGTGTCATACGCATGGTGTGACCTTATAACCCCTGAGCCCAAGAAATAAACGATGGGTAATCCTTTCACACTATTTGATTCTAAATTTATGAGTCACACAAGTCACATTAGGTAAAATTAACCCATATTGAACATTACACATAATTAAACAATTTTAAAATGTGTATCCATTTCACTCCCTAAACTATTTAATGACATATTCCTAGGAACATTGACGTGTCTTGTAACATGTTCATGGATTATAAATTCCCATTAGATAGCTCTTAACATATTTTTTTGAGATAAAACCCAAAACACCTCTAAATACATTAAAGTCCATATAGAAGCCTCATAAGCCAATGAAACACGTTTATACTAAGAAAACATTGATCCAAATAATGATAATTTTTCTAAAGTTTAGTCATTGCCATAAAAATTCTATCTGTTATCAATAAGGGACATGACAACCAAGGTTCAATGAAAAGCAGAAACCAAAAAATAGGGCCAATGAAAAATTCCAAGAGGTTCATACTTGAAAAAATATGACATCTTATATACTGAAATATATAACATATCTGGTGATGAAAAAAACTAACTTGAGGAAATATTAATGACACAATTAATGAGAGAATGTTATATAGTTATGTCAAAAGGCCAACCAAAATTGTAAGAGGGCTCGGGTTGGGTTTCCAATCCTATTTTTATTTGGTCTAGTAAATATGAAAATTATTTATGTTATTTAGGGTCACATGTAAATATCAAGACATATCCCACGTTTAAAATATTTGGACATGAGGGTTTGAAGCCCATAAGAGACATACATTACCTAGTTGATTGAATAATGAAATAACCATAAAAAATGATTGAAAACAATATAATAAAATTTGTTAAAAATATCTTCCATTAAAAAAAATTTAGTTCTATACATGGATAAAGAGAAAAAATATCTCATAATTATGAGAAAATTTCTAGTGATTAGAAGGGATTATTTACATGAAAAGGGGTGTGCCATTTTTTAGAGTGGGAAAAAACAAGTCAGTTTCAACATATACCTCGAAATGGATAACTAAATGTGAGGTATGATGGTTTCAATAAATGATATATGTTTAAAGATTAATAAAACAATATTTTATATTAAATTAACGGGATAAATGTTGTTCATGATGATAAATTAGAGGAAGAAAAATATAAGTGGAATTCTCAGAGGCAAGATCTTCGATAATGGAAGAACATTTGATAAAAAATGAAATAATGATAATAGGTATGAATGGAAGATGGATTTGAATTTTTATTTTTATACTATAAATAAGAATTGGTGGATATCCCCAATATAGGATGAGGATATATTACCACAATGATTAATGATGCTATTTTCATAAGAATAATGGAGGCTATGTATGTGGGTAGGTCATACATGACGGCCAATTATGGATCTATACCAAGTACAATCTGTTCAATTTTCTAGAAACATATCAAAAATAGTCTACTCTTTCCCATAACAAGTTCATTTAGGTGGAAACCATATATTATTTGATTTTTGATTTTTAGGTATTTTTTCCCAAATATTTTAGATTTTTATTGACAAATGGATGGAAAATTCACTTGTATATTTTTATTTCTAGTTTTGATTGAAGGAATAATCAATAAACCATAAAGGTAACTAAAAGGGAAGCCACAAGAATAATCAAATAAATTCAATAAGGGGTCATGATTTTTAATTCAATACTTTTTTCTCCCCCCAACATATATTACATTCAAAAAAAATTAAATGTATGTCCCACACATAATATTTTTTTCTTTAATCATCAATCGATTATATTAAAAATTATCAAGATAATCATAATTCCATGTTTTTAAATAATATATTTTAATAATTTTGAATATTAAATTTTCTTAAATGAATTAGTGAAGATAAATATAGGGATTTTAATTTTCTGAATCATAATTTAGGGAATAAGATGGTTTTTTTAAATGAAATCTTCTGTGATATTTCTTTTCCTTGAATTTTATAAATTTTTATTAGATGATTTTAATTCTTTTGCATCATAAGTGATATTAAAACTTACATTTCCTCATTCCCATTAAAATTTTTGGTTTCTTAAATTTAATATTAATTTGTAAATCAAATTTATTTAGTGAAACATGGGCATTATTTCTTCAAGAAAAATATTTTAATCATGTCAAATCTATGATTGTACAAATTCACATTCTATAAGATTGATTCATATTTTTATTATACATTATCCTAATAACTTAATTTATATTAATACCTTTTAATCACATAAATTCCATGAATAACCTTATTTTGAAGAAGCCATATTAAAATCTTATCCTATCCTTTCCTATCTTTCTTTTTGAACTTTTTCATATTATCAAAGATTGGAATATGGGGTATTGTACCATATCAAGAATGTTCAATCATATTGAAATTGATAAGTGTTGGGATTTATCATTGGGCATCATGATGATTAATGGTTTATCATGAATTGAAATTTATTTCACACCCTCTTGAAAACAAATTGAAAAAAATAAATAAAAATATATAAACATGTTGTATTTTGGTGGGTAAAAAATTAATATATACATTAACGTTGTTTTTTATCATTTTCTGTTGAGTGGTGTCTATGATACTATTATAAACTATAATTTTAATAAATAAAATAATAAAAAAATTAAAGTAGAATAATCTTTTCAATGAGACCAATCAAGCAATATTCATTATTCCTTTATGAACCTAAATTATATTTTTTGGGAAAAGGTTTATTTATTTTTTAATGGTATAATTTTTATCTAAAATTTTATCTATTATCATGAATAATACCTTATAGAATAGAATATATTTTAGATTTTTCTTATTTTATAACATTTACCAACCAAATTTTTATCCTCAGAGTCAATTGATCCTTATAGTGAATCCCTTCTGATTGTTTCTAATTTTATTTCTCCATAGGGTAGAGAATGTTGATACATTTCAAGCCTATGGTATTAATCATTATTTTATTTATACAAAAAACTCCATTTAAATTTGTACATTTATGCTGACTGAAACAATATAAATAAAGGTAAATTGAAATTTATATTCTCATTGAAAATAAATTAAAGAAAATATGAATGGAAGAATGAAGATCCATGGTCAGGTCAAAAGAGAACAGGTAAAATACATTGATTACTTTTTGTTGTAATAAAAAGAGTCGAAATAAATTTGTTATGTGATTATTAAAAATTTAATTCCACATTCCAAAAATTTATATTAAAATTTTATTTAGAATATGGTAGAATGTGTGTCCCTTGTAATTGTTTAAGATCTCATACTTTAGGAATACATAATATTAAGTGTGGTGGATTTTTTTCAATATTTCATGGATTTTTTTAAATATTCTTTAATTTTTTTGTATTTAAATTGATAATTCATGAAAATGTATTTATTATTTTATTCATCATGGAAGTATACATCTGAAATATAATCAAGGGAATAAGTAACTAAAAAATAAATAAATTTTGGATGAAAATGATACTCGATGATGTGGGATGGGTCAGGGCCTAAGTCTAAGGATCAGATTTGAGGATTCAATTAAAAAAATAACAAATATGTTGGAAATCATACATTCATCTCATTAATATACTATTCATGATGTGAATCTCATCAAAGTTTCATGATGAGAGGAGGCATGAATAAAAAAATACATTCAAGGATAGAACATTGTTTTTTCACAATTTGACACAATGTGTGACATGATTTTTAGATCCACATTCTTCTAAATTGGAGTTAAAACTCAACCCAAGACCACATTTTATGTCCTATAACCAATAGAACAGACCTAGGATAATTGGATGAATGATTTTATAGATCACGAGTTCTTTCAAACCTATAAATATAAGGCATGGGTTCCCCTCTAAAGGCATCAACTGGAAGATGTATGCTTTCCGTAGGGTAGAAAGTGTTCCACCACTTCTAGGATTCCACATCATTCCCCATAAGATTTAGTTTATTTTACCCTTTTCTAACACACTCGTGGATAAAATTAAAGTATAATTTTTTCATGTTCTGAGTGATTTAATAGTAATAGGAGTGTTCTAGTTGGATTTTGTTATTTTATTTTTTGTTTAGGTTGGTTTTTATATCCACGTCTAAAATATAACTCTCCCACCATTTTTACATACATGAAAATCTATGTTTAAATGAATAATAATCATAAAATATAATACTAATTATCTTAATTCATGCACTACCATATTATAAATTAGGATATATTTTCCTAGACATGGTTTTAGATTACTGGATTAATTATTTCACATAATGTAACTGACTATATAAAAGGTAAAATTGATAAATTAGAGGTATTCAACAAAACTGAGGGTGTCTATGTATTCAATTCTAGTAAAACCATGAATAAAACATGATTAAATGTTAGTCCACTAAACATGAACCCAAAAATTACTGAACATTACACGTTCTCTCCAACTCATTCAATGTATTTATATTTCTTCACTATCTTTCACATTCAAAATTAATTAAATTATATTTATTTTTCTTATATAAATTCAAAATCACCACCTCGGATTGAGCTTGAACATAATAAAAACTATATTAAATTACATATCCTTGTATGTTCGAGTTTAAAAAATTTATATTTCTTTGTATACATTATAAATAATGACGCACTTCAGGATAATATCATAAATAATAAAAAAGTGAAAAATATAAAACAATTAATATGAAAATGTATAATTTAAGTGTTCCCAACTAGTAACATTATCTATCTCTACAATCCAAACAATACCATAAATCAATGTATACCCAACCATAAATAATCAATCAAAGAGATCCAAATTATAAAAATAAAATGAATGTAGTTCTAACCAGGAAATAAATAAGGATAAAAATATGTTGAATAATGATTACATTACATCCCACATATACCAGTTTGAAGCAAGATTCCTTGAGTTTAGTGGGTAATACATTAATTTTATTATATTAAGATTATAATTCATTTAAGAGTACAACATTATTTTCCTTAAATTTATCAATTTATAACATAAATTAATGAGTGTATACATTTATATTTGTGGTCATGGAATGGAATTTCTCATCATCTCTTTCATTATAGGATGAGTCTTCTATAGATGAACCCTATCTATCGTTTTTTCCTTATATGTTTGAATTTTATGAATTAATATATTTAGTGGAACATTAAATAATTTTTTCTAAATCACCATATGAAAAATATTTTTAAAAGTATTCTACATTATCATTTACAAAAAAATGATTACACTGATATGAATCATATTAAGGGGATTCGTAAATAATATCCTTTATAATTTTTTCCCGCATCTATTTGGAATGATGTGATGATGAAAATTTTGAACGTAATAACTTCCAATTTACATCTCACATAAATTGATGTGTTGAGGATAAGTTATCATTTAACCCATACCACCATCATCTTATTATATTATTTTATGTAATGATATATAATGAGATAGAATCTGATCATGCAAATCATGAATGAGTTTTAATAGATGAAATACCTGTTTTTACAACAGTACTCTTACCATATATTAAAATATTACAAACCAATATTTCAAAATGAAACATTGATGTATCCTAGAGATAAATCGATTTCAAACCATTTTTAGGTATGTAATAATGTTTTAAAATAGTAAATGGAAATAAAGGCGTATAAATGTAATAAATGATACAATGTGATCATTATTGGAGGAAAAATAACTTATGTTAAAAAAATAGGGAAACAAATAAGATATGGAAATGAAAAAAAATTGAAATGATAAGGGGTGTTATAAATCAGATAATTTCTATTAACTTCTTAATGATAGAAAATACTCAGATTATTTTTATGATATTATATAATGGGTTAAATGAGGAATAAAATAAGAGACATGGGTTCTTCTACAATGTGTTGACCATGATTTACCATAATATTTACTCTAAAAAGGAAAATTTAAGAAGTATATGAATTGAAAAAATCACAAAAACTCCCCTTTTGAAAAAAAATCACACGATAAATAAATTAATTTTACAATAAAATTATTCATTTTTGGAAAATTTGAGGTGTTAAAAAATTAAAATAAATAGAAATATAAATATTAGTAACCAATATGAGAGTTAATATCTAGAATAATACATTATTGATAAATAAATATGGTTCTTTTGATTATGTATGTACATTCTATACAAATATATAAAAAATATAAGAAAAATAATATTGAAAATACTATTTTAATCCTAAATTATTGTGAGTTATTTATTTTGGATCACTCTCTACACTATTTCATGTTATAAAAATAATATATGAACTATTTTAATAAAAGATACTATACATAGTAAAATAATATTGAAATTTGAAAGCATAGTACAATAACAAGACACAGGAATTGCTAAATGGGAATACCATTAATGTATTGAAATCTATATAGAATGAATAAAAAATAAACCTTAATATGTTTATTTCAGTTTGATCCATATTTTTATAAAATGATTGATTTTAATCAATGGATATCACCAAAGAACAGGCATTAGACCCATGCTTCCATAGGGATGACCCTAACCACTAGGATCCCCATTCATAACGATAGGATCTCATGATCAACTAAAGTGTTTCGTCTCCTTCTACATAATAAAAAATTGAGAACTGGGAAGAAGAAATAGATTTATCTTTGTAAAGATATAATTATATACCTCTAATAGGGGGATTATATCCTTTTATATAGGCTTTCTTCACTCAATAATGATATTTCAAAGTCAGATACCATCACAATGTAGTTATAATGGTTTATAATTATTCATTCTTATTCGAGCATAAATAATATTTGAACATAATTATGATAATATCTTTAATTTATACCAATAAATTAATCTACTTCTTAATTAAAATTTACAATAAATTGTCATGGAAATAGGTAGAATTCATTCATGTAATATCGCATGTCACATTTCTATCATACAATGTGATAGATACCAACATTAATCAATGATATGCACATCTATATTCACTATAAAAGGTTATAATTATAAGGATATCATTCAATATAATATTCCCATTTTAGTGCACACAAAACAAATAATATTACCATGGAAAACCTAGAAGTTAGTATCATTCTTTAATTGGTACTATATGACAATGTAAATCATCTTTTTTATTCCCTATGGTGTGAAAAATATTCCCCTATTTGGTGAGATTCAAATATCCATCGTCATTCAACCACTAATTTTGGTATGGATGTTAGTGGATCAAATTCATGAGTCCAAACATTTACACTGACCCATTTCTTACTTAATTACTTTTACATATCCCATCCATGTTGACACCACTTACCATACAACAAATTTGAAACCATATATGGAAAAGAATTCTGTTATAATTTTTATTTGGATATCATTTAATCCCATAAAATTTTTCCTATGAAGAATCATTTACTTTCTACCACCAATTCTGTATTATCAATTTTTGGGAATCCTCCATTTCATCCTTTGACCTCTCTCTATCAATCTCTAATTTTCCTTCTTTATTAATGGTCACAGTTCATCATTTTAAAAATAAAATAGTTATAAATAACCTTCCATGACATTATAGACAATTAATATCCAAAATTTTAGTTTAGATTGCCTAAAAATGTGGTTTCTTAGGTCATGGAATTACCTTGTCACTTTTTTCCAACCACCTTCTTAAGATTTGGCGCCTCTCATAACCCCTTCATTGAATTTATCTATTGGGTGAATGGCATAGTTAGTTTCTTCATGTTTCTCCCCATTTTTGATTTATTTTTTAATATTAATGGTTTAGTGGATCATACCTTGTACCTACGCATGTTCTTTAGTCTTCATTTAATCAATTATCTCTCACACAAGTCCATATCAAAACCATTTTATGGCTACCTCTAGATCATCATCAGTGTTTTCCAGGATCGTGGAAATCATCATCTCCTTATTGTAATATTTATCAATTATAATCCCCTAGGTGTGTAAATTATGTCTATTATGGAGGTCATAAGGTAATTTATAAGTGAAAAACACTTCCTCATATAAGACAACAAATCATCAAAAGTGTTAATAAGATGTTTGTCATATCTATCCATTTGATTTTTCAATTTATCAAACCAAATTAGTTAATAATTGAAAAATTCATTTGAAACAAGTTTGAGCTTTTATCCTTAAAACATATATGTCTTATGAAAACATTCTCAATCCATATCTTTACTCTAATTACACTTTTTGGTCACTTTTACCTTGAAAAATATTCACCTTAATGCCACCGAGAATATCATCATTTTGTGTTCTAATTTACAATCCTTTTTTATTGTACAACCACATTATTTGTGGGACATCCTCAAAATCATAATCAAAATTCTCCATTTCATCATCCATGATGTGGGGGTGACCTAGTGTCAAAGCACACCACGTGTTTATATGGATCACCCTGAGGGTTATTTGGTTGTCAATGTGGTCAATACACTCATGGAACTAATCTATCAATATATCAAGAATCATTCCCAAATATCCCACCAAATCATTTATTTGGGGGTCCATACCATCAATTGTAGGAGATGAAAAATGTATTTATTCATCGCTTACATTATTGATTATTATTACTCAAATACACACATAAGTTAAAATTTCCACAATCACACCAAGATATACCCACTTTTTCCGTGAACATCTACCATGCTAATAAAAAAACATACATTTGTAGAAACATACCAAATAATACTTACATACACACAGACACACACACACTCCCACACTCACATTAAGTAACACACACACACACAAATACACACTCACACACCCGTATATGAATGCATGCAAGGATTGACACTCACTAACACTCATGAATATAAAAATACATGCAAGGTGAACACTAACATACCCAAATATAAACTTGAACCAAAATAAATATAGATATATTCAATCTTAATTACACACATTCATACACACTCAAATATGAATACAAACTCAAAAAACTTATACAAATGATTTCTTATCCCATCTATCTCAACTACGTTCACTCAAGTAAAACCCCAGTATCTTATGAATTCATTACCATGATTGGGGAGATCATGAGTAATCTATCCACATCCAGCCAATATATTGTAGGGGGATGTATTAACACAACTTGTTTGAGTGGAAAATGGTTAAAAATGGTAAATATTGGAATATAGGGAAAGATAATATTAGTAATGTTGAAAATGGTGGATGGGTGTGGTTTGTAGGTTTTGTCCAAATATATATTTTTCATATTTTACAGAAATAAAATCCAAATATATATGACACAAATATGATGTATTATGTTGAAAATTTTAATTTTGTTAATATTAAAATGTACAAGTCAATGATAATGAAATTTTTTCTTGTTTTTTTTCTCATTAAAAAATGGATATATTTATTATTGTAAAGAACAAGGTAATGAGTTGATAGATTTTTTTTTTGTTTTCTTACATTTACTGCTTTATAACATAAAATTCAAATATAATAAATAAATAAATAAAGAAATATAGACGAATAATTTGAAAATTTAATATATTTTAATCTTACATAAAATTAGACATATTCTAAAAGATTATATGGAAAATATTTTTCATAAATGATGAATAATATGGAATGACAAGTGGAATAATGGATACTGGAATGAAAAAACTGGATAGATTCCTACCTGATTTACTATAACTATAATAAAAAATTATGTAATACCCACAAGGTTGCCCAATATTCACATAATAGATTAATGGGTATAGTGATTCTTAGAGGTCCTCCCTGTATAATGTAGGCTGATTGATAAGAAAGACATCCCCTTAGTAATTCATCAAAAACTAGTAAGAACACATGACATCCCCATAGAAACAATGATAAAAAATATAGTGGTAGTACTCATATTATATGATGGAGTTTCCTTTATTGTGATATATAAGACATATAAAATAGAGGTTCTCCACATAATGAAAATTAAAAACCTACAATCAAGATACACCTCATGGTGCTCGATGTGAAGGACTTCATCGCTATGATATAACTTATTTGTAAGAAGGTACTAATATTAATGAAGTTACATTGATATTTTTATAATATCAAGATCCAATTGAGAAATTTAAATTAACTTCAACAATATCATCATCCCTGATCAATAATGTCCCATCCCGATCAATGGGTGACTTTTGGTAGGGATTATCATTTTGATCCTCACCTAGATTATGTATCATTTTATCCAATTGATGAAGTTCTTGATGATCCCACCCATCACTAAAAATAGTAAATAAATGAACATTATTTTTAGATTATGTTAAATAATCTCTCAGATAAGATATTGAAAATTCCTTTGAAATGTGGACAGAATTTTCTAAAGACAGAATACCGATCATATTCTGGGCCATTGACACTCTCTTATATGACATTCAAAAGAAATTAAATGGGGAATGTGTACCTAAAATACATCATAATTTTTGTGGTACTGTGACACACTTTGGGTCATAGGTATGTTTTATTTTATGATATTTTGTCTCTCTTGTGGTTATAATGGATTTCAAGAAGTCTTTAATGGTACTTGGTAGCATAGCATGGCTTATGGGGATTTAACAGTGCACCAAAAGCCTAACCATATCATCCTGTAGATTGTTTTTCACATAAATCATACCATTATGACATAGAAAAGATCAAAAAACACATGTATGGGTGTAGTATTATGTCTATATCATCTTTGATCCTCCTTTGGGCCATGTTAGAATATCCTCACAATAACATGGTGGAATGTGTGGTGAGTCCAAAATAATAAAGGTTTCGACATCACGTTGTGGATGGTAATCATGTTGAGTCACGAAGGATTGGTGTCATCATTTCCACCATAGTCATGGTGGGGAATCAATATTCCTTTGTTAGTTATGATTAGAAATATTAAATGACATAATCATAAACTAATATTTTGGGGGTGGGAAGTTATGCCTCATAATGAAAATGATTTGGATAATTAATTGGGGATGTTTAATGAGTAATTAATTCAATTTCACATATATTGAACTATCAAAAATCTAACTGTTACTATATTCTCCCATTCATTCGATTTTATAATGGGTTCCATAAATTATCCGTTATATTATTTGGAAATTCTTCCAATACTATAGAGGATCACTTCACAGTATATTCATATTTCCACTAGTTCTCTACTCCCCTTTCTAGATTTCTCATATGTCTCTATTCTCAATAATTTGTTGATAATATAAAGGTATTTTTTGGATTGATAAAGAGGTTTTTGGGGAATCAATGATATTTTTTAGGGATCTTGGATTGATAAGAACCTAAATTTTTTGTATCCATTCATTATTTTTTAAGTTTACTAAGATTCCCCTATTGATGAGATAGTTATCTCTATCAAATAGTTCACTACCAAAAAACACATTATGGTTGTTAAATTTTTACCATGTATTGAATTTTTAAAATTGTTGATTTTATATCATTGAAGGATTTTTTATGTAATTAAGTCTTTGTTCATGTGGAAAATGGTTTTTAATGGTGTTTTTCTTTAAAGTAGTTTTATGCACTTTATGTGTTTGATGAAATAACTCAATGATGTTTTTGATACTAAAATGGTTACTAGAGGATGAGATCTGAAATGATATTCTTGTCTAAATTTTTCATTAAATTATGGCCATTATTTAATTGATCTTATTGGGAAAACATATAATAGGGAACCTTGGGTAATGGTAATGGCTTGGTTACCGACACACATATTATATTGGTTTTCATATTCCATTCAATTAATGATATCTTAAATCTAATTGATGGGTTCAATATTATTTTACTAAAGGGTTTTTCGAGTCTAATAACAATCATCATATTATTCATAAGCGATTTAAACCCTATATTTAGGATATCCGATGCAAAATTTATAAAACATTGAATAGAACTAAAATAAAGAAATATTATAAGATCTTATCATTCATTGAGGATGTATTAATTTGATATATTTGATGTATATCACACAATGTAGAAAAAAGCATCCCATTATTGGAGTGTATCAATAGGATAATCTGAATCAGTCAAAATTCATGTGGGATTTAATCATCCTTCATGACCATCTAGAGCCTCAGGTGCAATGGATGAAGATGAAAGAGTTATTTTGAGACTTTGGGAGTGTTGGCCAATCCAAAAGAAAACTCAAAACACTATTGTCATTGAATGGTTGTATAATTTATAAGACTCAATGATACACCATATTCTATTTTATTTTTTATAGTATTAAAATTATTGAATAAATTGTTAAACAATATATATATATATTCATCATATGAATGGTTATACTCTCATAAATTTCATCTCAGGATATACTATAATAAACAATATCTCATGTTTAAGAATAGTCCAAAGGTCCAACACATAAAGAATAATATACTCCCTTCATAAAGATCGATGTAATACTTATATATATGTATATATCATCTTATATAAACCATATATATTACATAAGGTTTTATTCCCATAAAAACTATCTAGCCAAGGACCTCTATTTTAAACCACTGAAACCATAAAATTTCCAAACAAACCCACTACCAAGAATTACCTAGATTAAATTAAAGAAACTCCAATAATAGCAGAATACAAAACCTACCACTCCACCTATAGTCTAGGAATTGTTAATATCCAAAGGGAGAGAAAGAAACCTATGTGAAAATAACCTTACATCTCTCAAGAACAGTCTGGGAGAATTACTTTATATTACAAGAGACTTAAACCCCACATGGCCATGTTACCAAAATCTCGTCATGCAGTACCAAAATAAAAAAGTGGAAAATCTATCCATACATTAAAAAATGAAAAGGAAATCAAAACAATTCTATTTAAGATCACAATACTCTTATTTGGGAGACCCTAAACATGTTTTTAAAACCAAATGAATTCCATTTTACATTTTCAACCCCAACCCAAAAACCTAAGATATCATTTAAAACATTTCAAAAATTAATTTTTAAAATAAACACAAAAAACATTCCAAAAAAATTATGTTTTAGATATCATGATAAAAACAAACACTTATACTTTGAAATAATTTCAAATCTTTCACCCATTTTAAAAACATGGAAATTTTAGAAATCCAAACAAGCCAAACATCAATTTTTGAAAATACCCATCTCCCCATAAAATGAGAGTCCAAGTTCCTTGTACATTTAATCCATCCAAATACCTTCAGTTATTTTAAAACCAAAACATTTTCCATATTTTACATTTCAATAAAATGATTAAAAATATTTCATGAAACCATACCTCATCTAAAAAAAGTCTTAATTCCAAATTTCATACAAATAAATATTATTAAATCCACTTTTCACACACACGTGTCCAATTTCACATCATAGAAAAAATCTAATATGTGAAGGCATAACATGAGCCTCATCTAAAATCAATTACAATAGTGAAAATGTATCAAATGATATACCTTGAAAACTTTCCCATTTCTCAAACCACACCTTACCATCCAAGCATCATAGGGTCAAAATAAAAAAACAAACCATGATTTTGAAAACATTATTCACATAGATACATTGTTGTTGAACATGTTCTAATAATGAAATGGTCCCTAAAATATGTATGGAATCAGGCATATGGTTACTTAATGGTTTTTCATGCCTTGAAATCCAATCTCACCCCTTGGTTCGAATTGCAATTTTCATCCCAAAACACTAAATATGACCTCACGAAGTAATATCAAGTTATGCCAATATGAGTAAATATACCACCATGATAAGCATCAAATCACAATACACATAGTCATTAACTATAAATCCATAATAAAAACAAAAATAATGAAATGTTTTGTTAAATCAAGGAAGAGAGTAAGAAAGAGATCGTGACACTCTCCTTGTACCTACCTCACAAGTACCAACATTTTTATCTCCAAAATATCAACACCCAAAATAATAAAAGTGAACTTATAAATCATGGGATCCAATTATAACATTGGATCCAAAAGCATTTTTAATTAAATATCCAAGATAAAAATTTTAATATCACATGGTCTAAAATTCCACTAACCTGAAAAGAGTTCGTGACCCCCACAGGTTGACATGTACTACCCAGACATCACGAAACACACCATGTAAATGATTTATCCCACATAAAATCAGATAAATAAGTAGTGGAAACAAATAAAAAACTTAAATCAACATGATATAGTAAAAATAATAAAACAATACGAAATTAGGGGTTAATCAAAAAAAATATATAGCAAAAGCATGCAAAAAAAATATAATACATAATGTAATCCAAGAAAAAGGGGTAGATACAATTCCCCACAGATGAAAATATATCTACAAAAAACCCTGTCAATCCCCTACATAACCCATGGTCTCCATCCAAACCCAACTACTCCCTTGATATGATAAAATAATGAGACCCAATCTAGAGAGGACCTAGACTCACAAACTATAGGTGTGAGTTATATAGCATATTAGGTTTCCACCCATAATATCTATGTAATCCCATTAATATTTCATTAAATACATGATCATTTCAAATAAATTATGAAAATAAACATTTCAAAATCCTTCACATGAATTAATAAAAAAAATATCAATTCACTTATAAAAACCTATTTATATCTTTTAAATTAAACACACAATACACTGGGAAATTTTTTTCCCTCAACTAAATATTTCTTTGCTAAACAACTATTAGAATACCACTTAAAAATAATAATGGGAACTCCCCCTTTAAAATATAATTTCACTATCATTTTTTTTAATTTTGAACATGTTTTTATAACATCCATAAAAACCAGTTTACAAGTAAAACTAAACACGGTGGTCAAGAACTGTGTTTTAAAACACACACATTGGACATTCGAAAGTAAAACAATTTTTAAATTTTTATTACTAAAACATTACAAGAACCCCTTTGTATAATAAAAAATGGAATCTTTTTAAAGAACAATATCATTCATAACATATTTTTAAATATTTTAGGAAAGGTTCCAAAACAGAAACTGAAAAGATAAATTATTTAAAAAGGATCCATAAAAACAATAATGAAAATAAGGAAACAACCTTGAAAGTGGTTCCATTTATATCAAAACAATAATTTAAAAACCATTTAAATGCAAGGATTTATCTAAAATGATCCTAAATAGAATCTATAATCATACGAATCTTCCTAGGACTCACATAACATGATCTAAACTAGTGACATCGAACCTAGGATAGTAATAAAAGACCCCACACTCCTCAATTTTCCCATAAAACAATATGGAGATAATCCTCCTTAGAGAACACCAATATGATAAAATGTAAATAATTAAAAAGGATTATTTTTTCTAGTAGGAGGAAATTAATTCCACTAGCTCCCTTATTCAATAGAGCCACACTTTTTAGTCTATGTATTATCTGCACCAAGGATTTAACTTATCTCAAAATCTACCTAGTCTCCTAGGAATATCATGACATAAATTAATGAGTTGAGTTGTCAAGAATATATGCAAATCAAGAATCAATAATACTCAAGGTATGTATATAAAAATCTATGCTCATCTACAGAAATGAAACAACCGCTTTCATCACCCAAACACTCCATAAATAAATAAACACCCAAAAATGAGATCAAAATACAGGGTTTGCAAGATGATCACTAGGATTTCATTATAAATTATTCCTCTTAAAATAAAGAATGGGGATTTTTTAAAAAATTATTATTATTCCAAGCTAGCTCAAACTATTTTACATTCCATATCAATCAACTCTTTAGACTATATCTACCAGAATATTCCATAAAACTCATTTGAAAAATCAAAATACCTTTAAACCCATTTTTGGAATATGTGAAAGCTATCTATATATTTAAAAATATCACCCCCACGGGTTAACATTACACTTTATGATTAACAAACAATTAAAAACACTTAAATAGTTTAAAGGACACTAGGTAAATTTTATAGACCCTTTTCATAGAATCCTTTGTCCTTAGAAGAGTTAAATTCAATTGGGAATAATTATTATTCCCTCATAAGACACATACACATGAATAAGTTGAACGTAAAAGGATTCTGGAACACCCAAAAATCCAATGGAATATAATATAAATATTAAAACAAAACACTACTTCAACCAAATCGATATCAGTGGAAACATGTTATAATTTTTACCTTTTATGTAGAACACATATCTATGACATGTTATTTTATCCTTCAAACCATAACAATAAAAATCGCCAAAATTATTGTTAATATAACTATAATTTTGATCCCTAAGGATTATAGGATACATGAGATAAACTAAAACAAGTGATAATTGTGGAAGGTCTCATGAATGATAAGACTAGATAGAGAATACCTTTAAAATAACATGAATTGAAAGAAAATTTCCATCAAAATAGAAGATAGAAAGCTCCTTGGGTGTGTTCTCAAACCCAAATTGAATGTGGCAGAGAATGGGAAGGAATATGGGTTTAAAAATATTATGTAAAAATAGTAATTTCAAATTATGGTGAATTTGGGTAGGTTGTATAGTTTGTTAATAATGTTTATCCACACCATTTCAAAATCGTGCACCAGCTGTGTACGATCCACTACTTATAACATTTCACCCTACACAGATACTCCTAGGGAATTCTCATGGTTTGAAAAATTGCGCACCAATTTTGAAAAATGGAACTTTCAAATTTTTGAACTTGTTTTCCAATTTATCACACTGTTTACCTTGCCATGCAGAAGTAACCATACATAATAATGGTCTCACACAGTTTCTCCTTGATTCCATGTGATTTATTTTATCATATTATCTCTTAATCATTAAAATACCATTAAATTTTAAAAGAAATAATTTATTTGAAAATAACCTATAAAACATTAAATTTAATATTTATGGAAATAAGTTATCATGAAAGAGTAAAAAATCCATTCACATTTTATATGTTAATAAAACATTCTTCCCATAATTTTGCTGAAGAAGACAACAAAACCTCATATTGAAAATAAAAAAAGATTCCTTTCGAATCGTTTAATGAAATTTCACAAATGGGTTGACATAATAAATTGTATAGGAATAATATTACATATTTATGAAATATGTACATGGGTGATAAATATACCACAATAAATACATAAGTAAAAATAGCCTTAGATAATAATGAGATTATGAAATTATCACTTACCATTGGTCTGATTTCCTTCCTATGTATATGAACCACCTGTATAATGATTTAAATATTATCACTAACTTATTAAAGAATCATATTCATTTTTATGATATCATATATGATCATATGTTCGTCCATTTTTTAATAACATTTCGTTGTTACTTGTTATTCGTATATTAACGGCATTATGTTCTTATTCTTGTTTTCTCAAATAAGTTATGGTTATTTTTATTAGATAAGAGTTATATCATTGAAAAATGATATTAACATAATATATACCATATTTTTTATTCATTACATTTATATAATCATTCTTTAATGAAGATCATGTAAAATGAATCATATCGCATTGTGTATTTGGTAGGCTAAACATAAGCATGAGCGATGATATCATTACCATATATGTTGAATGGTATTGAATTAGATGGTTTATAATATCTAATAATTCAAATAATGTTTTAAAATCATATATAGTAATTATTTCTATCATTATACCCATCCATGTAAGGTGTTGGTGAAAAACAAATTACCCCATGGTGTGGAGATGGTAATTTGTATGTACGCATGTGTGGTCAATTTTTTTATAGGATCAATATAAGGTGGAATATTGTTGATTCATTATTATAATAATATGTTAGTATATAAGTTATACTGCAGTTATTACTTTATAATTATACACCTCATGAAGAGGAAATAGAATAAGAAATATGTTTGAATGAATCGGTATAGGTTGTTACCTCTTCTTTGACATGCTTCCACTAAATCTCCTCCTATATCACTAGAGACGGTCATTTAAGAAAACAAGTCCCACGATATTGTTACTACGGATGTTTATAAAAAAATATATGGGGATGGATGATAATGAAATCTCAAATTGATGTGAACAGATGAGGGAGGAGGATCACTTTTATAATTCAGGTGAGGGAAAGCATTGAAAATTCTTAAAATATTAAATTAATATTTTAATAAAAATAATTAAAAATTGAAATAGGTAAAATAAAATATGAGGATATTTCTAAATTCTATCATCCAATAATTTTTTAACATACATTGAGTTTGTTTTAAACCTTATTTTTCATTTTACCCTTTATTATTCTATTTTTATGTTAATTGTTGTAACAACATTTTAAGTATTAAGAGGCTATACATTTTACTTATTTAAGGTAAATTTCCCATAATTGGAAAAATATTAAAAACATTTACCCTATAATTTTCACTTTGTGATTTTAAAAATTTTTTAGGTTTTTTAAATAATTTTAAAATTTATTATTTTTATAAAACATAAATTATGTCAATTTTACACTATTAATTATATTCAATTTAAATAAAATCTAAATAGGGAGATAACATCGAAACTATAAATTTAATAGTCTTATAAAATGTCATATTCACTTAGAAAAATAGTGGGTGACCTAAATTATGTCATATAATATTTATTTAAATATTTATCATATCATTTATTTGATTCCTTCATTAATAAAGCTATCCCTACATCATCATTGATTCCAAAATATATTTAGTTACATAATTTATAAAAACTATAAATAAAGTATCATTATTAATTAATTATTATTATCTTTCTAATGTATTTTTATAGTCGAAGATACAACTTATATAATCTCATGTAAAATTTTTTTATAAGAAGATATATATTCAAAACATATTTTCCTTTACAATAAAATAAAAGTTATATGTTTCATAATCACACCCAAGAATCATCCAAAAGCCATATTTTCGTACCAATGGTTGAATTGGTTCATCATATCTCATAAAATAATATTAAAAAACAATTTAGGGTAGTTTTATAATATTATTATTACCCTTAATTACCTGTTTTACACTTTTACCATATTAATAAAAAATATTGATTATACTATTCATAATACCAAAAAATAAATTACAAATATTTACATAATTAAGAAATATTGATTAAAAATATGAATTTCATGTTTGAAATTTCCAAACCCATATGTTTCAGTAATTAATTTGAAATTAATCTCGTTGTCGGGAAGGGAGAATGGGTTGTAAAAGCTGAATCATTTCAAAATATTATAATGTTTTTACATTTGAATTCAATATAAAATTAATGATAATGACATAAATTATATTTAATTATATAAATATATTCTATTTATACTTTAAAATAATTAAATACTATAATTTAACCATATAAATTTTTTTTATGAAAAATGTTCTTTTCAATTAAAATATATTTTATTTTTACTATTCATTAACATTTGAATGTTATATGAAAAATATTATAATTTCAACTGAAGTAAATTGTTATCTTCCACTTCCAAAGAAAATGTGTATGTTTTCATATAAAAATTATTAATCTCTTAAAATAATAATTTAAAATGGCTTCTCCATTCAAAGCCATAAAATTACCCTTTCAAAAAAATAAGGGTTTTTATACATAAAATATGGCTTATTCATACCCTTGGACTAGAATATACATTGCATGAATGTAAAAAATATTTTATTAAGTATATAAAATATATATCTCATTAATTTCTATAATAATAGTAATTCAATCAATTTATTAATACAAAAATACTAATATCTAATTAATTTATATTTTTCATAAATAATTGACACCCAATGAATTCTCAATATATTTTAATAAGTCAGTTATACCTATTCCTGCTAACATAATAGATTGGATATAAAGGTAATTTTATACTAAGGGCATATCATAGTTCTCTTAAACTAACTATTGTTTGTAATGAATGTTACTTAAGGATTAAAATTATAAAAAAAATATTCAAACATCTAGGTGTTACAATAAATTCATCAGGATATTCCTTAAAATCTTGTTCCATTATATTGATAAAAACTGATGGTGTATTAGTTAGTCTAGACAGCATTACTATAAACTTGTAATTTTCATACATGGTTTGAAAATTTTTTTTCTAAAAATATTCCTTCCTCACATGGAATTGATTATATCAATATCAAATGTCAATATTCTAAAAATATAATGCTCCATGATGTTTATCAAATAAATAATCTATGTGAGATAGTGGATTCATGTACATTATTATAATGTAATTGATTTATCTATAGTCATTTCACATCTTCAGGGATCCATCATTCTTCATGAAAATGTGAATAGGGGCTCCCCATATAGTAACACTAGGGTGAATAAATCCCTTATCACATAATTACTGTAGTTTTTTCTTTAGATATACAAATTCTATAGTGGCCATTCATTTGGGAGGCTTCGATATAGGTCTTGAACCATGAATTAAATCAATAAAGAACACCACTTCCCACTCTGGATGATGTCCAAGAAAATACTATGGAAATACATCAATGTATTCAGGAAAAATAGTTACATTCTCAGTTGGAAAATTTGTTTCCTCCCCCATAGATTTTTTTCCCTCCCCATGGATTTCATTCAGTAGAGCTACTGGTTTGGTTCAAGATAAGAGTTGTTGATGGGGTTTCTACTCTAAAGATATGGGACTCTATATTTTTCTAAAATAAATTAACTTCCTTAATATTATAATATATAGTCATGTCATAATTTGACATCCAATCCATATTGAGAATAATTTGAAATTCAATCATAGTTATGATGATAATTTTGACAACCAGAACATGTTTATGTGTCATAAAAAGAATTGATTGACACATATTTTTCAAAATCATTCTTCCCTTAGATGTTTTGGGTAACAATATTTTTATTAAAAAAAATATTATTGTCTTATTTTCTTGGAAAAAAGTAAGATATAAGAGAATAAGATGATCGAGAATAATGTAAAACATTGGATAAATTTTTTAAAATGATTAAGTACCTTCCACCACATAATTAAGAACATGAACCTCATATTTTGGGATCTCATCGGCATTTCTTTCTCCCGTATCTTCATTTGGGGAAATATTCATTGACACCAAAGACAATAATTTTCATAATGTCCTGTATTATTATAATTTTAGTATTGAACATTGGTAGATTCATTCATTCCCTTGAAATCAAGATCTTTTGGTAATTTTTTCTACACTTGTAGAAAAATTTTATTCCATTTAAGAATGTTCTACAGTGTTTCTACCCACAATTATCACATAATGGAAATAAAACTATTCTATTATTCCCCTTTTCATTATTTCCATTACCAAAATGTTTATAATCCCTATTCATCTCTTGATTCCTGTAATATAATAAGATATATATAATTATCTTTCTATCTTAATAGCACATCAGACTATATATTCATATGATGATAAATTTTTGGAGAGTAGTGGCCTTCATGGGAATGGTTTTAAACCATCAAATAATTTATCAATATTTCTCTTTGGATTACATGTGTATTCTATGGAATTACCTACTATCATTGTATGTTTTGATTCATACTTAACAACAATTTCATACCCTTTTTAATTTCAAACTCAAAAATTTCCCCTATATCCACTCGTAGTTCACAAGGGAATTATTATTCTAAAATAATTACTTTAAAATCATTCCATACCATATTTGTGATTTCCAAATCCTACTTTTTGTTTTTAATTAATATCCACCATTGATATGTATCTCCCAATATATGATAAACTACCATGACAACTTACTAAGATTTATTACTTCAAAATGAGAGAAATATATTCTCCATGTAATATATCCACTTCTCTACTAAGAATGAATTTATTGTCCCATTTAAGGATGTAAGATATTTTTGTATAAAGTGGTCTGACATTTATCCTCCACATTGTAGATATGGATACTCCATACAGGTAAGGTTATTGTTCCTATTCTGAGTCTTCTATCCTAGTATACTTATCAGTTGCTCAGCCCCAATACTCGCTCCAATATCATTATCTTCCATATAAGGGAAACCCTAACATGAGATATGTGCATTGATATAGTTTCCATGCCTTCCACTCTGTGTAATTTCTAAATTATGTAATACAATAAATTATTTTATGAATCATAATTTATAATCTCAAACTAGAAAAACACATAACATAAATTGATAATTTATGCATACTTAATCACAAAATAATAAAGATGGTTTCTTTGAGGACATATTTACTTTTAAATCATTTCTAATGGTTTGAAAAAGAAAATGTAAATTATCCTTAAATATCCTTCCAGAGTGTCAAAATAGGTTCACAATATGGCCCATTTTTGTATATCGGTCTACCCTGAATCAGGCCTGGGACACCTTGTCATATTTGGTACCATGAGGTACATTTGTGCCTAAACGACCTCGACATGTAGTATCCCGACAAAAAATTGTTGTAAGGAAGATAACTGTAATCCATACCTTACCAAAATTCTATTATTTTCTTCAATAATTATCGTCAAATTATATATTAAGGTTATGTTTCCTAATCTGTGTTTTCTAAATCTAGTTTTCAAGCTTTTCGAACAATAAAAAAATTGATCAAACTATCCCAGATCTGGTGCCATGTATTAATACATTACAATAGATGCATGACTCGAATACAAAAATATCTAATAGTTTAGTTGTTTTGGAAAACTAGTTATGAAGATAAGTATAACATTACAACATGAAGGGAAATACAATATAGCAATTCCATTGGAAACACCCATGATATCCTAGATTATCCCTGCAATTAATTCATAATACACATATTCACATCCTGGGGAAACATAAATAATAATAAAGGAGGGATCTATTATTCTCAATAATGGTTATAAATAGAGTGGAATATATCATAAACAAAAATAATAAGGCATGGTGAATAACTAAAGATGTATGTTAATAAAACATAATCTATAGCATAAAATGGAAGAAATAGAAGTTGATTAAATAATTCTATAATTAAACATAGACATTGATATTATAATAGTATAATAATAATATGGACTATCAATTACTTGTTTCATAATGTGGTAATTCATAATTCCATACATCATAATCATACCGTACAGCCCTCGACCAAGACACCATATATAATGGGTAAAAACTGAGTCTAGTTTGTCTCATGAGACTTACCAATGCATTGAGGGGCTATAACGGGCACCACCCATTACATATTAAGTGAAATTCATGTCTCAAATGAAGTGAGTAAACTATAAAAAATATGTATTTGTGAAATTTAGATAATATTCCCCAATTAGTAAACATAATCATTAACCATTCTGAGTAATATAATGAATTGGATTAAGATACCACATTCTTATTCAAACTAATACTAAAAAATTTAATAAAATAAAGAAGATAATAATTATAATAGATAAATTTTAATAATTCATAATATTCAATAGAGGAATTAAAATATAAGAAAATATTCTAATAAAATCATCAATGAATTTTGAGATAAAGGACCTTTTTTACTTTTCAAACAAGATTTCATTCAAAAAAAATTGTTTATTTTCAATAACTATTTATTTAAAACCAAAAATGAGGAAATAATTTTTATATTGAGAAATAATAGTAATTTTTGATAAATAATGGATTCATAAAACAAATTATGGGTGGTACCTTAAAACAGTTAATAAATCCATAAGTCCGCTTTAATTGGGCACGTGTATCAAGAAGTCTATGGAAGGAAACCATTTAAAACTTGTAATTACCTAAAAATTAAAGAATTATTGATCTCAATACATGAGTCTGTAACATGTAAACAGAATTTAAATGAATTATATAATTATAATGAATAATTTCATTGGTGTAAAGAGTGAGTAAACATATCCCGATAGAAAAAGGATGTTTGGGAAGAAAACCTATACCTTATGTCTGAATGTGTTGTACACATGACCCTGATTTCATCGATAATAAAAATAAATTAATTAATTGATTGATTTATAACCTTTTCTAAATTTATTTGATTCATTATTTTTTTATTATGACTATTTATAGACTTATTTATGAGTTATAGGGTTTTATTTTATTATTCGGAAATATTCGTTTTCTTGGTTTTCATGATCAGTTTTCTTGAGTATTGAAGTTCATGTAAAATAGGTTTAATTCCCCATAATTTGAAATATATTTTATTAAAGAACATACAGATGATTTATTTGTTTTATTTATTTTTTTCCCATATATTAGTTTGAATCATGAGATAACAGGTCATTGATAATCGCTTAGATTAATTTTAGTCGTTTTAGATCATAAAAAATCATTTTGTTTTATCATTTACCATTATGTAAATATGTCACTTCCAGAACATAAAAAGTTTTTTAATATAAATTATAATATATATTCATTAAAAAAATTATCAACACCCATATGGATGATGAATTTAATGAAAATGTTTCTTCCCTGAAGGCGATAAAACAATATCCCATAGATGATGTTTCCATTTTCAGAATAAAAGGGATATTTGAAGGGGCTTGAAGATAAATTATTCCATTATCATAATAAAATTAAATTATATTTAATTTAATGGGAATATCATACTATTTTTATTAGTGGATTTTAGGAGACAATAATAAATAAAATTACTTAAAAAACGTTAAAACAAAAATAAATATTTTTTTACCTCTTGATTTTTTTCCTCCTTGAGAAACACCTTAAAGAAAAGGGTTTTGGATTTTGATGAGAAAAATTATATTAGAAATAGGGTTGGGGATTGGAATGTATATTGGGGAGAACTTTGATAAGGATAAATTCTTTTAAGTTATGAGGAGACGGGGTGGTATTTATAGTGGAGGTGAGGGGTGCTTTTTGAATATTTTATTATTTTGATTATTATTTTAGATCATGATTATGAATAGTTTAAAAATTATCACCAAATATATTAAAATAATTATGTTGAGTTTTATATTATTTTCTTACATCATCTATACATCATCTATGTCTCAATAGTTCATCTATTAAACATTTATTGTAAATTATCGTATTTTACTATTTACAAAAATTTCAAGTATTTTAGAAAAATCCAAAAAAAATCAACCAAATCCTTTTATTACTTTTAAAATTAAAAAATGAACTCCATTTTATGGAAATAATTTTCTCAATATGATAATTTTAATTTTTATCAAAAATCATCATTTACTAAAAAATACATATTTTAAAATTATAACTGATTTTATAACACTTTAGAAAAATATAATAAGGCCAGATAATATTATATTATGGTCATAAGATAGAAAATATTAATATTTAAATCTATTTTATGAAAATAAATTGAATTTTAATTTTAATGACATATAAAAATACCAAATCTTAATTCATAATTTTAATATAATTATTTAATTATACTATGATATAATTATATCATACATTCATTTAGAAAGATTGCTAAATTTACTTATACTTTAAAGGGTGAGGTCACTATTCATTTTGTCTATTTATTATTGATAAATATCATATTATTATTCCTACGTTCAAATTACTGTTTCATCAATATAGGTTCTTTAACTTCTAGAATTGCATCTTATTTCATTCGTTATTAATTTATAATATTTGATAATATCCATATAACCTGATATGATTTATACTATATCATATAGTTATAAGAAACGAAATCTCATTGATAGAATTATTGGCCATTTCATTCAACCCTCCTTCAAAAAATGTATTCCTTGATGTTTCATGATTGTCACCCCATAAAAAGATTTGGGTATTCCTTCACCATAAGCTCCTATGGCTCCCATGCCACCTCCTCAATTTTATGATTTTTTAATATTACCATTACTATGTGAGTCGTTTGACTCCTCAGGAGATATTATTTAGTATCCATAATCTGTATAGGATATTCACATTAAGATAAATCTGGCACCAATTGTATTCTTTTAGAAGTAAGTACATGTGATGGGTCTGACATGTACATTATTAACAAAGAGGTGTGGAACATATTTTGTACATTATAATGTCTAGGAAGCATCACCAAAAGATAATCCATAGCTCCTACTCTCTCCATGATTTTAAACGTTCTAATGTACATTGGGTTTAGTTTCCCTTTATTCCCATATCTAATTATACCCTTTTATGGAGATAAATTCAAGAAACCCTGATCTCCCACTTAAAACATGAAATTATTGCTTTTATTATCGGCATAGCGATTTTTTAGACATTGAGACATGTTAATATGGTTTTGAATAGTCTTTAACTTTTTTGTTGTTTCCTCTACATTATCTAAAAAAATAGTCATCGTTTCATGAACATAATGCAAACATGTTGGTGTATAAAATCTCTTTCCGTACAATACTTAATATGGTTCCATTTGAATTCTAAAATGGAAACTATTATTGTGTGAAAACTTAACCAATGTTATATACTAATCACACATACATTGAATGTCAAGTGAGCATTATCACAATATTTATTCTAATGGTTGGATCATCCTTTCTGAATTCCCATCAGTTCGAGGGTGATAGGTAGTACACAAATAAAGCTCATTATCCAAGGATATATAATGAATTTTCTTTAATTTCAATTTCAATCGTGGGTCATGATAGTATGATATGGAAATAGGTGCTCCATTAAGTCTTACAACTTTAATAATGTTGGGTCATGTAATCTGATCTAGTGGAAATTCATCTCTTATATAGAGGAAATGAAAAGATTTGGTAAGTTAGTCAATAATTACCCATATTGAATCATTCTTTCTTGGAGTCCTTGTATATTCAGTGAAAAAAATCTATATTTCATTCATCAAATTTAAATTTAGTAATTTTAAGAGGTTGTATGAACCCTCTAGGATGGTGTCATTCTGCTTCTACCTGTTGAAAATTAAAAAAACATGACAAATAATCAACAATTTGATGCTTCTTATTATCCCACTAGAAATTTTCCTTGAACTCTCTTTACATCTTAGTGCTACTATGGTGTATAGAGAAATTCAATATATGGTAATCATACAATCCCTGCTATTTTTAGATTGAGTATAGAGGGAATAAATATCCTTCTCCCAAATTTCAGAATTAATTCTTCATAAACAATGCCTTCCAACATCCAATCATTCATAGCATTAATTTTTTTATAAAGATTCTCTTTATCAGGCTGAGAAGTTTTAATCTATTATAGTAATGAATTTTTTTCAACCATGAAAAATTTAGTGATGATTCACCTCTCTAAATATTATCTATACTCATCCATACTAGATCAATGTAAAAATTATAATGGCCCAGACTTAAACATTACATAATCATGAGTTATGTCAACAATTCGATATTGACAATCTTCTTAGGATTAGAGTTTTAGAGAATTAGGCCATAACTATTACATTAAATCTCAATAATTACAACAGACACGTAAACTATATCTAATTTTTTTCATATAAATAAAACTCTTTAAATAAACAAGAATTATTTGCATGATATAAATCTTCTTGAATTCTTCCCTTCTCTTACCCTTCTTTATACACTATGAAAAACATTTCAAAAACATGGGATGAGAAAAAAACTCAGTAAGGGTTATAAAATAAGGAAAGAAAAAATTAGTCCATGAATATATACAAATCAATGAATTCATACTTTTCAATAATAAATATAATCTATTTAACATGCCTCATGAAATATTAAAATTTAATAATAACACATGGAAATCCTAAATCACAAAGGTCAGTTATGGAATCCATAACATACATAAATTTTTTCATTCACATCTATATAGGGAGTTATATTCGGAATACCCATAATAGTATATTCCTTAAATCTCTAAGGAGAAACATCAATGTTTAACTCTATCATGTTACCCAATTAATTGGAGAGCTATCTCAGGCTCACCCACCAAAGGATTATCATAGAACCACCCGTATTTGGTTTATAACATGACTATCCATAAAATATCCAAGTACCAGTACATAATCATAAGATATAACACATTTAAATTACCAACATTTCACTCATCAATCAGAAGAAATCAATTCGACATATTGAAATATTCAATCCATTTCCAAAACCATTGAAAACATTTAATAAAGTGATTTTTTAATTAATGTGTCTTATACCACATTGAATATTTTAATAAAACTAAGAGTTTTATATATTAGTATCCATAGAAATAAATCCATAAAACCACTTTGGAAACCTGGAAATTAATTAGAATGATTTAAAAGATTAAATAATTAAAATATTAAAAATGGGTTTTTAGTTAAATATTCCCCTACCTCTTGAGAAAATACATGAATAAAAATAATTAATGAATAAAAATAAAAAAACTTATAATATCACAAGAATAAGGAGATTCATTATATGATACATCAAAGTGAAGTATATACACCATATAAAAGTGAATTGGTGCATAATAACAAATAAGTCTCAGTGGAATGTAAATTGAGACGAAGTCCTTAAAAAGATCAAATCCTTATATTAAAGATAAACAAAAGAAATAATTATGTGTGAAAAATATAAATACCCAAAATATAAGTAGATATTAAATGTATAAAATCCATAGGTCATTCACACATATTATATTAAAAACAAAACTGATGACATACATATTTAACTCAAGGAAATGATATTTAGTTATGATTTCCATTATAATGTTCATATGAATAAAATTAGAATTTATCAATGGGGTGATTATGTGTTAAAAAAGTATTTCAACACTAAAAAAAGAATAAATAAATACATAAATAAATAAAAAATTATTCCACACATAATATTGGCATAAAATAATCATCGTAGAATTCGTAACAACTAATGAGTGAAAATTGAGTATAGAAGTTACCTTATGATCATTTGGCAGCCTAACGACATCACATAAAAATTTGAGAAAATGGGTTGATGATAGAGAAAAGGGTATCTTATCACATTTATATAAAATTTTATATTAATAATAATATAATGTAACATATCTCAACATATGAAAATAGATATTAAATTCCATAACATAAAATAAGTCTTTGACTAAAAGAGGAGTGTGAAAGGTTCCCTTACATTAAGTTCGACTAATAATGTATGTTCCTTGTTCTTACTGAATAATAAACATAAGTTATTTTATACTTTCTTCAGAACTTGTTTGAAGTTTATTATTCATTTTTATCACTTATTACCATGTTATAACCATAACATAATTATTTATGTTAATATCGTTCATTTTTCTTATATTCGATACTTGTGTTAAAAATAAAATTGTTATAATTAATAATTATCCATGTGGTCAAAATTAAATTATCTCCAAAATAGTATTAATGATTTAAATATCAAATATATCCCATATATATGTATTTATAATATTCCATAACATTTGGATAAATGAAATGAAAATCACTATTCATAGAGATGGTAAGTCGTATGTACGCATGAACGCCACTTTCATTTTATTGTCATATTAAAAAAATGAAAACATAATGATAAATAGATATATTATAATTTAATTACGACAAAATATTATATATATATATGTTACATAAGTTCAATAACTTCATCCTTTATATGTTTTATGTATGGTATGAATGAGTCAAATCACTTTGAGGGGGTGGTAGTCCACACTTCCTCAAATACAATTTTTCTATTTATACATCATGAAAAATATAAAGGTATATTTGGAAATAAATATTGAAATATCATAGGGACAATATAAATATAAAATATATCACATATAAATGCAGTTCCATCAAAATGTCCACCATGAGAGGTGGTAGGGGAAAATCACACAATCATCATTTTGTGAGGTAGTAGTTCGCCGTACACAGAAACAGTATGTTCATATCCATTAGATGGAGGTGTCTATAATTTTTGTGGGAATACTTATCATAACAACATAATAGTATATTTAGGATGATTTTTTTATTAAATCAATGAATAATAATTGAATAGTGACTGTATAATTTAAATAAAAGAAAGAACTTTATGGAAGACACTACCGCTTAAAATGTGTAATTCCATTTTATTTTAGCCAAAAGGCTTCATTGAATTGAATTCTTCCTATTTTAATGCATATAGGAGAAAAATAGGGATATTGGGATCTTAATTGGGTTGATTTTTGATGAGACAAGTGGATTGAAACGATTTATTAAATGGGTAGATGTGATTCCCATTTATAAGATGGTGGAGGGGCACTTCAGAATGTACTGAAATATTATTTTATTGTAATGGTATTTTCGTATTAAAATGATCCCAAGGTAAATTATTTCAAATATAAGATTATTTTGGGTGGAAAAAACCTCAACCAATAGGTTTTATTCATGTTTAGGTCTAAAACATAACCATATATTTTAGTTTTAACACTTAGTTAACTAATTTGACTCTTACCATGTCTTCATGTATATTCATACTATATAGTTTATATATTTACTATAAAATTCCAATAGAAAATGACGTTGTTCAGTAATAAAACGTTCAACACTATCTAAGTCATTTAAATGATTCTTAGATTCTTTGGACTCTGATATCATTTAATAAAATAGTATTTGTTTAAAAACACATTTTTGTCAATTTTTATACTATTCATATCATGAATTTTTAAAAATTCATTACAACATGATTATTTAAAAAAATAATCATTAATTAAAACATAAAATGTCATAAACATCAGTTAAATTCTTGGACGGAATAGAAAGTTCCAAAATAAATTTATTTTAAAAATTATAATCCATTTATTTAAATCATTCATTAATATGGTAATCACTACATAATCACTGTGTTTCCAATATATTTATTTATTTGATGTAAAAATATTATAAATAAAATAACATGATTTCTGAAAAAAAAATTTCTATTTATAATGATTATTTTCAGTCGAATATATCACCTATATAACCCCATATAAAAACTATCTTACTAATAGTTACATTATTATGATACATTTTCCTTTACTTGTAATTAATTCTTATAAAATGTCATTTTCAACTCAATGTGGCTCTATGGGGTCTCAAAATTGACCAAAGGATACCCATGGTTAGACATATCTCATAAAATAATATTAGGAAATGTGTTAGGGTAATTTAATATTATCGTAATATTATTTTTTGCCCTTATTTACCAGATTTGCCTTTTAACCATTGAAAATAATATTATTATTAAAGTTACTATTGATGATGTCTAAAAATAAAAGATACCTATTTACAAAATATGGACCCCATGATTCCAAACATAGAATTAAATTTTCCATATTCAAAACACAAAAGTTTTATTAATTAATTTAAAATTAATTCTTTTTGTGAAAACCAAAATGCAGGTTTTTAAGAAGTAATAATTATCAAAAGATTGATAGTTGTTTATGTCCAATCTCAATGTGAAATTCCATCAACTGAAAAAATATATAACTAAATTATAAAAACATAATCTAATTATACTTTTAAACTAATTAAATTTACAATCTAACTACATAAATAATAGATAAAAATCATTTTTTAATTAAAATGCAGTATTTTTTCACTATTCATTAAAAATGAACTTCATCAGAAAAATACCAAAATTTCATCCAATGTAAATTTTTATGTCATTATTCTATAAAAGAAGTATATTTTGATAAATATAACATCTAAAATGACAAAAACTATATTCAAAAAATGGTTATCCATCAAAAGGTGTTAAAAAAAACTTTTAAAAATATTAGAGTATTTCATGCTTAATATCAGATTCATTCTTATTTTAAGCCTCAATTTTTTTTGGCTAAATGTAAAAAAATTTAATAATCATATTTTATTTCGTTATATTCATTCCAACCAATACAATGTCCAGTAATTAACTACCACTTAAAATAATATTATTAATATATTATTATTTTTGTATAACCCAATGTTTTGTGAAATATCAGATTTTCAAGAAACATGTTGTTGCGTGTTGATTACATTATCATAAAAAGTGTCATATTTAAAAAATAATAAAATATTACTCATAAATATAAATTTATATTAAAATTTATTATTCTATTAATACTTGGGTCATTACATCCTTGAATTCATTTGGAAATTTCATCCTCCCTATTTTATAATTGGGCTCAGAAACGTCATTGAAAGGCGCACATTGGAAAAAGAGTCAAAAAACTATAACATTAAAAAATTAAGGATATGTAAAAAGTTCACCCAAGAAAACGAATATTAGGATTCAATGTATATATGGATGTGGAAGAGAAAAATAACCATCATTTTCTGATGGATAGTGATAGAAAACATGATTAGGAGAAAGGTACCAATAAGAAATTCATAGACTTTTGATGGGTTAAACGGTCATTGATTTCCCAGTAGGAAAAGTAAATAGCCATCTTTTTTTATATGTTCTTTTTCATAATTTGGAAGATTTTATTAATGATATCTTCCAATAATATAAGAAAAAATAATTACTTTTCATGTAGAGTTTCATCGTTTAAAAAATTCCTACCACAAACTCATATTTCCTCCAAACGATGAGTATTCAAGATGAATTGGTCACACCTGAAGTGCTAGAATAAACATCTAGAGAATCACATAATCCACAAAAGATGAACTATATATTTTTTCTATAGTTATATACTAACCAAAACCAAAATGGTTAGTTTGTGATCAGATAATCCCCAAAAGGATAATCCTTTATAAAAATTAATACTACTCTTAATCCTTAAAATTCCACAATCAATACCCAAATTTCAACAAAGACCAATCAATAAAACATTTTCCTTAAAATTATTTTATATAATCAAAACTAATATTGAATTCAAAAACTTATATGAATTTGATCACATAGTCTTCTATGATAAATATTAATATTTATCTCCAAATAACTTCGACTGCTCTTATATCACATAGTTAAAAGTAATTAACATAATCACATATTCTCCATGATAGGTTACTCATTTCCATAAATAACCCTAATCTCTATATTTCAAAAATAAAAACATTGATTCTTCCAAAATAAAATTCAACCATTACTCTTCAAATTAAATACCATAGTATTATATTTTCTTTATCCATATAGTGTTCAAAAAAGAGAAAACATCATTCAAAATATCATTTATCACTTAATCACTAAATCATATTTCTATATATAAAATGTAACATCCAAAAATAAGCGTATTCTAGATCCATAAAATCATTTAACCAATAAATAATTAGTCATTCTAACTGAGGACTTCACATAGTCTAGTGGCAGGTGATAAATTCCAGTCGCACATTGGTTGCGGGTTCGATTCTCGCAACATTGTCTGAAATGATGGGTTGTCGCATAGTCTGTGTGTTGTCTATTTTCAAAAACCGTATATTAACAAAATGAGATAAAATCTGTAAAAATATAAAAAACATGTTTTAACCTCAATGGTTATTTCAATCCTCACATTTTGCATCCCAAAAACTAATAACCCATAATTACCTCAAATTTAGGGATCATATAAACCCTAACTGTTCTTTATAACTATATCAACAAAAGAAAGATAATTCATCCTCAATTAAGATTTATATATTAAAAAATTAAGGTTTAAAATTACTAAAAATCATTCAAATTAATCTCATCATTAATACATTTAAGCATATCAACATCCACAGATCCAAAAAAACTATTTAATTCATAAAATGTAGAAATCATAATAATCAAACATACATCATGATTTTTAATAAATGATTTTAAATATTATTAATTTATAATTATTTCCTACAAATAAAATCATTCATAATGTCCAATGATTTCAATAATTTCAAAACATGAGATAAGAAATAATTCATACCTCTCATAAGTCTTTTTTAGTTTCCTCAAATTCAATTGGAATAGAATTAACGATTGTTAAACATATATTTTTATGTTACCGCTGATCCCATTCCGGAGCCTTCTTCGTAGGACCTATTATTGCATAATGACAATGTACACCTAATTTAAAAAAAATCATTTAATCCCTCAGAAATATCTTCTTTCCCACTCCATGTGTCAACTGGATGCTTCCTTTTACCATGGTAGGTTATTGATTTATGACCTTCATTACCACATCTATAACAACTTCTCATCCCTTTGAAGAATTTTCCTGGGTGTTTCTTTCCACATCCATGACACATAGGTTTTTTAATATACTTACCTTTATGATTATTACCTAAATGTCCATAGGGATCCTTTTCTCGCATATATGATGTCTTAGGAAAATCAACAAGGTTCAAGTGGTCAATCATGACTCTAGTTAGTTGGTTAAGAATAAACACAAGATTTATAATTGGATCTCCTATTTCATTTCATTTCTCATTTAGTAAATTGATATTGTTTCCTTCAAATCCATTTTTTCTTTTTTTTTCCTATAAGATCCATCCATTTACTCTAAAACCAAATAGGTACGTGTGAGTATATCAGAAAATTCATAATATAGTCTCTCATGAGGAGGGTAAAGACTAATATATATTTATTCATGATATCTCAAACTCATTCAATTTATTTAAAATAAATATTACTCTTTATAAAATTAAAACCACTGTGGTTATGTCACTTATGATTAAATAACATCATAACCACTAATTTTATCTAAATTGATCTCTAATACCAACTACAAGTCCCCAGCCTTAATCATTACATAATCATGAGTTCTGTTAAGAATTCTACATTGAGGACCTTTTCACATTTAGAGTTTTATATAATTGGGCCATAATTATTACATTACATCTCAGAAATTATAAATTAGACACTTCTAATCTATCCATTTTTTTACTAATATAAAAATCCTTAAATAAACAATAATTCCTTTCTTGATATAAATCTTATTTAATTCTTACATTCTCCTACCCTTCCTTACCACCTGCGAAATATATCTAAAAACATGGGATGATCATAAAAAGCTTTGTAAGAGATATAAAAAAAATAAATAAAACATTAGTTCTTGAATACATAGAAATCAAATAATTCAGACTTTTCAATCATAAACATAAAATCATAAACATACCTCAAGAAATCATAATATTTATGAATAACACATAAAAATAATAAATCGTAAATGTAATTTGTGGCATCAAAAACATACTTACATTGTCGATTTCACAGCTTCATTGAGAGTTACATACAAAATACCCATCATAGTATATTACCTAAATATTTTAGTCAAAACATCAACATTTACCTATGTCATGTTACCCAATGAATTGGAGGGCTATCTCAGACTCACCCACCATAGGTTTATCACAGAACTACCTATATTTGGTTTAACACACAACCTCACATAAAATATCAAAGCACCATTGCAATATAATAACATATAAAAGATGTAAATTATCAACATTTCACTCATCCATCAGAAGAAATCAATTCAATATATTGAAATATTCAATCCATTTCCAAAACCATTTAAAAAATTTAATAAATATATTTTTGATTAAAAGTGTCCCACGCCACATTGAATATTTTAAAGTAATTAAAATTTAAAAAAATTTATTTCCATATAAATAAATCCTTAAAATCATTTGAAAGAATGGACATAAATGATAAATATTTATAAGAATAAATCATTAAAACATTTAAAATTATGTTTTTAGTTTAAGAGACTCTTATCACATAATAAAATAATTTAATATAAATTATTAAATAATAACTTTAAAAAATATTATAATATCATGAGGATATGGAGATTCATGGTATAATATGTCAAAGGTAAGTATATACACCATATAAAATTGAATTGGTGCCCAATAACAAATAAGTATTATTGGAATGTAAATTGAGACAAAATCCTTTACAAAGATCACATACTTATATCAAGGATAAATCAATAAAATAATTATGCATGAAAAATAAAAAAACATCCAATATAAGTAGATATTCAGTATATAATAATAATAGGTCAATCACACATATTCATGGAAAAACAAAACCTATTATTTATTTATTTAACGTAATGAAATGAGATTGAGCTATGATTTCCCCTAAAAATTTCTCCTAAATGACATACAAATTTATCAATGGGGGTATTATGGGTTGCAAAAGTATATCCACACAAAAATAAGTGAAATTAAAAGATAAATAAATAAAAAATGATTCTATACATAATATTTTCACAATATAATCAATGTAGTATGTGTAAAACCTAATGAGTGTAAATTGAGTTTATAGATTCCCTTACTAAAATTCGGCAGCCTAACAGTGTCTCTTATAAATAATGAAAATGATTTAATGGGAGAGAAAAGGGTCTCTCATCATTTGTACATAAAATTTACAGAAATGAGGATATACAAGAACAAATCCCAACATAATATAATGGAAATTAATAGATATATCATAAAGGAAGTCATTGACTATAAGAGGTGGGTGAATGGTTCGCTAACCTTGAGTGTGATTCATCACGTATGTTTCGTTGTTATTCATGAAAAATAAACATAAGTTAATTTCTACTTGATTCATAAAAATTTTAAATTTAATTCTAAATTTTATATCACTTATTACCATGTTATAAATATTACATAATTATTTCAATTACTATTGGTCGTTTTGTCAATATTCGGTACATGAGTCAAATATGAACTTGTTATAATTACAAATTGTCCATGTGGTAAAAATTAAAATATATCCTGAATAGTATTCATGATATAAATATAGTATATATAAATTATATATTTATTTATAATAGTCCATAACATTTGGATATATGAAATTAAATGTACTCTTCAAGGAGACGGTAAGCCGTATGTACGCATGAACGCTTCTTTCATTTATTTTTCATATTAGAGAAATGAAAAAATAATGATACAATGGTATATTATAATTACATTATAATAACATATGATTTATATTGTACATAATTTAATTTAATTTATCTTTTATATATTCCATTTATGTCCTGAACGAGTCATATCACTTGGAGGGGGCGATAGTCCACACTTCCTCAAATAAAATTGCCATATTTACACATCATTAAATGCACAAAGGTATGTTTGTAAATAGAAATAATAGTGTCATAGAGATAATAAAAATATAATATATATCATATAAAAATACATCTCCATCATAATGACAACCATGAGAGGTGGTATGGTAAAATCAAACAATCATCCTTTCTTGAGGCAGTAGTTCACCGTACACAAAAACAGTATGTTCATATCCATTAGATGGAGTTGTTTGTAAGTGTAGTTATAATACTTCTCATAAAAAAATTCTAGAATATTGAGGATTATTTATTATGTAATAAAATAATATTAATAGAATATAGAGTGTATAAGTGACATAATGGAAACAAACTTTAGAGAAGATGATGCCTCTTAAAACGTCTAACTTCTTTTGATTTTATCCAAATGCTTCATTGAATTTTATTCTTCAAAAGTTAATGCATCAAGGATGAATAGGTGTACTTTTTTATCATATTCGTGTAGAGATTAGATGATCCAAGGGGCTTTATAGGTTTGATTAAATTGGTAGAGTTGATGCCCTTTAATTAGAGGGAGGAGCGTAATATTAGGAATATATTGAAATATTATTTTATTATAAGAATATTTTAAATTTAAAATTGTTCCACGGTAATTTATATAAAATATTAAATGTTTTAGGGTAGAAAACCTCTCAACCAAAAGGTGTTATACAAGACTATTTATCAATTTTATCCTTATCTTTTAGCTATAACAATTAGTTAACTTTTTTGTCTCTTACCATGTCTTCTTGTATATTCATATTATAAGATTAATATATTTAATTTAAATTTCCAATAGAAACTCAATTAGATAATTAATTATATTTTAAACATTATATAAGTAATTTGTAAGAATATTATATTTTTATGACTATTATATAATTCAATAAAATAGTATTTGTTTAAAAACACATTTTTGTCTATTTGTTTAAAAATCATATATCATGACTTTTTAAAAATTCAAAACAAATTTATTATTTATAAATAATTCATTAATTCAAATATAAAAAGCCATAATCATCCATAAAATTTGTGGTGTCTATATAAAGATTAAAAAAAATATTTTAATATTTATAATTAATTTATTTAAATCATTCATTAATAAGGTAATCGCTACATCATCATTGTGTCATTCATATATTTATTTTTTTGAAGTAAAAAAAATTATAAATAAAATACCATGATGTAGTAAATATTTTTATACTTATAATGAATATTTATAGTCTAAAATATCACTTATATAACCCAATATATATTTTTTTTAATAAAAGATACATGTTTATGTTACATTTTTTCTTACTTTAAATTAATTTTTATAAAATGACATGTTCACATCAATGTGGATCCATGGGGTCCCAAAATTAACCCAATTATGACCATGGTTGTACATATATCATCCAATAATTTTAGGGCACGTGTTAGGGAAATTTAATATTATTATAATATTATTTTTTACCCTTATTTACTAGATTTACCCTTTAACCATGGTAAATAAAATAATTTCTGAATTTACTATTCATAATGAATTAAAATAAAAGTTACCTATTTGAAAATTTTGGATCTCATGATTCTAATTATGGAAATAAAATTTGAAATCCAAATCATATATGTTTCATTAATTAATTTACAATTTATTCTTGTTGTAAAAATCAAAAGGTGTGTTTTTAAGAAATAATAACTATCAAAATATTGACATGTTTTTATGTCCAATTTCAAAGTTAAATTACATCCAATGACAAAAGTTGTATTATATGATAAAAAATAATCCAATTATACTTTAAAACCAATTATACGTACCATCTATCTATTAAAATAAATAATGTGAAAAGTTTTTTTTGAATTAAAATGCAGGACTTTATCACTATTGATTAAAAATGAACTTTGTCAAAAAAATATCAAAATTTTATCCAATGTAAAAATTTATGTAATTCTTCTTTAAAAAATATTATTTTCTAAAATATAACATATAAATGTGAAAAAACTATATTTAAAAATTTTTATTCATCAAAAGCAAGTAAAACAAACTTTTAAAAATATTAGCGTATTTCATGGTTAAAATCAGATTCATTATTATTTTTAGATTTCAAAATGTATTGGATAAATTGTAAAGACATTTAATAATCATACCGTATTTAGTTCGGTTCATTCCAACCAATACAATGGATTGATGTTAACTAACATTTAAAATAATATTATTATTACATTATTTTTTTGGTATAACTCAATGTTGTGTGCGATGTTAGATTTCAAAGAATCTCGTTGTTGCGTGTTGAGTATGTTATCAAATGAAGTGTCCTATTCAACCTAAAATTGATATATTTTTTCATAAATATTAATATATAAGAAAATTTATTATTTTATTAATACCTGGTTCATTGCACACAATATCCTTGTTAATCTTCATTTTATTCCGAAATCAGTTATCCTTCTCTTTAAACCATATGAAACCTTATTTTCCTTCCCTCGGTGGTAGTGTGTTGAAAAATCATAATACATGTCTAGTTATATCCATAAACAGTTCCTTATGTTGATTTCATTTTGTGAGAAGATATATTTCATGCTTTTTTATTTGTATATATCTAACATCTTTCTACATAGAGATTATGTCTTTATATCTTATGATAAAATTTTAAATATTATACACCACAATCATGTATTGGATAATTATTTTCATAAATTATTAACTACCTTGATTCATCAGAAATAACTCTATCATTCTACATGAAGGCACACCTGAGTCCATTCTTTGACGCATCACAATAAATCACAAATACAACATTTCTTGATGGAGGAGTAAATATCAAAGAATTCACTAATCACCTCCCCACTGTATCATAACATTCTTAACATTGTTTTGTACATATGGACATAAAACCTATATAAGTAATCTTGGATAAAGGGTTTTCTAATCAGTCAAAAATTGGAATGAAAAGTTGATAGTAACCTGCTAATATAATGTATTTATGTATGTTGGTTATATTCATTGGTGTAGGCCATTCCTAGACCGTCATTTTCTTTGCAGGGTCAAATGAGATTCCATATATATAGACAATATGTCCAAGCAACGAAATTTATTGAATCCAAAATTCATACATTCTGAACTTCCAATATATTTCATTTCATCTATGAGTCTTCAGAACAATCCAAAAGTTAATCTCAGGGTCTTCATAGCTTTTGGAGTATACCATGATATCATCCATAAATAAACAAAAAAATAACTAACATATTCTTCAAATCAATATTCCATAGATCCATGAAATTGGAGGGTTCATTATTCAATCCAAAAGGAATTACTCTAAACTCGTTTTATCCCTAACCTAGTTTGAAATGTCATGTAACACCACAAAATTATAAAGTAAGAAACATTTATTTTATATCATGTATGACATGTGCCACCAAGAACCTAATGGAATATAGTATCCAAATACTATATAATATAATTTTTATTTAATGTATATTCTATATATTTCAATGAACTCAACATAGAGTTAGCATAAAGCTTTCAATACACATAAGATGAAGTTTTCCTGAATAATTGTACATTATAAAAATATTATTATTTAGAAAATAAAGATATAAAATTTATTTTATTAATATTCTTAACAAAATTTTAAATTTTTATGGATTATATAAATATAAAATGAATTCATGGGTTACCAATTAATGAGAAAAGATAATTACAACCAATTGGATATAAAAAATTATTTTATTTTTATTCTTCCAAAGGAGTTTTATCCTAATAATCATAATTATTTACCATTATATAATTATTTTAATGAAATATATTTTTTATATATTCAATAAAATATTTTTTATACACATCTGTTAGGTTTTATATTCATAAGATACGAACAAACCCAATTTAACACATAAAAACATATATTTTTATAAGGACAGTTTTACTGCCTTTTAAAGATGAACCAATTTTAAATAAAATATTTAACACATTAATTTATTTATTATTTAAAAATAAACTATATATTTTCAATAGGAACATTAGAATTATATTAGGGTGATTTTTTTATATTTTTTGTAAACATTTCATTTTTAATGAATAGTTTAAAATACTGAATTTTAGTTCAAAACAACTTTTTCATTTAATTTATTTATAATGTTATGTAATATATTTATTTGGTTTTAATGTTTGATTATATAATATTTTTTTCAAATACTAAAATTTATTTCATATGAATCAGTTTCACGGGGAAATTGATTATAAAAACAAAGCAAACTTTCAGATGCATTTACTTTAAAACCCTTCATTGTCAACCCACCCGTGGGATGAATTTTAAATTAATTTCTACTACATATATGATTTTAATTTTTAAAAACTAAATCCATATTTTTAATCAATTAAAATTTTAATTTCTAGTAATTAGTACATGTTGTTTCCAAAAAAATAGTCAAAGTAATTAAAATTAATTAAAATGATTAAGGTAAAATTAAGATTAGTAAGGAACTAAACATAATCCATAAGGCCCAGAAATACTAATAAACTTCCCCAAGATCTATTATTTTCACAAATATCTCTATAATACTCACATGTATTGAATTTTTTTAATTATTTTATCCATATAAAACCTGAAAAATTTAGGAATAATTCAATTTTCAAAATATTACTAGTGTGTCACTCTTCCACTATAAAAGAATAGAATGAATCCCCATTCCTCACACCTCTCAAACGACTTAGGTTCAGCCAATATCATCCCAAATTGAATTTTTAAATCCATCCACTCAACCTTGAATGATACTTTTGGGCATAATTCCTTCCAATTAATCCCTTTTTCATAAACCAAAATGAGTTACATTCTTTTTAATGGAACACTTTACAACGATTTATTTTCTTTCATTTACTTCTACACTCCCTATACAATTGTTCGTTCATGAATAAAAAAACCAGTATCCTAAATATAAATTTATTTAGTTATGCTATTATTTCTATAGACACTTACACGCACCTCCTTCTAATGGGTAATGAACATATTGTTTCTATGTACGGAAAACTATTGCCTCACAAAAGGATGATGGTTCATTTTTCCTTTACCACCTCTCATAGAATCTATAATGATATAAAATAAGTTTATAGATTTTTATATGATATTTATTATTTATTTATTCTTATTTAACTTTTTATAACCCATATCTTTATACTTTCAATTTTTTGTAAAAACTATAACATCGTTTCTAGAAGTGTGAACTACCACCCCCTCAAAATGATGTGATTTGTTTACACTATACATGGAACTTAAACTGGATAGTTATAATTAATCCTATGTGTATAAAAAAAATATTTTATATTCATGAAATAATTACCTTTCTATAAATATAATAAATATCATTTTCATCATTACCCTTTCACACACATAAAAAGTGACAACGTCATTCATGGACGTGTGGTCTACAGCCTCATCGACATGATGTGACTCCTTTTTTATCTAAATAAATATATATAAGTATATATGATTATGTAATATGGTATTTATGATATAATTATCATTCTATAATGGTATAATTCTACTAAACGTTTTCAATAATGATTATTGTAAAATGAGAACGTTTCTCATTTAACGTATGACCTACCGTCTCAATGACCGTAACATTAATTCATTTTTCATAACCATAAATAATAATTTTTTTAAATAGTATAATTTATGTATAAAAATGATAATTATGTAATTATTATTATTATTATGTAGATATTATATAATTACTACTTTGATAATATATGACCTACCAAAGTAGTATTCACAAATAAATATAATTTGGTCAAAATAACTAATGAAAACCTAATTGTTTAACTAGTTGTATGAAAATAGTAATAAGGGATATAAAAGTAATGTAATAAAATAATACAGTTCTATAAAAGTATAAAATTAACATAATTTTATTATACATGATGTTGAAGGACATTCACCCAAAAAAATTCAAGGTAAATAATTTTCATCTCAATTTACATTATATTGAGACTTAATTGTTGTTATACCTATATTTTCTTTTATATGGTGCATCTGATTCCAATGACATGTTATATCATGAATAACATTTTTATAATTATATTATAAGTTTCATGAAATATTATTATTTAATGAACATTAAAATTTAAAAAATTTCAATGTAGTTTGAGACACTTTGGGTTGTTTAAATATTATTTTCCTCAAGAGATATACTAATGATCTTTTATTAAAATTTCCATTTGGGAAAATTATATAACCATTTTTTAATAAATTCCATAATTATTCTATAGTTATTAATGACAATATTCATTTATTTGTACCACTTTTCACCCATTTGTGTCCAAAATATTTAAGAAAATGTATTTCAGACAACCCAACATTATATCTCACATTAGAAGAAGAATATTTTTTCTTATAAAACCCATGTTTTAGTAAAAAAACATCCAAAACGTTTTTAAAATTATTTGGTAAATATATTTTTTTGAATTTTTTTATATTAACTTTTTTTTAGTATAAATTTTTTTCTCTATATAAATAAGGCACATTTATAACCTTTAATATTTAAAAAGGAATGTTCTTTTTACTTCATACGGATTATAAGGATTTAACCGCCATCATTTCATTGACTATTTCTTTGTTTGTTTAAAAGGTTACTTTTTAATGAAAATATTTTCAAAAGTGAATTTCAAAGAAAAGGGTTTTCAAAAGAGTTTTTTAGGAAAAGGATATTGTCCTAAATAATGTTTTCAAAATACAATTTTATAGTATTTCTATTCCTCAAGTAAAGGAACCCTTATATTCACTCCACCTGGGATATATTGTATTGAAATAGTCCTAATTTTTCAAATTGATGGTTTTTCAGTTATTTTTTTGGGGATTGTATTCAAATTAACTTCCTTGATTCATCTGTTTATATTCATAAAATATTCAATCTATTATGATCACTGACAATTAAATTTCTTATAAATTTTATATTTCATTTATCATGGATATAACTATTTCTGAAACCATATAATTATTTATATATGGTTTCCACATTGATAGTATTTGATAATTTGGGTAAATATTGATATATTTGTAGTTATTATTCAATATTAATATTTAATATGGAATATTTTTTATTAATTAAATAAATTACACGATATGAGGACTGATTTAAACATGAAATAAAAGGTGGAACCAAGACATTATATAGCTTCTGGATACAATAATAAATTCTCTGGAGAAAAATAATATGTGTATATTAAAAGGGTTTCTATTTGTAGTTTTAAACTATCCATTGGATGGATCTTTACAGTATAGGTTTTCATGTGCCTGATACATGACAACCAATAATTAATCATTTCCTAAATTTTGATTCCTTATTTATTATCCTGGGTATTTTCACATTATATAATCTAATCATGCATTTTATTCACAGTTTATTGATTAAACGACATGTCTTTTACATTTAATACATTGCCATATTTGTTTCCTTATATAGTTATTTGAATGGAATGTGTTTCTAGTCATTTATATAATATATTGTGTATGCACTTACCTATTAGTTTATTTATTATATGGCATGTGATATCATTTATATTCCATATAATAATTATTATTCTCATTAATTATTGATTTATTCCACTATATTTTCCCATAGTGAGAATTTGAGCTCAACTTTATTATGTTTCGTTCCCCAAGAATCCATGAAGGGTACTATAAACGATATTCAACGATTTTCTAGATGGAATAATTTTATCCTTAATTTTATTTATATAGAAATAATAAAATAAAATTTATATTTTTATTAATGTATTCATTTTTAATAAGAGTATCATGATTGTATCTAGTTTACTAATATTACTAAACTCTCTTTCATTCATGATTTGATTACTTGTAATCATGCAAATATAATAAGTAGTAGGCACCAGATCAAAGATATCTGAGGTCAGTTCACTATAGTTGTATCGAAGAGAGGATTAGTATCCACCTTGTGAACTATTATCATTAAACCATATTTTATATAACATAAACCTATGAAATAACATGAGGATAGGTGTTGAAAAACACCCTTGAATTTTGGTAAGGTGTATTTTATGGGTATTTGTATAGATAAGACCCTATCGGAATACTATAGGTGGATTCAGTTCTAGGAGAGTTTTATGTAGATATAATAACTCTAATAAGTTGTTTCGAGCATGACTTGGGGTAACTTGGTACACGACAACGAGCCTTACTGCACACCTGGTTTGACACTCCCAGGGGATATTCTTAAGAAAAATCACAATTTCTTTATAAACCACGGTGATGGATTTTGATGACGATTTACGTTGGTTAAAACTACGGTGTTTTAGATTAAAGATTTGGCCTCATGATATTATAAATACAATGAATTATATTATGGATAAACCCTAGACCAAGGAAGGGCCAATGAGGAAATAAAATGGACGATAAATTTATGTATTGAGGTCGTAGTGAAAATATTTTCTAAATTTATATTTAGTGATTAACCATAAATAAAGCATGTGTATCTTATTTATTTTCCAAATAATTTTCATTTTGTTTTAGAAAAGAAAAACATGTAATCTGGGTGAAATCCAATCAAATCCTGCTAGGCTGTGGTTCTTGAACCTATGACCGAATGATGAAAAGGGTTTAAGAAAATCAATTGACCTATGTAATGCCTTGGTTAATTTTTCATTTTATCTAGTTCAATAAATTTTAAAAAGGTTAATTCTGAAAATGTAGTATTTATTTTGGGAGTTACATATTAATCTATTAACCATATAGTTTTTGAGAGATATTTAGAGTCAAATATTCATACTTTTCACTCTTTTATGTGACTTTGGATCCTTTAGAAATGTAATTTTGTGATTCATTCATCAACAATTATTTTTTAATGAATTATGAAATATGTCAAATAATAACCAAAGTTGACATTATTTTTATAGAAATATGTCATCTGTGTATACATATGAAGTAAAATAATTCATCAACATTAGGAAAAGTATCTTCAAACAAAAATGTTGTCCTAATACCTTTTTTTGTTGAAATGATTGCCTTATAAATTATCATATATTTAAATATTTGAGTCCCTAAACATTATATTGATAATTCACATATTTGTGATTGATGAAATAAATCACTCCTTATAAATCATTTCCCTTTTCCTCTATGTATATATCACTACATTCCACTGATGTTCCCCTACTTAGATACCTAGTTATATGTTAGTCCATGTGAACATTGCACATCCCATTTTGTCTTTTCTTGGGGATGTTTTACAAACCCTTCTCAGGATGTGTGATTTAAAAATAGGATATATCAAATAATCTATCGCCAAGATTGAGTTTAAATTTTGGGGACACAATTTTATTATCGTGGGTATAATGCAACACCCAGACATTATACAGTATGAATCCTGTATATGATATCATGTATAACAGGAAAATGAAAATGAATAAGGGTATATAATATATAAATAGTATATAATATATTTTATATTTCAAAAAGATTCTACATATTTCAATGCATGAAACACCAAGTTAGTATACGTTACATGCATGAGTGACCTTCTTCGATGGCTAGCGTAAAACGAAAGACCGAGTTTTGTAGAACAATAATATATTAGAAAACTGTTATTACTTAATATAATAATATATAAACTATATTCTATCAATAATATTAAATATATTATGAATATTTATTATTTATATAAACATAAAATTAATTCATGGGTTTAAAATTACCGAGAAATGAAAATAAGAACCATTGGGATATAAAAACAATTATTTTTATTTTTATTCTTCCAAAAGAGTTTTATCTTAATAAACATAATTAATTATAAATATAAAACAGTTTTAATGAAATATAAATATATATATATATATATATTATATTTTTGATATTAATCTATTCCGTTTGATATTCATAAGATATAAAAAACCAATTTCACATATAAAAACCAATATTTTTATGAAATCAATTTTTCTGTCATTTAATGGGAAACCCATTTTAAATAATTATTTTGAAACATTAATTGAATTAATATGTCAAAAATAAACTTCATATTTCAATTAGAAACTTAAAAATTATGATAGGATTAATTGTTTATGTTTTTGAAACATTTTATTTTTAATTAATTTGTTGAAAATACTGAATTTTAGTTCAAAACTTCTTTTTCATCTAGTTTATTTATTAGGTTGAATTATATATTTAATTTTTTCAAGTTTAAATAGATAATATTTTTATCAAATAATTCAATTTATTTCCTTTAATTCAATTTCACTTTTAAATTGACTTTAAACATATCAATCTTTCTGATGTTTTTTAGTCTAAAAACATGCATTATCATCTCTCCTACAGGATGAATTTTAAATTAATTTCTTCCATATATATGATTGGAATAAGAAAAAATATATTCCTTATTTTTAATTAGAATATCTTATAATTTTTAATAAGAATAAATTTCTTTTTGACTGAAAATATTAGTGAAAGTAATTAAAATTAATTATAACGATTATGGTTAAATTAAGCTTAATAAGGGACTAAAACATAACCATAATGCCCTAAATGACCTATACACTTTTACAAAATATTTTAGATGAACATATATCGACGCTATAATCTCTTGTATCTAGATATTACTATTATTGTATCCTTTTAAAAAATGAAAAACGTAGCAATAATCACTTTGTCAAAATGTTACAAGAGTGCCACACCTCCTCCGCTATAAAAGGCCTCCACTTCTCCCCATTCATCACACCTCTCAAAACACATTGTTTCATCCAATATCATCCCAAATATCTATCAAAATTTCCTAACATATACAATTATTTCTCACTTTGTGCATAAATCCTTCTATGTAATCCCATTGGTATAATCAAGAAGGAGTTAACTAATTATTAAGGTAACATTTTCCAATGATCTCCTTTCATTAATTTTCTTCTACACTCCAAATACTGTTATTATTAAATTATTAAGTAAAAAAATAAAATAAATATAATACTACGTTTTTATGTTATTATTAAAGCCTAAAATTACACACAACTCCTTCTAATGGGTAATAAACTTTATTTTTCTATGTACGGAAAACAACTGCCACACTGAACAATGAGTGTTTATTTTCACTTTTTCTACCCCTAATAGTGGCCATTATGATGTAAACTATATTTATAGATTTTATATAAGATATTTATTTTGTATTTAATCTTATTTAATTCATTTATAACACATATCTTAATACATTCTATTTTTTTGTAAAAATGATAACATCATTTGTGGATTTGTGGACTACTGTCCCCAGTATGTGATGTGATTCATTTACACTATACATAGAATTTATAAAAGATTAATTTAATTAAAAATATGTTACATAAAAATCATTATATTTTATTCCTAAAATAATTACCTTTTACTAAGTATAATATACAATATTTTCTTCATTACCCTTTCACACATTTAAAAGTGATAACATTGTTCATGGACGTAGGACTACCGTCTGCTTTTCATGATTTGTATTCTTTTTCATCATAATAATTATATATATAAGTAAATATTTCAAAAAATTCTGGTATTTTTGGATTTAATGGCAAATTTTTATTGATAAAATTATACTTATTTTAGATCCAAAACACTAATTGAAAAAATGGAACATTATTCATCCGTACGTATGACCTACTATCTCCATGGTAATAACATTGATTCATTTTTCAAATCCATGTTTAATTTTTGTTTTTAAATTAATAATTTATCTATAATTATTATAATTATGTCATGATTATTATTATTATTGAGAATTTATATAATGACCCCTTTGAACATATTTTACCTTCCAAAGTAGTTTTGACAAATAAACCGAATTTGGTCAAAGTAACCAATGTAAACATAATTATTTAATTAGTTGTAAAAACATAGTAATATGAGAAAGAAATGTAAATATAAAAATGAAAATGTTTCACAATAAATTATATAGTTAACATAAGTTTATTATACATTAATTTTGAGAATCCTCTCCCAAAATGAAATGCCAGTTAAGGAATTTTTATCTCAATTTACATTCTATTGAGACTTAATTGTTGTTATGCATATATTTTCTTTTATATGGTGTATATAATACCATTGAAATCTCATATCTTGAATCCATTTATTATAATGATATTATAAGTTTTTTTAATATTATTCATTCATTATACTTATGATTTAAAATGTTTCAAAGTTGTGTCTGACACTTTGGGATGTTTAAAAATTATTTTCCTCAAGACTAATAATAATAATAATTTAATGGAATTTCCATATTTAAAAATTATATAGTCATTTTTCAGTAAAACTATTGATTTTTTCCTGGTCATTTGTCACTATTTTTTGAGTATTACTACAATTTTTTAACTCTTTGGTTCTCAAAATTTTTAAAAAATTATTTCCAAAAACTAAACTTTATTTCTCACTTTGGTTAGAGAACTTTTTTTCTTCTAAAAACCATGTTTTATAAAAAAAACATTCATTTTTTATTGATTTTGTAATGGTATTTTAACCGTTTTTTCTTTTTACCAATTTTTTCAAATGAATATTCTTGTCTCTCTCCAAAAAAGTCTATTTTCTAACCTTTAATATTGAAAAATTAATGATCTTATTACCTCTTATATCTTGTACAAATTTACTTGTCGTCATTTCATTGAAGATTCTTTTACCTATTTAAAAGGATAATTATTAAAGAAAAAACTCTCAAAATATATATTTAAATAAATGGGTTTTCAAATATATTTTTCCAAAAAGAGGATAGTTTCCTCAAGAGTGTTTTTAAAAGGTTAGTTCACTGTATTTATTTTTAACAATGACAACAACCCTTTATTTTTACTCCACATGGGATATGTTGTATTAATAACATTCTATTTCTTCTTCTACAAGGTTTTTTATTTATTTTTCTAATGATACTATTTACATTCACTTCCTTAGTTCATTTGTATGTCTCTGTGAATATTCAATCTTCTAGGATCATTAAACATTGAATTTCCCCTAAATTATTCATTTCATTTATCTTGAATGTTACCATTGCCTAAACCATATAACACATTATATATATTGTAAATAATGACATTATTTTATTATTTAGGAAAATATTGATAAATCTATATTCTTTATTTACTCTGAATATTTGAAAAAGAATATTGTTTTTAATTAAATCAATTACTTGATATGAAGAATTTTTTGACAAGAAATTATGGGGGGAGCTCAGATATTATATATATCATTGATTCATTGATAGTTTCTCATGATACAAATAAAATGCACAAATAAAATCATATCCTATTTATAGTTTTAAACTATACAGAGAAGGGATCTTGATAATAGTGTTTTTCATGTTCCTGTGACATGACGTAAAATTATTAAGCATTTCCTTTATTTTGATTAATTTTTTATTATCCATTATATTTTCCCATAATAAAATATATGGATGCATTTTATTATTAATTTACTGATTAAATGGAATTTTTTTCTAATTTCTGACCATGAAATATTGATTTTTCCTTATCTAAAAATTTTAATGTCAGGTGTTTCTATTTATTACATTTCCATATTTTTTATGAACATCCCTCTCAGTTTATTAATAACATGGTATGTGTGTTTATTTATTTTCAATGTCATAATTATGATTCTAATTGATTCATAATTAATTCCTCTATATTTTTCCCTTACTATGAATTTCAACTCAACCTTATTATGATTATTTACACTAGAATTCCAGAAGCATTCTATAATAGATATGTAGGGATTTACTATATGGAATAAAGTTATCCTTAATGTTGTTTATTTAGAAAGAAGAAAAAATGTTTTCATTAGCATATTCTTTTGTAATAAAGGACTCATGTATGTATCCAATTTACCAAGATTACTAAAATCATGTCCCCATAAGATTTGATTCCTTTTAATCATGCTAATTTAATTAGAAGCAGACACTGGATCAGGGAAATCAGGGGTCTGGGTGCTATATATTTTGTTGGGAATGTCTTCCTTACTCACACACAATTGATGATATTGAGATTGGAGGCCAATCCTTGAAAAATATTGAATCATATAAAGTTGATAAAATAAATCAATAATGTGAGGTAGTGGATATGTTTTCATTATTGTAATAGAATTGATTTGTATATAGTCAATATACAACCTCACAGATCCATTTTTCTTTTTAACAAAGAGAACAGTGGAACCCCATGGAGAAACACTAGGGTGGATAAATCCCTTGTCACTTAATTACTCTAGTTAGTTATTTAGCTCTATTAATTATAATGTAGCCATTATATATGAATTTTTTTAATGGGGTATTGAACCATTTATTAAATCAATAAATGACTCAACCTTTTTCTTTAGAGGATTTCTATAAAAATCCTCTCGAAAATCAACAACATATTCTATAAAAATAGGTACCTCCTACATTTGAATATTTATTTCCTGAAACATTGATGTTTTTTTCAATTCATCAATATGGATTTTACTTAGTAGAGACACTAAAGGTGGTTTTAGAGAAGAGTTAGTTGATGAGGATTCTACTCTAAAGATAAGGGATTCTAAATTGATCTCAAAAATTGTAACTTACATCTTTATGCAATATATTTCCACATAATAATTTTAAATTCAATCTATACTGATAAATTATGTCAAATCCAATCATAGTTATGATGATAAGGTCAGCAACCAAATCACATTTATGTGTCATAAAGGGACTGATCGGCACAACTTTGTGGAAATGGTACTTCTCTTAGGATTTTTGATTAAAAAATCCTTTATTAAATCAAAATGGAAATTTCTAATTTCCCTTAAAAATGTGAAGATATAAAAGAATGGGTTGATACATAATCAAATAAATTTTTTGATAAATTTTAGGAAACAATTCATGTACGTTCCACCACATCATCAGGAACATCAGACTCAACTATTGTGATCATATATGAATGGGATTTCTTCCTTGTCCTTCTTTGGATAATGCTTTCATTACATCTTGGAAAATAATTTGCATAATGTCCCAAATCTTTAAAATTTTAGCATTGATAATTTGTATCATTTCCCTTATAATCATGAGCTTGGTGTCATTTTTCTTCACACTTATAACAAACTCAAATCCCCTTAAGGTATGTGCCAAGGTGAATCTTCCCCACATTATTGTGGGATAGAAATTAAACACTTTCCTCAATCCTATTTTCCTCATTTCCTTTACAAGAGTTTTTAGAATCCTTATTATTTTATTTATTAAAAATAAATTATTAAGTCTTAGATTATTATATTTCTATCTTGATAGCACATGGGACTATATCTTCACATGATGTGAAATTATAGAAGACCAATTCCCTTTATAGGAATGGTTTTAAACCATCAAATAATTGATCAATCTTCGTATATGGATTATATTTATCGCCTGAAGAATTTATTTCTAAACATATATATTTATCTTCATACTTCACAATGTTTTCATCCTCTATTTGTTTTAGAATCAAGAATTCCCTATGCATATCTTTTTACTATTCACGAGGGAAATACTTTTCGAAGAAAAATTCATTAAAATAATTCTTTTCCATATGTTTTATTTCCTACTCCCCCTTTTTGTTTCGAATTAATGACCACCACTAATATGCATCTCCTACGATATGAGAATCATCACCGATAAACTTCTCCATTTATTTACTTCCAAAAGTGAGAAATATATTCTCAATGGAACATATCCACTTCCCTAATAAAAATGGGTTTTAGTCCCATTTAATGATGGAGACCCTTGTCGCATAAAGCAGTCTGACATTTCTTCTTTACATTTGGGATCAGGATGTTCCGTACGGGTAGGGATATAGTTTATAACCTAATTTAGTTATACCTATATAATTATAAGTTTCTCTTCACCAATCAAATGACCAATATCATTTTCCTTTATAGCAGGGAAATCCTTACATTGGATATATGTTTTGACACATTATTTATTCCTTCCACTATGTACCATTTTTAAAAAATGGAATACACTATATTTGGTTATGAATTATAATTTATAATCTCAAACTAGAAAACACATATCATACATTGAAATTTAAAGCATATCTAATCTCATAATATTAAACATGGTTTATTTGGGGAAATGTTTACTTTTAAATCATTAATAATGGATTCAAATATAAATGTGACTTATCCTAACAATATCCCCTTGAAGAGTCAAACCAGGTGCACAGTATGGCATATTTTCATGTACAAGGTTACACTGAGTCTGGCATGGGACACCATGTTAAAGGTGTTACCTTGAGATACATTTTTTCTATAACCACATCCATTTCTAGTATCCATACACTAATATATTTCTAGAAATGTAAACATAATGCCTACCTTAAAAAATTATAAGACGTTATTATATTCATATTATCAAATTTTACCTTAGGGTTATGTTCCATATTTTATGTTTTCTAAATCTTGTTTTCATGGTTTATAAGAAATTTACATTAATACAAACTTTAAAATTCCCTATCCTAGTAGACTAGAGACTGTGAATTTTGTTAATAAAATAGAATAAATACAATACCCAAATCCCAATGGATATAATGGTTTAGTATATTTAGAAAAATAGTTATATACATATTTTTTACATTACAACTTTAAAGGAAATACAATATTGTAATTCCATTTCAAACACCCATGAACTCCTAGATTTTCTCTAAAATTCATTGATAATACGCATATCTATATCCTACAGAAATATAAAATATAAAAAATGGGTGATCATAGATAATATATAATGGTGTGAAATATAGTTGAAGATATCATAAATAAAAACTAACAAGGTGTGGTGAATAACTAAGTACATATGTCAATAAAAAATAATCTTGAGCATAAAATGGAAGGAATATAAGATGATTAAATAAGGCCATAATAAAACATAACAATTAAAATTCTTCTAGTCTAATAATCAAATGGAATATCAATAATTGTTTCATAGTTAGGGAATACATAATTCCGTACAACAGAAACATACCTTTAAGACCTCATCCAATACAATATATATATAATGGGTAAAAACCCAGTCAAGTTTTCCTCATGAAACCAACTATTTCATAAAGGGTCAATAGTGGGCCCCACATGTCACTTACTAAGTTAAATAAATTTATAATATGAATTTTTTTCATTATAAAGAACTTATAAATATTAAATATAAATAAATTTTCCCAATCAGTATACATAACCATTAACCATTCAGAGTAATATGGTGAATGGTAGCAAGATAGCTCATTCACAATCAAACTACTCATAAAACAATTAATAAAATATGTTATATGATAGTAATAAGAGATATATTTTAATAAATAAAAATAATCAATTGATTTTTTAAATAAAATTAATATAATCTAATAAAACCATTAAATAAATATTAGGGAAATACCCTTTTTATTTTGTAAAGAAGATTACTTTTGGAAAAAATAATTTTTATTTTTGATAATTGTTGGTATAAAACTAGAAATGAAAAAAATAGTTTCTCATTAAAAAGATTAGATATTTTATTGAAATAATATTTTCTTAAAATAGATCATCTATGGTAAATTAAAATAGGTAAGAAATTGACAAGTTCTATGTAATCAGGCTTGCATTTCAGGTAGAATTGAGAAGGAAACCTTTTAAAACATGTAATGTCCCATAAAATCAAGATTTACAGATATAGATACATGAATTTGAAAAATTTAAATAGAATTATAAAAACTATATAAAAATAATAAATAATTAAAATGTTTTAATTAGGGATAAAATGTACCCAACTGGAAATGGATGTTCGGGAAGTAAACTCATTCCTTATGTCTGAAAGTGTTCAACACTTGACCTTAATTTCTAGTAAAACCAAATAAAATCCATTAATAAATTTATTTAGAACCATATAAATATGTACTTGATTAATTATAATTTTATTATGTTAATTTATTGTCTTATTAATGTGTTATAGAGTTTAATTTCATTGTTTGGGAGCATTTATTTTCATTGTTTTAATTATCAGTACGCTTGTTTATAAGTAATGAAGCTCAAGTAAAAGGGGTATAATTCTAAAATTTGCAATTAAAAGTTATTAATGAAAATAAATAAGTATAATTTGTTTTATATATTATTTGATACAGATATATGATTTTGAATCATTTAATAACATGTTAATAATTATAATTCAGATTAATTTTAGTAGTTTTAGATCACAACAAACTTCTTTTGTTTTACCATTTAAAATTTTTAAAATATGTTACATACATAACATAAAATGATTTCTAATATAAATTTTAATATATTTTTCAACCATTAAAATTGTTTTTTGAAAATCCATGAAGATGGTTATGTAAAATAAAATCATGTCATTCTTGAAGGTGATAAAACAACACCACATGAACAGTGTTTCCATTTTTTAAAAAAAAAGGATAATATAAGGGTCTTGATGATAGATTATTCCATTAGAATAATAAAATTATAGTATATGTATGTTACTGGATTTCTCAAGCTATTTAAATGAGGGGTGGTGATGAGGTAATAATAAAATAAAATAACATAAAAAGAAAAAGAAAGAGGTTTTTACCTCTTGGTTTTCTCCTCCTTGAGAAACTCCGTAGGGAAAAGGTTTTGGTATTTCGATGAGACCAAGATCTCATGAATGTGGGGGAAGGGATTGGAAATATTATTTGGTAAAAATATTAAAAGTATCAAATCTTGTACTGTGGGTGGATAATGGGTTCTGAGGAGGTGTTATTTATAGTTGAGGAGAGGGGTGTTTTATAAATAATTTATTTATTTGTTTATTATTTTGTCTCAAGACTATGAATAACAAGAGAATTCTCACAAAATATATTAAAATAAATGATTAGAGTTCCAGATTATGTTCATATATGGTCCCTACATACATTAATACTCCATAATCCATGAATTTCATATTTATCATAATTTATCATATTTTACTATTCATAAAAAATTCAAGTGTTTCAGAAAAATACCAAAAATTCCCCATAATTTTTTTTTGATGTGTAGAATTTAAAAAATGAACTCTGTTTGGTGAAGTTAATTTTATAAATATTATAAATTAATTTTTTTTCTACAATATACATTTACATGAAAAATTCATATTTTAGAATTATAAATAGTTTTATAACAAATTGAAAAATTAACTAAGGTATCATAAAATTATTTAAAAATAATTAGACAACAAAATATTAATAAATAAATATATTCTATGAAAATAAATTTTAATTAAATATTTATGAATTATGAAAATACTAACAATTAATTAATAATTTTTAAAATATTGTTTTACTTATACAATAATATAATTATATCATACATTCGTTTATAAGATTTCTATATTTTAATTATACTTTTATGGGTGATGTTACTATTCATTTTGAAAATTTATTATATATAATGATCATATTAATATTCATATGTTCATGATTTTATTTCATCGATATAGGTTATATAACTTAAAGAAATACACTTATTTCATTCATTCCTAATTATTTTGTTTTTATTATTCTCTCTATGAGGTTTTTTGTGATTTATTCTATAATAAATAATTATAAGAATGGAAATATCATAGATATTATTCCTGGTCATTATATTATTGTTAAGGTTAAAATAATAAAAGAGTTTAATGTGGATTGTATGTTGTTCTTACTATTAAAATATATTTCATGTTTTTACATGATTCTATTCTACTTCAAATTATTAAGAAATTATTTTTTTATTACTTATCATTCTAATACAATTTTTTTATTGTATGATTTTCATTATGATAAATATACTCTGATATTAATCGGATCCATTGTGATTCTAATTTACACACTCTTATAACAAGAGTGAGTTTTATTCCAACAAATTAAATTAAATTATTTTTGGGTCTTTTCTAGTTTAATGTGTTTTTAAACTATAACTCACCACCCTCTTATATGTATATCTATCATAAGATGATTTTATGATACAATAATTATAATTAAAGAAGGAATATACTACATATAAGTGTTGGGTTTTAACTTTTCCTTTCCACTGAATTCCTTATTATGTTTTGTTATATACATAATATTTATAAACAGTTTTACACTAACATGTTTTTAGAGAAAGAGTTTCTATTTTTTTAAGATGGAAGGTCTTGATATTGGCTCTTTAGATAATCTAAATTTGAATAGAACACCAATCTTTGATGGTGCTCATTATGAGTACGAGATAGATATAATGAAAACATTTGGTATAAACAAGGGAGTATATAACTTTATTATACATACTAGAGATTGTAAGATTACAAATAAGGATGTCAATAGTTTTACATATCAATACAAACAAGAATATCAGTTAGACTATAAAGTAATGAACACTCTATTGTGTTCCAGGACAAGAATTATATATAGTTAGAAAGTGTCATATGTAGATTCTAACAGTATATGAAAAAATATATCAGTCACACACATTATAACATCTATCTTTGATGATAATAGAAGACCTCTGCTTAGAGAAGACTATTATACCATTGACTTTGTACCTATATAATCAGTTGCAATGATTCCCCTGAGAAACATTAAAATAAAAAATAGTTTACAAACTGTTAGGGAAAAAGGTCTTGATGATGAAATTCATTTTCAAAATATTATTGATATCAAGGCCAATGATTGGAATATTACATTGGATAATCTTATTGGAAATATAATTCCATACACACTACAATAAAATTACATGTTAGCGGTGGTTTTGTTATAGCATATAGAGGTGATTTAAAACGTTGATATATGATTTGGAGGTGGTTTCTAGAAACCACCACTAAATTGCACCTCAAGAAAATATTAGCAGTGGTTATATCCATTTTGAGGTGGTATAAATGAATCCTTGTAGTTGCTTCATTTCGCGGTTGTTCTGGTTTTTTTAGCGGCATTTTTACGGCCGGTGGATCCTTTTTATTTGCGGCCGTTATAACCGCCGCTAATAAAAATCACTCCCTCTCTAGAAAAGTGCCGCTAAAATAATCAAAACTGCCGCGAAATACAGGCGGATGGTGGGACACTATAACACCCATTTTAACTACAGCTATGAGAAAAATATTTATATTTAGTGGTGATTAAAACAACGGCTACAATTTTAAAAGATTCATTTAGTGGTGATTAAAACTGCAGCTAAAACCGGATCTAGGAAAAAAATAGCAGCTCTACATCCCCTGCACCAGTGCCCTGAAAAACAAACCATTCCCGTGGAATACGAACCGTCTAACAGAATACATACTATTAAATATGAAAATAGATTCTTAACTAAGAACAATCAAATGACTCTTTCAGTAATGGAATGCAGATACATATATCACATGGCTATTAGACCTTTAAAAAAATTATAAAGAAGCATGTCTATCATATTTCATGAAAATAGTGCCAAGCCTAGGATCAACCTATTCCGTCCATACCAGTTCCAGCCCTGAAATAACAATTCATATCATCATACATCCCACTTGTAATATATGAGGAATTTTGTATGATATTCATAATTTATGTTTATCCTCTCATATCAATATTCTTATCTTATGCATTCATATTATTATAAATTGGTATCTCTCGCATTTAACCTTAATGAACATCTTATTTTATGCATTCTTTTGTTTCACTAACCAATAGGTTATAATGACCTACTACCCAACCTGTTAATTAGCATGACATGATCAATCAATTACACGTTCACATAAAAATAATATGAATTTTTTCTAAAATGGAGTCTCTGAAAATCAGTGCATACAAGAATTTAATTATATTCAATACAAGTGAATACTAGTAATGTGTAGTTGAAAAATAGGGCATACAGTAGTCGTGTCACAATTAATTTCTATATATGTAAAAACTAGTAATGTATACTAGAATATAAGCACATATATGAATATGTATATTGGAAAAAATAGAATTAGTAATATATATAATGAATAAAAAGAGATTCCATGTATAAGAAGAAATCACATTGTTTAGTAATATAAATCAAAAAATCACAAAGAGAAACTACAAACATAAACTCATGTATGCATTTATGTTATGATGTTAATTTTGTGTGATTGTATCATCATTAATTATTCAACATCATCTTGCCTCTACCTCTATTATGAGAACGTATGAAATGAATTGTTTGGTAACTCTTCAATAAGGATTCTTAGGACCGGGTGTAGATTCTATAAGCCTTGTTGGCATGTAAATATTTTCAATGCCTTCATTATACTCGAGATATAATAAACAAATTCAGTCTATCAGCACACACAACCCATGATTCTCAAGTCCATCTCATCTTTATCGTACACCCTATTCACCCTTGTGAATAAAACCCCCACCCTATGGTAATGTGAATGCACCCTTTGGTGAATACAATCAATGTATGCATAGTAGGGGAACAACCATTCCATCCCAATAATGATGTCAAAACCATCATCTCGAGGAAAATGAGGTCCCATACAAGGTGACACCCACTAATAACAAGGTCAAATCCCTACACTAACATAAATTCTCAAATCAAATCCCCAATAATGTTTTCAGTGTCATCACATCATAGAAAAACTAAATGTGGAGCCCAAGGATCTCCACAACGTACACAAATATGATGGAATGAGAAGAACCTATATCAAAAAAAATTAGATACTAGAGTTGAAGCTACCAAAATAGTACCTATGATTATATAAGGTACAACACTCTATTCATCACATATTGGTCTCACATTATACAATTATACTGATCTCTGGCCGTAATATATAGCCTAGATACTATGATCAAGTCCACTGTGCTAGTGATGTAAGTCTTGTGTCTAGATGCTTTGACCATGACCACCACTTCAGACTGATCGATTGGCCAAATAATATCTTCCTTCATAAAATGAAGCTGATTTCCCCACTCCTAAATGTTGAATTATTGTAAACACTCATCAACTGTATACTATAGGAAAAGATCTACAAAAATCTTGTAGATGGCGCATCTTACTGAAATTGCGACACTCAACTTGATTACTATCACAAAGTCTCACCATGTATCCTTTCCTCCCACACCAATGATAGAAAATATAATTACCAAAACCAATGCTCAAAAAATTATTCCCTTAATTATAGGTCACAATGTGTCACTTCCATCAACCAAACACTTTTCCATTGGGTCCACAAACTGAACTACCATGCTTTGTTCCCAAACATTACCTCGAGTTATGTTATTTATTTTTAATATGGTGGATAACCAAAATACATTCACCTATGATAAAACAAAATTATTGTGCCGGAATGTGATTCAAATCACCCTAGATGGATTATACATAAGAAAAATATGCACAAAACCTAAAATCTTGTAAAGTGACTTAAACACTCCATAAAAACATATAACCATACTCTAAATGCATAAAATAATTGTCCCTTTCTGTCCTAAAATTCTATGGAATAAAATACTCATAAAAAATAATCATAAATAATGATTCATCACAATAAAAAATCGATATATATGGTGAATACCACACTCGGGAAATCAAGATATGAAAGGTAACATTAGAAATCAATAAAATGAATTGAAGGAAACATGAAAAATCATGAAAATGTTAGGTTATGAAAATCTTTGGTGGAAACTATGTGCCATACATGATACATATACAAACCAATTGTTCCCATATTTGTCCAAAACATCAACAATACAACTACTCACAGTCCGATGATGAGCACGTATCATCACCCTCTCCACCTCTATCTCCACTTCCTATTGTCACCTGTAAGAACATTATATTGAAACATAAATTTTGTTGCATATTTATATTTAAACATAAAACTAATAAAAGTTTGAAAACAAAATGATTTTGATATTTTGTGATTTACCTGCTTACCACCAGTTGATGCACAACCACCAGAGGCATATCTGCTCATCTGCTGATATATATCAGTCATCGTTTTATACAAAGCGGATATCTGAGTCCCCTAGTCTTGAATTGTGGTTCATAGAAAAGAAATATCCCTTTGAGAATCTTCAGGTATAGACTGACTATAATCAAAATTAGATATAGCAGGAACCCCTGGTGGCCTGCCAAAGACCTCAGATGGTATGGGTCCAAAACCTATCCCATGCACTCTACCAGAATGCTCCTTCCAAAAGAATTTACCAACTGGGTCATTCTGGGAGACTGAGTAGGACTGCCCAGGATTGGTATCCCATAGTTATTTAATTTTTAACTATAAATAAGATATAAATATATTTTAACACTGTAAAAACTGATAATAATTTGTTATAATAAAAAATTGACTTCATACCCAAACTTCTTTTGCAGGCTCATTAACAAAAATTTCATCTGATTTTTTGTGGACATCCAACCGCACTTCAATTCTGGATGCTTCATGCCCTAAACATTTTGACTAAATTAAGCAAAGATAAATAAATAATTTAATATATTAAATAGATAATATTTTATTATAAATATTTAAACTAATGAAATGAATACTAGAGTCATTCAACTTCTAGAAAAGCTTTTTGACCCCGTAGTGTAAGAGATGACATGCTTAGCCCGGTTTAATGCATTTTTTCTTGAGAGATCATGAAATAAATAAAATGTAATTTAATAGTAATGTATTCAATGTCATATCCTCTTCATATACATGTATAAATGTAAAATGAGGATAATATAATAATATATATTTCAATACCATCATCTTCTCATCATGATGTCTGTCAAAAAAAATTCACTTTTCTTTCAGTACCCCAATAGGTAGCTTCTCATAAATTTGTTTCATGGTCAATGAAGTATCATTGACATCACACCACAATCTTCATTTAAAGTCCATCCATTTCTTACCAAGATTTTTCAACGTCCACTTTCATGTTATCATATCAGCAACTGTAAAGAGGAAGAACATCTGTATACAGAAAATAATTTTGAACTTATTAGTAACACGGCATTTAGTTACACCATATTTTAATAAAATTACCTTCATTTGGGATTCAAAAACTTCATTTTTTCAACATGGAGGCATATGTCTCCAATCATCATAAGAAATAGGTAGGAAAATGGGCTCCGCTGCCAGTTGTCCTAGAATCTGGCCACGTAACCCTGCAGCATCATCCGTAGGGACCCCAAATGAATCAAATGAATGACTATATTCTTCTTATTCGTATTCCAAACATCTGAACATTTTATGTTTTTCTCCACAGTTTCATTTTTTCATCATCAATGGGATAAAAATTAGTATAAACAATATGCAATAAATTTATTTATATTAAAATTTGTATCTATTACAGTGACCATCCAGTATGGCCATGATAATGTGGAAGGGGAATACTGCCCCCCCCCCCCCACTACTCAGGCTCCTAAAGGGATATTCGACGACTCAGCCTATAATTGGACACCCATAGAGGGTGTGAGAGATGGTGTAGGGGGTGTTGGTGCATGGGTGTAGGAATCTGGTGGCTCAGATGTCATGGGGAGGGAGACAGATGGATCGTCATCTATCAAAATAGTTGATGAAATAGTGTACCGCTTCCTCCTTGGCATTCCAATCATTTAATGAAATAAAATTCTATTCGGAATATATATTTCAAAAAAATTATACAGAAAAAAATAATAATAAATTATAATAGATGCCCATTACTAACTGATAAAATATATTTAAAAATGATAATGAATGACTGCACAAATGAAATAAGTGGTAACATAACGAATAAAAAACTGTACATACAATCATTTTCCCCTTTAATCATGTCAGTTTCATGCTCTATTACTTCATCCACATAATTATTCCTTGATAGAATAATATTTTCAATATCATGATGGAAAATAATTCTTCTTGTTGTTTTTGATGAGATTCAATTTCAGAGGTCAAATCGTCTACTTCATCCCCAATAGCATAACAATCTCTTTGTATTACGTGAGAAACCACACTCCACCCTTTATCCACAACATCATTCACATAATATTCCATTTTTTCTTGCAATGATAAGATCTAAGGATCTTGAAATTCATGATCACCAACATCCATCAAGTGAGAGAAGTTCACAAGAATAAAATTGTAAGGAATCTCTTTTAACACCTCTGATAATATCGGCCCAATTGCATTTGAATAAAACAATATCAAAAATCCCAGGGTATTTTAATTCAATAATATCACACATCTTTCTATTGTATACCAATTTAGAAAATTTAAATATACCACAATTATATGTTTCCAAACCCAATTCTTGATCGACTATATGAAATCAAAATCCATTCATATTGAATGTCTCGAACTTTCTAACTTGTTTTATAGAACCTCTAGCAAGAAACTTCAACTCTTTTGAAAACTCTTCTCGAGTATCGGTATTCATAGTCTAAACAAGTAAATATGATTTATTAGATTTAAAAAATGTACGTGTCAAACTAATATTTGTATTTATTGTAATATTTATGAACTTACACGTCGTGAAAACCATTCTACAAGCTCGTTATTCAAAGCATTCATTATATATTTATCATTTCGTGTTAGGACTCTCATTCATCTCTTTGTTTTTATCCTAAACTCTTCAATAAATGGATTTTTAATTTTGCTATTCAGCAGCACATATCTATGTTCCTGTAATAATTTCAATTTTGTAAGTGTCACATTTGAGGTCCTCCCAACCGATAGGCCAATAGCGGGAAGTATTTTTGATTTCTGATGTATTTGAGATTGATTCAATGTGTCTTCAACGAGTCTAACTCGATTAGATATTGTCTCAATATCATCCAAGTATCTAGAACAAAAGGTAATACACTCCTCATCCATATATCCTACAACAATAGAGCCTTCTGGTTGTTCTTTATTTCTCACGTATACTTTTAAATGCCCAAGATATCTGTGAAATAAAATAATCATAATTATGCATTTATTTAAATTCAAAAAAAAAATTACTTAACTAAAAAACATATAAATAAAATACCTCTCAATTGGATACATCCATTGATAATGAATGGGGCCTCTTAATTTAGCTTCCCCAACCAAATGCATAGTTAAATGCATCGTGATAGTAAAAAACGATGGAGGAAAGATCATCTCCACTTCAAAAAGGGTCAATACAAACCTCTCCTAGATTTTTTCAAGCTAAAATGGATGTAGACATTACTCACATAATTTCCAAAAAAATGTGTAGACTCGGAGTAGAACAACAGTAACTTTTTGAGGAAATAATGTTTGAAATTCCAACGGTAGTAACTATTTTAAAAAAATATGTGATTCATGGCTTTTCAATCCATGTAACATATGATTCTTCAAGTCAACAAACCTCGAGATGTTACTCGAATACCCATCAGATACATTCACATTCATTAAAATTCAAAAGAATGTATCATTATCCCAATTTTTCATTGCAAAAATTTTTTGGGCATACTTTTCATTCTCATATGGATAGAGATCACGTTTTATGATCATTACTTGTAAGTATTTACGAGAATTGAGATTATCCTTCAACTTTCCATGCTAATTATGTAATGTGAAAATAAAATTGTCACATACATTCTTCTCAATATTCATCACATCAAGATTATTCCACCACAAATTAAATTCTTAATACATAATTTTGAATAATATACTCTTTTTCTTGCATTGTTGTGTTATTATTTTACTTGACGATACACTTCGAACCCGTTTTTCGCTATCATTCAAATGAGGAACCTTCCAAAATTTTGTTTCAACATTTTCAGGTTGTGTCAATATTTTAGAACTAGTTAAAATCTTCGTAAGTGGTCTATGATCAATGAAACCATTAAATATTGATCTGTTCAGCTTAAATCTATGAGATACATCATGAAATCTTTGATGAAATAAGAAGCACCATTTTCTACTATGAGGAAGCCGTTTGGGCTCAAAATCAATGTTACAAATGGGACAATCCAAACCCATTTATGTCTTTTAACCAGATAAATTTCCAAGCCTAGAGAAGTCACTAATGTTCCACATTAAATCACCATGCATTTGGAACATTTCTTTAGAAGAAGCATCAAATGTCTCAACACAGTTGCTCCATAAATCCAGCAATTCGTCAATCAAAGGCTGAAAGTATACATCAATATCATTTTCAGGAATTTTTTTCTAGGAATAATCATCTAAATGATAAAAGATGTTTTTTGCATACACATCCACGGAGGTAGATTGTAGGGATCAAAACAACTACCCAAATGATATAAATGGTACTCAAAGTCCCAAATGGGTCGAATCCCTCAGTAGCCAATCCCAATCGAACATTCCTCGGATCAGCATAGAAACTTGGATGTAATGAATAAAATTTCTTCCAAAATTTTGAATCTCGTGGATGTCTCATTAACCCATCATTGTTATTATCTATAGAATGTCACTTCATGTGTTCAGTAGTTTTCGATGCCATGAATAATTTCTACAATCGAGGCTTCAAAAGAATGTAAATCAAAACCATTGTAGGTGTGTTCCTTTTCTTCTTCTCCATGAAATTATTTTGATTCAGACTTTAAGCATCACCCTTTGACTACCATCTAGATGAAGAACATTTTTTTCAATTCTATCTACATGAATCCTCTCTCCAATAAAGCATACAATCATTGGGACATGCATGTATTTTTTGTATAATTCTGGCCAATCCTGTTAACAACATTTTTCATATCATAAAATAGCTCGAGGATTTTTTCATCAGAAAATGCATCATGAATCAATTCCAATATCATAGACGTTTCTTTATTTGTAATTCCACATAGACATTTGATATGGTACAACTTCAGGAGAAAAGAAAGCTTTGAATATTTCAAACACCCACTATAGAACCCTTAACATCCATCATCAATTAAATCATGAAACACATTTTCCTTACTGAAGTTTTGTCCTACATTTGGATCCACATAATCAGGAGGAGGATCCAATGATATGTTACAATATTGATCTGGTTGGGTTATAGTCTCAAAAACATCACTTGTCATGTTGCAATTTGTAGCACCCTCATCTGGTTGTTCTGTTGTGTTTTGATGTTGATAGTGGTGTCTTGCAGTGCCAAATGCATCATTTATGAGGTTTTTAATTTCATTTTCCATTGTCGATGAATTTGGGACCTCATTTTGTTCATTAACATCAGTTCTCAATCTATCTATAACATTCTATTCTCCATGCCAAATCAAACACAAATATTGACCCGGGAATTGCTTCAGTATTAAATATTCATAAACTTCATCTCTTTTCAACCATCATCTAAATATACATTTAGGACATGGACATATTATTCTCCCTTCAATGGATAGATTATAAATTACAAAATCTAAAAACTCTTTCAAACCCTTAACACACTGAGGTGTGTTCCTTGGTAATGTGATCCAACTTTTATCCATGTATATCACAATCTTCCTACACAATATTAAAAAAAATTAAAACACACAGTTACTACTAAATAGATAAACAGATTCATATATATGATAGTGTAAGATTATAGAAACATAATATAATAAATGTGATCCATTTATTATAAAGTAGGTATAATATAATTGTACTTATTTGAGGAGAAAATTCTCATATTTATGTGCTATGCTGTAGTGAAATCCATACATTTTTGGATATTCTCACATGAGGAACTTCACTTGTTTGAGCTATATTAGATCTTATATTCTGGGGATTATGTATAGTAAGGTCATTATTATTCCTATTATGTTTGAAATTCATCTCCAAACTAGGCTTGGTGTGTATTTTGTTATAGTATAGTAGGCCTAGCAAGAACTCGGGTTTGCATGGATGTACTTGTGTGTTGCCTTTGCACTTTTGATTGAGGTTTCTTGGTATCCATTTAATTTTTTACTACAACAATAGAGACTAGATTCAATGAATAACATAAGAATCATGATTCCTCACCATTAATCATTTTGACATAGTAAATAGATATTACTATCCACTCATTTGTTAAATTCAATAAAACAATTTATTTAATCAATTTAATTCATTATATCCAGCTGGATTTATTATTTTCCATTAAAATTCTTATATTTCCATCAAATGTTCCACTGAGCATTAATCTAATCATCTCATAGTTTCCATTATCCAATAAAGCCACATCAATACTCATCCCATGAGTTCAATTTCAATTACATTATCAATTTCATAATCATGGTATTCAATTATCAATCATAAGATATCACAATGTCATACACTAAATAGGGAATATAGAAACTACAACAGGTAGTTGGGAACCAAAACAATCATCCTTTTGATAACAGTAAATCAAATCATTCGACAATGAATAAGAAAGATGGGAATTTCCATCTCTAAATTGAAACATAAATAACCCATCAAAAAGTTTCACGAAATAAATCAAAAAACATGATAACACAACTCTCAACCTGAGGCATCTATTCCTATTAACCATAGGAAAATAAATGGAAAAAACATATACCCTCTCTTAACAAACACCATCCTCCACTTTTTTCCATCAAAACCCCACACACCAATCATAAAATTCCTCTAACACCCTAGAGCACACATATATAGTATCAAATTTATTTTTATCAATGGAAATATTAGGGGAAGCTACGTCCATAAAAAATTGATAAAATCCTTTAGAAACTAGGAATAGACTCACCTAGCCCCAAATAATTATTTCCATAACCAACCTAATAATTACCAACTTGAATTAATAGATTCATTATGCATAGGTTTCAGCACTAGAAAACCTACAATCACCAGCTATCAATGCCAATAACCAAACATAAATATATTCAAGAAATATTTCAAATTCAACAGTTTTGATGGATGAACGGTAATCAATATCACATGCCACTTTAATTAATCAATTAATTATTACCTGTATTATTTTCATATCCAACTTCTATACTATAATCCACTATAAAAAAATAAAAATCATATAATGTAGATAACACAATATTTTGAAAATTATAAGATTTGTTATGAATAATGCATTAATACATATGACCACAACATCCATTCAAATTAATTGTTGATTCTAGTTATTATATTTGTTAGGATAATTATACTATAAACCCAATAAAGTTATACCATGATACCTTAACATGATCACATAAAATGGATAAGTAAAAAATCCACTACCATGTGAATTTAACACTTCTTTGAGAAATAATAGAATAGAAGGTATAAATCTCTAATCACTTATCACAAAAGAAACTTGTGATCCCTATAAACCTCCCCCATGGATCCACCATCAAAAACCAATAAAAACCTCCATGATAATTTAACAAAACCAATTTTGATAACTTTTAAATAGGGAACATTAATTAGAATAACTAACTGTTTAAGAAGAAACAAACCCCAAATCACTAACAAGTCGTGGGGTCACCAGGAGAAGGGGGGTCGTTGGGTCATCAGGAGAAGGTGGGTCTCGGGGTCATAGGGTCGTAGGGTGCTGGGTCACAGGGGGTCGCGGGGGAGAAGGGGGGTCACCGTGATAAGGGAATCGCCAGGAGAAGGGGGGTCGATGGGAGAAGGGGGGTTACAGGGGGGTCATCGGGGGTCATTGTGGGGTCATTGGGGTGTGCGGGGTTGCCAGGAGAAGGGTGTCATCGGGGGTCGCCGGAGTAGGGGTCGTGGGGTCACGGGGGGTGGGGGGTCACATGGAGAATTGGGGTCGGGTCAGGGGGAAGGGTCATGAGTGTGAAAAAAAGAGATGGTTTCATGGAGGATTATTATAAACCGCTGCGAAACCATTTTAAAAAATGGTTTAACGGTGGTTTTGTGAACCGCCGCTACAAAGCTGCTGCTAAAGTCTATTTATGTTGTAGTGAAAAGGGAAAATCAATAGAGATGTCTAGATAGATATGATGAAAAATGGTTATGTTTCTTTTGGTACTACTATTATTCTTACTAAAGCTCAAACACCATGGTGGTTGTTAAATATTCAAGGAAGAAAAAAGTTGTTGTTAAATCAGATTCTAGTATATCAGAACATCCTAAGAATTCATTGGCTAGTCATTATATGATGATGAATATGACAGTGTAAAATAAATAATTTCCCTATGATTATAAGAAAATTCGTAGGATAACATTGATAAGAAAAATTATAATTTTATATTCTATCAATGTATGAAAGCTCAACATATCCTACTAGATTGTCCTAATCTGAAAAGAAAATATAGAAAATAATTAAATTCATAAAATATTTCAAATAAGTATTATAAATTTGAAGTAAAAAATGTTTTGAACTCATTTGAAAAATAGAGTTCCAGAGAAGGTGATTCTCCAGATAATACCTAAGATAATGAATGTTCCGGATAGAGGAACAAAGGTATTTTTACAAGAATACCCTTGGTAAAAAATATCTTATAAAATATATAAAAATAGATCATCATATGAAGAATCTTCATCTGTATAAGATAATAATTTTCCAACTTATGGTGGTGTAAAGTCCCGACCTAGTTGTCTAGAGAAAATTCCTTATTACATTACATTGGAATGATTACAATAATGTTTTATCCCGAAGGAATGAATATTTTATTAGTTTTGGAAACAATATACATACATAAGTTCAAAATTATAACATGATATGAAATACATCATATAAGTTTTATTTGTAACAACCACAACTATATGTTTATCCCTATAGGTCACTCATAATAAACATCTTCATGTCCTGATTAATTGAATAGAAGAAGGGGTGAGATAAAATGATCATCAAGAGTAATCAATACAATAGAAGATATTATAAACATAAAAACCGGGCAAGGTTAATAAATAAAAACATGTTGCTTTAAAAAATATACTTGAACATAATATCATAGAAATATCAGTTAAGTATATATTGCCAAAATAAAACATAATCATTTGTATTATACTAATAGAATAACCTCATGAACTATGAATTATTTCTTCATAATTAGGAATATTCATATTCAAAATATTCTGAAACATACAGTCAAGGCCTTGGCCAAGACATCTAAAAATGATTAAGGCCTTGTCCAAAACCATATCTCAAAATGGGAAAGGCCTTAGGTAAGTCCAAATTTATTTGTCTCATGATACCTACCAATGCATATAGGGGATATATAAGGCCCCAACCATCACATAATAAGTATAATTAATTCCTCATTTTATTTGAGGTTAAAATTAAACAACATATACATTCATATTGAAACTACCATATGAAATGTAAATAACATTCCCAGAACCTTTAGCAGAAAGACTAACCATTCAGAGTTTGTTGGTGAATGGTTTTAAGATAGAACATCTATAATAAAACATATCATAAACCATTCAGTATAATATGGTATATTATATAAAAAAATATTAGTCCCAATCATACATAAAAATAATAAGAGTGCCGAAATAGATGGAAATACTCTTATAAAATCATCGAGTAGTTCTTGATATAAATACTAATTTACTTTAAAAATAAGTGTTCTTTAGGAAAAATATTTTTTAAATACAAAAATGAATTAAGATAGTATTTTCATAATAATATTAGTTATTTTAGATAAATTATGGTCTTGAAAAATAGATTATAGAGTGCACTTGAAAATAAGTAATAATTTGAAAATTTTCATTGAAACGAGATTGTATTTCAGGAAGAATTTTTGAAATATCCTTTTAAAACATATAACTCCCCATAAATGAATGTATGATTCTTGTTGGAACATATATATAGGCAATTAAAACTGAAATTATGATGAGTATATATAAATTAATAAGAATTTAATTGAGTTAATTAGATAGTAAAAGTAACCAAAATGAAAATTTATGTTCGGGTGGAAAAACCTTACAACTTTGAAATCAGTTGAATCGTATTCCACATAGTAAATAATAATCAAATGGTACATATAATATCATGAAAATAAATATATTGATGATATTTAAAATAAATGGGAAGTATGTATACACCATACACAAGTAGTTGTAGTGGATATGGAATATCATACAACAATGTAAGTGAGATGAAGAAACCCTTACCTTAAGATTGAATGTTCTAAGATATTAAACATAATGTCCTAGAATATGAAAATGGACATATTAATAACTTAATAAGGAAAATATTATGCATTTCTTTAGTTTATCATAATTTTATTTACTGCATTTATGTACATATGGATACATTATAAGATTGAATTTTGTCATTTTAGAGTGTTTGTTTCCATGATTTTCATGATCCATATATTTGTATAAGAGTGTAGACTTTCATGTGGAATGGAGTTAATTATATAGAATTAAAAGTATATATTATTTATGAAGATTCATAAGTAATAATGTATATATATGTATATATATATAAAAACTTTTACAATTTATTTCGAGGAATCATTGGTTTTAATATTAATGACAATATCATAGATTATTTGGTTGTGTTTGGACTATTATGAACTAGTTTTGTCATATGACTTAATAAAATGTACATATAATGGTTCTTTAATATTAATTATTTTATAATACATATATTATAGTCTGGTTAAACAATGAAAATCCATTCATGAGAACTAATGTATTATTAGTCGATGAATGAATGTTCATCATCCACGAAGGTTGTACATTGGAACCTCAGAGACGATGATTTCATTTATAAAAGAGAGATAGTATGAATATTGATAATGGTTATTACATTAACTTTGTATAATTAAAAAATATATATATACATGATAATATATTTATATGGATAAATCATATAGAGGAGATAAAGAGTGAATAAGAAAAAAAGATAAATTGAAATAAAAATGAAAAATGCATTCCCTCTTGAAATTTTCTCCTTGAGAACCTTCATAACGGAAGGGGTTTTGGGATTCTGGAATGAAAAAGAGCTCATAGAACTATTTACTATCTAGGGAAGGATATTAGGTCATAAATTTGATGATATTAATGTCCTAGAGGAGGGAATAGAGGAGATTAATGAGGGTGGTGTTTATAGTGGAGGAGGGGAGGGGGTTTACATCATTTTAATCATTATTGGAATATTTTTTATCAAGATAATGAATAGTATTTTTCATGTGATAAAAATACTAAATATAAAATGTGAGTTTGAAAAATGTGTTCTTATATCATCTATGATTTCATAAACGGTGTATTTAACTAATAATTTGTATATATGATATTTTATTGTATTTCGTTATTCATAAAAAGTTCATGAATTTCAAAAAATTAAAGAAAATTCTTTGTAACCTTTTTTTGACCAGTAGAAGTCAAAAATGATCACAATTTTTTGAAATGAATTTTTTAAATATGATTAATTAAATTTTTATATGAAATCACACATTATTCAAGAAAAACAAGTTTAAAACTATAACTCATTCTATATCACCATGAAAAAATATTCTATTTGTCAATATCATATAGAATTAAGAAATAAAATAATAATATGATTTAATATTTATAAAAATCATATTACTATTCATAAGGGTATGTTATTATTCACCAACAAATCGTGTTGGTTCTATCAAACTCTAAATTACTTACTGATCACAAATCTAGATGACCATTTTTTTCTAAATTTCAAACACAGTAGAGGCAAACTTATTATTGATGGCTAGTTTATAAAAATTCTTTTTTTGTAGGGAATCTGGGTTTCATGCATTCAGAATTTATTTTCATAACCATGGGGTGTTACATTTTATCCTCCTTACAAAAATTGTGTCCTTGAAATTCACTAAATGTAACCTCATAAAAATATTTCAGTAGGTCTTCATCATTAGCTCCTCAGGCTTCCAAGTCATGTCAGCAATTTTATGATTTCAGCAATGTATATCTACCTATTGTGTTTTCTTATTCATTGCCACCATTTCATTAGTGTCCAGAATCTGGATAGGCTCTTCAAAATATGATATGTGAGATTATAATTCAATACCTTCAGAAGTGAGGAAATTCGTTGGGTCTAGTATGTACTTTCTCAATAGTGTGACATTGAACACATTGTCTACTTTGGACAGGCTAGGTAGAATTTCTAAATGATATGAAACAGCTCCAATTCTCCCTAGTATTTCAAAAGGACCAATCCTCATGGGGCTCAGTTCCACTTTCATCATAAATCTTATAACACACTTCTATGTGTATTCCTTCAAGAAAACATGATCTACTGCTTGAAATTATATGTCATTCCTTTGATTATCATTATATCTCTTTTTCCTACATTGAGATGCTTTGATATGGACATGAATAGACTTTACCTTTTATGTTGTTTCATCCACAATCTCTAGGTCCACAAGCATCATTTATCCAACTTCATCCAACAAGTTGGTGTACAACATATCATTCCGTACAATGCTTCATATGGTTCCATTTGAATACTTGAATGTAAAAAATTACTGTATGAAAACTCCACTAAAGGTAAATATAGATCAGACATACCTTGAATGTATACAAGACATCATCTGAACATGTCTTCTAAGGTTTTGATCATCCTCTCTGATTTCCTGTTAGTTTGGGGGTGATAAGTAGTACTCAATCAATGTTTGGTATCCAAATATTTCTAAATACTTCTCTAGAATTTCTATGTAAATTTTGGGTCATGATAAGAAAAAATTGAGAGTGGTTAACGATGATGTCTCACTACTTCATTGTTATAGAGTCTTTCTTATCACTCTAGTTGAGATTCATCCCTTTAAGCGAGGAAATGTGTAGATTTCATATGTCGGTCAATAATTACCCATATTGCATCATTCATGCTTGGTGTTTTGGATAATCTAGTTACAAAATCCCTTGTGATGTCATTACTTCTCTATGTAGGAATAGGTAGAGGTTTCATGACTCCTTTTGGATGAATCCTTTAGGCCTTCACTTCTTGAAAAACTAAACATCTTGATACATAATCCTAAATTTCCCTCTTCATGTTATCACATCAGAAATGTTCCTTGAAATCTATATATATATTAGTGCTACCAAGATATATAGAGAAATTAGAACTCTTAGAATCATCCAATAACTCCCTCTTTAGCTCAGGTATAGGTGGAATACAAAAACCTCTTCCCATATTTCATACCACCATCTTTATACAAAAAGATATCCAAATTACCATCTTTCACAACATTATTTGTCTTTTAAAGGTTCTCGTCACCAGGCTGAGAACATTTAATCCTTTCTAATAAAGATTATTTTAAATTCAATTGAAAAATTAAGGATGTCTCACCAAATTTTATAATTCCCTTATCCATATTTACTAGATCCAAAAACATATGATCCCCTTTAATCCTCATTTTGTTTAAGACTTCATGATCCATTCTTCTCAATGCATCAGCTACCTTATTTTTTCCGTTCATGGGTGGCAGTTTATGGAACAGTCATAATACTTTTGTAGTTCAAGTCATCACATTTTCCTCATGTTTATTTCCTTCTGTGAGAATATATATTTCATGATCTTATGATACATATACATCTAAAATATTTTTCCATAGATATAATGTCTCCATATCTTGTATAAAAAAATACTGCTGAAAACTCAATATCATGAGTAGGATAGTTTGTTTTCATGAATTTTTAACTGTGTTGATGCGAAGAAAATTACTCTATCAATATGCATAAGGAAACAACAAATTCCTTTCTTTGATGCATCACTATAGATCACAAGTTAACCATTCCTATATGGTAGAGCTAGGATCAGAGAATTCAATAATATCCTCTTCAATTATTCGATATAGTCCTCACATTTTTTTCCATACAAATTTAACCCTTTTACATGTGTTCTTGGTCATTGGGTTGGATAAACAGATGATTTTCTGAATGAATCTATGATAAAAACCTTCAAAACCAATGAAACTCGGTACCTTAGCTATATTCATTGGAGTATGACATTATTTCATAGCCTTTGTCTTAGTAGGAAAAATATATATTCCATACCTAGAGATAATGTGTCCATGAAAGGAAACTAATTGAATCCAAAATTCACTCTTTTTAAACATCCCATATAATTCATTTCTTCTAAGAGTCTTAAAAATAGTATGAAAGTGATTTTCAGGATCTTCATAGATTTTGTATTATACCAAGATATTATCAACAAATAACACCACAAATTCTTCATGATATTAATTTAAAATTTTATTCATTAGATCTATGAAAATAGAGGATGCATTAGTCAGCCCAAAAGGAATTACTATAAACTCATAATTCCCATACCTGGATCCAAATTTATTCTTTGGAATATCTCCCTTCCTCAAATGCAACTGATGATATTCAGATGAAAGATTAGTATTCGAAAAATATTGGGATATATGAAGTTGATCAAACAAATCATCAATTCAAGGTAGGAGATACTTGGTCATTATTGTTATAGCATTTATCTCCTTGTAGTCAATGCATAACCTCATGGATCCATCTTTCTTCTTAGTGAAAAGAACTGGGGATCCACATTGAGAAAAACTAGGGTGACTAAATCCTTTATCACTGAAATACTCTTGCAGTTTTACCAGTTTCACTAATTCCAATGCGGTCATTCTATACCTAGTCTTTGATATAGGTCATGAATCAAGAATTAAATTGATATATAACTCAACTTCTTGCTCTGTAGGATTTCAGGTAAATTTTGTGGAAACACATCAACATATTATTGCACAATAAGTATGTCCTCTATTAGAACATATCATTCCTCACCCATATATATTTAATTCTCATCCTCCCAAATAATTGAATTCAAAAGAGCTACTAGGATGGATCTAGATGGGAATCATATGGTGATGTTTATGCCCTGATGATAAGAGATTACACATCATCCTCAAATATTGTAACTTCCTTTTTCTTGAAATAAATTTTCGCATCATAATTGGATAGAAAATTCATACTCAGGATTATATCAAATTCAATCATGGGTATGACAACAAAATCAGAAACTAAAATCCTTTTATGTGTCCTAAGGGGAATTGATTGACACATCATTGTTACAATGATACTTCACTTATGAGTTTTGACTAAAAACTCCTTTATTAAATCAAATGAAAAATATCAAATATTCTTGGAAAACTAAGAAGATATAAAAGAACGGGATGATCTATAATCAAATACATAATTGGCTATGTTTGAGGAAATGATTTTAGTAGCTAGCACCACATCATTAAGACTTTTAACCTCCGTAGTTTTGATCAGATAATCTTGTCCCTTCTCCCTTGGTCTTTTCAGGCATGTTTTCTTGATGCTTTAAAATATAATTGGCATAGTGTCCCATATCCCTAAAATTATAGAATTTAACATTTATAGCTTTTTTTCCCCTTGAAATCACCAAAAATATGGCATTTCTTCCCACATTTGTAGAAAACGCATTTTTCTTTTATGTAGAAATTAGGGTGTTTCCTACCACAATTATCATAGTGTGGAAATTAGACTCTCTCATTATTCCCCATTTCCTTATTTCCTTTTATAGTGTTTTCAAAAGCCCACTTCTTCTCTTGATTTCCCTTAATGTCATAATAAGTAGAGAATTTATTTTCCATCTAAATGGAACATGAAACTCGATATTCATATGATGGGAAGATTTTGGAGACCAGTGCCTGTCAGAGGAATGGAATTATGACATAAAATAATCAAAAAATATTTCACTTTGGATTACGTATGTAGTCCACATAATAATTTACTATCCTTGTGAAGCTAGATTTATATTTTTCAATATTCTCATCTTTTTCCCCCAAATTTAGAAACTTCCTTTCTATATACCCTTGTTGTTCTTTAGAAAATTATTTATCTACAAAAAGTTCATTAAAATCAATCCATTCCATTTTTTCTATTTCTTAATCATCCATTGTGTTTTAAATTAGTAACCACCATTGATCAGTATCTCCCGATAGGTAATAAATTGTCCTGACAACCATCTCCCTTTAATTACATACGAAAGTGAGGAATATCTTTTCTAAGAAACATATCCACTTCTCCACTATGAATGGGTTTTTAATCCCATTAAATGATGGAAGTTATTTTTTCATAAAAATATCTAATACAACTCATCCATGTTGTGGATTCGGATGCTCCATATAGGTAAGTCTATTATTCATAATATGAGTAAGTTTTCCCAGTATAGTTATATGTTTCCCCACACCAGTCACAGCTCCAAATCCAACATCCTTATCTTGCACAAGAACGAAATCCCTACATGGGATATGCACGTTCCTGCAGTTTCCATTACTTATACTATGCGCTATTTCTCAATAATGGCATACACTATATTAGGTTATGAATCATAATTTATAATTTCAAAAAATAAAAATTCTCAACATAAATTGAAATTATATTCATAACTAATCACATAATCATAAACCTGGTTTATTTGAGGAAAAAATTACATTTAAATCATTCATAATGGCTTGTAAAGAAAATGTGAATTATCCTAAGTATATCCACTAGGTTTCTCAAACCAGGTGCAAATTAAGGACCATTTTCATGTATTAGGATACCTCAGGTCAACCCCTAAACATGCTGTCAGATTTTTCACTTCTAGGTAAATCTGCTGCAGAACCACATCCACTTGTAGTATCCAGATATTGATGTATTTTCTAGAAATATTCACAAAATCTATTCCTTACCAAAGTCACATGATATTGTTGTATGTTTATCCTCAAATACTATCATAGGTTTTTTTTTCAAATCTATTTTTTCTAAATATAGTTTTTATGTTTTCTACTAATCTTCCTCTGATACCAACGGTAATGACCAGACCCCGGTTTCAAGGAGACTGTGCCTTGTTACATTACATTGTCGAGATTACTAGAATTTCATATCATGAAGGAACATATAGTTTTGTAGATTTGGAAACAATATGCCCACATAATTTCAACATTAAAACATTTAATGAAATATATCATATAAGTTTTATTGGGGACATCCACAGCTATAAGTTTATCCCTACAAGTTTATCATAATAAACTTCTTCATGTTCGGATAAAATGTAACATAAGAAAGGGGTGAGCTCAAATGCTTAGTAAAAGTAAGCAATATAGAGTAATATATCTTAAATATAAACATTATCAATGGTGAATCACTAATAACACATGTCTTTAAAAATTATAGTTGAACATAATATGGCAGTAATATGAGTTGAGTAAATATTTCCATAATAAAACATAATCATGGGTATTCTAGTAGAAGAATAAAATCATGAAATGTGAATTATAGATTAATATTGTGTGAAATGAATATTCCCTATATTTTGAAACATTCTATCGTGGCCTCGTCCAAGAAATCAAAAAATCATTAAGGCCTCGGCGAAAACCATATCTCAAAATGTATAAGGCCTCAGGAAAGTTCATATCTATTTGTCTCATGAGATCTACTGATGCATTAAGGGGCTATAGAGGGAACCACCCATCACATAATAAGTACAATTAATTCCTCATATGAATAGTAATTCACATAGACAACATATATATTCATATTGAAACTAACAAATGAAATATAAATAACCTTCCCCGAACATTAAGCATAAAAACTAACCATTCAGAGTAAAGTGGTGAATGGTTTAAAGATAGAACATCCACTGTTAAAAATATCATAAACCTTTAAATATGATATGGTATTTTATATCATAAAATATTAGTCTAAAAAATAAATAACAATCAACAATAGTGTTGAAATAGATGAAAATACTATTATACAATCATTGAGTAATTCATGAGATAAATACAAATTTGTTTTCAAAAGAAGAGTTATATTAGAAATATATTTTTGTAAACCCAAAAGTGGTGTAAAAAAGTATTTTCATAATAAGATTAGATATTTTGTGAGAATAATGTTTTCTAAAAACTGATTATAGAGCTCCCTTGTAAATAGGAATAAATTTTTTAATTTCCTTTGAAATGGGATTGTATATCCAGAAGTATTTTTGGATGATTATTTCAAATCATATAACTACACTAAAAATGAAGGTTTGATTCTGGTTGGAACACATATATATAATATTCACATAGAAGTTTTTAGGAGTAGATATAAAGGAATAATAATTTTTATTTAGGTAAGTTGATAAAAAAAGTAACCCAAATGAAAATGAGGGTTTGGGTGGTAAACCCATAAAAAATTATAATCAATTGAATCATATGTCGATAAGTTAATAATTATTTAATGATACATTTAATATCATGAAACTAAATAGATTAATTTGAGGAATCATAAATGAGCATTATGCGTACACCATACACAAGTAGTATTAGTGAATACGGAATCTCTCATGAAAATGGAAGTGGGATTAAGAAACCCTTACCTTAAGTCTGAATATATTCCTCTCTTGAACATAATTTCCTAGTATATGAAATTATAATTATTAATAACTTAATTAAGGACCTATTATACATGTATTTAATTTATAGTAATTTTATTAAGTTAATTTATGTCTTTATTTATATGATATAAAATTAAATTCTGTCATTCCAAAGTTTATGTTTCCTTGGTTTTCATGATCGTTGTATTTGTATTTGAGTATGCATGTTCATGTGGAAAAGGGGTAATTATCCAAAATTGAAATTATATATTATTTACGAACATATAGATGTTTTATTTTTTATATAAATTAATTTATTACATTTTATAAGGACAAATAATTGGATTAAATATTAATGGAAATAACTTAGATTATTTGGATGTATTTTGATTATTATGAACTAGTTTTGTCATATCATTTTATACTATGTACATATACTAGTTGTTGAATATTAAGTAGGTTATAATACATATATTATAGTATGGTTCAACCATAAAATTGTTTCATGACTAGGGATGAAAGAAAAATTAAAGAACAAATTTTTTTGTCTATGAAAGTTGTAAATTGGAACCCCAGAGACGATGATTTCATTTATAAAAGAAAGATAGAAATAAGATTGATAATGGTTATTACATTAACGTGGTATAATTAAAATATATATGATACTATATTTAAAAGGATAAATTGGACATAAGTCGATGAAATAGAATAATAAAAGAAGATAAATTGAAATGAAAATGAAAGATGCTTTCCCTCTTGAAATAACCTCCTTGAGGACCTCATTAATGGAAGTGGTTTTGGACATTTGGAAAGACCAAGAGAACATGGATGTGGGGAGTGAATAGGGAATGGTATTTTTACATAAAGGTGAGGAGTGTCAAGCATTAGAGGAGGTAATAGAGGAGGGGAATGAGGGTGGTATTTATAGTGGAGGAGATGAGTGGTGTTACATTGTTTTAATCATTATTTTAATATTTTTTATCATGACTGTGAATATTATTTGTTTTTATGATAAAAATACTAAATAGATAATTTATTTTTGAAAAAAAAAATGTTCTTACATTAGTCATGATGTCAAAAATGGTGTATTTAACTGATAATTTGTATATATGGTACTTTACTATATTTCACCATTCATAAAAAATTCATGAATTTTGGAAAAATACCAAAAAAAATTCACTACCCATTTTTAAACAAGTAGAATTAAAAAATGAACTCCATTTTTTTAAAAAAAAATTCTAAATATGATTAATTTAATTTTTATGTGTAATCATAACATATTAAAAAATTAACAATTTTAAAACTATAACTCATTTTATATCACCTTGAAAAATTAATCAAGATGACATTATCATATAATCATAAGAAAATAAAATAATAATATGGTTTCCTATTCATAAAGGCCATATTACTATTCAGAAGGTTGTGTTACTATTCACCAAAAATTTCATGTTGGTTCTATCAGACTCGAAATAACTTACTGATCGCCACTCTAGATGCTAATTTTCTCAAAATTTAAAAAATGGTTTAGGAGAAATTATTTTTAATGTATAGTTTATAAAAAAATGTTGTTTTGTAGGGACTTTTTGTTTCATGCATTTAATATTTATTTTCAAAACCTTGGGTTGTTACATTCTCCCATAATTACAAAAACATGTTCCTTGAAATTCACAGAATGTTACCAAATAAAAAGATTTGGGTAGGTATTCATCATTATCTCATCAGGCTTCCATGTCGCCTCTTTGATTTTATGATATGTCTTATATATCTCAACAAGTTGATTTGTCAGATTCCTCAAAACCTTCTCTTTAGTGTCCAGAATCTGGATAGGTTCTTCATAGTACGATATGTTAGGTTCTAATTCTATACCATCATAATTGAGAAAATGTGTTGGGTCTGGCATGTTCTTACTCAACAGTGAGACATGGAACATTGTGTACCTTATAAGGGCTAGGTGGCATTGAAAAATAATACACAACAACTATAATTCTCTCATGATTTCAAAAGGTCCAATATTCAAGGGGCTCGATTTCCCTTTCTTCATGAATCTTATAATACCCTTCTATGGGAATACCTTCAAGAAATCATGATATCAAACTTGAAAATACAAATCTTTCCTTCGATTATCAGTATTGTTGTTCTACCTTCTTTGAGATACTTTGATAAGGCCTTTGATAGTCTTTACCTTCACTGTTGTTTCCTCCACAAGCTCTAGGCCCAGAAGTTTCCATCCTGCATGTTCATCCCAATATGTTGGCGTAGGAAATATCTTTCTATAAAATGCTTCATATAGTTCCATTTGAATACTTTAATGGAAACTATTATTTTTCGAAAACTCTTATAAAGGTAAATATTGATCCCACATACCATGAAATTCTAGTGAATATGATCGTAACATGTATTCTAAGGCTCGAATCGTCCTCTCTGAATACCCGTCAGGTTGAGGGTGATAAGCAGTACTCAAAAGATGTTCAGTATCTAAATATTTATAAATAAGTTTCTATAATTATGATGTAAATCGTGGGTGATGATCAAACAAAATTGAGCGGGATTCTCCATGAAATCTCTGAACATCATTGAAATAGAGTCATTTATGGTTTTCTAGTGGAAAATCCACCCTTATAGAGAGGAAATTAGAAGATTTCATAAGTCTGTCAATGATTACCCATATTGAATCACTCCTCCATGGATTTCTTGGTAATCTAGTGACAAATCCATGGTTATTTCATCCCATATACATGTATTAATAGGTAGAGGTTGCATGAATCATTTTGGATGTTGCCTTTCGGCCTTCACTTCTTATCAGACTAAATATCTTGATACATAATCTGCAATTTCTTTATTCATGTTATCCAACCGTAAATGTTCCTTTAAATCTCTACACATCTTAGTTCTACCATGATGTTTGGAGAAATTCAAACTATGGTTATAATCCAATACCTCCTTTTTTATCTTGGGTATAGCTGGAACACAAAGCCCCTTATCAAATTTCAGAACACCATCTTCATACACAATGTTAGCCATCTTGCCATCCTTCACAACATTATTTTTCATTTTAAGGTTCTCATCATCAGGATGATAACAATTTATCCTTTATAATAAATTTGGTTGGGAATCCAATTTAAAAAGTAATGATTTCTCATACACTTTTATAATTCCCATATCCATCTTTACTATATCCATAAACACAGGATCCCTTAAAATCCTTATTCTGTTTAGGGCTCTGTGATCCTTCCTAATAAATGTATTAGCAACCTTATTTTTTTTTCCTAGGTGGTATTTTATAGAACTATCATAATACATGATTATTTTAGGACATCACATTTTCCTCATGTTGAATTCCTTCTGTGATAATATATATTTCAGGATCTTATGATCCATATATATCTAACATATTTTTCCATAGAGATAATGAATCCATATCTTCATTGCAAAGATTATAGTTGAAAACTCAATATAATGAGTATGATAGTTTTGTTCATGAATTTTTAGCTGCGTTGTTTCATATGAATTAACTCAACAATTATTCATAAGGACACAACCAAGTCATTTCATTCATGCATCATTATAGATCATAAATCCACTATTCCCTAATGGTAGAGTTAGGATCAGAGAATATAATAATATCCTATTCAGTTCTTCGAAACAGTCCTCAGATTCTTTTGTGCATATGAACATCACCCATTTATGTGTAACCTTGGTCATTGGGTTGGCTAAACAAGAAAATATATTAATGAAATGATGATAATAACTTGAAAATAAAATGAAACTATGTACCTTATTTATATTTGTTGGAGTAGTCCATTATTGCACAACCTTTTCCTTAATAGGATAAATTGATATTCCATACATAGAGAGAATGTTTCCAAGAAAGGAAACTGATTGAAGCTTAAATTCACACCCTTTAAACTTCCCAAATAATTCATATATTTTAAGATTCTTCAGAACAGTGAAGAAGTGATTTTCAAAATCTTCAATGATTTTGGAGTATTCAAAGATATCATTAATAAATAACATCACAAATTCATCATGATATTTCTAGAAAAATCTATTCATTATATCTGTGAAAATAGAGGATGAATTAGACAGTCAAAAAGGCATTATTGTAAACTCATAATGCCCATACCTGGAACGAAATGACCTTTTTGGAATATCTTCCTTCCTCAAATGAAACTAATGATATCAATATCAATATTCAATCTTCAAAAATTAATTGTCCATATGAAGTTGATCAAACAAATCATCTATAAAATATAAGGGATACTTGGTCTTTATTGTCATATAATTGATCTATTTGTAGTAAATGCACAACCTCATAGATACATCTTACATTTTAATGAAAAGAAATGGGGATACCCATTGAGAAACACTAGGTAGAATAAATATGTTATCACTCAATTCTTCAAGTTCATTATTAAGTTTCACTAATTCCATAGTGGCCATTTATATTGGGTCTTTGATATAGGTCTTGAATCTTTAATTAAATCAATATAGAACTCAACTTCCTACTCTAGAGGAAGTCCAAGTAAATCCTCTAGAAACACATCATCATATTCTTACACAATAGATATGTCCGTTATTCATTCATTACTTTCCTTACCCATAGATATTTCGTTCTCTTCTTCCCCAATAATTGAATTCATAAGAGCTACTGAGGGTGGATCTAGATGAGAATCAGATGGTGACGTTTCTTCCCTAAAGATATGGAATTCCACATCATCCTCAAAAAATTTATCCTCATTCTTGAAATAATTTTTCACATCATAATGTGATATCCAATTCATAATGAGTATTATATCAAATCCAATCATAGGTATGATAATAATATCAGCATCTAAAACTCATTTATGTGTCCTAAGTGGAATTTATTGACTCATATTTGTTGCAATGATGCTTCCCATAGGATTTTTTACTGACAACATTACTATTAAATAAAATTGGAAACATCCCATTTTCTTGGAAAACTAAGAAGATATAAAATAATTTAATGATACAGAATCAAATAAATAATTGGATAATTTTGAAAAAATGATTTAAAGTACCTACCACCACATCATTATGAATTTTGACCTCAGTAATTTTGATCACATTAACTTGGACATACTCTCTTGGCCTTTTCTAAGGTATGTTTTTTATGCTTTGTAAAATAATTACCTTTGTGTCCCATATCCCACAAATTATAGCACTGAATATAGATAGATTCTTTCTTTCCCGTACAATAACCAGAAATATGGACTTTTAGTCCGCTTTTGTAGTAAACTCATTTTCCTTTTATGTACGGACCTAGGTGTTTCCTTCCACAATTATTACAAGGTGGAAATTTGAATCTTCAAATCATTCCTATTTATTTATTTCTTTTTCCATAGTTTTTTGAAGACCTCTTATTCTATTTCATTCCCTTAATGTCATAAGACATAGAGACTTCCTTTTCTCTCTTCATAGAACATGAAACTATATATTCATATGATGAGAAACATTGAATGACTAGTTCCCATCAGTGGACTGGGTTTAGGTCATCAAATAATCGATCAATATTGCACCTCAGATTATGTATGTAGTTCACATCATTCTTTTCTAACCTTGTGAAATAAGCTTCATACATTACAAAATTCTCATCTTTTGTTTGACTCAAATTCAAAAACTGACTACCATACCCACTATCAGTTCATGAGGAAAGTATTTCTCAAAAAAAAGGTTCATTAAATCACTACATTCCATGGTTTATATTTATTATTATTCCTTCGTGTTTTGAATTACAAACCACCATTGATCAGCATGTCCCAATAGATGATTAACTACCATGAAAACAATCTCCTTTTAATTACTTCCCAAAGCAAAAAATTTCTCCTCTAAAGAACTTATCCACTGCCCCTCTACGAATGGATTTTTAGTCCCATTAAATGATGGAGGTTTTTTTGTATAAATATATCTAATATATCTCCTCCACATTGAGGATATAGATGCCCCAAATGGGTAACGGTGTTATTCATAAGTTGAGTATGGTTTCCCGGTATAGTTGTAAGTTTCTCTGCACGATTTGCAACTCCAGATCCAATATCATTATCTTTCCCAGGTGGGAAATTTCTACAAGGGATACACACATTCATGTGGTTTTAATTCCTTTCTATAGGCACCATTTCTAAATAATGGGATACACTAGATTAGTTTATGAATCATAATGTATAATATCAATGTAGAAAAATACTTAGCATAAATTGAAATTCTATACATAGATAATCTCATAATCATAAACATGGATTTTTTATGCAAAAATTCTATTTAAATCCTTCATAATGGATTTTAAAGAAAATGGGAATTATCCTAAGCATATCAACCAGGGGTGTCAAAACAGGTGTGAATTTATGCATGTTGTTGTGTACCATGATACCCCAGGTCAAGCCTGAAACTCCTTATCATATGTTTCACACATATGTACATCTTCTCCAAAACCGCATCCACTTATAGTATCCAAACAGTGATTTATTTTCAAAAAAGGTACACAAAATATATTTTTACCAAAATTACTGGATTTTTTGGTATTTATATCCTCAAAGAATATTATTGGGTTTTATCTCAAATCTATATTTTCTAAATATAGTTTCTATGTTTCCTTCTAAAATTCCTCTCATACCAACTGTAATGACCCAACCCCAATTTCCTAGAGTCGGTGCCTTATTAAATTACATTGAAGAGATTGAAAAAAATTCATATCCATAATGAAAAAATATTTTAATAGATTTAGAAACAATATACATTCATAAGTTCAACATTACATCTTTAAATTAAATACATCATATAAGTTCTATTTGAAAAATCCACAACTATATGTTTATCCTAGCATGTCAATTATAATAAACATCTTCATGCATAGATAAAATGAGACATCAAAAGGGGTGACCTCAAACTCTCAGTAATAATAATAAATATAGCATAAGATATCATAAACATAAACATTAGTCATGGTGAATAACTAAAAACAAATTCCTTTAAAAATTATACTTGAACATAATATAGAAGTAATATGAGTTCAGTAAATATTTCCATAATAAAAAATAATCATATGTATTATACCAGTCGAATAAGATCATGGACTATGAATTCTAGATTTATAATGAGGGAAGTTAACATTCTAGAAATTATTAAACATACTTTAAAATCCTCGGCCAGGACATCTAAAAATGATTAGGGCCTCATCCAAAACCATCTCTCAAAATGGGTAAGGCCTCGGCTAAGTCTTATCTATGTGTCTCATGATAAATACTGATGAATTGAGGGGTATAGAGGGAACCACACATCACATAATAACTCCAATTCATTCTTCTTATAAATGGGGATAAACTTAAACAACATATATATTCATATTCAAACTAACATATGAAATGTACAAAACTTTAACCGAACATTTAGCATAAACACTATCCATTGGAGTAAATTGGTGAATGGTTTTAAGATACCACATCCATAATAAAACATATCCTAAACCATTCAATATAATATGGTATATTATATCATAAAATATTAGTCTGAATAATAAATAATAATATACTTGAGTGTTAAAATAGAAGAAAGTACTATTACAAAATAATCGAGTAATTCTTGAGATAAATACAAATTTACATTTAAAATAAGTGTTTCTTTAGGAAAATATTTTTATAAAACCAAAAGTGAAATTAGATAGTATTTTCATAATAAGACGAGTAATTTTAAGAAAATATTTTTTTATAAAAATAGATTATAGATTTCCATTGAAAATAGGTATGAATTTTATAATACCCTTTGAAACGGGCTTGTATTTTAGGAAGAATTTTGGAATGCTCATTTTAAAACATATATCTACCCATAACTAAAGATATTATTCTCGTAGGAACACATATATATAATATTCACATATAATTTTTTTGAGTACATATTAATGAATAATTATTTAATTGAGTTATGTAGATAATAAAAGTAACCCAAATGAAAATGGAGGTTTAGGTTGGAAACCCTTACAGCATTGTAATCAATTGAATTAAATGAATAAAAGTTATTAATAATTCAATTATACATTCAATATCATAATAATAAATAGATTATTGACAGGAAATATTAGTGGATATTATAAATTCACCATACACAAGTAGTAATAGTGAATATGGAATCTCTCACAAAAATAGAAGTGAGATTAAGAAACTCATACCTTATGTCTAAATTTATTCAGCTTATGAATATATGGTCCTAGTATATGAAATTAGACTTATTAATAACATTATTACAGATCTATTAGACATGTATTTATTTTATCAAAATTTTATGAAGATCATATATGTATTTATTGATAAGTTGTAAGATTGAATTGTGTCCTTCCGGGGTGTTTGTTTCCTTGGTTTTCATGATTGGTATATTTGTATATGTGTATAGATGTTCATGTAGAGAGGATGTAATTATCCATAATAGAAAATATATATTATTTATGAGCTTATAGATGTTTTAATGGTTATATATATCATTTTTTTACATAGTGTGATGATTAATCATTTGATTAAATATTAATGACAATTACTTAGATTATTTGGCGGTATTTGGATTATTATGAAATAGTTTTGTAATATTAATTAATACTACGTACATATACTAGTTCATTAATATTAAAGAAGTTATTATACATATATTAGAGTCATATTCAGCCATATAAATAGTTTAATGACTAGTGATTAAGGAAAAATTGAAGAATGAAACCTCATCGTCAAAGAAGGTTGTAAATTGGAACCTCACGGATGATGATTTCATTTATAAAATAGAGAGAGATAAGAAAATTTATAATGCTTATTACATTAACAGGGTATAATTATAGTATATAGATGATACTGCAGTTATATAGATCTATATGACAGAGTGGGTTAGGATAGAAAAAGAAAATAAGATAAATTGAAATGAAAAAGAAATATTGTTTACCTATTGAAATAACCTCCTTGAGAACCTCTATAAGGGAAGGAATTTTTAAATTTTTGGATGGGCCAGTAGCTCCTGTACGTGGAGAGTGACAATGGGAGGGTATTTGGGATGAAATTTGGGGAGATTCATGTCTTATATGAGTGAAGATAGGTGGGGAATGAGGGAGGTAGTAATAGTGGAGGAGAGGAGGGGTTTTATTTATTATAATAATTATTTTAACATAGATTTTGAATACTATGAATATTATTGGTTCTTATGATAGAAATAGTAATGATATCATGTGAGTTCGAACTAAGTGTGATTACATCAGTCATAATATAAGGACCCAGTCTTATTACATACATAATCTTGACATTAGTGAAGAAAAAACATTCTTTTATATAGAAGATCTTTTTATGTTTAACGCTTTAGGGAACTTGGACAATACATTCATAACATTACACATTATTAGAGAGTGGATACCATAAAAATAGTATCGATTTTTTTTCAAAATATAAAACATTAAAACATAAAACAGGACTCCTTGACAATTATTAAAAATTTATTGTGGATTAATTCCTTGTCTTACACATCCATTAACCTGTGAAAATCAATTAAAAACATGGGATGAGCACAAAATCTCAGTAAGGAATGAAAAATAAGGAAAGAGCACATTAGTCGATGAATACTCATAACATATGAATTTTTTTTCAAATAAATGTCTATCACCCATATATACTTACTTCATGTAACATGAGATTTACACAAGATGCACACAAAAATGAGAACATAAATATAATCATAAAGTTATCATGGGGAATTACTTGCATAATCCTGTAACCATTCTTGGCTACCTTATAATTTGTAACCCTCACAGCTACCTTACTTTGTGTAACCATCACTGTTACACATGTAGTAACCATACGACTAACCTCCAACATACTCATACCCAATGAATTGGAGGGAGATATAGGTCCCACCCTTCATCATAAATAATTCCCAAGACCCAAAAAATAATCATACAACCTGAATAATTCCATAAAAACATTACTAAGGAATTTCGTAAAACGGAATTTAAAAAGGGGATTTTTAAAGAAAAGCCCCTTATAAATATTATACAATTGAAGAGATACTTAATAGACTGTATTGAGTTTGTATATATACTGTAAATATACATAATAAAACATAATATAAACATATACCACCACACAAACAATTCAAATAGCACAAAAATAATGAAGTAGAAGGTTAACCCAAAGCCTGGAAATCGGGTTAAGAATTCACTTACCTAGGGTTTTTCTTACTTCAAACATGTTTAAACCTTCTGTATAATGGTTAAAAGTGTGTTATTAATATTTTAAAGATATATTTTCATGTTTAGGACATCTTATATGATCATTTCGTAACATCATTTCACCCTTTAATTGTTAGAATTTTGCCCCTTGCACTGTTTTTGGGTGAGTTCTTTACATGATTTCCGAGATTAGTTCATGATGGATGTTCTGGTTGATTGGAAGAGAAACTATATAATTGGAATGTAAAGGTATTTACATATTTCCAGTACCATAATCTATACCATTTATCATTTTGAGGTTTAATATGGGGATGATTCATAAGTTAAAACATTAATGATCTTCAATTAGATCATTTTAGTGGTTCTTTGATAATAAAAACCTCATTTTGTCTTATTAATTAGAACCATGAGTAAAAAAGAATTAAAGAACCATGGGTGAGTCATAAAACATATATTATAACCTGTTTCAACCATATAAATGTTTTTATGTCCATAATTTTAAAAAATTAATGGAAATTGAAATCACATCATCCACGATGTCGGTAATTCGACACATCACGGACAATGTTTTTAATTCTTTGAATAAGATGGATAAGAGAAGAACAATTATTATGAATTATCCATGAACATGAGAAAATACAGAATATAAATTATTCTGGAGATTATATTCCTATTTTATTAAGAAGCGATGAAGAAAGAATGCGAAAGGAACCCAAAATAAAAGAATAATTGACAAATCGCTTAGAAAAATTCGGCAGCCTAACGGCTACACAACATGGTTTTAAAAAATATATAAAATATATGGGACAAGGGTAGACCATCCAGAATTGAATCATGATATAGAGTAGATCAATAATAATAAGTAAATAAGAACATTTCATGGAAACTTGAATGTTATACCACATAAAAGAGAACTTGTATAGAAAAGGAAGAGAATTGACAATTTTCTTACCATGTAGAGTTACCCTTAGAACATGATGGTTGGGACCTTGGGGGCTTGAGGAAACATTGGGAGGACTGATATGAAGGTAAGGAGTCCAGAGATAAGTTTTTTAGGAATTGGTAATGAGGTTAATGGAGGAATGGGTTGGTATTTATAGGAAAAGTAAGGGAATATTTTAATATTTTTCAAGGGACACCTCATTAGTGGTATTTGAAAAACCATGGGATTTCCCATGGTATTTGCCCATGGTATAAGAAACATGGGACACCTCACATCTTATTTTACTATACAAAAGTCTAATATATTTATGAAATCATTATTACATCATTAATGATGTCATTAACACACCGAAACTAAAAACTGTATTTTGTACTATTCACTAAAAAATCAACTATTTCAAAAAAATTCCCAAAATTCACCCTAACCATTTATTGACGTGTAGATTTGAAAAATGAAATAAATTTTTTAAAAATAATTTTTTAAATATTATTAATATAAATTTTAAATAAAATTATACTTATTTCAAAAATTAACAATTCTAATTCTATAACTACTTCTATATCACGATGACAAATTAACCAAGATGTTATTATATTAAATCCTTAAAAAATTAAAATAATAATAAAATTTTCTAATCATTAGGGTCATATTACAATTCATATTACTATTCATAATAGTATGTTACTATTCTTAAAATAACAAGTTTGTTCCAATAGACTCTAAATAACATACTGAACACAATTGTAGATGATAGTTTCTTGAATTTCAAAACATACAAGTGGAAAAGTTATGTTTTAAAGGATACATAAATATATCTACATAAACAAATTTCAATGAATTTATCCTTATTTTTTGACAATCTTGGGTTGTTACACATACTTTCATAAATAGTTTTTGTGACTAATAATTTGTATATACGGTATTTTACCATATTTCACTATTCATAAAAAATTCAAGAATTTAAAAAAATGAAACAAATTCACCCTAACCATTATTCTATATGAAGAATTACAAAATTAAGGCCATTTTTTTAATATAATTTTTTAAATATTATTAATTTTATTTTTAAATAATTTCATACTTTATTCACAAATCAATAATTATATATCTATAACTCATTTTATATCACCTTGAAAAATTAATCAAGATGTCCTTATCTTATAGCCTTAATAAAATAATTTCATAATATGATTTAGTATTCATAATGGTCATATTAATATTCATAATGTTATGTTACTATTCACCAAAATATAAAGTTGGTTTTATTAGACTCCAAATAACTTACTAATCGCAACTCTAGATGACTGTTTTTTTAAATTCAAAACATAGTAGAGGTAAAATTATGTTTAACAGAGAGTTTATAGAAAATTTTTATTTTGGAGGGACTCAATGATTCATTCATTAAATATTTATTTTCAAAACCTTGGGGTGGTACATGTGGAGTTTCTATGTTTATAAAGCTTTTATAAAATAAAAATTATTGTATTTTCAAAAAACATGATTATGGAAAAGATAAAATTGTTAAAGAAACCCCAAAAATAAAACCCTAATAAAACAAAAATCATATCATTCTAAAGAACATGAATCTTTTTTTCAATAATAAAAAATTTCAAAAGATTTTATAAATGTAGATTATGTGAAAAAAATAAAAAACTTATATTTATGAAATTATTTCTAAAATTAATACTGATCAGGATAAAAATATTGTTGTTAAACTAAAATATGACATTTCTTATTTTTAATACTCGTTTGTCTAATATTACCACTGTAAAGAAAATCATTTATTAAATTTATAAAAAAATCTATCCTTATGGTAACAGTTTTTTAATGGGGTTTTCAAATTAAAAATCTAGTTCTTAGTAAATATTACATTGTTCCAAAAAAAATCACATTTTTTACCAAGTGACATTGTTGTTGGAACTAGAGGAAGAATTTTTCTTTAAATAGAATTAAATCCTTATGTTCTCACAATTATTATTTTAATAGTTAAATTATATTTTCACAAAAAAAGACAAATGTCGTTACCTAATGTTTTGTTTTCTAACAATATCGATCCCAAGAAAGTTTCTATTTTAAAAAACTAAAATTTTTATTTTCATAAAAAACATAGTACCAGCAATAAGAATATAAGCTACAATTTGATTGAGTGTTCTTATCATACGATAGGTAAGAATTATTTGTTCAATAATATTATCAATATTAAAGGTGGAAAATTAGCTTCCAAATATAATTATCAAGGAGAAATCATTAGCATTGGTAAAAAAAATTATCATGGAAAAACTCTTATTTCAAATTTTTTAATTGTATCAGGTCCTAATCACAACCTTATAAGAATAATTGAATTATGTTATGAAGGATACCATGTGAAAATTAGGAATGATAAATGTATATTACCTAGTTGCAAGGACAAATTTATTCTTTTTCTCAATGGTATGAGAATGATTATAGGGTTAACATAGATTAACATAGCATCCATGACTTAACTTAACTTAGTGAAATAGAAGATCAATCTTGGTTATGGAATATATGGTTAGGACACTATAATCTAAAAACCGTATCTAAATTGACTAAGAAGTACTTGTTAAGGATTTACAGGAACATCAGTTTGATTGTACAAAAGTATGTGACCCATGTCAATGTGGTAAGAAAAATAAGTCATGTTTTATATCTATTGGAAAATTATCAACTTTTTATTGTTTATATTTATTTTACATTGTCTTATATTGTCCTAAATAGACTATAACTATTGGTTGAAAATACTGTATATATTTCTATGTTTTGTATTATACTATATATACTTGGGTGTATTTTCTACCAAAAAAATATAAAGCCTTTAATTATTTTAAAACATTTGTAGCCAAATCTAGAAATTATAAAAACATATCTTTCATAAATATTCATAGTGATTATAGTGGATAATTTTTATATCATAATTTGGAGACATTTTATAGTATGAAATATTTTTGAACATTACTTTTCAGCACCTAGAACTCCACAAAAAAATGGTGTAGTTGAAATTAGATATCGAATTCGTTAAGAAATAACTATAACCATACTGAGTGAATACTCGGTTTCAAATTTTTTTTGGGATAATTCATTTAGTACATCCTCCTATAATATAAATTTAGTTTTAATTGGATGTTTTTTTTAATAAAACTCCATATGATTTTTGGATAGGAAGAAAACCAAAATTTTCTTACTTCATGGTTTTTATAAAGTACTCATCCTTAATATTAATGATAATTTTAAATAAATCTATAACCAAGTACAATGAATTAATAATTTTTGTATATTAGACCGATTTTATGTATTATTTATTTTCTAATAATTTATTTTGATGAAATAGTTCATATTAATAATTATTAAACTAGTCCTTTTATTTCCAAACAATCTCAACCGAAATCCTCCTATGTTATTTCTAAACATAATATTAAAAATTTTATAGATTGTTCTTCTCATAAGGAAATATCCCAAGAATATATTTATAAATTAATTAATTAAGAATGTTTTTGACGTAATATTTAATAATATACTTTTGAAAACCCAATAGGTCATTTTATTCTTAGTAATCATACTACTGAATGTATCGTTGGTGATGTAGATCAACTAGATAGGAATAGAAGTTACATAAGGAATGAAATTGAACATCTAGCTTTCCAATCCCATTTTGAACCCATGAATCCTTATTAGGCTTTAGGTGATGAGGATTTGATTAATACAATACAAGATAAACTCATTTAGTTTGTGTGGAATAAACTATGGACTTTAGTTGAACGGACTATAAAAACATTAATAATTTGAGTAAAATGAGATTTTTTGAAACAAATGTCAGGAAAATAGAATAAATTTTTTAAATAATGATATTATTTTTTCTAAGGGACATAATCAAAAAGGTGGAATTAATTATTAATAAACATATTCTATGGTTGAAATACTTGAAGTGATTCAAATACTTTTAACCTTTATATAATTCTTTAATTTTGAACATTATAAAATGGTTGTGAGGTGCTATTTTCATAATGGATATGCTGAAGAGGATGTTTATGTAGAAAAAAACTTAATTTTGAAAATAAAAAACATTGTAAACATGTTTATAAACATATCAATGATTTATATGGAATTAAAAATACATAATGATTGGTATGAAAGGTTAACTAGATTTTTTTTGAAAAAAAATATTTATTAATGGAGATGTGGATCCATATATTTTTATAAAAGAAAGATAAAAAATATTTTTATTTTAAAAAATTATTTTGATGAAATTATATTTAGAAAAAACCAAAAAAACATCAAAATATTCCTTTGCAGGTGTTATGAAATCTAACTTCGAAATGAGTATGGTGGGTGAGTTGACATATTTTCTAGGTTTTCAAATATCACAGAAACGAGAAGAAATTTTTATATCTCAATATAATTATATAAAATATATTCTTAATAAATTTGGATACATCAATAGTAGAAGTATTTGTAATCTCATTGGTACCTCCAACAACATGTATCTTGATGAGGTTGGGAAACGAGTTGATAAAAATATTTTTGTGTTTTATGATAGGAAGATTTATTTAATTAACTACTAGAAATCTGTATTTAATGTTTTTAGTATTATTATATGAAATATATAAATAAAATCCAAGAAACCCCATCATAAAGCTGTAAAAAAATATTATTTCTTTAATGGAACTACGAATTTATGAGTTTTATATTATACTAAATATATTTTTGACCTAAACTATTTTTTGGATGTTGCCTCAGGTGGATATAGAATGGATAGAAAATTTACACCAAGAAATATTGATTTCTTAAAAGATTATTTAGTTTCATTTTCTAGTATGAAATAATACTCAATGTCAAATTCGACTACTAAAAATGAATATGTTGCATCTGGATGTCTTTGTACTCAAGTTTTGTGGATATGACAGATACTTATTGACAATAACATGAGTTTTAATAAAAATTAAATACTTTGTGACAATCCAAATACCACTTCATTACTTAAAAACCTATATCATCGCTCATATGCTAAGCACATAGGTATAAGGCACCATTTCATTTGGGATCAAACAAATAAAAGAGAAATAATTTTACAATTCCTCGTAATGCAATAACAAGTTGATATCATTTTTGTTAATCCTACTAGATTTCATAGATTTGAATACATCAAGCTAAAGCTAGGAATTATTGATGTAATGTGATCATTCACAACTACTTCTTGTTGACCCATCTCCTTAAATTAATATTATCTTTTTTGTAGTGGGAGTACATATATTTTTTTCAAACTATTAATTTTTCTTTAAAACTTCTAGTTTTATAATTTCTAATTTTATTATCATAATGATATTTTTGGACTCCAATTATTATAAATTATAAATTTCATATTTCTAAAAGAAAAATTATCTACTAAAACATTCTCATAAAATTTTCAGATTCATATTTTGTAGTTTTTTTCATAAAAACTATCAGAATCTATTTTCTTAAAGGACAATAATAATCAGGTTTTCCTAAAAACTATCATATTTAGTTTTCCAATAAAATTATTCATAATTATATTATTTTGAAAAACAAATAGGAACAAGTTAACCATACCGATGAAACATTATACTATGAAATATACCCTTCTATTCTCTTAGGTTTTTTTTAATATTTTTGTTACTTTAATATAGAATAAATATTGTTTTTATACGACTATTTTTTAAAAAATATTGGTTTTTTTTAAAAAAATACTTTTTTTTAAAATTTACTTAAATTGAATTTCAAATCAGAATGATCAATACATCAAAAAATATATTAAATTGGTAAAGAGTTCAAAAACTGTTTTAAAATTTTCTTCAAAACAATATTGAATGTTAGATTAGAAAGTATTTTCATCTCAACCATTGTTTTCCATATAGATGATATACCATCACCCCCCGAGCCTATATAATGGAGGGTCAGCCCATGTACCACATTGGTTTTTCAGAAGATCAGACCACAAGATATTGTACCCTTAAAATCCTCTTATATGATTTCATTCCTTTATGTTTATTTATTTGATTCAATTCCAGATTTGATGGAGATCAAGGAATATTATTCTATGTGGTTCATGTTTAGGGAATGTTTGGTTTAAAGGTCTTGGTTTGAAAAATATGATTCAACCCTCAATGATTTCACTTCATTTCAAGGATGAGAATCATTTTTTATCAAAGAGCCTAATAAATATTTAAATCTTTATTATAAAAAAGGATTTATAGAATTATAAGTATTCTTCTAATTTATAATAGTTGATGATAAGGAAATGGTTTGTTTAACAATTTATGTGAAAACATATATGTTGCCTCATAAAAAATTTGTAGACATGGTTGGTGTTCCATCAGAATGAGAAGCATACTTTCCTTCATAAAAAATTCTAAAAAATATTGAAAAACATTTAATAATTACAAAACCGAATATTATTTCTTTATGAATACACTAAAACCATAAAAATATCACTCTTGTCTTTGAAAAATAGAGTCGTTTCATTTTGTATACAAGAGTAACTAATTCTGAGAATGGGATATTAAGATACACTGAAAGTATCTCAATTTGTTTGGGATTGGTTATTTGGTGAACCTAAGGTAGATTGTTCTTATGAATTTCAACTTTAATATGGGAAAGAACAAAAAAAATATACTGTTAATTCAAAGATCATAATGTTTTTGGAATTTATAAGTAATGTGGTTTTCTATTTTATAATTTTTTTTAATGTTTAATAGAATATCCAATCAGGGAAAATATTTCTTTTATTAGTGAGGATATGATGTCCATATTGACATTAGTATTCATTCTAAATGAAATAATTATGTAGAGAAATTTTATGTTTATCTATCCAAAGAACAATCATATTGGAAGGAAAAGTATGATAAGAAGAAAAAGTGAAATGTTGAAACATATACTCCATATGAGAAAAAGAATGTACAGATGATACATAAAGAAGATTTTAAAGAGGTAATGAAACATGAACTTGAAATTCAGTTAGGGGATCCAGAATTCTAAATTGACCTTAATAATGATAAATATTTAATAATATGGGTTGATAAATATTTGTATGAATATGTAAAAATTAAAAAAGCATAAGAAAGGACTATAAGAAGAAAAAATTTGTGAAAATTTGATGAAAGGAGTATAAGAGAATCTGATAAGGTCGTTCTTCAATCTTCCCACACTGATAAAGTTATACCAGAATTTGGATAAATTTTTAATGAAATATATGTTGTACTAGCTGAGATCTCTTCTGTTTCTAATAAGGGAAAGAAAAATGTTTATGTTAAAGAATTGGTCTCAAATCTTCTAGTCAATGAACAGAAATTGGATCTAGCTGGAAAGGGGGATCATAGAAATATAAAGCATCTTTAAGAATATATTGATAAGGAAATTAATGAATAGTTTGAAGGAGAATAGAAAGACAAAAAATAAGAATAATAATAATAATATTAATACATATAAAAATAAATATAACAATATTTACGAGAATAATATAATAATGAAGAAGAATCTAATGAAGATGCTACTGAAGAATAATTTCAAACAAACAAAGAATCATTAGAGTATTTATCATTCTCTTATTTACCATCCAGGGATAATAAGAATGAAATATTATGGTGTAATAAAGAATAAGTATCCTATTTATAAAATTAATCACAATCATCATCAACAAAAAAAAGAATTTCGATATTTCAAGATAAATGTTGATGATAAATTTGATACAGATTAAGATGTTTAAAGAGATGAAATCTCAGATGAAAAGAATTTTTTAATGTAATATGATAATAAAATCATATAGGAATACAAAAATAATGGAATGAAATATAAAATTGGAACGATCAAGAAAAAACATCCCCATCCAAAGATTAATCATTTGGAATCTAAAGGAACAATATCCCATAAAGGGTTTGAAATAATTTTCTTATATTTGAAGAGATTAATAGGCATGATTATATATTATATGAATATTTAATCAATATAAAAGTTTCCTTAGGAAGCTACAAATGAGGAAATGGATTGACTCTATGTTTTGATGGAAACTATTACAATGATTGAGACACACATAATAATTTTTCATGAAATTTCAAAACTCAGAAGTCCTCATATAATCAATTAGTGAAATGGAGAATCACATTCACACCGATATCTTAGAGAATGATGAATAGTTTATGGGAGTAAATATTTTTTAGAATCAAATAATTCTTTCAATAGGTTTTTTTAAAGATATAAAATATATATTATTGTTTGATTAAGAGTTTAGAGATGACATATATGAATGGACTGAGGATGTGAATGTTTTGAAAGAGAAGATTCAATATATTTAGTTAGAGATTATTAGAATCTGATCATGTGAGAATTAAATTCTTATTATGAAGAATGAAAATTATGAGCTATTTGAGGAAGTCAAGTGCCTGAAAGATCATGATTGATTGAAAGAATAAGGGAGTAAAATGTTAGAGAATGGTCGACACGAGTTCAATAAGATAAAGAACATTGTGAAAAACATGTTAAATAAATAAATAATTTTTGTTTTTAACTATCATTGTATTTTTTTTCAAATTATAATTATTGATCAATGGTATTATCTCTTCTTCAAAATCAATATTTTTATTGAATTCTTTATCAATTTTGATTGGTTATATATTCATTCATATTTTTATAGATGTTTAGATAGTTCAAAATTGTATAATATATTATTTTTCTAACATTTTATGAATTATAATATTATTTCCCATTATTTTAGAAAATCCAACGAGAGAAGAATATGTGGAGAAAATTGTATCAAAATGAGGATGGTTTTACTAAGGGATAGATAAATTCTTAAGGGGTTATTCTTTCCTATGGGGGATATTTTCTTCTCTAAGGAAACTTTATTTCAAATAAACATCATGATATTAAATACAGTTGCAAACCTAGTGGGTGTTAAGATGTATGGAAAAGAATTGTAGTTAATATAATAAAAATAGACTATATGTTTATCAAGCTATATTGTCATTTATGGTTTGTTTTTTGTGTATTACAATAGTGGTATATTGTTAATTCATATTTTCTTCTTATTAATGTTCTATTCCTTTAGTTTTGTAAATAAAAAAGTCTTTATTAAAAAAATTTATTAAAAAAATTTATGCCCCATGTGTTTTAGTATGTATTTTAGAAAACATTACCTTTTATCATACGTACAAAAATTTCTAAACTATAACAAATAGAAACACACTATTATTCATTATGATCATCGTATTGATAGTGCGTCCAATTAATCAAAATATCTTTTTATTGTACCCAAAGTTTTAATTTTTCCCTTTCTATTATAATTAAAAAAGTCATGTCCATGAAACTGATATTAGTACTGATACTTTTGACAGAAACTCATAAGGATTTTGATATTGATAATTGTAATGAAGTCCATCATACTAGCTTATGAATATAATAGAAACACAAAGACTTGTTTCTATCATAATGAATTCCTTTAACACTATTATGGTTTTAATCAATGCGATGTCGAACATTGAGTAAAAAATGATCTATCAAGCACCATCTGATTGTGTCCGTTGCAACAAACATAGAAATATACTTGTTGGGAGATTTCTTATAAATAGATAATCATTTGAACAATTTAGAGCTAATTAATTTTATGTGTGAGGTCTTAAGATTTTTTAGCATTATTTTATAATTATTAGTCTATGTAATTGTTTGGAGAGTTTTCATTATAAAAAAATCATTATCAAGTTGCTTCCTTGTGGAATTTTTGAATTTTAATTTTGTGTATGATCATTGTTACGGTTGAGAGATTTTGTGGATAGGAATCTAAAGAATATATTCTATCAGATCAAGGGCTCCCAGTGCTAAGAAGATGGAAACTGATCATCATATCCAGGATATCCTCGGATAGGAATATAGTGAAATATGGTCATTGTGTAAAGTGTATTCCTGGTAATGAAAGACAGGCTTGACTGTATGTATTAAAATTTGGTTACCTTTAGTCAAGGATATTAAATACCTTACTCTTAGTGAAATAATAGGTAAATATTTTAATATAGATTGAAATTCATTCATACTATTACAATTTATTTCTTGTTTTTACATGATTAAATTTAAAAATGCATGTTAAATAATGTATGCTTTTATTACTTATATTTATAATATATATTTTTTTACCAATATAATTTCCATTAAGATAAAAATACTCTTATATTAATTATATCCATTTTAATTTTAATTTTACAACTCTAAAAATTAGACTGATTCTGAGTCTGATAAATTTACATAAAGAGGAATTATGATTTTCATAGTGTAAATATTTTTTAAAAAATAATTCACCTCCCCTATTGTAAACATACCAATCTTAAGCTACAGTTACGATCAATGTAAATCACATAAAACAGAAGTTACAATTCTTAAAAAATTACACAATACAAGTTACCAAATAGAAAATACACAAGAAATACCACATGATTTAGAAAAAATAATACATATTAATTAATATAATACAAAAAAAGAATGCATAATTCATCATATATAATAAAAAACAATTACAAAAAACATTTATTAAACCTAATTAAATGTGTTCAGATATATTGACCAATCATCGCTGACTCTAACATGTCCAAACCATGTTAATCTAGTTTCAGACATCTTCCTACCAATCTGTGTCATCCTAATTTTTTCTCTATTTTAGTTATTTATAATCATATTAATTTTTGTATGTTCATATGTTGATATTAACATTGAAAACATTTCTAACCTTATATTTTGTTTATGGTGTCCCATCAAATTCCGACACTAAATACCTATAGAATAGATTATTAGTCAAATAACTTCCCTATAAGTTCGGCCTTCAATTTCAATGGAATATTTATATCACAAAGAATACCATAGGCTTTATCCATTTTATTTATATACTTTTAATCTTATGAGAAAAAATTTCATTAATATCACCATCACAATAAATAATTTAGCATAAATTTCAAAAATAATAAACTTTTGTAAGAACATGACCTCCCAATATCACATCTATATAATTATTATATAATTATTTTCTAAAAAGACTCTCCATATATTATTTATTATCCCTTGAAGGATATAAGAACTTATTATTATAATGTTTATCATAATAATACCTTTAAATTGATAGTTTCTTTGGATTCTAAAATGCGAACTATACCATATATAAAAAAATGTAATTTGGTATCTCGTTTTGAATGTGTATTGTAGGATCATATATGTTAGTAATATGGGGGATGATGTTGTTGTACAAGAATAGGTTGTTACATGTGGGGGTTGTTAGGAATTTTGGTGTTGTCTAGGCATGGGGTAAACTTTACCTTTTATAATGTTATTCATTTGTTATATTTCAAAAACAATTAGAGAAGTATGGTATTTTTTATTAAAAATTGTATTGATATACATTGAAGGTGCGGTTGGTCACTGGGAAAGTGAGTTATTGAATATGGTCATTATGGTTAGGGAGGGGTTAGAGTTTCATTTATACATTCAATTGGGTAATGGGTAGACTATACCTTAGGTGGCCTTGACCAGGGCTCTTTGGAAGTGGTCCTCCATTGATTTCTTCCTTGTCCTCCTCCTCCATCTTCTTCTTTTTATCCTATAAAACAACTAATATGTTTCCATGATTATGGAAATTTTACACAACATTAATTTTTTTCTCCATTATCTACCTATTTTCATACCATTTGTCGCACTTTTCTATAAAGAGGGCAAAAAATTAAAACTTTTAATGAGAAGTGTTTTCCATTTCAAAATTAAGGTGAGTAATAAATAATCAGAGTTGAGTTGTTATATAGGGGAATGTGTATAGTGATATATTATCAAATAAAACCGATCACTGGAGGGTGGCCAATCTTGGGAATTTTTTGGAATCTTGTTCGCAATTATCTTATTTAGAGTGTGGTAGTGTGAGATTGTGATTATAGTTCTATTAAATAAAATCATCATTGGGGAATCGTCATCGATACTGGAAGAAACATTCGTTGTTGGAGAAAAAATAAAAAAAATTACTATAGTTTCTTTGTTCTACTTAATTTTCGATTATAGTACTTTTATCATCGATACGCATGAGCCTCAGCCGAATTGGTGATATATCCTTATGTGCATCTTTAATACCCAGGTTCAAAACCAGGGAGAGGCGTATTTCTGGTACTGTAGTAGTACTGTAGTAGGTACTGTAGCATGCACTCTAGTAGTATTGTAGCAGAACTGTACACTATACGGGTACTATAGCCGAATGGTAAACTGTACAGGTATTGTAGCAGACTGTACACTATGCAGGCACTATAGAAGTTACTGTAGTAGGTACTGTTCGGTACAGTAGCAGCTGGAACTATTAACCTTGGGCCACTGGTATGGTATTGGAGTCCTTAAGGCTTTTGGGAAACCAAGGCCTTCGAGTTAGTAGGGCTTTCGGGCCACCTTTATGACCTTCGGGCTACCTCAAGGCCTTCGGGCCACATGCAATTACCCCAGACACACTACAAAAAGGGAGCATCCCCAGAAGAGGATTCAGCGTAGGTGGACTCACCATAGCAGAACCAAATGGATTTTTCAGAATGAGAGGGTATGGTTATGCCATCGGGACCAGCCTGTGCTTTCATAGGAATCCAAGCAAGACGGCCCTGTGAAGGTGGAGAGCTACTATCATGAAGCAGATATTGGGGAGGGGTAGTTCCTTATAGATAGTCTGGGTGATTTCCCTAAGTCCTTTGGGTCATGTAATCTCCTAAGCCTATATTCCATGTAATCTCTGAGCCTATAGGCCTTGTAAAGGTTCCCTCTCATCCCTTGAAAGGGGGGTTATAAAAAATCATTAAAAATAAAGGCCTTCGGGCCATTCCGGTAGTATTATAGATGATATAAGGTTGATTACTATAAAAAAATGAGGTGTAGTTCTTGTGATATTTTCTTTTATATGATGCAATAAAAATTGGTGTTTCACGAAGGAATTATGGATTCAAATCTGCAATGGAATTTTTTAGTATAACAATACTTGTTACAAGACCTTCAATCATCTGTAAAACCTCATTATCAAGTACAGGTATATTACTAATGGAATGAGCTGACCTTGCAGGCTCAACTCAAGGAACATACATATAAATATAACAAAATTGATTCAGGGGTGTAGTGATTTGACCCCAGTCATGTTCATCTAGAAGCAGTGATTTATAGACAAAATAAAATCATGCAAATGAATAAAGGACACTCTAAAGAGCAATTTATTATTTTTAGACAACATTCTATTCCCCCTAATGGAGATGTTTTGTTTACGACAACTCTAAATTCGTTGGTTGATTAAAAGAGTCGAGCATATCTCTTTCTTTATACTGTAAAAATAATCTTTTCTATCCTTCCTCCAAATGTGGGGATTATAGTGAGGTGTTGGATAATACTATTACTAGGGTAGTTGAGTTACCTATTTTTTCTAGTTTTAATTGTATTATTTTCAAAGAGAATGATATTTATGCTACCAAGGTAGTTGTGGATGATATAAATACTGTTTTTATTAATAACCTTCTAAAAACTATAGGAATCAATATTAGAACGAAATAAGTGAAACAACGTCTGAGTAGATCATTTTCATGCTATAATAAATAATTTTATAGAATATTTGCAGTCACACTATGATGTTGTCAATGACCAGTGATAAAATATCATTATTTATCTTCTCAGAAACTTGTATTTCTACCTTGGAATTTAAGGAAAATATATTTTTTGTTCATTTGAACAAATCCTTCATTTATATTCAATAATTAAATGTGTAAGGTAGTTTTTGATATATGTTAACCGTTACTAATGTGTATTTTTTTCGGGAATCATGTAATTCAATCTAGAGTTGATTATATACATTCAATTTTTTTACGTTAACATGTTATGTTCAACGAAAATTCTATTATTGTGCCTTGAATAGAGGGGAAAATGTATGAATTTATTTTTATAGGTTTTAATTTTTTAGATCCTATGATTTTAAGATCATATTATGAGATATTGAACAATAGAGGTGTGTGTATTCTTATGCCGTGAAAACTGATTATATCAGGGAACAGAATAGCACTCCAACATTTAGATATGTTAATAGTGGGGAAGAGAGTTATATTTATACCAAATATAACAGTTAATAAGGGATATTATTCTACTATTCAAAAAGGATCAATTTATTCTAAAATCAAAACATCAAGATGATACTTTTTTTGTGGAATCTACAGATTCTTATGTGAAAATATTCCCAACTAAGGCATGAAATCCTAATAATTTAGTTTAAAGATGTGCATCTATTTTGAATAATATGAGACATGTTCAATATCCTAATCATGTACCGTAACGTATTCTTCATTAGGCTAACAAAAGGCTATATTTATAATTTTTTCTCATTGGAATTGCATAGAATGGTTTTAGTATGGGTACCAATGATGTGTGGATTTCCAGTGAGATCAATGTACCACACGTACAAAACAACACCTCTTCTCTAAACCATATTTACTCCCCCATGTTGTTTGAATGAATATTGGTTTTATGTGGCTATAAATGGTTGCCTATTATTTGCAGTGGGTGGTTATACCAAGAAAAATCCCTCTAATTATTTTGACATAAGGATTGTTTTGTTGGTATTTATTATTCATTTGATAATGTGGAGGGGGATTCTATGCGGCAAACATAGTAGTCAAATATAAAGTGTCTCATCACATCCCTAGATATCGATCATTGAAAAAATTATATCATCATTTATTTGTATAAAAATCAAAGAGATTTTTTTAGATGATATTAAAATGGTATTTTAATGGTTAATGTAATTTTCCAACTTCCATTGAATCATGTGTAGTGGAAATGGTTCTTTGTGTAATGATCCAGACATGTGTAGAAATGGTAGTGTATGAATGGGAAAATGGGTTCATGGTTTATATGTTCAAATAGTTATGTATGATGCCTATTTTCATGATGTTGGTGGAATATTGTCTTACTCAACATTCACTATGAATTTGGATGACGAAGTGGTTGTGTATGTGTTAATATTGTTGATGTTTAGAAGGATTCTAGATCATGATGATTTCTCTATTGAACATTCACAACTTCTTAATTAATCTAGTCATAAGAAATGAAAAGTCAAAAAGGAAAAGGCTATGGTATTTTAGTTGTGTGCTATGTTAGGAATGTGCGGGTTTTCTATGCGTGATATAAGAATTTATTTTTATACATTAAATAGTTTTTCTTTTCAATAGCTATTATGGGGTAGTCTGGTGCTTTTCTATTATGATTTTCATTCATAGTTATAATTGGTTTGACTAGTGGAGGGATAGGTTTGGAATTAAATAAGGTATATTTATTTAGGTAGGGTTATTAGGTTTTCATTTAGATATTCAAAAGATCATTGGGATGACTATGCCATGGATGGTCTCAACCATCGCTCTATGGAAGTGGTAATCAACTGAGTGATCCTTCTTCCCCGTCTATCATCTTATTCTTGTACTCCTACTATAATTCTAATAATCATAAATGATTTTTTTAGTTCTATAAAAAAAATATTGTTCATTCTACAGTATCTCACAATTTTCATACTATTTTCCACACTTCATGGGAAATATATCTTAAAATCTAACACCAGAGTATGAAAGGTATGATCATTGAGTACAATTGTTTTGTAGTCATATAAATCCATGAATTATTGTGTATCAATGACTGATATGAATCCGAATGATTGATGAAAAAACTAATAAACTTTTATTATATAAAAAATTTCACATATGGATAACAAACCAAAATAGTGGTTAAAGGATAAGAAAGTTGAAGGAAAGGAGAAGATAACCCTGAGAGATGCTTATCCTAGTGCATGATGCCTCAATTATTTAATCTTCTAAATAAAATTTCTATAAAATATAATAATCCCCCCATTTCCTACCCTAGTAATCCTTTATTTAATAACCCCACCCTCATACTAACTAAGAAAACTAACAGCAAACTAACACATAATTCAAATTTTTCCCTAGAATCAATTTTTAACTCCCTTTTTATTGCCAAACTCAATGTCACCCAAGGCCCCTACTAAAAAATGAACATGGATAATCCCCTACACAATAGCCCGAAAATAAGAAACCAATTAGAAGAAGGTAGCTATCACCCCATGTTCTTCCCCACACCCTCTAAACTAATTGTTCTGCACGTCTACCCTACTTTCATATCATTCCCAATGTTATTAAAAGACACATTTTCCATAAGATGATTTACTAGAAAAATCATTGAATGAACTTGTTCACCATAGAAGCTCAAAATTAGTGGATCTATAGAGGCAATAGTTGAGAAGTTGATATTAAATGATCAAATTTATCAATCTACTCTAGGATAATGAAAAGTGAACTAGTATTCTCTTATATTCTTCTATGGGAATGGTTAATCCTTTGATAAAATTCAGCATCAACCCAATCCTCTTTTCTTATAACATATTCTATTCCCTGATATCTCGCACAAGGGACATGAAAAATATTGAAAAAAACCTTATTTTCTCTAAAATCATTAGTCTTAGGAATAAGACTTTTCTCTTATTGGTGTGGGGGTTCCAAAAGCTCTACACCTTCCCTATGATTCCCAGCAACTAAATTAATTATTATTTCTTTTTGGTAGCTCACGATATTAGTCCTTTATGTTTTTTAGAAAAACTAGTTGCATCAGGCATCGAAAATTTATTCACCAATTTTAGATGTATTCCTTGATAAATTACTGTTTTTCCATAAGATATCCCATATAAAATCCTGACATTCCAATAAAAAACTTCTTATATAGACTATTTATATATGTGATCACCTATATAGAAGAAGTAGATAAAACCAAATTTTATACAACTATAGTATCTACCATACATTCTATCATATCGTGCACAAGGGACTTGCTAAAATTAAAAATCTTCATTAATCCAAAAGAAAAATTCTTAGGAATAATGTGTCTCTATTTTTGGTGTGGTGGTTCCCAAACCTCCATATATCCTCAACAATTCTTACTAACTACAGTTACTATTAACTATTGTAGGTATCTCCCCATAACATTCCATTATGTTGTTCTTCCAAAAAATAGTTGTATAATGCATCGATAATGGTTTTACCAATTTTAGTCATATAAATTTAAAATTCCTAGCATTCTATTGGATTTCCCATCTAAAATCATTTCATTCAGGGAAACAATAACTTTTGGAGAGACATATATATATGTGGGCCTGTATACAAAAGAAATAGATATGGGTAATTTTTCCCTAACTACAACAAATCACTTATTGTTAGCTTTATACTCACCATGTTTCAGATTCTCTCATTTTACCACATCTTTAACTAAAAAAATTCTAAGACTAAATTTTCAAACAATGTTTCTTGGAATAGTCTCATTAAATTTTTTGAAGATCATAATCCTCCTCTTAGAATCAATGATTATTGATTTTTGAAAAGTCCAAATGTATCATGTTGAAAAAAAATACATTCAAGAACCTACACTTGATTATCCTATTATATTTATCTTCATTTTTTAATAAATTTATATCATTATTATCTTCTTTTACATTCTCATTATAAACTAATTGTTATTCACATAAAATTTTTTCATGATAATGCCTTATCTCCATTCACATTATCTCTGTATGTGTCAAAAGATTGGGATATTGTGTTAGTTAGATAACTATTCAGGTCTTATGGTTGTCTTTGTGCATTCTAAATCAGGACGCCCTACCCATCCTCAACATATTATTCTACCTTTATGAATGCATACAAGTTATATCCATCAACGATCCATTTTCAGAATGTTTCTTTTATTCAAGATATCCTTGGTAATTCTATGTCCTCCATGTTTCAACTTTATCATGTTCCTGGAGGATATATTCTACAATTTTAGACCACATGAGTTTAGTATTTGATTATTTAAATTAAATAAACCATTCTCCGATCATAATTCCAATTTTTAGTCATGATCAAAAAATCTACACATCTTCTTGGGTTTGATTTTACAAAAAATATTATTTCCCAGCTTTGCTGATATAATATAAAAGATTTCTATTGAAAAAATAGGCATCCATATGATTGTCTCCAACTCCCTCAAACTCTCGGATAGTCTAGATAGAATCACTAAGATCTCTTACATTGGATACACCATGCTTCAAAATCTCCACCTCTTCCTTTTTTCGTTCTATGGAAAATATTTCTCAACTTTGGTGATCCACGATGAATGATAAAGTCTAGTTAAAATCAACATTTTAGAGATCATCTTCCACTCCACCAACATCCTAAACAACCCTTCACGAATCAAACTAGCCTCTTATGTTAGATCCTCTATGCACATGAGGATAATTTTGGTGCATTGCGAGTCCCATTTAGCTACTACAACATGTTTCCTACCATTTCACATCGAAATCAGCTATTGAGAGTATATAGTTGCAGACCCTAGGATCTCTCATGTTTTATGTGTTTTCTAGATATTGATGGTGCATCCACCAATAGAATATAGTGTGTCTTTTTCTTCAGTCCTTTGTTTCATCATCTTATTCTTGTTTATCATGTTTTCCTCTTGTCCAAGATCCTATTTCATGGATTCTTTTCTCTAAAACCTACCTCTTTAAAAAAATCTCTTCGTTTTCTCTCTCAATGAAATCACCAATTTATAAGAATCTAAATTATTTTAAAACACCAGTAGCCTTATATTAAAATTTTATTTTTATGTTGGAATAACATATATAAATGAATGTTGAAGAAGAAGAAAGTATAAATAATAATGAACTCTTGTAGATACATCACTCATAGGTCATAATGTCAAACCCTTAAAATATACTAAATAATATAGTGGAAAAGTGAAATTCTTCTTCCACTTATGACCCCAAGAAGTATTATTTAATATTCCCTCCTCCCACCTAAAAAATTTACATCTAACCAACATATATTACAATTCATTACCCAATTGTAAAACATAACACCCAACTTATGCTACCAAACTCAATAACACACTAGGCCCCTAACTTGATAATGGAATCACTGATCCTATACCCAAAATCCATATACCACCCCATGAACATCCAAACACTCTCTAAACTTATTTGAATGTGATTCAAACCCACATACTATAAACTACTAGAGTTCAAATCAATTAAATACCCATTCATAAATTTCATTGATTATTTTGAGAAATTCGACCAATGACCATTTTCATTAAAGTGTTTTCTATAAAACCTATCTATGAACATTATCATAAATATTTTTCAAATCAATGAATACTATATGAAAATAGTGGGATTTCTGTCAATGACACACTATAAATATCTATAAAAATAAATTAATTATTTGGTTGAATGTCTAAGAATTAAACCAAATTCATTATCTAAAACATTGGCATCCCTTTGTATCTTATAATAAAACATTTTGACCCAAAATTTCATGTTATGACTCATAAACTTAATTCCTCAACAATTCGAACAAATTAATACGTCTCATTTTTTTTATACATTGTTACTAGAGAAATCTTTCTCCAAATATCATACTTTTTTTAGATTTCCTAATCTCATTAAATAAACTTGTTATCTAATTAACACCTATATCCCTTAATATTTATATTCTTTAATGTATAGGTTATTTATCCCAACTATTTTAGCATTATTCAACCATCTTAATGAAAAATTATTCTCAAAGGGTCCATCTTTTTGATAATAGGTATAATTGATATCCTCTCTACTAATTTTTAGATTATTTAAGTCTTATCCACACATCATATCTTTATTGAATAGATTTTTAAAGTATAATCCCCGTCATTTCATAATTTACAAATTCATAAAATGAGTTCATCAATAACATCACAAAACCATCCCATTGAATTTGGAAGGACTGAAATGAAACTAAACTAAGGTGCAACCCCTTAACACCTACGGTTTACAGTCAATAGAAAGGGTATATAATATCCTGGGAGTGAAAATTTACCCTTATGTACAATACAATCAACATAAAAAAAACTACAAGACAATATATACATATGTTGCATGAATGAAACAGGACCAAACTCCAGGAAACGATATAAAAATATCAAACATCAGTGTTGTAGTGGACAATTCTATTCCAAATTAATACTACAAGACCAAAAACTGAAAAAAAAACATGTTCCTGCATGTCATTATCCCATTCTCCTCATGACTATTACCTCCATGATCATTGTTCCACCACCTAGGACCACAACATAAATGCACACTTAAAGAAAGTTCAGTGGCCCTTCTATTATCTACATCACATCAAACAGTCAATACATATGCACCAGGATTCATATAAATTTGGTGAGTGTAATAAAAATTAAAAAAAAAATAAGATAATTCAAATGATTAACTCAAACAAAATATCCATTTTCTATTTAACCCATTATTTTCACAGGTACTCACACCCTCAACTCATACACACATTCCATGAATACACACCCATAAAATGCTTAATCCTCCTCCTATTGTAGTCATTTCATGACTCCAATGCATCCCCCATCAAAGTTTGACTCTCTTAATGGGAAAAAATCATGAGAAAAACATTGTTACCCCTAACCCAAGTCATCACTTGGTGGTATAACCTAGTGTTTTCCAATTTAAGCATGACATCTATGTTCAAATCAAAATAGTCTCATTAAATTTAAATAAAAAACAGCACATCAAAACCAAATTTATCACGTGTTAAAATCAAAATTTTCAATTCAAAACACTATGTATAAATTTAATCTAACATTTTGGGGAATTTCCCATAACCCTTTTGTAAAACCATTTTCTTGTAAGAGAATAATTTCCTATGTTATGTTATATGAATGAGAGAATAACAGGTGGGGGATTACCATGTTTTGTAATGGATTTTGGTTGCTAGTGGAAGTGTTATAACATTATGGGGTTGAGGTTATTTAAAGGGGGATAGAGAAAGAATAGGTGTGGAATCAAATTTTTAGAATTCAGCCAAAGGCTTGGGTGAGATAGTAAATGTAGTGCTCTTCAATTCTATCTTCCTTAATTGTTCTTCATCATACTCCACCTACTATAATTTTGATTATTCAAATCTATAAAATATTAAAGGTGTCTAAACCCATGGGTACTGATGGTGAGATGTTTATTATAATTTGGTCCAACATACTAGAAAATGGAGGATCTCGATGATAATAGAGATGTTTAATGAAGATCATTTTGAAGGGGTGCACTAGTATTTGGTTCATGTGAAGGAAATATAGTTTGAACTGGATTCAATTGTAAAAAAACAACAATAAATGGTGGGAACAAGAGATTAATTATCTATAAATTATTCAGTATGGAATCTAGAGAATCAACCACAGTTGGAATAATCCCAACCATCAGGGTTGAAAAAGGATTCACAAACGTGTCTAAAAAACTCACAGATAATGAGTATGAGAGAAATGAACATTGGATAACGAATGCACCTTCCATTATCCCTGTTTTAATGTCTCTGACCTTAAAATTGAGTTATTAGTGGTGAAAGGGAAGAATCATAGGGTATTTATAACATGAGTATAACTTTATTTCCGTATTTAACAAATATTATAGGAATCCAAAATACCTTTTGCTCAGGTTACTATAGAAGTAAACTACATACAATAGTTTCATTTAATTCTTTAAATCCATTTTAGGTTAACATTCTATATTTTTATAGAAATACTAATGGAGAATTTTAGTGCGATGGAAGTGCATACACCTTATGAATATTTTCCTTCCATAGAGAAAAGGCCACCACATAAAGATGACTGCTCATTTTGTTATGGACGAATTAGAAACTCATTTAGAAGGAGAAATTAGTGACAAGTAAGTGTGATAATGGAATGTGACATGAACTATAAATGTGATTATTATATTTCATGATAAATTATTACCAATTTTAAGGATATTTGAGATGTTAGATTTTGTAGAAGATAAACTTATTATACCAAAAGTTTTTTCTGGGTTCTTTGGAGGAGACTACCAACAACACCAATATTCATGTTTTTAATGAACTAGCATATTTCTCTACTGATATTCAAATGGTATACTATTTTAGTATTTTTTCTAGAAGCTTCCAGTATCATGATTGGAATACAATAACAGAAACAACTAATATGAATATAATTTTCATTTTAGTAACAAATATGTTATAGAATGATTGTACATGAACTAATGTTTTCCATATCAAAGATCATTTTATTGAAAAAATTGGGTTTTCCCATATAATGTGGTATAAATGAAAGTAGTTCGAATAAATCCATCCTTGACTATGAGTATACTAAAGTGAGTCATGATTCTAGTATTTAATGACCACATTCATTTTTTCTCATGTTGTAAGGGTATTTTAACCTAACATATTTAATTCCTTTACATTATCTCAGTGAATCTTATATAAATTCTTCTTTGTTTTATGTGAATCCTACTATAATTTTAGTGGGAAAATAAATATAACCACTTATATTTCCATTGGTTATTTCTTATAGTCTTCGTGTTCACTAGTTATGGAAACATTTTTCTCAATTACTATGAGTTCTTATCCATTATTTTGTAAAAAAACACCCAAACATTCAATTATTTGTTATATAAAATGCAGATACTTGTTTTTTATATAAGATATAGAGTCATTTGGATATCACTGGTTGATAACTAAAAATTTAGGAATTTCAAGACCGTTATTACTAACAAGGAATAAAAGTTATTTGTTTAGAGGACTATTGAGAATTTTCATAAATTTGTAAATGAAATTTTATCTAGAATCATATAGATGAATTATAATATTCTACTTGTCACCTTGTCGGATCAGATGCAATGGTGGTATATCTTCTAAAGAAAGGGTTGGATCCTTCACTTATGGATTATTTTTTGAATAAATTTAATAGGGGTCCCACGGTTTTGTTTTTAGAAAATTACTCAAATTGAATGTCTGAAAAGTGACTGTTGATTTTTTTGATCAAAGTAACCTTTGGTCCATATTTAAAGGGATATTTGTTTGATGAAAATTTTATCCCTATGTGAAATAATAATTTTTAAAAGTATGGGATGGGAGGGATTCAAGGATGACTAGAAAACATTATCTTCCAATTGGGATGGAAATTTGAAAAAGCTCCATGGATTTAATTTAATCCCTAGAACTCATGGAATATAAATTCTTACTATTTTAAAGAGTGTTCCCAATGTAGGCATAAATAAATGTATATTACGAGTGATGAAAAATGGGGATGAAACTAATAAATAAGAGTAAATATTTTCTAGATTAATTTTATTATGTATCGATGAGGTGTTTTTAAATATGGTGGGTACAGAGATGGAGGGGGAAATTGATTAAATAAAAAAATTTGATCTTGAAAAGGGGTTTGATAGTTACATTATTTATCATGATATATTAAAGAACCATTCAAATTTTCATTCAAATTTTTAATGGGGTGAAATTGAATGGATTTTGGGTAAAAGGGATGGTAGGGTTTGTTATCTCACTACCTCAATTAGTTTTTTTGATCAATCTCACCATAAATAGTAAATATTTATTGCCAACAAAATTATTATCTTAAGTCCAAATATTAATAAAATCAATGAGATAATGCTCTATTAGATAGAGGTTTCTTAAAATGATTGAGGGAACCCAAATGTTTGAGAGCCTACGTAAGAATATGAATAAAAAATGACTGTTTGGGGTAGTGATTTGGGTTTATAATCCTTATATTATAACCCATTTAGTTTCATTCAAATGATAAAGTCATAGCACCAAACGCACACCCCCCATCCTAACGGTCATTTCGTTAATTAAAAAATGAGACTTAGGGAACCATAGAATTTTGGTACTCATCATGTTCATGGAACCCTCAAACATAATTATTGCCCAAACAGAACCCACCAAATCGTGGAGTAACATCAATCATAATTTTGGAAACACCACGGGTAGGACAATGATTTGGATGGACCTCCTATGCTTTATGAATTTTTCTCTTCCTCTATTGTTCTTCTTCTTCCTCAATGTCTTGTAATTATGGTTCTTCATAGCTACAATATATTAATGGTATTCCACTCCAAGTGGACTATTGGTGTGATATTAATATTAGTTAGTCAAAATCATTTATCACAAGTTAACATGGTTATTTAACTTTTAAAATAATAATATTTCTAGTTTTTAAGAATCATAGAAAAACTAGTTGATTCGAGTTTCCCACATCTTCTTCAATCAGAAGTCAAAACCCAAAAAAATAATTAAGAATAATCTCTTCCATAAACCTGATTAACATAAATACCCAAGGTAACCATCGGGTTTTTGATCCCTAGAAAATAGAGGAATTGGAAAATGAGGGTTCTATAGAAACATTTAGTTTTAAAATAAAAATATCAGAACCCCTTAAATTTCATGAAATTCTCAAAATAACGGCTCCAATATCTCTTGATTTGACCTATTAAAAAATGAGACTGACCGACACTATGGAATGGTGGTACCAACACGGTCAAGGAACCCTCAATCATAACTCTATATATAGATCCAACCATGGCATGGAGACACTTACATAATCATGGAGGAGTCATCCTCTGCATTTCAAAAATTTATAATTTCCTCTATTCTTCTTCTTCCTCCACCTATTGTAATTATTGTTCTCCACGCCTACAATATATAAAAGGTTGTCCACTCCACATGGAATTTTGGTCTGATTATTTAATTATTTTATCAAAATCATTTATCATAAATAAAAAAAAGCATTTAAATTTTAAAACAATAAGATTTTATAGTTCTGAACAATTCCACCACAATAAGAATATTCATCATTTCTACCTATTTTTCAATGGGTATTATGTCTAAACCCTTGAAAAATAAAATACAAAACAAGATCATATAGAAATAGGATTGTGAAAAATACTTAATAGAACCCTCATGTTCAAGATACATATTATGTAGAGGAAAAATAAAATGTGGGTTTTCTGTAATGAGAATGATTTAAAATTGGTATTTCAAAACCCCCTTAATATTTCACAATGATCAGATTGGTGGCACCAACCACTCCCCAAATCTTTCTAACCATATCATAAATATTAAAACAATATTGATCGAAGCCACAGTGTATTTCTACCCAACCCGACCATGGTTCCCCTGATAATAGCTCCCCACAAAAAAAACCCACCATGACATGGAGTGACTGATATCATTATTTGGTCACACCATGCATAGATCCATGATATGGGAGAGTTATCTCCCCCCCCCCCATTTTTAACTCACCCTTGATCTACATACATTACATGACTTATCACTACTAATATCACAAAAATTTCCATTTCACTCTCCCTGTTTCCCATGTGGAAACATTCCGAATACCATTCCCACAAAATGGGTGTTTTACCCATCCCTGTAGTTCAAAAGGATCTCACTGAACTCCCCCAGACACCACGCTCACAAGAACCCTAGTCTCTATTGCATGGAAATCCACCACTATAACACCACTCGCCAAAAATGGCTTTCTTCGGACCACGAATCTATAATCCTATAAAACAATCTACATTTCATACCCACAACTATTAGAAGCTTAGATCATAGAAGCTACCATAGCTACCACTAGGACCATTTTAATTCCAAGTCAACCAAAACATTATTATCCAATCGAGGACCCTTCTTAATTCATAAAAAAATTCAAAATATCTATGGGAACACCCCAAAACAAATCCAATCCCTCTAATAACATAAATTTTCTAGTAAAATAGTAGAACAACTCAAAACATTGGTGTGAGAACATAAATAGTTATATTTTATAATTGAAAATTGATATAAATCCATATATTTTTTCTCTCTTCCTCTAGTTAAACTGTTGATTCTTTACCATTCATAGTATATGATGAATACTGCAACTAAAAAACGTGGTTTTTAGGATCATAATTTATTGATCGTGGAAAATTGAGAATAAAAAATTGAATGAATTATAAATATAGTGGAAATTCAGGGTACTCTTATAATTAGAGAAGAAATAAATAATGTAGACGATGATAATGTCAAATCACCACTTGAGGAAAACTCTCCTTATAAACCGAGGAATCTACCTCAAAAACGGTCACTATTTCTTGACAAATAAGATTATCTCACCCCTCCACAAACCAGCCCTTCCCTAATTATTATCTCAACTACTCTCAACTTGCCAACAACTCGGACAACTATTATAACATATTAATATTGTGCACATAGTAGTTTATTTATTCCCTTAACAAAATTTCCATTATACTCCCTACGATAATTGATGTTTCTTAGTTCACATCTCACTTAATTTTTCAAATCCCTAACAATGACATCCCACAACACACTAGAGACTTTGTAGCAACCTTATCCTCACTAGAAGGCCCACCTCCTATCATTTCATGATTTCTAAAAAACCACCTTTTCTTCTAAGTGGAAGGTGTTCTCTGGTGTCTCCCAACACGGTTTGGTTGTTCCCACATTTCATATCTTCAGATAATTCTATGGAAGAGAATGAATCTCATACTACTTTCACTCCCACTTTATTGGCTATTTTACTACCATGATGTCTTTGTACCCTCTTCATTTCAATTGTGTTATCCTCGTCAGACCAAAAAAAATTGTGAATCAGACTACTTCCACTCTTAATATATTGGATTTTTTGTTACTTTAATTTTATACTAGCCTCTTACTTTCTATTGTATTCCCCTCATCAACCCTAAAAAACAAGTGAGTCATCCCTTATTTTCAACTCAGGATTCATTGGATTGTATTTATATGATCCACAAAACATTTCATGACATTTATTCATTTTCAATAGACCAAAATGTGATATATAATACCAATTTCTCATAATATTCAAGTGAAATCCCTCTGAGATTATCTTTCTGGGAAGAAACATCATCATCTGCCTTTAATGCTTCCTATAGAAATATTTTCAGCTCGCATACCTCTTATAGTACATCGCTCATCAGTTCAAGCCAGGTCATCTGAACGTCTAGAAAATTAATATACACTTATAAGATAATAAGAAAAATAAAATTATGTACCATATGAATGTTAAATTACTCTTTGAGTAATACACTCTCCCTTGTGCAAGGCATCTACCTCCAAAACAACCACAGTTGTAAACCATATAAAAAATCACATTCCCCTCCACCAAATACCACTGATTATTTTTGTAAAATTTTTAATGGTCCGGGGATTTTCACAGACCCTATTCCTGATATCATACCAAATTTTGTTACGGCGGATGACAATTACCATCTCTTAAGCATACCCCTGGATCATGAAATCAAGGACACTGTTTTTAGACTCAACCCAGATAGCGCCCCAGGTCCTGATGGATTTAATAATGGGTTTTTCAACACTTCTGGGAAATCATTCATGTTGATGTTTGCAAACTGGTCTAGTCTTTGTTTTCCACTGAGGATCTCCCGCATAGAATAAATGCTAATTTTATCACTTTTATTACTAAGTTGAAAAATGTCGCGGAGATTCACCTTTTCCGGCCTATTCCCTCACCAACCCCATATATAAAATTATCTCCAAGATCATTGCCAACAGACTCTCGTCAATATATGATAAAATTGTTTCTTGGAACCAATTTGGCTTTATTAAAGGTAGATCTATTCAAGAATGTATTTTCCTTGCTTTGGACTGAGCTAATATGCTGACCAAAGACTCTAGGGGAGGCAGTGTTGCTATTAAGATAGACATTCAAAAGGCTTTTGAATCTATGTATTGGAGTTTCATATTAATGGTTCTCAAAATCTTTGGGTTCAATGATTTTTTTACTAATAGGTTACGATCCTTATTTAACTCGGCCTCCCATTCGGTTTTGGTCAACAGGGCTACCAAAGGTTACTTTAAATGCACCAAAGGTGTAAGGCAAGGTGATCCTCTTTCTGCTATCCTTTTTTCCATTGCCGGACACTATTTAACTAGACTTTCCATGAGCCTTGTGAATCAAAAAAATATCAACCCTATTCAGGCCCCTCATAATCTAAATGTTTCTACACATCTTTTATATACTGATGATATTATTTTTTTCTTAAAAGGTGATATAAGGAATATTCAAAACCTCAAAAGTGCTCTGGATCATTATGAGGATGTTTCAGGACAACCTAAAAGTTGGAGAAAATATTTTGTGTTATTTGGGAAGAATTGTTTCCCCAATAGAAAGAGTCGTATCATTAATTTCTTAGGTATCAAGTATGGCTCTTTCCCCTTCACTTATCTTGGGGTTCCTTTTTTGGGGAAGACCCAAATCTACCTACTTTCACAGCATTGTCGACAAAATTACTAATCAACATTCAACTTGGAAGGGTAAATATCTCTTTATGGCCGGTAGAATTTGTCTTATTAAATATACTATTATTTCCAAAATGGTCTATTTGAAGATAATATACAATTGCCCTGCTAGTATTCTTATGAAAATCGATGCATACATAAACAATTTTGTTTGGACTGGTAGTACGATTGAAAGAAAGCTTGTAACCACTCTTTGGAACACATTTTATAAACCTCTGGACAAGGTTGGTCTTGGTATCAAAAATCTTAAGTTCTTTAATGACTCTCTCCAGGCTAAGATGACTTGGAAGCTGATTCATAGAAACTCTGATTCCTCTGCCTTTCTCAGGAAAAGATTTATTACCAAGCTTAAGAACTGTAATTGGAGCTGCATAATGTCCTCCATCTGGACTTCCATTAGACAGTCCTACATTAACATCATGAACAACTCTAGATGGATTGTTAGCATTAAGTCTTTAATGAAATTCTGGTTGGATAACTGGACGAGTTTCCCCTTAATCTCCATGTTGACTTCCAATGCTCCTCATGGCACCACCAATGCCACTATTAGGGATGTCGTGAACTCTCATGACATCACCCTTCATAATAATATTTGTAATACCATTGATAATTATCCTTTCTACAACACTGAAGATTTTCTCATTTGGGATCCTGCTTTCAATGGAGTCCTTGATTCAAAAAACTTCTATAAGAACAATTTCAATAATTATGATTCTAGCCTTAGTTGGTTGAAATTGTTCGACAATCCTTGGATCAATTACTCCAGATTTTCTCTTATTTGGCGTATTGCTCATAATAGAGTCCCCATTGATGTGTGCCATCAATATTTTGGGATCCCTCTTTTCTCTAGATGACATATGTGCAACCCACTCTGTGAAGATGCTAATCATTTATTTTTGTCTTGTGCAGTAGCTGCTGCTCTTTGGAATTACACTCTTGACATTTTTGGTTGAAGATGGTATCTTCTTTATGCTATTAACTCTCAATTACAGCTCTGTATTAATTAGGACTCCTCATAGAAAATTAAAAACTCATTTCTGGATGAAGTGGCGGAACTCCTGCATGTGATCTGGTATGATAGAAATAATTTTCCTCATAATAATTGCTCATTCAGTATCAATACAGGTAAAACACATATTATTATTTCCATCAAGGATGCTGCCTCTCTTTAGAATGCTCATTGTGATAATTCTGTTGGCGATTTTGAGATCAATCACTTTCTTTGGATTGTGAGATCTTACAGGCAGCCTCGGCGTACCCTTGATGCTTTCTAGAAATCTCTGCTTCGGGGATGGATCAAAGTCAATGTTGATGGTGCCTCGAGAGGAAATTTGGGTCCAGAAGGTTGTGTTTCCATCTTTAGAGACTTTCTTGGTAGGTTCCACGGCTGCTTATTCGGCAGATGCGGTACGACCTCGGCTTTGGTGGTGGAAATGCTGGGAGTAATTCATGCTGTTGATTTTTTCAATCAAAAAGGCTGGAACAATCTATGGATTGAAAATGATTAAACCATTGTTATCCAACATATATGGAAGGGGGTTGTGCACCTTTCCTGGCCGCTCACCTATAGATGGATGAATTGTCTTTCCATGCTCAAGGACCTCAACTTCATTGCCACGCATGACTTTCGTGAAGCGAATAGGGTTGCTGGTAGCCTTGAAAACAAAAGGATTAATCAGGATATTACCTGGCTGGAAGATCTACCTGGTGATTTTCTCCCATTTTTTAATAAGGATTGTAATAAGATTCTGTCTTTTAGACTTTTGTAGATCCTTTTCTTTCTTGATCAATAAATTGTGCCTTGGTATTGGACTGGGGAACCACCTTTTAAAAAAAATATTACTATTCTCCCACTGGTATTTTATTTAATCTCTCAATATTTCACTTGTTTCCCCTATTGTATTTGATATCTCTTGTTACACAACTGATGTTGATTCTGACCTCCCACTAGTGACATCCAATGATACTCTAGAGACTCTGGTCCATCATTGGACCCACAGGCCAAAGCCCACTACCTTTTATCACTCACTGTGTACGTTTTCAGCCTCTTTATGAGAAACATGCTATTGAGCCCAACTGTATTTATTACTATAAATGTGTATATCTTTAAAACAGTCTCACTTCACATAAACTTTTTATTTGGGAAATCTCATTCCACCACCATGATTATTTTCATTTATTAAAAAACACATTAGGTAATCATAGAATAAATGTAGATATATTGAAAACACATTTATCATTTAGGAACCACTATCATATTCTATGATTCCATTATTATTTAATATTTCTATTTTAATTTTTAACATTCAGGTTTAAAACTAATCAATATTGTTTGGTGGTCAAATTATCACAAGGTATATCCTTCCCATCCTAAATAATTCTTTTTACTGTAATATTTACCTAAAAATAATCAATTTGGGATCCTATGACTCTTCTTTTATAAGTCACAATATATTCCGCTCAAACCACCCTAAGAGTCCCCCGTGTGACCCACAATCACCATATGAACGCAAAATTTTCTTCAATTGGAAAAAATAATTTCCATAAATCTAAAGAGTACCTGGACCAGCAAACTATATGTGTGAGTTATATATCTTTTTAGTTCTCCAATAATAAAATATATGTATTTTCATTATTATTTCATTCTGTAAATACTCTTTTGAAATACATTAGGAAGAAAATTTTCATAAGTCATTATATAATGGACTAACAACACATTAAGGATGTTATAAAACTCCATTTTTTATATTTAATAAAATGGAAACAATCAATTGGAAAAAAATCCACCCTGATTAAATCGTTATTTACTAAACCAATATTAAAATTATATTTTAAAATCATCATGAAAATAAACAATAATATATATACATTAAAACTAGAATAAGGTTTTTCAATTTCCAACGGGTATCTAAAACTTCCTTAAAAAAAATTAACACGTAAAACTGGACATGAAGGCCAAAAACATGTTTTGAAACCAACAGACTGGAGTTTCAATGAAAACCCATTACCTTACACTTTCTTACCAAAACATTCCAAACACTCCTTTGAAAAATAAAAAATTTCTTCATTTTCAAATATTTACATCTTTAAAAACCCATATTTAATTTTTTTAAAAATAGAAAAACCAAATGTGAAATGGGAAATCATCAATTAAATCACCTTGAAAAGTGATAAGGAAAAATGAATCAACTAACAAATATATTCTATGTAAAAAAATATTAAATATGGGATGTGAGAGACAAAAAATATGGAGTCCCATAAAATGATCCTCAATAAGATCTTAACATCATGATAATATTTTTAAGCCTCACATTACATGATCTGAATAGTTGACATAGAAACAATGATTCTATTAAAGAACCCATCACATCCCCAGTAGTCACATCAATTTGTTTGGAGATAAACATCTTGGGAGCACACAGGTAAAATGAGCCATAATTGTTTTCCACTAGCTCGCATGGTCTAGCATGCCACAATCAATTCCATGAGCTCCCTTAGTCCAGTGTCCCACACTACCAAGTTCACACATAATCTATACTAGGGACTCCAGTTATCTTGATCTCTACCTAGTCTCCTATTAATCCCATCAAATCATGTAAAGAGGTAAGTAGTTAAGAAAATATATGCATCAAGCATCAATAAAATTCAATGCATTTATAAACAAATTCTTTCCTAGCCTCCAATTCCGTCACAAAAAATAACAACATTTTTATCCATCACCCAAACACCACAATAATAATGGACTACCCATCAATGAGAAAAAAATACACATGATGAACTATGGTCACATGGATTTAATTAGAAATTATTCCTCAGAAAGTACCAAATTATCCTTTTTTAAAACTTTCTTAGAATGTCAATCGAACTCACAAAATTTTAAATGCCATATCAATCAACTCTTTAGACTAATTCTATAATAACATTATTGTAAACTCATTTAGAAACCCACACTACCTTTAAACCCATTTTTGAAATCTGAAATCATTAAATATGATAAAAAAAATTATATCTCTTGGTATAACATGCGCTATTTTGATAAATAGTCCATCAAAAAAAATCTACTTTTAAGGGACACTTATAGAATTTTATAAACAATTTTTCTATAATCTCATTTCATGCTAAGGGTTAAAACTATTTTTGAATCGTCATTGGTCCCTCCTGATACACATGCATATGTATACTTTGAAAACAAAATTAGTTTTGGAACACTCAGGCATCCAATGTCATATAATATAAAACAACATCAAATAAACACTTACCTCTACCCAATAGAGACAATACAAAAAGAGTTATAAATTTTTTTCCTTGGTGACGAGCACCTAACTAATCCCCAATATGTCCCCCTAAACACATAAAAAGAAAAATACCCCTGATTAATGTGATTGGAACCCTAATTTTTTTCGCTATATTCTATAGTGTTCATGTGGGAAACTAAATCAATGAAGGAGGAAGTAATAAGGATGGAGAAAATTTGAGGGAAAATACTTTGAAACTCACCTAATCAAAGGAATGCGACCAAAAAAATAGAAGGGAGGAAGCTCTATTTTAATTTACCATATCCCTAATTAAAATAGGAGATAAAGAGGAAGAGGGGATAAGATCAGGGGATGTAAAAGAATTAATTTCCACTTTTAATTAATTTGGGGTGTTCCACAGTTTGGCCACATAGGATGGTCCAAAAATTTTCCATTCTATGTGCCAACCATGAAGAAACCACTTCTTATAAAATTTCACCCCACGTGATTAGTCATGGGAAATTTTCCTAGATAGAGAAACCATGAACCAATTTTTCCATACAATACTATCGAATTGTATACCCAAATCCCATGATTATCACCTAATTTACCTTGTGGTATAGCATTACACATACACACAAAAGGTTTCATATGTTTTCTTCTATGTTCCACATGATTCTATTTCTTATCTTATCACTTTATCTATCAATTATATATGAGGTTAATGTATTCTATGTGTGTGATTTATGTACCCTTTGTTCTATTTTCTATTCTATGTCCTATTGGAGGCAAATTTAGGGGTTATTGTTTCCCTTACTTCACTACTAGCCCGGAAGGGGTACCTTTAGAGGGAGGGAGCTATGTCTGATTATTAAAAATGGACTAATAGTTCATTAATTTAATATTTCATCGAAAATAGTTTTTCAGAGGGGTTTTTTAAAATGAAATCATTATTTCATCATAAATAAAATTTATTTTGATAAAAAAAATTGTTATAAAATATATATTTCACATATAGTATTGGAAACATTGTGCATTATATTGAGATGAATGCATTTTTATGGACTATTTATTTCATCGCAAATGACCATTTCTTACCATGGTTATTCATAAGGGACTATAAAATCTATCAGAAATAATCATATCTAAGTAAGGTTATTTTCAAATTAATGGTGAGTCCATAATAAAATAAAACCTAGCACCTTGTTTATTTTCAACATAATGAAAATTTAATCACAAATAATCCTTTCTTGGTATAGTTTTTGTGATGGGATCTTTATTAAATCAAAAATAAATTTGCCCCAAAGGCTTATTTGAGATTTAATGGTGAGAACATTTCAAATATCTTTAGTAGGAAATAATTATTTATGATAGAATAGATAACCCAATTTAAATTATCCTCAATTCAAGATTATTTGTAAGAGGATGCACATTCCATCATAAATGGTGTGGTGACAGATTATTTATGATGAACTCCATATATTATAAATAATTATTGAATAAGTGGGAATAAGAACATATATCAGCCACTTTTTGTGAAAGATGTCCATTCGATCCCAAATTATTTAAATGATTGACTTTTTTTGACTAATTAATACATCAAAATAAAGTAATCTATATATACATCCTTCTCCATATTCCCCAACTCCATCTCTCCTTTCCTCGACTCCAAACTCTCTTCTAACTCTCTCAAATATTGGTTTATGTTTTTATTTTATTTTTGAAATTTATTTTTTAATAATTATTATTATTCTATATTTTTTGTTAATTAAACATTAATTGAATTTTTTTACTGAATGATTAATTATGTTTGAATGATTTTCTATTAATATAATCATTTAATAAGTTTTTTTCTTAAATTTATTATTAATTTATATTGAAAATTTTTATAATTTTGTAAAATATAAATTTTATCATAATATTAGTTGTTAAATTAATATTTTATTTATTTCTTTATATATAGTTATTTTTGATGAATTTATAAATCCATAACATATAGTTTTATGTGGAAAAAAATTAATTGCAATGATGTTTGCCTAATGTTATTAGAGTCAGAATTGTGAATATGTCATAAATAATATCCCTCTAAGGATCTATGTGATGGTCTTCCGTAATTAAAAGTAATTGTAGAATGATTTTCTATAGTGGTAATCCATCAGAAATAACCCATCATAAAAAATAATTTTTTGGTACTTTCCCACATCCCCTCTCTCTCTTCAGATGTGGTATAGACTGTGACGGCTTAAAAAAAGAATATGCGCACTAGTTATGATGGATTAGGGTTATAATATTTTATATATAAGTAGATATGACTACCTGGTGGGGGTTCTGCATGGTATTAAGAGGTCACGAAGTTTTCATTTTTCATGTTCATGATGACATACTGTAACGATGATGTAATGGAGGATTTGATACATAGTGATGGACATACAATGTAAGAGGAGGGAATTAAGCTGAAATACTTAGTGTTTCTAATATCCAACTATGATGGAAAAAGATATATGGTTATTAATATGGACATATGGTTTTGGATTTGGTATATTATGTTTTTATGTGTATAGGTGGGTATGGAAGGGATTAAAACACATTGCATATGTATTTGGGGCGTGAGAATGAAAAACAAGTGATAGAAGTGGTTGTAGGATTCTATTTTGATATATTATTTTGATATTTTATTAATATACTTGGATGTGTTATTAGATCAGTAATCCTCAATGAGGATGGGTATTATTTGACCAGACATAGGTGAGTCTTGGTTCAACTATTTATTCACTGAGGAATTAGTATGCTTTCACATTTTCACAATGTTTATTGACTATAATCATACTGAATATACATGTATGCTCACCCTTTTATATAAAAAGATATTTCTTTGGTTTCTATGTGAGATTCAGTGATCGATCGTTCCATTACTAACTCATGAATATATTTTATATTAGAGTATATAATGTATGAGTTTCCCTTTTTATTTCATTTTTGAGACTTTATTATGCATGCCATCACATTTATCATGGTATTTGGGTTTTATTTTATATTATATAGTTTATTGGTGATTTTTTCATGTTCCTAGAATATATGAGGGTAATACATCCCATACATCTATGATTATACCCTTTTTGAAACTAGTTAACACATAAAAAATTGGAGGCATGCTTCAGGGATAACTCTAATTTCCAATTTCGTCCTAAGAGGGATTCTCAATGAGGGAATGTTGTGAATTATAGAGTTGGGTGCAAGGGTTACCTTTCACAATAATAATCATTTATAAAGAATCATTTATAAACCCCTTTTTCATTTTTTAAAAACTTAATGATAAAAACTTCCATCACATGAGTCTTATATAAGTCTCAATTTATTTACTAACATGCCTTGAACATTTTTGGGTTGTTTTAAATTTGTTAATAATTCTTGGTTACCTAGTAGTATGTCATGACTATTTGGTAGGAAGGATAATGGTGGAAATATAACACCTCATGGTGGGATTAATCAAGTTGGTGAAATGGGGATTTAAATATAGTAGACTAATAGCTTTGACAGAAATCCTTGGGTAGTTTGTTTTACCCATGTTGTGGAATATGGTTTTGATTCTTTGGAAAGTGTTTGTTAGAGGATCTTGATCTCTTATGGAATAAATTATTATATTTTGTTCTTTGATCTTATTTTCCTTGTATTTTTGAATGTAAACTCTTTTAGTTTACTGAAATAATAATGTTATAATATTATTGGTTTATTTTAGAAGGGATATTAATAAAATATTAACCAAACTAAGGTTGTTTGTCACATGAGAGAGAAGTGTTGCATAAAATTTAATGGAAGGTGTTGTGCCACACCATTATGTTAATTTTTCATATGATGTCACAGTCAAGGACTATACCTTCATCAAAACAGTATCACAAAAACATAGTCTTAAACCATGTCTTTCTAAAAGAAATAATAATGAAACACATTAATCTTTAAAAAAATATCATCCAAATGTAATTTTTTATCGCCAAATAATTATCTTTTAAAAATATTTTACATCAAATAATTTACATATTTCATTTTTCATATTTTAATGAATAAATATCATCTATCGTGTAAAATAAAATATTGATTTTTTATTTTTAAAAATAAATTATGATTTACATTTAACTTTAATATTTGATTTCAAAAAAATTATTTTTTCTAAAAAAATAGATAATTGGGAAAATTTTAAAATATTTTACTGAATTATAAATTCATAAAAAATAAGCTACCAAAAATGATAATTAGAATATGATTTATTTAAAATAAATAAATAAATTAAAAAGTATAGGATAAAAATATTGATATAACATTAATAAAAAACAAATTAAACATGGAAAATTTTAAAAATTGTATTGGTATATGTGTTATTCTTTAAATAAATGACTGATGCATTAAATTTTAATATATATATATTTTTATCTATTTTTAATTCAATAAAAATATCACATTTTATTATTATTAAGTATGATACTGAAAATTTAAAAATTCTCATTTTCTGGAAAATATACTTTTTAAATTGGTTGGTAGGGAACCCTTACATGACCCTAAGGCCTTTATATTACATGGTCCAAAAACCCAGTCGAATAGATGACATTACAAGCTAGAAGGCCCATCTCTAAGACACCACCTTAGCAGAACACCTTTTTATCTTCTTGTATTCTTCTACTCCATCATTTTTTATGTCCTAACTTTATATTCAGTGGATTGAAAATTCTTCTTCCCTATTCAGTTTCATTAACTAGATTATACTATCCAATTCATTAATTCACCTTTACATCCAAATTATCACCAGATATAGTCTTTTCATCTTTATTCTCTCCACCGGTTTGTAACTAGATCATCAAAAAGCTCAGAGGCCCACCCTTGATGTCTGGAAGTCCCTATGGCCAAAAGATCATTCCTACTTACCCTAGAGGCCCCGTGGATCATAATCCTTCAATATTCTAATGGATATGCATCCGGAAGAAACAAATAGGTGACTAGAAAGATGAATTACATAAGAACCCAGTTCTTGTTTTTGAGGTACGAGTTTTTTCTTTTCCATTTTCCTTAAGTGTTTTTGTGAAAATAAGGAAAATGGGGGAAAATCCCAAATTTTGTGGGTACACGCCATGTAATTTTCCACAGGATGTGTACTCTGGCCGTGTGGGATGAGTAAACAAGGCGTGTATCCCTATCCACAATGAAAGGTGTAAAAGCTGACTGCACGCCGTGTATTGGGTATTTACATGGCGTGTAGTCAGTCGGTGGGTGAATAGTAATATGGTAAAGTCAGTCGCCAGCTGAGAAAATTTACATGCTGTGTAATCATTAAAACACGTTGTGTACTCATGTCGACAGATGAATAGTTTGACGGTGAAAAGTAGCCACCAGAGGAATAGTTAAATGATGAGAAGTACACATCGTGTACTTGATAGTACACACTGTGTAGTTTGTTTTTTTCATTAAAACAGGCATTAGCCTCCTCTATTCACAGAGGACGCTTAGAATGCCTGAGGAGAGCGGGGGAGATGGACGGATCTTGGAGGATCTCTTGACCACAAACTGGGAACCTGATTTCGTATCCGTCGATCATATTGTGACTGCACGGGTAATCTCTCCCTTCACATTGATCTGTTCTTACCAATTTCATTCCCAAGGGGATGTTATTTTTGGTTGAGCATGAATTTTTTTATCTCATATCTACATCCTTCTCGTGTGTTTCGGGAGGTGACGTTCATGTATACCGATCAGGGGAGAACGAGGTAGGTGGTCTGATGTTTTTTTCCAACTATGGAGTTGAAATTGTGTACCGTTGTACTACGAACCGATGTTTGGGATGTCATCTATCTGAGGCCTTTGCTCAAAATATATCTGGAATTGTATAGATAATCTAATGACAAGTTTAAATTGCTTTTTGGGATCACTTCCTGGATCCAGGACCACCCTGGGGGAGCGTTCCTCTATTTAGACATTTGGCCAGGTTACCCGAGGGTATACCATAAAATTTATCATGTTCTAAATTGCCCTGATAGAAATTTTATATAGTTTTTTGATTATCTATTGGGATCGGCCTGGTTATATGCGCCTGAGGGCAGTGTTCTATTTAGCCTGATGGCAGTGTTCTATTTAGCCTGAGTGCAAATCCTTTTATGCCTGTGGGCAGTAGATTCGCTACCTGAGGGAGACACTTCGAATTCCTGAGGGCAATATCTGTTATGCCTGTGGGAAATTACCTACGGGTTTCGACTATTCATACCAAAGGGTAAGGTTGTTATGTCTAATGATATTGTTATCATGAATATTCACCGTGGTGATTTTTATATGTTATACCTTTCAAGATAAAACACAGTCATAGAATGGTTAAATGAATATTAAAATGGCAATATAACTGGTAAATTTAGTTACTTTTTTGTACTTCTTAGTTTATTACATTTATTACTGCACACTGTTGTTGCACATTTTCACTGACTATTGGGAATGGGCCTTTGATGGATGACTACTAGGATTTATTTCTCACGCCCTGTTTGGGTCGTGTCTTCGTCCCAAATAGACTATATTGCATAAGGTGTCGATAGGGGAAAGGGTCCCTAAATAGGTACATGATTGTTGTAGAGGAGTAGGAGAGCATGGGAACGAGCTTAGGCTCATGGTGCTGCTGAGTTCCTATTGCACTATTTTTTTTTGTTTTGTCATACCTTGTACTTGAGTTGTATTGTATTGTATTGTAGTGTATCATGTTCTGGCTATTTTCATAGAATTAGTGACATGCTGCATCTCTATATATATAACTATTGTTTCCAATTTACTCAGTTGTCCATTTTAGTTGTATATTGTTTACTGCTTCTGTTGTTTCATGTTTATGCAATTTATCTTTTCCGTTGGGTTACACATTGACAAATGAGGGCATTGTTTCCCCCACTATCAGACCTAGGCCCCCACTGCTATTTGGCAGCCTATGAGGTTTGTGGAAATGCACTTGAGGTCATGTGACCAACTGGGTTCGGGGCACCTGTGGTGTGGCACCAAGATCTGGGACATTAAAAAGTGTTATCAAAGGGTTTCTTTTCTTTGACGTACTTTTTTGAGCCTATAGTTAGGGATAGGACAGAAATTGTAGTTGGTAATAAGTTGTACCCGGGAGTAGTTAACCTGTGTATAGGGAAATATCCAACCTACCTCGTTATTATAATTATTACTGGTTATGAAATTTTATAGTTGACTTGATTTTTAATGTTGGGTGACACACTTGTGCTTGTGTTGTTTATATCTTACACGTGGGTTCTATTTTAGTTGAAACCCGATGAGTTGAGGGTATGCCATCTCATGCATAATTTAGGAACATTCTATAAATCACATGTCATGTATCCCTTCCATGCCATGTAGGAGCATTTGAGATTGCATGTTGTTGTGAAAGTTGTTGTGCTAGAAAATCATGCTGTTGTGATTGCAGCTTTTCTCAATACCTACTATTTGATAGAGTATGGTTATGTGAGGTATAGTAGAATGAACGCCAAACTTAGGTTTCTGAGGAGTATGGGCCCTCATTTACAGGAATTTGGTCGCTCATTGACTGTTTAACTTTTTATAATATGTATAAGATGCCCAAATTTGATTTTTCGGGAATATGGACCCCCACAGATCAGAATATAGAACTTAGGTGTTGGTTTTAGTGTTTTCATGGGCTTCGAAGTAGTTTTTGAGGATTACTGTCTGGAAAAAACCAAAATACATGTCATGTAATTATGATTACATGGCATTTACTCTTCTGTTTGGGAAGAAAAGAGAAGTTTTTATATACACGCCGTGTACCGTATGTACACACCGTGTAGTTTCTAACCGTGTCATATGCCATGTAGGTGGGAACAAGGGTTGGTAAAACCTTAATGACACATGTCGTATAGTTCTTCTACACACCGTGTTGTATTGGACATGTATCCATTATGTAACTAACAACATGGGTAGAGAAATATGATCATATACAATCCTTGTCAACGATGAACACGTAGGGTAGTTAGATCTAGGGACCCGACTGTGTAACTAAATAACATGGGTTGGTGTTACCTCTTCTATTACACGTCGTGTGCCTATGGGACACGTCGTGTAGTATTGACCAGTGAGAGACCATGTAGACTTGACTATGTGGTTGGGAAACAGGGTTGGTGTACATGCTGTCTACGGGTGTAACACGTCGTGTGGTTGCAGCCGAGTAACAGGTCGTGTCACTAACAACACGAGTCATTGTTATCTTTCCAAGTACACGATATGTTCCTGTGGGAAACACCGTGTAGTTTTATTTTAGCAGAGCCTTGTGGATTGACTCGTGTAGAAGGACTCAGACATGGAAGAAGGATTCAAGTACATGTCGTGTGTTAAGACAACACGCCGTGTAGTTTGGGTGTTACACGACCAGTTTAACTGAAGTACAGGCCCATGTGAGTGGCTTGCGATAACACTCCGTGTAGTATTTATACACAGCATGTAGTCATGCTTTGTAAATCTTGAATTATTTCTCTCTCATGTTCCCTTCTTGGTCTCCTTGTTTTCAGTCTTTGATAATCTTGATCTAAGGTGTGCGTTTGTCCGTGTAGAGTCATGCTACTGTGGCGACCACCATTTTTCTTCCAAGAGAGTGGTGACGATTATACTCCTGAGATGGTGGGTCATGGGTTACCAGTTGATCCTCCAGTAGTTCCAGATGCGGCGCCGACCTTTATACCGGACACAGGTGCAGAGGCGTAGTTTCTTAAAGGTTTCATGCAGTTCATGCAGACCTTCCAGGGAGCACCACAGGCCGCCGCATCTATGGAAGAGCTGACACGTATATTCCAGAAGCAGGATCCCCCAACAGTTTTAGGGGTTGGCAGACCACAGGCTGTAGAGTCATGGATGGATTCAATGTAGACTATTTTTGAGCATCTTGAGATGCCTCCTAGGCATAGGGTCAAGCTCGTGACTTGTATGTTGCGTGATTCCGCCATGAGGTGGTGGGATGTTACCACCATATCTGAGAATCATCGAGACATGGTGTGGGATGATTTTCAGTCATCTTTCTATGACTTCTTCTTCCTGGAGATGATGAGGGAATATTGAGCTCCAGAGTTCATGATGCCCCAGCAAGGTGCCTTGTCAGTGATGGATTATTCTGCTCACATTACCGAGCTTCGGCGTTTTTCTCCCGTTTAGGTGGGTGATTAGATGCTGAGGGCTAGACGCTTTGAGGACAGTCTTCGATATGACATCTGAGCACTGGTGAATGTTTTCAGGTTTCCTATAGTGCATGCTATTTTGAACCAGGCACTGATTACTAAATGGAACCTGTGGGAAGCTAGTGGTGTAGTCCATGGCAGTTCAACACCTGTTTCAGGTACTATTGCTACTGGTAAGAGGAAGAGGTAGATGGTTTTCTCTCATGGCAGCAGTACTAGCTAGAGAAATACATCAGGTGGGTAGGTCATGTGCTTCTAGTGTGGTAGGGAGGGGCAGAAGCGACCTCAGTGTCCCTGATACCCTGTGGAGTGTTGATCTTGCGGCAATATGGGTAATCTACATCGCTTTTGCAGGGCGTTTCTACTAGTGGCTAGTGAGAGAGGTTCTGTGCAGACTCTGCGTGCGGGCGTAGGACCAACAGCTTCTTTCCAGTCGGGAACCTAGAATACATCAGGTTGTGTAAGCAGAGATGGTGGTCGTGGTCGTGGAATCCAGACACCAAGATCTCAAAGGCAGCAAGGTGAGACAAATTAGGGTACCCAGGCTTTGTCGTAGGGTCGCGGCACTGGGTAGGAATATGCAGTGCAATATGCCCAACACGGGAAATATTCTGGACCTTCTACTGTCAGAGGAACTATTCAAGTAGCTTTTGATTTATCTTCAGTACTTTTTGATACGATTGTTACACATGGCATTGTATTTTTTCCTGATGTGGAGAGCCTTTGGCTCTGTGTTTCTTCTTATTTTGGTGTTATGGTGCTAGAAACTCCGTTCAAGACTAGAACGGATGGTGTGCATCAGTGCAAGGAGTGCCCCCTTGAGGTTGGTGGGTGTCACAATATGTGGGACCTATATGTCTTAGAGATGATGATCTATGATGTCATTCTTGGGATGGACTAGTTGGTACCCTTTCGAGCCATTGTAGACTGATATCGTCACAAGGTGTGTTTCACGTCACCAGAGGGAGGAGAGTTTTGATTCAAGGGAGAATGGGATGTTTAGGTGAGCCGAGCTGGACCCGAGCATCATTGGAGAGGTGGAGTGAAAACCCAGATTGCGAGCTTATATCTGGATGATCAGGGGACTTGTCATAAATATTTCACTCTAGTAGTTGATCGTTTCAGGGATTTCTTCCCAGATGACTTTTTAGGTCTACCTCCTGAGCAAGAGGTAGATTTCTCTATCGAGCTTGTGCCAGGAGTGGTACCATTATCCATTCCTCCTTACAGGATGGCTATACCTGAGTTGTAGGAGATCAAGAGACAGTTAGTGGAGTTGTAGTCAAAGGGTTTCATCCGACCTAACACTTATCCATGGGGTTCACCGGTCCATTTGGCGAAGAAGGAGGACGGTACCCTCACACTCTGTGTGGATTATCGAAACCTGAACCAGTTGAAGGCTAAGAACCGATATCCCTTACCAAGGATTGATGATATTTTTTATCATATTTGGGGAGCACGAGTGTTCACGAAAATTATCATGAGATTTGGATGTCATTAGTTTCACATTAGATCATCTGATATACCTCTCATAACCTTCAGGAGCAGGTAAGGTCTATATGGGTACTTGGTGATGTCATTCGGACTCACGAATGCCCCATCTGTTTTCATGGTTCTGATGAATCGTGTGTTCCAGCCTTATCTAAACTCTTTTGTGGTATTTTTCGTGGATGACGTCTTGGTGTACTCTCACACTCGACACTACCATGATACCCATATTGAGATCATATTGTGTACACTGAGATAGAACCGACTATATGAAATGCTCTTAAAGTAACACTTTTGGATGGACCAGATACACTTCCTGGGTCATATTATCTTAGAGGAAGAATTTGCGGTGGACCAAGAGAAATTGAGAGTATTAGTGTCCTGGGAGAAGACTAAGAACGTGTTTGAGATACGGAGTTTCATGGGGATGGCTGGTTATTATAGGCGCTTTATAAAGGATTATCCCGCTTCGCAGCACCATTGATGGGTTTGACTAAGAGTGGTGTGAATTTCATTTGGTCAGAAGCTTACGAGACAGCCTTTTAGGAGCTGAAGGGTAGGTTGACATCAGCACCAATCCTGATACTTCTAAAGCAAGGGAAGAGCTATACAGTATACTGTGATGCATTAGGTATTGGGATGGGAGCATTGATGATGCATGGCGACTGAGTAGTTGGGTACGGGTCTCGTCACTTGAGGCCAAATGAGAGGAATTACCTGATGCATGATCTCGATTTGGCTTCATTTGTTCATGCATTATGTATTTGGAGTCATTATCTATTGGGAGAAAATTTTGTGGTTTTTACGAACCACAAAAGTCTTAATTACATCTTTACCCAGCTTTATTTGAACTTGAGACAACGAAGGTGGGTTGAATACCTTCAGTCCTTCAAATTTGAGCTTTCCTATACACATGGTAAGGGTAATGCAGTTGCTAATGCACTAAGCAAGAAGACTCGGACATAGCCAGTTAATGAGGCCAGTGGTGAGTGGCAGCTTATGGCTTTGTTCTCTGAGATGCATTTAGATATGCACCATAGTCAGGTGAAAACCTATATTTCTTCATTAGCTGTGACTTCTACCCTCTTGGATAGAGTGAATATGAGAAAACTATCAGATTCAGAAGCCCTAGTTCTATGGGATTATGTGGAAAGTGAGGACCCTTCTCATGGTTGGGCTATAGGCGATGATGGGGTACTACATTTCCATGGATGAGTATTGGTTCTAGGGGATATATGCAAGTAGTTGATGCCAGAGTTTTATGCTTCCGCTTGGGCAGTGCATCTCAGAGTTAACAAGATGTACTGTGACTTGAGACGTTAGTACTGGTGGTCGGGTATGAAGAAAGAAGTAGCTAGTTTTGTTATGAGATATTCCACCTGTCATCAGGTGACGGTGGAGAATCAGAGGCTAGCTGGACTGTTACAGTAGTTACCCATTCCAAAATGGAAATGGGATGATGTCACAATAGATTTTGTGACTGGTTTTCCAAGGTCACCTCGAGGCAATGAGGTCATGTAGGTCGTTTTAGCGAGACTTATGACGGTATCACACTTTTTACCGATCAAGGAGACCTTCCGTGTCCGTTATCTCGGAAACATGTAAATCTTAGAGATCATACGTCTTCATGGGGTCCCTTATTCTATCGTTTCATATAGGGATGCCCGTTTTACATCTCGTTTTTTTATGAGTTTTCAGAGGGCACTGGGTACACAGGTGCTTGTGAGCACAGATTACCAACCTCAGACTGATGTCCAGTCAGAGCGTACGATACAGGTGCTTGAGTACATGATGTGTGCATTACGATCACATTTGTGCTACTTGGAGGTAGGTGAGGCATCTTTACTGGGAAAACATCTTGTGCAGGAGACTATAGAGCAGGTCCAGTTGATTGAGAAGCGGATGGCTACTGCCCAATCTCATCAGAAATCTTATGCTAATCTCCGTAGATGACACTTAGAGTTCATGGTCGGGGATCAGGTTTTCTTGTGTGTTTAACCGAGGTTGGGACACCAGTGGATCATGAGATAGGGTAAACCTTCACCGAGGTATGTGGGTTCGTTTGAGATTCTGGAGAGAGTCGGGTCGGTTGCCTATCAGTTTCAGTTACCACAGAGGTATCAGGCCATGCATGACATCTTCTATGTATCTCAGTTGCGCTATTACCACCCAGACATGTCTCACGTCCTTCATCCCAAGGGGGTTGAGCTTTAGGTCAATGCATCCACTGAAGAGCATCTGATTTGTATTCGTGATAGGATCATGAAGGTTATGAGAGGATGGTCGGTTCTTCTCATACGGGTTCTATGGTAGCAAGGCCTAGTGTATGACCAAACCTAGGAGGGGGAGACAGATGTACGTGCCCAGTGGATAGAGTTGTTCACAGCTTTATCTTCGCCACCCTTGGAAGGGAAATTTGGAGACGAATTGCTTTAAGGGGGGATGTTTGTAAGAATTTGGTTCTTGTTTTGAGGTATGGGTTTCTTCTATTCCTTCTTCCTTAAGTGTTTTTGATAAAATAAGGAAAATGGGGGAAAATCCAAAATTTTGTGGGCACACACCATGTACATTGGCCGTGTGGGATGAGTACATAGGGTGTGTAGCCCTGTCGGTGATGAAAGGTGTAAAAACCGACTACACGCCATGTAGTGGGTATCTACACGTCGTGTAGTCAGTCAGCATGTGAATAGTAATGCGGTGAAGTCAGTCACTAGTTGAGTGACATTACACCCCATTTAATCATGAAAACACATCGTGTACTCATGTCGATGAATTAATAGTTTGGCGGTGAAAAGTAGCTTCCAGAGGAATAGTTAAATGATGATAAGTACATGCCATGTACTTGAGAGTAAACACTGTGTAGTTTGTTTATTTCTCTTAAAACGGTGCCTCCTCTATTTATAGAATAATCTTAGAACACCGGAGGAGATAGGGAGAGATGGACGAAGCTTAGAGGATCACCCGACCTCACACCGGGAACCCGATTCCATATCCGTCAATCATGTTGGGACCACACGGGTAATCCCTCTCTTCTCCTTGAGCAATTCCTTCCAATTATTTCCTAAGGAAAAGTTATTTTAGGTTGAGAATGTTGTTGTTTATCTCATATATATTCTTTTCTCGGGCATTTCGGGAGGTGACGTTCACGTATACCGATCAGGGGTGATCGAGGAAGGTGGTCTGATGTTTTTTTTTTCCAACTGTGGAGTTCAAATTGTGTACCATGGTGCTACAAACCCCTGTTCGGGATATCATATGGATGAGGCCTTTTCTGAAATGATATCTAGAATTGTATAGATAATCTAAGGACAAGTTTAAACTTCTTTTTGGGATCCTTCTTGGATCCAGAACCACCACGGGGGTGCATTCCTCTGTTTAGCCATTTGGCCAGACTACCTGAGGGTATACCGTAAAATTTTTCATGTTTTAAATTGCCTTGAAAGTAATTTTATATAATTTCTTACTTATCTGTTGGACTCAGCCAGGTTACTTACGCCTCAGGGTAGTCTTCTATTTAGCATGAGGGTAGTGCTCTGTTTAACCTGAGGGAAACTCCTTTTATTCCGATGGGTAGAAGATTCTATGCCTAAGGGTGACACTTCGTACGCCTGATGGAAATATCTGTTATGCCTGTGGGAAATTACATGCGGGTTTCGACTCTTCTTACTTGAGGGTAAGGTTTGTATGTCTGAGGACAGCTTTTTCCTGAATATCCACCATGGTAATTTTTATATGTTATACCTTTAAAGTTAAATCATAGGCTTTTCATGGTTAAATGAATATTAAAATGGCAATATAACTGGTAAATTTAGTTACTTTTGAGTACTGCTTAATTTATTGCATTTATTATTGCACACTATTGTTTCAAATTTTCACAGAGAGTTGGGAACGGGCCTTTGGTGGTTGACTATTAAGATTTATTTCTCACACCCTGTTTGGGTCATGTCTTCGGCCCAAATAGACTATATTGAGACAGGTGTCGATAGGGGAAAGGGTCCCTACACATGTACATGATTGTTGCAGAGGAGTAGGAGAGCATGGGACCGAGCTTAGGCTCAGGATGCTGTTGAGTTGCTGTTACACTATTTTGTTTTGTTTTGTTGTACCTTGTACTTGAGTTGTATTATATTGTATTGTAGGGTATACTTTTCTGGCTATTTTCATAGAATTAGTGACATGTTGCATCTCTATACATATGATTGTTGGTTCCCATTTACTCAGTTGTCCATTTCAGTTGTATGTTGTTTACTGCTTCCGATGTTGCATGTTTATGCGATTTATCTTTTCCACTGAGTTATACTTTGACAAATGAGGGAATAATTTCCCCACTATCAGTCCTGGGCCCTCGTTTCTAGTCGGTAGCCTTTGGCGTTTGGGGAAATGCGCTTGAGGTTATGTGACCAATCGGGTTCAGGGCACCCATGGTGTGGCACCCGGATTTGGGACGTTACAAATTAGGACGAATAGTGAAACTAATATATTGCCGCTAGAGTACCGGCTACAATATTTCATCCATAACTCAGAAATAATACCACACCTGAATTTGATCCCAGCACTTTTGGATGCAAGTTTATAGGGGATACCAATTTGTGGGAGTTATATAGTTATTTTTAATATATATTATTTGTTTTTTTATCTAAATAACATTTAAATTGAATATAAACTCTTTTTTATAATTATAGATAAGCTAAATATGTGTTTTATGTAAAAATACCTATATGTATATATTTTAAATTATAGTTAATCTAATTATTATTAAAAATAATAATTAATTTTTAACATATATAGACTTAATTAAATTTATTATTTTGAAATAGTACACCATATTCAACTAATTATTAAAATATTAAATCTATTTTAAAATAAGGCATCATTCTAAACCAACAAAAAATTTTAAAGTCAATATAACTATAATAAAATGATTTTAAAACAACTAAGAGAATCCATATGCATTTTATATTTAGTTTTTATTTTCATTTCATTTTAAAAACATTATCTAAAATATTATCAGTTCACAATTTTTTCATAATTACAATTAAATAGACTTTTTATTCATTTTATAATTTTTAAATATATCATTTCCTATCAAATATTATGTTAATTTGAAAAAATTATTTTTCATAATTCAATGATAATTTTCTGTCAATAAAAAATAGTAAAACAATATAATATCAAAGATAAAATTTTACTGTCAAATTTTATCTCACAATATATTTAATAAAAATCATTACATACGTTTTTATTTTAAAAAATTGTTCTTTCAAACCAATCATGTTTTTAAAACCCACAATAAATTTTATAATAAAATTACATCAATAATTTTTGTGATAAATTATTTTTAATTTAGGAATTATTAAAATCATTTGTTTTTATAAATGTCTCTTTATATATAATTCATTTTCATTTGGACAACTAAATAGATATACGTTATAAAAATATTGAGCTCTTTAGTTTATAATAAATGCATCACCTATAATATAATATTCAATTATTTCTAAAATTTTATAACAATATTTCTAACTTAATTATAAATATACAAATAGTTTTTTGATATTATTTAAATTATATTTAAATAACTTTTCAAATAATAAATATTAATATATATATATATTACTCATTTATTTTATACAAATTTTATGATATATAATTATATATATAGATATAACATTTTCCATAGTATTTATAGACAATTAATTTTTGTAATATTATTATTTTTATGTTCAATTAATTTATATTACTTATTGAAAATTTTATTTTCATTTTTTTTCAATTGAATTTTGAAATTACTTTTTATAAAATATTCAAAAAAATTATTAATTATTAAAATGTTTTTTATAATTATAAAATTAAATATAATGGTAATTGGTTGTTCCCAATTACTTTTTGAAAAATAATAAAAATAATATTTTATGTTACATGACACATTAAAATAATTAATTATAACATAAATGATTAATTATTAAATAATTGATATAAAATATTCAGTAAAACAAAATATTATATGGAAACTTTTACCAGAGAATGATTATATTTTTATATATTATATAGAATTTTCCATCCTAGATGGTTCCTTTATGAGTATTTCTATATTAATGTGTGATCCAAGAACGAATTTTTCTTGCAATCAATTTCCTTAATATAATAATATATTACCACTTATAAATAAATAACAAAATTAAATTATTTTAAAATTTAAATCAATCTCAAGGCATAGATTCTATATAAAAAAATCTTTTAATTTTTCTAATACATTATGTTAATATATTCTATTTAGGTAAAAAATTGTTTAAATAGTTAGTTTTTTTATGATGAAAATTTTTATGATTCAATAATTTTAGTAATTTTTTAAAATATTTTTTAATTTTTTCAGAACTGTAAAATATATTTAATTAATTACAATAGAATCATACATCATAAAATATGTCTACATACAATGTGTTATATATATGTTCACAAAAAATTTATATATAGTGCATTGAAGATTTATATATGATAGTTTATAAAATAATTATATAATAGTTAATTGATTACATATATTTTTTACAAATTATTTTATGTTGTGTGTATGTTTTTTTATTTTCTTCTAAGTGAAATGATATTTACTGTTTTTTACATACCTACAAAAAATAAAATTTTTGTGTAATTTTTTTAGGTTATTAGAATTATTGTGTTCTCTATCATATAAATTATTATGTTATATGTTTTTTTTCACTTCCCCATTAGAAATAAATTACATATATTGAAGCTTGTAAGTATTCTTCCACATGTAACCTCCATAGAATTTATCCCATATGTGTATCCCTCTCCATTAATTCTACTCACCCTCCCAATATCCCCTCACGATATCCTCCCACATACCCCCATATCTCCTCCCTCAATCAGAACTCAACATCCCATCCCTAAGGTCACCATCCCCTGCTCTGCCTCTTCTTAACCCATCTTCCCTCCTTCCCCATATCCCATAATCCATCCCACTTGCACCCCCACCTCTATCTCTGACTCCAACTCCCTAAATTTAGTGATTCCTCATCTCTTATACAAAGAATTTTCATTCTCCACCAAATATGCCTCCTCCACCACCTATGCATTGATCATGGCCTCCTCTACTGACTCTACATCTATTTCTACCTCCATCAACAACTCTGCCTCCTCCCTTTCCCCCACATCCATCACCTATTTGTTGATATATTCCTCCTCCACCATAGTGTATCGATCTTTTCCACCTCCACCACCACTACCATAGTCTTCACCTTTAACTCTACATAATCATATACCTCTTCCTCCCCCAAAACCTTCTCATCCAAACACATATCCTCCATAACCGACTCCATAAAACCCTTCTCTTCCAAATCCATCAACCTCTACATCCCTTTCCTCCTACCCATCCCCCCAATTTCCCCTTTATGGAACCACTTTCAGTTTATATCCTTCTGCATAGACCGATCAATACTGCCTCACGAAACCCAACCATGATTCTAACCAACTTCAGTTCACCATCGACTTTTATTTCATGATGTCTATCTATCATCACTCATAGCAGTTTCTAATTCACTATACAATAGCATTAATTCTTAATCCATTGATGTATTCTACAAAATACATCACCATATAACCTTTGGTAAGTATATTTTATACTCTATTTGATGTTTCCTACTTTATTTTATTCAAAACATACCATTGAAACCACATGGAAATTAATTTTCCCAACTTCCACTATCTTCCAATTTATGTTAGGGAAATTATATCTAGAAAATAGATTCTTTTCCATATAGGAATATTTTTCTCTACTAAGTACCTACTCTATCTATGTCCTGATACACCATGATGACCATCTTGACGGTCTGTACTTCTAAAAAATAAATTATTCTTATTGATTTTTCCTCATAATTATTACAATGTATTCACCACTCTATTGATCACCTTTCATTATTTGGTATACTGACTAACTTCTAATTTAAATTGTTTTCCTTGCTTTTTCCTTTTTACATTCTAAATGGAATTCATTGGCTTTAACTACTAAACAACATTTATACATTTCATCTTTGGAATTGTTTTTTTTTTAATTAACCCCAGGTGTCTTTATATATGATACCATGTTACATATAAAAAAATGAAACAAATTATGAGATATTTTTTATATTTATATTTTCACTCGATGACCAGAAGATACACCTCAAAATGCTCTTTAGGATGTTGATGTTATTTTATAGGAACATCCTACCTAAATTTTTATTTATTAATATTTATATTCTAGTTCATTTTTTTATTTATTTCGTTGCTAAAATATTATATGATAGTACGTCTAAATATCATAATTTTTATAGCATAATATACCTCCAAGGATGTCTTAGTTTCATTTCAATTACCATCCAATTTTTATGAAGAGAGATTAGAATGGAAGTTAACAATGTTGTAAAAAGTAAAATGGTTTCCGTACATTTATGTACATTACTATCAATATTATACTTCACATATATATATATATATATTGGCAATTATATATATTAATTCCATTATTTAAAAACCGGTACATGGAACATATAAATTATTTTTTAAGATGAAATAATAAAGAAGAACACATTATTTGAATGGATGCTCTATTATGTATTGATATCGTCTGGAAATGTTATAATCACTTGTCATTGAAAACTATATTATTGAATTGATTGCTTAAATTTTTTCATTTAAAAAATGTATATTTGAAATTATTGAATGATTCCTTGAAATTTTTCTAAATAAAGATCTAAAATAATTTTTATGTCAAAATTAGATTCAATTATTTGGAAACTTTTATTCTTATTCTTTTTCCTCCCACAAAAATGGATCATATTCATTATTATTCTCTTGAATAAGTGAAAATTTTTACTTTTATAGAAAAAACAATTCAAGAATATTTATTTCCAATATATTTTGATCACCAAATTCCATTTTCCCCTGTAATTATGTTGATATTCTAAATCTTGAACAAAATTTTCATCGTCATGTAATGATGTATTAAAAACCACCTCTATGTATCATTGAGCCTTGTCATTATTGTAACAAAAAAATTATTTAGGAAAAATTTCAAGGTTAGTTTAACAAAACTCTAACCACAATTTATGATATGAGTTTGTTTGTTCAATTATAGGTATTCACGTTATATTTAAATCTAATGAATTTAAAAATTTTAAACACAGTAGATATTTCTAAATTAATGTTATAAAAATAATATGACGATTTGGTATTAAATATATCATCAATAGGTGAGTGAGGATTTAACACCCCTGGTTTATGATATCTAATTTTTTATTATATATATTTTTTATTATAAGAGGGTTAGGATTGATTTTATGAATTTATAGAGGGTTTTTCATGGTTTTTTTGGGGATCTTTGTTCTATAGAGGTTTATAATTTTAACCAAATCAAATTTTTTCCAATGTTTTCATATTATTTTCATACAGTTGTATATATTTTCCACATAGGTACCTAATGTGTTTTTTCATACATGTAACTATTTTTAATTTTTTTTCTCATTAGTTTATATTTTATTATTATTCATTCCAATTCAATATACAGGTTCATGGTTTATAATTTGTTTATATGTTTACCCCCTTTTTCTTATCATTATTCTTATTTTTTCACATAGGTTGATATTATTTTAAAATAGGTTCGTATTAATTCATATTTTTTACATATCATCATATTTTTAATTATTATATAGATTTTTTAACAATAATTTTTAGACATGTAAATGTTTTCTCATTATATAATGAACAAGTTCATATTTTTTCATAGTTAATCATTATTTGTATGAACTGGATTATTATTTTTCTTTTACTATGATTAAAACAACTAAAAAATTGTTTGAGGTTTAACTATATAATTCATAGTTCATGATGCTTTTGTTGAATGAATGTGCTCTATATTGAATGGGAACTCACCATCATACACTATAGTGATGAAAATGATTCATGAAAAAGGTATTAGTAGTATGTCATTATAAATATAAAGGTTCCCTTTATAATGGATAATAAAAAAAATTCTTATTTTTTTAATTGGATAATTTCCAAATAATGTCTTACATATTCTATAATTTTTACTATAAGACTATATGGGATGCAATTGATGTTCAATTTTTTCATTCCATTTGTGGAAACATCCCATATTATGTGATTTCTTCCATACAATTAGCATTTATACATTATGTGTAACTAATTCTCATGTACTTAATTACCCATATTCTATAGATTATGTTCTACTAAAAAAATTATATTTATAATCTATTTAATATTTGTTCACATATTTGTATATTAACGATCTCCAATTTCTTATGAACACCACAATCATCAATATGATATCAATATCACTTGTGACTAAATATTCAACTCTAAAAATATTTCATAGCAACAATTATATGATACTAGATATTAGTAGATTTTTATTGTTAATTAATATCTTTATATAGTTTTCAATTCTTACAAAAAATGAATAGTCTAAAATTTTTTCCTTTTCCATTGTTAATATATTTTAATTTTATATAAAATCATTCATACTATATTAAAATTTCTAACAACTAAATACAATTTATATCTTGATATACGGTTCCATTTTTGGAATTAATAAAATGTTTCTGTACAATTATTTTGAAACTTCTTATGGATATATTTCATAGAAAAGTATGCATTTTATTTTGATTCTATAGAAAAGTATACAGTTTTTATTTATACATGTTTTTTAAAAAAAAATCATAACATTATCACAAGGCATCATACATTTAAAATGTATAGGGATTTTATTTATACATCAAAATTTATGAATAACATAAATATATATTTTTCTTATAAAACAATATGTTTCAATAGTTGAAAACATACACAGATGAAATATGTAAATGAAAATTTAAAAAATTTACGAAATATGCATAATATTTTATTTTTTTATAAAATAATATAAATCTACAATGTAACATTATTAGATAACATATTTTAAAATAAAATTAAATGTATTAAACCCATGATAATTATTAATCTCAGTTATGTTGTTTTAGTATAAAACAACAAATTAGTTATGATGTTTCATTATAAAAATGATTTTTTATATTCATTAAAAAATTTAAATAGATAAAGGAGACTAGATGATTTTATAGAAATAAAAAACTATGTTTATTCATTATATATTAATAAATCATAAATATGGACCGTCAATATTAATTGAACTATAATTTTGTAAAACTAATTCATGTATAGTAATAAAATCCGAGAGTAATAACCTTCAAGCTTACAGGTATTCAAATTTAATTTATTTAATTTTTAAAATTTCTATTTTTTAATTAATCTCTTTGAACTACACTTAAATTTTTTTCACATTTTAATTTTATCTACATATTTTTTTAATTACAATAAAATATATTTTTTAATACTATATTTATTGATAAATATTTTAATTTTCATGCCAATAAATTATTTTTTCCCAGTATTTTATTTAATTTACATTTATATTTAATTTTTTTTCACTGTATTTCTCTATATTTTAAATATAAAATAATGGAAGAAAAAATTCAATGATGTATGGGGGTTCAAGGCATAAATATCCCCTAGTCCACTCCACCAATGATCTCTCTGTAGGGTTGGTTCTTTTTATTAATAGGTCTAATTTCTAAGAACCTATTTAACTAAGTGAAGGATGTTGAAAAATTACATTCAAGGATTTTACAGGCCCATATAGGTCATTTCTAGGGAACCAAAATATCCACATCTTAGTGTGAGAAACTGAAACTCCACGAATGATGGAGAACGAGTAGCTGATTCTCTAAAAACACAACATATTTTTATGTAGATGTTGAAATAGAATTGGCACATAGTTATGGAAACAAATGGAATTTTTATGTGATCTTCAATAAACATAGTAGCAGCACAATATTCAACAATTTAAAATACGGTTTCATTTGACAATAGAAAAAAAACAACAATTTGAAGATCAAAAATGAATGTTGCCAATGTGTTACTCTAATAAGATATCTTTCACAATATTGAAAAATATTAACTATAATAAATAGTATCAGCAACAGTAGCCAATGGAACAAATTAAAATCAAAATATATATGTCTTCAAAATGTTTCACTAGAGGAAAAAACACATTCTTATTTTTGAACACACATATTTGTCTTTTTATGAAGAATGTCTATATAGTAAAATGATGAACATCTCGATAATTATTATAATGGTGAGGTTTATTCAGGCCAAAGAAATCTATAAAAATAGTATGGTAAATGGAAAATATTTGATTTATAATTTTTTATGTAAATTCCTAAGTCACTTCTTTGATAGAAAAGACATAATCTACTAAACATGTGCCTTGAAATTGGTCTTTAACCAAATTTAAAAGGGATATCTAATTCTAGAAACACCATTGAAAAAACATTGAAATAATACATAATTCAAAACAATATATATTACCAAGTAATATGTATAGTTTTTCTGTGTAGCGATAAAATCCAAAAGTACATTTGACATCATATGATTGATTACAAATTTATAGATAATAGACATATGTTTATTCTTTAAACATAAGTTTTCCTCCAAAAGTTGGGATTCTGATCCATAAATTTACTCCTTGTGTAGGATATTCAGATCATATATTCTATATAAAATGTATTGTATGAGGAGTGTTACCTGAATACATATAAAACACATCTATAATTATTATTCTTTGAGAAATAAAACATCCTCCCACTTATAAAATAATGAATATTCTTATAGAATAAAAAATGTATTCTTGAAATTATTATCCTAAAATTCACTTAATGTAACATCCTTAGAATCATAAATGTTGTTGTTTTTTAACATTAAAATTAAAAATAAATAAATAAAATTATTGAATCAATGAATGCACAACACAGTTGGGATTTTTTTATTTGTATTGATATCATTTATTATATCCCATATCGTTTTTTAATTAATTAGACTACTAATAATAAACTCATGGATTTATTATTGATTATGATTGATGGTTTTATCTTCCTATAATTAGAAATTGATATTTCTTTGGTTATTACCTATGTTCATCAATTTTTTCACCAATAAATTGAATCCAGCTTGAATAATAGAATAGGTTTGTTCCTCAATTATTTTCATTTATCATTCTTCCCCATTATTTATGATTTCATAATTTTTATTCATTTTAGCTAGAGTTTTGATAACTACCCAATGAATGATAATTGCGTAATAGATATTTTTCAAAATGGATTATTACCATAGTTTGAAGATTAGGATTGATGGTAAGATAATGTATTGAAAAATATAATATATGATCTTGTGATGTATTGGAGGATTCTGGTTTTCAGGTTGAGTTTTTTGTTGATTCAAGTTGATGGAGGATTATTCCCATGTGGAATTGGGTGGTTAGAATATAATAATCAATTATGGTAAGGCTCAGTCAAGCCTATATCTATGATTATCATCAGATTTTATAGTAAAATTTGTTTTGGCATGGGTGGGATGCATTATGAATATGATACTTTCTTGAAAATCCCAATATACAAAATTCATAGTTAAGGAAACCTTTTTGTTTATACCTCTATATGTTGAAGATATGGTTTACACTTGGATTTATATATCACACACCATGTGGTGGGACCACACATCATGTGACCCTTAGTCATCTAACTTAGTAGGAATAAGGGCTACATTCTTAGGACTACAGCTAGGGATACACATCCTATGTCTATGATCACAAACCATATAACTCTTTTTGATGGTCTCGATATGTACAGGTAGTACGCACCCATGTGGCAATGTGACCTCACAATCCATGTGTTTCGAGACATACCCCATGTTATTTAGAAAGTAAAAATTAATTATAATAAGGTACATTCTATGTGTTGGTAGAACACCTATACAAAGTGTACCATAGATTACATCTCATATACCTTTTAAAGTACATGGAAAATACTCGTATCCATGGGAAATCCTTGAGTACACGAGAATGGGCCATAAAACATGGGCTAGACCAGACATCATGGAAACTTCAAGACTAACCTCTATAAATTTTGTAACCTCGTTACAATTTTCATGTATTTACAGGAAGATATTTCATGTGAAACTATGTGACGCAGCCAGTTCCAGGATACTCAGACACTCCATATACCCCTAGTTACAATCTATGTACTAATTAAAAAAATCTATAGAATTTTTTATTCTAAGTTTATATCTTGTGTGAGTTTGTAGGTTTCCCCTAGACCTGTATCTACATTGGTTTTTTTCATCCTCATATCTCTATAGAGTGAGTATTTTTTATCCACCACTATAAGGGTTTATTTGGGATTTTTTTTAGAGAATTGGACAGGATCCCCTCAGTGAACTGGATGAAGATTCTCTTCATATGACTCAAGGGTTGTAACCTTATAATCATAATTTTTACCCATATTTAGGGTTTTAATAAACAATTTAACAACATACACATGATTTATCCCCTATCTATCACTTTATTCTAGTAAGGGTTAGGTATACCCAATAGGCCTTGGTTTTGAACCCCTATATGTATACCAACATTATTTTATTTCTGATGAAATGTGGTTAGATCGAGTTACTATCTCAGATGATCCCTCTTAGTTAATTAAATATTATTCATGGAGATAACAGATGATAATGTTTCCTTAGATTAGTGAGATCAATATAGTATGACTTGATGATTAAGATTCCTCAAATGAGTTTTATCAGTGATGGAATAACACATAGACTGAGTTCTCTAGAATGGGTGTTACTTTGATCCACTAATGGAATTTGAGGAAAATTGTGAGGACATTGCCTTAACATGATATATGGTGAATACCTTTGAGTATATTTTTTTAGTGATATTATTTCTATTCATCATATTCTATTTGAAAAATATTACTGATGAGTAGATTACTTCTATCTTGATTTATTATGTTTGTTAATTTTGGGGTTTTCAAATAGGTATATATACACTCACCCTTTCATGGTTTCTTCCCACACATGTCATGTCTTATGCAGATGAAAGAAATTTTTTTAGATTTTAGGGTAAACCATAAGCTTGTGGAACATAGTTTTTCATGAAAAAGATCATAGGGATAGTGGAATTTCATTTTGGTAACTACCCGCTTTTTCATTGGGTTAGGATCATTTAAAGATTTTGTGGGCTTTTGTTTGGCCCTTTTTCTATTATTGTAATTTTTTTTGTAATCTACTGTGGGATAAAAGTTATGCATTCTTTTATAGTATTTTTTTATCATCCCATATTATATTTGTGTATGGATATGTGTTCATTTGTATAAGTACATTAGGATAAGACCTCTCGTGTGTGTTATATGCCTACTGAGAAATATATTATATCCCCTACCTATTACAGGTGGGACTAGGGTTTCATTATCAACATACTATCATCTGGGAAGGCCCATGTGTTTTGGGTTGTGATATATTTGTATCATAGGAGGTCATATTATTATTCATGTTTAGTGATTTCTAAATAACTGATTTTGGTTTAGCAACTACAGAAACTATTTTAAAGTGTATCACATATAATTTTAAGGCCAGGAGGTCTTACATTGTTATGGAGGATAATGTATCCATTCACAAAATCCATGAAAAAATTTATGTTAACTCGTAAAATATAGGATCTAGTTATAGGGAAACAATTGGTTCACGAGTCATAAAATAATTGTTTGTGTCTTCCATGTCCTTCTTAAGTCAAGTCCCCAAATATTCTATTTTGAATATAGTGCATCACTTCTATAACTGATAAGTGTCCATGGTGATATCCAAATAGTATTATGTAGCACGATCATGGTTATGATCTACAATGAAATGAGGCATCAGTTTACGGAACTGTTTAGTATGTGGTTCCTTTGGCTAGATAACGAGTGATTTCTACACCCATTCAGCAGTATGTCAACCCACCACGGGTGCTTTAGGTGGATACTCTATGTCAGGCTGATTAGTAATTTGTTATAGTGGTAATATAAGATGTATTTCTTATTCTAAATACCATTACTGGGTTTTAAGGATATAGATCTCCTAATTTATTGGTGATCATTACCCCCATTTCTGGTTATAGATAAATAGAACATTCTTATTGAATGAATATGACTCTTGTATAGGTCACTCTTAATGGTGGTCTTGGAGGTGATACATCTCCAGGGTTACATGGGGAATTGGTATATCTTTTTTTAGGTGTTTTGTGATCAGCCTTTAGTTTCCCCTATAATAGGAACACATCCCCCACCAAGAAATGTAATTGTGATTTTATTTGAAACCATGAAAGAGATTCAATGTCTCCCCAATTGGATAATATCTTGGATTTATAGTTGAGTATCTTTTATTTGTATAATTGAGTTTGTTTCAAGGTGATAAGGTATTGTAATGAGCCCTAGTTTTGGAGAATATTTGGATACAAGAAAAGATAATGTTGGGTGTAGTGATCTTGTGACATGGGAGATTTAGGTCTTGTTAGATGTAGGATGTGTTTTGTCACTTTTCTAGCTATACTTTTAATACATAGCCTCAAGATACTTTTCATAGAAAAAATCTATTATTTGTGGACAATATAATCAAGGGAATTATTTTTTTTCTTGACTATTATATTTGGAGGCTTCTATGATTGGATATATATATATATATATTGTAGGGACATTATTAGACCGATTATTTTTCCCTAGGAAGCCCAATTTAGTTCCACGAGGTTTAAGATAAGGGAAATATGTTAGGTGTGGATTAATGTTTCATGTAACAGATTAATTTTAGGATGGAGTATCCACCCCCCCCCCCCCCAAGAATTGATGAATTCTTTATCCAGTGGTTAGGGGTTAAGTGGTTTTGAGTATGACATTAGGATGGATTATCACAAGATTCATGTTTGGAAGGATGATTTGTCAAAGGTTATATTTGTGGAACTATGGTTTCATTCAGTTCTTGGTGATACCCTTTAGTGTATTGAAATCCCAATCATTTTATATATTACTTATAAATCGGATTATTCATCCCTTCTTGGTTTGGTTCATGGTAATATTCATCAATAGTTTTCTCATGTACTCAACACTAGTGGTAGAGTGCTTGATAAACTTTTGTATGATTTAATACATTCTCTAAGAGTTATAGTTTATATAAATATCTTTAATTATATATTCTATATGTAAGAGGTCCATTCCATGGGATATATCTTTTTATGCATGGGAGTTACAGTGGACCCAGTGAGGTTGAGGTAGTTATAATAGTCTAGGCTAAAATAGTGGACAAAAATTGATACCTATTAGAGAACACAATTGGAAGATACTCATTTTGGGATGGACACACCATCATTCGTAGTGGGATCATATTCTTTATTAATCCCTTGTGTAGAGTCATGCTTCTCCAATTGTTCATGCACAATAGATCCCAATGACCATAATTTCACATTTTTATTTTGATACTAAATATAATGAACCTACCTTTTCATTCATAATATTTTCATCTTTGTAGATTAATTTTATATAAATTTCAACAAAATCATTCCAGAGAACCATAATTGTTTTTTTGTATTTAGAGAAAATTTATAATGACCATGAGTTTATCCATGATATTTTCTTCTTGAAATAAATTTCTATTATATTATACATTATTATACTCATACAATATGTAAAGAATCCAACAAGACATTATTAAATTGATGGATATAATTAAATTATTCATTCACTACACCCAATAACATTGAAAATATTTCAAGGGGAAAATATAAAATAGAAAACTAATATTGAAAAATATGGATCACCCCGAACTGCAAGTATCTTTCTTCCAACAAACAACACTATTGAGAAAAAAATTAGTAAACTAATCATCACTTTATAATATTTAAATATGTTACCTTGATTAGAATTGATTTGAATAATGTATTAAGGAATTTAGAGGTATATATAGGAGTTAATGTTACTATTGAAATAGAAATGTGACAATTTGAATAGTAACTAGACTGTTGAGAATAGTAACATGGCTGTTGGAATTGTAATTTTTCCAATAAATAATCAATTTTCATATATATATTATGTATCATGATTAATTTATGTAAATATAAATATTATAATTCTAAAAAATTAGATATCATGATTAAAAACTCAAATAAAATATATGCACATCTTTAATAAATTGTATTTTAAAGTATTAATACATATAATATATATATATATATTAAAATATAAAAAAACATATTTTAGATATTTTTTCACGAAATTAATATAATTTTTTAAATAAAAATGTTGAAATTTTCCCCGGGTTATTTTTGATATTTCTCAAAAATACTTCATCTTTCATGTGAATTGTTAAAATAATGTTTTACACATATATGATATATCTTAAATTACATCATTCGTAATGAAATAACTTTTGTATCCATTATATAACTTGTGGTTCTATAATGGTAAATTTATTTTCTAAAATTTTTAATTAAAATGAAAAAAACATAAATTACAAACCAAAAGAAAACATTTTCTAAAACCTTATTTCAAAATTGTTCCCTTAAATTAAATTTTTTTCTTTCCTTTCACTTTCCTTTTTAATAAACTAATCAATCTAAATTAAAAACATTTTCACAATATTAAACCCATTATATTATATTTATATATTATTTATATTTTCTAAAATAATTTCTACATGTTTTACCTTTGATATATTATTTTATTTAATATTTATTATAATAATACCCCTCTTTTAATGTATAAACAACCACACTCCATCTTATTTGAAAATAACTCATCCCCCACTAGCTAAAGCCTACCAATTTAAAAAATCCTTCCTCTCAGGTCCCATATAATCATTTGGAATGTTTTAGAGAAATATAACTCCAATAATCAAAGAAGTTTATTGTCGTACAAGAGAATCTAGATGAGGATTGAGAATTGTCGATTAAATCATCTCATTTTTTTCTTATTCCCATTTTTTTCCACCCAATTCATTACCAAATATTATAGTTTTAATTATTTAGTAATTTAAGATTTTATTAATGATGTTAACCTACATTATGTATCATATTTACTATATATATCTATGTAAATTTTAAATTTCTCTTTCTCTCTCATTCGAAAATGTCCCATAAAAGGTTAGTTAACCACCTATATAGAAATTTCCATCTCAATACATACAACCACATTAATGGATAGTCAGTATGAATTATATATAATATAAAAATATTTTATTAAATTTATTCTAATGTTCATGAATAAATTATACTAGTGTATAAATGACTTTTAATGAAAATTTTGAAATCAAAACAAAAGTGAAAATTTTAATGAACATATGATAACAAAACAATTAATGTTTAAAAAAGGTGTTATAAAATAGAACAAAATAATTATTATTGATAATAAATTTAAAAAATGAACTTAATTCTCTCCTTTAACTATGTTTTAAAAATCCATAGTTTATTATTCAGTAGGTGGAAAAGTGACAAAATAAAGCCGGATTTCAGGTAAGGGGATTCTCGAAACCAATTATTTTAAATGTGTTATCCTATAATCCAATTTATGAATCATCATATTATTTTCTTTAAATTTCATTTTCATTTTCTTTTAGGTATATATATGTTCCTACCATGTAAAAAAATTTCTATGAAAATATATTTCTCAAAGTTACTTCAATTTACAAATATCATATTTTACTTCCCGTGAAATTATTATTTTCCACTCAGGAATAATGATGTTTTATATACAATTATGATTTTACATATATAGTTTGGAAAAAATGGTTAATTCATGAATTCATTTTTTGTGAAAACTATATGAAACTCATTGTTTTTCTTAGATTTATTTCAAAACTATGATTGTTATACGTTATATGTAGCATGCATGATTATGATCATTTTTTATGTGGTAAGTGGGCTCATAATTATTTATCCCTCCATTTCATTTGGTAATGTGATGTATCAAAAGACATTATGTGAATTACATTTAAGGAATATACTATGTTTTTTTCACAATGATGATGTTATGATTATGTACATATGTTATGTGTGAATATGATGCTAGCTTCTTTCACAACTATGTGTGGTATTTTACCTCTAGGACATAATGTTACATTTTATCAATATGCCACATTCCATGAAATTTTAAAAAATTTCCCCCATTATTATGATGATTTTTCTATGCTTATGATGTTATTATGATCTCCCATGTACTTTTAATTAATTTCTATTATTCATCTACTGTTATACCTCCCCTTACTGGGATTTTATCCCACCCGTTTCATTGATGTATATTTTAAAATGATTACATGTACTAAGGAGAATGTGATGATCACATAGAAGACAAAGAATATGTAATTAAATAATGTTTCAGTTTTTTTATGTAAAGGGGATGTTGGGGAATAATTTACCCAACATACTAAACCTTTGAATCCTGTATTATATCGAAATTATGTTTTTTTCATAAAAATCAAGTTATAGTTAGGAATAAAATTTATGGCAAATATAGTTGGAATTAGAGCTATAATTTAGTTAATTTTAGAATTTTTATTAGAAAACTTTATTAAAACCCCTTAGGATATGAATAAATATATGTAAACATTAAATAAAATTAGTTTTAGAAAAATTCTAAACATACAGATCTCAAAATATATTCCTTTAGAGGAAATCATGAGAAATAGTAAATTACGTATTCATGATTTTTTGATTTACCTTTTTTATATCAATTTTATTTTAGAAAATGGTGGGAAGTATGGGAATCCAATAAAACAACTTATATTAGGGAAAATTCAAGGATTTAGCAAATTAAATCCCGAATTCCATATAATGTGGAGTTCAAAATATCATGTTAATTATTACCTATTTGTATCATGCTATAAATAATAACATGAAACATGTGAAGCATTTACCTAAATAAAATAAGGATAAACTATCCATTTATTACATTATGTGGAAATGACAACTGACATTTATTAGATCTTATGATCCACTTGTCACGGCATAGTGGGTTAAATCAATGGAAAAGAACTTTTCTATGCTGCACTATTTTGAGAAGTTGAGCGTGACTCTGTTCGCCTATCATTTAGATTTAGATATTGGTTAATGGTGGTAATTGATAAATAACACCATGTCGTTGGATAAAAATGATAAAATTGAGTGGTACTACATTAGTAAAATATTATTTAGAATGTATTTCCCTAAAAATATTCAAATAAAAATAGATATAGAATTCATAAAGCTGAATCAAAAGGAATATAGATCTATCAAGGATTATGAGGTAAACCTTACAAGTATATCCATATATTCTTTGGTTTTTTGATATAAATAGTGATCAAAAAATAGATAGATTCATTATTGGTATAAAACAAAACCTTTCAGATGTTCCATATATCCCATTCTTTAGAATTTATACAGAATTAGTTAAATGTTCTCTCATAGTAGAGTTGGAGTTTGGAAAAAGGTCTCATGACTAGAGAGATAAGAAGATAAAAATTATGTTTTATACTGTTGGGTCAATTGAAAAAACCAAAAAGAAGATGAAACTACACACATGTCAAAAATGTGGTAAGTAACATCATGGGAATTGAATCAATATGAAATGGAAAATGCATCAATTGTGGGAAATAATTCCACCATGTTCATGAATGTTTTAGAAATGTTAATATTTTATCCAGCATGTTCGACAAATTAAATGATATCTTAATTCACCACCCATGGTTCAATAATTCAACTATATGGAGAAAGGGAACTATGCATGCCACTGCACTAAACCTTATGTCCTTGAAGGAAATAAATGTCAATAACCATTGAAACTAATGGAGAAAGGGAAATATTTTTCCATCATAATTTCAAATGTATAGTGTGAAAATGAAGTAATACAAGGTACACTTCATATTCACTAAACAATTAAAATGGATTTATTTTATTTTGGTTCTACTCATTCTTTTATATTTGGTATGTTTTTAGAACCATTGGATCAAAATCGTGACACCTTGAAGTGTATATATCTATAACAACACCTAGTTGTGCATTTATTTCAACCTATTTTTTGGACTCTTCTCCATTAATAATATGTGGGAATACTCCTCTACCAAATATCACGTTCCCCACCATGGTGGAATTCTATGCTATACTAGACATGTACTGGCTATAATTAAATATATCAAACATCAAATTTTTAGAAATGGAAATATCATTTCATATTAACGACCATAAAATTATATTATATAATAGAAAGGAAGATCGAAAATATCTTTTGGAAAACCCCGCAATTAAGTGAGTATTGATACCCTATTAAGAATAATACCTTCTTAAACTTGTTAAGTTAAATTAGTGTATCGACCTAGAGTAATTTTCCATTGTGATGGAATATATTGATTTATTTTTTGAAGAGTTACTTGTAATCCTCCCAAATCATGAGGAATAGTTCTCAATAGAATATATAACTAGAGCCACTCCTATCTCTATGTCCCCCTACAACATGGCCCTATTTGAACTGGATGAGTTAAAAAATCAGCCGCCAGAGAATTTTGAAAAGGGGTTTATAGACCCTAGTGGATAAACATGTGGTGTTATATAGATCTCCATAAATAAAAAGTATGGATCAATGTGGTTTTGTATCAGTTACTGAGAGATCAACATGGTCACCATAAATAGTAATTATCCTCTTCCACGTGTTCAGGGCATTTTTGATCAACTTTGAAGAGTTCATTACTAATCAATGATGGATCTTATTTCCAGATATCATCAACTAAAGTTGAATAATAAATATATATAAAGGACTTATTTCAGTTCAAGGTATGGTAACTAAGTATTTAAAGTAATTTCTCTCGAGCTTTCTAATTCCACAAAAATCTTAATGGGTTTGATTAATAGGGTCTTTAGAGACTACCTCAAAAAAAATTTGGTAGTTTTATTTATGGTATTATCATTTAATCCAAGATAAAAAAGGAACATGAATAGAATCTAAGGATTATATTGGAAATATTGTGGAAGAAGAAAAAGTATATTATGTTTCTGAAGTGTGACTTTTGGATGGGGAAAGTAACATTTTTTTAGAAAAATGGTCATAAGTGAGTGAATTTATGTGGAACCTTAAATGAAAAAATAAATTGTGTAATGTAAAATACCATCTAGTTTCCTATGATTATATATATATATATATTTATATATATCATTTCTTAACATGTTACTATTGATATTTTGTGGGAAATTTCTCACAATTTTATAACCACGTAACTAAGTTAACACAGAAAGGGGTAATGTATGTATGGATAAAAAAATATGGGAAATGCATCGTGGAGATTAGGAAGAGGATAATCACTACACTTATACTCACAGAACCAATAAGTGGAGAAGTATTTGTGATATAAATTGATGCATTAAAAAATGTGTGGGGTTTTTTACTCATTTAGAATGATAATGTGGCAGTCTACACATCATCTGATTTTTTGATTCATGATAAAAACTATCAAATGCCTCATCTTGAGTTAGCATCTCTGATCATCTCTCTAATGATTTGAGGAACTACTTATATAAGGACCTGGCCTTAAAACATTACATAATCTTGAATTAAACAAATAATTCACATTGAGGATCTTTTCAGGATTAGACTTTTAGAGAATTAGGCCATAACTAATACATAAAAACATGAATATTACGTGTAGAAAATACTACTCAGTATCCATATTTTCATAAAATAAAAACTGTTGAAAAGAAACATGTTTTGTTCCACGTTTTAGACAGCATGACTTTTCTTTGATCCATTCCGTGACCCTATTCATCATTAAGTCATGTGAAAAACATTTCAAAAACTTGGGATGAGTATAAAAAGCTCAGTAAAGGTTATAAAATAAGGAAGGAAAACATTATCCCATCAATAAATACAACTCAATGAAACCATACTTTTCAATCAAAACATACCTTGTGAAATCATGAATTTTATGAATAACACACACAAATCATAAATCATAAAGGTTACTTATGGAATCCATATCAAACATACATTGTAGCTATCACAGCTACATGGGGAGTTACACTTGGAATACCCATCACAGTATATTCCCTAAATATCTTAGGAGAAACATCACGTTTACCTCTGTCACGTTACCCAATGCATTGGAGAGCTATCTCGGGCTCACCTGCCCTTGGTTTATCACGGAACCACTCATATACGTAAAAAATTCCAAATAACCATAACATAATTATAACATATAACACATGTATAATGGAAAGATAACACTTCCACATTCCAATATATCAAATCAAGATATTGAAATAAACAATGTTTTATCCAATCATTTTCAAAACCATTTAAAAGAGATTTTTGAAGCAATGTGTCCCATGCCACATTGAAGATTTTAAATGAATTATAATTTTAAAACATTAATCTCCATATAAATAAATCCTAAAAACCCATTTTGAAAACATGGACATTAATTAAAAATATTTATAATAATAAATCATTAATACATTTTAAAGGATATTTAGTTAAAGAGTTTTTTACAAAAATATGGATGCTTCAATAAAAATAATTGAAGAATAAATCTTAATCAGAAAATTATAATGTCATGAGAATAAAGGGATTCATGATATAATATTTCAAAGGATAGTATATACACCATATAAGATTGAATTAGTGCATAACAATAATGAAGTCTCAATGGAAATGGAAATTGAGATAAAATCTCTTATAAAGAAGGTATCCTTAAATTAAGGATAAATATATCTCATAATTATGTCTGAAAAATATATATACACACAATATAAGTGGATATTATGTGTAAAAAAATCATAGGTCATTCACACATATTCATAGGATGACATAAATAAAAAAAGAGAATATCAACCTAAGGAATTGGAATTGGGTTAAGGAGTTTCCTTACCGATTTGGTAACTTACAAAACATATGACACATGAAATAAGTTTCATAAAATGAAGATGTAAATACTCATAAATGATAGTATATTACACAATTATTACAATAATGGGCAGTACATACACCACAAAAAAGGAAATAGTGGCCAGTATAGCATGAATCTCACGAGAATAAAAAGTGAGACGAAACACTTTCGCACTTTGTAATCAACTGAGTCATATGAGAAAAAGTTAATAACCACCAAATGAATCACATAATACCATGAATATAATGAGAATCATGATAATATATATAAAATGTCAGTACACAACACACCACATGTAATTAATAAGTGGCAAACAATGGAAATCTCACGAAATTAAAAGTGAGATAAGAAAATCCCTTACAAAAATTCTGTAGCCAAACGGCGCCACTTAAAAATTTATAAAATGAATTGATGAGAGTAATAGAGGGTCTCTCATCATATGAAAATACAAATTATAGTATTTTGAATATAAAATAAAATCCTCCAACATAAGAACATGGAGCATAAATGAAACAAAATAAAAGAGAGTACTTGAAAAGAAAGAGAGAGGTCGGATCCCTTACCTCGTGTCTGACTTGACTTGATCATTCATTAATTTCATGAATAATAAAATAAAGTTAATTTATACTTTCTTAACAACCTTTTTTAAGGTTATAATTCATTTTATATCACTTATTACCATGTTATAAACATTATGTAGTCATTGACGTTAATAATGTTCATTTTGTCGATATTTGGTACTTGAGTCAAAATGAACACCTTATATTTACAAGTTGTCCATGTGGTCAATATTTCATTATATCCAGAAATATATTAATTATTTTGATATCATATATATTATATATATCAAGTATATACATTATTTTATAATAGTACATAACATTTACAGGTAAGAAATGAAATGCATCGTTCATGTAGATGGTAAACCGTACGTACGCATGAACACTACTTTCATTTCTGTTTCTTAGTTTAATGGAATTAAAACATAATGATACATAGGTATATTATAATTCCAGTATAATATAATATATAATATCATTAAATCTATCCTATATACATCCTACATAAGGCATTAACGAGTCACATCACTTTGAGGGGGCGGTAGTCCACACTTCTTCAAATGAGATTATCGTTTTTACCCACTATGAAAACCATAAAGGTTTGATATAATTTGGAAGTACAGAAGCATGAAGAAATAATAAACGTAATATATATCATATATAAATACATTTCCATCATAATGGCCACCATGAGAGGCGGTAATATGTAATTGAACAATCATCATTTCGGGAGGCGTTAATTTTCCATCCACAGAAAGATTATGTTCTTCATCCATTATATGGAGGTGTGTGTATGTGTAGTTCTAATACTTGTCATAAAAACATCATATTATATTGAGTATAATGGTGTTGTTACAAAATAAAGTAAATAAAAAGATTTTATGGCTGCATAAGTAAAATAAAAGAAAACAATTTAAGAGAAATTGTTACCTTTAATTTGGGTAACTCTCTTTGGTTTAAAACAATGGACTTCTTGAAATTACTTCTGCCTAAGTTAAGGCTTCTAGGAGGAGGATAGGGACGTTGGGAGCTTAATTGGGAAGATTTTGGACGAGTCAAATGGCTTGAGGGGTATGAGGAATTGGATATAAATGGTCTTCTTTTATAAGGGAGAGGAGGGGCTCTTTAGGAATGTGTGAAAACATTATTTTATTATATAATGATATTTGGTTTCTAATGGTCCAAAAATCATTAAGGTCAAAGATACGATGACTCATAATCTAAATAAAATCATCCAATCATAATTGGACATGCTTTGGATAATATTTTAATCATTATAATCTTATTTATATTCATCATTTATTAATGAGGTAAATACTGCATCATTATTATGTCATAAATAAATTAATTTATTCGAAGTCTAAAAATTACAAAATAATAATAATATCTAATAGGAAATATTTTTAGCTTTACAATTAATATTTATATTCGATAATAGGACTTATATAAAACCATATAAAAATAATTACTAAAAGAGTTTTGTTAATGTCAATTTTGTCTTTACATTAAATTAATTAATCTAAATGGTCATTTTCACTCCCAAGTGGATCAATGGGGTCCCAAAATCGACCAAAAGGTTCCCATGGTCGTTAATGACTCAAAAAATAAGGTTTGGAAAAGTGTTATGTTAATTTTGAGTTATTATAATATTCTCCTAACCTTGAATTACCCTATTTACCTTTAACTGCAGTAAATAAAAGTCAACCGTTACTATTCGCCAAAAATTATTTTCATCTTATTGAACCAAATTTTTCTTCTTAATAACATCCATGTATGTCGGATTTTGGAAATTAAATTCACAGAAGTGGTAAAGTTTTATTTAAATGAAAAGGTCAGTTTTTTAACAACCATAAGTGGTTTCACTATTCATCAAAAATTGATGTTTTTCAGAAAAATACCCAAAATTCAGACTAAGATATATTTGATATTCCGAATTCAAATTTTATGTCTATGTTTCAAAATTAAAAACATAGAAGTGGCATGAATTATTTTTAAAATTAATTCCCATTATTAAAACAAATAGCGTGCTTTTAAGAAACAATAACTATCAAAAGATTGATACTTGTTTATGTCCAATTTCGAAGTGAAATTAATTCCAATGACCAACATTGGATTAATTGGTAAAAATATATTTTAATTTCACTTTAAAAACAATTAAAAAGATAATCTAACCATATAAATAAATTAGATTAAAAGTCACTTTTGAATTAAAATAATGTATTTTTCACTATTCATTAAAAAATGAACTTTATCAGAAAAATACAAAAAAATTACCCAAAGTAAAATTTTATGTCCTCATTCTAAAGAAGTATTTTATTTGGTCATATAGAATGTATTAAAGTGACCAAAACTAGATTTAAAAAGGGTTTTCCATTAAAAGGCGGTAAAACGGCCTTTTAATATAAATTATGCTTAAAATTAGATTCATTCACATGTAAAGCCTCTAACTTTTATTGGATAAATGTAAATACATTTAACAAACATGTATAATCATATTGTAGTTATTTTTGTTCATTCCCTCCAATACAACGGCTAAGAGTTAACTACCATTTAAAATATTGATATTATATTATTAGTGTGCAACGTGAGATTCAAAACAAACTCATTGTTGCGTATCGTGTATGCTATCAAACATAGAAACCCCTATAAAGTAAAATTAATAATTAATTCAAAAATATTAATAAATATGAAATATGTCTTATTCTTCATTTATATGGGATGTTACATCTTTCCCCCCTTTTGGGAATTACATCCTCGCAATTTTAAAATTTGTGCTCGGAAACATTATTGAAAGTCCCATATCAGAAAAAGTGTTAGTGAAACTATCAGTTTAAAAGAAAGAACGAGAAGCGCAAAGGTCACCCGAGATAACCCATAATAATATTCCATGTGGGATAACCTGGATATGGAAGAGAAAACAAATGGTCAAGTTCTGAGGGAGAGTGATAGAAAACGTGTTTAAGAGAAATTTAACCATTAGAAAATCACAAACATGTGATGGGTTCAACGGTCCTTGACTCCCCAGTGGGAAAAGTTAACAGAAAAATTTTTTGTTTTAAGTTACTACTCATAAAATTTAGGGATTTATTTATGATATTAATTAAAACATAAGAAAACACAATTACATTTCATGTAGACTTTTATCCTTCACTATATTTCTAACACAAACTCATATTTCCTCCATACGATGAGTATTCAGGATGACTTGTTTACATTAAAAGTGCTATAATCAACTTCAAGAGAATCAAATAATCCAAAAAAGATGAACTATATATTTCCCTTATCCTTATATATTAACTAAAACAAAAACTTTTAGTACAAGATCATATAATCCCCAAAAAGGATAAACATTTAAATAAAGAGAAACTACTCTTAATCTCCAAAATTTGTCTTAACAAAACCCAAAGTTCAAAAAAGATGATTAAATAAACAATTGTCCCTAAAATTATTCAAAAGTAATACAAAATTTGATTGTTACCCAAATCTCATAAGGATTTAATTACATAGACTTCCAAGATACATCTTAACATTTATCTCCAAGTAACACTGGTTTCTCATAAAGTCTCATGTTGAAAAGTAATTAACCTAATCACATATTTTCCATGATAGGTTAATCATTTTCATAAATAAATCAAATAATCATGGGTCCATAACAAAAACATATATTCTCCCAAAATAAAATTTCAACCATTATTCCATATCTTAAATCCCATAGTATTCTATCTTCCTTAGGCATATAGTGTTTCCTCAAAAAAGAGAACGTCTTCCACAACAACTTTTTATCACTTAATCACTAAATCATTTTTCAATACTAAGTATATTCATTTGATAATACATAAGTTCAAAAAATCAACTTATTCTTTTTCTATAAAAACATTTTACTAAAATAATAAGTCATACTAACCATGGACTTCAAGTAGGCTAGTGATAGGAAATGTGCCCTTGTCGCCCTTTGGTTGTGGGTTCGATTCCTGTAACCTTTCCGGATGCAATGGGCTGTCACCCATCCTATGGGTTTTCTTTTTATAAAACTCAAAAATAACCCTAACATGTTTTAACCTCAATGGTTCCCTTATACCTCTTATTTTCACCCAAATTCATTATGATCTCAACATCTTAATTCTTGAAGTCTTATTTCACCACTATATGATAAAATAAAACAATCCCCAAAATGAAGAACATCAAACCTTGATCATGGTGTCCATTTGGTTTCATCGTCTTTTTGTTCACCTAGGTAGAAGGTCCATTCATTGCAATAATGATTTAGAGATCTTTAAAAATAATTTTCTTCCTCCATCCAAATACACCTTGTACAACATGGGTCATATGGGTGTTTACAGAAAAGCAGTTTTGGAAAATAATCATGTATGACATATAATTTCAAAACATCTGATGAAACATGATTTTTATAAAACAGTCGAACCGAATTTGAGTTGAAACATTAAATTAATGGTCCTTTTAATATACAATAAGTATGTGCTGAGATACTATATTTTAAAATCAAATATAAATATGTTGTGCAAGGGTATCCTTCTTCAGAACCTTTTTAAAAATCATAATATTCTTCAAAATCTTTTGATAAGGTAAAATATTTGAAAATGCCTTGATAATATTTACCTTTCTTGAAAATATGAGAATATTGTGAAAATATGATTTTTCTAAATACAAACCGTGTTCCACAATGATAACGAGGTATAGTGGAGGTGTTTGATATGTCAAACAACTGATTGCAAGTAATTTTTATGCTAGAAAAAGTTTCACAATCATCCAGACATGACTTTGCAATAATTATTGCAAGCATGTCATCAGGAAGAGATATAAATGTTATTTGAGATCCTCCTCCTTCCATTTGTAACTGAATTTCCTTGATCTCAAAAAGTTATAAAACAATTATTTTACTAAAATAATAGACAAATGAACTAAACATGTGTCTAATAAAAATTCATAATCCCTAAAGTTGTCTAAACCAACCTCTGATACCAACTATAAGGACCCGACCTTAAAACATTACATAATCTTGAATTAAACGAATAATTCACATTGAGGATCTTTTCCGGCTTAGAGTTTTGGAGAACTATGTCATAATTAATACATAAAAACATGAATATTACATCTAGACAATACTACTAAGTATCCATTTTATCATAAAATAAATACTGTTGAAAAGAAACACGTCTAGTTCCATGTTTTAGACCACATGACTTTTCCATGATCTATTCCTTGACCCTATTCACCTTTATGTCCAATGAAAAAAATTTCAAAAACATGGGATAAGCGTAAAAAGCTTAGTAAGGGTTATAAAATATGGAAGGAAAACATTATCCCATTAATAAATACAAATCAATGAAACCATACTTTTCACTCATAACATACCTTATGAAATCATGAGTTTTATGAATAACACACACAAATCAAAAATCATAAAGGTTACTTATGGCATCCATATCAAACATACATTGTAGCTATTCCATCTTTGTAGGGAGCTACACTTGTACTACCCATCATAGTATATTCCCTAAATCTCTTAGGAGAAACATCACGTTTACCTCTATCATGTTACACAATGCATTGGAGAGCTATCTCAGGCTCACCTACCCTAGGTTTATCACGGAACCACTAGTATACGTAAACAATGCCCAATAAACATAACATAATTATAACATATAACACATTTATAAAGGAAATATAACATTTCCACATTCCAATATATCAAATCAAGATTTTGAAATAAACAATGTTTTATCAAATCATTTTCAAAACCATTTAAAAATTTTTTTTGAATCAAAGTGTCCCATACCACATTGATGATTTTAAATGAATTTTCATTTGAAAACAGTAATATACATATAAATAAATCCTAAAACCGATTTTGAAAACATGGAAATTAATTATAAATATTTAAAAGAATAAATCATTAAAACATTTAAAAGGATATTTAGTGAAAGATTTTTTAACAAAAACATGGACGCTTCAATACAAATAATTGAAGATTAAATTTTAATCAGAACATTATAATATCATGAGAATAAATGGATTCATGATATAATTTATCAATGGACAGTATATACACCATATAATATTCAATTGGTGCATAACAATAATGAAGTCTCAATGGAAATGTAAATTGAGATAAAATCCATTATAAAGATGGTATCTTTAAATTACACATAAATCAATCTCATAATTATGTGTAAAAAATATAAATACACCCAATATAAGTGGATATTAAGTGTAAAATAATCAGAGGCCATTCACACATATTCAAAGAATGACATAAATAAAAAAAGAGAATATCATCCCAGTGAATGGGAATTTGGTTAAGGAGTTCCCTTACCGATTTGGTAAGTTACAAAACATATGCCACATGAAATAAGGATCATAAAATGAAGATTTAAATAATCATAAGTGAGAGTATATTACACAAAGAGTACAATCATGGGCAGTACATACACCACACAAAAGGATATAGTGGCAAGTATATCAGGAATCTCACGAGAATAAAAAGTGAGATGAAACCCTTTACCACCTTGTAATCAACTGAGTCGTATGAAAAAAAGTTAATAACAACCAAATGAATCACATAATACCATGAATATAATGAAAATCATGATAATATATATAAAATGGCAGTACAAAATACCCCCACATGTAATGAATAAGTGGTGAACAACGGAAATCTCACGGATTTAAAAGTGAGATAAGAAAATCCCTTACAAATATTCGGCAGCCAAACGGCGACACTTAAAAATTCATAAAATGAATTGATGAGAGTAATAGAGGGTCCCTAATCATATGAAAATACAAATTAAATTATGGAGAATATAAAAGAACATCCTCCAATATAATAACATGGAGCATAAATGAAATGACATAAAAGAGAGTACTTGAAAAGAAAGAGAGAGGTCAGATCGCTTACCTCATGTCCGACTTGACATGATCATTCTTTAATTTCCTGAATAATAAACTAATGTTAATTTCTACTTTCTTAAGTAACTTTTTCATGTTTATTATTCCTTTTATATCACTTATTACCATGTTATAAATATTATGTAATCATTTAGGATAATAAGGTTCATTTTGTCGATATTCGGTACTTGAGTCAAAATGAACACCTTATATTTACAAGATGTCCATGTGGTCAGTATTTCATTATATCCAGAATTATATTCATGATTTTGATATCATATATATTATATATATCCAGTATATACATGTTTTTATAATAGTACATAACATTTATAGGTAAGAAATGAAATGCACCGTTCATGGAGACGGTAAGTCATACGTACGCATAAACGCTGCTTTCATTTCTATTTATTATTTTAATGGAATTAAAACATAATTATACATAGGTATATTATAATTTCAGTATAATATAATATATAATATCATTAGCTTCATCATTTATACATCCCACATAAGGCATTAACCAGTCACATCACTTTGAGGGGGCGGTAGTCTGCACTTCCTCAAATGAAATTATCGTATTTACCCCCTATGGAAACATAAAAGTTTGATATAATTAGGAAGTACAGAAGCATAAAGAAATAATAAACATAATATATATCACATATGAATACAAGTCCAACATAATGGCCACCATGAGAGGCGGTAAGATGTAATTGAACACTCATCGTTTCGTGAGACGTTAGTTTCCCATCCACAAAACATTATGTTCTTCATCCATTAGATGGAGGTGTGTGTAAGTGTAGTTATAATAATTCTCATAACAAAATCCTAGTATATTGAGGATACTAGTGTTGTTACAAAAGAAAGTAAATAAAATGATTTTATGGGTTGGAGAAGTAAAATAAAAGAAAACAATTTAAGAGAAACTGTTACCTTTAATTTGGGTAACTCTCTTTGGTTTGAACCAAAGGACTTCTTGAAATGACTTCTGATTAAATTAAGGATTCTAGGAGGAGGAGAGGTATGTAGGGAGATTAATTATTCAGAGTTTGGACGAGCTAAATTTCTTGAGAGTTCTGAGGAATTGGATTGAAATGGTCCCCTTTTATAAGGGAGAGGAGGGGCTCTTTAGGAAAGTGTGAAAACATTATTTCATTATATAATGATATTGGGTTTCTAATGGACCAAAAATCATTAAAGTCGAATATAAGATTACTCATAAGCAAAATAAAATCATCCAATCATAATTGGACATTTTTTGGATAATATTTTAATCAATATAATCTTATTTATTTAAATCATTTATTAATGAGCTAAATACTGCATCATTATTGTGTCATAAATAAATTAATTTATTCGATGTCTAAAAATTATAAAAAAAATAATCTTGTAGGAAATATTTATTTATTTCCAATGAGTTTTTATAGTCTAAAATAGTACTTATATAACACCATATAAAAATTAATTACTAAAAGAGTTTTGGTAATGTCAATTTTGTCTTTACATTAAATTAATTAATCTAAATGGTCATTTTCACTCCAAAGTGGATCAATGGGGTCCCAAAATCGACCCAAATATCCCCATGGATTTTAATGACTCAACCAACAAGTTTTGGACAAGTGTTAAGGTAATTTTTAATTATTATAATATTCTTTTAACCTTGAATTACCCTATTTACCTTTAGATGCGGAAAATAAAAGTTGAAAGTTACTAATCACCAAAAATTATTTTCATCTTATTGAACCAAATTTTACTTCTTAATAAAAACCATGTATTTCGGATTTTCAAATTTCAATTCACATAAGTGGTAAACTTTCATTTAAATGAAAAATTCAGATTTTTTACTTAGCATTAAGTGGTTTCACTATTCATCAAAAATTGATGTTTTTTGGAAAAATACCAAAAATTCAGCCTAATCTATATTTGTTATTCTGAATTCAAAATTGATGTCTATTTTTCAAAATTCAAAACATAGAAGTGGCATGAATTAATTTTAAAATTAATTCCCATTGTTAAAACAAATAGCGTGTTTTTAAGAAACAATAACTATCAAAAGATTGATACTTGTTTATGTCCAATTTCAAAGTAAAATTAATTCCAATGACCAACATTGGATTAATTGGTAAAAATATATTTTAATTTCACTTTAAAATCAATTAAAAAGATTATCTAACCATATAAATAAATTAGATTAAAAGTCGCTTTTGAATTAAAATATAGTATTTTTCACTATTCATTAAAAATGAACTTTATCAGAAAAATACCAAAAAATTACCCAAAGTAAAATTTGATGTCCCCATTATAAAGAAGGATTTTATTTGGTCATATTTAATGTATTAAAGTGACCAAAACTATATTTAAAAAGGGTTCGCCATTAAAAGGTGGTAAATCAGCCTTTTAATGTAAATTATGCTTAAAATTAGATTCATTCAAATTTAAAGCCTCTAACTTTTATTGGATAAATTTAAATACATTTAACAAACATTTATAATCATATTGTAGTTAGTTTTTTTATTCCCACCAATACAATGGCTAGCAGTTAACTACCATTTAAAATAATGATATTATATTATTAGTGTGCAACTTAAGATTCCAAAGAAACCTGTTGTTGCGTATCGGGTATGCTATCAAACATAGAAACCAATTTCATGTAAAATTAATATTTAATTCTCAAATATTAATAAATATGAAATATGTCTTATTCTTCATTTATCTACGATGTTACAACATATATGGTGATAATATTGACATATATATATCTATCATAAGACTATAGAGTATATGTTCAAATGAAGGAACTCAATATGCCTCAAATATGATATTAACTTCTAATTAAGGACAAGGATTTCTCTACTCACTACCATCTGAAAAAGATGAACAAGGTAGCATATTTTTTTAGAAAAAAAAATTTCTACCTTATCAATGATAAAGAATGAAAAAGACCCAATATTTTTAGATATTCAAAGGATGAATCTATAAATCATAATGGTAGAGAAAAAAATCTTACATTGCCTAAATTATTTCAAAACAATCTATCTATTAGAAGATCAAGGTGGAATAATGGGATGATATGGAGATATAAAAGAATATAAAATCAGTAATGGAAGGAAAGATATATGAGTTTCACATAGATGATGATTGTGTTATTCGGTTTGGAATAAGGATTTTTGTATCTTCATTACCTGATCTAAAGAAGAAAATTTTAAATAATGCCCATTTATCACCTTCTATATCCATCCTAGAAGTACCAATATGTTCTGTGGTCTTTAAGAGAACACCTAGTGGGAAAAATGAAGAGGAAGATACAGTGTATATCATAAGATTTTTTATGTCATCAAGATAAAGTAATGATATGGAATTCTAATGTGATTTTGATATCATTTCCTATACTCATGTGTAAATTGGATAATGTCACTTTGTATTTTATCAATGTTCTCCAAAATACTTAAAAAATGAATAAATATAATAGGGTTTTTTATGGTTCGATTCACCAAGACAAACCACTTCATTTCTATTCAGTATTATTTTTCACGTGTACAGATTTTTGATATATATGTGAAGATAGTGGTTCTAGTGCTTGGGTTACCACTTTTTATCATGTCATATCCTAATTTAAGATTTACAATGAAATTCTAGGGAAGTATATCTTTTTATTTGAGTACTTTATTAAATATATGTATAGCCTATCACCACCAAAATTGATTTCCAATCTGAGTATAATATTTAGAATCTCAAGGTCATAGTAACAGTCTACTCAATGGAATTCAAAAGTTGATTAGATTTTCATATCCCATTGGTTGAGTTTTTATGTAAAAATAACATCTACTAAAGTATTCAAATGGATCCATATGAATCAATATATGGGAAGAAGTTTATACCTCTAAATTATGATGATGATGTTAGATTATGATATTTACATGAACCTAATCTCTGAATAATATGATGGGGAAGGTTCAATACATCTATGAACATATAAAACCTAATTATAGTTTCCAAAATGGCTATGCAGACAACCATTGAAGATACTTGTAGTTTGATTTTAGAGAAAATATTTCCTTTGAATGTCACAATAGAAGATATTCATTTTTTTTGTAAGGATGGGAATGTTTATCTTAAGGTACATTGGCAACTTTGAGATCCCTGGTCACTTAGCTGAAGTGGAATAATGACTTGAACTTCTAACAATTATAGATCAAGTTCATGATATATTCTAGATATCACTCATGTACATGTACATACCTGATCCCTCACATGAACTGAATCTATAGGTGGTACTACTAGATAATGACCACTCATATGAAGATTATTCGGTGAAGATCCAAGAATGTAGAGAAAAGTTTATATTACACAACAAATCTCATCTTATCGTAGTGTTTTGGAGGAACCATATGTATGAGGAGGTGACATGGGAACCAGAGGAAACAATGAAACATAAGTACCCTCACAAATTCTCAATTTATAATATGAGTTGAAATTTCATGGATGAAAAATTAAAATGTAGGAAGAATATAACAACCCATAGTTTATAAAATATTTTTTCTTCTAGAAATAAATTTATATTAAATTATACATTATTATAAACATATATTACATAGAGAAACCAATAATAATTTATTCCATTAATTCAAATAATTACATTAATTAGTGACTAAACCCAATAAAATTCCTAATATTTCAAGTGGACAAAAATATAAAATAGAACTGCTGAAATGGGGGAAAACTACAGAAAAGAAAAAAAATTTGTAAACCAATAAAAATCAATAAAAAATTAAATATAAAATATATAATGTGATTTTGTTTAATAATTAATGAACTAAAGTATAGGTATTTATTTGAGTTAATGTGACCATATAAATATTAATGTGGTTGCTGAAATAATAACCTGGCCATTGGGAATAGTAACTTGACTATTGAAATAGTAAATTTACCTCAAAATAATAAATTTTAATATAGATTATATATTATTATTATAATTATAATTAAATATAAGTATTATAATTATCGAAAAAACAAATTACATTGTTAAAAACTAAATAAAAATATAAGCACACTTTTATTAAACTGTAGTTTAATGTATTATGTTAAAGTCATAATCATTATATTTAATATTAAAATTACCTACTCTATAAATTTATTTAGATAAAATGAATACTATTTTTGAAATTATCTTGTTGAAATTGTTCAGTGGTTTTTTTCTAATTTCTAAAATACATTAATTTTTAGATGATTAGTAAAAAATATAGTTTTTCACATAATCGGTATATCTTAAGATACATAATTATATATTTAATAATAAACTTCTCCATTATATAACTTGTGGTTCAGAAATAGTACATTAAATTTTATAAATGATTCATTAAAGTAAAATAGACTTAAATTCCAACCCTAAAAATCATTTTCCAAAACCTAAAGACAAAAGTGATTGCTTAAGATAACAATTTTTCTAACGTTCTAATATCCCTTTTAATAAACTAAAAAATCCATATTATACATATTTTTAAAGTATTATAACCAATTATATTATATTTATATATGTTCTATATTTTTAAAAATTCACTATTACATGTTTTACCAGGGAAATATTTTTTTATTTAATATTTTGTTCTAAAAATACCCCTCCCCTAGAGTATAAATAACCCCACTCATTCCCCTTGGAAAACCACTCATCCCCCAATTTATAAAGTCTAAAACTTGCCAAAATAAATCCTATTATTCCAATTATATTCTTTATGGATGTTTAGGATTAATCTAACTCTAAAAATCAAGTTATTTTTTAATCGTACAATAGAAGCTACACTGAGGATTAAGTTTGTATTGATTAACTCTTCTCATTTTCTCTTCATCTCTTTATTTTCCCCCACCTATTTCAAAAATATATATAATGTTAATTAGAATTTAATTTGACATTATATTATTTATGTTCACCCACATTATGTATCATATTTACTATATACATTATTTTTAAAATTCTCTTACCTTCTCTTTCGATAATATCCTGTCAAAGTTTGGTTGACCACCTTCAGGGACATTAACATGTAAATTTATTACAACAACCTTCACATATGGAAATTATTAATTGAATATAATAAATAAATATTATATTAAATGTATTCTAAACTTCTAGAATAAATTATACTTATGTATAAATTACTTTTATATAAAACAGTGATATCAGAACAAAACTGGAGAATTTAATGAAAACGTGATATTAAAATATTTAATTTTTTACAGAGAGTATTATTAAATTGAATAAAATAATTATAATTGTTAATTACTATAAAAAATTAACATAATTCACTTCTAGAACTATGTTTTAGTAAAACCATGTTTATTAATTGGGAGGAGAAAAAAGGAAAAAATAAAGCCGAATTTAAAGCAACGGGGTTCTTGAACCTAATTCCTTTCATTGGGTTATTATCTCTTCCATAATATAAATATTCATATTATTTCCTACAAATTTAAATTCCCTTTCTTATGGATATATATTTCTACTATGTCGAAATGTTTTCTATGTAATTTTTTTTTCAAATTGACTTCATTTTAAAAAACAACCTATTTTACTCCTCTTGAAATGATTTTTGTCCACTCAAGAATAGTGAAGTTTTATGTCCATGTATGATTTACCATATATTTTTTAAAAAAATGGTTTATTCAGGAAATTATGATTCATGAAATAATTATTAAACCCATTATGAGTCATGGTTTTATTTCATATCTTTTATTATTATACATTTTATGTGGCATGCATGATTGTGATCATTTATGATGTGATGGGTGAGATCAGAATTATATATCCCTCCATTTTATTGGGTAATTTGAGGTATCTCGGGGGATTATGTGAAATAAGAATGAACATGATGATAAATTTGTTTCTCACTGACGCTGTTAAGATTTATGCAAATATGCTACCCATGAACATGATGATAGCATTATTCACAACTATTTGTGGTGTTTAACCACTAACACATGATGTTCCATTTTATTCATTTTCCACATTCCATTTATTTATCAATATTTTCCCCCTTAATTATTATTATGATCATATTCTTATGATATGATTATTCCTTCCCTTTTACCTAGGATTCATGTCCTTTTTTCCTCCCATGTTATACCTCCTCTTACTGAGATTATTTCTCTCCCCTTTCACTGATGTATATCCTTAGGATATTTATTTTACAATGGAGAATGTTAGGGACACTAATATTACATATAATACTGAATTAAATAATGTTGTAGTTTAATTATATAAAGGTTATTTTTTATCTAAATTTAAAAAATACACTAAATAGTTGGATCATGGACTGTATCGTAATTATGTTGTTTATATGATAAATGATGTAATATTCTTGGAAGAAATTTTAGGGTCCCTCTACTTGGTACAAAATATTCTATTTTAATGAAATATCTTAATAGTATCCTATAATGATTTTTCCCTTTCATTCCCTTTATAAAAATTCAGTAATTGAAACCTTTCATCAAAACCTTGGGGAAAGAAATAGAAGTATAGTAGGATTAGATTCTTGATAGAAGTAAACATTGAATATATCATTAAATAGAAATATTTATGAATAAGATAAGTATAAGGGTATGAAATCATGAATATACCATAAAAATTTCATACGCATGCTATCATAGATCATAAAATTGTGTCATGGAATAATGCATTATCATTCCAAAAGAAATGATTCGTAAGTGTGAACTCATAACAATTCATCAACCATGAACCCAAGTAAAAAACAGTGGGGTACCAACACAGGTATAGAAACCATTTATTTTTCAATATTACCTACCAAGACCATAAAACATAGTGGATCAGGCCTCATAACCTATTTCTTATTATAGATAAAGCCCATCGACCTATTTCTCATTGTGGATTAATCCCAATAGCCAATTTTCCTTTAAAGATCAACATTATTGGCATATTTCCTATAGTAGATCAAGAACATCATAGTGTCTCCCATCATTGTATTAGGATATATATATTAGTTTCCCAATTCATTGGATTGATATATAGGTCCCACTCATCCTTCGTTACAACACAACCACCGTCCTTGGTTATAACATAACCACCATCCTTTGTTATAACACATCCACCTTCCTTGGTTATAACATACCCACAATCCATAGTTATAATGGTTCATTCATCCTTGTTAATAAATTAACCACCATCACATAATTAAAACAAAACATAGATGTGATACAAGATAATAAAACATTCATCATATCATTACACATGAAAATAAAAGTGTCTTGTAAATATTAAATCATAACACAACCTATAGAAATGAAATGGGTCTCATAATCATATCATAAATTAATCATAGAATAACCATTGGAAAAGGAATGTGTTTTATAATAATATCTTAATAATAATCATAAAATATCTAGTGAAATAATATGTATGGTAAAATTTTATAATATCCCCATTAATGCATACAAAACATCAAAAATAAAATCTTATATAGAAAACAAATTTTAAATATCACTTAGAAACATTCGTGAAAAAATAGACTTTCTACATTGGAAATTAGTTATTAAAAATAAAATCCCACAAAAACAATATAAAAATATTTTTCTTATATAATATTGTAAAATTATAAATTATTATTTAAATTATTGATCGGTCATGGATGAGGAAAATTTTCTTCATGTCATACACGTTAAAATAAATTTTCCTGTCAACTTTCGATTGAAGCCAAAAGGGACTTGTGTGAGAAGAACATGAAGATTCATTTAAAATAAATTATTAACATGTAAAACCTGGGTAAAAATTTTATTTAGATAATCATTTTACAATATAAAAACTTTCTTCAATTTTTTTAAATTACATTGATATAGAAGAAAAGGGGCTTTCGACTCCAGAGAGAAATAAAGAGAATTTTTCATAAAAATAATATTTTAGAATATTTAATCCTTCAAGGGATAAAAATTAAAGGAAAATTTTTTTTTTCATGAAATAACAAAAATGATAATAAAAATATTTATTTTATTGAATGTTATATCTTAATACCTCTTCATTGGGTTTATATCATAAAAAATACTTATAAACCGTGATATTGTAATATTAATCCATTACCACATTGGTATCATTTTGAATCACATGTATCATGAATGAAATATAATTATATAGACATTTATAGACAATAGTTATAATGATAAGGATCATAAAATACATTCATGGTAATCATATACAACACAAAAAATAAACAAGTGGTGTACAGTTTATGTGTCACATAAAAATAAAAGTAAGACAAAAATATCATACCGTAAGTATTAAATTACCTCACACCCATTAAAAACACCTCTCTCTTAAATATAAATTTATTATAAATATATTAAATAATGATAATTAAATTTATTAAATGATTTTTTATTTACTTGTTATTTGGTATTACTGATTTATTAACAATTCTGTTTTTTAAATCATGTTTTTGGTAATACCTGCATCATTTTTTCATGTATGTTTTGGTTTCAAATTTTTGGCCCTTATATTTTGATCATGGTTCCATAATCTCCATAATTTAAAACATTATATAAATATAATATATATTCATTATATATTTATTTATATTAATAGAAAAAATATAGAGACAGAAAGTGAGTAACAGTGTTCATATAGATGACAGGTCGTATGTACACATGAACATTGTTTCCATTTCTTCAATGGAAAAAATGAAAGAATCATAAATACTATATAATACTTAAAGAATATTTTTTATTTCATATTTACCAAATATTTTTATTAAAATAATCCTTATTAATTTTCATGTAATGTGTTGGTGAAGAATGTATCACCTTGCTTCATGAGGTGGTAGTCTTCCATACACACAAGCGACAATATTATATCCCTATAGAATGGAAAATAATATGGTCAATGTGATATTATAATTATGTAAGTTTAATAATTCTATGAATTTATTATAAACATGTTAAATACATCATTATATCTATCCTTGAGAAGAGGTTATGGAAAATAAATTACATCTCTTCGTGACGCAGTAGTCTGGCATAAAAATGATCGATGATTATGATTCCCATTTGATAGAAGAGGATATATATATAGGTCATGAAATTAATATTACAATATATGAGTATAGGGTAGATATTTATGTTATTATGTCACCATGTTTGACTAATATTTGAAGGATTCATGGGAATAAATAAAATGAAATCACAAGGTTGTGGACTATGCTACTTCTTCAGAGAAACTATTTAAGTCTTTGGTTAATGATTTATTAAGGGGGTTTCTTAATTAGAATAAGGCCTATAATAATCTTAGAGGGAGGAAATGAATTTATTTTGGTAGGTATTAGCCTTTTTTTTTGAAGTTTGGATATGATAGGAAAGCGGGTTCGATTTTATAAGTTGGGAAGATGACACACATGGAAGTTTTTAATAGAATAAAGTGTACCCATGGTTCTAAAATGAAAAACGATGCAAAATGGTTCATTACAAAAAATAGAGGTTGTGGGTTATATATATAAACCACCTATAGTATTTAGACATGTTTCTAGGTCATTTTTTTCTTATCATTTTACATTAACTAACCCCTACCCATAAACCTATTTTATTCTTATCCGTGGAAAATATTTTTTCAAATCTGTAATAGGCTAGATTTTTTGCAACATTTTTGGAATTTCGATTTCATTTTAAATTTTTACTATGAACCAACCAACACGCTACTATGAGTGTCTCCAGACATGGTCAGAGTAAGAATCATCCACCAAAGAAATGCTATTCAGATTTGGAAGTTCAAGAGGGTATGTATATTCCATCGGTACCAGGCTCGTGCAACCCTCCACGGGAAAACTATCTGAGAGGTCATGTGAAGGTGGAATCGTGAAATCACAATGTAGTAACTATAGATGAATATTTATTAGATTCTTGATATCTATTAACTTCATTTTTTATTTGATTTATATGTATTGAATGGAACTTTTGGTTTCTCACTTTTTCCTCAAATGTGTTTTGATAATAAAATAGTTATGTTTCAGTCTAATCATTTTGAACAAAAATTAATTTGAACAGAATATATAATAATTATTATTTTAATTAAAAATATTTAATCCATTTTTCCAAATTCCATTAAGAGGAGGTGATTTTTTTTAATATTTAACCCATAGATATGATTAAAAATGTTTTCTGAAGAGAAAATATTCATATGAATATAGATTTGTAATATCAAAATTCAATGTGAAATTTATTACAATTATCTATAATGTATTAATAAATATATAATTGAAATAACTTTATCTTTAAACCCTTCTAAAACTAAATCGGATCTTGTAAATTCTTTAAAATAATTTTACCTTTTAAAAAAATCTGTATTTTTACTATTCATCAAGATGTTAATTTTTTCATAAAATACTCAAACACTCACTATAAGATCATTTATAAATATTCATTCCACAAATTATGTTAAGTGTTTCATATAAATTTTATAAATTTTCTAAAAACAAAATTTAGTTTTTCACAAAAAAATGACTTCATTTGAGAAAATTTATTTTCAAAGCACATAAAGACTTTATATAAAATTAAGTACATAATTTTATATATATTTTCATTATATAAAAACATCATACTTAATGTTAAATAAAATATTCATATTTATACCACTAAATTTAATTCTTAGGTCATAAGCGTCATGTTTGAATAATAATATTAATTTTGAATTATATTTTGTTAAAATGTAGTGTTGCGTGTAACAAAAGTTATCGAAGAAATTACACTATTTGAAAAAAATTTAATTTCAAAAATTCTAAGGGTGTTTTATTCTACCCCATTAAAATTAATTTCTCCCAAAAAATTATTCATGCTAATATAAATAAATGATGATATTTATTCCACATCGTATCCTCTATTTCAAACATAGATTCATCAAATTTGTAGTTTCACCAAATAACTATGACCAGGTGAGTGTCCTTATTTCATAGAACTACCTATCAATGATCTAAAATAGTAATATATTTTTCATCATAGTAAATATTATTTTCCTGTGGTATAACCTATGAGTTCAATATATGTATAGAATTTGGTATCCACTTCCTCAAGAAATATACATAGAACATATCACAAACTAGAGAGAGGTTCGATGGAAGTGATAATTAATAAGATACCATCCTGATACGATCATGAATTTCAATAGGATAAATATAACTAGGAATTAGTTTTACCTTTTTTCTAAACTCTATTTTTTTTATCCATGGTTAAATTCTTATAAACACATTCGCACCGAATTTAAATTCCAGATCAAATTGGTAATGTTTTTTATAACTTTTCTGACAATATTTTACTTCCCTTATGTGTTTCAAAAATGGATCTAACATTATCTACCATTCCATTAGCTATATCATATCACAATTTCATTAATTCTGAATATTTATTACAAAACATTGTATTTCTACACTTTTCTCCATGAATGGATTCATATAGATCCATCTAAATAATGGATGGAAACATATTTTTGTAACAAATCTCTACTAGACGAAGGTGTTAATGCCAACATCCTTTGAATTTCATAGAATAAGATCAGATCATATCCTACTGGTTTTGAATTTTTCACTCAGGATAACCATCTATATAAGGCTCATACATAGTGATAGAATATAACTCTATATCCAAATAATGTTGAAAAAAGTTTCATAACGTTGAGGTAAACCTCGAATCCCGATCATATACAATGAAATACGGTACACCAAGAAACCTTACAACTTATTTAATGAATATAATATAAAGTTGATATAGAGACTCATATTATATAATAATGATAATGTGTGTTGACCCCATGAGTTTATCAACTATAAAACATATAACATTGTACCCTTTAAATGTTGTTGGATGTCTGATGACAAGATATATGGTGATGTTATAACATTTCCATTCTAGAATTGGTAATGCATGTAACATCCACATATATTTTTATCTCTCATATTCAACTTGAATAATTACTAAGTACAAATATACATACTCATAAATATATATCTTCATTACATATAACTAGAAATACTCTTTCAGATCTCTATACACCTTTTTACATCTATAATGAATAGATATTAATGAACTATGATCATCCTTTAATTACTCATTCCTCAAATCTGGAATGGATGGAACACATACAAGGTTCCTGAACCATATAACTACATCACAGTCAAGAATAACCTTAGGATCATTTATTAACTTGTTTTGTATCTCTAGATAATCCTTATAAATCTATTTAATCTTCATTTGTGTAGATGTTTGAACACACTTTTTATAAAGATAATTATTCTTCTATTCATTCATTATTTCCATTTACATCCTTCTAAAATCTAGAAATATTAGATATTTTGTAATCCTCATCATGGATAAGAAATAATGAACCATTTTACTCAAATAATCGTTGACCTTGTTCACTTTCATAATTAGGTAATATATTGATCAGTCACGATATTTATTCATCTCTAATCATCTTCTCTATTGAAGGTACAGATCCTTATATGTGAATATATACTTTAAACATTAATAATTAGTATATATATAACACTTTTCGACATAAATATAATTCCTCTATATCATTAATGTAAGAAAGACCGCAACTAACTCTAAATCATGACTATTCTAATTTACTCCTAAAACATCAATTGTCGTGAGTCGTAGACTGTAACCACTTTATTTTTTATTATAATGAATCAAATTCCCCTAGTAGATGCATAAATATATATAAAAACACCTTCTCCAATATAGGGTAATGTTTCATATGTGTTCTTACTAGACTTTTCTTCAGTTCATTGAAATTTATATCAAATTCATCCATCCATAAGAATGTAGATATGTTCTAAGTTAACATAGTGAGTTGATTAGATATTCATGAAAAATTCTCCACAAGAAAACAATAATATGTTGTCAAAGAATAAAATATTTGGATCTCAGTTACAATTTTTGGTATATTCCAATGGTCATCATCCTTTATCTTTGATAAAATCTAATGATGCACCCTTGCTTGAGATTATATGTCCCATAATGTAAAAAAAATATCAAAATTCAAATTTTATAAATTTTTCATATAGTTTCTCCATCTATATGTTCTTCAGTACAATTATCAAGTGATCTTCATGATCTTACGTTATCTCTAAATATATAATAATGTCATCTAAAAAGTCTACATTAAACAGATCATGGTAATATTCCAATACTCTATTCATCAAATCCAGGTTGATATGGGTGGAATTATTAAGCCCTAATGGGGTCACTCTATACTCATTGTTTTCATGCCTTGAATATAATTTGTTTTTAGGTATACCCTTCTTATTGAGTAATAATTGATGACATCCAGAATGAAGTTAAATCATGGAGAAATGTTCTTCTCTAGTAGTTGATCAAATAAGTCATCAATATGGGGTAGATAATAGATGTTCTTGATCGTGATCTTATTCAGCTACTGATAATCAATGAGAAGTCATGTTGATCCATATTTATTCTTCAAAAATAAAATAGTATCACCCCATGGTGATGAGATAGTGTGTATAGACGCCTTATCCAGATTATATTGGATTTTCTTCTTCAGTTCATTCAACTCAATGAAGTGCATTCTATATATAGTCTTCAAATTAGTAAAATGGCTGATATGAGTTCTATTGATAACTCGATTTCACAATTTATTAGAAGACTAGAAACATATTCTAGAAATACATTAAAAATAAGTTCAATAAATGGAATGTATTTTATTTCATGTTTCTCCCTAAGAATCTAAGAAAAATGGAATTCTTGGATATAAATTAATACCAAGATTGTATAGGTACTTCCCATTTGATTATTCTATTCATCCTTAATGTGATAAATGAGAACAAGTTCATTTGGAATATAAAATTTGACTCCCCTTCCTCAAAAATTGATATGGGATATATATAAATAAATTCAACCCATGACAAGAATCACATCAAATACAATTAAATAAAGAATAACAATATTTATAGGATGAATGATCCCACAAGATTCAATCAAATAGGAGCTATAGACATGTGATATTAACATCATATTATCGGGACTTTTTATATATAACACAACATATTATAGTTGATATTTCAATTCAAAACCCTTTGTAAATTCTTTAAATATAAAAGACTGGGTAGATCCATGAGAAAATAAAACATTATCCATTCTATAGTGGATGATAAGTGTACCTTTCCCCATATAATTCTTATATCAATCATTGATAGTCATGATCAGATGATATTTCACATTATATTTGGAATTATAGGCTATTAAAATTTTCCATAAAAAACCATTAGGTTCATTAACTAGCTGGAATAATTCACATACTCCTTTAATTTAATGTATAGAATAGTGGGTGGTTTATTAATTGTCATCATTTTCTCCTCATTTTCATAATCTTAATCATTAATCACATTTCGACATTCATACACTTTATGACTCAACCACCAAATTTTTTAGCACCACATTTTTTCATTCAAAAAATTCCCTCAATGTTTCTTTCAATATATCTAGAATGTAGATGGATGAAATTTTTTTCTATCCTGTGATTTTTTGTGTTTTCTTTTGAATCGATCTTTGTTATCTTATAGAACCCCTAGGAATTGTGAGAATATCTAATTTCATTTTATAACATCAGTTCATATAAGAAAAGATTCTTATAACTACTAAATTATGTTATGGATAACACATTTCAGATAATTGGTTTTAAGCCACTAAATAATTGACCAGTTTTTCATTTAGGGGTGATGATTATACCATAATAATACCAAGCATGCCTTTTATTACTCGCATCATATAAACCAATAAATTCATCAAACATTTTCATAATATCAAGGAATTTTATCTCTTTCTTTTTATGTATACTAAAAGTTAATTACATAATGATAAATATCCTAATAAAATCATCCCTTTCTATATATTCAATTTCTTCCTCTATCCCCATAATCATATATGGTTCCAATATTGATCTTATTAACCTTACAAGTGATAGAAAAATAGGATAAACATTCCATTTTTTAATAACTAGAGTATAGAAAATATAATCTTAATGTAATTTATCCATTTCATAGCCATAGTTTGATCAAAAGATCGACTTATGGATGGGGGATTCTATCTCATAAATGATTCAATATATCATTATTCCCTCTAATCATTCAAAATATCATCATTAATCATGAATTTAAAAGAATGTGTGAGAATAGAAAATAATTTATATGCCTTAAATCTAATATAATTTGTTTTTATAGTTATAAAATCATTTAATTTTCCATCACATTAATCATTATCATGGTTCACATTGGTTCTAGTTATGAAATGAAACTAAAAAATAATCTGATAGACACTAATCGTAGAGGGAAAATAAATAGTCATTAATAATCATTTATATGTTGTATAAATCAAAACAAAATCCGTAAATATTGTGATACATTATTTTTATCATAGGATATCTATGATAACTATATATTTAAATAATTCATAATGGTTTTTAATTAATATGCATATTAACTCATCCATATTATTGAGGATTTTCAAACAAGCTGGTCAGTAAGTTTCATTGTTGTGTACCAGGTAATGCTCATAAAAATCCCAAGGTTCCATTATCTGTAGTTATTACCCATATTTATTTATATGATATAACCATGTCAAATTTTAGTCTCCATATAGGGATTTATTTCTAGGTAAACCACATAATCTCTTCCATACGAAAACATTATAATATTAACCTATACATAGGCTCATCCTAAAAGCTCATAATAATGTTTTCTCATCCAGGTTTCTAAAGCCTATCTAAACATTTCCTCTAATAACGATTATAATATTTTTGTATAAACTAGTGGGATAACATTCATACCTATAACAAAACTCCATGGGTCGCTAAACCTCTTGGTTAGGGCACACAACCATCATTAGTGGTAGAAATTTACTTATAAATCCCTTGGGAGGAGAGCCAATATTTCTTCAATGTTTACATATAAGAGTTACCAAGGATCAGAATCACACCTTTTCATTACTCTTTGTTTTCAGACATAAATATTTATGTTTTTTTATGAATATTCAATACGTTTCAAAAATACACAACTAAGGACCCTAATTGTTTAGTGTCTTTGGAGACTAGGAAAATAGTTATCTTATTTAATTAATTGTATTGAATATCTCTCGTAAATATATTCCCCTTTTCTACTCTTTATAGAAACACTCTACTAAAAACATTTATTTATAACCTATAGAAAGGAAACATAATAATGTGTGGTATAAGACTCCTAGTAGGGTAAAATATGATAGAAATCATTCTATGATCATATGAATTCATAAGATAAGAATAAGGGTTTGATATCATAAAAATAACTTATAAAGTTCATTCCCAACCATTCATAGATCATAAACATGACTCTTGTAATAAATCATAATTATTCTAAATGACATGATTCAAATGAGTTTGAAATAATCATAATTAGTATACCATAATGTCATGTAAGAGAAGTGTGGAACCAACATGGGTATATAAACCATTTCATTTTTCAATGTTATCTAAAAATGACATAAAACATTGTGGATAATGACTCATCACTTTTTTCCTGTTGTGGATAAAAACCATTAACATGTTTCCCATATTGGATTAGTCCCATTGGCATATTTCCCCCTGTGGATCAATCCCATTGGACGATTTCCCATAAAACATCAAGAACATTTCCTTGTTTCCCATCATTATCTCAATTAATATAATATATTTCCCAATTCATATGAGGTATATATAAGTCACACATGTCCTTTGTTATAATTTTACCACCCATCTTGGTTATAATTTAGCATATATCCTTGGCTATAACATAACCAACATCCTTGTTTATATTGTAAACACCTTCACATAATGAAAAAAATAAATTAGTTCACTACAAGATCATAAAACATTCATAATATCACAATCCATGAAAATAAAAGGGTCTCATAAAGATTCCATCACAGAATAAACCATGAAATGAATGAAAATGAGTCTCACAATCATCTCACTAATTCATCATAGTATAACACATGGAAAAGGAAGGTGTTTTATAAAAATATCTACCTCATAATAATAATCCATCTAGATAAGGATTAATTATATTATAATTGGATCATATCTCTAGTGAAAAATACGTATCTTCAGTGCATGAAATCTTATATAGAAAATTATTTTCAAAGACCACATAAAAAATTATTTAAGAAAATACACTTTCACTTTTAAAATAACTTTTAAAACTAAAATCATAAAAAAGATTGAAATTAATTTTATTTGGAAATAATATTGTAAACTTATAAATGAGTCCTTAAATCATTTATTAGTCATGATGGTGGAAAATTTATTTCATGTTTCACACATTAAAACAAATATTCCCTTCATGCTTCTATCAATGAAAAAGGTCCTTATTCAAAAAAAACATAAAGAATCATTTTATTACATTTTTTAAAATTAAAAAATGAGATAAAATTATAATAAAAAATAATTGGATAATATTAATAACCTTCTTAAAAGTATTTTTAGAAAACTTTGATATGGACGAAAAAGTGTTTTTACTGGAGATAGAAATAAAGATGAATTTTCAAAAATAACATTGTTTTTGTCCCCATAATCCTTCAAGAGAAAAAAAAATGAAATTAAAATATGTATTATAAGTAAATAAATAGTGTATATGAAAATAATTGAGTTTCATGAATGGTATATAATAATATCTCATCATTGTAAGCATATCATAAACAATCCTGGTGAACAATTAGATTCCATCATTAAAAATTCCCACTTTGGTATCTTTTGAATCATAAACCCCGTGAAATAAAGAATTTTAGATGGATATTTATATCACATAATTATAATTATAATAATCATAAAATTTATTCATGATAATAAAAAAACCCCACAAAAGAAACAAGTATTGTTTGGGGCATGTATCTCATGAAAATAAAAGTTAGACAAAAATCCTCTACCTTAAGTATCAACATACATTGCCAATGTTTAAACATGTTCTTTATTAAATATATGTTTATTATACTTATATTGAATATGTATAATCATATGTATCATACCTTATATTATTTACTTATGACCTTTTTAACCTTTTATTAGTAATTCCTTATTAAAATCGTATTTGGGGTAATAACTACTTTTTTCAAGTATGTTTTGTATTTGATTTTTCTGTATTTATATTTTAATCATGGTTCCATAATATCCAGAATTTTAATAAATATATAAATATAATATATATTCATTTTATATATAGTTATAATAATAAATAAAATATTGAGATAGAAAGTGAATTCCAATATTTACAAGATGGTTAGTCATACATACGCATGAACATTGTTTCAATTTTTTTATGGATAAAATGAAATAACGGTGAATAATATAATCATATTATAGAATAATTTTATTTCATATATATCACATATTATCATTAAAAATATCCTTATTACTTTCCATGTAAATCAAAAAATAAGAATGAATCACTTCTCTTCACGAGGTGGTTGTATGTCATGCACACTAGCGACATTATCGTATTCCCATGGAATGTAAAGTAAGAAGGAATATGTGATATTAAAATTAAATAAGTATATTTAGGTCTTATATATCATATAAATCTTTCAAACTCAAAATCATATCTTTTTTTGGAGGTGGTGATTGAAAAATTATTATATCGGTTCACAATGTGGTAGTCCATCATATAGACGATCCACAGTTTTGCTTCCCATTAGATAGAAGATGAGATAGAAGTAGGTAATTCTAGAAAAATAATAATCTATTATTACATGGTAAATATGTATGTTATTATATCATTTTTTGGAAAAATATTTTAATTATTTAGATGAATAAATAAAATAAAATCTCATGGTTAAGGTCTATACATCTTCTCAAGATATCCTATTTAGGTTTACACCAATATGCTTTTAAAGAGGGTTTCATAATCAAACCAAGGAAAATAGAAATTGTATAAAAACATAATAAGTGGATTTGGGTAGGTATTTACTAAATGCAATGGTGTTTTATGTTTTCATCGGATAGGATATGGGGTACCCATTTAGAATTGGGGGAGGGGACACACATGGAATTTTTAAAATGAATAAAGTGTATCTATATTTTTTAACATACCAAAAGAAACCAAAATGGGTCATTATTGATCCTTATAGGTAATATGTTCAAATTATTTCCATAAAATTTGATTTTTAATAGTTTATAGGTCATTTTATCTCATATCATTTTAGTTCAACTGCTCGGTAAACATGTTTTAACCTTAACCGCGACAATTAATTTTTAATATACTTGCCATTTAGTTTGAAAAATAGTTATGTTGAAAATTTTATATAATATTAATTATAATAATTCCATATATGTATTCCATTTTTTCAAATTCCATTCACATAATTTGGAATTTTTATTTTCAAATTAAACTCACATGTGCAACAAAAAAGCGGTTTTACAAAGATAAAATCATCATAAGAATAGTATTTTTTTAACCTAGAAATTCAATATGAAATTGATTCAAATGACCTAAAATATAATTATAAACATATAATTGAACTAATTTTAATTTTAAAATTATGTTAAAAATAATGGATCTTGTAAATTTGTAAAACGAATAGGATGTTTTTAATATGAAATAGTATTTATTATTATTCATCGAAAAATAATTTTTTGTTGAAAAAAATAAAATTTACACCTAATATAATCTATAAATTATGATTCCAAAAATGAATCTAAAACTTTCGGATAAAATTTTGAAATGTTTCTAATAAAATTATTATTTATTCAAAAAAAATATAAAAACATTCTTTGTGAAAAAATATTTTGGAAGCACATAAAAACTAGAAAAAAATTAAGTGACTATTTATAAAAATTATTTAATTATTTCAGTCAATTATAATTATTATTTTTTAAATATTATTCTTAATATCCACATGGTTAATGATTATATTGTAATAGTTATATTTGAATAATAATAATAATAGTGTATTGGGGTTTATTAAAAAAAAAATTTGCGTATAATGTAGGATATAGAATAAATTAAATTATACAAAAAAAAATATTTCAAAAAATCATGGGGTGTTACGAATGTGCTAGATTGGTACCCATCCAAGATTTTAGTGGTAGTAGAAAAATATCAAAAGAAAATCCATTTTTAGTTTTTGAGTGAGGTGATGAGGTAGTTGACCCTTAAGGGTGAGGATGTTGAAATGAGCCTCTAGTTAGTGGTTGTTTCCACCCCCCCCCCCCCCACCTCTTTAATAAGTTTGGGAGAAACAACATAGGGATATCTATTGTGAGATCTTTTGTTACTATATATCCACTAGGCATTTTCCTGATGGGTATTTTAATGGTGGGTAGCATCAAATCCTTCTTCAAGGTTGTAATGTGACACTAGTCAAACTGTGAGAATTGCTACTGATAAATTTTCTCACATTCCCTTAAAATTACATCTAGGTAATGTCATGATGTATAGGGATAATTTTCCAATTTGGGTATCCAAGGATGTGGTATCATGTTGTTGAGTTTAACTCTAGATATATGACATTCCAATAGGTGGATCCCAAGGTTTTATGATGGAATTGGAAATGGGATAGTATCTTTATAGAAATAATAATGGGGATTCAATGATGAATGAGTGGTCATGACACTATTTTAGATATCATGGACCGACTCATTTAGTTATCCAATTTTTAACGTTCCAAGAGAAAATATTAGTGTGGATTTTGGGACATAGGTACATGTAAAATATAGTCTAGATTCATGGTATTCCCTCGATGATCATTTCAAACAGTGATGATGGATTTAAATCAATATTATTGATAAATTTTACTAGGCCTTTGGGACTCGGTTTTGGTTGATCATGACTTTTACCCCCCCCCCCCCAGAAATATGGCCTAGTATATCACCACACTGTATTGTTGATAACATGATTGGGGATTTCATGTTAGTTTTTTTAGCATGGACAGTCATCTACAATTGGTTTAGTTTCCTTATAATAATAGTTACCACTCTGAAATCGGTTTAGAATTATTTGGGGCCATGAATGGAAGACCCTACAAGCCATTGTTTTACTTCTTAGAGCCATCTAAGTAACATATATGGTCTTCGAGTTTGTCTAGGTGATGGTTATAAAGTTACAGTTCTTCTAGTGGTGAATGAGGGGTACCCTTAACTATCAAGAGTCCTTTGAGGAGTGATGATGGATACCATTGAATACTAATGGGGAGGTAATTTTTTATGATTGTTCTCACCTTCATTAGAATTATAGATAATTTCCTTTGGTGTAAGGATTTATCAAAGGTTCTTAGTTCCTTTGTATAGTCACTTTATTAGTTCTATGCTGTGGAATACCTCTTTCACCTAAGACTGTAATTATATCAGGATCACGATGTATTCTATGTGACATAGATGAAGAGATACATGCATGTCCTATTGTATGATGTAGACTAGAATGAGATCGACATTGAGGGTGTAGTTTCCTCCTCAAGGGTCTTGGTGGTGTTTGGAAACTAGTATAAGGATAACATTCATGGAAAATTGTTTCCCTTGGGTGTATACGTTTTTCATCATGAGAACCTCTAAGAGATATTTTTGTACTGGGGGTCCAAATGTGAGATTAGTGTCCTCATATTTGGATTGGTTTTTGATTTTTAGGAAAAAAATGCTTTAATGTGGGGAGAATTTAATGACTTATAAATTTATATGTAACACTTTTGAAAATTTATAGTAATATTTCAATTTTTGGGAATGAATTTGGGATATAATTATAGTGCATTGAGAGCCTCAGTAATGATATATTAAAAATATTACGTATATTATATCATGTAAGAGATGTTTTCAAAATAATGTAATTTATCCAAAATGTTTTATTAGATAAGAAATATGAGATTAAAAATATATATGGAATTTGGTTTTTACCCTAGGCACGACATATGTCTTATCGATATCAGGCACCTGGGTAGAGTGTTTTCATTCTAGGGTTAAATAAATAAATTAATTTAATTGTCATTTATTTTATAAACCCTAATGTTACATCTATTAAAACAATTCTATAAAAACTTCTCTATGGTTATCCACATAACCCTAGTGGATTAATGGGATGCAGAGAGAGATCAAATGGCCTGCGAGTGGTTGGATGATCAGGGGTTCTGGGATCGAGTATTAGCATACACTGAGGATCATCTTCATATATTGAGTTTTTAGATCTCGCTAATGCAAATAAAGTGAAATATTTATTCATCATTGGTTAATCCAAACCTGATGTTGGGTTTTTTTAATTAATCAAATTTTTTGTCATACCATGTCAATCATGAATCAATTAACCTCACAAGAATTGATTTATGGATCATTGTTTGATTCATGTTCATGCTTTTATCATGCTAGAATTTAAAATTATTTTTCCTTTTTTCATTCCCCATGTTCATTGATTTATTAATCAATGAATGGAAGTCAACAAAAAAATGCTCTCAGTTCATTCGTTATATTGTTGTGTGGAAATATTTCATGTTCATCATGTGTTCATCATCCATATTCCCCTACTTCAAACATTAGACAAATACCAGGTGAACCATTTTTTCACAATCATTTTTTTGGTAAATGTGATTATTAATATAGTATTGGGTTCAAGGATGATGGTCTGATTGAGGTTTGATAATGATAATAACTGAGATAATGATTGATTATAGGAGTCTGGTTCATGGGTTGGGAATTTTTGTGATTCAAGGTTATAGTAGATGATTCCCAAGTATATTGGGTGGCTAGTATCTGGACATCTATAATAGTAATACCGTATCATCCACATATTTGTTTTTATTGGTGGATTTAATGATGAAATTGGTGGTGTTGGTGGCATGGGTGAGATGTGTTTAGTATAAAGGGGTGGTTTTAATATCCTAACTTAAATGATATTTAATTCAGGAATACATGCCTTGCATTCCCCTATATACCATGGTCATGGTTTACACATTGAGATAAATATCACATTTCGTGTGACCCTTAATCATCTAGATTAGATTGTATAGGGATAAAATTCCTAAGGATCTATGTAGAGATACATACCTTGTATTTAATATCACACACCATGAATCCCTTGGTGATTATATTGGTGTGTATAATGATTATAGGACCGGGTGACAATGTGACCCCACATGCCATGAGGGTAGGGGAACAATACATTATGTTTGGAAAGTACATGGGATTGGGAATACAACACACATAGAGTAATATCTTGAAACATAAACTCCATTTTTAAAAATATACACACCATGTAATTTAGAAAATATATGGACATGGACAATGTACATGGAAATTCCATGATCACATGGGATGGCCCATCATGAATAATGTATCATATTTGACACGCTGACTTCTAGACCAACCATTACACACAATTTACCACTAGTTGACACTCTATGCATTTGGAGGAAGATATTCCATGTAATACCATGAAACAAAAGTCGTTCCAAGCTTAGTGACAAACATTGTGTACCCCTTAGTACACATTGTTTTCTTCTTCAATAGAATGTTAATGCCCTTTTTCTTCAAAATTAAACTTTGGTTTAGTAATTTTTGTTCCCATCTATATTTATTTTTGTGGATGTGTTCCCTATATATTTCATTCTAGAGTAAGTATTACCATTCCACCATAATGAGGGTTCAGTGGGGAATTTTATTCATAACATTAGACAAGATCCCCAAGATAGAATAGAATTTTAATCCCTCTATGAGAATCAGTTGTTGTATCCTCATTTCTTAAATTTTATTACCTAGGTTTGGTTTCAAGAATCATGGGACCAATATATATGGGTATGATCCCTTTTCTGAAAGGTTATTATAATTATGATTAGGTATACCCCATAGGCCCTAGGTGTTACCCCCTATTTGTGCACCATCATCTATTCTCATTTGTTGAGGTGTCGTCTGATCATGTGAGTTTCTCAGATGATCCATCTTAGATTCTTTATTCTTCGAAATGGGAAAACCTAATGATATTTTTCTAGCAGATAAGTTCCATCATTATAGTAAGATTTAATGAGTTATACCTCTTCAAACATGGAGTGATTTTTCTCGGATGAGTGTTACCTTTGATCCTCTAGTATAATCCTATGTTGGAAGTGAGTACATGACCTCACCTGGATATTTGGTGTCTACCTTTTAGCATATCTGAGTTTTCATTAGTATTATTTCTATATATCATATTCAAATTGAAATATCTTCATGATGAGGAGTTTAATACTCCCTTGATGCATTATGTTGGTGGGTTTTATAGTGTCTTACTTGGTATTCATATACTCACCCTTTAATGGGCTCTTCCCACACACATATTATCTTATGAAAATGGAAGGACATTAATTGGGGTCCTAATTGAACCAAGAGTATGTGGATATTATTTTTCCTAGACGATCCTTAGATGGATCTATGAATTTCTTGTATGTATATTCCCTGATTTTTTATTACATTGGGATCATTTACAATTATAAGGGGAAGGTATTTAGACCTTTTTCATTTATTTTACTTCTTATTATACTCTTTTTTGGGATAGATGTTATGAATAAATTTATAGTATGATTCTTTTATAGTTTGTCATTGTATTTTTGAATGGAGATGTGTGTGTGTGCTTCCCTTAAGACGAGGCATCCCATGTGTCTGATAGGTATACTTGGCATTGGTTTCTATACCATCGCCTATTTGTGATAGGTCTAGGGTTTTAATCTCGATTTACCACTAGCCAGGATGGCCCGATGTGTCTCTTCATGACATCACTACACCACTATCATATTCATTATGATATTTCAAGATCATATTATCACCTTTTATCTGTGATGAGCATCCACTAGATAGGTTCTAATACCTTCTCCATTTTCTATATTTTAAATCCACCTCAATTGTGGAAGCATATGTAACTTCAATAATAAATCAATTTCTTGTGATAATAAATTTAATGATTACATTTTATTGATCCAGGTTTACTATATTGATTCTAAGCAATCCTTTAATAAAAAAAGAAGTAACTTTTTTCAAATCAAATTGTTTTTCATGAATTTTATTGCTTTATTTAAAAATAGAATTTCAAAATATTAGGGATTGAATTTGATAAAATTTGCTTATTTTTTTAAATAATCTTAAAAATTATATTAGGGTTATTTTTGGTAATTTATACTTAAATGATTTATTTTTTAATGAATAGTTAAAATTTTACATTTTTTCAAAACTATCAATTTATTTATTGAAATAATGTAATTTAAAATTATCATTTCATTTTTTATTTGTTTTTAAATTAAATTTTCTTTCTCTTTTATTTCATTTAACCTAATAAATTCTATTGAAATCCACAATAAATTTTATTTTGTTATAAGTTCATTTTTAGGATTAAAAAACATTTATCAATGAAAAATATCGTTTTTTATTGGGTTTTGTCTTCTTATATTTAATTTAATTATTGACTCATACAAAAATAGAATCATTAAAATGGATTTCATATTTTTTTATTTGGTTTTTAAGATTTATTAATGATGCCAATTTCATTATTGGTCATTTTGAACAACAATCTTAATAAATATATTTTCCACTCAGTAAAAGTGTAAAACAAGTTATTAAAGATAAAAAAAATATTAAACTATAATTTTTTATTGTATAAATTATTATATTATGATGTTATTATAAACCTCATTATCATATATTCATATTTTAATTATTCTTGTGACACTTTACTATATGAGTGATAGAGTATTATTTTAATCCTTTGAATAATTACTAGAGTGTAACTCCCCTCACTTATAAAAGGGAACACCCCCCTTCTTCCCTTATTCACATACATTGTGACTTTAAGATAAATAAATACCTACCATAACACTTTACCGACATCCTTCCATACATCCTTGAGGTCCTTGTCTCATCAAATCACCAATCTTATAAGGCTTATGGCATAATACGAAAGAGGTTTTTAAAGTAGAGGTATTACTCCTAACCGAGTGTTTTCTAGTTTACTTCTTCTTTTTACTCCTTGAAATATTATTTGAACATGGAAATTTAATTATATCAGTTTATTAAATATACATAAATGTTATTATGTTGATGTAAAAACCCTTTTTCTCATCCTTTTCTTTCAATGGTAAATGAAAACTTCGCTCGTGTGTATGTATCAACTACCACCACCATGAAGCGATGTGTTTTATTTTTCATTACCAGATTATATACATGGTTAAAATGATTTATAATATAAAAATATATTATATTTATAAAATTATTATTATTATTGTATTATAAATTGATACTTACCTTCTTAACCTTCCATCCACTGTTAAATGATAACGTATCTTGTGTGTACATGTGGGAAACCACATGCATGAAGTGATTTGATCTGTTTTTCATACCACCGCACATATATTATCATGATTATGTAAATAATGAATAACTATGAGACATAAAAAATATTTGTTATTATATAAAAGTTAAATATTATCTGTAATATTTTCTTCACCTAGTATAGAAATGAAAATGTTTCTCATGCATATGTATGGATTATCATATCTATGAAAAGATGTGATTTAAATTTCATAAATACCACACTTGGATGGTTATAAAAGTATATTTAATTTATAAAAATGGTAATTATAATATTTTTATATATTTTATATGAAGTAATAACGAACCATTTTACAATGGTCAATACACAGATTTTATTTTTAGGTAAAAACCAAACGACCCCAAAATGACCTACGTGAACATAACCATTTATATTACTAAAGAAGTCGTGGTTTTTAATAAAATAAAAGGAATAATAATAATTAAATTAAAATTTAAATGATTATTAATCAATTATAAATCTAATATCATTTTATTATTCAAGATTTATAGTATGTTTGATTTTTGACATAACCTAAGGAAAGTGGATTTTCATTATAACCTTATTTTAAAGTATTCAATTCAAATCCTTCTCCTTTATATATAGTTTCCCCAAAATGTAACATTAATATTCTTATTTACAAATTAAATAATGATAAAATTCATTATGAACTATTTTTTACTTTATTTTTATGCTTTAAAAAGTAATATTTTTAAAATTTACCATTGGGGACATTTTGGATTTTTTCAGAAAAATATAAAATAATGTTTTTGTTATCTATATAATGTGACTACCTTTCCATGCCTTCATATTTTTTATTCATTATAAATATTTCAATAAAATATTTATTCATTTTTCAAAGAATAACATATTCTCTTTAATCTATGAATATTTGAGTAAAAAAGTTTTCAAAAGAAATAGATATTTATCTCCATTTTTATCAAACAATATAATGTGATTTTCTAAGGGGTTTGAAATGAGTTTTTCAAGGATTTTATATTGAAAAATACAATATTAAAAATAAATTTGTTCATGATATGATAATTTAGAATTATATATGTTGAAGGGTGATCTTTATATTTCTCCTGATGATAGTTGGTCCCTATATAGCTCTCCAATGAATTGGATAATTAATAGTCTTAAAAGGTGAAAAATAAGGGAGATATCATATTAGTTTACTCCAATGGCATTAACCGGGCCTTAGATATTTCTAATAGAGGTTAAATATGAGTGAAAATGGGATATTAATTAAATTATATTCATAATTATTTCATTATTTATATGGTTTTTTATGGAAATATATTGTATTTCATGATGAAAGAAATTTTTATAAACATTTAATGGTGAATGGTCAATTTTTCAAGAAATGTTTTCAGGATTTATAACATACCTCGTTTATTACTCATGATTTTATATATTAATAATAGGTTTAAATTGTTATATTTGGGTATATTTTGATTTTATCTTGTGAGTAAGTTATATTCATGTTCTCAGAGATTTATTGTGGAAATCGTAAACATTTTTATTGGTTTTTATGATTTTTAGTAGATTAATTATATTTATTTATTTTAATATTCCTTACTAAGATATTTTTCCATTCCATGTTATCATATGATTTTTGTAGGGTCTAAATATGTGTAGAAACTATATCAAGTTCCATATTTTTTCACTCTTATTAAAAGATTCAAAAGTGACTTGAATGAAATAAGTGTCTAATCCTAAATCCATATTTTTTTAAAAAAATAGTATTGTGTAAAATTTTCCACTATATTATGTAATTTTTTTTATTTTTCTAAAACAATTAACCTAATATATAATGGGAATGAAAGAATGTTAAACCATTTTTATAAATCATATCATTATGGTTTTTTAAAAAATTGGGTGTTATAGTTGGTTATTAAGAAAAGGATTAGATATGTTTAGAGGAAATTTTGATGTTAAATAAAATATTAAAGGGATTATAATTTATTCTTATATTATAATTCGATAGATTCTCAATATTTTAATGTAACATCCTTAAATACATATCTTTTCTTAATGGTTTTATATAAATAAAATATGGTATTTGAATTTTGAAAGAATCAAGGGGTTAATAATTTTCTAAATCATCAACCTGAAATAGTTATAATTGTGATGCTTGTTGTAGTATTAACTTAGTTGATTTTTAACATTATTGGTGAAAACTATAAAATTTGATGATCCAATTCTCTAAAGAGAAACATTTCTGTATAGGAGAATTTCATAAAACATCACCCTATAATTTTTAGTGGATCTTTAGTTATGTTTAAAGTTGATGTATGGATTAATTCGTTGAAGGTGATATTTTATGTTTTGGTATTTATATAATTTTCAAAGATAAACCTTTTTATTTATCATCTTAAATTTGAATCCAATCGATGGTTTTATTTTATTAAGAATACTATTAAAAAAATATGAGATTGATGTCATAGAGTGGGTGGTATTTAATGATAATTTTCATAAGAAATATCTTCCTAATGTTATAATAACTATAATCAATGGAAAATTTCAATATTTTAATAAAAATAAGGAATACTCAAGGGATGATTATGACTAAAATTTTACCATACTAGTTAGGTATGCAGTGAATTTTAAACTATGGCATGAAAGACAAATTCATTGATTTTACATGTATATGAAAGAAATATTATGGAGAGAAATTGTATCTCATGAATATAAAATTTATTAGGAGGTTATTAATTATCATGATAAAGTAGATCTATATTTTTTTAACATTTATGTATTATGTGAAAACAAAAATAAAAAGTGGTCAATGTGAAAAGTTGTTGAGAAGTAGTCAACTAGTAAATCTAAAGGTAATCCCTCTAAATGTCCCAAATGTGGTAAAAATTAATTTTATTTAATGATTTCTATGAAAAATAAAATGTTATTGATGTAGAAATATTGTTCAATTATCTCGTGATTTCAAGAAAAGAAGTTTTTATCAGACACATAGTGGAAAAATACATAGTCACCCAGTAGTGATATGTTATATAAGTAATGAGTAGGTTAATAATGTTAAAAAACGTCTAATGTTTTTTACGAAAGGTAGGAATCATTAATATAAGAAGTATAATAGTTTGTATAAGAAATTTTGTACTAAAATGTAATAAAATGGACTTTCAAATGATGTTTTTATATGTATATTACTTATTTATTAAAATTACTCCAATGAATTATTTAATTCGGGTTCCATGAATTCTTTCATATCTCAAAAATTTTCAAGTGGAATTAAAACCCCATCTATAGAAATGAATTCATAAAATTTGTTGTAAAGATATGTGGGGTTTTATAAATTAAAGATGAATTTATTTAAATATTTTCATTATCATCTATGGAATTGTTTTTTGTAAAACACTTTTTATCATTCCCATTGTAGATTTTGATGTTATTTCATGTATGGATTTGATTTCAATTTATCATGCTAAGATAAATTATAGATATAAATAATTTATTTATGATCATATTAAATTATAATATATTAATGAATATATGAATTTTATAACATATCAAGAGGATAAGGAACTAATAAAATATTAATGTGAATGTTATCTTACACATACTATTGAAAATAATGGAATTGTTTAAATTAGTGATCCTATGGTAGTAAATAAACAGATGGATGTATTTTTATAATGATTTAATGGTATTATTCCAGATTAAGAAATTGGATTTAATGTTAAATTAGTCTCTAGTAATACGATAGTTTCAAAACCCTCAAATCAAACAGCTCTAGAAGAACATTTGGAATTGAAAATTCTATTCCAAGAGTTTATTTATAAGGGTTTCATTCAACTTATCATTATATATTAGGGTGCTCTTGTATTTTTTAAAGAATAAGGATGGTTCCATAAGAATTTACATTGATTAAAGATGACTTAATTACATTACTTCTAAGAAAAACTATCCATTTCCTCGTATTAATGACTTATTTTGTTATCTCTCAGGTGTTTAGTATTTACCAAGATCGATCCTAGCTCTAGGTATCACCATATAAAGTTCAAAGAGGAATGAATTCTTTGTATGGTGTTCCATATTAGATATTTCCATTATACATTTGGGGTTATACCATTAGATGTGAAGAGTCAACCTATTATATTTATTAATCATACGAATATGTTTTCTAATATTATTTGGAAATATTTGTAGTGTTATTCATTAGTGACATTATGTTTTCTTCTAAAACTGGAAAAGAACATGAGAAAAATATAGTTATTTTTTAGAAATTAATATAAAATAATTTTAAGGAAAAAATTTAAAAATTTGAGATTTGGTTAGGGTGTATTTCAAACCCTGGGAATGTTATCTCTAAAGCTGGCATAAGGTTACTTGAGTTTTCCTATAGTATAATTGGTATATTTTCTTACTCCCTACTTATAATGAATCAATATTATGCATAAATTTTGTTTCCCAATATTTTTCTCAATTGTTCGCCCATAAAATCCTTGAGGGTGATGTTGAGTTGTGTCTGAGTGACATTATTTCTAATGTTTTTTCCTTTATTTTATCTTCACAATGTATATTATTTTTAGGGTTTTATGAAACTGAAGAATTTATCTCCCTCCTCCAATTTCCATTTCATCTTTCTAATAATGTGAGACAACATGTTGGTACAGTGTGATGGTTTGGAATGTGTCTTGGGACGTTGATTGTGGAGTGTTGGTTCATATGCTTCACCTAATATGGTTCATGGTTTTACTTTGTAGTATTTTGATACATAAATATATACTTGTGATCCTTCACTACCCTTATTTCCTAATCCACATTGATATATCATATCATAATCTTTTTTGGTTTCTCTCTTGGTGTATTTTTATTTTTTAGAGAAGTTCTTGTTAGTGGTTCCTGTGTGTATTTTATGTTATATTATATTTCCCCTTATTTTTTGGTAAATATTTTTTATCTTGTGTGGTCATATTCTAGTTTGTATTATGACTATAGTTTATTTACCTCATTGTTATTGTTTATCTTCAGAATATTGGTTCATTTCCAATTTTTTGGGGTTTCGATTATAATGCTGTTATTATTTGGAGGAATTTATACTGAAGGGTTTAGGGATCCTATTTTTGGAATCATGGTGGCTTTTATGGTGGGAATGTTTTCAAGTATTCTATGTTTCATCCATGATGGTATCTTGATGATGGAGTTATTTATGGTGGTTTTTTTAAAATTTATAGGGTTATCTTAGGATTGTTTTTTCAATATTATTTATGTATAATCATTGTGGGTCATCACAAATGGAATAAATTGTACTTTTATTGGTGGCTATTCAAGAAATTGTAGTACCAAAAATAATTAGTTTGGGATGGATATGTATTTAGAAGCCACAAAATGGTCTATGCATGTGCTTAAAGATTTTATGCTTGAATTCCTATTGGTCTTGAGAGTGTCACAAGTTTGAAATTTAAATATAAAATTAATTTTCTTCTAAATTGATTGTGTATAAAATTTCCATGAAATATTTTTATTTGAACATATATGTTGACCCACATCCCATATTGTGTATTTTATAAAAAATAGTATGAGTATGAATAGTGTCTAATACTTATAAATGTTATGATGATTAAAAATTTTCTTCAATTAGTGGGTTACTACCATTAGTTTGTCAGAATTATTTTTGTGTAATCTATCCCACTCTCTATTCTTACTAAAAAAGAGTAAAATTTATCTAGGAAATGTAATATGATGGATTTTTTTAAGAATTCAAAATAATTTTTGTTAAATCTCTAGTATTATCCATTCCTATAAGAAATGGTGATTTTTTTTATTTATAGTGATTCTCCTTTGTAGCGACTTGGTTGTGTGTTGATGTGAAGTGACCATGTAATTCAATATATTTTATGTCAACTAAATCTCTAGGAAACAAAATACCCTACGCATTGTATTGATCTTATAGTAGTTTTTTTTTCTTTAAAAATTTGATGTCAAATTTTATATGGGATAAAATCTGAATTATATATATACCATACAAGTTTAAAGTATATATTCACTCAAAAAGTGTGGAACCTAAGGAAGATAGTTTTGTTGCAACACATAAAATATTGTGATTCCATGATTCTATAACATTCATGTAAATAAAAGAATGTTTTCAATACTTTTAGATAAAATGATAATGATTTATTAATGATGTTATGTTTTGAAAAACATCCTTTAGTTAAGGAATTAAGTAATTTTATCCTATAAATTATTCTTCTAGGAAAACGAACTCTTTTTGTTTGGATGTTTGTACACTATTCTTTATCACGAAATATTATTCACGTGCAAAAAATAAATAGTGGAATTGGTATATAATTGTATGTTTCAGGAAATTATCATTTAAAACAAATATTTTTTGATATTTGGAATGACATTTTTTCCTTGTTATCCCAAGTAGAGGATGGAATTTTTTTGTGTATCACATAGATGTTCATTTTTTGTTCATCTTGGTAAAACTAAAATGTATATATACAATAGGGACTATTATATACAGGATGTAACTAAGAAATATATTGTTGATTTTACGATGAAACATTTTCCCTAACATCAGGATAAATTTGAACAACAACAACAAAATGGGATGCTTCAGTATTTTCTAGTGCTAATGGAAATGGGAAAAATATCCAGGAATTTAATGATGAGATTACCTAAGAAATATTAAATAAATAATGTTATATATGTTGTTACTGACTGTTTAACTAAATTTCTACATTTTCATCCTATTCATGATACTATGTATTTGGACCAACATTCTTGATTTTATGTTAAAGAGGTAACCAGATTACATGTATTTCCCATATTTAATGTATTTTATCATGATCCTTGATTTTCATCAAATATTTGAAATGACATTAAAATGAATGGGTACTAAATTAGATTTCAATGCATATTCTCATCCTCAATCTGGTGAAGATTCAGTGTTAACAATATAGACTGAGGATATACCATTTATAATTTATGTAACATTTTATAAAACTAAAATAAAAATATTATAAAATCATATCATTCATCAAAGATATATTAATTTAATATTTTTGATGTAAATCACCCAAAGTGGGAAACAAAAGAATCTCATCACTCGATTGTATCAATGGAATATTATAAATCACTCAACATTCGAGTGGGATTCAATCATCCTCCATGAACATTTGAAGCCTTGGGTGTAAAGTAAGAAGATGAAAAAGGGCGTTTGAGACTCTAGTAGTTTTGGCCAATCTAGAAGAAAAATCACAACATCATAGTCATTGTATGGCTGTATAATTTATTGGCCTCAAGGATCCCCCTTAGGCTATTTATTTTATGCATGTATTAAAATCCATGACTAAAATCATAAAATATTATATATATATATATATATATTCATCATATGAATGTTTAACCTCCCATAAATTTCATCTCATAAAATAGTATAATAAATTATAGCTCAAGGGAAGACTACTCCATGGGTCCAACCCACAATGAATAATAAACCCAATGTATACATATCAATATAAAACTTATATATATAGATATTAGATTATATATATCATACATATATATATATATAACTTTAGGGTGTATTCCCATCACCAACTATCTAACCAAGGCTCACGGGTCTAAACCACTCAAACCATAAAATTCCTAAACAAGCCCACTAATAAGTATTTCCTTTAATAATTTTAAGACACGCCAATTAGAAAAGAATACAATTCTTATCATCCCACCAAGAGTCTATGAAATTTTATGAACCAATTGAAGGGAATGAAACCTATAGGAAAGACCGTAAATTCACTCAAGAACTTTCTAGGTGAATTAATTTAAATTACGTGAGACATGAACCGAACATGGTTGTGTCATCAAAATCATGTTATGATGTCCAAAACTCAAAAAAAGGGACCAAACCATCCATAAGTAAATAAACAAACAATTCAAAATATACATCTTTACAACCACAAATTCTTTATCTGGGAGTCCCAGAACTTGTTTTGAATGCCAAATGAACTAAATTTTACATTTAAAACCCCAATCCTAAAACCTAATTGATCATTCCATAAAATTTCCAAAATTGATTTTTAAAATAAACACCAAAACTTTTTTGAACTAAATTACCTTTTATATCTCATGATAAAAATACATATCTTTTGAAATAATTTCAAATCATTAACCCTTTACAAATACATGAAAAGTGTAAAATCCCAAAAAACCCATACATCTGGTTTCAAAAATTACCAAATCATCATAAAATGAGATTCAAAATTTTTTTTCCGCTAAAACCATCCAAACACCTTCAAATAGTATAAAACTAGGACATTTTTCAAATTTTACAATGAAATAAAATGATTTAAAATATTTCATGAAACCAAACCTCTTTTTAAAAACAATACCAAATCCATCATTTTAAACAGAAAAATATTCTCATTAAATCAACATTTCACACAATCATGTCCAATTTCACATCACAGATCAAATCACATAAGAAAAGGCATAACATAAGCCTCATCCAAAATCATTTCCAATAGTTCCAACGTATCAAATGACCCACCTTTCCATTTCCTACTTCTCAAAACACATCTGACAATCCAAGCATGAAATGGTCTAAGTAGAAAAACAAACCATAATTTGAAAGACATTATTCACAGTGACACATATTTGTTAACCGTGTGTTAATCATGAAATGGTTCATAAAACATGTCTTGAATCATTTTTAGGGTTATTTCATCGGTTTCCATGCCTTGCAGGCTAATCTCGCACCTTGGTTCAATTTTATGTTCTCATCCCAAAACACCAAATATGACCTCCCAAAGAAAAATCATGTGATACCAATGAAGATAAAATCACCACAACCGTATGCATCAAATCACATTCAACAAAGTTATTAAACGTAAATGCATAATCAAAGCTAAAATCATGGAAACCCTTTGAAACTCAAAGTGGAGGGTTTGAAAGAGCTCATGAAACTCTCCCTACACCTACCTCACAAGTACCAACATCTTTATCTCTAAAATATCAACTCCCTAAATAATAAGAGTGAACATATATAACATAGGATCAAATTAGAACATATGATCCAATACCATTTATAATGAACTTTCCAAGATTATAGTCTAACTAGAACCTGACCTGATCTTCCACTAGCATGAATATTGTTTTTGAATGCCACAAGTTCACAACTTATTCCTAGATATCAAAAAATATTCCATGGTAATTATTCTTCCCTCTTACAACTACATAAATTTGTATAGAAAACAAATACGAAAAATTTACAAAACATGATATAAGAAAAACAAAAAACCTAATAAAAAACTCATCAAAAATTATATACAACATAAGAAAACATAAATAAAAATAAAAAAAACTACACCAGGCCAAATGGGTTGGTAAAAATACCCCAATATGAAAATAAAACTCCACACTATACAGATGATCCCCGACACTACCCATGGTCACTATGTAAACCCAACATCTCCCTCGATCCACTAAAAGAATGAGAATAAATATATGGAGGAATTGGACCACAAAACAAAAGTTGTGAGTTAAATAGCATTTTAGGTCATCATCCATAAAATTTAAACAACAACTTTAATATTTCATATGATACATGATCTTTTCAAATAAATTAGTAAAATAATCAGTTCATAAGACTTCACATAAATTACTAAAAAACATCTTGTCACTTTTAAAAATCTATTTTTATCTTTTGAATTAAATGAAAAAATCACTTGGAAAATGATTTTCCCTCAACTAAATATTTTATTACCAAACAACTATTAAAATTCAACTTTGAAATAACCAGGGGAATAGACCATTTCAAATATAATTTCAAACTAAAAATAATGTTTTCAATTTCAAATAGGTTTCTAAAATATCCTTAAAACCCAATTTATATGTAAAATTTGACACGATATCCTATAAACATGTTTTATAACCGAAAAATTAAATTTTCAAAGAAAACCCATTTCTTTCATTTAAATTAACCAAAAATTCCAAACAATCATTTGAAACATAAAAAATAGAATCATTTTTAAATAATTATATCTTGTAAAAAGTTTTTTTTTGGAAAGGATCCAAAACAAAAAGTGAAAAGGGAAATCATTTTAGAAGGATCCATGAAACAAATATGGAAACAAAAGAAACATCCATGAAATAGGTTCTATTAAATCTCAAAATAAACATAGGACATAAGTACGGAAAAATAACATGTCCCTTAAAACGATCCTGAATAGGATCCTAGAATTAGGGGAATCTTCCTAGGACTCGCATAACATGATCTAATCCAATGTCAGAGAACCTAGAATAGTACTAAAATAACCATCACATCCATGGTTGTCCGATAAAAATACATTAATATTAACCTCATGGGATAACCCAACAACCACAAGACACAATTAATGGCAATGAACCACTTGGTCTAGTAGACCATAATCAATTGCACTACCTTTCTTGGTCTATAGGGACACACTCCCAAGTCGATGCATCATCTATATCATGTCTTGCACTTATCTAGATCTCTACCTGTCTCCTAATAATCCCATGACATAAATTAATGAGATGAGTAGTCATGAATATATGTTAATCATGCATTAATCAAACTCAATGAATTTATAAAAAATATCTCACCTCACCAACTCACATGAAACAACCCCTTTAACCACCCAAACACCGCATACATAAAGAACCACCCATAAATGAGATAAAAATACAATGATCACAAGTGTATTTAAAGTACTTCATTAGAAACCACACCTCATTAAAAAATAGGCCGTTTTTTAATATTCTTGGAATTCCAAGACAACTAACACTATTCTAAATCCCATATCAATCGACTCTACAGACTAAGACTATAAGAATATTCCTTAAAACTCCTTTGGAAACTCACACTTCATTTAAAACCATTTTTTAAATCTTTCAAATATTTAAATAAGTTTCAAAATATCACTCTCATGTTTTAAAATTACCATTTTTTATAGAAACCCATTGAAACAAATAAATACAATTGAAAGGACACTTGTGAAATTTTATACACTTTTCATGGAATCCCACTCCCTTAAAAGGTTTTATTAAATTTATGAATCATAATTACTCCCACATGGTAAGCATACATATTAATACATATAAAAAAATAATTCTGGAACACTCGAGAATCAATGGAATATAATATGAAAATTTAAATGAAATATTATCTAAACCATATAGATATAAGAAGAAACATGTTAGAATTCTTTTCCTTTGATAAATAACACCTAACTAATCCACTTGATGTCTTCCTCAAACTCTACCAAAAAATCACCAAGATTAAATTTACCATAACCCTAATTTTGATCCATATAGATTCTATGGTTCATTAGAGAAACTAAAACAAGGGAGAAAGGGTGTAGGTAGAATGAAGGATGTGACTATATGGAGAATACCATGAAATACACTTGAATCAAAGGAACATTTCCATCAAAATATTAGGGAGAAATCATACTTGGAATGTTCCCCAACCACAATTAAATGAGGGGAATGAAATGGAGAGAAAGAGGGATTTAAATAAATGGAGGAAAAGTAATAATTTAAAATTGTATTAAATTTGGGTAGACTGTAGAGTTTGAATATACAGTTTTGCCACATTGTTTCAAAATGGTTTGGCTGCCATGTAAGAGCCACCGCTTATAATTATTCACACCACACGGTTACTCATGTGGATTTCTCAAGGGTGGAAAAATAATACACCAAATTTGGAAAATGGAACTGGAAAATTGCATACCCAAGACACATTATTATCTCATGGTTTACCTATTCATACACTAATTATCATACCCAATAATGGTCCCCACACAGTTTCTCCAAGATTCCATGTGATTTGGTATATCACCTTGTAACTTACACAATAAACTATATATGAGGGCAATGTATTCTATGTGAGTGATTTATATGCCCTTTGTTTTGGTCACCAACTGTAATGGCTCGGACCTCTCCGGCCCATTCCTTTGTCAAAAAGAAGGTCAAGAAGTGTTATGGAGGGTAAAATGGACTTCTCCCACACTTTCCAGAATTTTGAATCTACACGCCGTGTAGTTTGAGTACACGTTGTGTACCCCCTTCCTGGGTATACCCCCTGTTGCAGACCATGTCCTTACTGTGTGGAATAATGGGTGCACGCCATGTGTCCAGTTCTACACACCGTGTAGTCCTTCCCCGCGTACACGTTACCAGTCAACGGCCGTGTACCGTGTTGGAGTCGTATCCTTTCCGTGTGGAATAAATGAGTACACGTCGTGTGTCTAAACTACACGCCGTGTATTCCTTCTCCGCTTATGCATTACCCTCAAACCATGTGTTGACCAGTCAATGGTCGTGGGGCCGTGTTGGAAGCCGCGTGGAGACCATGTAAAAGAACTGAGTACACGTCATGTACCATAAAGTACATGTTGTGTACTTTTGCTTTTCATGCCTATAAAAGGATGGGTCCCCTCCTCCTTTCAACTCACCCCTCTCCTCTCCTCTCCTCTGAGCAGAGCTCTTTCAAGAGGCTCGAAGGCTCTTTCTTCCATAACTTCTTCGTCCGAGCCCCGATTTACGATCCGTCAGCGGCCACGAGATTGTAACGACGAGGCGGAGCTTCCGAGCTTGGATCTGTTGTCTTTCCTTTGGCCCTTTCTTTCTGACTTCCACCCGAGGAGGTTTTTCCGGGACCCGACAGAAGTGACGGACGCCAACGGATGTCTTCTAAGGTTGATCTGGGGGAGTGTTGCGATCGAAACCTGTTGAGCTAGGGATTTTACCTTCGTCTCTCTAATTTGTGCATCATGCGGGGTGGGTGTTCTGTTGTTTACATGAAACACTTTTGAACCAGTTTAATAAAGATAATAACTGGATTATATAACGGGGATGGGATGTTTGTGATTGCTGTTACTTTACCTTTTATATCTTGTAATATTATGTTGTGAATTGAATGAGCTTCTGCCTATAAGTAATCACGGTCGTTGGGGGCCTTTGATTACGCAATTAAATGTTTATCTCTCCTTCTTTATTTTCTTATGGATGGAACTTTGTGGAATGTGGAAATTGGTTAATCACGTAAAGTTGGTTGTTTAAATAAAAAATCTAAAACCCTTGTGTGATCACCTTGGTTGAACCAAAATGGAATAATGAACATGTGGGTGTTGGATTGGTTACGTGGCATGTGATGGGGGTGTTTTGTGGGTTGTTGTGGTTTTGGGGAGCAGCGGGTTTGCGGTTGGCTTCGTTGTGGGTTGGTGTGAATGTTATGATGGTGATGGGCAGTGGGGCTACAATAAATGGTATTAAAGAGATGATGATGTATGGTGTGGTTATGGTGGTTGGCAGCGGGGCTGTAGCGATGAGTTTAAATGTGAACGGACTATCGGTTGTGTTTAATAATTAATTTGGAAGAGTTAATGAATGATGGGGCTTGGTAATGAAACGGAAATAATAATCAATGGGTTGGTTGGTTAATAAGAAGAAACTTGCTGTGTTTCTGTGTTTTTCCTAACATTCTTTGTGGATGGCAGGGCTATGCTTACGAATGATCATTGTGGTTAGTTGTGGATAGTTTCCCAGTAGTTAGGAAACTAAATAAACTAATTTTTGTTGAGATGTGAAAACCTAAATGGGGTTGGGGTTGTTTTTTGTATGCATGCTTCATGGTAGCAGTGCCGAGGCACATGCTCTGTTTCTCTGTTTAGAAGCCATAGGTTGGGTTGAGTGGTTGCTATATATATATATATATATATATATATCTTCTGTGTTATATCGCATCGCACCCATGTTGAGCACTTAGTGCAGCACACTCCCATTTCATGGGAGAGGGTGTTTTCCCATAGTTACTAGCTCCTTCCTTCTCCTTCTCCCCTAGGTTGTGATGGCTTGAGGTGACCATACACCCAAGACTCTTCAGGCAGGTTTCGATTGGGGTGGTTAGGCCCAAGACTCTTCGGCCAGACTTATAGGCTGTGATGGATTGAGGCGACCTTACACCTAAGAATCTTTAGGTAGGTTTTGATTTCAGGTCCATGTGTCTTCGGGTGAGAGTTCTGTTACTATTACTATTCCCAAGAATCTTTGGGATGGGGCCCAGGTGTCTTCAGGCGGGGATGTGGTTGTGGTTGTGAGGCCCAGGTGTGTGGGGGCGGGATGTGTGGTTGTGAGGCCCAGGTGTGTGCGGGCAGGATGAGTGGTTGTGAGTGCTAGTTGTGTGCGGGCAGGATGCGTGGTGGTGAGGCCCAAGTGTGTGTGGACGGGATACGTGGTTGTGAGGCCCAGGCGTGTGCGGGCAGAGAAAGTGTGGCAGTGATAGGACGTTTAGCTAACTAATGGGAAATGGTGCGGGGTACCCAATACTTGTTCTTATACTACTACTACCTGTTGTGTTTATGTTTTGGTGAGTATGGCTGGTAAGGTTGGTTGGATAGTTTTCCTTGTTATGTTTCTTCTGTTGTTCTCACGGGACATTAGGATGTCTCCCAACTTGTGCACGAGAGCTTTAGGTTTCCCTACTGAGGATACTTGTATGCTCACCCTACCTTTACTTTCAGGTTTCCAGGAGGACTACCAGGGACGTGCGGGACCCTACTAGACGGACAGTTGGAGTTTTTGCTGTTGTTGTACCTTTGTTTTCTTTTGGTATTGTACTTTGAGCTTTCTTGTACTTGTACCTTGTTATAAAATTTTTTAAACATGCATGTGGTCTTGATTTGGGGTTATTTCTATACACTTGTTATTTTTCCTTTTTGGTGGTTGACTTGTCCTATTTCCCGATCATTAAAAATAAAAATGGGTAATTCCTCCCATATTTGTGAAAAACTCATACCCTTGGTGCTAGTCGCCACCCCGGGGCCTACTAGAGGCGGGACTCGGGGGTCAATATCTCTCTTTCACCATTGCCAGCTCAGGAGGGGCATCGTTGGTGGGAGGGGGTCCTGACAGAATGGTATCAGAGCTAATGGTTGAGAGATAGGATGGAGTCTGGAGTTAGGCACAGTGAGTAATGAATGGGATGGTAGGGCAACAATGTTGGTTAACCTTGGTGTGTGACATAGGCCAGAGAAGACCGGCTAGGACATGAGATTTTAGGTCCCCCCGTGATCCGATGCAAGGACTCTGAGCCTACCAAACGACCAAGTGAGACTACATTGATTGCAGGGTAGAGACCCTAGGGAAGGTACATGCATCATCATGATTGTGTTTTACTTGATTTTGGTGTTCTGGGAAAGAATTGAAATAAAATTATAATTAAAACATTGTGAAATTATTTACTACTTGGGCTTTGGAGATCGTTGTTTACCGTACAACTATGGCACCTGGACGTCATCCCCGGGTGGCTCAGACGGCTGAGGGCCAGCAGATCCTGGCGGTCGATCAGTTGAGGATTGACCGAGAGAATGAAGATAGCCAGTGGCAGAAGACTCTACGTTCCTTCCAGCGGAAGACCCTCATGATGTACGAGGGTAGTACTTCGGATACGGATATGGAGGGGTGGCTTGAAGAGCTAGGGATTGCTTTTACCTTGATCCGTGCTCTGAGGGAGTACTGGGTTCCCCTAGCAGTCAGTCAACTGAGATGTGCGGCGCAGCAGTGTTGGACGCTCTACCTCAGAGAGAGGATAGAGGCAGAGGTTTCATGGGCTGACTTTGAGAATGAATTCCGAGAAGAATTCCTTTCTTCTATGATCAAGGCGGAGAAGCGGTAGGAGTTACTCTCCCTTCAGCAGGGGAGTATGTCGGTACAAGAGCTGGGGATCAAGTTCAAGGATCTCCTGTGCTTTGCTCCAGGTCTCTTTTCGGATGAGGAGTCTCGGGCGAGTCATTTGGAGGAGGAGCTTCATCCTTTGCTCCAGTATGCTGTCACCCCCTTCACCCTTCCGATGTACTTGGCGGTGCAGAAGAAGGCAGAGGTCGTAGAGAGGATGCACTCGCTGGGAGGTGCACCGCGTGAGGTGTTTCAGCCAGGTTCTTCGAAGGGGAAGGCAGTCAGCAGCATGTCTCCTGCGACAGGACCTTCCAGGTTCAGGCCAGTGGGGAGCAGGCCCCAGCAGTTCCAGTTCAGATCTTTGGGTCCTCATCCCTTTTCCATGAGACCAGGACCGAGGTGTTTTTCTTGTGGAGGTTTTGGGCACGTTCAGAGTCAGTGCCCAACCCGATCTCTGTATGGTGGAGGTGGGCAGGTTCAGCACCCACCACAGCAGCACCAGTTGCCGGCGAGGCCCTTCCAGCAGCAGCAAGACCATGCTCCTCCGAGGGCAGAATTTGCGGTAGGAGGCTGACCTCAGGGTGCTCCTTAGGGACCTTGACCAGGGTGTGGTTAGGGAAGTGGACGACATCAGAGAGGCAGAGGAGCTGGGCGTGGACAGTTTCACGCCACAGAGTTGGCAGCTCCAGCAGGACCATAGGTGGTGCGAGGTACGATTTGTTTGTTCCGTACTCTTTTTTCTGCTTTTTTCGATTCGAGAGCTTCGTACTCCTTTGTTACACCTGGTCTAGCCCATTATTTGGGACTACATGTAGAGAGAATTTTCACACCACTGGTGCTGAGAACACCAGTTGGAGGCCAGACCAGCGTATCTTTTGTTTGCTGGGGATGTGGGCTGACTTTGGGACCACATCGATCTAGTGGGGACCTTTTTTTGTTACAGATGCAGCCATACGATGTCATCTTAGGCCTCGACTGGTTGTTTTTTGATAGTTCCATTATTGACTGCTTTCGGAGAAGAGTTGTGTTCTCCGAAGTGGATGGGCAGTGCGTATATTATGTTGGCGAGAAGAGCTATCAGGCGGGAAGCCGGTGGGTGGAGCCTCTCCTTTCCTTGTTGGTTGGGTTATTAGTGGTTCCAGCCGATACAGAGATGATGGATGTCCCGGAAGTTGTTGGGGATTTCCTCAATGTTTTTCCTGATGAGGTTGTGACTCTACCCCCCCCCCCCCCGACGTGACGTTGAGTTTGGGATAGAATTACAGCCTGGTGCCTGTCCAATTTCGATGGCCCCTTATCGGATGGCACCTTTGGAGTTGTGGGAGTTGCGGATTCAGATTGACGATCTGATAGAGAAGGGTTTTGTCTGACCCAGCGTGTCTCCATGTGGTGCTCCAGTTTTGTTCATGAAGAAGGCAGATGGTGGTCTCAGGCTATGCATAGACTACAGAAGGTTGAACCAGGTAACAGTCAAGAACTGTTACCCCCTTCCAAGGATAGATGATCTCTTCGACCAGCTGAGGGGAGCAAGTTGGTTTTATAAGATTGATCTACGATCTGGATATCATCAGCTGAGGGTGAAGGATAGTGACATCTCAAAGACGGATTTCAGGTGCAGGTATGGGAACTTCAAGTTTGTAGTGATGTCGTTTGGAGTTACGAATGCACCAGCTGTGTTCATGGGACTTATGAACATTGTCTTCCAAGACTTTCTGGACCGGTTCATCGATGTGTTTATCGATGACATCCTGATCTACTCAAGATCAGAGGAGGAGCACATTGAGCATCTCAGGGCAGTCTTGGAGGTCCTTCGACACCACCAGCTTTTTGGGAAATTGTCGAAGTGTAAGTTCTTGACACAAGAAGTACACTTCCTTGGGCACATGGTGTCTCAGCATGGAGTGTCATTAGACCCGTCGAAGGTGGAAGCAGTTGTTACTTAGGAATCACCCAAGTGAATGGTAGAATTTCATAGTTTCCTAGGCTTAGCATGTTACTATCGGAGGTTCGTTTCAGACTTCTCTCGAGTTTCTGCTCCATTGACATCTTTGACTTGGAAGAACCAAGTCTTCCTATGGAGCGAGCAGTGCCAGAAAGCTTTTTACTACCTGAAGGAGAAGTTGGTCAGTGTTCCCGTACTCAGGTTTCTAGAGGAAGGGTTGTTTTATGAGGTGTTTTGTGATGCTTCTGGCCTTGGTCTGGGGTGCGTGCTGATGCAGAAGAATGGTGTGATCTGTTATGGGTCTAGGAAGTTCCGCCCTCACGAGCGTAACTATTCCACCCATGACTTGGAGCATGTAGCAGTAGTGTTATCATTGAAGTTGTGCAGACATTACCTCTTTGGGGACCACTTTGAGGTCTTCTCAGATCACAAGAGCCTGCGTTATATCTTCTCCCAGCGTGACCTGAACTTACGGCAGTGGAGATGGGTCGAGTTTCTCTAAGACTATGACTTTGAGATCTCTTACACTGAAGGTAAGGGAAACGTTTTAGCTGATTCCCTGATTAGGAATTCGCATCAGGAAGAGGTTCGGGAATCTGCTGATGCTTGGAAGGCGATGGGTGAGTTGGCTTCCCTGCACTTAGATGCAAGGGAAGAAGGTGTTAGAGGCTGTTTGTTCCAGATGATGGTGCAATCCTTCTTGTCGCAGTAGGTGGAAGAGTCTCAGTGGGGGGAATCCAAGGAAGAGGTGATGCAGAATCTTGTCGATCACGGGAATGATCCAGAGGGATGGTTAGAGGACAACCGACATCAGATGCTTTTCCATGGAAGGTTGTTTGTCCCAGAGGCGATGTGTGAGGGATTTTTCCGTGAGTTCCATATTTCAGCCTTGGCGGTACATCCAGGAGTTTCAAAAAGGTACCAAGGCCTGAGGGATCAGTTTTGGTGGCCTGGGGTGAAACGGGCAGTGACGGAATTTGTGGCTAAGTGCCAAGTGTGTCAGCAAGTGAAGGCTGGACACCGTGTTCCTGGTGGTTTGTTGCATCCTTTAGATGTCCCCGAGTGGAAGTGGGATGACATCTAAATGGACTTCGTCACAGGACTAACCAGAGCACAAGGAGGTTATGATGTTATCTGGGTAGTGGTGGATTGTCTGATGAAATCATCTCACTTCGTAGCAATCAAGGAGTTGGGCCTGGTGAATACCTTAGCACATGGGTACGTAGACGAGGTGGTGAATTTTCATGCAGTTCCGAGGACTATCATCTCAGACCGGGATACTCGGTTTACCTCACGAGTCTGGAGGGGGTTACAACATGCTTTTGGCACCCACCTACACCTTAGCACTACTTTCCACCACCAGACCGACGGGCAGACAGAGCGGACTATCCAGACGCTGGAGGACATGCTGCGAGCATGCGTTCTGGATTTCAGAGGATCATGGTTACGACACTTCCCTTTAGTAGAGTTTGCCTAAAACAATAGCTTCCACTCTACTATTGGCATGGAACCATTTGAGGCTTTGTATGGAAGGCCATGTCGTTCACAAATTTGCTGGGAAGAGGTTGGTGAGATGGGTGCTCTTGGACCAGAGGTAGTGCAGAGCACCACGGAGAAATTCCAGCTTGTACGTGAGAGGATAAAGGCGTCTCAGGACCGACAGAAGTCTTATGCTGATCGTCGGAGGAGACCCTTGGAATTCGATGTGGGAAATCATGTGTTCTTGAAGGTTTCCCCTCGACGGGGGAAACCGAGGTTTGGAAAAGGGAGAAAGCTCTCACCAATGTTCATCAGACCTTTTGAGGTGTTGAGGCGAGTCGGCGAGGTGGCATATCAGCTGGCCCTGCCACCTCAGATGGAGAAAGTCCATGATTTCTTCCACGTCTCCCAGCTTCGTCAGTACTTACACGATGACTCTCACATTATCGAATGGGGAGAGTTAGATATGGGAGACGATGCGACCTTCGAGGAACGACCCGTCAGAATAGAGGATCGTAAAGAGAAGGTTCTCTGTGGACGAACCATTCCCTTGGTTCGTGTGTTGTGGAGACATGGTGGTCTCGAGGAGAGAACTTGGGAGCGGGATACCCAGATGCACGCTCAGTACCCGGAGTTGTTTTGACATGTTTTCTTCCCTTGTTCTTCTGAGCTTTGTGTTGATATTGTACTATGTACCCTTGTTTTGGAATGCTTGGTGTGTCAGTTGTGAGACCTTTTGTTTCATTGTTCCCTGGTAATGTGTAACATGTCCAGATGTGTGGGAAAGGTAAAAACCTGACCCTTAATCGAGACGCATTAATGTGGATGCAATTGAACCCATCCAGGTGAGTCAGTTCCGCCTAAAGAGGATAATATCTCAACATAGGTGAAGGAATTTCTCAAACCAACGTGTTCAGGCAGTGTGTTGGTTGTGTGGTGTTGGGGTTAGTGCGAGTTGAAAAAAAAATCCTAATGTATGAAAGTGGGAATACCCAATTCTTAATTGAGATGAATTACTGAGGATGCGATTAAACCGGTGTAGGTGATTTAGTTCTGCCTAAAGCGGATAATATCTCAACATAGGAGAAGGAATTCCTAACACATATGATTAGGGTTGTTGGTTGGGTTCCTGTTATAATGAGAACTCTAAGAGGTATCTTTTTGGGTTTCTCTGGGTTGTTTTTTGAATTCATGGGGACGAGAATGTTTTACGAGGTATCTGATGTAATGGCCCGGACCTCTCCGGCCCATTCCTTTGTCAAAAATAAGGTCAATAAGTGTTTTGGAGGGTAAAATGGTCATTTCCCACACTTTCCAGAATTTTGAAACTACACGCCGTGTAGTTTGAGTACACGCCGTGTACCCCCTTCCGGGGGTATACCCCGTGCTACAGACCATGTCCTTGCTGTGTGGAATAATGGGTGTACGCCGTGTCTCCAGTTCTGCATGCCGTGTAGTCCTTCCCCACGTACGCGTTACCAGTCAACGGACGTGTACCATGTTGGAGTCGTGTCCTTGCCATGTGAAATAAATGAGTACACTTTGTGTGTCTAAACTACATGCCATGTAGTCTTTCTCCACGTATGTGTTACCCTCAAACCGTGTGTTGACCAGTCAACGACCGCGGGGCCGTTTTGGAAGCCACGTGGAGACCGTGTGAAATAACCAAGTACACGCCGTGTACCATAAAGTACACACCGTGTACTTTTGCTTTTCACGCCTATAAAAGGAGGGTTCCCCTCCTCCTTTCAACTCACCCCTCTCCTCTCCTCTCGTCTCCTCTAAGAAGAGCTCTCTCAAGAGACTTTAAGGATCTTTCTTCCATAACTTCTTCATCCAAGCCCCGATTTACGATCTGTCAGTGGCCACGAGATCGCAACGACGAGGCAGAGCTTCCGAGTTTGGATTCGTTGTCTTTCCTTCGGCCCTTTCTTTCTGACTTCCACCTGAGGAGGTTTTTCCGGGACCCTTCAGAAGTGACGGACGTCGGCAGACGTCTTCTAAGGTTGATCCGGGGGAGCTTTGCGATCGGAACCTATTGAGGTAGGGATTTTACCTTCGTCTCTCTAATTTGTGCATCATGCGGGGTGGGTGTTCTATTGTTTACATGAAACACTTTTGTACCGGTTTAATAAAGATAATAACTGGCTTATATAACAGGGATGGGAAGTTTGTGATTGTTGTTACTTTACTTTTTATATCCTGTAATATTATGTTGTGAACTGAATGAGCTTATGCCTATGGAAAACCCCGGTCGTTGGGGGCCTTTGAATACGCAATTAAATATTTCCCTCTCCTTCTGGATTTTCTAATGGATGTAACTTTGTGGAATGTGTAAATTGGTTAATCATGTAAAGTTGGTTGTTTAAATAAAAATCTGGAACCCTTTTGTGATCACCCCGATTGAACCAAAATGGAATAATGAACATGTGGGTGTTGGCTTGGTTATGTGGCATGTGATGGGGGTGTTTTGTGGGTTGTTGTGGTTTGGGTGAGCAGCGGGGCTGCGGTTGGCTTGGTTGTGGGTTGGTGTGAATGCTATGATGGTGATGGGCAGTGGGGCTACAATAAATGGTATTAAAGAGATGATGTTTTATGGTGTGGTTATGGTGGTTGGCAGCGGGGATGCAAGGATGAGTTTAAATGTGAACGAACTATGGGTTGTGTTTAATAATTAATGTGGAAGAGTTAATGAATGATGGGTCTTGGTAATGAAATGGAAATAATAATCAACGGGTTGGTTGGTTAATAAGAAGGAACTTGATGTGTTGCTGTGTTTTTTCTACCTTGCTTTGAGGATGGCAGGGATATGCTTATGAACGATCATTGTGGTTAGTTGTGGATTGTTTCCCAGTAGTTAAGGAATTAAATAACCTAATTTTTGTTGAGATGTGAAAACCTAAATGGGGTTGGGGTTGTTTGTTGTATGCATGCTTCGTGGTAGTAGTGTCGAGGCACATGCTCAGTTTCTCTGTTTAGAAGCCATAGGTTGGGATGAGTGGTTGCTATATATATATATATATATATATATCTCTGTATCTTTTGTGTTATTTCACACCGCACCCATGTTGATCACTTAGTGTCGAACACTCCCATTTCATGGGAGAGGGTGTTTTCCCATAGTTACTAGCTCCTTCATGCTCCTTCTCCCCTAGGCTATGATGGCTTGAGGAGACCTTACACCCAAGACTCTTCGGGAAGGTTTCGATTGGGGTGGTTAGGCCCAAGACTCTTCAGGCAGACTTATAGGTTGTGATGTCTTGAGGTGACCTTTCACCTAAGACTCTTCATGTAGGTTTCAATTTCAGGCCCAGGTGTCTTTGGGCGAGAGTTATGTTACTATTACTATTCCCAAGAATCTTCGGGATGAGGCCCAGGTGTCTTCCGACGGGGATGTGGTTGTGGTTGTGAGGCCCAGGTGTGTGGGGTCGGGATGTGTGGTTGTGAGGCCCAGGTGTGTGCGGGCAGGATGGGTGGTTGTGAGGCCCAGGTGTGTGCGGGTGGGATGCGTGGTGGTGAGGCCCAGGTGTGTGCGGGAGGGATACGTGGTTGTTAGGCCCAGGCGTGTGCGGGCAGGGAAAGTGTGGCAGTGATAGGACATTCAGCAAACTAATGGGAAATGGTGCGGGGTACCCAATACTTGTTCTTATACTACTACTACCTGTTGTGTTTGTGTTTTGGTGTGTTTGGCTGTTAAGGTTGGTTGGATAGTTTTCCTTGTTAGGTTTATTCTGTTGTTCTCAAGGAACATTAGGATGTCTCCCCACTTGTGCATGAGAGATTTAGGTTTATCTACTGATTATACTTGTATTCTCACCCTACGTTTACTTTCAGGTTTCCAGGAGGACTACCAGGGTCGTGCGGGACCCTACTAGTCAGACAGTTGGAGTTTTTGTTGTTGATGTACCTTTGTTTTATTTTGGTATTGTACATTGAGCATTATTGTACTTGTACCTTGGTATAAAATTGTTTAAACATGCATGTGCGCTTGGTTTGGGGTTATTTATATACACTTGTTCTTTTTCCTTTTTGGGGATTGACTTTTCCTAGTTCCCGATCATTAAAAATAAAAAGAGTAATGCCTCCCATACTTGTGAAAAACTCATACCCTTGGTGCTAGTCGCCACCCCAGGGCCTACTGGAGGCGGGACTCGGGGGTCATTATCTCCCTTTCACCATTGCCAGCTCAGGAGGGGCATCTTTGGTGGGAGGGGGTCATGACACCAACTTATTCCCTATTAGAGGTGGGCTTCAGGGTTCATTATCTCCCTTTCTTCACTATCGGCACAAGAGTGGTACCATTAGAGGGAGGGGTCATGTAATATTATTTGTGATAGACTAAGAGTTCATCCTAAATAGTTACTAAGATGTTTTTCTGCAATAAAATATTTATTTCATCACAAATAATATTTTTACTGAAAAACACTATGGATTGAAAAGAAATATTTCACTATCAATTTTGGAGACAATACTCATACTGTGGTGGGGGAACTTTTTTGTAATGGCCTCTCTATTTCATTATAAATGATCATTTCTCACTAAGGTAACTTGTGACGGACAATATAATCATTTATATTTAACAATTATTTAATAAGGTTATTTGAGATATAATATTGATTCCCTCACAAAAACACTATAGTTCCAATGTTAATTGCGATTGAATGTGAATTCCCTCATAAATAATCCTTTACCACTTAGGTTATTTGATATTGGTTGTATATTCTATCACAAAATAACTTTCCTTAAAAGCATATTTCTGACATAATGGTGATATTGTTTTGAATATCATTAGTGGGAAAGGATTATTTGTGATGGAATATAAAATATAACAAAAAAAATATTTTGGAAAATATTATTTTTTTAAATAGAGAATATTTCACCAAAGGAGTAGTGACAGATTAATTATAACAAACTTTATTTTTTTATAAATACTTTACAAATAAGAAGGAAAATAATTTATTGTGGGAATTTATAGTGACAAACAATCATTCCATCATAAGTATATGTCACAAATAGTTCAAATGATGGAATTTTTGTGATTAAATATTCCATTACAATAATGTAAACTATAAATATCCCACCCCCACTCCATCTCTCCCTTTCATCACTCCATTCTCACAAAACTCTCTCAAATATCTATATTTTTTTAATTTTATTTTAATAATATATTTTTTATAGTTATTATTTTTCTATATTAAATTATAACTAGTCATTATTTATATTTTAATGACACATTATTAATTATGTTTTTTTGATGTTCTGTTAATTTATTTTATTTAAATAGTTTTAGTGTTAGTTCTATTAAATTTTTTATAATTTCAGTATAAATTTGTAAAAAATTCGTGTAACATTAATTTTTTCTTAATATTAGTTCAAAAATTAATATAATATTTATTTATTTAATGTTATTTATTCTACAATTACAAACCCATCACAAATATTTTTTTTAAACAATTAAATTTTCAACACAAATAATTTGGACTAATTCTATTTGTGTTGGAAATGTGAATCATTCACAAGTAGTATCAATATGATGTTATTTGTTATAGACTATCATAAATAATAGAAATTATGGCCTGATTTTCTATAACAACAATCTATCAAAAATAACCTATTATAAAAATCATTGTTTTGTGGTGTTCATCTTCCCCTCTCTCCCTTCAGACTTAGTATGGGTTCCTCGAAATAGTTATATTCATATGGGTTATGATAAATTAGGTCCATAGTATATAATATACTAGTAGATATAAATATATGTTGGGGTTATGAATGGTAGGAGGAGGGAATCATGATTCCCTATAGTGATGGTGATGTGATAGATGATGTCATACATGTTGAAGATCATGCATAGTAGTATGAGGGAAAGAAGTTTATGTCATTCTTATTTGCGATACACAATTGTGATGAACATGTATATGTGGTTACAAATATGGATATATGGTTATAGATATGGAATTATATGTGGTTATATGGATATTTTGATATAAAATAGAATAATAGACATGATGTTTGTCTTTGGGGAATGAGAATGAAAGACTGATGAGGTAGGTGGTTGTAGGGATATTTCTTTATATATTCTTTTTCATATTATGTTATTTTAATTGTATTTGTTATTGAGCGAGTAATCCTATATGAGGTAGGGGGTTAGTGGGCCAAACATAATTATGGGTTGGTTCAATTGTTTATTCACTATGGCATTTATATGCTTCCACATTATCATTAGAGGTATCAGGGAGAATCCTACTGAGTATACATGTATTCTCACCCATTTATATAAATATCATCTTCTCCATGTAAAATTATGTGATCAATATAATAATTTATAGCTCGGACAAAGAATTGATATTTGATTCGGTACTACAGAAGATTACATTTTGTATTTTATTTTGGAAACAAGATTATGTCTGAAATCTCATGTATCATGGGATTTGAGTTTTGTATTATATTATGGACTTATTTGGAGATTTTTTTTCATTTTATTGGAATATATGATGGTAATTCATCTCATACATGTGTGATTATACCATTTCTGTTACAAGTAAACATAAAACCTATTGGAGTTGAGCATCAGGGGTCACTCTGGTCTCCCATGTTGGCCTATGAGGAATTATAAATGTGGGAATGTCATGACATGTAGAGTTGGGATCTTGGGTGGTCCTATAGTAAGTATAATATTATACAATGTATTATTTTTATGCCCCTTTTTCACTGGATCAAAAAATTAATGAAAAAAATCCAACACGTAATTATTATAAACGCAACAAATCATTTATTAACATGCCTAGAACATGTGGGTTTTGTTTGAAATTTATTAATAGTAATTTGGTTACATGGTAGTATTTCAAGACTATTTGTTCAGATGGATAATAGAGTATATGTGGAACCACATGTGGGATTAATCAATTCATTGAAAAGGGTATTTTAAAGAAAGTCAAAAAATATTTTCGACGTGAATCCTCTATTGGTTTTTTCATCAAATTTTTTTATTATGTTTCCCTTCATTATTTTCTACATTGTATTGAACAAAAAAGAGAAATTTGTTGAAAATGATTTTGAGTCTGGGGTAAGTGTTTTTTAGGGGATCATGATATCTTATAGACTAAATTAATATCTTTTAAAACAAATTCTTTTTTTATTTAACTTTTAGTATAAGATTTTTTTGGTTTTACTAAATATAATAATATGATTATATTATATTTTTATACTAATAAGGCTATTGATAATATATTTACAAAACAATGTTTGTTAGTCATGTGAGGGATAAGTTCTACAAAATACATAAGGAATTGTGTCATGCCATGCCTTTATATTAATTTAACATGTGAAGGCATGATGACGAACTGCACCTTAATCTATACATTATCAAAAAAAATCCTAAACCAAATATATTAAATAAATCATAATGAAGGCTAAAAATAATTTTATATTAAAAAATTTATCATCATAAGTAATTATTTGAACATAAAATATTTAGTTTTTCTAAATATTTAAATTTAATAAATATTTTACATCTCTTAATTTTATTATTTAGTTATTTATATTTTAATTTATAATTATAATCTATCATGTAACATAAAATATTAAATTTATAAATAATTAAGATGATGTATGTTGTAATATAATATTTAATTATAAAAACATTAAATACTTTTTAAAAATTCATGATAATTGTAACAATTTTCAACTATTTATCTTTGTTAAAAAATCATCCAAAATTCAATTAATATAATTTAATATTAATAAATATATTTATTATAATAAATTATAAATATTAAAAATTGTAAAATTATAAAGATTAACATAACATTAAGTGAAATTTTAAATAGAAAATGGAAATTTTTAAAAAATTATTTGTATTTGTATTATTATTTAAATAAACAAGTGATGCATTTGATATTAATCTATATATATTGAGTCATTTTAATATCATAAAGAATTGTTTGTTATTATTAAGTTAGGTACTCACTAAAAATTTTATTTTTTTTATTTTTAAGAAAATATTATTTTTAATAGGGTTTAGAGGGAACCCTTACATTGCCTGAAGGCCCTTGGATTACATTTCCTAAAGGCCCACTGGCATAGAGTCCATTACATGACCATATTCCCAAGCCTAAGTCTCCACCGTAGAGCAACACATTCATGTCTTCATGCATCCAACTTCTCTAGATTTTTTGATATCCTTCATGTCACGTCTATGGCTTGACATTGCTTCCTCCCTGATTAGGGTCTTTAACAGGTGTGTCCTAACTATTCCATGATTATGCATCCATGTCCAAATGATCCCCAAAGTCCACCATATGATCTTCATTCTCTCCCCTAGTATGGAAACGCATCATATTCAAGCCTAAAGTCCCATCATTGATGGTTTGTAGGGTCTATGGAAAATAGGGCTATCCTATTTCGCCCGAAGGCCCTATGTCCCATAAGCCTTTGATGGTCTGAAGTCCCTAGAACCTGAAGGCCCAAATCTGTGGCCTAAAAGCTCAATTCTGATAAACAGTGTAGCTACTATAGTACAGCTATAGTATCAGTTAGAGTATGTCTTTAGTAACTTAGAAATACTCCCCTACCCAAATTTTATCACGGGTCTTTTGGATGCAGGATCATAGAGGCTACCACTTTGGTGTGCCCCCAACTACAATGACTATTTAAGATACATGTTGTAATATTATGTATAATGTTATATATGAAATTATAGGGGTATAAATTTATTTTAAATATATGATTTATGTAGTTTTTTTTATATATATTATTTTTCTATCTAAATAAAATTTAAATTAAAAAATTCGTTTTTATTATTATAATTAAGATAAATACATGTTTCAATATACAAATATATATATGTATATATATTAAATTCTAGGTATTCTAACTGTTATTAAAAAAATGGGAAGTAATTCTTAACATATATAACTTAATTAAATGTATTATTTTAATATATCACACAAAACTCCACAAATTATAAAAACATTAAATCAATTGAAAAATGAGACATCATTCTAAACCAATATAAAAAACATAATGTCAATGTAACTATAACAAAAATATTCTAATAAAACTAATAGAATTAATATAAATATTAATTGTAGTTGCTAATTTCCTTTCAATACTAATAAATTATTTTAATTCTTAGAAGTTTTCAATTTTTTCATAATTTCCATTAAATAAATTATTAATTCATTTTCAAAAAATTTAAATAAATCTTTTCTTTTGTATTTTCATGTTAATTGAAAAAAATTATTTTAAAAAATTCAATAACAATTTTCTTTTAATAATTATCACTAAAATAATATGATATTAAAGACAAAATGTTATGTTCAAATTTTATCTCACACTATATCTATTTAAAAAAAACTATATCAGTTTTCATTTTAAAAATAATTTCATTTTAACCAATCAATATTTTTTAAATCTACTATAAATTTTATAAAAACATTATAAAAAAATTATTATAATCAATTTTTTTTTCAGTTATTAATCTAATTTGTTTTTTAAAATATAGATGCATTTTTAATTCTTATTTCTTTTTAATAAATAAATCAATATATGTTAAAATAATACATACATTTTTTGTTTGAAACTAATTGCAACACCTATAGTGTAAAATACAATATTATTTAATATATAATAATAATAATTTTAAAATAATTATCATTATTAAACATTTATTTAAATTAAATTATATTTAACTAATTATTCAAAAATATATATATATTAAAAATATATACATAAATCGTGTATATAAATTTATTTTTATGACCTATGATTTTATATATATCATTTTTTATAATATTAAAATGCATTTAATTTATTCATAATAATGAAAATATATTTCAGTTAATTTAAAATAATTAGAAAAGAAATATATTTAAAAATTAGATACATCTGCCATTTATTTAAAAATAATAAAAATAACTATATTTTATGAAATATTCTATTTTTTATTTAATTATTTCATTTATATTCAATTATTTTTTGTTATATAAAAATATATAATTTCTATTAATTTATATAACTTAATACTCATATTTATTTTTCATTTATGTCAAAGTTGATTTTAGTTGAATTTTAAACTAGCTTATTTTTGTTAAAAAATTTCCCTATTTTCTTTAGTTTTTACAATTAATTTTATATCTTTAAAATTAAAAATAATGGCTAATGGTACTTCACAATTACTTTTTAAGAAAATTGAATGAAATCTTTATTGTGACATGATACATTAATTTTTTTAATATAAATATCAATGATTATTTAAAAAAATTATCTCACGTAAAATATTCAAAAGAAGAAATATTGTATGAAAAAATTACATTGGAAGGAAATTCTTTTAATATTATTCATAAGTTGTGATCATGGACTATACCATTATGGGTATTTATCCACTATTTAGGACATCATTTATCGTTTGATCAGTTGACATAATTTAATAATATATTACCAACCATAAAAAATACAAAAAATTACACTATTTTAAAATTTTCATCACTCTTATTTCATTAATGTTGTAATCATGTATTTTCTCGTTATTTTTATTAGATTGTGTTTGTTTCTCAATTGAACAAAAATTTCTTTATTAATTATTTTTTAAAAACATATTACATTTTTATGATATCTATAAGTTTATAAATTCTTAAAATATTTTATTTATTATTTCAAAGAACTACAATATATTTAACTATTTTTCTCTCACATAGCCAATAATATATGTTTACATATTATGTGTAATATAAATGTGCATATAAGATTTATATATAGCGTATAGAATATTTATATGTAATAGCACATAAAATAATTATATAATAGTGAAATGATTACACATATTTTTTATGATTTTGTTATATTTTCTCTTATAATTTTATTTTTCGTTCAAATTAAAAAATATTCATTGTTTTTATGTACATACAAAATATTTTATTTTTTCAACGTCTCTTTTGTAGGTTATGAGGATTATTATTTTCTATGGTGTATCCTTTATTATGTTACATGTTTCATTTTCATTTCCCCTTTTAAAATTATGTTTAATGATACGTGTAAAATGTGTACCAATAATATAACATGTTTTTTATACAAATTTACATTTTCATTTATTCATAAAATATGTTAATACATAGTCTCCATGAAAAAAGATGTTTTCCACTAATTCGTATGTGGGTTATGAAAATATTCATGATCATAAAACTCAATAATCTAATCACATTATATGAAAAATTACATTAAATAAATAATAAATCCCTATGAACGCCCTACATCTTCAATAACTATGTATAATTAGATCAAAACATTACGAAAAATTGAAAGTTATAGGTAAATGGATAAATTTGAGAATTCTAAATAAAATTGAAAATACAATAATGAAGAAAAACTATGATCAATTAAATAAAAATTCTATAAAATAAAAAAATTCCATAAATTTAGATAAGTTGTAAAATAAAATAATAATAAAATAAAATTTACATATGTAAATATATTATGAGAGTGTAAAATAACATATTTACTTTCAATAAATAAATATTCCATTAGATAGATATCATTTTAAACAACAAAGATAATTATTGTTGTAAATAAAAATTTAGTAATATATATAAACAAGTCAAAAAAATATAATAAAATTATTATGATAAGATAAATTTAACAAAACCAACCATAGGATAGAATATTCTAAATATAATAATTAATTTTTTTAATGTGACGTAGGCTCACTAGAAAATAAATACATTTTTTGATGAGAAGATGTGTTAAGATTAGCCTAAAAGCCCATTCAAAATAATAAATACCAACCCTTTCCATAAATAATTTGAATATGACATTTTTAGAAGCATAGAGTCATGGAATTTAATTTTTTTATTAATGGTAAATTAGATGTTATGGATTAACCTAAAATGATTATTTAATGTCATAATTATATTACAAGAAATTAAATTCTTTCCATGTGAAATAAAACAATGTAAACCACTACATAATTAATTTCACAACAAAATCCTAGTGATATATGGTATAAAAATGAAATACGGAAAAAATCATTTTTGGTAAATCATAAAATAAACTAGAATAAATGAATTAATAGTTGGGAAATTAAAATGAAAAAAATATAAAAACACATCTTATTTGAATATCAATGTTTTGTAATGCATCTAAAAATTCATATCCTAATATATTTGAATATAATATGAGTTTAAAATCATCTCAATAGTAATCTATGAATATCAATAGGACTCCCACCAACAATATAAAATGTTAAATTAATTTTAAAAATAATCCAAAAAATATAATAAATTTCATTGGATTAATCAGTTAAAAATTATTTTTTAAAAACATCCACTAATCAAGAAACCTACACTAACAATGAAAACATGTTAATATATGTAGAATTAAACTAAAGTCATACACTTTGTAATATATGCATTTATGTCCTAAACATTCCAAAATAATGGTAATGAGTGAAAATGAAACATTTAGGAAATATAATACAAGAAAAATAATTCATTAAATTTATTTTTCTTTTAACAAATAAAATATGGAATATAAATTATAAATATCATCATATAGGCTATGGATTAACAATATGAAGGGAAGTGAGGATATCTCAACTATAGGATCATACTGAGGTAATAAAAATTTAATTTCATCATCCTTATTTCCAACATGAACTGGTTGGTATATTTATACCCTATGATTTCAACACATGACCCTATTTGAGCACCGACATTCGATTTGATGACCCTATTATCATGTTATTATTTACCACCCTTAAGAATTGAGATTCATTATCCCTAGAAATCAATACAAAATACAATCTACAATTTATTTTTCCTACTCTAGATTCTTATTTGGGGTCATTCTCCTCTTGTGGCCATCATTTTTTCATCATTACCACAATCCACATTAGAGATTTAGGGTTTCGGTTGATTTTCATTACGATAAAGCAACAAAATATTTTCATATTATCTGGAAACCATTGATCATATTTTCCACCAAAAAAAAAGATAAATCTATAGTTTTATAAATCTTGGATCAATGAAGACATACTATTAATAAATTAAATATGACTTCTTTAGGTATTTTCCCTATAAACTATTACTTATAGTCATTTGGTGATATTTTTAATAGGAAAATGTAATGGTTATATTTTATAGTGTATTTGTTTTCCAAAAAAACTTGGAGTTCATTATTTTACCCAACTGAAAAATAAAATGATACTTATTCAAAATTTCAATCATTAAAAATTAAATAGAATGAGTACTTAATATATGAATACAAAATGGTTTTTTTTCTGAATATCCCTTTTAAAATATGTAGTTTTAGAGAGTTCTAGATGTGGTGCGATTAAAGCATGGAATGAGAACTGTAGCTGTGGAAATAAAGAACTGAAAAATATAGCAATGAATAAGATTAATCATGTATATTATTGTCTTCATTTTAATGTATGAAATGCAATTTTTTTAACTGGTTAAACCATGACATGAATTTAGAATTCATACATGTAGAAAATATTATGTAATTATGGTCTACTATCACTCACAAATGTAATACTAGAGAAATGTTCATGAAAAAATGATATATAATGTTATAGAGATAATGTTTCACGTTTATGGGATAAAGTAGAATCTATTGGTAGTTTTTTAATAAAAATTTATACTTATATATCTAAATATTATTTTAATCAAAATCACTTAATTTATAGAGGTTTGAATGTTTAATTCAAAAACCTATCTTTGATGGAATTTTGTTCTATTTTAAAATAGTAAGTATCTATATACTTTTATAATTATACTTTATTATATATGTGTTAATATGATCATGGTCTAGAAAGTGATTGATCTAGAAAATCTCATAAAATAGATTTTCTTATTCATTATCGAAATAATAATTGGGGAATTCTATTCGAAATGATTCCCAGTATATTATCATGCCAAATATAATGATACTTGAAATCCCATATATGATATTTTCTGGATCTGAATTGGAGATCTCTATATGGGGATTCCATTATATCTGATAACTTTTTTGAACCAGTGATAGTGCATGGTACATTTCAATAATTATTGAACCCTACTATAGTATAAGGCCAGAGAAGTTGTACTAATTTTTTGGTTATGGTTTTTATCCTTATAATCCAATAAAATATAATGAAATTGAAAGTCCAATATAGGGGATTTGTAGCTTCAAAAGTGTAAATCCCCATTGGGGATTCTATCCTAGCTACTTTCATTTGTAAAACTAGTTGTGGTGCATGGTACTAGTCATTTATGTTTCAACTATGCTATAGTAAAAGTCCCACATATCATGAAATTTATTTTTTAAGGTTATTTCCTTATAATAAAACAAAATCTAATGCTGTTGTAAATCCCCTACATGTAATTTTCAACATCATAATTTGTTATCTCTACCAAGGGATTCTAGTGTAACTGCTTCCTTTTGAATAACACTGATCATGATTGATACTTTTCATTGAAGTGGGAACTCTGGTATAGTGAAATTCACCAAGTTAAGTGAAAAAAAATTATTGAGGTTTCTATCCCTATAATACAACAAAATAGAAGTATAATATAAATCCCCTAAAAGAGATTTGTAGCATCCCAACTAAAAATCCACCCAAGGATTCTAGTGTAACCACATCTATTTGAAGAAACATTGATAATTCATGGAACTTTTATATGAAGCTTTAACTCTGGTATCTTATAAGGCCTGACATTATGTACTATTTTTTTTGTTAATTTTGTTATCCTTGTAATACAAAAAAATTTAATGACACTGCAAATCTTCTACAGGGGATTTCCAGATTCAAAATTGGAATCCTCTACCTATAGATTCTTCTCTTTCTAGTTTCCTTTGAAGAACTATTGTTAGTTTATTGAACTAGTTTTTAAAGTTTAAAATATGGTATAGTAAAAGGCCCTACATGATATATAAGTTTTTTTAAGGTTTTTTTCTTATAATCTGAAAAACATTAATGATTTTTTAAATCACTTCAATGGTATTTTTAGAATCATAACAAGATATCTTCACCTAAGGATTCTAGTGTAACTACTTCCCTTTCATTAACCACTGATAGTTCACAATACTTTAATTTTATGCTGAAACTGTATTGTATTAAAATATTTGAAATGATGTAAAAAAATTTCAAGTATTTTTTCCCTATAATCCTTCAACTAGAAATTATTCTGAAAATCCCCTTTGAGGGATTTGTAGCATCAGAACTGGAAATATGCACCTGGGAATTCTAGAGTAACCTCTTTTCTTTAATGAAATAGGGACACTAAATTGTACATTTCTATGAATATTGAAATCAGAAATAATATAAGGCTCTTTATGATATACTGATTTTTTTGTAATGTTTTTTCTCTTTATAATCAAATAAAATATAATGATTCTTCAAATACCCTATAGAAGATTTTTCACTTCATATTGGATATCTCTAAAAAGAGATTCTATTATTGTTTCATCCCTTTGTAGAACAAGTGGTAGTTCAAGGTACATGTCTTCGAAGTTGTTACTCTGGAATTGTAACGGTACCCGCATAATTAATAATGTTCTTTTTTTAGGTTTTTTACCTTATAATGCAACAATATTTAATGATGTTTTTAATCTCGTACATGGGATATGAAACATCAGAATTGGATATCTCCACATGGGGATTCTAGCATTGTCACTTATCTTTAAATGACCACTAATAGTGCATGTTACATTTATTTGAATTTAAAACTCTTGTATAGTGAAAGGCCATATATTATGTACAATCATGTTTGTTGTGGTTTTTTATCCATATAATCCAACAGCATGAAATTAGTCTACAAATCCCTTAGAGGGGACTTGCGGCTTCATGACTGGAAATATCCACCTAAGGATTATAGTATAACCATTGTTCTTTTACGAAACAGTGATATTGAATTGGATTTTTCTATCAAGTTTGAACACTATATAGTATAAGACCTGACATGAAGTAATTTTTTTTAATGTTTTAAACCTTATAATCCATCAAAATTTAATAATGACACAAATACCCTACATGGAATTTTCAGCTTCTAAAGTGTGGGTCTTCACCTGGGGAATCTAGTCTAGCTGCTTCCTATTGTAGAACTAGTGGTAGTTAATGGTACTTATCTTTGCATTTGAAACTATATTATAGTATCATGCCCCAACATGATGTTAAAATTTATTGGTTAAGGGTTATTTCTTTATAATCCAACAAAACATAGTGATGATGCAAATCCCATGTAATTTATTTTTATGATTGTAATTATAAATGTTCACCCAAAGATTAAATTGTAGCTCCTTTATATTTACGAACCAGTGATATTTAATGATATTTATCTACTCAGTTGGAACATATGTATATTGAAAATGGATTCTATGATGTACAAATATGGTATTTCTTATAGATATATGTATATATGGAAACCAATTCAAAGGGATCCACACTATATTATCACTAAAATATGACAATTCTTTGATATTTATTAAAGGAAATTTATACCCTATAATTTTTAAGGACATGGTATCATTTTTTAACACAAAGAGGTCCAAAAGTTCTATGATTCACATATTTCAATTATATAATTTTCAAAAAAAGATGTTGAACATTGGAGGACAAGAGACATAATTTCTTGAAGTGGATTTGAATTTATTATTTGGCATCAGTATTGGACCAATAACAATAACTGAATCATATACTAAAAAATAAAAAAAATTCACAGATAATGCTAAAAATGTTTATTAGACAGGGAATGATTATTCTCATAATTCAATTAAGAATTATATTAAACAAGAAGTACAATGAATGGATACAGTGGCCTATAATAAAATTGTAGTATTATTATTCCTTAATGCATGTGCATCTTTATTTTTCCCATGGAGTGGAAACTATCTTAGATGGTGAATTATCCATTTTGAGGAAAGTGAGCATGGAATGAAACAGTTAGAATCATGGTGATCTTTTCATTGATATCTCAATACATCTATGCATACCTCTCAAAAAATCATGTGAATGTATATGAATCAGTTATCTAATTTTTGGTAATATTCAATCATATTTTAGTAATCATAAAAATTTAAAAATATTTATCATCTAGATATTATGATCCAATTAAATATGCGTTATTGGTTTGGTGAGTTCACCGAAATCATACAACCAAAGGGAACTACTAGAAAAATAGGTATTTGCGATGGGTCATTTGCGACGGGATCCCGTCGCAAATGGCCCGTTGCTGAAAACGGTGTCGCAACAACAATTATTTGTGTTGGGCCCGTCGCTAAAGCCGTTTTTTGTGACGGGTATTCTCCCCGTCGCAAATAGTACTCTGTATATTTGTAAAAAAACTTTTAAAATAGTTTTTGCGACGGGACCCGTCGCAAATACCTGTTGCGATGGGCCCGCCACAAATAGTTTTTGCGACGGGACCCATCGAAAAAACTATTTAAAAAAATTAAAAAAATATTAAAAATTATTTTAATGCATAAAATAATAATACTATTTGCGACGGGCATAGTATCCCGTCGCAAATACTATAAAAAAAATAAAAAAAATAAATTATTAATAAATTATATTAATTAATATAATAATAATTCAATTATAATTCAAAAATTAAAATTAATAAAATATTAATAAATGATTTTAATTAATATAATAATAGAATTATAATTCACAAATAAAAATAATAAATTATTAATAAATTATATTAATTAATATAATAATAATAGAATTATAATTCAAAAATAAAAAATAATAGAATTTTCATAAATGATTTAATTAATATAATAATATTAGAATTATAATTCATAAATAAAAAAAATATTAATAAGTTATTTTAATTAATATAAAAATAATAGAATTATTTTACATTCAAATATTAAAATAATTCAAGTATTACAAAAAAAATATAATTAAATTATAATATTATAAAATTTTAATATATATATACAATTTAATATTATGAAATATAAATAATATTATTATTCATATTAATATTGTTATTTGAAAATATAATATTATTAATATTTTATAATGAGACAGAAACTACGAATAGAAAAAAAAAACATATTTTGATTTCACAAATTTTATAACATAAAAACAAACTCTAATCTGAAGGAGGGGGAGGGTGGGATATTTAGATGGTGGTGGAGGAAACTCCATCCCTAAATCTTGAGTGAGTCGGCGCATTTACTCCATTTGCTCCTGATGCTGCTGCTGCCACCGACTCGTCTTCTCCTCGTATAGCTGGTGTTGGCGTCGACGCTCCTCCTTATGCTGCTGACGCATCTGCTCCTGATCCTATTGTAGACTCTCTATCAGTGCAGTCGGAGATCGAACTGATCCTTATACTGTGTAGCAGAAGAAGATGCATGAGCTCCTCTCGAGCTGGACGCCGACATCGCAACACTGCCATAATAATCTCTGGGAGTCAGTTGAGACCTGATACCAACTACCTGGCCCTTCTCGAAGGCATACTGGGTGGCCTGCTTCTATGCCGCTTCATCAAACTGACGGCCAGTGGTCTGATCTGACGACTTGTCCTGACTCTCAGGCCGGGCCTGTGACTCTGCGGCCTCATATGACTCCTGTAGTTGCAATTTAAAATTAAAATTGTAAATATATTATATGCAGTTAATTTTTAAACTTGAAAACAATTAATACTGACCACGAAGTGATACTGACGATCACCTCTGAGATCCCCAGTTGCAGGATCACTATACATCCTCCGATATACGTCGTACTCCGTAATATCGGGGTGCTCGACAGCCTATAAGAATAAAAAATAAACTGTTAATATTTATAGTTATATAAAATATTTATAAATAATGTACGTACCAGATGCTGTCTATGAGTACTAAAAGAACGACTCCCAGCTCGATGAGTCACCTCCTATCTCCCCCGATTCTACCTCCCCACCGATGATCTCCTCTGAAAGGCACCACTCAACCAGTGCGCACATAATCCATCTCATACATGGGATGAAATGTACTCTGGTCGGTGTGCTCTACATGACTCGTCAAAATCTGACACTCCTTTCTTCATGGCAGCTTTTCTTAAATTGTGCAAAAACTGACGAAGGCGATCACGCATGGCCACCTCCCATGCCACGTGGATGGCGTCACGCATGGTATCCTCAATCGGATACCAAGAACCATACAAATAAATCAAAATATCAAGTTAGAAATGAAATAATTTTCAAAATAAAAATTATTTATTTACGTACGTACCAACCAATGGCCGAACATGGCCTGCTGCACATCAATTGGAATCTTCTCCCATGTGGTCCACAGCTGAGAGAAATAGTTTCGCAAAATAGCGATGCCCTGTCCGACTACTATATGTGGAAAACTGTAAAAATAATAAACATTTATTATGTGAATAGATTAATGAAATCTTAGTCAAATCCACAGGTTATCACACAGGTTATCACACCTCTGTGTGCGTGGATCAAACCCAAGACGTGGATGTCGCTTGGGTATGGGGTCAGGAAGCATCAATTGTGCAAGACCGCACCCCCTCCGCGTACTCCCTGGAGCGCCTGCAGGCTGAGGGTCATCTGCCAGCAACTCATCTGCATCGAAAGGCAGGTCAGCATCTGCCAACTCACGAAATGTGGCATCGTCCATCTGAAACAGAAAATGTTATTGTTGTTAGCAAATAATTGATAATTACTATTATATATACATATATACATATTATGATTGTATATAAATACCATGGAATTCTATCAGTTTTCATCTTCATCATCATCTTCATATATGTCAATGTCATCTTCATATTCCTCCTCAACATCATCGATATCCATTCGAGTTACAGTTGCTTCATCTCTTACCATTTCAAATTCATATGTGACATCATTAACATCATCGTCATCATCGACTCTTAAATGTGGGGTGTCATCATCGATACTAATGTATCTTTGTAAAAAATATTGATTTTGAGTACTCTCTTGAAAAACTTCAATTCTTTGCACATCAGTGAAAGCAAATTCACCTTGACTAAACTGATTGTCTCGAATTTTGATTTTTATTACACTCCACCAATCAGTCATGTCTCTTGTTGTAGCACAGTACTTTGCGTAATAAACTTGATGTGCCTGTTGAGCCAATAAGAATTATTCATTTACTGCGAGAACACTTTTACATTTAATATCGATGATTCCATGAGTCGGATGAACACGCACGCATCTCTCTATATCCAACCACCGAAATTTGAACATGGTTATGTAATGTTGTCCAAGATAAAAGAGTTCAATGATTTCATCAAGTATGCCATAAAATTCAACTTCATTTTCTCGATGATGAGATCATCTCAAGCTAACTCCACTGTTCATTGTTTTTTTCAATTCCCCATATGTATGTGTGTGAAATCAAAATCCATTCACCACATATGCATTATAAGTTTTAACAAGTTTGGAAGGTGGGTTACTCAATACACACAGCCGTTTGTCAATTTTATCAGCATGTCGAGACACCTGAAAATTTGTGAAATAATTATCAATATAGTAAACTATACATTGAATGAGTTACTAAAAGATAAAGAATTTATGTTACCAGTTTTTGAAACCACTGAGAGAAATTTTTCAGTCGACGTTCTTTGAGAGCAGCTGCTGTAATTTGTGGAATTTGTTTCTTGATATGATTATCATACAACCTATAAAACCCAAATTTATTTACTATAACATAAATGATATAATAAGTGATATAAACACTTACAGTACAACTGATGTCATCTCTTCACAGTTGAGAAGAACATACGTATGAGCTCTATGATGTTCATCATCTGAAAGCCAGCGTTCATAAACTCCACCAAAACCAAGCTCTGGCTGGTTGAAAACAGATAATTGATTGTCGATTTCATCATTATTCCTCTCGTTCCATCCCATTCATTTCTGTTTTGAAGGATACTCAGATTCAAAATAATGAGAGCAGAAAAAATATATTTCCTCTTGCAAATAAGCTTCTGTAATAGATCCTTCAATAGATGCTTTGTTACGTACTTTTCTTTTCAATTTTTTCATGCATCTTTCAAATGGGTACATCCACCGAAACTGTACTGGACCTCCACATTTGGCTTCATATGGAAAAGGTAACATCAAATGTTCCATTGAGTCGAAGAAAGACGGTGGAAATATTTTTTCCAGTTTACATATAATTACAACAACATCTTTTTAAAGTTTTCCTAGAGCATCATAATCTGCTGTAGCCGCAAAAATTTCCCAAAAAAAATGAGACATGTCTGTTATGGAATCCCAAATCACAGAATTCAACAGACCTGTTAATCCAATGGGTAGAAGTCTTCCCATTATAACATGACAATCATGACTTTTTAATCCAGTAATATGACCATTCATTACACATCTACCCAAATTGGAAGCACAGCCATCTGGAAGTCTCAAATCTGCAATCCACTGACGAAATAATAAACGGTTTTCTTTAGACAGTGTATAAGCTGCTTTTGGTTTCAGTAACCTTTCTGTTCTGACATTCTCAAACAGTTCCAATTCTGGACGCCTGCAAATTTGGGCAAGATCTAAACGTGCATTTACATTGTCTTTGCTCTTTCGGGGCGTATCCAAAACTGTATGAAACAAATTATCAAAGAAGTTCTTCTCAATATGCATGACATATAACATGTGTCGGACCAACAAATCAGACCAATATGGAAAATCCCAAAATATTCTATGTTTAATCCAATTGTGTTCTTTCCCAAAACCAGAAATTTTCTGTTGGTTTATTGTGGGACCAAAAGTGATGGGAGGTAATGAAAATAAAACTGATTTTAACTCCGAACCTGATAGCATTTTTGGAGGTCCATCCCTTTCAATTGTTCCTTTTCTGAAATGGGATCTGTTTCTGCAAAAAGGATGATCAGCTGGAAGAAATCTGTGATGACAGTCAAAATAACAAGGTTTCTTTCCATGAATGAGAATAAATGCTTTTTTCTCTCCCATATATTAAGGACATGATTTCTGACCATGTGTACTCCAGCCAGATAACATCCCATAAGCCGGAAAGTCACTAATTGTCCACATCAATGCTGCTCTCAGTATGAAATTCTGTTTCGTTGCAACATCATATGTACTGACACCAGTACTCCACAATAAATTTAATTCATCAATCAATGGTTTCAAATAAACATCAATATTTTTCTCCGGATGTCCTGGAATTAGTAAAGTCAAAAGATATATGGCTCCTTCATCAACATCCATGGAGGTAAATTGTACGGAGTTAAAAAACAGGCCAACATGAATATTGACTACCATACGATCCAAACGGATAGAAACCATCAGTGGAAGGGCCCAGTCTAACATTTCTAGCTTCTAAAGCAAAGGATGGATGCACTCTATCAAAATGTTTCCATGAATCACCATCGGCTGGTTGATTCAAGCTTTTATCGGTTGAAATATTCTCTTTATGCCATGACATCATTTTCATTGTATTCTTAGCCATTAATAAACGCTGAAGTCTGTATGTAAGCGGAAAATATCTCAACTATTTTAGAGGAATAAAACCAGACTTCTCTTGTTGTCCTTCTTTATATCTCAGTTGCCCACATGTGGGACAACTATCCAACGACTTGTTTTCCCCAGAATATAAAATGCAGTCATTTGAACATGCATGAATCTTCTGACAAGTAAGTCCCAAATTTCGAACCAGCCACTTACTCTCATAGTAATTTGCAGGAAAAACATTTCCTTCGGGTAACAGTGTTTTAAGAAATGAAAATATCTAGTCAAAACAGGTGTTTGAAATCCCGTTATCAGATTTGATAGCCATAAATTTTGCAACTGCTTCTAATTTGCTCATCTTGCAGCTAGGATATAATGCATCCTCAGCAGACCTCAACAACTCATAAAATTCAGACGGTGCCAACTCAGGATTTGAAGCTATATCAGCCGGAGTTTCTATATGTTGAATAGATGAACCTGCAACATCATGTACTAAATCTTGAAACCGGGATGGATCCGGAATCAAGTTTGTATCACCTGCTCTGGAACTGTGTTCACCGTGTTGATACCAAAAAACATAATCTGGTTGAAAACCAAAACGCAAGAGATGTTCCCTCACTTTGTCAAACGTGTCAAACGTTCTCAATGGAAATTTTCTACAAGGGCATTTTATATTGCCTTTTAAAAATAATTCTGGATTTGATGCCACAAATGATAAAAAAAGTCTCCACACCCTCTACATATAATGGATTTAAACCAGAACTGTTTGGATTTCTACGTTGATTTATCCATATGCGGTCACCTAATAATGATTGTTGACGACCTCATTGTTCCATATTTTTTTATAAAATATAAAAGCATTACTGGTTTTGAATATTTTGTTAGAAAAAACAATCAAGCTATCATAATTATAGAGTTTACATCATACATGACTGACGCAAACTTTTTATTAAGATAGACCTAAAAATTGACCCTTTAAGAATTAAATATGTTGAGAATAAAGCAAAACATGTCACAAATATTACTAATTTTAATATTATATAAATTTTTTATTATTTTCAAAGTACTAATATTATTGGTAATTATTACTAATTATTGGTAATTATTACTAATTATTGGTAATTATTGCTAATTATTGGTAATTATTACCAATTATTACTAATTATTACTAATTATTGGTAATTATTACTAATTATTACTAATTATTGGTAATTATTCCTAATTATTGGTAATTATTCCTAATTATTACTAATTATTACTATTTACCGGTAATTATTGGTAATTATTGGTAATTATTCCTAATTATTGGTAATTATTACTAATTATTGTTAATTATTACTAATTATTGGTAATTATTACTTATTATAACTAATTATTAATAATTATTAGTAATTATTACAAATTATTACTAATTATTACTAATTATTGGTAATTATTACTAATTATTACTAATTATTGGTAATTATTAATAATTATTACTAATTATTGATAATTATTCCTAATTATTGGTAATTATTTCTAATTATTGGTAATTATCAGTAATTATGGGTAATTATTGGTAATTATTACTAATTATTGGTAATTAGTACTAATTATTGATAATTATTACTAATTATTGTTAATTATTACGAATTATTGGTAATTATTACTAATTATTGGTAATTATTACTAATTATTGGTAATTATTACGAATTATTACTAATTATTACTAATTATTGGTAATTATTATTAATTATTACTAATTATTACTAATTATTGGTAATTATTACTAATTATTGGTAATTAATACTAATTATTGGTAATTATTACTAATTATTACTAATTATTGGTAATTATTACTAATTATTACTAATTATTGGTAATTATTACTAATTATTACTAATTATTACTAATTATTAGTAATTATTACTAATTATTGGTAATTATTACTAATTATTGGTAATTATTACTAATTATTGGTAATTATTACTAATTATTACTAATTATTGGTAATTATTACTAATTATTAATAATTATTGGTAATTATTACTAATTATTGGTAATTATTACTAATTATTACTAATTATTACTAATTATTGGTAATTATTACTAATTATTACTAATTATTGGTAATTATTACTAATTATTACAAATTATTGGTAATTATTACTCACTATTAGTAATTATCGGTAATTATTGCTAATTATTACTAATTATTGTTAATTATTACTAATTAATACTAATTATTACTAATTATTACTAATTATTGGTAACTATTACTAATTATTTGTAATTATTACTAATTATTGGTAATTTTTACTAATTATTGTTAATTATTACTAATTATTACTAATTATTACTAATTATTACTAATCATTACTAATTATTACTAATTATTACTAATTATTACTAATTATTACTAATTGTTACTAATTATTACTAATTATTAGTAATTAGTGGTAATTATTACTAATTATTGGTAATTAATACTAATTTTTGGTAATTAATACTAATTATTACTAATTATTACTAATTATTACTAAGTATTACTAATTATTACTAATTATTGGTAATTATTACTAATTATTACTAATTATTACTAATTATTACTAATTATTACTAATTATTACTAATTATTACTAATTATTACTAATTATTAGTAATTATTACTAATTATTACTAATTATTGGTAATTATTCCTAATTATTACTAAGTATTACTATTTACCGGTAATTATTGGTAATTGTTGGTAATTATTCCTAATTATTGGTAATTATTACTAATTATTATTAAGTATTATTAATTATTTGTAATTATTACTAATTATTACGAATTATTACTAATTATTACTAATTATTGGTAATTATTACTAATTATTACTAATTATTGGTAATTATTACTAATTATCCCTAATTATTACTAATTATTGGTAATATTACTAATTATTGGTAATTATTGGTAATTATTCCTAATTATTGATAATTATTCCTAATTATTGGTAATTATTCCTAATTATTGGTAATTATCGGTAATTATGGGTAATTATTGGTAATTATTATTAATTATTTGTAATTATTACAAAATATTCCTAATTATTACTAATTATTACTAATTATCGATAATTATCGGTAATTATTGGTAATTATTGGTAATTATTCCTAATTATTGGTAATTATTTGTAACTATTACTAATTATTGGTAATTATTCCCAATTAGTGGTAATTATTCCTAATTATTGGTAATTATCGGTAATTATGGGTAATAATTGGTAATTATTTCTAATTATTGGTAATTATTACTAATTATTGTTAATTATTACTAATTATTGTTAATTATTGGTAATTATTCCTAATTATCGGTAATTATTTCTAATTATCGTAAATTATTGGTAATTATTACTAATTATTGGTCATTATTACTAATTATTGATAATTATTACTAATTATTGGTAATTATTACTAATTATTACTAATTATTGGTTATTATTACTAATTATTACAAATTATCAGTAATTATTCCTAATTATTACTAATTATCAGTAATTGTTGGTAATTATTGTTAATTATTCCAAATTTTTGGTAATTATTACTAATTATTGTTAATTATTAATAATTATTGGTAATTATTACTAATTATTGGTAATTATTACTAATTATTGGTAATTATTACTAATTATTGGTAATTATTGGTAATTATTCCTAATTATTGGTAATTATTACTAATTTTTGGTAATTATTCCTAATTATTTGTAATTATTCCTAATTATTGATAATTATTCCTAATTATTGGTAATTATCGGTAATTATTGATAATTATTGGTAATTATTACTAATTATTAGTAATTATTACTAATTATTGGTAATTATTACTAATTATTCCTAATTATTACTAATTATTACTAATTATTACTAATTATTGGTAATTATTAGTAATTATTACTAATTATTACTAATTATTGATAATTATTGATAATTATTGGTAATTATTACTAATTATTGGTAATTATTACTAATTATTGGTAAGTATTAGAAATTATTGGTAAGTATTACTAATTATTGATAATTATTACTAATTATTGGTAATTATTGCTAATTATTGGTAATTATTACTAATTATTACTAATTATTCCTAATTATTTCTAATTATTGGTAATTATTCCTAATTATTAGTAATTATATGAATAATTACCAATAATTAGGAATAATTACCAATAATTAGGAATAATAATATTAGTATATTTTATAATTAATATTAAAATAATATAATTTTCTATATTATATACAATTCTCTTTTCATCTGTGTGTTTTCTGTCTCCACATACAAATAATACATGTGGAGGTAGAAAACACACAGATGAAAGGAGAATTGTATATAATATAAAAAATTATATTATTTTAATATTAATAATAAAATATACTAATAATGTAATAATGTTATTATTTCAAATTATTGGTATTTAATATTAATTATTAATATTTATTCTTAATTATTGAAAATTATTACTAATTATTCCTAATTACCATTAACTATGAACAATACTAATAATTTAAATTTATTAAGTAAGAAAATAATGTAAACATAATTAAATTACAACTAATTAAGAAAAATTGAAACTAATAAAAAATTTAAAATAAATATTAAATTAAAATGAACATAAATACCTTGAAAATTGATCTGAGGTTGATCTCTGATCGTTCTTGAAAACTTCAATATCAACTCCTGAAAAAAAATAAACTTGGGAAACACTGAACTCTAGAAATAGAATTTTGAGAGAAGGAGAAGATGGAGATTGAGAATGAATTGAAAAAACGGATGGAGGTATTTATAGGTTAGATTATTTGCGACGGGTCCATTTGCGACGGGGAAATATTCCCGTCGCAAATACCATTTGCCGCCACCGGTTATTTGCGACGGGCAATAACCGCCCGTCGCAAATATGTTTCCCACTATTTGGCGCGCAACACGCACCAGTTCTTTTGCGACGAGGAAAGCAATCCCGTCGCAAAAGGCTACTTATTTGCGACGGGCAAATACCCCCGTCGCAAATAAGTTTTTAACGGGGCTATTTGCGACGAGATTTATCCCCGTCGCAAATACCCATTTTTCCCGTAGTGGGGTAGTTCTCAGACATATGCCTTTACAAAGGGGAATCTTAGTTTCCTAAACTCCATATTGAATATATTGTGCAGAAATATAATTTTCATTTCTATTAAAATAGCTGAAGTTTCATAAAAAAGAGAATAAATGAAATAATATACTATTGAAGAAGGCAATAGAGTTGATGAGCTACATTTGTAAATTGAAAAGATAAGAAATTTTATAGAGAAACATCATAAGAAAGTAAAAAAAAAGAATTTTGTTCTATTGAGGATTTTTAAAATTTAATAAGAAATTTCTTTAAAAATAGATATTCTAGATGATGTAACAGATGGTTGGTTTTAAAGAAATCATGGGGTTAATTCCCTCATTGGATTAGAATTTCAATCAAATAGTCAATATACAAATACTTATTTTACTTCTCTAAATAAATCATTTGTGTTCACTTAAGATAGTTCAAATTGAAATAAAAAATGTTCAATGATTAAGATTGTGAATTCCATTTCAGAAAATGAAAAAAATTGGACCTGGAATATGTCTTTCTTTGGACAATGAAAGAGATGGGGCCCAGATTCACCACAACCAAAAGTTTTTATCTAATGTTCATTTTCATCTATTTCCATTCCTCAGTGATAAATGGAAAATCCAAACAATAAAGCTTATTCCAATTTTAATTTTTTCAAAATAATGAAAAAGGAACCTGATTCGTAAGTTATGAATACATTACTTTTTTAAGTACCTGAATAATGTATTTATATCAACATTATTTACTTTTAGTCTGATCAATCTAATATGTACAATTTATACATGTGTAATTCAAGTGATAGGAATCAATATATATCGATGAAGGACATTTCAAAACTGATGTATAAGGCGATGACATTTGATTCTGTTATTCCCACACTACTTCTTATAAATGATTATTGTCATAAATTTTCCTAAAAATATCTTCCAACATGGTTATCATTGTTGACTGTGAGACCATTAATGAAATTTGTAATGAAGAAGATGTTATAAATATGTTTCCATAGAAAGTACTCTTTATTACAATTTCTTTTATCATAAGTAATATTATTTTGACTTTAAATATGGGTGAATATAAGAAAAAAATTAACTAAGAACTTTTTTCATTATAGAGTATAATCATGGGTCAAAATGAATCATTTAAAAGAAGAATGATCGACAACTCGATTCTAGAAATACTTCAATATACTTGATTCTTTTTCTTCTTTATCGATAAAAAAACTTGCTTTGTACATTACTTATTTTTCATAGATAAGAAAAAATATTCATACTTCAATTCAATGAAACTAAATTCAAGACTATGTTGTTGAGATTGATATATAGAATATTTAATTACCATGGTGGGAATTAATGTTTTTTTACATTACTCTTCATGGATAACTATATAAGCTCTACTAGATTCTAATTAAAATACTTAATTTCCTTTTTCATAAATAAAATTTCAATTAGTTTATTAGGAATCTATAATATAATGTGATGATTTGTAAAGTATTAATTAATCTATGAGTGGAAGAAACTCTACAGAAGGATCTAATAAGTTTATACTGTGGAATTTGTTTTTAATTTTATTGATAGAATGTATCTACTTTGGATATATCAACTTCATTTACAAGGAAAAAAATAATGATATAAGGGTCTCAATGTTGTCATAATTTTAAACATGTCATTTGATGATTTGGACTGAGACTAAATTCACTACAAGTAGAGCTTTTTATAAGTTAATTGATATGTATAAGGGAATATAATAATAGGGTAGGGTTTTTTAATCAAATTGTGAACATATATTTAAGTAATAATGTTTTTTTCTAAACAATTATGCTTACACATTCTATTTTCAATTTTGATAACACTGCACTGAGAAAAAATATTAATATAAAATAATGTTTTTAACAAATGAAAGATGATATTAAATTAATTATCTCATTAAAGATGAACTTAGAAATTTTATTTTGAAACAACAACCATTCATTCATAACATACACATTTATGAACAACGTTGTTGAACATATTTCTAGTAGACACACACATCTTTTTTCATAGTCCTATATTTAATGTAATTTCATCTTATAAGATATAATAAAATTCAAAATTTAGTGTCACCTATTTTTTAAATTGAAATAAAACCATATGAAAAGGAAATTTTCAGTAATATCTTCCACATCTTTACTGTGTTGTTTAGAATTCTTGTGATTTGTTCTATTCAAATAGATTTTCATATGATCTCTTACTCTTCTAGTTGGAGTCCTTTTAACGTTAACAACATTCCAAACTATAGATCCATTACTACACACATTATTTGCTTGAAAAGGTCTATTTATTTTATCTATGTGACTATAAAATATTTTGGGGTCTGAAAGACCAACCCCATAACCACCATATGTTTCACATACCACTGTTACCAATTTCATTTCTATTTAGGAAATTTTATTGTAACATTTTTCATTTTTTAAATTCTTATCCACCTATTTATCAATAGTTACACCTTTATTAATGTCAAAATTTCACACATTTTTTCCACATTTTTAAAATTTAATGTTCTAGAATAGATCTCACATCAAGACTCTTAAATAATTTTAAATTATGGGAACACAATATTCCAAATGATTAATATTTTCTTCAACAACACTTCACCGTTTCTTCATTATTATCATATAAAATATGAAACTCTATTATAGACCCCATAATGCCAAAAATCTATGAGTATAGGAATTCAACTTCTTGAGAATATTTAAGAAAATTTTCCCCAATCAGTTTATTTCCATTCTGAAATAGATCAAAAAATGGTGTGTATCTATATCTATATTGTATAACCAATGGGTGGAAATGGAATGAAATTTTATGATGGTTTTCCTTACTTTTGATGTCAAAGATTATTTTATGATATATATTCTATGCAATAACATTATCAAATTTCTTGAAAAATTTACCAACAAACAATCTATGATGAATAGAATATTTTAGGTCCCCATTAAAACATTCACTTAATTCCTTGCTATGTATCTCTAATGAAAAATTATTATTCATAAAGAAATGAATAAATTTCCCTAAAATTATATACATCATCAAACTAAAAATATTAACCTTCACCAAAATTAATTTTAAGAGTTTTCCACTCTGCCTCAAAATCAACCGCATTACGGTACTTGAACATGTATTTCCTCAAAGGATAAAATGGAAACTTCAACCATCTTTCATCAAGGTACATAGGTGTTTTACTCCATTTATTTGGATTTCATGAACATTTTCCATGATTAGTATCAATAAGTACCATAAATATTTATTTTTCAAGAGATACATCTTGATCATTAAATAGAGTAAACTTTAACTTCATATTGTGAACCTCATCATATTTATAAAATCCGAATGAAAAAGATCTGGTTGTTTCATTATACAATAATGTCACACTAAAAATTATAGTTTCCTTAAAATAGATACATCCAATACAAATATCTAGAGGTATGGATTCTCTATTTATTCTAAATACCATATCGAAAACAACTATATATCTAAATTGTTAAAAATCAAGCAACATTTTCAGGTCATCGCAAAAAATATTCATAATCTTCTCATTCATGTAAATTAGAATTAAAGAGTCAAGTGAAGGATTATCATGAAATTTTAATTCAAAATTATTCAACATGAATACACTATCTTCCATAATCAAATCCATTTTACATTTTGATGGATTATAATTCATTTGTTCAACGTGGGTATAACCTAAAACATCTTGATAAACAGCAATAGTCGCCGCCAAAGATAATGAATCAACCGACCTAATTCTTTCCAATTAATTGAAATCCAAATATATATCTTGAACATCATTTAACTTTATCTGGGATTTCATAAAATTGTAATAATTAGCATAATAAAATGGATTATTGTGAGAATCTACAAATAATATACATGAATATTCCTCAAAGGGGAACATAATAAGAGATATATAGGAATTATAATCTGTCCTCGTCTCTGCAACTAACATTTTTCACAAATAAATTATTCATATAATTTTCCCCCTCTTACTAGAAGTATAATTACCTGATGTAATTATTTTTTTCCTTCTTACCCTAATATACATATTTTTCACACACACTAACAAAAAATATTCTAGCATAAAAAAATATAATGTACACGGTATTAAAAAGGTATTTTAAAGTCATTTCTACTTTAGGTTACCTATTATAGACACACACAAAATTTTCAACCACTTAATTTCCACATTGACACATTGTAAGTACCTGATGTTCACCATTAAATAAATAGTCACAAACTTGACATAGTAGATCTAATCAACACATATTAAATATAATGAAAAAACTAAAATAGAATGATAAAAAAATGTATTCAATATTTTTCTTCTCAATTTAATCAATTGAAAAAATCATGGTAGAATCCTAATAAAATATAGATTTTTCACCTCATCGAGCTACGATCTTAATATCTTTAATCGTCTTGTGCATTGACTGAGTTGCATCACTCACAGATCTCCATCGCCTCTATCAGGTGTTATCACAACTTCCAACGTTTTGGTCATGATTGTTATTTTGGCATGAAAGAAATTTGGATGAACCCTATGGTGGTAAAACTATTAATTCATCATGTATTAAATACCAATAAACCAAACTAAGAAATATTTTTGGCGATTGTATCATTTTATCTCTCTAGTTATTACACCAAAATAGTGTAGAGGGTATTAAAAACCCTATTCTAAGGAGTTAGTGTATCTGCTACCAAGTTCTGAAGAGGAACATGTAATAATTTCAAGGTTTAAATTAACCCACCTATTTAGATGGGAAATAGAGATGATGTTACATAAAAAAATGAATTAATTGTTGGTAAATTAAAATGAAAAAATAGAAACAAAAAGTTACCTATTTTAAAATAAATTTATTGTAACTAGTTTGTAAATTCATACACTAATACATATAAATTTTATATAAGGCTAATATGAGTTCACTCAATGCATCTGAAACTCAATTCCTATCCCAAGAACAACATAAAAAAGGTATTAATTTTGAAAATTATTCAAAAACTAAAATAAATTTACAAGGAACAATTAGTTCAAAAATAATTTCTAAAAAACATCCACTAATCATGAAACCTATACAGCCAATGAAAACACGTTAACACATAGAGAATGAAGATAATAACATTAAATATGACATATATACATGTAATGTCCTCAACATTCCAAAAGAAGAAGAATAAGGGAAAATAAAAAATGTAGAAAACATAATAAAAGGAAAATAATTCAATTACTTTCATTTTGTTTTTATTAATAAATTACGGAATGTAAATTAGAAATAGAATCATCTAAGATATTGATCAATAATATGACGGAAGTGACGATATCTCAAGAATATGATCATATTTAGGTTGTAAAACTGCTTTTTTGGTTCAATTCAGATAAATAACCTTGTAATATATTACTATAATTATATGAATAAAGAAAATGGGATGCAACCCAAATCAATGAAATATTTGATTGATAAAGGGTCTTAATGAAAAAAGTGATACCTTTATGAAGGTAATCAAAACCAATATATGGTAAAACTTCTGATGAAGTTAAATCCAGACATTTATCTTGCACCACATGTTTTTAGGAATTCATATTCAAACCCTTTAGATATAATCCTATACCACCTAATAAAAAAATAATATTCATAAAAACAAGGACATAGAATCCTTAATGGGGAAGAATGGTAAATACACTAGAAATAAAGGAATGTAAAATTACCAAGGAACTCACTCCAATCAGCCACCACCTATCCCCAATTATCCCCCCTCTTTATTATTTCCTTTTTAAATTATTATAATTGTTAATTTTCCTTCGTTGTTTTTTAACTAGAACCACTCAGAAAATCCCCATTCATGGAAGTTGTACTAGTATCCAACATGGATATAGTTTACAATTCAAGAATTTTACTCCATTTAATAGATATGTATTGTGTTCCTATCATTTACAAGATAAATTTAATTTCTGGTGGGTCATAATGATGTCCTTCTTAAAAAATCACACAATGTGATGATGGTGTGTTTCAATGTATGTGTCCTTATAACTGAACAATGAAAAATTCCCATTAAGTTATCCAACAACTTCAACACTAATGGGTTTTTGAAATTAATGGGGAAACATGGAAGATTCTCACACTCCACTACTAATGGAGGATATTAGCACTTATGTGTGTAACAAAATAAAATAAAATTTAATGTCATTAAATATATTATCATAACATTATTTAAAATAATAAATGTAGAAAGGTTGTTAATAAGTGAAAAGATTTTAAAACATAAAAACTGATTTCTCACATTAAAGAACACTAAATTCCATAATACCATGATATAATGAAGACCAACACACAATGTTACTTCTCGATCAGCATGGTACTTGAAAATTCTCGCAAGTACATAAGATGGATTGAGAACCATGGGATCAGTATCACAATAACATCGCAAAAGATCAATATAATGATAATAATCATCTAAAATAAAAAATAATAAACATACAAAAAATATATTTTATTGTGTTACGCAGTATAAAAATTTCAAACCAAAACCAAATAAATATAATATGGTCATACAAAGCAGTTTTAAAAAACAATGTTTTGTTGATATGAAATCCCCAAGTTTTTCAGGAGATCCTCGGGTAAATATAAGTAATATTTTTTCTCATTATGTCTATAACCATTTCTATAAATTATAGGATTCCTTAAAATTAATTTTCATTAAAACTATTTCATATAAATTGATTTTCATGTTCCCAATTAATAGAAAAAAGGTAAATTTACATGAAAACATAACATATTCTAATGAACTTAAAGTATTAAAATTATTAAAAATACTTAATACTAGTTGGAACACACTTTATTTAGTAGAAACATCAATTTCTAAGAACATATATATATCAATAATATGAATCTATTATAGACTCAAAAAAACAAAAAAAAATACCACTACATTATGAAACATTGACCATGCATAATCGATGGATGCATAAAACATAATAGTAAATGAATCAATATTATTTTGGAATGAATTACAAAATTATAAAAAACTATGAAGTTGAAAATAATTGAAAATGAAACAAATATAAAAAAATCATACAAAACTATTGATAATTTATTTATCAAAAATAAATAAAACATTAAAAAAAGATACCCATTATAGAGGAAAAAGATGAAATGTAGAGTAACTCACATATAATAGAACAAAATACATAGGATAGTTCAATGGTATTAGGTTTTCTAAACTAAGACATCATGGGTCTTTTTTTGTGATTTAAATTAAAAGGAATATAAATAGAATGAACATATTATAATAAATTGAGGAGATAATTAATTATTTCATATATGAAATGTCTGATAGTAGACATGTCGCAATTAATATTTATTTGATCATTTTCATGAAAATTAGAATATAAAGAACACCTGATAAGAAGACATGATTACCTAATTGGAGTTGAAAACCTATAAGATTCATGAACATAAATACATTTCAACCAATATCATTTTATTTATAAAAAAATATAGTATTTAATGAAAAATTAAAATGATCTTACGAGATCACTAATAATATCTAATGAGATACCTAAGAACTAAATATCACATGGTATGGTAATATTAGGAATTAGATTCAATTTCATGTAATCAAAAACAACTATAGATAGAAATAAGAACACCATATAAGGAACTAGAAGAGGTGAATCTTAAATCCATAAAAAATATCATATCAACAAAAATTATAATGAACATATAGATGAGTTGATAAACTACCTCTCAAGAATGATCAAAACTATTAAAAATATTTTTTCTTCAAAAATAATTTTTAATAGAACTTTCACTAATTGAAACAAAAAAAATCTATAGAAAAAATAGAGAAAATAAAATTCGGAACTAGAAGACACAATAGATAATTAAAAATAAATGATTTCCTTGCAAAGTAAATAATAAATCTCATCAAGATCATCAAAACCATATTATGGTTGATTGATCACGTCCTAACAAACATCAGTTCCAAATTAAAATATAACCTCTTAATTAACAAATTCTATTTTGATTTACCCTTTAAAAAATGTAAATTATGTTTCCTCCTCAACATCCCTGTGTACTTAAAATTACTTATGCTTTTCTATTAGAGAACTAAGATCCCCAAACCACTCTATTAGATCCAAATGCATTGATTTAAATATTCCTTTAATGAACAAAATATCTCAACGATAAGATCATGATGAACGTCACACATCATGATAGACCATGAGATGTTTCCCCCCTTCGGTTTCCTTTATTTAACAATATAAAAATTACTTAATTTGAAAAACAAATTCGATAATAGTTACAAAATAATCCTATTAGATTGGGGATTCCCGTTCAATAATATAGGTGATGGTCACTTCTTTTACTGTAGAATAATTGGAAGCATTCGGATAGAGACCATAAATATGAGGTGTTTGCTCCTCCCCACTGAATGCAGGGTAATAAAGAAACTAAGTGATGAGACAATCAAGATACCCCTCTTTACCGACCAAGATATCCTACTGTAACAACATCTAATTGACTTGATAATGAAAATAACTTTATCAACCACCTGGAAACCCCCTCCCAATCCACTTGTAAAATTTTATTCCAAGAGAGTTACATCCATGAAAACATCATTAAAATCAGACTTCCCAACGTCTATAGAATATGGAACCAACAAAGTAGACACCTCCACTCAAATCAGAAAAATTTATATTTCTAGACTATATATCTTACAATAAAAGACATATTATATTAGAACTAAATAAGATATGATACATCTAGTGCAATATTTTGTGATGGTGAAGGTTGTACAGAATAGATAGATAAATTTTTCCCCCTCTCCCTCCCCATCCTCATTTACAATGACCATAAATAGTTTTCCATAATTAATAAATTTATGATATAAATTACATTAACTAATTAATGAACAAAAAATAAACATTCAATTTGAGATATTTCAATGGAAAAGGTTTTACAGAAGAGGTGAAAGATACACTAAATAACTAAAAATATCTCTCCATCTCCCTCCTTCCACTAGAACAAAAAGTATTTCTGTTATATTTACTGTAATATTTCAATTATAATTAAGTCTATATAATAGATGAGAAATACAATAATCCACACTTATTTAGTTTTATAAGTGAAATAAGTATTAAAAGTTATAAAATTGGAAAAATGTTTTTCCACTCAAGTGCATCCAAAACCATGTTCCCTTTACATATAGAATATACTAGATCTTATCTTATGCTCCATCACTTACAGCCCTTCTGGATGCTCACCCAACAACCAATCCTAAGCCACTATTAAATATTTTACAAGATCTATTTATCTTCTTTTGCATTACACCTATGAAGCTCTAGTCTCCCCAAATAATTTTTAAATATGTTTTATCATATTTTAGAGGATATTTTATTGGTTTCCTATTATAAACAACCATTTCAAGACATCATTTTCTTGAAGACTATTTCAAATAATGATCTACCATATGTCCTTTTTTAGACATCTGATTATATTAATGCTCTTCATGTTAGTTCTAAAAACACTATTATTTACATAAATATCATGAAATGTATATTAATAATATAACTTAATCTTCTAATATATTTATTACATCATCTATAGTTCCCATGTGGCATAGTTCAATAGTGATTTTAATTTTTTTTCCTTTTTTGAATTAATATAGAAATCTATAGTATAATCTGATTTGAGAGTGTGATGAATCATTCCAAATATTAGAGAAAATGGGAAATGAAAAACCAAATAGATCCTCGATATTTCATAAGGAAAAAAATCAAAATATTGAAAATCAATGAAAAATATCGGTATAATAGATGAAGATCAAATATTGGAGGTGAAGCCTAAATATTAGAGACAGATTTATGACTATAGATTGGTAGTGAAATAATAGACCAATAATACGAGATTGGAAACCAAAAATCAAAGACAAAAACCAAAAATAATATCAGATAATATAGAAAGAGAATAAAGGTTGCGATTGAGAGGAAACTGAGTGGGTAGAATCCAAATATTAGTGGTGGGCATCAGAGATCAATGATCCGTGATGAATACTAGACATACAGATGGAGGCTAGATATCTATGATTAGGAAATAGATATAGGGATAAAAATAATAAATTAGATCTATAAAACAATTTAATAGAGGAAAAAAGGGAATAATGGAGGCTAAATTCCATATAGTTAGATAGAAGAAAAAATAGATGATTGAAAAAATATGATCAATTATTGATGATGAAAATCAATATAAAATAAAAGATATCAGAAAATAAGACTGGAAACCAAAATTAAATACTGGTGATCATATATCTAAATTTCTTGAGTAAATATTAAATATAATGGGTTTGAGATACAGAATATTAAACATAGATGATCTTGAGATAGACACCAAACCAAAAGATGAGTGGATCATATAACAAATAAAAAATATCTTAATGTATAATGAATATAAAAAATGTAACATAGATTAAAAAATAGAGAAATGAGATTATATGATTGGGATAGAAGACCAAGTATTGATCTGAAAGACCAAAGATCAATAACTAGAGGAAAAATATGAAATTCTAAACTAGAGATTAGGTACCAAAAATTGATGATTGATATTGAAGATAAATTAAAATATATTTTATTATTTATTTCATACAGAGACAAATATCATTAATAAATGTGAAAAATATAGACTATATACTATAAAAAATTATAGAGATGAAAATGAAGGGTACAGAGATGAAACACAAGAATGGTGAGTGGAGAGCTGAATAGTCGAAGATCGAAAACATGGGAAAAGGGAGACCCAATACAAGAAACACTGAGATCACAATATCTATAAAAAGATCTGGATACCTAGAAACCTATAAGTTTGATAAAGAAGACACAAAAAAAAACAAAGTAGATTCTCTGAGATGATAGATGAAAAACTTGATATGTTATATTCAAAAATAATATATGGGAGATACATATATGAGTGAACAGAGAATATATAACATAGTATAGAGATGGAAAAAAATCTAGAGAATAAAACATGGAGTAGAGAGAAGAAACATGATCATGGTGAGCAGGGAGACACAGTTTTAAAGATTTAAAACTAAAAAATGGAGACCTAAGATATGAAATTTAGTGATCAAAAAAGATAAAATAATGGCTTTGAGGCACGCAAACTTATAAGGTAGATAATAGAGACTATAATAACACAATGTAGTGCCTTTAAGATGTGAGATGAGATATAGGATATAAGATGTCCAAATTTAATACATTATGAGTTCATATATAAGATATTAGAGAATAAATAGTATAATATAGTGGAATAAACATAACTGATCATATAGAATATAAATAATAATAAAAGATATTATAAGAGATATAAAAACATGAGTGATTGAAGAATGGATATCAAGAGAGATCATGGCCAATGCCTTTAAAATAAGTGATGAGAGATGATATATAAGAGACATAATGATAATATATGATATATTCACATATGATAGATTACATAAAATATAACAGGGTGTAGATATAAAAATATTTCCACTGATATAAAATATTTATAATGATAAAAGATGTTATAAAAGATTTAAAAACAAGAGTAATAAAAGAATTAGCACCCTAGGAGGTCATGTCCATCTAATCTGATGATCATATATTTTGGATATTATATTGTAGATTTAAACCCCAGTTAATGAGGAGTAGAGATAAAGGACCAAAAATTGGATACCAAAAACCATTGATGATACAAAAAAAGAGAAATGATAATTAAAAATAGATAATAGAGACTAGAGGTCATATAAAAAATAAAAACGACAATGGATATGATAAGATAAGAGATATGGGGGATGAAAAATGACTAATAAAAAATAATTTTTTTAAGGATGAATGATAATGATTAGATATCATATATTTGAATATCAAAAATATGATGATTTATATAAATAGAAGGCGTGAGGGATTGAAATTCAATGAGATTGGAGATATAAAATTCACAGAAAATAAGAAATAAAAACATGGAAAAAAACATACAATATATAAATAAAATTATAGAATATGTATCACAAAACAATATAGATAATACATAAGGAATATGAAAAAAAATATAAGGTCAAATGTTATGTCAGAAGTTCTAATTATTAATTTTCCATTACTTTGGTTTTGGAAATCACAAACACTTTCTTAAATACTATGATTAATAATTTTTATGTCCCAAGTGTTTCAGTTTGTTTTTGTAAAAAACAATATCATTTTCTATATATAGAAAATGTTTTAATCTATATCAAATATAAACTAACTATTATTAATTATGATAATCTAATTGAGACTAATCCTGATTAATCATACATAACTTTTATTAGACATGGAGTTATACTTTTTCAAGTCTATAATGCTAACAAAATTCAAGACCATTGAATTGATACTACTACTAATATATCACACTAACCCTCATAAGGATTATAGTATTGATAATTGTAAAGAGGTTCATCAGACTGACATAAGTTTGTAATCAATATAAAAATACTTTTTTTCTAATATAAAGAATACATTTAAAACTATAATGTTGTTATAAAATATGGAATTAGAAATTATGTTATATATTAACTATCAATCTCTAACTTTTTGAGGCCATTTCAACAAACATTTAATTATGACCGTTAGAGGATTGCCTATAAATTATGATCCAATTTAATATTTTAGAGATGATTTATTTTTTTGGAGCTTTAAATAAATTTTATTGTGGACATATCATTCATAGTCATTGTAATTATTTAAAGAGTTTAAATTCTATATGAATCCTTATTAGCTTTTTTTCTAAATAAATTTTGATACTATAATCCACGATCGATCATTATAACAATCAAGGTATTTCTATGATAAAAATATGGTGAATTTGATCCATCGAATTGTACAATTTCATGTTAGGGAAGATAGACTTTGATCATATTATTAAGGAATTTTGAGGATAGTTAAATAGATAATTTATATCATCTTATCGAGGGTATTCTGGATAAGGAATTATAGGAATGACAATAAGTATAAAAATATGGATACCTTTAGTCAAGGTTATTAACTCCATTACTTATAAAATCCATGATCCTATTATCCCAGAGCTGGTGCCTTATATTAACACATTATCTTATATACTAGACTTGAAACGCAAAAGACCGAATAGTTTAGTACTTTTGGAAAACCAGATTAAAACATATGTTTTACATTACAACATGAAAGGACATACAATATAGTAGTTCCATTGGAAACACCCACGAATAACTTGAATATCCCTATAATTCATTCATAATACATATATTCATATCCTATGGAAAAATAAAAAATAAGAAAGGGGTGATCTAAGATTATTTGTAAGGGTAAGAAATACGGTGGAAGGTATCATAAAAAAACAGTAATGCATGGTGAATAACTAAATACATAGGTCAATAAAAAATAATCTTTTATATAAAATGGATAGAATAGAAGCTGATTAAATAATTCCATGGTAAATCATAACCATGGATATTCTTCTACTCTAATAATCACATGTACTATCAATTACTAGTCTAATAATGAGAGAATTTATAACTACATACATCATAAATATATCTTCAAGGCCTCAGCCAAGACACCATAGATAATGGGCAGAAACACAGTATAGTTTGTCTCATGAGACCTAATGATGCCTCGAGGGGCTATAGCAGGTCCCACCTCTCACTTACCAAGTCCAAATAATTCTTAATATGAATGAGAAAAAGAATAAAAAATATATACATATTAATGTAAGTAACATTCCCCATTCCGTAAACATAATCATTAACCATTCAGAGTTATATGGTGAATGGTATTAAGATAACACATTCACATTAGAACTAATCATAAAATATTTAATAAAATATTGTAGAAAATAATTATATGAAATAAATATTAATAAATCATAAAAATCAATAGTGTTTATTAAATATATGAAAATACTCTAACAAAATCATTTAGGAATTTTGAGATAAATACAATTTCTCATTTTGTTAATATTTTTTCTTCTAAAAAAATAATTTATATTTTTTATAATTGTTTGTATAAAACAAGAAATGAAGAAATATAGTTTTTCATTACAAATGTAGTAATTTAAAAAAAAAATGGAGCCTTATAACATATTGTAGATGTTAGTTGAAAATATGTAAGAAATCTAGATGTATCGTTTAAATGGGCATGTGTGTGAGGATGAATTTATAAGGAAACCTTGTAAAACATGTAATTCCCCAAAAAATAAATATGTACTGATATGGATACATGTGTTTCGAATATTTAAACATAATTTATAATAATTATATAAAAATAATTATGTATATTCTTGGTGTAGAGAGGGAGAAAACATAACACAAATAGAAATGGAGGTTCTAGAAGAATACTCAAACCTTATTTCTAAATGTGTTTGGAACTTGAACTTAATGTACTGAATAATAAAATTCAATCCATTAATTAATTGATTGAGAAAATTTTATATATATGTTTTATTAATTATTTTTTTATTATGTTAATTTATGGCTTTATTGATGAGTTATAGATTTTAATTTCATTGTTTGAGAGCATTTATTTTCTTGGTCTTCATGATCGGTTCTCTTGTTTATATGTAATGAAGATCATGTAAAATGGGTATAATTTTACAGAGTAAGAATTATATGTTATTAATGAACATAAATAAGTTTAATTTGTTTTATATGAAGTTTTTTTTTCATATATTAGGATGATTATATAACATGTTAATAAAAAAATTAGATTAATTTTATCAGTTTAGATCACAATGGCGATAAAACAACACATCACTAACGATGTTTCCAATTTTATAATAAAAGAGAGATGAGTAGGGATTGTTGATAGATTATTCCATTTTCATAATTAAATTATAGTATATTTATTTTAAGGGACTTATAATTATATTTTTATGATTTAAGGTGTGGAAATAATAAGAAAAAATAATAACATGAAAAGAAATTAAAAGAAAAAAAAAGAGTGTTTTACCTCATGATTTTCTTTTCCTTGTAAAACTATTTAGTGAAAAGGTTATCGGGTTTGGATGATAAAAAAGGGCTCCTAGAGTTGGGTTATGGGATTTAGAAGATAATTGGGAAGAAAATTTACATGTATAAAATCTTTTAATGTGTGATGATAAGGGGTGGTGTGTTGGTGGTATTTATAGTGGTGTAGAGGTCTTTTTTGAATATTTTATTCATTTCATTATTATTTTCATTCAAGACTATGAATATTTTGAAATTATTACAAGATTTATTAAACTAATAATGGTTATTTTGGTATTATAGGCATACATCATCCATAAATCACCTACTACTGAAAAATTCATGTATTTAACATCTATTGTCAATTATCATATTTTACTATTCACCAAAAAATCATATACTTTTAAAAAAACCCTAAAATTTACTCTAACCATTATTTGACATATAGAATTCAAAAATGATTTCCATTTTAGGGAAAAAAATAAATTTAAGAAATTAAATTTTTAATTAAAATCATCCATTACTCTAAAAATATATATTTTAAAATTATAACTGATTTTATAACACTTTGACAAATTAATTAAGGTCTCTTAAAATTATCATAAAATACTAAGACAAAAAAATAATAATATATTACCCTAATTTATGAAAATAAATTATAGTTAAATATTTATGCCTTACAAAAATACCAACTCTTAATTAATAATTTATAAAATATTTATTTACAAATACTATGACATAATTATATAATAATTTTATTTATAAGATACCTAAATTTTATATAAACATTCGTGGTTAAGGTTACTATTCATTTGGCTAGTTTATTATTTATAAATTTCATATTACTATTCCTATGTTTGATTTACTATTTAAACGGTACAGGTTCATTAACTTCTAGAAATACGTCTAATTTCTTCCATTCTTCATTTATAATTTTTTTATTGATCATTCTAAGTGGTTTTATATGATTTAAATGATATGAAATAATTATAAGAAAGGAAATATTATTGTTAGAGTTCTGTCTCATTACATTCTCCCCACCTAAAAAATTCTCATCCTCGAAATTTCTATATTGTCACCCTAAAATAAGTTTTGGGTTGTTCATCATCATAAGCTCCTTAGGGGCCCATATCACCTCTTCAATTTTATGATTTTTCCAAATTACATTTACTATCTAAGTCATTTGATTCCTTAACGGTTGTAATTTAGTGTCTATAATGTGGAAAGGGTCTTTATAATAATATAAATCATGTTTCAATTCAATTCATTCACAAGTGAGCCCATGTGATGGTCCTGGAATATACTTCCTTAACAAAGAGATATAGAACACATTATGTAATATATAAAGGCTAGGTAGCATCATCGAATGATAAGCCACTGCTCTAAATCTCTCTAAGATTTCAAAAGGTCCCTTGTACAAAGGGCTTAACTTCCTTTTATTCCCAATTTTTATAACACCCTTCCATGGATATAATTTTAAGAAAATAGGATCTCTAACATAAATTCTAATTCTTTCTGTTAATTATATACACATCTCTTCTTCATAAATTTAGCTTCTTATATATGGGTTTTAATAGAATTTACCTTTTCTATTGTTTCCTCCACAAACTCTGGGCCTACTGGCTTCCCTTCACCAAGTTCTTCCCAATATGTTAGTGTATGAAATCATTTTCTATACAATGATTCATATGGTGTCATTTGAATACCAGAATGGAAACTGTTGTTGTACAAAAACTCTACTGAAGGTAAGTAATGATTAAAATTTCCTTAAAAAAATTTTCTTATGATATCAACATGTCTTCTAATGTAGATATCATCTTTTATTATTTCTTATTAGTTTGAGGGTGATAAGAAGTACTCAAATAAAGCTCAGTATCCAAGAATTCCTGAAGAAATTCCTATAATTTTGTTGTAAATCATGGATCATGAACATAAAATATAGAAATATGTATTCCACGAATTCTTACAACAACATTAATGTATAGTCATTGAAGGATCTCTAGTGAAAAATTCACCCTTATAGAGGGAAAATGTACACATATGGTAATTCGATCAATAATTACCCATATTGAATCACTCATTATTGGAGTCCTTGGAAATCCAGTGAAATATTACATAGTAATTTCATCCCATTTATATGTAGGAATAGTTAAGGGTTTTAGGACCCCTCTAGGATGTTATCTTTTAGCCTTCACCAGTTGACAAACCAAACATCTTCATACATAATCAGTAATATCACACTTCATATTATCCCACCAAAAATGTTCCTTCAAATATCTTTAAAACATAGTGCAACCATGACGTATATTGAAAACAGAGCTATGGGCACTATCCAATAACTCCATTTTTAGATTGGGTATAGAGGGAACAGATAGCCTCCTCCAAAATTTTAAAATTCCATCTTCATGCCTGAATTCTTATAAGTTCCCATCATTAAATACATTAAATTTTATTTTAATATTCACATCATTAGACTCAAAACACATAATCATTTCCAGTAAAGATGGTTTTGGATCCCTTTTGAAAAAATAGTGATGCTTTTCCACACATGATAACTTTCATATCCATCGTTACTAGATCCATGTATACATGATCATTATCAATCTCCATTTTGTTCAAAACCCCATGTTCCTTACTTCTCAAAGCATCATCTACCTTAATCTCTTTCTTTAGGTGGTAGTGTATTGAAAAATAATAATCCTTGAGTAGTTCGATTAATATCATTTTCCTCATGTTGTGTTCAATATCTGAGAAGATATATTTCAATCTCATATGATTTGTATATATCTCATATCTATCACCTAGAGATAATGTCTCCATATCATCAGAGAAAATATTATATCTACCAACATAATATCATGTGAGGGATAGTTTTTTTCATTAATGTTTAACTACCTTGATGTGTATCCAACAACTCTATCATTCTTGCATAAGGACACACCCAATTCCTTTCTTTGATGCATCACCAATTTGAGAGCATTAACTAATCTCCACTTTAATCAAAAAAATCTTAATATTATTTATTCCATAAAAACATAACCCATATATGAGTTATATTGGTTTATAGGTTAGATAATCGGGAAAAATATGGAATGAAATGCTGATAGTAACCAATTAAAACAATGAAACAACATACCTTGGTTATGTTTGTTGGTGTAATTCATTACAGAACAGTTTTTTTCTTTGCAGGATCAACTGAGATTCCATCCTTAGAGAATATTACCATGAAACGAAACTAACTGATATATAAATTCACTCTTTCTAAATATCCTATATAATTTATTTCTTATAAGAGTCTTCACAACAATCTGAAAGTGATTCTAATGGTCTTTATATATTTTTAGAGTATACCAAGATATCATCAATAAATAACGCAAAAAAGTCATCGATATATTCCTTGAAAACATTTTTCATTAGATCCATAGAAACATAGTGTTCATTTGTTAGTCTATATGGAATTACTGTAAACGTGTAATTTCTATACCTGGTTCAAAATTCTTTATTTCGAATATCTTCCTTCCTCGCATGCAATTGATGATATCCATATTAACGGTAAATCATTGAAAGATATTTAGCTCCATTATTTTTATTAAATAAATAATCAATGTGATACAAAATATAATTTTTCATTATTATAATAGCATTGATTTACATATATTCAATGCAGAGCCTCATGGATCCATATTTTTACTTAAAAAAGAGAACAAGGTCTCCCCCTGGAGAAACATTAGGGAAGATAATTACCTTATCATGTAGTTACTCTAGTTTTTTCTATAGATATACTAATTCAATAGATATACTAATTCTACAGTTTCCATTTTGTAGATATTCTTTGATATAGGTCTTACATCATGATTTAAATCCTTAATGAAATCAACTACCCACTCTAGAGGATGTTTAGGAAAATCATCTAGAAATACATAAATGTATTCTTTCACAACAGTTACATCCTCAATTTAAATATTCCATTCCTCGCCCAAAGATGTTGTTTTACCTTACTACCCAAGGATTTTATTTAGTAGAGATACTAGTGGTGGTTCTAGATAAGACTAAGTTGATTTGGTTTCTACTCTAATGATAAAAGACTATAATTTTTTATAAACCAATCGTAAATTACTTCTAATTAAAATATATTTTCACATCATAATTTGAAATCTAATCTATACAATTATTTATATTAAATTTAATCTTATTTATGATGATAATATCATCAACCAAATGACGTTTATATGTCATATAGGAGACTAATTAACAGATATTTTTGGTAATCATACTTCCCATTAGAGTTTTAGCTGACAAATACTTTATTAAATAAAAAGGTAAATATCAAATTTTCCTAGAAAATTGGGAAGATATAAAAGAATTTTTTGATCCTAAATCAATTAAATCATCATAAATGTTTGAGTAAATTATTAATTTTCCTTCCACCATATCATTATGAACTTGAACCTCATATGTTTTCATCGCATTATCTTGGAATTTTCCCTTAGCCTTTGTTGGGAAAAGATTCCTTGCCACGTTGGAAAGTCATTTTCATAATGTCGCATATCATTAAAATGATAGAATTGAACATTAGTAGAATCATTCATTTACTTACAATCATTTTATTAGTGGAATTTTCCACCACACCTGTAACAATCTCACTTTCCCTTCTGGAAAGTGAGAGGTTGTTTATTCCCATAATTATCATAATATGGAAATTTATATCTTCCCTTATTCTAAATTTCCTTTAATAGAGTGTTCATAGGACCTCTTTCTATATCTTTTCCCTTTTAAGTCATGATACATAGAGAAATATTTTTCTATCTTGATAGCACGTTAGACTATATCTTCATCTAATGATAAATTTTGGGAGACCAATGGCCTTCTGATGAATGGTTTTAAACCATCAGAGAATCAATCAATCATTCTCCATGGATTATGTACGCAGTCCATGGAATAACCTTATAATATGGTAAATTTATATTAATACTTATCAATGTTTTCATCCACTTTTTGTATCAAACTCATGAAATTCTTCTCCATATCCACTCATTGTTCACGAGGGAAATATTTTTTTTGAGAAAATTTCCTTAAAATTAATCCAATACATATTTGAAACTTCCACATCTTACTCTTTGTTTTGAATTAAAAACCAACCTTTATCTGTATCTCCTCAGATATTATAAACTTCCATCATAACCATCTTCCTTTAATTACTTCCCAAATACATGAATATATTCTCTAAGTAACTTATCCACTTCTCAACTACAAATGGGTTTTTAGTCCCATTAAATGATGGAGGATGTTGTCTCATAGAGTGGCCAAAAATTTATCCTCTATTTTATTTATCAGGATAGTCCATAAGGGTAAGTTTATTATTTATTACATGATTTATTTGTCCATGTATAGTTATATGTTTCTCAACACCAGTCACAGCTCTAATATCATTATCATGCATAGAAGGTAAATCACTACATGGGATATGTGCGTTGATAATGTTTGAATACCTTCCACAAGGATCAATTTCTAAATAATGACATACAGTAAATTAGGATATGGATAATAAATTATAATCTCAAACTAACAAAACACATAACTTAAATTTAAATTTTATGCGTAACTAATCTCGTAATCATAAACATGGTTTCTTTGGGTCATATTTACTTTTAAACCCTTTATAATTTTTCTTAATGAAAATCTAACTCATCCTATGAATATCCCATGAGAGATTCAAACTAGGTTCATAGTAAATCATGTTTTTATATACTAGGTTACCCCATGTTTGGACTCGAACACCTTGTTGGAGTTTTAACCCCGAGTTACATATGTTCCTAAGCTACATCATCTTACAGTATCCATACAAGAATGTATTGCTAGAAGGATCAACATAATCCTTACCTTACCAAAATTCTATAATTCTATTCTATTATAATCCACAAATTATACCATAGGGTTATGTTCCCTAATTTATTTTTTCTCAATATAGTTTCCAATGTTTCTACTAAACATCCTATAATACCAACTAGAGAGGCCCTTACCCAAGTAGACCATATATTTTTCTTTATATTAATATAGTTGAGTAGACACATCTAAAAATAACAAATAGTTTTTTAGTTTTATAGGACAATATACAAACATATGTTTTACATTAGATCTTGAAACAAAATAAAATATAGCAATTCCATTGGAAAAAACCATGAACTCTTAAATTATCCCTAAAACTCATTCATAATAAACATCTTCACATCCTAGGGGAAAATAAAACAAAAGAAAGGGGTGATCATAGATGATCAATATGGGTAATAAATACAATAGAAGATATCATCAACAAAAAACAATAAGGAATGGTGAATAACAAAATACATAGGGAAATAAAACATAATCTTGAGCATAAAATGGCAGGAATAGAATCTGATTAAATAATACCACAATTAAACATTCATATGGATATTATACTAGCCAAATAATCACATGGAATATAAATTAATCGTTTCTTAATGTGGTAATTCATAATTCCATACATTGTAAACATACATTCAAGGCCCTAGCAAAGACATAATACATAATGGGTAAAAACCCATTCTATTTGTCTCATGACAACTAACGATGTATTGAGGGGATATAGTGGGAAGCACCCATGACATTCTAAGTCTGAATAATCTCTCATTTGAATGGGGTTAAATATAAATATAATATACATATTAAATTTAAGTAACATTCCCCAATCAGTAAACATAATCATTGACAATTCTATGTAATATGGCGAATTGTATCAAGGTACCACATTCACATTCAATCTTATTCTTGAAAATTTTATAAAATATGATAGATGTTAATAATAAGATAGAAATATTAATAAAAAATAACATTCATCAAATATTCATAAATATATTAAAATAATATAATATAATCATCATTTATTTTTTATGTAAATTCCCTTTCTACATTCCAAAGAAGAGTTATTTTGGAAAATTAATTGTTTTCCATAATTGTATGAATAAACCCAAGAATGAAAACTATATTTTTCCCTAAAAAATTACTGAATTTATAAAAATAAGTTTTTCATAAAAAATTATGGACGATACTTAAAAATACGAAACAGATCAGTAAGTCCCCATTTATAGGGCTTGCATATCGAAAAGAATTGAGAAAGAAACCTTTTAAAACATGTAATTACCCAAAACATATTGATATAAATATCTCGATACACATGTTTGAAAAATTTAAATAGAATGTAGATGAATTATATAAACGAAATAAATAATTAAATTGGTGTAAAGAGTGAGAAAACATAACCTGAATAAAAATGGAGGATCGGGAAAAAACCTTTACTTTATTTTTGAATGCGTTCTTCACTTGAACTCAATGTCCTGGATAATTAAATTAAATCCATTAATTTATATATTTTGAACCTTCTATATATTTTTATGATTAATTATTATTTTACTATGTTCATTTATGTCCTTATTAATGAGTTATATAGTTTAATGTTTATTCTTAAAAAGCATTTATCTTATTGGTTTTCGTGATCGGTTTTATTGTTTATAAGAAATTTCGTTCTTGTAAAATGGGTATAATTCACCATAATTGGAATTATATTTTGTTAAAGAACATCTAGAAGTTTAACTAGTTTTATATAATGGGTTTTCCATATATATGGATGAATCAATAGATAACATGTTCATGATAATTGTTTAGATTAATTTCAGTGGTTTCAGATCAAAATGAACTCATTTTGTTTTATCATTTAGCATTATGTAAATATGTTACATACAAAAGATAAGAAGTGTTGTAATATAAATTTTCAAATATTTTTATTAAGAATTTTTTTATGAATAACCTTTATGATGATGGAGGAAATGAAACCTTTTCAACCATGGAGGCGATAAAACAACACCTCACAGATGACATTTTCATATTTAAAATAAAAGAGAGAGGAGAAGGGGCTTCGTGATGGATTATTAAATTAACAAAATAAAATTATTGTATATGTAAGTTAATTGAGTTATCATTCTATTTGTATGAGGGTAGGTGAGAAAAAACAATTAAAGAAAATAACATGAAATGAAATTAAAATAAAAAAAAGTGGATTTTACCTCTTGATTTTATCCTCTTGGAGAATGTCCTTAGGGACAAGGTTTTGGTCTTTTTAAGAGACCAAGAGCTCTTAGATGTGCGAGAAGGTCTTGGTAAGAGGAATAGGGTGAAATTTGACCAGGATCAATGCTTGAAAGGTGTGAGGGGAAAGGGTGGGGAGAACTGGTATTTGTAGTGGAGGTGAGGGGTGTGTTTTGAATATTTTATTCATTTTTTTATTATTTTGGATCAAGACTATGAATAGTGTCATGACCTGCCGTTTCGAAGATGAGTGAATGAATAGAAAACTTCTAGACCCTTCCTTATTCATATTGAAATAGAGATAATGACCCCCGAGTCCTACCATCAATAGGCCCCAGAGTGGAAAACAACACCAAGGGTACAAAGTCTCATGTAATATGGAAGGCATTACCCTTTTTAAGAACATTATCATGAGATAATATGGTATATACCAAACAACTCCAAATGAAGAAAGTAAAAGTAAATCGAAAAACCCTTTCCCCTCATGCTTTTTCAAAAGTAATTTTGATGCAAGGTACAACAAAACTCCCATGTAAAGTACCAAATGAAAAGAGACTCATTAGAAACATCAACTAATACTTACACCCAAGCTAGTAATGTCCAGCGTAGTTCTCAAAGTCTTCTTGGAAACCTAAAAATAGTTTTATATGCAAAGGGTTAGAATACAAGTATACTCAGTTAGGAAAACTAAATCTACTCTTGCAGAAGTAAGGGAATATACGAATTCCCCTGTGAGCAAACAGTAGAACCTCAATAACCTAACAGGGAATACTATCAAGACAAACATCACCAAGGCACACTCACAAATGTAAAACTAACCAAGTGATGTAATAATATGAGTACATAGATATTTGGAAACCCCACAGACCACTTTTACCACTGGTTAATAGCTCAATACTGAAAACTCGCTATCATGACACTACCATCCTTCCCATAAACAATCCAACTGCCACAACCTATATGCACAAACGTGGGCTCCAACCACACACAACCACACCCATAGACACCTGGGCCATAAAAAAGACCACCACTCCCAATAACACCTTTCCAAAATAACTACTGTCATGCCCGATGACACCATGGCCAGAATAACTACCACCACACCTGAAGACACCTAGACCTCATCCCAAAGAGACATGGGAAAACAAACCTAGCCCATAAAAACCCGCACCTATCATCCAAAAAAACCCTTTCTTGAAGAATCTTGGACTATGGTAATCCTCAATCCATTACAGCATTCTTGAATACACCTGACCGGTAAGACCCAAAAGAGGGTTCCAGGATGAAAAATAGGTAACCATCCATACATCCTCCCATCAAGATGTTTGGGAAAGACACCCTCCCCTATGAAATTGAGGTTTTCGACAAATAGTTCTCAACAAGGGTGGTGTTCATATAGAAATCATATAGAACAAATATATATATATATAGGTAATAAAACACTCATCCCCAACCTACAGGTTTCACAAAATTGAAAAAATCTCACACCAACACTTCTTTTGATACTACTCATATATGCAAAAATATATAACATCCACTCCAAAGAATACTTCATCCCCCTGTTTTCTTCAATTTCCTTTTGTGTATTTATTTAAGCATGTCACTAAAATTGTTACAATACTACCTAGAAACTAATAACCATAGATACACCAAAAAACCAAAAAAACCAACAAATTCCCACTGTAAAACAACACAAAATAAAGGCAAAGAACATGAATTGTAGTCCTACTACACAAAAAATAACAACAGCACAAAACTAGACTTGCAGTCCCACTGTACATCCCTGGTCAAATATTATCCACTAAAATTATTCAATGTAAAATACCTCTCATTATTTATTCTCACAACCCAGACCTGTACCTCCACTACCTAGACAAACCCCCAATGCGGTCCCACTGCATAACCTAACTATAAACACACCACATTCCAACTTCCCGAAATCGCTTTGGGACCATAAAACAATATAAAAGTTGTTCAACTACATATAAGATCATCCATTCCACAATAAATCAATCTCTCAGACTGGGATACCACCACCCCCCTTGTACCACCCCTTATACCAAGCCCACAGATCCCAGACCAGAACACACAGTACATAACCAAACCATCAACCAAGTGTATTCAAATTTAACAATAGTGGGTTCTTAAATTTCCACTTCAATATAATCTGGGTGATCAGAGAACAATTTTGATCCTAGGGAAACCATTTATTTAGCCGATTGTGCATGATTAACCATATTTTATGTTATCTCTTTAAATCAAAACATCACAGCAATGTAACACTAGGGAACATGTAAAGTCCACCAATGGTGGTGATATTTAGAAGCCATACATCAACAACACCCATAATATAATCAAGGAAAACAATATACAAATTGGAGACCAAGATCAACCACACCCTCTCCATTAATTATTTATCCAAATTATATTTTGATCATATTAAATTCATGTTTAGTTCTTCTTTCATGAAGGTTATCTAGAAATTTCATACAAGAAAACCTTAATTTTCTCACCCCACATGATGCAAAATTATAGAGAAGAAAAATAAAAATACCTACTCAGATGATCAATGATCAATGTTTCCTCTTGCTCTAAGAATATGGGATGATGTGAATTGCATGAATAACTCCAAGGATTAGAAACAAGGGCTCCAGCACAGACACAGGACTCATCTTGAGAATAATTCTCGAGCCACACTATGTGAAATGAAAAGGAACAAGGAAGAGAGGATCTCATATTAAGAATAGGCCATATCTTAAAATCAGGGATACCATTTCAGTATATTTAAAAGTTAGATTATGGATCGACCACGTGGCTCAGTGGTTTCACATGTTGGAATTAATTGATATTAAATAATTCCCCTTGGTAAATGTGGAGAGAGACCAATAGATGGTTGTGAGTTAAAAAATCAAATTTAAAAATAGAATAACATGTAACATGATAGAAACTATGAAAACATGGAAAATAGGGAAAGGAAGTAAAGGTTGTGACACTGATAAAAAGGTCACACTCTTTGGTAATCCAAGGGTCTTCTGACTCATAAGGGATGAAAAATATCTTTTACAGACCATAAATAACTTTTAAAGTGGTATTAAAACACATTTATGTTAATATAGACATTAAACTGAAAAGTTCGGAAGAGGCTCGAAATAACTCACCAATGGGTGAGTAACCGATATCCTAGTAATGATGCCCTGGCACTAGTCGGTGTGACGCCATTTCTGATCAGTCCCACCGATGCCAATGAGTGCTATAGATTGTTGATCGATCCACCCATGCCCATCACTTCCACCGATGTCCAATCGGTGCCACTACTGTCGATCGGTTCCATCGATATCGATCGGTTCCATAGATTCTAATCGGTGCCACCGTTCCTTCAAACTATAAATTTGAAAACTCCTCAATGAGTCACTGATGGTCCCAAGGATACCTCAAACATCCAAATTTTGAAAATTAATGGAAAAGGAGGGTCCATGCCAATACATCAGATACCTATCAAACTATTCGTTCCCTCAAGAATTCAAGAGTGATCCCAAATAAATGAGAGGGCCCCAAACAACCACCTCATAAGATACCTATCAATGAAAACACACTATAGAGTTTTCCAAAAGATACAATAAAACCACAAAATATAAGAACATCACTCTCAGATATATCTCCTGAACAACAGTAGAAATGATATTGCTCCTATCCCTCAAGTAACCCCACAAACCACAAAAGTCCACACTGTCCAGACACATGGATTAGGGAGCTCCTTCTTCCATGTCAAGATAGTATTCTCTTTGGGTGGAACTGACTTGCCTGCACGAGTTTTATCACATCCTAATTAATCCATCTTGATTGGGTATCAAGATCTACCCTCCCCTTTATTAGTAATTTTCACACAAAATCAAAGGATTGGGAAATAAATTATCATAAAACAAGTGAGGTTAAACATGACATCATAAGAAAGAAACAATAAGAACACAAGATCAAAACATTGAATATATTTGGTTACTAGGCACTCATATGTGCCTCCCCTTCCTAGGTACTCTCCCTTAGGCCACTATACCCCCATAACACATGAACCAAGGAAATGGTCCATCCATGAACCACCTTCTCTTTACGATCCTCGATTCTCACTGGTCATTCCAAGAAAGTCAGATTTTCCTTGATATCCAACTCTCCCTAGTTGAGGATATGGTAGTCAACATGCAGATACCGACAGAACTGAGATATTTGAATGATATTATGGATCCTCTACAACTGCACTGGTAACGGAAACTAATTTTCCCCCTCACAAACTCATCCCAAAACCTCAAAGGGTCTGATGAACCTAGATGATTGCTTACCCCACCCCCCCACCAATCCTCTACTTCCCACGCAGAGGGGAGACCTTTAAGAACATGTGGTCCCCTACCTCAAACTACAAGGGTCTCCCCTTATGACTGGAATCTAACTTATGTCGGTCCTGACCTGCCTCCATCCATTCATGAACCAGATGAACCTTCTCTTTCGTGCTCTGAACCATTTCTAGTCCAAGAACACTTAACTTCCCAAACTTTGTCCAACACACGGGTGAACGATATAGTCTTCTGTAAAAGTCTTCAAATGGTTCCATACAAATAGCATAGTGATATCTATTATTATAGGAAAACAATACCATGTGAACGTTTTTTACCCATGATCCTTCGAAGTCTAAAACACATGCTCGTGGCATTTCCCATAACATCTGGATGGTCCTGTCTGTCTTCCCATCTGTTTGAGGATGAAAAGTAGTGCTGAGGCATAGCTGGGTGCCGAAAGCACTCTATAATCCATTCTATAATTTTGAAGTGAAGCATGTATCCCGATATGAAATGATGGATCTGAGAACTATGTATATCTTCGTAACTTCAACCACGTACCTTTTTTCTAAGGTATCTAGGGTGTTCAACTATTTAACCACTAAGAAGTGAGCTGATTTCATCAATCATTCCACCACTACCAAGATGGAATCACAGCCTCCCTAAGCCCTAGGTAGTCTTGTGAATAAATCCGTAGAGGTTTCATCCCATTTCCACTTAGGAGCCTCTAAGGGATGCATCAGACTGCCAAGAACACGGTGTTCAACCTTCACTTGTTGACACATGAGGCACTTTTCCCCAAACTCTTCCACTCCCCTCTTCACTCTGAGCAAAAAAAAACTATCCTCCAAAGCTCGGATATATCTTGGAGACATTTGGATGTACCTTCATGGGTGGGTTATGAAACCCACCAAGAAATCCCTTGTGCATTGTACATGGGACAAACAGCTTCCATTAGAACATCATCTGATTTTGACTAAACTATGACCATCTCTTTAGAGCATCACACTAGCTAACGTGATCATGCATCACATTAGACTCTGAGTCTCCCCACTAAGAATCCTCCACCTGTTATACCATGGAAGATCTCAATATCATCTAAAACATAGATCCTCTACCATCCTCCACTCTCATTCCCAAATGCAATGCTGCCAACTTCTACATCACCTTCCAAGAATCTCAAAACCCCTGATCCACAAACTTATGTGGCTTCCTGCAAATGGAATCATCCACTGCATTCCATTTTCTTGAGGTGTAGAATATTTCACAATCTTAATTTTAAAGAAACTCCATCCACCTCTGCTACCTCTAGTTCAAGTCTCGCTGGGAGAAGATATGCCTCATACTTTTGTGATATTTTAAGACCATGAAGCATTCCAAGATGAGGTAATGTCACCACAACTTCAGCAGGAACACAACAACCACATGTTTTTAGTCGTGGGTGGAATAGTTACATTCATGGGGGGAATAATAGCTTAGAACTATAAGAGATAACTCCCCACTACTACATCATCACAAACCCCCATGCCTAGACTAGAAGAATCACAAAACACTTCAAACATTATCCATCTCTCTGGAAACCTCAACACTAGGGAACTGACCAGATTCCCTTTTAGATCATTAAATTCTACCTAAAACTTCTCAATCCTTATAAAATCTGGTTCTTTTTTGTCAAAGCTTTCAAAGGCACTAAAACTCAAGAGAAGTTGGGTACAAACCTCTGGTAATAACCTTCCATACGAAGGAAACAACAAACCTCTTCCATGTTCATGGGTGTTTCCCATGAAAAAACCAATTTAACCTTCAATGGGTAAACTACTATTCCCTACTAGGACACCATGTGACCTAGAAAGTACACCTCTCATGTCCAGAACATGTGACTGGACAACTTCCTATTGAATTAGTGGTGTCGTAGGACCTCTAAAACTGTACTTAGATTCTTGGTGCAATCCTCCTATTATCTTGAGTAGATCAGGATTTCATTGATGAATATTACTATAAACCAGTCTAGATACTCACAAAAAATAGATTTCATGTGCCCCATGAACACATATGGTGTGTTCGTAACACCGAACAACATGATGACGAACTCAAAGTGCATGTACTTTCTCCTAAAATCAGTCTTCAAGATGTCACCTTTATTCACCCCCAACATGTTATATTTAGACCATAGGTTGATGTTAGTGAAAAAACCTTCTCCCTTCAAATGGTCAAAATGTTCATCGATCCTCGGTAGGGGGTAACAGTTCTTGACTGTCCCCTGATTCATTCTTTGGTAATCTATTCCTAGCCTGAGACCACCATATTCTTTCTTTGTGAACAATATTGGAGCACCCCAAAGTGACGTTCATGGTCAGAAAAAACCCATCTTCATTGGGTCATTATCCTAAATCTTCAACTCCTGTAACTCAGAAGGTTCCATCAAATAGGGGGCCATCAAAATCGGATGGGCACAGGGTTGTATGTATATCCCGAACACAACATCACATCTAGGGGGTAGAGTCGCAAACTCTTCAAGGATGATGTCTATAAACTCCCTGATAATCCCTGAAACATCTACCATCAATGAGTAAGTTGATTCTACTAATTTCTCAACTAAGAAGGAAATAAGGGGCTCCAAACACCAGCTGCCCTCCTAGAAAATCCACTCGCCAATGAAAGCAACACATTGGTATCCCATGTTTGATAACACGACCCATCTACAGAAGAAGTCGATAAAGACGTGCATTGAAAAAACCAATTCGATGCCTAGGATGACTTCATATGGATGAATTTTTAGCAGAAGGAGATCCCCACTGGATAGATGTGTCCACAACATCAATCTACATCCCCGAAAAACATCAAATACACTAGCCTGACCTCCAACTGGCGTACTCAACATCAGGGTCATAAAAAGTATTTCTATATCTAGACCCAATGCATGTGATAGACTGGGTCCAAAAAAATTTTGTGAAGCCATGGAATCCAAAAATGCACAGAAAAGAGTACTAAACTGATTAATCGTACCTTGAATGACTTCTGGCCCAACTGGAACTACTGCCTCTGCGATGTGCAACTACCCACATCCAACTCCTCTGCCCCTTTCCTATTGGCTGCCTCCTCAACCATGTTGTGGCTGAGGTCCCTGAGGATAGCCGTATGGCCAACCTCATATGGAACTGTCTGCCCATAGTGGAGGGGGAACTTACATCCCCTGTCATTGGAGATGTCTAGCTGGAAACTCCTTCTTCTAAGGTGGGAACTAAACCTACCCACCCCCACTATACTATACTTGGATAGGGAACTGATTCTAAAGATTCCTATTGATTCCCTATATAAATAACCTCGGTCCTCATCCCCTAAAAAAAGGGTGAGGACTAGGAGATCAGAACTAGAACTGTTGAGCCCTGGTCTTTGCTGGTTGAAACTTGGAAGGCCCTAATGCTGGAGGCCTGCTATTGATGGCCTTCCCCTTTGAAAAATTCAACAAGATACCCTCTCACGACATACCTCCTAGTGTTTTAATCCTCTCTAGTACTTCAGAATTCTTCTGAACATCCTAGTATATTGGTGGAGTGAAGGGAGTAACTATATACTGAGGAGAAGATTAGAGTTCCTCATCTAAGAATCATTCCCACAACTCCTCATCCATAATGTGGTCCAAATAAATACTAAATAGATCCTTAAACTTTATCCCTATTTCCCTCACCTTCATACTTCATTGCCGGAGGGAGAACAGCTCCTACCCATTTTCTTCCATCATCAAGGAAGAAAGGAATTCTTCCCGAAACACCCTTTCAAAGTCAGTCCATAAAAACCTCAGTTTCATTCTATTCCCCAAGATAAAGAATCCACCACTAATATGACACTCCTCACATATGGTTCACTTTCAATGAAACCCAGTACACTAATAGAGCTAATATAAAATTAAATGTGATTACCACCTCCTTGAGCCATCTATCAATCTCCATTTTTGAGATGGTACCCTTGTAATTTACCAAAGTCTGTCGTTGGAAGGTACGAATCATATTCTACCACGGTGCATCCTCCTTGTCTTGATTGGACCTCTACTAATCAATCAGATCAACCTACTGGCCCTCAACATCTTTTACTAATCTTGGTCATCGTCTGAGTTCCGAAGCTAAAAAATGAAAACAAGAAACTTCTATGCCTGAGTATTGTGGAAATTTTCAATTAAATATTGTTTTTACTTCTTATTTATTTTAAATTCCCAAAACACCCTATAATAACAGGAAAATGAGTCATTGTGATGTATGTACCTTTCCTAGGGTCTCTACCCTACAATCAGTATAGCCTCACTTGATCATTTAGTAGGTCCAAATTCCTTGCATCTGATCAGAGGGGGCCTTAAAATCTCATGTCCTTGTCGTTCTTCCTTAGCTATTTCACACACCAAGATTACCTAGCATTGTTTCCCTACTATCCCAGGAAATAATCATTGTTACTAACACAGAACTCCATCCTATCTCAAAAACATCACCTCTCACACCATTCTGTCATGAACCACCTTCTCTGAGATGTAGGAAGGAATAAAAAACTTCCAGAACCTTCTTCTTAAATTTTATAGAGAGATAATGACCCCCCGAGTCCCATCTCCAATAGGCCCTAGAGTGGCAACCAAAACCAAGGGTATATAATCTCACGTAATATGGAAGGAATTACTCTTTTTATAGAACAAGATCAGAGATAATATTTTAAATCCTTAACAACTCCTAATTCCACCAAAAACCTTTTTCCCACATGCATGTTGAAAAAGAAAAATTGATGTAAGGTACAACAAAACTCCAAAGTAAAGTACTAAAAGAAAAGAGACTCAGAAAAAATAGAAACTAATCATGACACCCGAGCAAGTAATGTCTAGAACAGTTTTTAAAGACCTTCTATAAACTTGAAAATGTTTTATATACATAGGGTGAGCAAACAATTATACTCATTACTGAAAACTAAAGCTACTCATGGGGGAACATACTAATGCCCCAATGAGAAAATAGTAGAACCTCCAAAACCTACCAAGGAATACTAACCAGTCCAAACTCACCAAGTTACACTCACCCAAGTAATGCAAGACAAGTAAAGTAATAATATAAGCACATTGATATTTGGGTTCCCCGCACACTACTTTTCCCAGTGGTTAACTGCTCATTCCTAACTATCTGACGTCTTGACACTGACACTCTTTCCACATGCAGTCCCACTGGTTCAACCATCCTGCATACTCATAGGCCCCAACCACTCACAACCACCCCCATAAACAAATATTCCATAAAAACCACCCCAATTATCGAAGACACCTAGTTCTCAACACAAATATAATTGGGAAACAATCTTATCTCGCACACACTTGTGCCCCTAATCCAAAACAAACTCTTTCCCAATGAACCTTGGACTATAGTAAGACTTAAGAGATTATAGCCTGCCTAGATGCACTTGTGTAGAATGATCTGGCAGAGGGTGCGAGGAAGAAAAAATTAGTAACCATCCATCCATCCTCCCACCGGGATGTTTGGAAAAGACAAACTCCCCCAATGAAATGGAGGTGTTAGGCACATAGTTCTAGACAAGGGTGGGTGCATATATAAAAAACATGGAACTAATATATATATATAGGTAATCAAACACTCAACCCTAACCTATGGGTTTAACACAATAAACAAAAATCCCACACCAACGCTGCTTTTAATGTAACTCCTATATGTATAAAAATACAACAGCCAATACAAAAGCATAACTCATCTCCATTTTGGTTCAATTTCCATTTATGTATTTATTTAAGGGGATTCACTTAAATTATTCCAACACTATCTGGTGACTAACAACAGTATCTGCACCAACAAATCAATAAAACTAACTAATTCCAACTATAAAACAACAAAAATCAATGACACAAGACTAGACTTGTAGTACCACAACACAACAACACAAAACAATGGTATAAAACTAGACTTGTTGTCCCACTGTACATCCCCATTTGACTACTATCTACTATCATTGTCCAATGTAAAATACTACTCATTCCTTATTCTCACAACCTAGCCTGTAACACCCAAGACTTTTATAAGAAATATTTTGTTTTTATTTTAAATAAATCAGCAAAGGAACCTTTCAACACACACAACACTAGCTTGGCTTTCTTTACACACAATCGTGACCTTTTTTGATAGCTTGTGTCGTATGCAATACCGAGTTTCACTAAACAATGATATGCTATTAAAATATTATTAAAACTAACCATTATGAATAGTAATAACAACTTTGTGACATTTTGTAAATTTTATTTTTCAAAATGGACTTCATTTTTGGATTCGGAATATCAAAATTAGCCTAGGGTGTAATATTGGTATTTTTTTGGAAACTTTCAATTTTTGATGAATAGTGAAAACACTCGGTTACTATTTAAAAACTGACTTTCTATTTAAATAATTATTTATTTCATTTAAATTTATTTTAGGTCAAAATTGATACATAATACCTATATAAGTTCAATCCAATTCATCGGAGTCATTTTATAATAATTTTAGATATATAAAAAATTTTGAACTTTTCACCGTCTTTTACCCACCTCCTAGGAGAATTTCCAAATTCGCATAAAACATAATTTTACCACTTCTGTGAGAGGAATTTCGAAAATATGAGAGACATGATTAATATCAAGGACTAAATTTTGGTTCAATGGGATGAAGATAATTTTTTGTGAATAGTAACTTTTTACTTTTTTTACCACGGTTAAAAGTAAATAGGATAATTAGGGGTAAAATGTTATTATTATTACCCTAACACATGTCCAAATGCTATTAGATAAGTGTAATTCGACCAAAAACAACCTTAGTAATAAAATTTGACTATTTAGGCCCACTTGGATTAGATTAGGACATTTATTATTAATATATTTGAAGAAGGGTTAAAATAGTTAAAATCAAAGATTAATAAGTAAATAATTTTTAATATAGGGTTATACATAAGATAAATTCGACCATAAATATTCATTAAAAATATATAAATAGTTCTTACATAATGGTATTTTATCTGTAATTTTTAGACATTAAATAATTAAATTTATTTTTGACACAATGATGATGCAGTAATTATCTTATTAATGAAATATTGACATAATTGATGTTATAAAAACCAAAATAAATGTAATTTGAGACTTTTTATGAATTAACTAATTTTATAAATTAATGTTACATTTATTATTTATTTAAGTAACTTTCTTAGATCTAATATTTCTGTTCTTATTTTTACAAAAATCAATTACTAAATAGTGTCAAAATTGACATAAAATAGTTTTTTAAAAAAAATAATATATTATTAATTGTTATTTTACTCCTAAAAATATAAGGTTCTGCCAAATGACATAGATAAAGTTATATATATATTAATAATAAACAACTTTCGGTTCTTATGGCTTGTTATAGTATGTTTATTAACGTTATAGTGTAAGAACACAAAAAGACACGGTAAAAGTAAAATTATTTAACTTAAAGTTAAATCTAAATGATAAGGTTAAAATAGTAAACTAAAATTGTCCAAATTCTATTGGATGAGAGGATTTAGAACCATCCCCACCTTAGCTTCGAAATAAATCAATTTTGAGCTATTTAAAACCGAATATGTCTTTATAATAAAATAATATATTTATTTTTTCCAAAGGTGCCCCTCTCCTCCCTTATAAAACGACACCTCCTCCCTCTCTTCCTCACACCACTTTGAGCCTTCAAGCTCGGCCAAACCCTGACAATTTCTCCTCTCCACTTCCCTAGAAACATCCTAGAAGTCCTGGTCTTCTTCAAAGACCAATTTTAGTGCCCTAAAATGAGGTCTCAAAGAAGCACTTCAAAGAAGAGGTAATGTCTGTTACCGATTCTTTCAACTTCATTTCTTCTTCCACTTCTTCTTATTTAGTTGTTTCATTATGAATTAATAACATTAGTATCACTCATATACTGATATGTTATTATAAGTATGAAACAACCCTATTTCACCATCAATCCATCCTATGGAAAACGAAATCACCGCGTGTGCGTACGTACGGAATACCGTCTCCACACCGTGGTGTAATCTATTTTCCAACACCACCTTAGTTGGATGGGTATAATGGTGTAAATAATGAATATATATGATTATTGTAATGTGATATTGATTCTGAAATATTATACATACACTCCAATACAATTCCATGATCATGGGAACGATATCATCGCTCGTGCGTACGTACGGAATACCGTCTCCACGATGTGATGCGACTCGTTCTACATGATTTTCATTGTATAATTATTAGATAAATTAATTGAGTGAATAAATATGATATATATTACACTAATACCATCCTGGAAATGAGTTATCTATAACCTAAAAAGAAGAACATGAATTTATTCGACAAAACACGCACAAGAACAAAAAGTAATAAACACCCGAATAACAAGTAGCAATGAAATATTACTAATAATAAGCTAAGAATATGACCATATATGATATCATAACAATGAGTATGATTCTAGAATAAGTAAATGACATTATTTTAATCATTATACAGGAGGTTTGTATACTTACGAAGCAAATCAGACCTAAGGTAAGGGAAATATCACAATCTCATTTTTATCCGAGATTGTTTATACTTTGGAATTTACTAGGGTGTATTTTATCATCCACATCCATGTTTCCTCAATATGTAATATTATTTACATCAACCTAAAATTGTCTAAATCCAATTTTACCCTTCAGTGAGTTTTTAGTAAAAGATATGAAAGGAATCTTTTGTCGTTTTTCGTACGAGGTACTTTTTGACTTTTCCGATAAAAGTACGAGAAGAATGTTTTTTTTAAACTTATATGGAATGAATGGATTTTTAAAACATTATTTACAAGAAGCTTCCTTTACAAGTTTTCATGTTTTTTTTAATCAACTTTTTTTACGTTTAGAATTGTATGACATGTTATGAAAGGAAAAGTGTTTTTTGAAGTAGAAAGGATATTTTCCTCAAGAAAGGAGTTCAAGTGTTTTATCAAAATTATTTTTCATCTAAGATAATAAAGGGTTCTGTTTCTATCCCTATTATTACGTTGATTTGATTATGTTGTGATGGAATTATTTTTATGAATTCCTTTATCTTATATGAATTGTTTTATGATGTCATGATGTTTAAGAATCCTATTTTCATTACATGGGTTATGCTATGATGTATGGTTTATGATTTTGTGGCACACATAAGAATGGTATCATTATGAGATGGGTGGGACCTATATCTCTCTCCAATGCATTGGGTAAAGATTTTATATCTCATGATATAGACATGGCTGGAACGGCAGGTTAAACCGGTTCAGTGAAACAGGACTAAAATGATGAATGAACTCGGTTCAGAAATGGACTTTCTCCACTAAGATAGTCTTGGAAATGAGTATTGACTAATAAGAAATTATTCTATATGATTATGTGTGTATGCCACAAAGATCCATGTTTTATGTTATGATTATTGTGATTACATTTCACTACCATGATTTATCCCATGTTATGAAATTTTGATCTCTTTTGCATGGTAAGATTTCCAAAATGTTATGTTCTTATAAATATGATGTGATTGATATTTCTTTTGTTCACCCTTACTGAGTATTTGAGCTCACCCATTTTTATGATTTCTTTCCCCAGGTCAGGAAGAAGTTTATTAAGTAGGATAAGCGAAAAGGGACTATAGATATGATGAAATAAATGGGAGATAGTGTAGATTCTTTATGGACCAGTTGTTTATGTTTCCCAGTTTCTAAAGACTCTATACCTATAAGGTCCTTTCATTGTTTTGTTATATGTTGTAATAAATGTACATCAATTTTGAAGTATTAACAATGTATGAAAAGTATGGGTCGTTATATATCCTCATATCCCCACTACCCAGAAAACCCCCCAATGTTGTCCCACATCATAACCAGTCAAAAACCACACCACAGTCCCACTGCTCGACATCTCTTTATGACCATAACAGAACATAAAGGTAGTTCAGCTACATATGTGATCATCCATTCCATAATCAATTAGTCTCTTAGAATGGGATACCAACACCCCCCCCCATACCACCCCACATACCAAGAAAACAGAACCTAGACCAGAACACACAACACATAACCACAGCCATCAACCAAGTATATTCAAATTTAACCAAAATAGGGTCTTAAATTTAAACATTAATATAACTTGGGTGATCACAGAACAAGTTTTATCCTGGTAAAACCATTTAATTAGAGAATTTTAGAGATTAAATACATTTCAAGTTATCTCTATATATCAAAACATCCAATCTAAGTACCACTACTACACCAGAAAATACCACCCATGGTCATGATTTTTAGAAGCCATACACCCACAACACCCATAAGAGAATCAAGGATAACAAAATAAAAACAAACGACCAATGTCAACCACACCCTTCCCATTATTTATTTACATATGTTATCTATTGATCATATTAAATTCTTGTTTAATTGCTATTTCAAAAACTGTTTATAGTCAATCCTTATAAGAAAATCATAATTTTTCAACCCCACATGATGCATGATTAATGAGAAGAAAAAGAAGAACCCCTACTTGGATGTTCAATGATAGAATTTCCCTCTTGCGCCATGAACAGGGGATAACGCGACTTGCTGGAAGAACACCAAGTTTGAGTGGGAAGGGCTCCATGATGGGTGCATGACTCCTCTCAGGAAGAATCCTTGAAGCTCACTACAGTAAATGAAAAACAAGAAGTAAGATGGGATCTCGTCTTAAGAAGGGACTAGATCCCCAAATTAGGGTGACCATTTCCAAGTACTTAAACATTAGATCGTAGCTCAACCATGCAGCTTAATGGTTTTACACATTGGAATTAATTTATATTTAATAATTCCCCTCAGAAAAGGTTTATATAGACTAGAAGACAACTTTGAGTTGATAAATCAACATTAAAACGAGAAAAACATGTAATAGGGGTGAAACCTGGAAAACCCGAAAAAATTGGGAAAGGCAGCAAAGGGTGTGACACTGAAAAAAATGCCACACATTTTGGTAATCGAAGGGGTTATTAACTCTTAGGGGATTTAAAATATATGCTATAGGCCTTAAATCACATTAAAAGGGGTATTAAAACACTTCTACATTGAAAGAGACATTAAACTGAAAAGTCTTGGAGATGCTGGAAATGACTCACCGATGGGTGAGTCACCGATACTCAGGCATTAATTCCCTGACACCGGTCAGTGTGCCACTATTTTCGATTTGTGAAACCAATTCTGGTCAATTCCACTAATGCCCATCATTGCCATCGATGACTGATCAGTGCCACTGATGACCGATCAATGCCATTGATGCCGATCAGTACCACTGATGTAGTTGAGTGCCACTGATGGCCGATCAGTTCCACCATTCTTTCTACTTTAAAATTTGAAAACTCCTCAATGAGTTACTGATAGTCCCCAGGATACTTCAAACATTAGGATTTGGAAAAGTAATGGACCAAGAGGGTTCATGCCATTACAAATAATTTTATAATTATCCCCATAAATATTAAAATTATTATAAAGGGTTTTAGATTATGGAATTGCATAGTCCTTAAATAACCTATGACTCAATAATTCACATATTTAACATTTATTATAAAATATCATAATTTACTATTCATCAAAAATTCAAGTATTTTTTAAAAATCCAAAAAATTTACCCGATCCATTTTTTGACCCCTAGAATTCAAAAATCAACACTATTTTATTAAAATAATTTTCTAAATATGATAAATTTAATTTTGAATTAAAATAATCATTTACTCAAAAAATAAAGATTTTAAACTTATAACTATTTTTATAAAACTGTTAATATAAACTATGGTCTCATAAAATTATACTAAAATCATAAGACAAAAAAAATTTAATATATGAATATTTTTATGAAAATATATTTTCATTAAATATTTATGACTTACAAAAATACCAACTCTTAATTAATAGTTTTTAAAATTATTATTTACTTATACTATGATATAATTATATGATTCTTTAATTTAAAAGATGCCTAATTTTTCTTTATAGTTTAATGGGTGATTATACTATTCATTTTTCTGTTTACTATTCATATGGGTCATATTACTATTCCTAAGTTCAATTAACTATTTCATTGGTATAGGTTCCTTAACTTCTAGAAATTCGTTTTATTTATTTAATTCTTCATTTATAATGCTTTTAATTTGATATTAAAGTAATTTGATGTGATGTATACTACATGAAATAATAATAAGAAAGGAAATCTCATTGATATAATTCTAGTTCATTACATTCTTCCCTCCTAAAAATATTATATCCTCAAAATTTGAAGATTTCCACCCCATAATAAGATTTGAGAAGTTCTTCATCATAATATCATTAGGATCCCACATCACCTCTTTAGTTTTATAATTTTTCCAAATTACATTTTCCAGAATGTTTTCTTAATCCTCAACATGTTTTATTTAGTGTTCAGAATCCAGATTGACTATTCCTAATAAGATAATTCATGATCCAATTCAATTATTTCAGAAGTGGGGACATGTGATGGGCCTGGCATGTAATTCTATCACAAAGAGGTGTGGAACATATTTTTTTACTTTAGAAATTCTAGGCAGCATCACACAATGATAATCAACAATTATAACTCTCTCTATGATTTCAAAGTTCTAATGTACCTAGGGATTAGTTTCCCTTTCTTATCGAATCGTAAAAAACCCTTCCATAGAGATAATTTTAAAAAACAGGATCTACCACTTGAAATTCCAAATCATTCTTTTGATTATCTATATATCGATTTTTCCTAATTTCAGCTTCATTGATATGGGTTTGAATCGTCTTTACCTTTTCAATTGTTTCCTAGATATTCCATGTACCTGCAAGCTTCCTTTCGCTAACATGATCCCAACATTTGGGTGTACAATATCTCTTTCCATAAAATACTTCATTTAGTTCTATTTGAATACTATAATAGAAACTATTATTGTATTAAAACTCTAGAAATGGTAAATACTAATCCCACATAACTTGAAATCCATGTGAGAATGATCACAACATGTCTTCTAATGTTTGGATCATCCTTTCAGATTGCCCTTCGGTTTGAGGGTAATAATCGGTACACAAATGAAGTTTAGTATCCAAGTAATTCTCATAATTTCTATAAAATTTCAATGAAATTCCAGGATCATTAGACACTATGTAAATAGGTTCTCCATGAATTCTTACATCTTTATTAATGTAGAGTCGTTCAAGTTGGTCTAGTGTAAAATCCTCCCTTATAAAGAGAAAATGAGCAGATTTAGTAAGTCGATCAATAATTATCCATATTAAATCATTCGTTCATGGAGCCCATGGAAATATTGTGACAACACCCATAGTAATTTCATCCCATTTCTATGTAGGAATAGTAATAGGTTTTATAACCACTCTATGATGTTTTCTTTATGCCTCCACTTATTTTCAGACCAAACATCATGAAACATAATCAACGATTTGGCACATCGTATTATCCCACATGAAATGTTCCTTTAAATATCTATACATATTAGTTATACTAGGGTGTATAGAGAATTTAGATATATTTTAATCATCTAATAACTCCCTTTTTATCTCGGGTATGGAGGGAATATATAGCCTCCTCCCAAATTTAAAAATTCCATCTTCATGCACCAAGTCTACCAACTTCCCGCCATTCACAACATTAATTTTTTTAAAGATTCTCATCATCAAACTAATAACTATTAATCCATTCGAGTAAATACAATTTGGAAACCATTTGAAAAAGTAGTGATACTTCTCCTCCCTTGATAATTTCTATATCCATCCTTAATAGATCCAAGTACACAGGATCCTTGTCAATCCTCATTTTGTTCATAACTTCAAGATCCTTCATACTCAAAGCATCTTCTTCCTTATTAAACTTCCCCAGGTGGTATTGTATTGAACAATTATAATCATTTTATATTTAGAGCCATCACCTTTTCCTTCTATGGATTTATTTCTGTTAGATGATATGTTTCATGCTCTTGTGATCTATATATATTTCACATATTTCTCTATATAGATAGTGCCTCTATATCTTTCAAGAAACGACTATTAATGATAAATAAATATCATGTTTTGGATAGTTTTTTTCATGAATTTTCAACTGAATTAATGAATGTAAATAACTCTATCATTCTGCATGAAAAAACACCTATGTCTTTTTATTGATGCGTTACTATAAATAACAATTCCACTATTTTCTGATGGTAGAGTCAATATCGGAGCATTTTCTAATATCCTCTTAAATTCTTAAAACATTATTCAGAATATTTTTTTATATGAACTTATCCCATTTACAAGTAATCTTGGTTAATGAGTAATTTAATCATGCAAGATTCTAAACAAAAACCTGATAGAAACCTGCTAAACTAATGAAACTATGTACCTCAGATATGTTTGTTAGTGTATTTCATTCTTGAAACGCCTTTATAATCGAAGGATCAATTAAGATTCGATCATTAGATACAGTATATATAGTAAAATAAAGTAATTTAAGCCAAAATGAACACTTTCTAAACATCCCATATAATTCATTTCATATACGAGTCTTTACTACAATCTTCAAGTGACTGTCATGGTCTTCAATGATTTTAGAGTATACCATGATATCATCAATAATTAACACAAAAAAGTAACAAATATATTCCATGGAAACTATTTTCATCAGATCTAGGAAAATCAAGGCTTCATTAGTCAATACAAATGGAATTTCAGTAAACATGTAATGTCCACATCTGGTTTGAAATGTTGTGTAACACCCCAAAATTGAAGGGTTAAAACCTTGTATTCGTTAGCGGGTATGACATGTGACACCATAAAAATAAGAGAACATAATATCAAGATACTATATATTATATTTTCTATTTAAAATATATTCTATATATTTCAATTCAAGAACACAGAGTTAGCATGTATTATATGCAAGAATACCCTTCTTCAATGGCTTGTATTACATGAAAGACTGAGTTTTACCAAACAATAATATATTATAAAAATATTAATATTTAATATAATAATATAAAAATGAGATTTTATGAATTTTATTAAAAATATATAAAAATATATGTTTTATATAAATATAAAATGAATTAATCGGTTAATAATTAATAATAATTGATAATAAGAACCAACTGGATATAAAAAGAAATATTATTATTAGAATTCCAAATGAGTTTTATCCTAATAAAAAAATTCTTTATAATTAGTGAATTATTCTAATGAAATGTATATTTTATATATTCAGTAAAATATTTTTAATATTCATCCATTAGTTTGGATATGAATAAGATAATAATAGACCCAATTTCTCACATAAAAACATATATTTTAATAGTGGCAATTTCACCGCCTTTTAATGGAGAACATATTTTAAATAAGAATTTTGAACCATTAATTTATTAAATATGTAATAATAATATTTTTATTTCAATTAGAAACATCAATATTTTGTTATGGTGAATTTTTATATTTTTTTGAAATGTTTTATTTTTAATGAATAGTTAAAATACTGAATTCTAATTCAAAAAGTTTTTATCATCTAATTTATTTTTAAGGTAAAATTATATATTTGAGTTTTTTTAATATTTATTTAAATAATAATTTTTTGAAATGACACAATTTATTCTATTGTAATAAATTTATTTTTGAAATTGACTACAAAAAAGGAAAACTTTTGGGTGTTTTTATTTTAAAAATCAGCATTATCATCCCACCACTATGACGAGTTTTAAATTAATTTCTGACAATCATATGATTGGTATTTTTAAAAAAAAATTCATAACTATAATAAGAATAATTTATAATGTATAAAAATAAAAACAATTTTTTGGACAAAAAATTAATGAAGGTAATTAAAATTAATTATAACTATTAAGGTTAAATTAAGCTTAATAAAGTACTAAACATTAACTATAAGGCCCAAGATGACCTATACAAATTTAAAATATATATTTTTTGACATATATTTACCAAATAATATATTTTATATAATTGTTTCCATTATTGGATCCACATTCACCATGAAAAATGTGGGAATAATTCGTTTTTTAAAATATTACAAGAGTTCCACCTATTCTCTACTATAAAAGTTCAGCACTTCTCTGCATTCCTCACACCACTAAAACCACATAGTATTGTCAAATATATTCCAAAATAGATTCCCTACATAATTTACCTCGCCTTTGAAGTATCCATTTTGGTATAAATCCATCCATGTAATCCGTTTGGTATAAACCAAAAAGAGTTACGTGGTTTTTAAAGTAACATTTTCCACCAATCTCTTTTCTTTTATTTAGTTCTCCACTCCCTATACACTTATTATTCAATGATTAAATAATTAAACCGGTATCAAAAATATACTTTCATTTATTTATGTTATTATTTCTACCTACACATATACACACCTATTTCTAATGGATAATGAACATATTTTTTCTGTGTATAGTGAACTATTGCACCAAGAAAACATGATTCTTCATTTTTTTTGACACCTCTCATGGTCTCCATAATGTTGGAAAATATATTTATAGATTTTATATATGATATTATTTATGGATTTAATCATATTTAATTCTGTTAAAACACATATCCTTATAATTTCCATTTTGTGTAAATATGATAACATCATTTGTGGAACTGTGGACTACCACCCCTCAAAATGATGTGATTCGTTCACACTATACATGGAATTTTTAAAGTATGTTATTAATTAAAAATATGTGACATAAAAAACTATATATTATATTCATTACATAATTAGATTTTTATAAATACAGTATATATCATTTTCCTCATTACCCTTTCACAGAATTAAAATGTGATAATGTCATTTGTGGACGTGTGTACTACCACCTCCTCAACACAATGTGATTATTTTTTCATCACAATAATCATATATATAAGTATATATGGTTTCATAATATAGTAATTATGATATAATTATTATTATAGAATGATATAATTCTACTTACCTTCTTTCTATAATGATCATTGAAAAATGAGAATGTTACTCATGTGTACGTATGACCTACCATCTCCATTATCATAACATTGATTCATTTTTCATAACCATATTTTTTGTATAATTTATGTATAAATATGATAATTATTTCATGGTTACTATTACAAAGATATTATATAATTACCCCTTTGATGACAGTTGACCTAAAAAAGTAGTTTTGACACATAAATTGAATTTGTTCAAAACAACCAATGTAAACATAACTGTTTAAGTAGTTGTATACAACATTGTATTAATTAAAATGACATTAATTATAGACATGAAAAAGGATATCAATAAAATTGATAATTAACATAATTTTTTTTCATAAAGTAAAAGAAAGTTCACCCAAATGTAAATGCGATGGAAGGTATTTTCATCTCAATTTATATTCAATTATGAATTAATTGTTTTTATACACCTAGTTTTATTTATATGGTGTATATATAGATATTTACATGTAATATCATAAATCCCATTAATATCATGATATTATATGTCACGACCCATCCTCGGGGCCCGTGCCATGACTACCCCAAGCCCGCCTTCCATAGGCCAGGGGCTGGCGACTAGCACCAAGGCGTAAATCCTGGTAAAAAGGGAAGGCATTGCCTTTGTAAAGTAATCACACCACAGAGTAAGCAAGAGGAAATGTAAACACTAAGTAAAAATAGAGTAAAACTGTAAGTGCGGAAAGTAAAAGGGGCCGAAAATACAAGCCCAACTGTAAAGTACAACTCGAAAGGGAAAATAGTAACTGTAAAGTAAAGTCGCTACGCCGAGATGTCTACTGGAAATCCCACCTGAAGGGTGGGTACAGATAGCTCCACTGCTCCTCGGGTCCCGCCGTCCACTCCGAGCTCATCCCACCCAGTGGTCCCCCTCCAGGTATCGTCCTGCTCTGCGAGCCTCAACCACGATCAACGTTGTCAGTCTTCTACAACCAACACAACGTAGTGCGGGCATAGCCCGTGCAGGGGTGAGTATAAGCTACTCAGTAGGGACCACGAGACCCTCGAAGGTCTCCCAAAATCTACAAAGGATAAACCACAAAGGAAAGATACAATCACTATGTAAAAACCGACACTGCTTAGATATATGCCCATACATATACCTAAGTCGTCATTTCCAATACGCTCCAACCTCCGAGCCCAAGTACAACTCAGTCCACACAGGAAAGTATACATATTCCACATAGGAAAATAAAACGTAATCCACACAGGATATCACAACACAATCCACATAGGAAGGTAAAAAGGATTCAGCTCAGACAGGTATACTTCTTCGAAAGATGATAGAGATGATCACTGATCCATCTAAGTCATCGGACCCACAAAGGATCGATAGGTACTAACCCCCGCAAAGACCCACACAGGATCGTTTGGAAACTAACCCCCATAAAGACCCACACAGGATCGAACCCACACAGGATCTGTAGGCGCTGGCTCACACAGAACTGTTGAGCGCTGACCCACACAGGATCGGACCCACACATGATCGATAGCACTGATCCACACAGGATCGCTGAGTGATGTAGTCATCATCGTCGAATTCACTAAGGATCTCTGCACAGTCATCGTCGCAGTCACAATAGCAGTCGCAGCCAGCTCTAGGGTTCCCGCACACAGCAAGCTCGTTCGGGAGGATCCGCTCCACGAGCCGAGAGGCTGATACACAAACTGTCACATAGATTAGAGTTGATGTATCCAAAAGTTCCGTATCGTCAATAGGAATTCAACGTAACAGACGGCGCGTCAATCAGACGCCCGGTCTGAGAGTTATTGGCTTTTCCATTCCAGGGGCCCGGTTGGTTTTTAAGCCAAAACCAACCCGACCGTACTCCACCTGCATCCAAACCTTGGATGGAGTATGCCAAAATATTCATCTCACTAAGAGGAACTCAACAAAACTAACGGCATGTCAATCGGACGTCCGTAGCTCAAGATACGAGCGTTTCCGCTCCGAGGGCCCGGTTGGTTTCGTGTACGAACCAACCCGGATGAACTCAAAGTATTCCGAAACCTTGAGTGAGATATACCGAAACGACCGTCTCAATCCAAGGATCGCATCGCTACTGACGGCACGTCGTTTGGAGGTCCGTAGCCCGAGTTATGGGCATTTGAACCCAAACAGTTCGGTATCAGGGGTTTCGGGCCCGGGCCGACTCTGCCTGAGACACCCCAGCTGGCCCGGCCCAGCGGGGCGCGGCCCGGCACGGCCCGGCACGGCCCGGCCCGGCCTGGCCTGGCGGACCAGCCAGGCGCGCCGGTCCGGCTCGAGGCAGCGCGCTGGGTGCGCTGCCAGCTCAGCCTTCGGCCGAGCTGATTGAGAACGGGGGGCGTCTGCCCCCCTTTTGTGAAACCGCGACCCCCCTCATTATGGGGGGGCAATTTTTATGCTGGCCGGGGGAATTTAATTCCCCCGGCTTTCCCACTTCTGGCCAGCCTGACCTGGCCGGCCAGTTCCTTCTCAATGGGACCGGCAAAGGCTGGTCCCCTTCCAGCTTCCAACACCGGCGGCCCGGCTAGCCGCCGGTCACCTTGTTCCGCCGCGGCCCGAAACGGGCCGTGGCCTTGATGTCCGGCACGGTGTGATGGCACCGCACCCCTCCACCGCGGCCCCGCTCCGGCCGCGGCGCCTTTGATTTCCTTCGACGCGGCGCGACGACATCGTGTTCATGAAATTTCTTTCCACGGCGTGGCGCGACGGCGCCGCGCAATACATTCTGTGCGATTACCGCGTGGTGCGACGGCACCACGCCATCCCATTCCATTCGCAAAGAAATCTAACATGAAAAAAGGAGGGGGGGGTTCGGTCGTGTTTGTGCGGTCCCCCCCCCCTCTCGTTAAACGATAACATTTAATCGTTTATCCTCGAAGTTCGTCATGATAGAATCAAGAAACGGAAATAATTAAAATAAAACCCCTACCTCGGTTTCAAGTGCGGAGCACGTCAACAAGCCGCGGAAGACAAGCTTCGCTGAGTTCGGGCGCCACGGTAATCGAACGTCGATTCCATTGACGTCGAGGTGCGTCCGAAGAGGTACGTCTCTGGTGAAGTTTCGTAAGCTGATGAAGAAAGTCCGAGGAGGAAGCAACATCTCCTTTCGTTGACACGGGAAGAAGATCGAAAGAAGCGACGTCGTTCATCTTCGGAAATACATCGGCTACGAAGAAGAGATGTGGCGTTCTTCGTCGGAGCTTAAGTGTTCTTCGTGTTCATCGTCGTGGTTGAAGAAGATGAAGAATACTTCCCAAATTCTCTCAAGGTGACAAGAGAAAACTAACCAACAATAAAATAAGCTAAGGTTTATTTTATTTACACAACTAAACCACATTGAATTTCAAAAGTTGAAATTCAATAAATCATCTCATTTAATAACTCATGTTGTCAAAATTAAATAGAGTGGAGTTATTGGGAGTTTAAAGGGGAGTTGAGGAGTTAGGGTTTGTGTGGGCCCCACCACACTTAATCCTTTCAAGGGAGGTTAATTGGATGCGGGTCCCACCTCTAACTCCCTTTGGGAGGTTATAACCAACATGGATAAAAAATAAATTGTGTTTCCACATTTTATTTAACTTCATTTTATTTCCCCCAACACTAACTCTCAACCCGCATAAAACACAACCTCGGCAAAGGTCTCCTTAAGCGAATATCGGCGCTGCGAGTTCATCGGTGTCCTCGGATTTTAATTCCGAGCACCGGATCAGAAGTTAGAAATTCCCGCTCATTCGTTCACTGAACGTACCCGAGCCAAAACTTCGGAAATTGATTCCCGGCACACCGGGCCTTGGAATCAGGTGCCGTCAGAAACCGCGCTCTTGTAAAATTCCAATGAAAATTAAGAAAAAATTTCCCTTGAATTTTACGGGTCTTTACATTACTCCCACCTCAGGGCTTTACGTCCCCGTAAAGATACATCAAAACTAGGGAAACAAATGAGGGTACTGAGCACGCATCTGAGCCTCCCGCTCCCAAGTGCTCTCCTGGAGATTCCTGTGTTGCCATCTGATGCACACTTGAGGAATCGACCGTCCACGTAGGACCCGCTCCTGTCGATCCTCGATATCCACCGGGACCTCCGTAAAAGTCGCCCCATCGTCAACATCAAGCACCCCATGGTCAATGTTGTGTGTTGGGTCGTGCACGTATCTCCTCAGCTGAGACACGTGGAAGAAGTCGTGCACCCGGTGCAACTGAGGTGGTAGAGCCAGGCGATAAGCCACCTCTCCAATCGTGCTGAGGACCTGGAAGGGTCCGATGAAGCGTGAAGATAACTTTCCACCTCATCCAAATCTCTGTATACCATGTCGAGGTGAGACCCGCCAGAAGACGTGGTCGCCATCCTCCAACTCTAGTGGCCTCCGCCTCCTGTCAGCGTATGACTCCTGCCGGCTCTGAGCTATCCTCATCCGCTCCTAGATGACCTGGACCTTCTCTGTCGTGGCCTGGACCATCTCCGGTCCCACAAGTGCTGACTCCCTAGGGTCTATCCAGCACAAAGGAGATCTGCAAGGTCGGTCGTACAACGCCTCATACAGTGCCATCCCGATGGTGGAGTGGTAGCTGTTGTTTCACGCAAACTCCACCAAGGGTAGGTGGTCCTCCCAGCTATGACCAAAGTCGAGGACACATGCGCGGAGCATGTCCTCGAGAGTCTGAATGGTCCTCTCCGTCTGACCATCCGTCTGAGGGTGAAAGGCTGTACTCAGACGTAGCTGCGTCCCAAACTCCTCCTGCAACCCCTTCCAAAGCCGGGAAGTAAAGAGAGCATATCGATCGGAGACGATAGATGATGGCACAACGTGAAGCCGTACAATCTCTTGAACGTAAAGACGTCCCAAGCTCTCCACTGAGCCCTGCTCTCTGATGGGTAAGAAGTGTGCCGACTTGGTGAGTCGGTCAACAATCACCCAAATAGAGTCATGACCTCTGGAAGTACATGGATGTCCTCTCCCGAAGTCCATAGATATCTCATCCCACTTCTACTCCGGGACCTCCAAGGTCTGAACCAAGCCTGCTGGTACCTAGTGCTCATCCTTCACCTGCTGGCAGGTAAGGCATCGAGAAACGAACTCTGCCATAGCCTTCTTCATGCCTGGCCACCAGTGCTGTCGTCTGAGATCCTGGTACATCTTCGCCACTCCAGGATGTACCGCCAAAGGAGAAGTGTGAAACTCTCTCAGTACCTCCTCCCGTAAAGCAACTGGTAACATTGTACGTCCTCTGAAAAGGATGTCGTGCTATGCCCCAAAGGAGAAACCATCAGGTGCATGTCCTGAGGATATCTGTGCACTCCGCGTCTCACAGTCAGCGTCCCCATGTTGTACCTCTCTAACCCGCTGCAGTAGTGGATGAGTGACTGTGAGAGACTGAAGGAAGGCTGCTCCATCTCTATCCATGAAGGATATCTACAAAGAGGCTAGCTGCTCTGTCGCCTCCACAAGTAGCTGAATGCCCGTCCTCCTGCTGAGGGCATCGGCTACTACGTTCCCCTTCCCAGGAGTATAGACTATCTCAAAGTCATAGTCCTGGAGGAACTCGAGCCATCGCCGCTATCTCAGGTTCAGGTCCTTATGTTAGAAGATATACCTAAGACTCTGATGATCAGAAAAGACTATAAAGTGCTCGCCCATCAGATAGTGTCGCCATGTTTTCAGAGCGAAGACCACTGCTGCTAACTCCAGGTCATGTGTGGCGTAGTTCTGCTCATGCGGCCTCAACTGACGTGATCCATAGGCAATCACGGCCCGCTCCTACATCAGGACACATCCGAGTCCAGTCCCTGATGCATCGCAGTAGACTACGTATCCAACTCCCTCCTCAGGCAACCCCAAGATAGGTGCGCTGGTCAATCTCTGTCTCAGCTCTTGGAAGCTCGGCTGACATCTGTCTGACCACACGAAGGGTTTCCCCTTCTTCTTCAAAGTTGAGAGTGGTGCCGCAACTATAGAGAAGTCAGGCATGAATCTCCGGTAGTATCCAGCTAGTCCCAAGAAACTCCAATCCTCTGTCACGCTCCTAGGTGGCTTCCAAGCTAACACAGCCTCGATCATCGCAGGATCCACTACAACTCCCGCCTCAGAGATGACGTGTCCCAAGAATTGGACCTCATGTATCCTGAACTGGCACTTCGAGAGCATACCATAAATCTGGTGCTCTCGAAGTTTGTCTAGTACAACCGGTAAGTGGTAGGCGTGCTCCTCCTCAATCGTCGAGTAAATCAAAATGTCGTCGATGAAGACCACGACAAATCGATCGAGGTATGGCTGAAAGATCCTGTTCATGAGGGCCATGAACACTGCTGGAGCATTGGTTACGCCGAAGGGCATAACCAAGAACTCATAGTGGCCATACCAACATCTGAAGGTCGTCTTCTGCACGTCCTCGTCTCTAACTCTGAGCTGATGATAGCCTGACCTGAGGTCTATCTTCGAGAACCACCGTGCTCCCTTGAGCTGATCAAAGAGGTCATCAATCCTCGGTAGCGGATACTTGTTCCTCACTGTCACCTTGTTCAAGCGATGATAGTCGACACACAGTCGCAAGCTTTCGTCCGCCTTCTTGGCGAACAAAATCGGGGAAGCCCAGGGTGAAACACTGGGTCGGATGAACCCCTTTCCCTGCAAATCCTACAACTGTACTCGTAGCTCTCGAAGCTCGGCGGGGGCCATCCGATATGCTGGAGTCGATATCAGAGCTGTCCCAGGGTACAGGTCAATATAAAAGTCTACCTCTCTGTGAGGAGGTAACCCTGGAACATTGTCGGGGAAGACGTCCGCAAACTGATCCACCACTACAGGAAAACCAGGACTCCGCACGTCAACTGCTCCTAGGATGAGGCTAGCCAACTGATGAGTGATGGGTTGTCCTCTCCTCTGTGAAAGTCCATCCTGTGCTGCAAAGGCTCCCTACTCGCTGGTGAAGGTGAACCTGCTCCCGTCGGTGCGTACACATCGCACCTTGCGCCTAAAACAGTCAATCTGTGGATGGACCATAGATAACCAATCCATGCCCAAGATGACGTCGTAAGACCTCGACGCTGCTACAAGAAGATCCCAGCCTAAGCTCTCGCCTCCTAGAGTAAGCTCACACTGCCGGCACCAGTCCGTAATCGTCGATTCTTCTCTCGTAGGAGTCTCTAGCCGTAAGGATTGAGCCAACGGCTCTGTCGGAATCTCCGAGCTCCGAACAAGGGCAGCGGCTATGAAAGACTGACTCGCTCCTGTGTTTATAAGAAATACAGCAAGGTCGGAATGGGCACATATAGTACCTCGAATCATCTCGGGCGCGCCATGGTCGTAGGCCTCTGCTGCTTGGAGCTGTGCCTGTCTCTACCCGCCAGCTCCCTGTGGTCGGGGTGGACCTCCTGGTGGTGGTGGTGGTAGAGCCTCAAAGCGTCGCCCACCACCTGCTGCTCGGCCAGCTCCCCTGCCTCGTTCGCATCCTCCCTGCGGACCACCACGGTCGACCCTCTGCCTCTGCCTCGGTGGTCCCTCAACCGTCTGCTGCTCCTTGGCACGGCGGGTCGGGCAGTCACGGGCCATGTGGCCCTGCCCGCCGCACGAGTAGCACGGTCTGCCTCTCGAAAGACTGGCTCCGCGCTGTGTGCCCCGCAATACTGAGCCAGTGTCCTGAGGTCGTCTTTTGAGGGTCTGGTCTTCCTGGACCCCTGAGTCATCCGTCGACTGCCTGTTGCAAAAGACTCTGCTACGTGCCACCCTGCGGTGGGTCTCGGCGCTGGTGTAGACTCAGCAAGAAAACTCTCGATCAAAAGGGCCCGCTCCAGTACTTCTGTCTGAGTCGGTATACTGAGGGCGATCAGCGATGCCCTGATCTCGTGTCTCAAACCCTGCTCAAAGGTCTGGGCCCGAAAGAATGGGTCCCGTTCCATGTCAGTCGAGTAGCACGAGAGATCGGTAAATCTCACTGAGTACTGAACGACCGTCATGCTGCCCTGCCGCAGCTGAAGAAGCTCCTGAATGCGCACCGCACGGAGGGTGGCTGGGATGAACTCTGAGCGGAAGAGGCTCTCAAAGTCCGTCCAAAGTAGAGATGCCTCATCGTGCACCTAGAGCATCAAGCTCCACCATCGGCCCGCTGCTGCGTGGAGTAGGCTCGCAGCGAGGATCACCATGAGGTCTGTTGGTGTCCTCACTAGCCTGAAAACTCATACGACTGCCTCCAGCAAGTCCTCGGCTGCCTGGGGGTCCGTCTCCCGACAAAACCTGGGCGGTCGCTGGTGCTGAAACTCATGCAGTGCGCTGAGGCGACGTGCATCGTCAGCGGCTAGTGCTCGAAGTATCGGGGGCTCGGCGGTTAAAGCTACCGCTGGTGCCACTGCTGACAAAGGGCCCTGCAACGAGGCCTCGTTGCTTGGTGGGATGTCATCACGCTCGACTCTCGGAACCCTAGCTGGCTACTGTCATGGGGCCATCCTGAAAAGGAAACAGATGCGCCACGGTCAGAACAGTATACCTGGTGAGCTGATATAATGTAATCACAAAGAAAACATTGAAAAACACACGCAATCAATGTTTTCGTGAATTAAGTCGGAAATCAGATGTTAGGGTCCTGGTGTACGGATACGTCGGCTGCCACACCAACACTGGACTCCCTGGACTGATAACCACACTCAATACGCTAAACACTATTGTTTCACATAGAAAAGATCAGAGTTCACGGTAGAACCGAACTCCTCTGATACCAATTTGTCACGACCCGTCCTCGGGGCCCGTGCCGTGACTACCCCAAGCCCGCCTTCCATAGGCCAGGGGATGGCGACTAGAACCAAGGCGTAAATCCCGGTAAAAAGGGAAGGCATTGCCTTTGTAAAGTAATCAAACCACAGAGTAAGAAAGAGGAAAGGTAAACACTAAGTAAAAATAGAGTACAACTATAAGTGCAGAAAGTAAAAGGTGCCGGAAATACAAGCCCAACTGTAAAGTACAACTCGAAAGTGAAAAAAACAACTGTAAAGTAAAGCCGCTACGCCGAGCTGTCCACTGGAAATCCCACCTGAAGGGTGGGTACAGATAGCTCCACTGCTCCTCAGGTCCCGCAGTTCGCTCCGAGCTCGTCCCGCCCAGTGGTCAACCTCCAGGTACTGTCCTGCTCTGCGAGCCTCAACCACGATCAACGTTGTCCGTCGTCTGCAACCAACACAACGTAGTGCGGGCATAGCCCATGCAGGGGTGAGTATAAGATACTCAGTAGGGACCCCGAGACCCCCGAAGGTCTCCCAAAATCCACAAAGGATAAACCACAAAGGAAAGATACAATCACGAAGTAACAAAAGACACTGCTTAGGTATATGGCCATACATATACCTAAGTCATCATTTCTAATACGCTCCGACCTCCGAGCCCAAGTACAACTCAGTCCACACAGGAAAGTATACGTATTCCACATAGGAAAGCAAAACGTAATGTACACAGGATATCACAACACAATCCACACAGGAAGGTAAACAGGATTCAGCTCACATAGGTATACTTCTTCGAAAGACGATAGAGATGATCACTAATCCATCTAAGTCGTCGGACCCACAAAGGATCGATAGGTACTAACCCCCGTAAAGACCCACACAGGATCGGTAGGAAACTAACCACCACAAAGACCCACACAAGATCGGACCCACATAGGATCTGTAGGCGCTGGCTCACACAGAACCACTGAGCACTGACCCACACAGGATCGGACCCACACAGTATCGGTAGCACTGATCCACACAGGATCGCTGAGTGTTGTAGTCGTCGTCGTCGAATCCACTAAGGATCTCTGCACAGTCGTCGTCGCAGTCAAAGTAGCACTCGCAGCCAGCTCTAGGGTTCCCGCACACAGCATGCTCGTTTGGGAGGATCCGCTCCACGAGCCGAGAGGCTGATTCATCAACTATCACATAGACCAGAGTTGATGTATCCAAAAGTTCTGTATCGTCAACAGGAATTCAACGCAACAGACGGCGCGTCAATCGGACGCCCGGTCTGAGAGTTATTGGCTTTTCCGTTCCAGGGGCCCGGTTGGTTTTTAAGGAAAAACCAACCCGACTGTACTCCACCTGCATCCAAACCTCAGACGGAGTATGCCAAAAGATCTGTCTCACTAAGAGGAACTCAACAAAGCTGACGGCATGTCAATCGGACGTCCGTAGCTCAAGATACGAGCAATTCCGCTCCGAGGGCCCGGTTGGTTTCGTGTACAAACCAACCCGTCCGAACTCAAAGTATTCTGAAACCTTGAGTGCGATATACAGAAACGACCATCTCGATCCAAGGATCGCATCGCCACTGACGGCGCGTCGTTTGGATGTCTGTAGCCCGAGTTATGTGCATTTGAACCCAAACAGTTCGGTATTGGGGGTTTCGGGCACGGGCCGACCCGACCCGAGACACCCCGGCTGGACCGAACCGGGTCAACCCGCCCCAGACAGGGTCGGACCGGCCCGGCTTGGCCTTCCCTGGCGGACCAGCCAGGCGCGCCGGTCCGGATCAAGCCAGCGCGCTGGGCGCGCTGCCAGCTCGGCCTTCGGCCGAGCTGATTGAGAACGGGGGGCGCCTGCCCCCTTTTGTGAAACCGCGACCCCCCTCATTATGGGGGGCCGTTTTTATGCTAGCAGGGGGAATTTAATTCCCCCGGCTTTCCCACTTCCAGCCGGCCCGACCTGGCCGGCCGGTTCCTTCTCAACGGGACCGGCAAAGGCCAGTCCCCTTCCGCCTTCCAACACCGGCGGTCCGGCTGGCTGCCCGTCACCTTGTTCCGCCACGGCCCAGAACCGGCCGCGGCCTTGCCGTCCGGCGCGGTGCGACGACATCGCGCCCCTCCGCTGCGGCCCCGGTCCAGCCGCAGCACCTTTGATTTCCTTCGACACGGCGTGACGACATCGCATTCTTGAAATTTCTTTCCACGGCGTGGCGCGACGGCGCCACGCAATACTTCCCGTGCGATTCCCGCGTGGTGCGACGGCACCACGCCATCCCATTCCATTCGCAAATAAATCAAACATGAACAAAGGAGGGGGGGGGGGGCTCGGCCGTGTTTGTGCGGTCCCCACCTCTCATTAAACGATAACATTTAATCGTTTATCCTCGAAGTTCGTCATGCTAGAATCAAGAAACGGAAATAATTAAAATAAAACCCCTACCTCGGTTTCAAGTGCGGAGCATGTCAAAAAGCCGCGGAAGACAAACTTCGCTGAGGTCGGGCGCCGCAGTAATCGAACGTCGATTCCATTGACGTCGAGGTGCATCCGAAGAGGTACGTCGCTGGTGAAGCTTCGTAAGCTAACGAAGAAAGTCCGAGGAGGAAGCAGCGTCTCCATTCGTTGACACGGGAAGAAGATCGAAAGAAGTGGCGTCGTTGATCTTCGGAAATACACCGGCTATGAAGAAGAGATGCGGCGTTCTTCGTCGGAGCTTAAGTGTTCTTCATGTTCTTCGTCATGGTTGAAGAAGATGGAGAATACTTCCCAAATTCTCTCAAGGTGGCAAGAGAAAACTAACCAAAAATAAAATAAGCTAAGGCTTATTTTCTTTACACAACTGAACCACTTTGAATTTCAAAAGTTGAAATTCAATAACTCATCTCATTTAATAACTCAAGTTGTCAAAATTAAATAGAGTGGAGTTATTGGGAGTTTAAAGGGGATTTGAGGAGTTAGGGTTCGTGTGGGCCCCACCACACTTAATCCTCTCAAGGGAGGTTAAGTGGATGTGGGTCCCACCTCTAACTCGCTTTGGGAGGTTATAACCAACATGGATAAAAAAATAAATTGTGTTTCCACATTTTATTTAACTTCATTTTATTTCCCCCAAAACTAACTCTCAACCTGCATAAAACGCAACCTCGAAAAAGGTCTCCTTAAGCGAATATCGGCGATTCGAGTTCATCGGTGTCCTCGGATTTCAATTCCGAGTACCGGATCAAATGTTAGAAATTCCAGCTCGTTCGTTCACTGAACGTACCCGAGCCAAACTTCGGAAATTGATTCCGGGCACACAGGGCCTCGGAATCAGGTGCCGTCAGAAACCGCGCTCTTGTAAAATTCCAAAGAAAATTAAGAAAAAAATATCCTTGAATTTTACGGGTCTTTACATTATAAGTTTCTTTTAATACAACTTTTTATAATTATTAGTATTTTAAATAAATCAAAGTTTTATGGGATTTTTTGGGTTGTTTTTAGTTTATTTTCCTCAAGACTAATACTAGTGATATTTAAGTGGAAATTTCTTTTGATTAAATTATATAAACACTTTTCCTTAAAAACATTATTTATTATCTATTTATTCATGTACATTTTCAACTATGAGTACCATTTTTCCACACTATGTTACTTAAAATTTTTTGGAAAATGTTTTTCATAAAACCCATCCATATTTCTTTCTTTATTCGGAGAACCAAATTTCTTCAAAAAAATCATGTTGAAATGATTTAAAAAATGGTTTTAAATTGACTTTGTAAAGAAATTTTTACCCTTTTTGTATTTTAACAATTGTTTTGAATTAATATTCTTATCTCTTTCCAAAAAAGGAATTGTTTTAACCTTTAACTATGAAAAAGGAGTGTTATTTTTATCTCATACAGCTTGTATGGATTTTCCCACAGTCATTTCATAAAACATTATATTTCATATTTAAAAGGATTATTTTTTAAGAATGTATTTTCAAAATTTATTATAAAATAAAAGGTTTTTCAAACTATTTTTCATAATAATAGTATATTTTCCACCCTACATTTATTTTAAAAGTCATTTTATAGTATTTCTATTCATAAAAAACAATAACTTTTATTTTTTCTTCTTTCCATATGTTGAATTGATACGATCTGATTTTTTCCTCTGGATTGTTTTTGATTTATTTTTCTAGAGATAATATTCACATTTACATCCTTCATTCATTTATTAGTCTCTTTAAAATATTCAATCTTTTATGAGCATTAAAGGTTGAATTTCCCCTAAAATTTCTATTTAATTTTTAATGGATATTACTATTACTCAAATCATATACCTCTTTATATATGATGTCTGATTTTAAGATATTTTATTATTTGGGGAAATATTTATAAATATGCATTCTTTATTAAATAAAGACATTTTTAAGACATATTGTTTATTAATTAAATCAATTACACGATATGATGAATGTTTTGGACATACAATGGCTGGTGGAGAAAAAGAATTATATAACTCTAAGATGCATTGATAGGTTCTCATGAGACAAATATTTTTCACAAATTAAATGGGTTTTTATCCACAGTTTTAAAATATTTGGATGATGGATCTTGATAGTATAGGGTTTCATTTTCTTGACATATGATGTCCAATAATTAATAATTTCTTTATTTTTTCATAATTATTTATTATGCATAAAATATTTTACATGATTATATGACATCTAACTTTAGTTATTTAAAATATAACAATTATTATTCGCATTGATTCATAATTTCTTCTACTATACTTTTCCCTTAATGAGTATTTGATCCCAAACTTTTTATGTTTCATTCCCCGAAAATCAGAGAGGGGTACTATGAAGGATATGAAGGGATTCACTAGATGAAAAAATCTTATCCTTGAAGTTACTTATTTATAAATAATTAAAATTATTATGTTTTAATTAGTGTCTTATTTTAAAATAAGTGATGCATCTATGTATCTAGTTTACCAAGATTAATAAACTCTCATTCATTAGAGATTTTATTTCACGTAATCATGCCAATATAATTAGTAGCAAACACCAGACCTGGGATTTATATTGTCGAGGCACTATAGTTGGTATCAAAGGAAGGTTTTATATAAACTATGGGAACTATATTTGTGAAAACATAAGTTAAATAACATAAACCTAAAGTAGAATTTGAGGATAAGTGTAGAAGAAAATCCTAGAGATTTTGTAAGGTAGATATTTTGTGGGTATTCCTAGCAATAAATCACTGTTTGGATACTACAAGTAGACTTTGTTCTGGTATAGATGTAACTAGGAATAATAAATTTTATGGTATGTTTCAAGTTTGAATCTGGGTAACCTAGTACATGAAAATGGTCCTTACTGCACACCTGGTTAGAGACTCTTGGGGGATCGGCTTAAAAAAATTCACATTTTCTATACATACCACTATGAAGTATTTTGAACAATAATAACCTACGTTAAATTTTAGGTGTTTTATATTGAAGACTAGGTACCATGATTTATAAATACTATGGATGACATTATGGATAAACTCTTGACCAAGGAAGGACCTATCAACAAGTAAAATGGATGATGTATTTATGCATTGACGTTGTAATTGAAAACATTTATTAAATGGATATTTAGTTATTATACTTAATTAAAGGATGTACATCATATTTATTTTTGATATTATATTAATTTGGTTTTTGAAAAGGACAACTTGTAGGCCGGGTGACAACCAATCAAATTCAGCAAGGCTAGGGGTCATGAACCCATGACCGAAAGACGATAAGGGTTTCTCACTAACCACTGACCTATGTAATGTCCTATTTATTTTTTAATTGTTTGTAGTTAATCAATTGGATGAAAAATGTTAATGATGAAAAATTAGTATCACTTTTTAGGATAAGAGATTAATCTATTAAACATATTGGTTTAGAAAGATATTTAGGGACAAATAGTCAAACTTATCATTATTTCAGGGGCCTTTATATCCATTAGAAGTGTGTTTTGGTATTTCCCGCATCAGTATTAATATTTTATTGAATTATATTATATATTGAATAATAAACAAATAATGAAATTATGTTTATAGAAATATATCATGTATATATACATAGGCAGTAAAAAAATTCCTCAACATTTGGAAAAGTATCTTCAAAAAAAAATTTATCCTAATACCATTTTTTAACTTATGACCTTCTAAATCATCAATCATTTATGGATTTGAGGCCCTCAACATTATATTGATCATTCACTTGTCATTGACTGATGACCTAAATCCCTACACATAAATATCTATTCTTTTCCTCTAATTGTGTATCTTTACTTACCACTGATGTTCTCATAATTATATACCTAATTATATGTTAGTCCATGTCAACGTTTCACTTCCTATTATATATTTTCTAGGGGATATATTTTGAACCCATATTGTTATGTTGGATTCAAACATATTTTATATCAATAAATCAATCACCCATATAGAATTTAAATTGCGATGATGTATTTTAATTATGGTGGGTAGAATATAACACCTCGAAATTATAATGTAATAAACTTTTATTCAATAGCATGTATGACACGTGACACCAATCATGTAATGGGATATAATATTTGGATACTATATAATATATTTACAATTTAAAATAGATTCTGTATATTTCAATGAATGCAATACTACGTTAGTGTGTGTTTTATACAAGGGGGCATTCTTTGATGTCTTGTATTACACACAATATTGTGTCTTACCGAACAATAATATATTTTAAAAATATATTTATTTAACATAATAAGATATAAACTAGCTATTATAAATAAAATTAAATAAATTATGAAAATGTATTGTTTATATAAATATAAAATGAATTCATGGGTTACCAATTAATGAGAATCAAATATAAGAATAAATTGGATACAAAAACAAATATTATTATTTTTACACTTCTAAAGGAGTTTTATCTTAATAAACATAATTATATAAAATTACAGAATGATTTAAATTAAATATATATTTTATATTTTCATCCAAATATTTTTTTCTATTCACCGATTAGGTATGCTATTTATAATATAGAACAAACAAAATTTCACACCTAAAACCTATATTTTTATAAAGGCAATTTTACCGCCTTTTAATGGAGAACCCATTTTAAATATGAATTATGAAACATTAATTATTCAATATGTAAAAATAAACATCATATTTTAAATATAAATATCAAAATTATGGTAGGATTAATGTTTTATATTTTTCTGTAACATTTCATTTTTACTGAATAGTTAAAAATTCTGAGTTTTAGTTCAAAACTTATTTTTCATATAATTTATTTATAATAATAAATTACATATGTAATTCTTTTTAAACTTTAGTTATATAATATTATTATCAAATAATACAATTTATTTCATTTTAATATTTTTCAATTTAAATTTTACTTTAACAAACAAATCAAAATTTCCAACATTTTGACTTTAAAAACCTTTATTATCATCCTACCTATATGATGAATTATAAATTAATTTCTACCACCACTATGATTAGAATTATTAAAAATGGATTCCATATTTGGATTAAAAAATATTTAAAATTTATAATATGAAAAACATTGTTTTTGACCAAAAAGTAGTAAGATTGATTAAAATTAATTTCAATGATTATGTTTAAATTAAGCTTAATAAGGGACTAAACCTTAACCATAAAGCTGAAAATGACCTATTCACTTGTACTAGAGCTATTATATTGACATATATCAAACCTATCATATCTTGGATCGAATTGGGTTTATTATTTTAGCAACATGAATTATGAAAAATGTGAGAAGAATTCCTTTTTAAAAATATTACAAGAGTTATGATCTTCCTGCACTATAAAAGGCCACCACTTCTCCCCACACATCACACCACTCAAACCACATAGTTTCGTCCAAAATAATCCCAAATATCTTCTCAAAATACCTCCACTAGAACTTTATGCCTCACTTTTGGTATAAATCCTTCTGGGATATCACTTTGGTATAAACCAAAATGGGTTACGATTTTTAAGGTATCATTTTCCAACGATCACTTTTCTTTCATTTGCTTCTCTACTCCTTATACTCTTATTATTACACTATTACATCACAAAAACAGTATCCTTAATATAATATTATGTTTTTATTTCATTATTATAACCTACACTTAAACACACCTCCTTCTAATTGGTACTGAATATGTTGTATCAACGTATGGAAATATACTGACTCATGAAATGATGATTGTTCGTTTTTCCTTTACCACCTCTCAGGTGTCCATTATGATGGAAAATATATTTATAGATGTTATATATTATATTTATTATGTATTTAAACATATTTAATTATTTTAAAATGCATATCATTATACATTCAATTTTGTGTAAAAATGATGACATCGTTTGTGGAGGTGTGGAATATCGTCCCCACAAAAGCGATGTGATTTGTTCACACTATACATGGAACATGTAAAGAATGGTTTTAATTAAACATATGTGGCATAGAAAAAATTATAATATATTCATGATATAGTTTTTTTTAAATATAATATATATCAATTTCTTTATAACCCTTTCACACATTTAAAAGTGATAACGTCGTTTGTGGACATGTGGAATACTGCCTCCTTGACACGATGTGATTCTTGTTTCATAACAAGAATTATATATATAAGTATATATGATTAAATAATATGTTATTTATTATATAAATATAATTCTGAAAATATAAAATTCTATTTACCATCTTTCTATAATGATCATTGAAAAATGAGAATTTTACTCATGCATACATATGGTCTACCGTTTTTATGATTGTAATGTTGAATCAATTTTCATAACCATATTTTATTATTGTTCTTAAAAGTATAATTAATTTATAAATATGATAATTATTTCAAGATTACTATTATAGATATACTATATAATGACCCCTCTAACCATAGTTGATAAAGCTAAGTAATTTTGAAAAATAAACTGAATTTTGTCAAAGTAACTGACATAAACATAATTGTTTATGTATTTTTTTAAAACATAGTAATACGTGAAATAAAATAAATTATATACATGAAAAATATTTAAAATCAGTTATATAATTCACATATTTTGTTTTACATTATGATAATGGATGTTAACCCAAAAGGAAATGCAAGTAAAGGTATTTTCATCTCAATTTACATTCCATTGAGTCTTAATAGGTGTTATGCATTTAGTTTATTTTATATAGTGTATATACAAATATTGAAATGTTATATCATTAATAAATTTTTTATCATGATATTATAATTATTGTTTAATATTTTTATTTAATGAGTCCTATTTTTTAAAATGTTTCAAAGTCATGTGGCACACGTAGTGATGTTTAAATATTATTTTCCTTAAGACTAATACTAATCATATTACAATGTAATTTCAAATTGAGGAAATTATATTACCATTTTTAAATAAACTATTTAATTATTACCAGGTTATTCATGACCATTTTTTTATAATTACTGCCATTTTTTACTCATTGGAACTCAAAATATTTTATAAAATGTATTTTAGAAAACCTAATATTATTTCACTCTTTAGACAGAGAAAATGTTTTCTTTTAAAAACCATGTATTATTAGAAAAAATTAAAATGTTTTAGAAATGAAGTTCTAACCCTTTTTCTCTTTTACTAGTGTTTTATAAGAAATATACTTATTACTTTCCAAAAAATCATTTTTTTATCCTTTAACAATGTAAAAGGAATGATCTTTTTACCTCGTACGACCTATTCAGATTTACCCACCATCATTTCATTGAGGATTCATTTATATATTTAAAATGTTACTTTGTAAAGAAAAAAATTTCAAAATTTGTAAAAAAAAGACCTTTTTCATATTTTCGTTCACAATATTGGGATATTTTCCTCTAGAATGTTTTTAATAGATCATTTTATAGTATTTATTTTCATCAATGACAATAACCCTTTTTTTACTCCCCATGAGATATGTTGTATTGATGCCATCTTATTTCTTCCTCTACATGGTTATTGATTTATTTTTCAAAATATAGTGTTCAAATTCACTTACTCGATTCATTTCTTAGACTCCTAGAAATATTTAATCTTCTATGGTCATTGAACATTGAATTTACCCTAAATATTCAATTTCATTAGTCATGGATATTACTATTTCCAAAATTGTATACCCCTTTATAAATGATGTAAACTTTGATATTATTTGATTATTTAGGGAAATATTAATAAATATGTATTCTTTTTTCAATACAGATATTTGATAAGGCATACTATTTATTAATTAAATCAATTACTCGATATGAGAAATTATTTGGACATGAAATGATGGTTCGATCTTGGAATTTATATAGCTCCTCAATTCATCAATAGGTTCTCATGAGACAAATAAGTTGTGAAAATTAAACGGATTTCTATATATAGTTTTAAACAATCCAGAGGATGGTTTTTGAAAGTAGAGGTTTTCATGTGCCTAAGACATAACATCTAATAATTATGAATTTTCATCATTTTCATTCATTATTTTTTATCCATTATATTTTCACATGATGAAATATATGGATGCATTTCATTATCAATTTATTGATTAAATGGAATGTGTATTCAATTTCATACCTTTCCATATTTTTTCATTATCTAGTTATTTTGGTGTCATGTGTTTCATTTTATTTTTTTTCATATTTTTATGCACATCCTTGATATTTTATTGTTCATATGGAATGTGAGTTCAGTTATTTACCATGTCATAATTTTTATTCTGATTTTTTTATAATTGCTTACACTATATGTTTTCCTTAATGAGAATTTGATCTTACCCTTATTATTTATATTTCCCTAGGAATCCAAGAAGAGTACAATAAATGATATGTAGTGATTTACTAGATGGAATAAAGTCATCCTTTAAGTTATTTTTTTAGAAAGAAAACAAGTATGTTATAATTAGTGTATTATTTTATAATAAAACAACCATGTATGGATCTGGTTAACCAAGATAACTAAACCCTCATTCTATTGAGATTTGATTCCTTTTAATCACGTCAATGTAATTAATAGTAGACACTGACTTTGGGCTATTTGGGGTTGGGGTGCTACATGTTGTCTTTTGAATATCTTCCGTCCTCACATGAAATTGATGATATATAGATCGAAAATTAATCCAATGAAAATTATTAGGTCTATGAAGTTGATCGAATAAATCATCAATATGAGGCATTTGATACTTTTTCATTATTGTAATAGAATTTATTTCCATATAGTCAATGCACAACCTCATGAATTCATCATTCTTCTGGACAATGAGAACTGAGGCTCCCCATAGAGAAACACGAGGGTGGATAAATTCCTTATCACATAATTCCTATAATTGTCTCTTTAACTACACTAAATCTATTGTGGAAATTATATAAGGAGTATCTGATATAGGTCTTGAGACCAGAATTTAATCCATAAAGAACTCAACTTCCCACTTTTGAGGAATTTTTGGAAAATACCATGAAAATATATCAATATATTCTTTAAAAATATGTGAATCCTCGGTTTTAAAATTTATTTCCTCACCAAAAGATATTGTTTTCATTTCCTCAACAAGGACTATATTTATTAAATCTACTTGGGGTGAGTCTAGAGAATAATTAGATGATGAGGGTTCTTCTCTAATGATAATGGATTTTAAATTGTTCAGAAAAATTGTAAGATCCTTCTTCTTACAATAGATTTTCACTTCATAATATGAAATCGAATCCATACAAATTATTATGTCATATTAGATCATTGGTATGATGATAAGGTTAGAAACCAATGCATACTTATGTGTCATAAAGGGAACTGGTCAACAAAACTTCGTTGCAATGATACTTCCCATAAGAGTTTTTAGTGAAAAATCCTTTACTAAATAAAAAGGGAAATATCTTATTTTTTTAGAAAACATTGAATATATAAAACAATTTGATTATCCAAAATCAAATAAAGCATTATTTAAGTTTAAAGAAATGATTAATGTACCTTCCACCACATTATTAAGAACTTCTACCTCATCTTTTGTAATCAAAATGGCTTGTCCTTTCTCCCTTATCCTTATTTGGGGGTAGTTTTTATAATGCTTAGAATAATCATTTTCATAATGTCCCATATCTTTAAAATTTTATCATTGAATGTTGGTAGCTTTTCCCTTGACATCATGAGTTTGGTGGTCATTTCACCACACTTATGACAAACTCACATTCCCTTCTGGAATGTGCCAGGGTGTTTCTTCCTAAAATTATTACAGGATTGAAAATAAACTCTCCCCTCTATCCTCCTTTCCTTATTTCCTTTACCATAATGTTTATAATCACTCAAATTCTTATTCTTACCATTAAATTCATATGACTTAGATAATTATTTTTTTCATGATAGAACATGAGAATATATCTCCATATGATAAGAAATTTTGAGAGACCAGTTTCATTCATAGGAGTGGTTTAAAAACATAAATTAATTATTCATTATTGCTCCTTGGATTACGTATATAGTATGCAGAATGAATTTATAACCATATAAAGTTAGATTCATACTTCATAATTTTTTTATCCTTTTTTTCTTTTAGACTCAATAATTTTCTTTGAAAATATGGTTACTATTTCTGAGGGAAGTATTCTACCAAAAAATTTCCTTAAAATCATTCCATTACATATTTATAATTTCATCCTCCTCTTTTTTGTTTGGAATTAATGAAAATAATTGATCCTCATCTCCTGAGAGATTATGAACTTCAATGATAACCTTGTCCATTTCATAACCTCCCAAAGTGAGAAATATTTTTTCTACGGAACCTGTCCTCTTCTACACTACAAATGGGTTTATAGTCTCATTGAATGATAGAGGTTGTTTTTGACTAATGTGATATGACATTAATCATCCACATCTGGATCAAGATGATCCATACGGGTAAGATTATTATTCATAACCTGAGTTAGTTGTCCCAATATAGTAATCAGTTTTTTTACACCATTCAAAGCACCAATATCATTATCTTTCATAGGATGTAAATACTTACAGAGGATATATGCATTGATATGGTTTCCATTACTTCCTCAATACACCATTTTAAAATAATGCAATACACTAAAATATGAGTATGAATCATAATGTATAATCTCAACCAATAAAAACACATAACATAAATTGAAATTTCATTCATAGAAATTCTCATAATCATAAACATGGTTTCGTTAGAGACATATTAACTTTTAAATCCTTCATAATGGTTTGAAATGAAAATTTGACTTATCCTAAGAATTTCCACTAAGAGTTTCAAACCAGGTGCACAATAAGGCTTGTCTTCATGTACATGTTTACCTCAAGTCCGTCTTGGGACACCTTGTCGGTGGTGTTACCCCAATGTAAATATGTTTCATAACCACATAAACTTTTATTATCCTGGAAGGGAAGTATTTATGGTGAGATAAATATAATCCCTACAACAAAAAATTATTATTATATTCTTATATTCTTATCCTGAAATTATACCTTAGGGTTATGTTCCCTAGTATATGTATTCTAAATCAGGTTTTAATGGTTTTTACTAAACTTTTTCTGATACCAATTGAAAGGACCTCAAACTCAATATCCCTAAGCTAGTGCCTTCTGTTAATACATTAGTATATATAAAAGACATGAATCCCAAAAGACCTAATAGTTTAGTAGTTTTCGAAAACTCGATTCAAACATATGTTTTACATTATAACATGAGAGGATATACAGTATAGTAATTCCATTATAAACACCCATAAGCTCCTATATTATCCCTCCAAGTCATTCATAACACATTTCTTCATATTATAATGAAAAATAATACATAAGAAATGGGTGATATCATAGGATCAGTAAGGTTTATAAATACAATAGAAGATATAATAAACAATGATAATATGGAATGGGGAATAACTAAATATATAGGTGAATAAAACATAATCTTAAGCATAAAATGGTATTAATATAAGATGATTAAATAATGCCATATTAAAACATAACCAGGGATATTCAACTATATAAATAATAAAATATACTGTAAAATAATATTTTGATAATTATGGAATTTATAATACTAGACATCATAAACATACCATCAGGGCCTCATCCAAGACACCATACATAATGGGTAAAACTGAGTCTAGGTTGTCTCGTGAGACCTAACGATGCCTCGAGTGGATACAGTGGGCCCAAAATCCAACTTACTATGTTTAATTCATTCTTTATATGTATGGGGTTAATCAGAATAAACATATATATTTAATGTAAATAATTTTTCTCAATTAGTAAACATAATCACTTACCATTCTGATTAATATGGTGAATGGTACCAAGATACAACATTTACATTAAAACTAATCGTAAAAAAAGTTAATAAAATATGAGAGGTAGTAATAATAAGTGAAAAATATTAATAAATAATAATATTCACTAGATTTTTTTAAATAGATGAAAATAATCTAATAAATAAATGAGTAATTTTGAGATAAATTCCATTTTTAATTTGAAAAGAAGAGTTTTTTTGAAAAAATAATTTTTATTTTGCATAATTTTTTTTATAAAAACAGTAATGAAAAAATATATTTTTTCGAGAAAAATTATTTATTTTAGAAAAATAACATTGTATTGAAATATAATATGTATGTTACTTTAAATTTTGTAAAAAATCAAGATGTTCCCTTTAATCAGGATTACATATCATAAAGAATTGAGAAGAAAAACTTTTAAAACATGTAATTTATCAATATATAAATATTTACTAATAACGATACTTGAGTTAAAAAAATTAAAATATAATATATTAAAATAATACAAAAATAATGAATAATTAAATTGTTTTAGATTGGGAGAAAACATAACCGGAATAAAAAAGGAGGTTCAGTAAGAAAACCCTTACCATATGTATGAATGACTTCTGCACTTGACCAAAATATCCTAGACAATCAAATTAAATATATTAGTTAATTGATTCAAAACACTTCCTATATGTATTGGATTCATTATAGTTTTATTATGTAAAAACACATGATTTCATAGAAAGTTATTTTCCTTAAAGTAATTCAATAGCTTGCGCTACACACAACACCGAGTTCGAGCGCTCCAAGAATTACCAAACTAGCTGTTCAAAAAGCGGTTATGAATTTTATTAACTGAATTTTGAATTTTCTATAATCTATATTATTTTATAATCCATATTATGTGTTTCTTACATATAATATAAGAACAAATTCAATTTTCTCAAATAAAAGAATTAATTTTCAAAAAATGCAATTTTAGCACCTTTTAATGGCACACCCTTTTTAATTCCAATATTTGACACTTTTATATATTAAATTTAATGAAATTTAATTCTTCTTTATAATTGGGACAGAAATTGTTTTGTACAAATTTTTTGTACTTTTTTGATAACGTTCATATTTGGACGAATACTGAAAAATACTAAATTTTAATTAAAAACATATTTTTTAATCAAAATAATTTATAGTGTTAAATTTTGAATTTGAATTGTTTTGAGGTATAATTTGATTATATTTTTATCATTTAATACAATGTAGGTCATTATAAGTAATTTCAAATTTAAATTTGATATAAACACATGACAATGTTTTGATAGTTTTTACTTTTTAAAAAAGACCTCCTTTTTGGTTTTAACAACAAGAATTAATTTTAAATTAATTAATGAAACTTTTATGTTTTTAATTTAGTAAAATATAATTCATAATTCGGAATATCAAAGTTATCTTAGGTTGATTTTCTTGTATTTTTCTAAAAACATTCAATTTTTGATGAATAGTGAAAAACATTGTGTTATTGTTTTAAACGGAGTATTTATTTAAATAATTATTTATTTTATTTACATTTTATTTTAACTCAAAATGGATACATAGTACCTATTTATGTTCAATTTAATTCATTGGAGTCATTTTATAATAATTTTAGATATATGAAATTTTATTAATCTTTTTACCGTCGTTTACCCACCTTCTAGGAGCATTTGAAAATTTGCTTAAAACATAATTTTACCACTTCTATGAGTTGAATTTCAAAACTCTGAGAGATCCAATTAACATTAGTAAGTAAAATTCGGTTCAATAAGATAAAAATAATTTTTTGGTGAATAGTATCTTTTGACATTTGTTTACCATCGTTAAAGCTAAATAGGGTAATTAAGGGTAAAAATGATATTATAATTACCCTAACACATGTACTAATTCTATTGGAGAAGTTTAATTCAACCAAAAAACAACCATAGGTATAAAATATGTCCATATTTGTTCCACTTGAATTAGATTAGGATATTTATTATTATTTTATTTAAAAAAGAGTTTAAAGTGTTAAATTCAAAATTTAATAACTATACCATTTTTAATATAGGGATACAATAACATAAATTCAACTATAAATATTCATTAAAAATTAACTTTGATCTTACATAATGGTATTTTATTTATAATTTTTAGACATTTAATAATTTAATTTATTTATGACACAATGATGATTCAGTAATTACCTTATTAAGAAAATATTATAATAATTGATATTATAAATATCCAACTGAATTTAAATTAAGACTTATAATTAATTACACTAATTTTCATGGTCAATATGACATGTTAGGGTTGATTAAATAAATTTTATTTTAAGTGATAATGTATTTATGGCTTTCAAAAAAATCAAATACTAAATACTGTCAAAATTGACATAATTGAGTTTTTAAAAAGAAATACAATATTATTAATTGATATAATATTCATAAAAATATATGGTTCAGCCGATGGATTTATATAAGGTTATATATATTAATAATTAACCACTTGGGGTTCTCCTGTCTTGTTATAGTATGTTATTAACCATATAATATAAAAATACAAAGAGACATGGTAAATGTAAAACTATTTAACAAAGAGTTAAATCTAAAAAGATAAGGTTAATATGCTGACCTAAACATGCCTAAAATATATTTGTTTAATGTTTTTTGACCCATAATCACCTTATCCTCTAGATAAATTATTTTTGAACCATTATAAACCATAAATTATTTTATTATAAATTAATATTTCAAGATTTTTTTAAACTGACCCTCACCTCCCTTATAAAATGGTACATCCTCTTCTCTTAATTCCACACATCCAAAGCCATTTTCCCTGACCAACCCTTTCCAAAATATCCTCTCAACTATCCTCTCTTCAACGTAGTGGCCTTATAATGATCATAAAACCAAACTAAGGATCCCTTTTGATCAAATCAAAAGGAAACACCCGAAGAAAAAGGAATAATTTCACCACCCTCTTTCAAGTTCATTTCTTCTTCCACTTCCTCTTTCTTTGTTTCTTCCATACCAAAATAATAAATATAGTACCTTATACATATTTTAATGTAATTATAAATATGGAACAACTATATTCGTTATTCTATCCATCCTATAAATGACAAAGTCACCGTATGTGCGTATGTACGGCTTACTGTCTCCACGTCGTGGTGTAGTTTGTTTTTCAAACACTTTATTATTTGGATGGGTTTAATAATGAGTATAATTGATTTAAATATTAAATATAAAATTTTAATTATTCTTTTTATATGATATACCATCCAATTACATACAATTTGACCATCGATATAATGATATTTCTCTCGTGCGTATGAACGGATTACCGTCTCCACGAACAGGATGAGATTCATTCCCCTTCGTAACCATTCAAGACTAATTTTCATTTGATGATTGAAAATAATATTTAAATACTTAAAATCATTCTTGATATGAATCAAATACTTCTTATCCATAACAAACATGACATACGTTACAAAACATATAAAGGAAAATGAATTAGGTAATACACAAAACAATTATACTACTAAAATATTACTAACAAAGAAATATTATAATATAATATATTATATCATATTTATATATGTGGTTCTTTTAAAATTTAATGAAAGTTATTTAACTATTATACAAGTGGTTAACTTACCCTCAACTAAGGAAAAGTATAAGGTAAGGTGTTTCTTATCTCACTTTTAATTCCCTCAGATTTCTATTGTTCACCACTAGTTTATTGAATGTGGTGTATCATGTACTACAATTTGATTTATATTATCATGATTATTTATATATATGTGGTATTATACTATTCATTTGGTGGTTATTAACTTTTTTTCATACTACTTGATTGATTTCAATGTGGTGACGGTTTTTATCTCACTTCTTATTCCCGTGACATTAATGATATATTGCCACTATTTCCTTTTGTGTAGTGTATGTACTACCCATGATTGAATTCTTTGACAAATATAATTTTATTAATGGCTATTTACATCTTAATTGTATGATACTTATTTCATGGGGTGTATGTTTTGTATGTTACCAAATCGTTATAGGAATTTCAAATTTCAATTTCTACTCATTGAGCTTTACGCATACTTCATTGATTATTTTCCTCCAATATTATGTGTGGAATCAGTATTAACTTTTTATGTAGTAATTTACCCTCCCATTTATGTGTATATACATTTGATAAACATAATCACTGCATTGATAAATTCTCATTCCATTGATATGAACTTTTTAAGGGAAATCATAACTCAATTTCCATTCATTGAGATAATCATCCATGTCCCTGGTTTTGTTTGTACAAGAATATGTGTGAATGTAATCATATTTATTTACACTGAATATTCAATTATATTGAGTGTATTTATATTTATCACAAATAATTATTTCATTTATTCATCATAATATAAGGATAAAGTCTTTTTATGGAATTTTTTCTGAATTTTCATTCCGTTGAGACCTCTTTGTCGTTATGCACCAATTCACTTTTATATGGTGCACATACTGTAATTTGACATATTATATCATTAATACCTTTATTCTCATGATATTATAATGTTTTGATTAATTTTATTCCTCAATTATTTGTATTCAAGGGTCTCTTATATGGTTAAGAACTATTGAAAAGAAAAATTGTTTTAAATGTTTTAAATTTTTATTCTTCTAAATATTTCTCATTAATGTAAATGTTTTAAAAATAGTTTTAAGGTGTTATTTATATAGAAAATAATGTTTTAAAATGGAAATTATTTTTAAATGTTTCAAATTGTTATGGTACACATTGATTAAAAAATCAATTTTAAAAAACTTCTTGATAAATAGTGATACTTTTAAATGTTTTTCATTAAAAATGGATATTACTCTCAAAGAATTTTGCTGATAATTTTCAACTTTGTCAACATCCTTTATATGATATTATTCTTGATCGAGGTTGAATTGTTATGATACAAATCTTCTATATAGTATTGAATGTTTTGTGATATGTTTGATTGTGGATGTGTTATTTTTATATGATTTATGGTTTATGGATAATGTATTGACATTTAATATGATAGTTTTAATATGAATTATTATGTTATATTTAAACCTTTTCATATTAGGAATTCATTGGACTTAATAAGTGATGGGTGGAGCTTTCTATAGCTCCTCTATTCATCAGTAGGTCTCACAAGACAAACTAGTGTCTTCGAACAAGTCCTTGACAAAATCTTATTTGTAGTCATGGAAAAATGCCTTAACTAAGTTGTTATGAAGTCTGGAATTATGCATTCCATCAATATGAAATTGGCTATTGATATTACATGTGATTATTCGACCAATAGAATATCCATGTGAAAAAGTGAATGGAATTATTTGATTTATCTTTGCCATATTATGCTGAATTTTATGTTTAAAAGGATTATGTTCTAGTCTTATACGTTGCCTTAAATGTTAATTCTTATTTATGACAGTTTCCACTATATTGTTATCCTTACTGAGCATCTGAGATCACCCCTTTCTTATGTTTTATTTTTCCCAGGATGCAAATAAGTATATTATGTTAACCTGTAGGAATATGCTAAGGGATATAAGAGTGTTGAAATGGGACACAATGTTGTTTTTTTATTTTATTATGTAATGTTAAATTTATGTATGTATCTAGTACTTTCAAGGATACTAAACTGATCGGTCATTCGAGACATGATTCATTGTATCATTCCTATGTTATGTAATGATGCACCAATTCTGGGTAATTGGGGTCGAGGTGTTACAGTTGGTATCAGAGGATGTTTAGTACGAACCTTAGAAGCTAGATTTAGAAAAACTCTTATTAGAAAACATGACCCTAAGAGAGAATATGGAGGATTATTATAGAAGAAATCCAAAATATTTGGTAATGTAAATATTCTGTGGGTTTTTCGAGAAATACGTCCTTGTCTAGATATGATCAGGTAGTGGCAGCTCTGGCACAGATGTACCTAGCGGTGAAAACTCCAACAATGAGTTTTGTACTTGACCCGGCGTGTCCAGGTACACAACAATGGGCCTTGTTGTACTCTTGGTTATAACACTCCTTGGGGATATACTTAGGATAGTTCACATTTTCTTTACAAAATGATTTGAAGGATTTTAATATTATATGAGAATAAATAACCTTGGTTAATCCTAATGTGTTTTATATTGAAAATAAGGTGTTATGATATTATCTAAATGAATTTTTGACTCACACTATGCTTTCTTGTGTTATTCAATGGGTGGATTCAAAAGATGTCATAGTAACATTAAACATGATGTACAAGGTGGGCACAGTGGTGGAAATGAGAAAAAATGTAATTTTGATAGGAGTAAAAGATATTGTGTTCATGACGAATCATTTTTGAAAAAATATGATCAACAACATATATATTAACCAACTCATTGACTCAAAAAAGAAGAAAAAGGTGGTGAATGATAAGAGCTCCAGCAGTGGATACCATGTGGAAAAATGCTCAATTTTCATCATGAAGGAAATGTGGAATGAGACACCTAGGAAAGTGTCTCAATGGAACAAATAAATTCATTATGTGTGGGAAAGAAAATCATAATGTATATAATTGCCGAGGAAAAATGGAGAGCACTATTGAAGAAAATAAAAATGATCCCAATAATCCATTTATAGTCATTTTCTATAAATGTATGGAACCTGGGCATTACCCGAGTGAATGCCATATTCTATAGCATAACCTCTTGGTGAAGGAAGAACCCGTGTGGAAATAAATGGATAGAGAAATGTTTAAAATTATTAGTTATATTTGTTAAGGGATTACTTTGGAAGACTTTATCTTGAATGTGTAACCCAATAGTTTTTTATATAAAAATTTTATTAGAAGAATAATTATCTTTTCTTTTGTGGATATAGTTATAAAGAACCATTTGGGTTTATATGATCCTTGAATTTGATGCAATTGTAGGTTCTTAATTTTTGGGATGAAAATGCAAGGTATGAGATAACATTTGTGGTTAAATTATGTTATAGTTATTTTGAGGAATTTATCTCATTTTGGTAATGTTATAAAATATAGATTTTGAAAAATTACAACATAAAGACCTTGTGATAACCCATCACGTCAAACTAAGCTACGGGAATTGAACCCACAACCAGAGTGCGATTGGGATTTATTGTCTACCACTGTACTACATGAAGTCTCTAGTTAGTGTGACTAATTATATTTAGTTAAATAACTTTATCGATCAATAATAATTTGATTTGGGATATAATGTCTTATCAAATTGATATCCTTAGTATAGGAAAATTATATGTTGATTAAGTGATATATGTTATTTTGGAAGACGTTCGCTATTTTGCGAACACTATGCCTAAGGAAAATAGAATACTATGGGATTTTATTTGAGGAGTTGTAACATCCTAAATAAATGAAGAATAAGAAATATTTCATATTTATTAATATTTTTGAATTAAATTTTAATTTTAATTTAAAAGTGTTGTTATAGCGTATCTGATACGCAACAACGGGTTTCTTTGAAATCATACATTGCACACTAATAATATATTATTATTATTTTAAACAGTAGTCAACTCCTATCCATTGTATTGGCAGGAATGAACAAAACTAATCACAATATGATTATACATGTTTGTTAAATGTATTTACATTTATCCAATAAAAGTTAGATGCTTAAAATGTGAATAAATCTAATTTTAAGCATAATTTACATTAAAAGGCTTATTTATCGCCTTTTAATGGAGACCCCTTTTTAAATCTAGTTTTGGTCACATTAATACATTCTCTATGACCAAATAAAATCCTTCTTTAGAATGGGTACATCAATATTTACTTTGTGTAAATTTTTGAAATTTTTCCGACAAAGTTAATTTTTAAATGAATAGTGAAAAAATTGTATTTTAATTCAAAAGTTCCTTTTAATCTAATTTATTTATATGGTTAGATTATAATATTAATTTTTTTTTAATGTGAAATTAAAATATATTTTTACCATTTAATCCAATTTTGGTCATTAGAAGCAATTTCACATTGAAATTGGACTTAATCAATTGTCCATCTTTTGATAGATATCTTATCTTAGAAAAACGTTATTTTCTTTAACAATGAGAATTAATTTTTAAATTAATTAATTCCATTTTTATGTTTTGAATTAGTAAAAATGGAAATCCTTTTTGAATTCAGAATATCAAATATATCTTAGGCTGAATTTTTGGTATTTTCTGAAAAACATCAATTTGTGATGAATAGTGAAACCACTTAGTGGTAGTTAAAAAACTGCCTTTTTCATTTAAATGAAAATTTACCACTTCTGTGAATTGAATTTTGAAAATCCGACATACATGGTTGTTATTAAAAAGTAAAATGTGGTTCAATAAGATGAAAATAATTTCTGGTGAATAGTAACTTTTGACTTTTATTTACTGCGGTTAAAGGTAAATAAGGTAATTAAAGGTTAAAAGAATATTATAATAATTCACAATTACCTTAACTCTTGTCCAAACCTTATTGGTTGAGTCATTAATGACCATGGGAATCTTTGGTTCGAGTTTGAGACCTCATTCATCCACTTGGGTGTGAAAATGACCATTTAGATTAATTAATTTAATGTAAAGACAAATTTGACATTAACAAAAATCTTTTAGTAATTATTTTTTATATGGTGTTATATAAGTCCTATTTTCAACTATAAATATTCATAGGAAATATAGATGATTTCCTACAAGATATTATTTTTTATAAAATTTTCAGACATCGAATAAATTAATTTATTTATGACACGATAATGATGCAGTATTTACCTCATTAATAAATGATTAAAATAAATAAATTTATAATGATTAAAATATTATCCAAAGCATGTCCAATTATTATTGGATGATTTTATTTCGATTATGAGTCATCTTATCTTCGACATTAATGATTGTTGGACAATTAGAAACTGAATATCATTATATAATAAAATAATGTTTTCACACATTCCTAAAGAGCCCCTCCTCTCCCTTATAAAAAGAGACCATTTCTATCCAATTAAACACACCTCTCACGCCATTTGGCTCGTCCAAACTCTACCCAATTAAGATCCCTAAATCCCTATCCTCCTCCTAGAAGCCTTAACATAGGCATAATTCATTTCAAGAAGTCCTTTGGTTCAAACCAAAGAGAGTCACCCAAATTAAAGGTAACAGTTTCTCTTAAATTGTTTTCATTTATTTTACTTATCCAACCCCTAAACTCTTTTTATTTACTTTATTTTGTAACAAAACCAGTATCATAAATATAATAGGATATTGTTATGAGATTTATTCAATATACACTTACACACACCTCCATCTAATGGATGAAGAACTAAATGTTTCTGTGGATGGAAAACTAACGCCTCACGAAACGATGATTGTTCAATTACATCTTACCGCCTCTCATGGTGGCCATTATGATGGAACTATATTTATATATGATATATATTATTTTTATGATTTTTTTATGCTTTTGTACTTTTCAATTATATCAAACCTTTATGGTTTCTATAGTGGGTAAATACGATAATCTCATTTGAGGAAGTGTGGACTACCGCCCCCTCAAAGTGATGTGACTCGTTAATGCCTTATGTGGGATGTATAAAGGATAGAGTTAATTATATTATATATTATATTATACTGGAATTATAATATAAATATGTATCATTATGTTTTAATTCCATTAAAATAAGAAATATAAATGAAAGTAGCGTTCATGCGTACGTACGACGTACCGTCTCTATGAAAGGTGCATTACATTTATTACCTCTAAATGTTATGTACTGTTATAAAAACCTGTATATATTAGATATATATCATATATATGATATCAAAATCATGAATATCATTCTGTATATAATGAAATATTTACCACATGGACAACTTGTAAATATAAGGTGTTCATTTTGACTCAAGTACCAAATATCGACAAAATGAACATTATTAACTTAAATGTTTACATAATGTTTATAACATTGTAATAAGTGATATAAAAGGAATAATAAACATGAAAAAGGTTATTAATCAAGTATAAATTAACTTTAGTTTATTATTCAGGAATGTAAATAACGATCGTGTCAAGTCGGACATGAGGTAAGGGATCCGACCTCTCTCTTTCTTTTCCAGTACTCTCTTTTATGTCATTTCATTTATGCTCCATTTTCTTATATTGGAGGATGTTATTTTATATTCACCATACTGTATTTTATATTTTACTATGATGAGAGACCCCCTATTACTCTCATCAATTCATTTTATGAATTTTTAAGTGGCGTCGTTAGGTTGCCGAATTTCTGTAAGGGATTTTCTTATCTCACTTTTAATTCCATGAGATTTCCATTGTTCACCACTTATTTATTACATGTGGTGTAATGTGTACTGACATTGATATATCTTACCATTATTATCTTTATATTCATGGTATTCTATGATTCATTTTGTGTTTATTAACTTTTGCTCATATGATTCAATTTGAATACAATGAAGTAAAGGATTTTCATCTCACTTTTTATTCCCGTGAGATTCATGCTATATTGGCCACTATTTGCTTTTGTGTGGCATATGTCCTGCCCATTATTGTACTCTTTGTGTAATATACTCTCATTTATGAGTATTTACATATTCATTTGATGATCCTTCTTTCATGTGGCATATGTTTTGGAAGTTACCAAATCAGTAAGGGAACTCCTTAACCTAATTCCAATTCTTTGGGTTGATATTCTCTTTTTTTATTTATGTCATCCTATTAATATGTGTGAATGACCTATGATTGTTTTACACTTAATATCCACTTATATTGGATGTATTTATATTTTTCACACATAATTATGAGATTTATTTATCCTTAATTTAAGGATACCATCTTTATAAGGTATTTTATCTCAATTTACATTTCCATTGAGACTTCATTGTTGTTATGCACCAATTCACTCTTATATGGTGTATATACTGTCCTTTGAAATAATATATCATGAATCCTTTTATTCTCATGATATTATAATGTTCTTATTAAAATTTATTCTTCAATTATTTGAATTAGAGCGTCCCTGTTTTTGTTAAAAACTATTTAACTAAAATATCGTTTTAAATGTTTTAAAGATTTATTATTATAAATATTTCTAATTAATGTCCATGTTTTCAAAATGGGTTTTAGGATTTATTTATATGGACATTAATGTTTTCAAATGATAAATCATTTAAAATCTTCAAAGTGGTATGGGACACTTTTATTCAAAAATCTATTTTTAAAAGGTTTTGAAAATGATTTGATTAAACATTGTTTATTTCAATATCATGATTTGATATATTGGAATGTGGAAATGTTATATTTCCTTTATACATGTGTTATATTTTATGACTATGTTATGGTTATTGGGAATTGTTTATGTATACGGGTGGTTCAATGATAAACCTAGGTTGGGTGAGCCTGAGATAGCTCTCCAATGTATTGGGTAACGTGACGGAGGTAAACACTATGTTTATCCTAAGAGATTTAGGGAATATAATGTGATGGGTATTCCAAGTGTAACTCCCTACATAGTGATGATAGCTACAATGTAATTTTGATATACATTCCATAAGTTACCTTTACGATTTCTGATTTGTGTGTGTTATTCATAAATATCATGATTTCATAAGGTATTTTATGATTGAAAAGTATGGTTTCATTGATTTTTATTTATTGCTGAGCTAATGTTTTCCTTCCTTATTTTATAACCCTTAGTGAGATTTTTATGCTCATCCCATGTTTTCTAAATGTTATCCATAGGACTTAAATATGAATAGGGTCAAGGATGGGATCAAGGAAAATTCAAGCTATCTAAAACATGGAACTAGACATGTTTCTTTTTAAGAGTTTTTATGTTATGAAAAAAATGGATACTGAGTAGTAGTGTCTACATGTAATATTCATGTTGTAATGTAATAGTTATGTCCTAAATCTATAAAACTCTAAACCTAAAAAGATCCTCAATGTGAATTATTCATTTAATTCAAAATTATGTAATGATTAAGGCTGGGTCCTTATAGTTGGTATCATAGGTCTGTTTAGATAACTTTAGAGGTTAGGGAATTCTTTAAGCATAAGTGACATTACCATAATGGTTTGGATTTCAGAAATATTCATATTTTTCTTTTAGATAATGTTAATGAGTTTAATATTACATGCATAAGTATATCATAGTGTTTACCCTCCTCATAAGATATTATATGATGATTTTACGGATATACTCACACTTACCTTTTTAGTTTTAGTCAATGGATAGATCTAGCAGGCATAAAAGTAAAAATGGATGTGAAGAAAACTATGATGATTTTTTGAATGAAAAATTGAATAAAATGGGAGATTTAATGAGAACTCTTGTGGTTATTATCAACAAACTATCTGGAGCCTTGATTGACAACCTTAACCTTGGTGATTTTTATAAGGTGTCGTATATGCAACAGACAAATCCCTACGGATGTTCAGTTAATAATCATATAGGTAAGTATGTTCAAAAACCGTCATGTCACGGATGTGGAAAGAAACACCTAGGAAAATGCTTTAAAGGACGAGAAGATGCTATAGATGTGGAAATGAAGTTCATAAAGCAAGAACCTTCCATGGAAAAAAGAAGAATCCATTTGACTATAGGAAAGGGAAAGAAGATCTTTTTGAGGGATCAATTGAATGTTTTAAAGGTGGTATGCATGGTCATTATACAAACACATGTCCTACGAAGATGTTTCAGGAATGGGATCACCAGGATCATACAAATATTTGTTTACCAATACCTAATTCCATTCCGATTGAGGATGAAGAAACTGACAATGACCAATGAAAGGTATGGATTATTTCTTAACATATGTTTTGACATTATTGAGTCTTACGATATGATTCATGATTTTGTTTGTTGGTAAGATGTATTTCAAAATATTTTGAAAAGGAATGTTTAATGGATCATGAAGAATTTTGAATATGTAAGAATTCAACATATATGAGATTCAAGAGTTATGGTAGATTTTAGGATGGTGAAATACTTAAAAGTATTAAGGATCTTTTGATGATGGGATTACATTAGAAGAAATTTTATAGTATGTGTAACCCTGATGTTTGATATATGAAAATTTTATTCAAGGAATAATTATCTTTTCTTTTGTGGATATAGTTATAAAGAACCATTTTGGTTTATATTGTAACACCCGAGACTTTTATGTTATATAAATCATCAAAGGAATCTTTTTCTACACAACACCTGCTTGGCTTGCTTTACACGCAATCGCGACCTTCCTCAATAGCTTGCGTCGTACGCAATACCGAGTTTCACTAAACAACGATATGCTATTAAAATATTATTAAAACTAGCCGTTATGAATAGTAATAACCACTTTTTGAAATTTTATAAATTTTATTTTTCAAAATGGACTTCATTTTTCGACTCAGAATATCGAAATTAGCCTAGGGTGAAATTTTGGTATTTTTCTGAAAACTTTCAATTTTTGATGAATAGTGAAAGCACTAAGTGGTAGGTTAAAAACTGAATTTTTGCATAAAACTTAATTTTACCGCTTCTGTGAATGGAATTTCGAAAATCCGAGAGACACGGTTAATATCAATGACTAAAATGTGGTTCAATGAGATAAAAATAATTTTTTTGGTTAATAGTAACTTTTTACTATTTTTACCGCAGTTAATAGTAAATAGGGTAACTAAGGGTAAATATGATATTAATATTACCCTAACACATGTCCTAATTCTATTGGACAAGTGTAATTCGACCAAAAACAATCTTAGGAATAAAATATGACCATTTAGGCCCACTTGGATTAGATTTGGACATTTATTATTAATTTATTTAAAGAAGGGTTAAAATAGTTAAAATCAAAGTTTAATAAGTAAATCATTTTTAATATGGGGATATACATAAGATAAATTCGATTGTAAATATTCATTAGAAAGCTAAAAAGATTTCCTACATGAAGGTATTTTATTTGTAATTTTTAGACATCAAATAATTTAATTTATTTATGACCCAATGATGATGCAGTAATTCTCTTATTAATGAAATATTGACATAATTGATAATATAAATACAAAAATAAATGTAATTTAAGACTTTTTATGAATTCAACTAATTTTCTAGGTTACTATGATATATTAGTGTTGATTTAATCAACTTGGTTCGAACATATAATTCTTTTATGACTTTCACAAAAATCATATATCAAATAGTGTCAAAATTGACAAAAAATAGATTTTAAATCAAATTTTATATTATTAATTGTTATTTTATTCCTAAAAATCGAAGGTTCGGACAAATGACTTAGATAAGGATATATATATTAATAATAAACAATTTGGGGTTCGTTTGGAATGTTATAGTAAGTGTATTAACCATATAGTGAAAGAAAACAAAAAGACATGGTAGAAGTTAAATTATTTAACTTAGTGTTAAATCTAATTGATAAGGTTACAATAATACCCTAAACTTGTCTATATCCTATTTGTTGATAGGATTTCGACCCATCCCCACTTTCTCTTCGAAATAAGACCCTTTGGAACCATTATAAACCGATTTTTACTTTAATATAAAATAATATTTTGAGATATTCCTAAGGTGCCCCTCTCCTCCCGTATAAAAGGGAACCTCCTCCCCCTCCTCCTCACACCAATTTGAGCACTCAAGCTCGGACAAACCCTGACATTTTCTCCTCTCCACTTCCCTAGAATAATCCTAGAGGTCCTGGTCTTCTTCAAAGACCAACCTTAGTTCCCTAAGTGGAGGATTCAAAGAGGCGTTCCAAAGAAGATGTAATATCCATTACCGATCTTTTCAATTTCCTTCTTCTTCAACTTATTCTTCTTTAGTTGTTTCATGATAAAGTAATAACATAAGTATTACTTACATACTGATATGTTATTATAAATATGAAACAACCCTAATTCACCTTCTATCCATCCTACGGAAAAATGAAATCACCGCGCGTGCGTACGTACGGAATACCGTCTCCACGCTGTGGTGTAATCTATTTTTCCACCATCACTTTACAAGGATGGGTATAATGGTGTAATGAGTAACTATTTATGATTATTATAAAGTAACATTGATACTGAAATAATATATATATACTCCAATACAGTTCCACGATCATAAGAACGATATCATCACTCGTGCGTACGTACGGAATACCGTCTCCACGATGTGATGTGACTCATTCTACATGATCATCATTACATAGTAATTATATAAATGAATTGAATGAATAAATATGATATATGTTACACTAATACCATTCTGGATATAAGGTATCTATAACCTTAAAAGAAGAATAAGAATGTATTCGGAAAAACACGTATAAGAACAAAAGGCAATAAAGACCCGAGTAACAAGTAACAATGAAATATTACTAACAAGAAGCTAAGAATATGACCATATATGATATCATATAAATATGTATGATTCTGGAATAAGTCAATAACATTATTTAAACCATTATACAGGAGATTCGGACACGTACAAAGAAAATCGGACCTAAGGTAAGGGAAATATCACAATCTCATTTTTATCCGAGATTGTTTATTCGTAAGTATTTTTTGGGGTGTATTTTATCATCCACATCCATGTTCTCTCAATTTTTAATATTGTTTCCATCCACTTACAATATTTTAAATCCAATTTTACCCTTTGGTGAGTTTTTAGTAAACAATATAAAAGGAATCTTTTGTCTTTTTTCGTACGAGGTACTTTTTGACTTTTCCGACAAAAGTACGAAGAATGTTTTTTTTAACTTATACGGCATGAATGGATTTTTAAAACAAAATTTCCAAGAATATTCCTTTACAAGTTTTAAAGTTTATTTTAAATCAACTTATTTTATTTTAAAGTCGTATGACATGTTATGAAAGGAAAAATGTTTTTGAAGTAGAAAGGATATTTTCCTCAAGAATGGATTTCAAGTGTTTTATCAAAATCATTTTCCATCTAAGATAATAAAGTGTTCTGTTTCTATACCTATTATTACATGGATTTGATTATGTTGTGATGGAAATATTTTTATGAATTCCTTTATCTTATATGAATTGTTTTATGATGTCATGTTGTTTAAGAATCCCATTTTTATTACATGGGTTATGCAATGATGTATGATTTATGATTTTGTGGAACACATAAGAATGGTATCATTATGAGATGGGTGGGACCTATATCTCCCTCAAATGCATTGGGTAAAGATTTTATATCTCATGAGATAGACATGGCTGGAACGGAAGGTTATTTCGGTTCAGTGATACAGGACTGAAATGAGGAGTGAACTCGGTTCAGAAAGGGACTTTGTCCACTAAGATAGTCTGGGCAATGGGTCATGACTAACAAGAAATGATTTTCCATGATTATGTGTGCATGCCACAATGTTTCAAGTTTTATGTTATGATTATGGGGATCTCATTTTCACTTCTATGATTTATTCCATGTTAAGATATTATGATCTCTTTTGCAGGTTTTGATTTTCAAAAAGATATGATATGATTTTTATTTCCTTTATTTGCCCTTGCTGAGCATTTGAGCTCACCCTTTTATGTTTTCTTTTCCCCATGTCAGGAAGATGGATATTAAGTAGAATATGCTAAAAGGGACCCTAGATATGATGAAATAAATGGGAGACACTATAGAAGATTTATGAACCAGTTGTTTATGTTTCCCAGTTTCTAAAGACACTATACCTATACGGTCCTTTGTGGTTTTGTCATATGTTGTAATAAGTGTGCTTCAATTTTGAAGTATTAACAATGTATGTAATGTATGGGTCATTATAGTTGGTATCAGAGGGAGGTTATAGTCAACCTTTGGAAACTAGGATGTGAAAGCCTTAATAAGAACCCTAAGGATAAGTCTAAGCATAGAACACAATCTTAGTGTTTTAGAAATGGCCATGAATACCCTAGGATAAAACCTTAAGTGTGAAATTTTATCCTTGATTATGTGGTTTTCCTATTATAATTAGTTTTGCTCACACTATTCTTCTTGGTTTTAGTCAATGGCTGGAACCCGAAGGAACCGTGTTAATGCGGAATGCGATGGGAAGTGCAATGATTGTCCCCCTGAGCAACCAAACGATATGGGAGCTAGAATGAAAAATATTGTAGCCATGCTCACACAACTTTCTCAAGCTATGAATCATGCAGGACTTCCAAACGATCAAAGGAAGGAGAAACATTCTGTTGAATCCTTCATGAGGCAGCGTCCACCTTCTTTCAGTGGATCTTCTGATCCATTAGTTGCTGAACAATGGATTAGTACTACTGAAAAGATATTTTCAGTTCTTCAATGTTCTGAACATGATAAAGTCATCCTAGCAGTGTATCGTTTAGAAGGAGATGCTGATCAATGGTGGAATCTTATTAAGAATACGAGGCAAAGGGATGAAATTGAGTCTATGGAATGGGACGAGTTCAAGAACTTATTTTTCAATAAGTACTTCCCTCGTATTCTCCGAACAAAGATGGAGAAAGAGTTTCTTGAACTGAAGCAAAGGGATGATGAATCTGTTGGTACCTATGAAGCAAATTTTACAAGACTTGCAAGGTACGCTTCTGGTATTATTATCCAACCTGAGAGTAAGATCGATCGATTCTTTAGTGGCTTAAAACCAAGTCTTCGAAGGGCGTTAGCCATAAGGGACTTCAATAGCTACGAGGAAATCATTCGATGTGCTCTCAAAGTCGAGATGGAGATTGGAGTAACCCATCAGTCACATGGGTTTGATAAGAAGAGGAAGATGGAATTCAACGGAAAATCTAAAGAGCACACTGAAAAGAAGATGAACTTTCCCTTATGCTCAAAGTGTGGAAAGAAACATGGAGGGAGTTGTCTTAAAGGGACAAGTAAATGTTTTAAATGTGTAAAGGAAGGTCATCGGGCATTTGAATGTCGTGATAATGGGAAGAAGATGTCTAATGACGCAAACAAAGGAAGGGATACACAGAATGAACCTACTACACTTCAATGTTTCAAGTGCAAGGAGATGGGGCATTATGCCAATCAATGCCCAAATCCAAGGGTTGATGATGATGGTCGACGTCAACAAAATCTTAAGGCTAAAGACAAAGGAAAGTCACATGCAATTTCTATCAGTGATGTGGAGTACGATAACGAAGTGGTGAAAGGTACACTTACCATCCACTCTAAAGTAGAAAATGTTTTATTTGATTCTGGATCCACCCACTCTTTTATTTCTAAATAATTTTCTAAGGGTATCACCGTATTACCTCAACAATTAGATGTTGAGTTAGCTGTGACAACGCCTAATGGCACAACAGTCGCATCAAAAGTTTATAATTCTTCTCCGATCGAAGTTTGTGGGAAAGTGCTTCCTATAAATCTTGTTATCCTTCCTTTAGTGGAATTTGATGTGATTCTTGGCATGGATTGGCTTTCTCTACATGGAGCTCATATCAATTTCCAAATAAGGGAAGTCACATTTCATATTCCAGATCAATCTACGATCGTCTATCAATGCAAGGATGAACATAACCTTCCAGTGGAAATTCCTTCCATCTTATGGGTCTTGATTCCACTAAATGAAGGTTATTTATCTCAAATGGTTGGTGAGAAACTCATGATTAAGGATATGCCCATTGTACGGGAGTTTTATGATGTCTTTCCGGAGGAATTACCGGGTCTTCCACCAAATCGTGAAGTTGAGTTTTCAATAGAACTCGTACCGGGTTCTTTGCCTATTTCAAAGACACCTTATAGAATGGCCCCAATTGAGTTGCATGAATTGAAGAAGTAACTACAAGATAATCTTGATAAGGGATTCATACGCCCTAGTGCGTCACCTTGGGGAGCACCTGTTCTATTTGTTAAGAAGAAAGATGGATCAATGATACTCTGCATTGATTATCGAGAACTTAACAAGATCACTATCAAGAACAAATATCCTCTCCCACGCATTGATGACTTATTTGACCAACTACGCAGAGCTCAATACTTTTCCAATATTGATCTTCGTTCCGGGTATCATCAATTAAGGGTCAAAAGGGAGGATATACCAAAGACGGCTTTCCGTACAAGGTATGGACACTATGAATTTATAGTGATTCCATTTGGTCTTACTAATGCCCCTGCTATCTTCATGGATCTAATGAATAGAGTCTTTAGAGACTATCTTGATCAATTTGTGGTAGTCTTTATAGACGATATTCTTGTCTATTCAAAGAGAAAGGAAGAGCATGAAGATCACTTGAGAATTATATTGAAGACCCTGAGAAAGGAGAAGCTTTATGCCAAATTTACCAAGTGTGAATTTTGGCTTCAAAAAGTTGCATTTTTGGGTCACATAATCTCAAAAGAGGGGATATCTGTGGATCCAGCAAAAATAGAGGTTATCGAAAGATGGTCGAGACCAACAATAGTAACTAAGATCCGAAGTTTTCTTGGTTTGGCTGGATATTATAGACGTTTTGTAAAAGATTTTTCACGATTATCTAATCCACTCACCAAGTTGACTCGGAAAGGAGTTAATTTTGTCTGGACAGAGGAATGTGAAGAGAATTTCAAGGAGTTGAAAAGAAGGTTATCCAGTGCACCTGTGCTCACACTGCCTTGTAGTGGAGAAACGTTTGTGATCTACAGTGATGCATCCAAGAAGGGATTCGGGTGTGTTCTTATGCAAAATGATATGGTGATAGCTTATGCCTCACGACAGTTGAAAATCCATGAGCAAAATTACCCAACACATGATTTGGAGTTGGCTGCGGTAATCTTTGCATTAAAGATTTGGAGGCATTACCTTTATGGTGAAAGGTGTGATATTTATACTGATCATAAAAGTTTAAAGTATATTTTCACACAAAAGGAGCTGAATATGCGTCAAAGAAGATGGTTGGAGCTGATTAAGGATTATGACTGCTCAATCCATTACCACCCTGGGAAAGCAAACAAGGTGGCAGAAGCATTAAGTCGACAAGACCATGCTAGTTTATCCATGATGAGGATCACAAAAGATCCAATATTTATGGATTTACAAAGGATGGATCTTTGAATTATAATGGAAGGGGAAAAATCTTATCTTTCTCAAATGAATGTTCAACCATCTATACATGCGAAGATTAAGGAGGCACAGAAAGAAGATGTCGAGTTACAAAAGAAGGTGAGAAATGTTCCTGAATTCAACCTTGATTGTGATGGGATAATAAAGTTCAGGAATCGGGTTTGTGTTCCTCCCATCCCCGCATTAAAGAAGGAGCTGCTGGATGAGGCTCATAGTTATTCATTCTCTATTCATCCTGGAAGCACGAAGATGTATAGGGACCTGAAAGAGTACTTCTGGTGGGATGGCATGAAAAGAGATGTTGCTGAATATGTCTCTCGATGCTTGGTTTGTCAACAAGTTAAAGCTGAGAGATAGAAGTCTAAGGGGATGTTACAACCATTACCCATACCCGAATGGAAATGGGAAAACATCACTATGGACTTTGTCATAGGACTTCCTAAAACATCCAAAGGCAATAATGCTATTTGGGTCATAGTTGATCGTCTTACAAAGTCTGCACACTTCATTGCTATTAGAGAGGATTTCTCTCTAGATCAGCTTTCCAGGATATATGTAAAGGAAGTGGTAAGATTGCATGGAGTACCACTTTCTATTATATCTGATCGGGATCCGAGATTTACCTCGAAGTTCTGGCAAAGTCTTCAGCATACTCTGGATACAGAGTTGAGTTTCAGCACTGCTATTCATCCCCAGACAGACGGTCAGTCTGAGAGAACAATTCAAACCCTAGAAGATATGTTGAGAGCTTGCTCTATGGATTTCAAGGTAGGTTGGGATCAACACCTACCTTTGGTGGAATTTTCTTATAATAATAGCTTTCACTCCAGTATTCAGATGGCTCCTTATGAAGCTCTCTATGGAAAGAAATGCAGGACTCCAACTTGCTGGGATGAAGTTGGGGAAAGAAAGCTATTAGGACCTGATCTCGTTGATGAAATGGCAGAAAAGGTTAGATCTATTCAACAACACATAAGAGCAGCTCAGAGTCGACAGAAAAGTTATGCCGACAACCTAAGAAAAGACCTAGAGTTTGAAGTGGGTGATAAAGTGTTCTTACGAATATCTCCTTGGAAGAGAGTTATGAGATTTGGAAAGAAGGGGAAGTTGAGCCCTAGATATATCGGTTCTTTCGAAATACTGGATCGTGTTGGGAAGGTAGCTTACCGATTGGCGCTTCCACTGAATCTCTCTCAAGTTCACGATGTGTTCCATGTATCTCTTTTGAGAAAGTACATACCAGATCTTTCACATGTACTCAGCTCAGAAGTTGTACCGCTGGAGCAAGATCTTTCTTATGAAGAATAGCCGATAGAGATTCTGGATCGTAGCGAAAAAGTCCTATGAAACAAGACCACTCGCTTGGTGAAAGTTTTATGGAGGAACCACCAACTTGAAGAAGCTACATGGGAGCTTGAGGATATGATGAGGGAGAAGTATCCTCATCTGTTTTTTACAAAGTGACGAATTTCGAGGGCGAAATTCTTTTTAAGGGGGGTAGAATGTAACACCCGAGACTTTTATGTTATATAAATCATCAAAGGAATCTTTTTCTACACAACACTTTCTTGGCTTTCTTTACACGCAATCGCGACCTTCCTCGATAGCTTGCGTCGTACGCAATACCGAGTTTCACTAAACAACGATATGCTATTAAAATATTATTAAAACTAGCCGTTATGAAGAGTAATAACCACTTTTTGAAATTTTATAAATTTTATTTTTCAAAATGGACTTCATTTTTGGACTCAGAATATCGAAATTAGCCTAGGGTGAAATTTTGGTATTTTTATGAAAACTTTCAATTTTTGATGAATAGTGAAACCACTAAGTGGTAGGTTAAAAACTGAATTTTTGAAGAAAACTTAATTTTACCGCTTCTGTGAATGGAATTTCAAAAATCCGAGAGACAAGGTTAATATCAAGGACTAAAATGTGGTTCAATGAGATAAAAATAATTTTTTGGTGAATAGTAACTTTTTACTATTTTTACCGCAGTTAATAGTAAATAGGGTAACTAAGGGTAAATATGATATTAATATTACCCTAACACATGTCCTAATTGTATTGGACAAGTGTAATTCGACCAAAAACAAACTTAGGAATAAAATATGACCATTTAGGCCCACTTAGATTAGATTAGGACATTTATTATTAATTTATTTAAAGAAGGGTTAAAATAGTTAAAATCAAAGTTTAATAAGTAAATCATTTTTAATATGGGGTTATACATAAGATAAATTCGATTGTAAATATTCATTAGAAAGCTAAAAATATTTCCTACATGATGGTATTTTATTTGTAATTTTTAGACATCAAATAATTTAATTTATTTATGACACAAAGATGATGCAGTAATTATCTTATTAATGATATATTGACATAATTGATAATATAAATACAAACATAAATGTAATTTAAGACTTTTTATGAATTCCACTAATTTTCTAGGTTACTATGATATATTAGTGTTGATTTAATCAACTTTTTTCGAACATATAATTCTGTTATGACTTTTACAAATATCATATATCAAATAGTGTCAAAATTGACACAAAATAGTTTTTAAATCAAATATTATATTATTAATTGTTATTTTATTCCTAAAAATCTAAGGTTCGTCCAAATGACTTAGATAAGGATATATATATTAATAATAAACAATTTGGGGTTCGTTTGGCATGTTATAGTAAGTGTATCAACCATATAGTGAAAGAAAACAAAAAGACATGGTAGAAGTTAAATTATTTAACTTAGAGTTAAATCTAATTGATAAGGTTAAAATAATACCCTAAACATGTCTAAATCCTATTTGTTGATAGGATTGCGACCCATCCCCACTTTAGCTTCGAAATAAGACCCTTTGAAACCATTATAAACCGATTTTGACTTTAATATAAAATAATATTTTGAGATATTCCTAAGGTGCCCCTCTCCTCCCTTATAAAAGGGCACCTCCTCCCCCTCCTCCTCACACCAATTTGAGCACTCAAGCTCGGCCAACCCCTGCCATTTTCTCCTCTACACTTCCCTAGAATAATCCTAGATGTCCTGGTCTTCTTCAAAGACCAACCATAGTTCCCTAAGTGGAGGATTCAAAGAGGCGTTCCAAAGAAGAGGTAATATCCATTACCGATCTTTTCAATTTCTTTCTTCTTCAACTTATTCTTATTTAGTTGTTTCATGATAAAGTAATAACATCAGTAATACTTACATACTGATATGTTATTATAAATATGAAACAACCCTAATTCACCTTCTATCCATCCTACGGAAAAATGAAATCACCGCGCGTGCGTACGTACGGAATACCGTCTCCACGCCGTGGTGTAATATATTTTTCCACCATCACTTTACAAGGATGGGTATAATGGTGTAATGAGTAACTATTTATTATTATTATAAATTAATATTGATACTGAAATAATATATATATACTCCAATACATTTCCACGATCATAAGAACGATATCATCACTCGTGCGTACGTACGGAATACCGTCTCCATGATGTGATGCGACTCGTTCTACATGATCATCATTACATAGTAATTATATAAATGAATTGAATGAATAAATATGATATATGTTACACTAATACCATTCTGGATATAAGGTATCTATAACCTTAAAAGAAGAATAAGAATGTATTCGGAAAAACACGCATAAGAATAAAAGGCAATAAAGACCCGAGTAACAAGTAACAATGAAATATTACTAACAAGAAGCTAAGAATATGACCATATATGATATCATATAAATATTTATGATTCTGGAATAAGTCAATAACATTATTTAAACCATTATACAAGAGCTTTAGACACGTACAAAGCAAATCAGACCTTAGGTAAGGGAAATATCAGAATCTCATTTTTATCCGAGATTGTTTATTCGTAAGTATTTATTGGGGTGTATTTTATCATCCACATCCATGTTCCATAAATATTTAATATTGTTTCCATCCACTTATAATAGTTTAAATCCAATTTTACCCTTTGGTGAGTTTTTAGTAAAGAATATGAAAGGAATATTTTGTCTTTTTTCGTACGAGGTACTTTTTGACTTTTCCGACAAAAGTACGAAGAATGTTTTTTTAACTTATACGGCATGAATGGATTTTTAAAACAAAATTTCCAAGAATCTTCCTTTACAAGTTTTCAAGTTTATTTTTAATCAACTTATTTTATTTTAAAGTCGTATGACATGTTATGAAAGGAAAAATGTTTTTGAAGTAGAAAGGATATTTTCCTCAAGAATGGATTTCAAGTGTTTTATCAAAATTATTTTCCATCTAAGATAATAAAGGGTTCTGTTTCTATACCTATTATTACATGGATTTGATTATGTTGTGATGGAAATATTTTTATGAATTCCTTTATCTTATATGAATTGTTTTATGATGTCATGTTGTTTAAGAATCCCATTTTTATTACATGGGTTATGCAATGATGTATGATTTATGATTTTGTGGCACACATAAGAATGGTATCATTATGAGATGGGTGGGACCTATATCTCCCTCCAATGCATTGGGTAAAGATTTTATATCTCATTAGATAGACATGGCTGGAACGGAAGGTTATTTCGGTTTAGTGATACAGGACTGAAACGAGGAGTGAACTCGGTTCAGAAAGGGACTTTGTCCACTAAGATAGTCTTGGCAACGAGTCATGACTAACAAGAAATGATTTTCCATGATTATGTGTGCATGCCAAAAAGTTTCAAGTTTTATGTTATGATTATGGGGATCTCATTTTCACTTCTATGATTTATTCCATGTTAAGATATTATGATCTCTTTTGCAGGTTTTGATTTTCAAAAAGATATGATATGATTTTTATTTCCTTTATTTTCCCTTGCTGAGCATTTGAGCTCACCCTTTTATGTTTTCTTTTCCCCAGGTCAGGAAGATGGATATTAAGTAGAATATGCTAAAAGGGACCCTAGATATGATGAAATAAATGGGAGACACTGTAGAAGATTTATGAACCAGTTGTTTACGTTTCCCAGTTTCTAAAGACACTATACCTATATGGTCCTTTGTGGTTTTGTCATATGTTGTAATAAGTGTGCTTCAATTTTTAAGTATTAACAATGTATGTAAAGTATGGGTCGTTATATATATGATCCTTGAATTTGAGGCAATTACCAGTTAATTCATTTTGGGATGCAAAACAAAAGTTATTAGATAAACTTTGTGGTTAAAATATGTTATGGTTATTTTTTATAAATTTATTTATTTTTTGGGAATGTAATTAAATTATATAGTTTTTGAAAATGGACAACACACAAACTGTGTGACAACCTATCGCGTCGGACGAAACTGTGGGAATCGAACCCAGAACCAAAGTGCCACTGGTATTTATCGCCTACCACTGGACTACGTGAAGACCCTGGTTATTATGACAAATTATTTTTAGTTAGATGCTCTTATGAATCAAGAATAAGTTGATTTTGGGTTATCTATGGAAATTATTAACATATCATGGAGGATATGTGATTAGGTTAACTACTTTTCAGTATGCTACTTTTAGAGTAACTGATGTTATTTAGAGATAAATGTTAAGATTTACCTTGGAAGACTATGTGGTTAAATCCTTCAAGGATTTGGGTTTCAATCTTAGTTTGGATTACTTTGGAGAATTTTATGGATAATAGTTTATTTAATGGTGTTTCTTGAACCTTGGGTTCTTTTTGTTGAATTTTGGAGATTAAGAGTAATATTTATTTTTATAAAGGATTATCCTTTTGGGTATTATCTGATCTTGTACTAGAAATTTTGTTTTTGGTTAATGTCTAAAGGAAAGAGAAATTTATAGTTCATATTTTTTAGATTATGTAATTCTCTAGACATTTATTATAGTTCTTTTAATGTGAGCAAGTCATCTTGAATATTCATCGATTGGATAAAAGATGAATTTGTGGAATAATTTTATTAAAGGAAGAAACTATACATGAAAAGTAAGTATATTTCCTTACAATATTATTCTAGTTATTAATAAAATTCTTCAACTCTATGAAAAGGATCTTGAAGAAAAAAAACTGTTATAACCTCTCTTTTATCATCAGACTTTTACCCAACCACGGATTCATGGTATTGTGGCGGTTAACTTTCTGTGATCAATTTCTCTATCACTCTCTATTAATCTATGAGAGTTAGTTTTTCTTCCATATCTATGTTTTACTACCTGGAATCCTAGTATGGGTTGTCTCGAGTGACCTTTATATATATCTTTATTTATTTTAAAGTGATTATTTTATTGACTTTTTTCCGATATGGGACATTTAATGAAGTTTGCAAGCCCGGTTTTAGAATTGCGAGGACGTAATTCCCAAAAGGGGGGAAGGATGTAAAATCCCAGATAAATGTAGAATAATACATATTTCATATTTTTTAATATTTTTTAATTAAATATTAATTTTACTTTTAAAGGGTTGTTATAGCGTACCAGATACGCAACAACGGGTTTCTTTGAAATCTTACGTTACACACTAGTAATATAATATTACTATTTTAAATGGTAGTCAACTCCTAGACATTGTATTGGTAGGAATGAACAAAACTAAATACAATATGGTTATACATGTTTGTTAAATGTATTTACATTTATCCAATAAATGTTAGAGGCTGAAAATGTGAATAAATCTAATTTTAAGCATAATTTACATTAAAAGGCAGATTTATTGCCTTTTAATGGCGAACCCTTTTTAAATCTAGTTTTGGTCACTTTAATACATTCTATATAACCAAATAAAGTCCTTCTTTAGAATGGTTACATCAATATTTACTTTGTGTAAATTTTTGGAATTTTTCCGACAAAGTTCATTTTTAAATGAATAGTGAAATGTATTGTATTTTAATTCAAAAGTTACTTTTAATATTATTTATTTATATGTTTGTATTATCTTATTAGTTGGTTTTAAAATGAAATTAAAATATACTTTTACCATTTAATCCAATGTTGGTCATTGGAAGTAATTTCACTTTGAAATTGGACTTAATCAACTGTACAACTTTTGATAGATATTGTATCTTAAAAACACGCTATTTGTTTTAACAATAGGAATTTATTTTTAAATTAATTAATTCCACTTTTATGTTTTGAATTTGGAAATAATTGAAATCATTTTTTATTTCAGAATATCAAATATAACTTAGGCTGAATTTTTGGTATTTTTCCGAAAAACTTCAATTTTTGATGAACAGTGAATCCACTTAGTGGTAGATAAAAAAACTGACTTTTTCATTTAAATGACATATTACCACTTCTGTGAATTAAATTTCAAAAATCCGACAAACATGGTTGTTATTAAGAAGTTAAATTTGGTTCAATGAGATGGAAATAATTTTTGGTGAATAGTAACTTTTGACTTTTATTTACCGCGGTTAAAGGTAAATAGGATAATTCAAGGTTAAAAGAATATTATAATAATTCAAAATTATCTTAACACTTTTCCAAACCTTATTTTTTGAGTAATTAACGACCATGGGAATATTTGGGTCGATTTTGGGACCCCATTGATCCACTTGGGAGTGAAAATGACCATTTAGATTAATTAATTTAATGTAAAGAAAAAATTGACATTAACAAAACTCTTTTAGTAATATTTTTATATGGTGTTATATAAGTTTTATTTTTGACTATTAATATTCATTAGAAATATAAAGATAATTCCAAAAATATATTATTTTTTTATAATTTTTAGACATCGAATAAATTAATTTATTTATGACACAATAATGATAAAGTATTTACCTCATTGATAAATGATTAAAATAAATAAGATTATAATGATTAAAATATTATCCAAAACATGTCCAATTATGATTGGATGATTTTATTTCGATAATTTGTCTTCTTATCTTCGACCTTAATGATTTTTGGACCCTTAGAAACCGAATATCATTATATAATAAAATAATGTTTTCACACTTTCATAAAGAGCCCCTCCTCTCCCTTATAATAGAGGACCATTTCTATCCAATTCCTCACACCTCTCACGCCATTTGGATCATCCAAACTCTTCCCAATTAAGCTCCATACATCCCTCTCTTCCTCTTATAATCCTTAACTTAGGAACCGGTCATTTCAAGAAGTCCTATGGTTCAAACCAAAGAGAGTTACCCAAATTAAAGGTAACAGTTTCTCTTAAATTGGTTTCTTTTATTTTACTTCTCCAACCCTTAAACACTTTTTATTTACATTATTTTGTAACAAAAATAGTACCACGAATATACTAGGATGTATTTATGATAATTATTCAAACTACAATTACACACACCTCCATCTAATGGATGAAGAACAAAATGTTTCTTTGGATGGAAAACTAACGCCTCACGAAACGATGATTGTTCAATTACATCTTACCGCCTCTCATGGTAGAAATTATAATGGAACTGTATTTATATATGATATATATTATGTTTATGATTTTTTATTCTTCTGTACTTCCCAATTATATCAAACCTTTATGGTTTCCACAGTGGGTAAATACGGTAATCTCATTTGAGGAAGTGCGGACTATCACCCCCTCAAAGTGATGTGACTCGTTAATGCCTTATGTGGGATGTATAAAGGATGGAGTTAATGATATTATATATTATATTATACTGGAATTATAATATACCTATGTATCATTATGTTTTAATTCCATTAAAATAAGAAATATAAATGAAAGATGCGTTCATGCATATGTACGGCTTACCGTCTCCATGAACGATGCATTTCATTTCTTACCACTAAATGTTATGTACTATTATAAAAACATGTATATACTGGATATATATAATATATATGATATCCAAATCATTAATATAATTCTGTATATAATGAAATATTGACCACATACACAACTTGTAAATATAAGGTGTTCATTTTGACTCAAGTACCAAATATCAACAAAATAAACATTATTAACATAAATGATTACATAATGTTTATAACATGGTAATAAGTGATATAAAAGGAATAATAAACTTGAAAAAGGTTCCTACAAAGTATAAATTAACTTTAGTTTATTATTCAGAAAATTAAAGAACGATCGAGTCAAGTCGGACACGAGTTAAGGGATCTGACCTCTCTCTTTCTTTTCAAGTACTCTCTTTTATGTCATTTAATTTATGCTCTATGTTCTTATGTTAGAGGATGTTATTTTATATTCACCATACTTTAATTTGTATTTTAATATGATTAGAGACCCCTCTTACTCTCATCAATTCATTTTATGAATTTTTAAGTGGAGCCGTTAGGCTGTCGAATGTTTGTAAGGGATTTTCTTATCTCACTTTTAATTCCGTGAGATTTCCATTGTTCGCCACTTATTTATTACATGTGGTGTAATGTGTACTTCCATTGATATATATTACCATGATTATCTTTATATTCATGTTATTATATGATTCATTTTGTGGTTATTAACTTTTTTTCATATGATTCAATTTGAATACAGTGAAGTAAGGGTTTTTCATCTCACTTTTTATTCCTGTGAGATTCATGCTATATTGGCCACTATTTCTTTTTTTTTTTTGTGGCATATGTACTTCCCATGATTGTACTATTTGTGTAAAATACTCTCATTTATGAGTATTTAAATCTTCATTATATGATCCATCTTTCATGTGGCCTATGTTTTTTAAATTACCAAATTGGTAAGGGAACTCTGTAACCCAATTCCCATTCTTTGGGTTGATATTCTCTTTTTTTATTTATGTCATCCTATGAATATGTGTGAATGACCTTTTATTGTTTTACACATAATATCCAATTATATTGTGTGTATTTATATTTTTTACACATAATTATGAGATTGATTTATCCTTAATTTAAAGATACATATCTTTATAAGGTATTTTATCTCAATTTACATTTTCATTGAGACTTCATTGTTGTTATACACCAATTCACTCTTATATAGTGTATATACTGTCCTTTGAAATATTATATCATGAATCCTTTTATTCTCTTGATATTGTATTGTTCTGATTAAAATTTATTCTTCAATTATTTGAATTGAAGCATCCCTCTTTTTGTTAAAAACTCTTTAACTAAAATATTGTTTTAAATGTTTTGAAGATTTATTCTTCTAAATATTTATAATTAATGTCCATGTTTTCAAAATGGGTTTTAGGATTTATTTATTTGGACATTAATGTTTTTAAATTATAATTCATTTAAAATCTTCAAAGTGTTATGGGACACTTTGATTAAAAAATCTCTTTTTAAAAGGTTTTGAAAATGACTTGATTCAACATTGTTTATTTCAATATCTTGATTTGATATATTAAAATGTAGAAATGTTATCTTTAATTTATACATGTGTTATATTTTATGATTACGTTATGGTTATTGGGAATTTTTTATGTATACGGGTGGTTCTATGATAAACCTAGGGTGGGTGAGCCCGGGATATCTCTCCAATGCATTGGGTAACGTGACGAAGGTAAACACGATGTTTCTCCTATGAGATTTAGGGAATATACTGTGATGAGTATTCCAATTGTAAATCCCTACGTAGCTATGATATCTACAATGTATGTTTGATATGGATTCCATAAGTAACCTTTATGATTTATTATTTGTGTGTGTTATTCATATATCTCATGATTTATTAAGCTATGTTACCATTGAAAAGTATGGTTTAATTGATTTGTATTTATTGATGGGATAATGTTTTCCTTCCTTATTTTATAACCCTTACTGAGCTTTTTATGCTCATCCCATGTTTTTGAAATGTTTTCCACAAGACTTAATGATGAATAGGGTCACAGATGGGATCATGGAAAAGTCAATCTATCTAAAACATGGAACTAGACATGTTTCTTTTTAAGAGTTTTTATTTTATGAAAAAATGGACACTGAGTAGTAGTGTCTACTTGTAATAATCATGTAAAGACCGTAAAATTCAAGGGAATTTTTTTTTCTTAATTTTCTTTGGATTTTTACAAGAGCGCGGTTTCAGACGGCACCTGATTCCGAGGCCCGGAGTGCCCGGAATCAATTTCCGAAGTTTGGCTCGGGTACGTTCAGTGAACGAACGAGCGGGAATTCCTAACTTTTGATCCGGTGCTCGGAATTGAAATCCGAGGGAACCGATGAACTCGCAGCGCCGATATTCGCTTAATGAAACCTTTTCGGGAGTTGCGTTTGTTGCGGGTTGAAAGTTACGTTTTGGGGTTTTTCAGTTAAGTTAAATAAATTTGTGTAAAACAAATTTTATTTAAACTTATTAAAAAAAAACCTACCTAAGGGGGTTGGAAGTGGGACCCACACCCACTTAACCTCCCTTGGGAGGATTAAGTGTGGTGGGGCCCACACGAACCCCTAAATCTTTTATAACCTCTCAACTTCCCCCTTAAACTCCTCTTTTAATAACATGACAACTTTGTTAATTAATGGAGTTGAATTGTTTGAATTGTTTGAATTTCAAACCTTTGAAATTCAAATTGATAATTGTGTGAATAAAATAAGTCTTTAGCTTATTTTATTTGGGTTAGAATTCTCTAGCCACCTTGAGAGAATTTGGAGCCTTCATCTTCTTCTTCTTCAAGCTTTGACGAAGAACGCGAAGAAATCGACGAAGAACGCCACGTTCTCGGGAATCGTCTTTCGCGACGCCATACCCGCGACACCGACGACGTCTTCTTCCGCGTCATCTCTTCCGCGACGATTTCCCACGACGAAATCGTCGTCAAAGAACTTCGAATCCTCGCTTCACTACATCGACGTTCTTCTTCCGTGACGCCGACCACCGCGACGCGTCTTCCGCGGGTCGTTGACTTTCATCGTTCTTGAATCCAGAGGTAGGGGATGTTATTTATTGTTTATTTTTATTCCATTCTTGAATCATGGATTTTTAGCATGACTAAATGTGTGGCTTTCGGTTATTCTTTAGTTATGTTATTATTTAACGTGAGGGGGGTCGGACTGCAAGAACACGGCCGAACCCCCCCTCCTTAGTTCTCGTTTTATTCATGCGGGTGGAAGCAAGAGGCGTGGTGCCGTCGCACCACGCGGATGAACATGCTTATAATTTTCCGCAACCCGTCGCGCTTCGCCAAGGAGAGATTTCAAGAACGCGACGCCGTCGCGCCGCGTTGGGAGGATTCATGGCACGGCGAAAGGGGCGCGGTGCCGTCGCACCGCGCCGGACGACGAACACCGCGGCCGGTTCCGGGCCGCGGTGAGACGAGGAGACCGCGGCCGGTTCCGGGCCGCGGCGGAAGGAAAGACCGGCGGCCGTGCCGCCGGCGTCGGGAGTCGAGGGCGGGACCGGAAATTCCGGTCCCGTTGGTAAAAACCGGCCGGCCAGCGGCCGGCCGGATGTCATAAAAACCGGGGGATTAAACCCCCGGCCGGTCCATCAAGACCCCCCTCTTAATGAGGGGGGCGGTTCATTTAAGAAGGGGGGGGCAAAGCCCCCCGGTTTTCTTCAGCCGGCCCCCACTTGCGGGGGCCGTTTCTTAGCAAGGCACGGCTTAAAGCCGTGCCGTTTTGTGAAACGCGGGGCTCAGCCCCGCGTGCCTTCCGCCGCCGCCACGCGGCCCGCCGCCGCCACGCGGCCCGCCGCCGCCGCCACGCGGCCCGCCGCCGCGCCGCCGCCCGCCGCCACGCGGCCCGCCGCCGCCGCCACGCGGCCAGCCGCCGCCGCCGTCCGCCGCCGTCCGCCGCCGCCGTCCGCCGCCGCCGGCCGCCGCGCCGTCCAGAGGGGGGGGGGTCGGGCCGGGTCGGCCCGGACCCGGACCCCCCGTTTCGGACCAGATTCGGTTCTTGGCTCATAACTTGAGCCTCGGACCTCCGAATGACGAACCGTCTGCGGCAACGCGATCCTTGGATCGAGACGGTCGTTTCGGTATATCGCACTCAAGGTTTCGGATTACTTTGAGTTCGGCCGGGTTGGTTCGTTCACGAAACCAACCGGGCCTTCGGAGCGGAAACGCTCATATCTTGAGCTACGGACGTCCGATTGACGTGCCGTCAGTCGCGTAGTGTTCCTCTTATTGAGACGGATCTTTTGGCATACTCCGCCCGAGGTTCGGACGCAGGTGGAGTACGGTCGGGTTGGTTTTGCCTTAAAAACCAACCGGGCCCCGGAGACGAAAATGCCTATAACTCTCAGACCGGGCGTCCGATCGACACGCCGTCTGTTGCGTTGAGTTCCTGTTGACGATACGGAACTTTTGGATACATCAACTTCGGTCTTCGTGACAGTTGATGTATCAGCCTCTCGGCTCGTGGAGCGGACCCTCCGTACGAGCTTGCTGTGTGCGGGAACCCTAGTGCTGGCTGCGACTGTTCTACTGCTACGACTGCTACTGTGACTGCGACGACGACAGTACAGAGATCCTGTGTGGATTCGACGACGACAGTACAGAGATCCTGTGTGGATTCGACGACGACGACTACAGCACTCAGCGATCCTACGAGGATCAGTGCTACAGGTTCTGTGTGAGCCCGATCCTGTGTGGGTCCTTGCGCTCAGCGGTTCTGTGTGAGCCAGCGCCTACAGGTTCTGTGTGAGCCCGATCCTGTGTGGGTCTTCTGCGGGGGTTAGTTACCTATCGATCCTTCGTGGGTCCGACGACTTAGATGGATCAGTGATCATCTTTATCGTCCTTGAAGAAGTATACCTGTGTGAGCTGAATCCTGTTACTTTCCTTTGTGGAATACGTATACTTTCCTGCGTGGACTGAGTTATACTTGGGCTCGGAGGTTGGAGCGTATCTGAATTGATGACTTAGGTATATGTATGGGCATATACCTAAGCAGTGTTGGTTGTTACTTCGTGATTGTACTTTGTTTCGTGGTTTATCCTTTGTGGATTTTGAGAGACCTTCAGGGGTCTCGGGGTCCCTACTGAGTAGCTTATACTCACCCCTGCACGGGCTTCGCCCGCACTACGTTGTGTTGGTTGCAGACGACGGACAGCGTTGACCTTAGCTGAGGTTTGCGGAGCGGGACGGTACCCGGAGGTGGACCACTGGGCGGGACGAGCACGGAGCGGACGGTGGGACCCGTGGAGCAGAGGAGCTATCTGTACCCACCCTTCAGGTGGGATTTCCGGTGGACAGCTCGGAGTAGCGGCCTTTACTTTACAGTTGCTGTTTTTCCCTTTTTGAGTTGTACTTTACTTTCAGTTTGGGTTTGTATTCTGGCCCATTTACTTTTCCGCACTTTCAGTTGTACTCTGCTTGTTTAGTGTTTACTTCCGCTTGTTTACTCTGTGGTGTGTGCTTACTTTTCAAAGGCAATGCCTTCCCTTTTTACTGGGATATACGCCTTGGTGCTAGTCGCCAGCCCCTGGCCTATGGAAGGCGGGCTTGGGGTAGTCACGGCACGGACCCCGAGGGCGGGTCGTGACAAATTGGTATCAGAGGAGTTCGGTTCTACCGCGAACTCTGATCTTTTCTATGTGAAGCAATAATGTTTAGCGTATTGAGTGTGGTTATCAGTCCAGGGAGTCCAGTGTTGGTGCGGCGGCCGACGTATCCGTACACCAGGACCCTGACTTCTGATTTCCGACTTAATGCACGAAAACATTGATTGCGTGTGTGTTTCAAAGTTTTCTTTGTGATTACTTGTTTCAGCTCACCAGGTATACTGTTCTAACCGTGGCGCACCTGTTTCCTTTTCAGGATGGCCCCACGACGGCAGCCAGCTAGGGTTCCGAGAGTCGAGCGAGACGACAGCCCCCCGAGCGACGAGGCCTCGGTGCAGGGCCCTTTTCCAGTAGTGGCACCGGCGGTAGCTTTAACCGCCGAGCCCCCGATGCTTCCAGCAGCAGCCGCTGACGATGCACGTCGCCTCAGCGCACTGCATGAGTTTCAGCACCAGCGACCGCCCAGGTTTCGCGGGGAGACGGATCCCCAGGCAGCAGAGGACTGGCTGGAGGCAGTGGTTCGAGTGTTTAGGCTAGTGAGGACACCAGCAGACCTCATGGTGATCCTCGCTGCGAGCCTACTACACGCAGCAGCTGGACGATGGTGGAGCTTGATGCTCCAGGTGCACGATGAGGCATCTCTACTCTGGACGGACTTCGAGAGCCTCTTCCGCTCTGAGTTCGTCCCGGCCACCCTTCGAGCGGTGCGCATCCAGGAGCTTCTACAGCTGCGGCAGGGCAGCATGACGGTCGCCCAGTACTCGGCGAGGTTTACCGATCTCTCGCGCTACTCGACCGACATGGTACGGGATCCATTCTTCCGGGCCCGGACCTTCGAGCAGGGTTTGAGACACGAGATCAGGGCATCGCTGATCTCCCTCAGCTTACCGACTCAGACAGGAGTACTGGAGCGGGCACTTCTGATCGAGAGCTTCCTTGCTGAGTCTACACCAGCACAGCGACCCACCGCAGGGCGGCACGTGGCAGAGTCATCTGCAGCAGGCAGTCGACGGATGACTCAGGGGTCCAGACAGACCAGACCTTCAGGCCGACGATCTCAGGGCACTGGCTCAGCAGTGCGGGGCACACAGCGCGGAGCCAGTCTTCCGAGAGGCAGGCAGTGCTACTCGTGCGGCGGGCAGGGCCACATGGCTCGCGACTGCCCGACCCGCCGTGCCGAGGAGCAGCAGTCAGTTGATGGACCACTGAGGCAGAGGCAGAGGGTCGACCGTGGCGGTCCGCAGGGAGGAGGCGGACGAGGCAGAGGAGCTGGACGAGCAGCTGGTGGTGGCCGACGCTTTGAGGCTCTACCACCACCACCACCAGGAGGTCCACCCCGACCACAGGGAGCTGGCGGGCAGCGACAGGCACAGCTCCAGGCAGCAGAGGCCTACGACCACGGCGCACCTGAGATGATTCGAGGTACTATCTGTGTCTTTTCCACCCTTGCTGCAGTTCTTATAGACACAGGAGCGAGTCACTCTTTCATAGCCGCTGCCCTTGTTCGGAGCTCGGAGATTCCGACAGAGCCGTTGGCTCGATCCTTACGGCTAGAGACTCCTACGGGAGCAGACTCGACGATTACGCACTGGTGCCGGCAGTGTGAGCTTACTCTAGGAGGCGAGAGCTTCGGCTGGGATCTTCTTGTAGCAGCGTCGAGGCCTTACGACGTCATCTTGGGCATGGATTGGCTGTCTACGGTCCATGCACAGATTGACTGTTTTAGGCGCAAGGTGCGATGTGTACGCACCGACGGGAGCAGGTTCACCTTCACCGGCGAGAAGGGAGCCTTAGCAGCACAGGATGGACTTCCGCGGAGGAGAGGACAGCCCATCACTCATCAGTTGGCTAGCCTTATCCTTGGAGCAGTTGACGTGCGGAGTCCTGGTTTTCCTGCAGTGGTGGATCAGTTTGCGGACGTTTTTCCCGACGATGTTCCAGGGCTACCTCCTCGCAGAGAGGTAGACTTTTATATTGACTTGTACCCCGGGACAGCCCCGATATCCACTCCAGCATATCGGATGGCCCCCGCCGAGCTTCGAGAGCTACGGGTACAGTTGGAGGACTTGCAGGGCAAGGGATTCATCCGACCCAGTGTTTCACCCTGGGCTTCCCCGATATTGTTCGCCAAGAAGGCGGACGGGAGCTTGCGACTTTGTGTTGACTATCGTCGCCTGAACCAGGTGACAGTGAGGAACAAGTATCCGCTACCGAGGATTGATGACCTCTTTGATCAGCTCAAGGGAGCACGGTGGTTCTCAAAGATAGACCTCAGGTCAGGCTATCATCAGCTCAGAGTCAGAGACGAGGATGTACAGAAGACGGCCTTCAGATGTCGGTATGGCCACTATGAGTTCTTGGTTATGCCTTTCGGTGTAACCAATGCTCCAGCAGTGTTCATGGCTCTCATGAACAGGATCTTTCAGCCATACCTCGATCGGTTTGTCGTGGTCTTCATCGACGACATTCTGATTTACTCTTCGACAGAGGAGGAGCACGCCTATCACTTGCGAGTTGTTCTTGACACACTCCGAGAGCACCAGCTTTATGGTAAGCTCTCGAAGTGCCAGTTCTGGATACGTGAGGTCCACTTTTTGGGACACGTTATCTCTGAGGCAGGAGTTGCAGTGGATCCCGCGAAGATTGAGGCTGTGTTAGCATGGGAGCCACCCAGGAGCGTGACTGAGGTTCGGAGTTTCTTGGGACTAGCTGGATACTATCGGAGGTTTGTGCCGAACTTCTCCAGAGTTGCGGCAACACTCACAGCTTTGACGAAGAAGGGGAAACCCTTCGTGTGGTCAGACAGTTGTCAGCAGAGCTTCGAGGAGCTGAGGCAGAGATTGACTAGCGCACCTATCTTGAGGTTGCCTGAGGAGGGAGTAGGGTACGTAGTCTACTGCGATGCATCAGGAACCGGACTCGGATGTGTTCTAATGCAGGAGCGGGCAGTGATCGCCTATGGATCACGACAGTTGAGGCCGCATGAGCTGAACTACGCTACCCATGACCTGGAGTTAGCAGCAGTGGTCTTCGCTCTGAAGACATGGCGACATTATCTGATGGGCGAGCGCTTTACAGTCTTTTCCGATCATCAGAGTCTCAGGTATATCTTCTCGCAGAAGGATCTGAATCTGAGACAACGACGATGGCTCGAGTTCCTCCAGGACTATGACTTTGAGATAGTCTATACTCCAGGGAAGGGGAACGTAGTAGCCGATGCCCTCAGCAGGAGGACGGGCATTCAGCTACTCGAGGAGGCGACGGAGCAGCTAGCCTCTTTGCAGATATCCTTCGTGGATAGAGATGGAGCAGCCTTTCTTCAGTCTCTCACAGTCACTCCTCCACTACTGCAGCGAGTCAGGGAGGCACAACGCGGGGACGCTGACTGTGAGACACAGCGTGCACAGATATCCTCGGGACAGGCACCTGATGGTTTCTCCCTTGGAGCAGAGCACGACATCCTTTTCAGAGGACGTGCCTTGGTACCAGTCACATTGCGAGAGGAAGTGCTGAGGGAGTTTCACACTTCTCCTTTAGCGGTACATCCTGGAGTGGCGAAGATGTACCAGGACCTCAGACGACAGCACTGGTGGCCGGGCATGAAGAAAGCTGTAGCAGAGTTCGTTTCTCGATGCCTTACCTGTCAGCAGGTGAAGGCAGAGCATCAGGTACCAGCAGGCTTGGTACAGCCCTTGGAGGTTCCGGAGTGGAAGTGGGACGGCATATCTATGGACTTCGTGACTGGACTTCCACGCACTTCCAGAGGTCACGACTCCATCTGGGTGATTGTTGACCGACTCACCAAGTCGGCACACTTCTTACCCATCAGAGAGCAGGGCTCGGTGGAGAGCTTGGGACGTCTCTACGTTCAGGAGATTGTGCGGCTCCACGGCGTACCATCATCTATCGTTTCCGATCGTGATGCCCGCTTTACTTCCCGGCTTTGGAAGGGGTTGCAGGAGGCGTTCGGGACGCAGCTACGTCTTAGCACAGCTTTTCACCCTCAGACGGATGGTCAGACGGAGAGGACCATCCAGACTCTCGAGGACATGCTCCGTGCATGTGTCCTTGACTTTGGTCGTAGCTGGGAGGACCACCTACCTTTGGTGGAATTCGCGTACAACAACAGCTACCACTCCACCATCGGGATGGCACCGTACGAGGCGTTGTACGGCCGACCATGTAGATCTCCTTTGTGCTGGACAGACCCTGGGGAGTCAGCACTGGTGGGACCGGAGATGGTCCAGGCCACGACAGAGAAGGTCCAGGTCATCCAGGAGCGGATGAGGACAGCTCAGAGCCGGCAGAAGTCATACGCTGACAGGAGGCGGAGACCACTAGAGTTCGAGGATGGCGACCACGTCTTCTTGCGGGTCTCACCTCGACGTGGTATTCGGAGATTTGGCCGAGGCGGCAAGTTATCTCCGCGCTTCATCGGACCTTTTCAGATTCTCAGCAGGATTGGCGAGGTGGCTTACCGCCTGGCTCTACCACCTCAGTTACACCGGGTGCACGACGTCTTTCACGTATCCCAGCTGAGGAGATACGTGCACGACCCGACGCACATCATTGACCATGGGGAGCTTGACGTTGACGATGGGGCGACTTTTACAGAGGTCCCGGTGGAGATAGAGGATCGACAGGAGCGGGTCCTACGTGGGCGATCGATTCCTCTTGTGCGCATCAGATGGCAGCACGGGAATCTCCAGGAGAGCACATGGGAGCGAGAGGCTCAGATGCGTGCTCAGTACCCTCATTTGTTCCCCTAGTTTTCGTTGTATCTTTACGGGGACGTAAAGCCCTGAGGTGGGAGTAATGTAAAGACCGTAAAATTCAAGGGAATTTTTTTTTCTTAATTTTCTTTGGATTTTTACAAGAGCGCGGTTTCAGACGGCACCTGATTCCGAGGCCCGGAGTGCCCGGAATCAATTTCCGAAGTTTGGCTCGGGTACGTTCAGTGAACGAACGAGCGGGAATTCCTAACTTTTGATCCGGTGCTCGGAATTGAAATCCGAGGGAACCGATGAACTCGCAGCGCCGATATTCGCTTAATGAAACCTTTTCGGGAGTTGCGTTTGTTGCGGGTTGAAAGTTACGTTTTGGGGTTTTTCAGTTAAGTTAAATAAATTTGTGTAAAACAAATTTTATTTAAACTTATTAAAAAAAAACCTACCTAAGGGGGTTGGAAGTGGGACCCACACCCACTTAACCTCCCTTGGGAGGATTAAGTGTGGTGGGGCCCACACGAACCCCTAAATCTTTTATAACCTCTCAACTTCCCCCTTAAACTCCTCTTTTAATAACATGACAACTTTGTTAATTAATGGAGTTGAATTGTTTGAATTGTTTGAATTTCAAACCTTTGAAATTCAAATTGATAATTGTGTGAATAAAATAAGTCTTTAGCTTATTTTATTTGGGTTAGAATTCTCTAGCCACCTTGAGAGAATTTGGAGCCTTCATCTTCTTCTTCTTCAAGCTTTGACGAAGAACGCGAAGAAATCGACGAAGAACGCCACGTTCTCGGGAATCGTCTTTCGCGACGCCATACCCGCGACACCGACGACGTCTTCTTCCGCGTCATCTCTTCCGCGACGATTTCCCACGACGAAATCGTCGTCAAAGAACTTCGAATCCTCGCTTCACTACATCGACGTTCTTCTTCCGTGACGCCGACCACCGCGACGCGTCTTCCGCGGGTCGTTGACTTTCATCGTTCTTGAATCCAGAGGTAGGGGATGTTATTTATTGTTTATTTTTATTCCATTCTTGAATCATGGATTTTTAGCATGACTAAATGTGTGGCTTTCGGTTATTCTTTAGTTATGTTATTATTTAACGTGAGGGGGGTCGGACTGCAAGAACACGGCCGAACCCCCCCTCCTTAGTTCTCGTTTTATTCATGCGGGTGGAAGCAAGAGGCGTGGTGCCGTCGCACCACGCGGATGAACATGCTTATAATTTTCCGCAACCCGTCGCGCTTCGCCAAGGAGAGATTTCAAGAACGCGACGCCGTCGCGCCGCGTTGGGAGGATTCATGGCACGGCGAAAGGGGCGCGGTGCCGTCGCACCGCGCCGGACGACGAACACCGCGGCCGGTTCCGGGCCGCGGTGAGACGAGGAGACCGCGGCCGGTTCCGGGCCGCGGCGGAAGGAAAGACCGGCGGCCGTGCCGCCGGCGTCGGGAGTCGAGGGCGGGACCGGAAATTCCGGTCCCGTTGGTAAAAACCGGCCGGCCAGCGGCCGGCCGGATGTCATAAAAACCGGGGGATTAAACCCCCGGCCGGTCCATCAAGACCCCCCTCTTAATGAGGGGGGCGGTTCATTTAAGAAGGGGGGGGCAAAGCCCCCCGGTTTTCTTCAGCCGGCCCCCACTTGCGGGGGCCGTTTCTTAGCAAGGCACGGCTTAAAGCCGTGCCGTTTTGTGAAACGCGGGGCTCAGCCCCGCGTGCCTTCCGCCGCCGCCACGCGGCCCGCCGCCGCCACGCGGCCCGCCGCCGCCGCCACGCGGCCCGCCGCCGCGCCGCCGCCCGCCGCCACGCGGCCCGCCGCCGCCGCCACGCGGCCAGCCGCCGCCGCCGTCCGCCGCCGTCCGCCGCCGCCGTCCGCCGCCGCCGGCCGCCGCGCCGTCCAGAGGGGGGGGGTCGGGCCGGGTCGGCCCGGACCCGGACCCCCCGTTTCGGACCAGATTCGGTTCTTGGCTCATAACTTGAGCCTCGGACCTCCGAATGACGAACCGTCTGCGGCAACGCGATCCTTGGATCGAGACGGTCGTTTCGGTATATCGCACTCAAGGTTTCGGATTACTTTGAGTTCGGCCGGGTTGGTTCGTTCACGAAACCAACCGGGCCTTCGGAGCGGAAACGCTCATATCTTGAGCTACGGACGTCCGATTGACGTGCCGTCAGTCGCGTAGTGTTCCTCTTATTGAGACGGATCTTTTGGCATACTCCGCCCGAGGTTCGGACGCAGGTGGAGTACGGTCGGGTTGGTTTTGCCTTAAAAACCAACCGGGCCCCGGAGACGAAAATGCCTATAACTCTCAGACCGGGCGTCCGATCGACACGCCGTCTGTTGCGTTGAGTTCCTGTTGACGATACGGAACTTTTGGATACATCAACTTCGGTCTTCGTGACAGTTGATGTATCAGCCTCTCGGCTCGTGGAGCGGACCCTCCGTACGAGCTTGCTGTGTGCGGGAACCCTAGTGCTGGCTGCGACTGTTCTACTGCTACGACTGCTACTGTGACTGCGACGACGACAGTACAGAGATCCTGTGTGGATTCGACGACGACAGTACAGAGATCCTGTGTGGATTCGACGACGACGACTACAGCACTCAGCGATCCTACGAGGATCAGTGCTACAGGTTCTGTGTGAGCCCGATCCTGTGTGGGTCCTTGCGCTCAGCGGTTCTGTGTGAGCCAGCGCCTACAGGTTCTGTGTGAGCCCGATCCTGTGTGGGTCTTCTGCGGGGGTTAGTTACCTATCGATCCTTCGTGGGTCCGACGACTTAGATGGATCAGTGATCATCTTTATCGTCCTTGAAGAAGTATACCTGTGTGAGCTGAATCCTGTTACTTTCCTTTGTGGAATACGTATACTTTCCTGCGTGGACTGAGTTATACTTGGGCTCGGAGGTTGGAGCGTATCTGAATTGATGACTTAGGTATATGTATGGGCATATACCTAAGCAGTGTTGGTTGTTACTTCGTGATTGTACTTTGTTTCGTGGTTTATCCTTTGTGGATTTTGAGAGACCTTCAGGGGTCTCGGGGTCCCTACTGAGTAGCTTATACTCACCCCTGCACGGGCTTCGCCCGCACTACGTTGTGTTGGTTGCAGACGACGGACAGCGTTGACCTTAGCTGAGGTTTGCGGAGCGGGACGGTACCCGGAGGTGGACCACTGGGCGGGACGAGCACGGAGCGGACGGTGGGACCCGTGGAGCAGAGGAGCTATCTGTACCCACCCTTCAGGTGGGATTTCCGGTGGACAGCTCGGAGTAGCGGCCTTTACTTTACAGTTGCTGTTTTTCCCTTTTTGAGTTGTACTTTACTTTCAGTTTGGGTTTGTATTCTGGCCCATTTACTTTTCCGCACTTTCAGTTGTACTCTGCTTGTTTAGTGTTTACTTCCGCTTGTTTACTCTGTGGTGTGTGCTTACTTTTCAAAGGCAATGCCTTCCCTTTTTACTGGGATATACGCCTTGGTGCTAGTCGCCAGCCCCTGGCCTATGGAAGGCGGGCTTGGGGTAGTCACGGCACGGACCCCGAGGGCGGGTCGTGACAAATCATGTTGTAATGTAATAGTTATGGCCTAATTCCTAAAAATATAAACCTGAAAAGATCCTCAATGTGAATTATTCATTTAATTAAATATTATGTAATGATTAAGGCTGGGTCCTTATAGGAGTAATGGTGTATTTTTATCTTTGTTTTTATTTTGGATTTATAGTAATTTGGGTTATTTATGGAAATGATTAACCTATCATAGAGAATATTTGATTAGGTTAATTAATTTCAAGTATGTGACTTTAAGAGTATTCAATGTTATTTGGAGATACAATTTAACGTGGAAGACTACATAATGAAATTATTCTATGTTTTGGGTTTTAGAATTAGTTTTGATTATATTGAAGAATTTTAAGGGCAATTGTTTGTTGAATGGTATTTACTAAACTTTGGGTATTGTTGGTTTAATTTTGGAAATTATTATTATTATTTCTTTATCTGAAGGATTATCCTTTTTTGGGATCATCTAATATTGTACTAACCATTTTAGTTTTCATTAATCTTTAAAGACATGGGAAACATATAGTTTATCCTTTGTGGATCATTTCATTCTCTAGAATTTTATTCTAGCACTTCAAGTGTGACTAAGTCATCTTGAATACTCATAGTTTGGAAAAAAAGATTAGTTAGTGGAATAAATTTATTAAATGATGAAACTCTATTTAAAAAGTAAGTATATCTATTTATGTTCTTAGTAAATATCATAAATAAATTCTTCAACTTTATGAAACGGAACATAAAACAAAAAATGTTGTTCATTCACTTTTCCTACTGGGAAACTAATGATCATTTATCCTATCCCAAGTTTGTGTTTTTCTTGTCCTTAACTTTCTCATAATCATGTTTTCTATCAATATCCATTAGAAATTGACAATTAGTTTTACTTACATATCCATGTTTTTCTACATGGAATCCTAGTATGGGTTATCTCGGGTGACCTTTGTACTTCTCTTTCTTTTTTTAAACTGTTAATTTATTGACTCTTTTTCTGATGTGGGACTTTCAATGAAGTTCCAAAGCACAATTTTAAAATTTTGAGGATGCAATTTCAAAAAGCGGGGAAGAATGTAACACCCCATGATTTCATAGTAAGTTATTTTCATTAATGTAATTCTATAGCTTGCACTACACAAAACATCGAGTTCGAGCGCACCATGATTTAGCAAACAAGTCGTTCAAAAAGCAGTTATGAATAGTATTAATGGAATTTTGAATTTTATATACTCCATATAATTTTAGAATCCATATAATCTGTTTCTTAGAAATAATATAAGAACTAATTCATTTTTTCAGATAAAATAAGTATTTTTCAAAAAATGCAATTTTACCACATTTTTATAGAAAAAACTTTTAAAAAAAATTTTTCACACTTTTATGTATTCAATTTAATGAAATTAAATTATTTTTTATAATCAGGACACAAAAATTTATTTTGGATAAATTTTTGGTACTTTTCTGACAACTTTAATATTTTGATGAATACTGAAAAATACTAAATTATAATTGAAAACAACTTTTTTAATCGAAATAATTTGTTGTGTTAAATTATTTGTTTGAATAGTTTGTAAGTATAATTATGATACATGTTCATCATCTAATACAATTTAGGTATTTATAAGTAATTTCACATTTAAATTTGACGTAAACAAATCTCAATCTTTTGATAGTTTTTACATTTTAAAAAAGCTCTCTTGTTGGTTTTGACAATATGATTTAATTTTAAATTAATTAATGAAACAAAAATGTTTTTAATTTGGTAAAATAAAAATCATTTTTTAATTCAGAATATCAAAACTAGCTTAGGGTGAATTTTTTGTTTTTTCTGAAAACATTAAATTTTTGATGAATAGTGAAAAACACTGTGTTATTGTTTAAAACTGACTTTTTATTTAAATAATTATTTATTTTATTTTAATTTATTTTATGTAAAAATAGATACATAATACTTATATATGTTCAATTTAATTCATTAGAGTAATTTTATAATAAGTTTAAATATATAAAATTTTATTGAACTTCTTACCATCTTTTACCCAACTTCTAGGAGCATTTGAAAATTTGCATAAAACTTAATTTTACTTCTTCTGTGAGTTGAATTTCAAAAATCTAAGAGACACGGTTAACATTAGTAAGTAAAATGCGTTTTAATAATATGAAAATAATATTTCTTTAATAGTAAAATTTGACTTTTATTTACCACGGTTAAAAGAAGACATTGTTATTAAGGGTTAAAATGATATTATAATTACCCTAACACATGTCCTAATTCTATTGGATAAATGTAATTCGACTAAAAACAACCTTATGAATAAAATATTATCCTGTTTGGTCCACTTGGATTCGATTAGGACATTTATTATTATTTTATTTAAAGAAGAGTTAAAGGTGTTAAATTCAATGTTTCATAACTAAACCATTTTTAATATAGGGTTACACATAAGATAAATTAGACAATAAATATCATTCAAAATATAAAACATTTCCTACATAATGGTATTTTATGTATAATTTTTAGAAATTAAATAATTTAATTAATTTATGACATAATGATAATGTAGTAATTACTTTATTAATGAAATATTAAAATAATCGATATTATAAATATCCAAATAAATGTTAATTGAGACTTATGATGAATTCCACTAATTTTAATTGTTAATATTACATGTTTGGATTGTTTAGATAAATTTTATTCTATGTTATAATCTTTTTATGGCTGAAAAATCAAATACTAAATACTGTCAAAATTGACATAATTGTGTTTTTAAAACAAATAATATATTATTAGTTGATATAATATTCATAAAAATCTAATGTTTAGTCAACGGACATAGATAAGGTTATATATATTAATATTGAACAACTTGGGGTTTTCTAGTCTTTTTATAGTATGTTTATAAACCATATAATATAAAAATACAAAGAGACATGGTAAATGTCAAACTATTTAAATAAGTGTCAAATCTAAAAGATAAGGTTAATATGATGAACTAAACCTATGTAAAACATATTGGTTGAAAATTATTTGACTCATAACCACTATAGCCTCGAAATAAATCATTTTGGAGCCCTTGGAAACTGAAAATGATTTTATTATAAAATAATATTTCAGGTTTTTTGTAAAGTGACCCTCACATCTCTTATAAAAGTGTAATTCCCCTTCTCTTAATTCCACACCTGCAAAGACATTTGGCTCAGCCAAACCTTGCCCAAATATTCTCTCAACTATCCTCCCTTAAACCTAGAGGCCTCACTTGGATAATAAAGCCAACTTAAGGATCCCTTTTGACCAACTGAAAAGGAAACACCTGAAGAAGTAATAATTTCACCCCCATCATTCATGTTCTTTTCTTCTTCCAAATCTTTTTTCATTGTTTCTTATATACAAAAATAATAAATTCAGTACCTTCTAAATACTGTGATATTATTATAAATAAGGTATAAAAAGTTTTGTTTTTATATCCAACCTATAAATTAAAAAGTCACCATATGTGTGTACGTACGGCTTACCATCTCCACGTCGTGGTATAGTTTGCTATTCAAACACATAATTTTTTGGATTGGTATAATAATGAGTATAAATGATGTAAATAATAAATATAACATTTTAATGGTCTTCAATATATGATATACCATCCAATTACATATGATTTCATTATCAATATAATGATATTGTTGCTCGTGCGTATGTACGGATTATCGTCTCCACGAACGCAGTGAGATTCATTCCCCATCGTAACCATTCAAGACTAATTTTTATTTGATGATTAAAAATAATTTTTAAATACTTGATATAATTATTTATATGAATCAAATACATCTTATCCATTACAAACATGACTTACATAAAAAAACATATAAAGGAAAACGAATCAGTTTACACCCGAAACAATGATACTACTAAAATATTATTAACAAAGCAATATTAGAAGATAATATATGATATCATATTTATGTATGTGGTTCTTTTATAATTTGATAAAAATTATTTAACTATTAGACAGGATTTTAACCTACCATCTACTATTTAAAAGTACAAGATAAGGGGTTTCTTACCTCACTTTTAATTTCGTGAGATTTTCATTGTTCGCCACTTATTTATTGCATGTGGTGTATCATGTACTGAAATTTGATATATATTTTCATGATTATCTTTATATTCATGTTATTATATGATTAATTAGGTGGTTATTAACTTTCAGTCATATGAATTGATTGATTACAACGTGGTAAGTAGTTTTTATCTCACTTCTTATTCCTTTGAGATTCATGCTATATTGCCACTATTTCCTTTTGTGCGATGTTTGTACTACCCATGATTATGTTATTTGTGTAATATAAATTAATTTATTGGTATTTAGATCTTCATTTTGTGATACTTCTTTCATGGGGTTTCTGTTTCGTAAGTTACTAAATTGTCAAGGGAATTTAAAATTTTAATTTCCACTCATTGGGCTTTACGCATACTTAATTGATTATTTTACTCCAAGATTATGTGTGAAATCACTATTTATTATTTATTTAGTAATTAATACTCCCCTTTATGTGGATATACCTTTGATACACATAATTAATCCATCGATAAATTCACATTCCATTGATATGAAATTTTTAAGCGAAAACATAACTCAATTTCCATTCATTGAGTTAAACATCCATGTCATCGGTTTTGTTTTTACAGGAATATGTGTGAATTTAATCTTATTTATTTACACTGAATATCAAATTATATTGAGTATATTTATATTTTTCAGATATAATTATTTCATTGATTCATCTTTAATATAAGGATATAGTCTTTATAAGGTATTTCGTCTTAATTTACATTCCTTTGAGACATCTTGGTCATTATGCCCAAATTCACTTTTATATGGCGTATATATTATTTTTTGACATATTATATCATGAATAACTTTATTGTCATTATATTATAATTTTTTGATTACTATTATTCCTCAATTCCTTGTATTCAAGAATCTATTATTTGGTTAGGAACTCTTTAACCAAAATATTGTTTTAAATGTTTTAAATGTTTATTCTTCTAAATATTTTTTATCAATGTCCATGTTTTAAAAATGGTTTTAATGTTTTATTTATATGGTCATTAATTTTTTAAAATTTAAATTCCTTTTAAAAGTATCAATGTGGTATGGGACACTTTGATTCAAAAATCTATTTTAAATAGCTTCATGATAAATAGTTAGACTTTTAAATGTTTTTCATAAAAAAGGGATATTTCTTTAAAAGGTTTTTACTGATCATTTTCAACTCTGTCAACATACTTTACGAGATATTATTCTTGATTGAGGTTGAATTATTATGATACAAATCTTCCATACTGTATTGAAGGTTCTGTGATATGTTTGACTATGGATGTGTTATTTTTATACCATTCATGGTTTATGTATAAGGTATTGATATTTCATACGCTAGTTTTAATATAAATGTTTATGTTATGTTTAATCCTTTTCATATGAGGAATCCATTAGACTTAGTAAGTGATGGGTGGAGCCCGCTATAACTCCTCGATTCATCGGTAGGTCTCATGAGGAAAACTACTATCTTGTCACAAGGCCTTGAAAAAATCTTATTTGTAGTCTTGGAACAAGGCCTTGACTATGTGGTTATAAAGTCCTGCATTATGCATTCCATCATTATGAAATTGGCTATTGATATTACATGTTATTTTTCAACTAGTTTAATATCTATGTGAATAATTAAATGGAATTATTTGATTTATCTTTTCCATATTATACTGATTTTTAAGTTTAGAAGGCTTGTGTTCTAGCCTTATACATTTCCTTAAATTTTTATTCTTATTTATGAAAGTTTTTTCTATATTGTCATCCTTAATGAGCATCTGAGCTCACCCCTTTCTTATAATTTATTTTTTCCAAGATGAAAAAAATATATTAAAATTTACTTTCAGGAATAGGCTAAGGGATATAATATCTTTGAAAGGGGACACATTTTTGTTTTTTTATTTCATGATGTAATGTAAAACTTATGTATGTATCTAGTTCTTCTAAGGCTACTAAACTGATCTGTCTTTCTGGACTTTATTCCTTTTATCAATCCAATGTTATGTAATAATTCACTGATTCTGGGTAACTGGGGTTGGGGTGTTACATATTATGTTTATTTATGGGCTTATTTATGATTTATAGAGTTTAATATTAGCGTTCAAGAGAATTAATTTTCATGGTTTTCATGATTGGTTCACTTGTTTATAAGTAATGAATCTCGTCTAAAATTTGTATAATCACATATAATTAGAATTATATGTAATTAATGAACATAAAAAAGTATAATTTCTTTTCTCTGTTTTTTTATATTACAATTAATTATTGGATAACATGTTAAAGATAATAGTTTAGCTTAATTTTAGCGGTTTTTTATCACAACGAACTCATTTTGTTTTATCATTTTTCATTATGTGAATATGTTAATTATAGAACATAAAAAGGTTTTTAATATATGATTTAAAATATTTTTCAACCATTAAAATGTTTTGATGAAAATACTTTAATATGTTCAAGGAAAAAAATAAATCTTTTCATCCTTGAAGGCAATAAAACTACACCTCATAGATGATGTTTCAATTTTTAGGATAATGTTATAGGAGAAGGGTATTGATGATGGATTATTCCATTGGAATAATAAAATTAAAGTATATTTATGTTAATAGAGTTATCATGCTATTTGGATGAGGGGATTTGAGTATGGAATATGAAAATAAAAGAACATTAAAATAAATTAAAAGAAAAAGAAATAGGTTTTTACGTCTTGGTTTTCTCCTCTTTAAGAAACTCCTTAGGGAAAAGGTTTTCATATTTTGATGATAAACAGAGCTCATAGTCATGGGGGAGGGTATTGGGAAGATTATTGGGTAGAAATATGAATAGGATAAAAAATTTAATGTGTGAGGAGAAGGTGTTTTCATGGGGTCATATTTATAGTGGATAAGAGGGGTGTTGTTTAAATATTTTATTCACATATTTATTATTTTTTATCAAGGCTATGAATTTCCTGAGAGTTATCAGCATATATATTAATATTATTGATAAAATTTTGATATTATGGACTTATATCTTCCATACATCACATATGACTCGAAAATGAAAGTATTTAACATTCATCGTAAATTAACTTATTTTACTATTCACCAAAAAATCACGTATTTTAGAAAAATCCCAAAAAATCACCCTACAAATTTTTTAATGCGAAGAATTGAAAAATGAAATCAATTTTATGAAAATAATATATAAATCTGATAAATTTAATTTTGAATTAAATTCATCTTTTACTTGAAAAATAAAATTTTTAAAATAATAATTGATTTTATAACACTTTTAAAAATTATCTAAGCTCTCATTAAATTATATTAAAATCATAATACAAAAAATATCAATATATGAATCTATTTTATGGAAATAAATTTTAATTAAATATTTACGAATTACGAAAAATACAACTCTTAATTAATAAATCATAAAATATTTATTTACTTATACTATAATATAATTGTATCATACATTCATTTATAAGATGCCTACATTTTTCTTATACTTTTAGGGTTCAGGTTACTATTTCTTTGGCTATTTTACTGTTCATTAGGTTCATATTACTACTCCTAAGGTAAGGTTACCACTTCCTCAGTATAGGTTCCTTAACTTCTTGAAATACCTCTTATTGCATTCATTCTTAATTTATATTGTTCTTATTTCACTCTCTATGTGATTTTATGTGATTTATACTACATGAAATAATTATAAGGAAATATCATTGATAGAATTATGGGTCATTAAATTACTCTTATGGTTAAAAGATATAAATAGTTTAACATAACTTGTAATTAATTCTTACTATTACAAGATATTTCTTATTTTTAAAAGTTTCTATTTTACTGTGCTTATTAAAGAAATTAGGTTTTTTATTTCTTTCCTTTCAATTACAATTTTTTATTAGTATAATTTTCATTACGATAAATGTACTCTGAAATTAATGGGATCAATTGTGATTCTAATTTACTCACTTTGATAATCATACTGAGTTTGAGTACATTAAATTAATTTCAATAAATTTAGTGTCTAACCTATTTTAATGGGTTTTTAAACAACACCCCCCCCTCTTGTATGTGTAGACATCATAAGCCACTTTTATGATCAAATAATTGGAATCAGAGTAAGTTTATACTATATATACTTTCTATGTTTTTATTTTTTCTTTCCACTGTAAGGTTTATTATGTTTTGTTATTAAAAACTAATTTATTAACAGTAATAAAATAACCTTTTGTGGATAAATATTTTATATTGTTTTTAATATGTATGGTCTTAATATTGGATCTATAGAAAATCTAATTCTTAATAGACCACCTATCATTGATGGTGATGATTATGAGTACTGTAAAGATAGGATGAAAAATTTTGATATCAACATGGGAGTTGATAAATTTATTATTCTTACGAGAGACTATAAGATTACTAATAAGGATGTTAATAATTTTACACGTTTTGAGAAACAATAATATCATTTAAAACATAGAGTAATGAATACTCTATTGTGTTCCATGAAAATAAATTTATATAGTATGATATCATCACATGTAGCTATAAATAGTATATAGAAAAATATATATGTCACAAATATAGGAAAATATAAATTTTTTGAAACTAGAAGAGCTTTGTATAGAAAAGACTATTCAGACGTTAAGTTTTTACCTGGATAATCATTTGACAAGATTCACCTTAGGAATATTAAAATAATAAATAGTTTAAATTCGATTAGAAAAAAGAGGTCTTGATGATAAAATCCTTATTTAAAATATTATGGATATCATGCCAAAAAAGTGAGATCTTAATTTGTAATATGTTATTGGAACTCTTATACAATAATATGGATGACTGAAAAGATTTTTCGATAAAGCTAACAAACAAAATGATGGTGTTTCTATTGGTACTACAATTATTAATACTAAATATCTAACACATGATAAAGTTGTTAAATCATCAAGAAAAAAGAAATTTTTTTCTAAATCAGATTCTAGTATAATAGAGCATTCTAAGAACGAGTTCTCTATCCATTCCCATAGGATTAATAAGCTAGTGTGAAAGAAATAATTTCACTATTGTTAAAAAAAATTCACTGGTATAATGATGATAATAAATACTATAATGTTACATTATATAAATGTAATAATGTTAAACATATCAGACTATGTTTTTCTAAGATGAAAAGGAAATATGGAATATAAAAAATTAGAAAATAATTTCAATAAGTATTATAAATCTAAAGGAAACAAATTTTTTGAATGCTTCTAACACATGGAGTTCCAACGAAGGTGATTCTTCATATAATACTTATTATAATGAATGTTAGTTATAGAGGAACTTAGTTATTTTTTCTAGAATACCCATGGTAAACAAATGTCTTATGGAAAAGGTATAGACATCTGAATCCCTTATAAATAATTCATTAGATGAAAATGATCCTGATGAGAAAAAAATTACCTCCTTGGATGAATCATCTTCCTCAATATAAGGTAACACATTCTATTATGAGGTTTATATATGTCAAAAACTATTATCAAATAAAAAGTGTAAGATTTAAAAAAAACATGAAAATACCAAAGATGAACTTTTTAAGACAGAATCAATAATAACCATTTTGATAAAAAAAATTATCAAATATTTCTAAATATCATGACAAAAAATTTTTGAGAAAGAACTATTTCAATATATTTTGAAAAAAAAATCTGAGAAAAAAATTACAAAATTCTTTTGAAAAAACAATTTCTAAAACAAATATTAATTGTGAAAAAAATAAGTTACAAAACTAAAATCTAAAATTTCTAGTTTGAAGAAACTTTTATCAAAGTTTAACACTAGAAAAAAATCATTAAAAAATTTTTAAAAAATAGACCTTATGTTAATAGTTCCATAATGTTTTATTCAAATAAAAAACTTATTTTTAATAATAATTATTTTTTTCCAAAAAAGTGCACCTTTTTTCACTAAGTGTTAAAGTGGTTGGAACAAGAAGAAAAATTATTATTTCAATATAATTCATTCCTAAGGTATTTATAATGATTATTTTAATAAGGAAATAACATTTTTACAAAACAAAATAAGACAAATATTGTTACGTAATATTTTGTTTCTTGTAATATTTAACCCTAGAAGATTTGGATTTTGAAAAAAAAAATTTATTTTCAAAAAACATGTATTATTGATAATAAGAATATATAGTACATGGATAGTCAGTGTTATAGGAATATTAATATTAGAAAATACTTCCTAAAGAATATCATCATAATGAAAAGTTAGAAATTAACATTCAGAGATAATTCCAAAGGACAAATCATTGGCATGGATAACATAGTTTTTCATGGAAAAAATTTTATTTCAATTTTTTAATTTATTTTAGGGATTAAGAATAACCTTATATGAATAATTCAATTATATTATAAACTATACCTTATAAACATTTTGAATGATAAATATATAGTACATAGTTCAAAGGTTGAATTTATTCATTCTACCCATCAGCATGAGAATGTTTAAACGCATAACATTGAAGACATTTAGAGCCAAGACATAACTTACCTTAGTGAAATTGAAGATCAATCATGGTTATGGAAAAGAAGGTTAAGACACTCTAACCTAATAACCTTTCCTAATCTAAAAAATAACGGACTTTCTAAGGATATACTAAAACATACTTTTGATTCTTTGAAATCTTGTGACCCTTGTCAATATGGTGAGAAACCTAAGTCATGTTTTATATCTATTAGTGAAGACTCTACTTTTGATGCTTTATAGTTAGTGAACATGGACTTATGTGGTCATACAAAAACTAGATGTATTTGTTTATAATAATATATATATATTTAAGTTGAAGATTACACTATATATACTTGCGTCTATTTTCAATCAAAATAATCTAAATCATTTAGTTACTTTAGAACTTTTGTAGACAAAGATAAAAATTAGACAAACATATCCTTGTTTAATATTCGTAGTGATTATGGTGGAGAATTTCTAAATCCTAATTTAAAGTCATTTTATAGTAAGAAAATTTTAAACATAACTTTTTATCACCTAAAACTCCACAAAAATTTTGTGTAGTTGAAATATGAAGTAGAATTCTTCAGGAAATAACTATAACCATGCTATGTGAATACACATTTGATAAAAAAATTTGTGATGAAATGATTAGTTCAACCTATTATAATAGAAATATTGTTTTAATTAAACCATTTATTAATAAAGCTCTATATGAATTGTAGAAAACATAAAAACCAAAAAATTCTTACTTCATGGTTTTTCATTGTAAAGTAATCATCATGAACACTAAATAGAATTTAAATAAATCTACACCCAAATATAATGAAGGGATTATTTTTTGTTATTCCACAACAACTATATATTTTAGGGATTTTAATAAAAATTACAATGTTGCTAAAGAAACAAGGTGTGTTAATTTTGATAAAACTAGTCCTTTTTTCAAACAAACTCATCATACATCCTCAGATATTATTTATTAAACTAATTTTAAACCATTGTTATAATTTTCTTATCATAAGTAAATATCCAAAGAATACATTTATGATGTTATTCCTCAGAAATATTTTCTTCTTTTTATTGAAGAATTGAATTTTTAAAACCCAAGAAGTTAGTTGTTATATAGGAATCATCCAAGTGAAAGTATCATTGGTGATGTAGATCAACTAGTTAAGAATATTAGTTACTTAAGGAATGAAATTAAACATCTAGCTTTCTTTTAAAAATTCTATCCTAAGAATCCTGATGATTCATTTAGTGATGAGGATTGGATTAAGGTAATGCAATATGAACTCAATGATTTTCAAGGGAATAAAGTATGGAATTTATTTTAATGTCCTATGAAAACATCTATAATTGGAGTGAAATGGTTTTTTCAAAATAAATGTGATAAAAATGGAATAATTGTTTGAAATAATTCTATTAATTTTTCTTATGGATATAATAAAAAATATTAAATTAATTAAGGTGAAACATATTCTTCTTTCAAAATACTTTAATGTATATGAATACTTTTAACCATTGCATCATTCATTAATTTTAATCGTTATCCAAGGGATGTGATGTGTGATTTTATTAATTGATATGTTCAAGAGGATGTTTTGGTAGAAAAACAACCTAGTTTGGAAAATTCAAAACATCCTGAACGTGTTTATAAACATACCAAACATTAGTATAGACATAAACAAACCCATAATTCATTATATGATAGGTTAACTAGATTTATGTTACAAAACAAATATTTTCAAGGGAGTTATGGTTACATATATTTTTATAAAATTATTTAATAATAATATTTTTTTAACAAAAAATTTATGTTGATGAAATTATATTCAGTTAAATCAAAAATCATTAATAGTTTTTTTAAGATCTTATGATATTTTAGTTTGAAATGAGTATGATAGGTGAGTTAACATATTATCTAGGTTTTCAAATATCAAAAAAACTATAAAAATCTTTTATATCTCAAACTAATTATATAAAATATATTTATAATATATTAGGATACAAAAATACTAAAAGTCTTATTATACTCATTGGTACCTCCAACAACATAGATCTTGAAGAGGCTAGGAAACCAGTTGATCAAAATGTTTTAGTGGTATGATAGGTGGTTTACATTAATTATCCACAAGCCATCTCGATTAATAGTTTTCAATTTTACTATATGAAATATATCAATAAAATTAAAAATAATCCCATATTAATGCAGTAAAATTAATTTTTATTTATCTTAATAGAACTATGGATTTAGGCATTCTCTATTATTTTGGAAAAAAATTGATCTAAATTTTTTTTGTACGTTGCCTTTGGTGGATGTAGAATGGATAGGAAGATTATATAAAAAACTTATCATTTCTTAATATATTATTTAGTTTATTTTTCTTGTAGGAAACAACACTCAATATAACTTTACACTACTAAAGAAGAGTATGTGGCATCGTGATGTTTTTTCCCTCATGTTTTTTGGATGCAACACGCACTCACTAACTATGGAATGAGTTTTACTAAGAATAAATTACTTTGTAATAATCCATGTACCATTTCATTATAGAAAAACGCAAAACATCACCCATGTGCAAAGAAAATATATATAAGACACTATTCCCATTAAGATCACACAGTTAATGAAGATATAATTTTAAAATTCATTAGAATGAATTATCAACTTACTGGCAGTTTTACTAAACCACATAGTTCCAATATTTTTTAAAATATCAAGAAGAAGATAACAATGATAAATGTAAAGTGGTCATTCACATCTACCTATTATTGAATCATATTCTTAAATTAATATTCTATTTTTCTTATGGGGTACATATGTTTTTTTTAAATTGTTAGTTTTTCTTTAAAACATTAAGTTTTTTTGTGATTTATAAATATTTTCTCATAATGAATTTTATGAACACAAATTATTATATAATCATTAGAGACATATTTCTCAAAAAAATTTATGGACTAAAAATGTTTCATAAAATTTTATGATTTAGATTTTATAATCAGCTTTCTTCAAAATAAACATAATCAGTTTTCTTAAAAGACTATTGTATTCAGTTTTTTTAAAAACAATCATATTTAGTTTTGCATTACAAAACATTCATAACGAAATTATTTTAAAAAAAGTCAATTAGAATAGGTTAACCATACCAACGAAATATTATACTCTGAAAGGTAATCTTCTATTCTCTAAAGTTTTTCACTATTTCATTACTTTAATTTGTAAACATTTTTGTTTTTATACATAGAATTTTAAAAACACATAGTTTTGTTTTATAAAATTTTCTATTTTTTTTCTAATCAGAATGTTTGACACTCCTATTAACCATTTAATACATAAAGAGTTCAAAAAATATTTTAAAACATTATTCAGATCAATCTTGACCATCTGATCAAAAAGGGTTTACATATAAACCATTGTTTTATCTATGAAAGATGAACCATCACCCCCGAATCCTATTTAAGGGTGGGTCACCGCATGTCCCACATTGGTTTTAAGAAGTTCACAACCCAAGTTTATGCACCCTTTATATCCCCCAGTCTGATTGCATTCTTTTAGTTCTATTCACCGGTTTCAATTCCATACCTGATTGTTATTAAGGAATATTCTTCCAAGTGGTTACTGTTTAGGTAAAGGTTGTTTGAAAGGTATTGGATTGTAAAATATGATTCAACTCTCAATAATTTAATCTCATTCCAAGGATAGGAATCAATATCTATTTAAAAGCCTAATTAATATCTCAATATTTATTATCTAGATGTTTTTCCTAATTATATTTGTTCATTAAGTTTCTGAAAGATGATGATAAGGACAAGGATTATTGAAAATTTTATGGGAAAAATTATAATTTAGTCTTATAAAATAATTTTAAACATGGTCATAGTTCTATTAAAAAGAGAAGCATATTTTTCATACCCTAGTATTCTAAATAGTCTTGGAACCATTAACAATAACAAAGATAAATATTCTTTATATTATGAATACAGGAAAATAATAAAAGTGACTTACTTGTCTTCAGACAACAGAGTTATTGCATTTCTGATTCAAGGGTACATAATTTTCAGAAAGGAAGACTGATATACACTGAAGGCATGGGATGTTGTTGTGCTTTATTATTTAGTGAACATGAGGAATATTGATCTTGTTATTTTTATATTTAATATGATGCAAAACATAAAAACATATTCAATTATGTTTAAGATAATATTTTTTTATTTCATATGTAATATGTTTTTCGAGTTTATGAAGGTTTCAAAAGCTGAAAACAAGTCATATCTAGTTAGGGAAAATAGTTCCTATACCAGTGAGGATATGATTTCTATAATGAGTTTGGTCTTTGATTCTTAATCAAATAATTTTTTAGAGAAATTTTATGGTTCCCTATACAAATTAGAAACATAAAATAATCCAAGGACTGTAATAATAAAAAGTGAAAAGTTAAAAACTATCCTAATAACATGGAAAAGAATGAAAAGAAGAAGAATGATGATATTTTCAAAGAGATAAAGAAATATAAGGCTCAAAAAAAGGAAGGGGATCTAGAATTCAAAATTTACCTCTCTAAAGATAATGTTTTAAAGATTCTTGTTTCTAAATAATTGTAATAAGAAGTAAAAAAGAAAGAAGTAGAAGAAAATATTGGAAGAAGCGAGAAGTTGTAAAAATTTTATGAAAGGAGTAGAAAGAACATATGATAATGTGGTTATTCCAACTTCCCACACTGATCAAGTTATAGAGGAAGTTGAATTAATTTTTAAAGAATATTTTATTATACCAGCTGATATCCCTTCTGTTGCTAATAAGGAAAAAATGTTGATATTGAAAAATCTATCCTATATATTCTAGTAAAAAATCATAATTGGAACCATCTGGAAAGGGAGATCATTAAACTACAAGGTATCTTGTAGAAGAGATTTATATAGAAATTAATGATGAAGTTTGAGGGGAATAAAAATAATAAAAATAAAAATATGAAGAATAATATTAAGAGATATAAGATAAAATATAAAAATAGTAAGAAGAAGAATAAAAAGATGAAGAAAAGCTAATGAATAAGGTTGTGAGAAATAAACTTAAAAAAAGAATGAATATAATGACCTTAGACTTTTAATCATATCATTTCATGATTTTAATCGTAATTAAACACCAAAATAAAAGCCAAGTATCAGAAAGTCTAGTGTCTTTGGAAGAATAGGTACATAATTAAGCATCATAAAAGAAACTTTTATTAAATATGTATATTGTTCTCCTAACATACTTTTTGATCAAAAATCTACATAGGATAATCTAGGAATAACATGAACAAAAGGATGAGCTAAAAAACCTAGTAAGGGAATTAACACAAGATTAATGCTATAAACCCTCCGTTAGAGGCATGACATAATGATATAAAAAGGCATTGAATAAGATTGATCATACAGAATAATAACATATAAAACATGGGATCATATAATCATGGAATCATTTTACGGTGAAAACAACATAAAAATGAATTTATCAAGATTCAAGGATCATTTCACAAATATTATCACGAGTCAAGGCTAACAACCAATATTGTTTCTCATGGAGCATGAGTCAAGGTTAACCACCAATACCATTATACATAATTTCTCATGAGACTAAAATTTACTGAATTCAATGGAGAATTATTTGGGTGAACCCATTATAACAAGTTCATTAATATGTTTTCCACGAAAATAATCATACATAATCAATCATACATAAACATAAGGGTGCCATTAAAATGAAATGGGTATCATAATCATGTGATAAAGAATAATCAATGGGAGTATCATAAATATTCCCAGGAATGAAAGAAATTAGATCATATTGGAATAAACAAAAGGTATAATAGGAATATATCATGATTATATATGTCAAATTTAGGTAATATCATGCAAAAATTGTATTTAAGAAACTTTCGATTTAAAACAATTTATTTTGATTTAAAGAAAATAACAATGATCATTTAAAATATAAAAGGAAACAATCATTTATAAAAAACCCATAACTGAACCAAGAAGGTTTTCTTAATTAATTGAGTTATTTTATAATGATATTGGTGTCTTAAAACCTATTATATAGTGCACTTGAAATTGGGTAAGAATTTGGGATTTTCTCGTCAACCGGCTTGCTTATTTGGATGAAGTGAGAAGCGATCAAATTAAAACATTGTATATATTTAAAAGATAATGATTATTGTATCTTGATACATGAGTTTAGAACATATAAATATAATTTATAATATGTACATAAAAATAAAAGATAACTTCATTTGGGTGAAAAGAAATATAGATCAACCCAAAGGAATAATGGAGGTTCAAGTAGAATCCCTTACCTTAAGTATGAAGGTGTTCTTTACTTAATATTAATGTCCAAGGCAATAAAATAATATTCATTAATTAATAATTCTATAACCTATTATATATTTAATTATTTTATAATAACCTAATTAATTTCATTCATGTCATTTTTTATGTGTTAAGAGGTTGAATTTATTTGTTTGGGAGTGTTTGTTTCCTTGGTTTTCATGATTGCTTTACTTATATTAATGTACGAATAATCATGAAAGATTAGGATTATTTTATAGAATTGAATTTATATGTTATTATGAAACATAAGTAATATTAAATGGTTATATAATTAAAATGGTTATTTAGAGTGATGATGAATCATTATATTAAAATTGAATGATAACCATGTGAGTTAACTGATGGTTTCTTTATCACAACGAACTCATTTTATTTTATAAATTAATACAAATTTGTAAAAAATGATTCTAGAAAATTTAATAGGATATATTACATAAATAATAATAAGATTAAACCATAAAAATGGTTCTAATACATGAATTTAAGATGGTAATAGAAATAGAAAACCTGTTATCCTTGAATGTGATAAATTAATACATCTCGGATAGTGTTTCCATTTCTAGTAAAAAAATAGGGGAACCAAGAGATAATTATTAATTATTCCATTATAATATGAAAATAACAATACATGTAAGTTATGAGAGTTATCACACGATTTGGATGAGGAGAAGTGACGATATAAAAGAATACAAAGGAACTTGAAAATAAATTTAAAGAAAACTGAAGAGGGTTTTACCTTTTGATTCCTTTCTCTTGTGAACCTCCTTAGGGGAGAGGTTTTGGTTATTTGAGTAGAACAACAGAACTTGGACATGTGATAGGGGATTAGGGAGATATTTTAGCATTATTTTTACAATTCACAGTGCTTTAGAGGTGTGAGGAGAAGAGGTGGTGAGGGGTGGTGTTTATAGTAGAGAAGAAGGGATATTTCCCAATATTTAATTCATTGGTTTATTATTCTTCTCCAGAAAAGAAATAGTTTTATTGAGGCAAAAAAAATTAATTAGATTATGTTATTTCAATGTAATAGTTCCTTAATTATCCATGACTTAATGAATAACTTATTTAACTTATAATGTATATATACCACACATTACCGTATTTCACTATTCACCAAAAAATCATGTATATTAGAAAAATCCAATGAATTAACCCAAACCATTTTTCAATGTATAGAATAAAAAATTGAAATCCATTATTCTAAAATTAATTTTATTAATACAAGAAATTTAATTTTTCATTAAAACTATATCTTACTTGAAAATAAAACTTTTTAAATTAAAACTACTTTAAAAAAAATTTAAAAAATAATTCAGGTCTCATAAAATAAACTTATAATAATAATAAATAAAAATATTATTTTATGAATATATATTATGAAATTAAATTTTAATTTAATTTATTAAATGAATCATAAAATTATTATTAAATATACCTAACTTAGAAAAATACCAACACTTATATAATAATATTTAAAATATTTAATTACTTTTACTATGATATAATTATATCATATTGACACTTATAGTATGGATAAATTTTTTATACTTTCATTTGTTGTGTTACTATTTTATTGATGGGTTTAATATTCATAAGGGTCACATTACTATACTAAATGTCAAGTTAATATTTAATTAGTAAATGTTTTTAAATTTCTAGAGATACCATTTATTTCAATAATTATTCATTTATATGGTTTTTGTTGTGTTCAATATTTAATATTTTGTGATTATACTATAATACATAATTATAATAAGTTGATTCCACTAATAAAACATTGGGTCATTACATTCTACCCCCTTATGAAATTTCTCCTTTCAAATTTCATTCTATATTCAAATATGAAAATAGGTGTGGGTTATTTTCCTTTATCACTTCCTTAAATTCCCACATTGCCTCTTCATATATATGGTTCCACCATAGTACATTGAGTTGGTAATTTTTCTAGTTATGTAGAAGATTATCTCTACAATCTATGATATTCACTAGCTACTCCTTGTAAGAAAGATCACTCTCAAACTGTACCACCTATTAAAACAGTACATGTGAAGGATCTGTTATGTAAATTCTTAAGAGGGATACATTGAAGGCATTATTTATTTTAGACATGGTAAGTGGAAGTGATAGTCGATAGGCCATAGCTCTGACACGATCAAGAATCTCAAAGGGGATGATGTACATGGGACTTATTTTTACTTTCCTTCTAAAATATCTTAACCTTCTTCCATTGAGATATGTAGAGGAATATCATGTATACAACTTTAAACTCAAGGTCTTTTCAATGATTGTCTGGATAGAACTTTTTTTGACTTTGGGATTCCTTGATGTGATGCTGAATGGTTTTCACCTTCTCCACCATTTCTTTAACCATTTATGTTTCTAGAAGCTTAGTCTCACTGAAGCCATTGTAGAAAACTAGTGTTCTGAACCTCTTCTTATAAAGGGATTAATATGGTGCCATTTGGATTCTCGATTGGAAACAATTATGGTAAGAGAACTCAACCAGAGTAAAGTGTTGGTCTCATCCTCCTCTAAAATCCATATAATATTATCTAAACATGTATTCTAGTGTCTGAATAGTTTTCTCATATTGAAAACTAGTTTGATGATGATAGATCATAGCAAAGTTCATCTTAGTGGTTAGATAATATTAGAGACTTTTCCAGAACATCAAGTTGAATCTCAGATCACGATCGGATACAATCAATTTTGGTACACCATGTAGCCTTACCACATCATTGATATATATCCATGCATTTTTATTCCGGGAGTAGTCTTATTGAATTTATATAAAGTGATATTTATTTGTAAGATGGTCTAAAACAACCCATATAGAATTGATTCCTATGGATGTCCTTGTATGTCCAATGACAATGACCATGGTAGTGTTCTCCCACTTCCATGTTGGTTTGGGTAGTGGTTGCATCATCCCCTTAGAATTTATTTTTCTTTCAGCCTTCACATGCTAACATACCAGTCACCTTGATGTATACTTAGTGATCTCCTTCTTTATATTATCCCACCAGTAGATCCATTAGAAATCATGAAACATCTTTGTGCTCCCTAGGTGAATATTGAATTTTCAGCTATGTGAATCATTCAGAAGCTCGTTCTTTATCTCCATAAAAAATGGTACACATAATCATGACCCAAATCTTATATCTCTTTTCTCATCAATCATGAACTCAGAGGGTTTCTCGTATCTAATAACTTCCTCCCTTTTCACAATATCAACATATTTTCCTTGAGAATATTTTATTTTCTTCATGAGGTATAGTTGAGAAATAATTTGATAAAGGATTGATAATGTTCCTCAATTATTGATTTCCATTTACACCCTCTTCAAATCTAAAAAGATTTGGTCCATCTCAATTCTCATCATTGACAAAGATGTAGGATCCTTTCCATATAGAGTATATGATACCTTATTTCCCTCACTAGAATGGGAGTGGATTGAGGATTCATAATCCTTGGTGATCACTAATCATTTTCTCTTGTGAATATTAAGCTCTTTATATCTGAATATATATTTGATACTCTTGTGATCAGTATATATCTCACACTTTTTCCCATAGAGATAATACCTCCATATTTTCAATGAAAATATCATAGCTACCAACTACAAATTATGCGTGAGATATTTTTTTCTCATGGATTTTCAACTACCTTGATGCATAGGATGTCACTTTAACATTATTCATTAGTACACATCCTAATCCCATATTTGAAGAATAACTATACACCACAATTATTTCTCCACTTATTAGAGGTGTGAGATCTGGAACAGTTATAAGTCTTTTTTTAGATCCTGAAATATTTCCTCTAATGTTATAGTCTATAAAAACTTCACTCCCTTCCATGTCATCATGGTTATTGGGCTTTACAAACATGATAAATTATTCAAAAATCATCTATAATACCCAACTAGAACACAAAATCAACGGATCTCCTCTATAGATGTTGGTTTGTGCCACTCTTTTATTAGCTTTGTCTTGGAAGAGACCACAGATATCCCTTTAATGGAGATAATAGGCCCCAAAAATTGATACTTCCTTCATCCATAACTCACATTTACTAAACATTTCATATATCCTATCCCTTCTCAATGTCTTCAGTACATTATTAAAATGGTTCTCATTGTCTTTTTTACACATTGAATATATCAGAATGTCATTAATAAATACTACCAAAAATTCATTAAGGGAATCTCTAATAACATAATTCATTAAATAAATTAAAATTTATTGAGAATTAGTGAGTCTGAAAGAAAGTCACTATGAACTCATCGTGTCCATAACTTGTTCTGAAGGTAGTATTGGGAATATATTTATTCCTCACCTTTAATTTGTGATATCTTAACAGAAGATATACCTTCAAGAAATAATATTCTCAACATAGATGATTGAAAAAATAATCTATCCAATATCGGGTATATGTGTTCTTTATTGTGTGTTTATTAAGCTCGTGATAATCAATGAAGAGGTGTAAGGATCTATCCTTATTCTTAACAATGAGGACTAGTGCACCCCATAGTGAAGCACTCAGGAATATAAAAAACAACTTCAAATTCTCTTGTATCTTCTTTTTCTTCTCTTCAATCTCAATGGTGGCTATTCTATAGTGGATTTGATATAGGATTAGATATAAGAATATGTTCAATGGTGACCTTGACCTCTAGATCAAGTGGAAGACCAAGAAATTCATTGGGGAATACATCAGTGCAGTCCCTTATAATGGGTATGTCTTCAAGCATCATTCTCTACTTGGAATCAATAATTTTAGAAAGATATGTCTTATCTTAAAAATTAATATACACACGTGATAAAATTATTCAAAAGTATATTCATATTTCTCCATATACTTGTAAACAATTGGATATTTCTTTGAGATGTGAAGAGTGATCTCTATTTACTGATAGTTGATGTTGTATTTGTATATATATATTGAATCCATGCCAATGATAGAATAAAACTTCACAAAGGGAAGTATGGTGAGATTTTCTAGGAGGTTAAGTCCACAAACATTAATCAGGGGGAGTTATATACATTATATGCAATATATGCAACATTTTTTGTTCTCACAGATAACTCAATATATATATTTTGATGCGGTGTTTCAATATTTCTACTAAACTTGAAATATGTAATATAATGCGTAGAACCAGAATCAAATAGAATGTCTACTATTTTTGAATGAATAACCATTTTACCTATCACCACAACTTTGTTCAACTCTGCCTCAGTTTTATTGATAGCATAATCCCTTTCTTGTTTCTTTAGAGTTGGTCTCTTATTTCGTCCAAGAACCCTTTGATTAGTGAAATTGTTTTCATAATGCCCATATTCCGTGCACTTTAAACACTACACTTCTTGTTGAGAATTGATATGAAACTTCCTTTCTTCTTCCACAATTGTAGAATTCGTTTATCTCTCTAGATGCTTTTATCCAGATGTCCCATTCATCCACATTTTAACTAATTCTTGGTTTCCTTAAAACAGTTTCCAGGATGCTTCTTCCCACGATTTTTACATGTGAGATGATCGATCATCTTTCCTTCAAGGGATTTATTTGATGATCCACCCATATTAGACTCTATTTTATACTTTTTATCATTGGGCCCATGAGACCATTAAGAGTCTCTGATCTCCATTTCAACCTTGAGGTCATAATGGAAAATCTCATCAAAACTGTTGAAGTCACGAATTTCCAATGCTTTTCGTAGACATAAATTTATTTCACTAAATAAGTGATCCACCTTACTTTTAGTTTTCTTGGAAAAGCCAGAAGAGTATCTTTCAAGACTTGTAAAGTTTACTTTATACACCCCAATAGACTCATCTTCCTTTTTATTAACTCCATGGAACTCTCTTTTCATATTGAGATAGAGCATTCAAGAAAAATATTTATTAAAAAACATTTTCTTGAATTTCATTCAATCCATAGAATAAATTCTCTCTTGGGACATTTTATTCTTGATCAGTGTCCACCAATGATCAGCTTACCCATTAAAACAATAGACCAATATTACAAATTTCTCTTCATTTGAGAATTGGATGATAAAGAATATCTTTTCGATGGAGTTAACCCATTGTTCCATGAGGAGGGAATCAGAAGATCCACTAAACATGGGAGGCCTTTTCCGCAAGAAGTATTTGATGGAAACATTCTCTTTCCATAAAAGACGAGGAATTCCACATTATTCATGTAATTATTCATAACATTATCCACCTAGGAAAGTATTGTCTAGATGTTTTGAGAAATCATTCCCATCATAATTGGCATAACATTAAGGAAATATTCCAATTCTCTATCACATTGATTATTGGCATGTGTTCTTTTATTTACCACCATTCACTAGGAAAATAAATTGAATTTAGGGGGCTTGAATACTTAGCTAATAAACATAAAAATAACCTTTTAATATAAAATTATAAACTTTTAAAAAAACTTATATCTTAACTTGTAATTTACATGGATGAAATCTAAGTTTTCCTTGATATTTTTCTTAACTTATATTATTATGGGATCCTTTTTTCCTTGATAATTTTTCAAAATGAGCTTATAAATTTACCAAAGAATATCCGCCATGAGTGTCAAACCAAGTGCACCACAAGGACCATTTTCGTGTGCCAGGTTACCCCGAGTCAGGACTGGAACACCTTTTCAGAGTTGTTACTTCTAGGTACATTAGTTTTAGAACCACGTCCACTTGTAGTAACTATAAAGGGATGTGTTTTCATGATAAACCAATTACTCTATACTAACCAAAATTTAGGGATGTTTTCATATACTTATTATTATCCCTATTATTATTACTAAAGATCTCTATTCCTAGTCTCCAAAAATAACTAAACCATCCTATAATACCATCTATAGATACCTTAGTCTTTTACACATATCATTACATGATTTAAATCATAATTGAACATCTAAATATAATACAAGGATCATAATTTATAGTTTATTTGTAATACTAATATCATAAATAAAGATCATAAAAGTAATATTAATTTAATCTCTATATTGAGGTCCTAACATACTTCATGATCATACATCATTATATGATAACCTAGGGATAACAGAATAAAGGAATGAGATAAAAATCCCATTAAGGGAATAAACATAAGAATAAAGATTTAGCACATCGGTTATAAGGCATTACATAATGATATAAAAAAGGAAAGGTACAAGAGTGATCATATAGAATAATAACCTATAAAATATGGGATCATATAATAATGAAATCATAGTATTGTGGTAGAAACATAAAACAAAACTTTTTCATGAGTCAATTAGTGTTTCACTTAGAGTAGCACGAGTCAAGGCTAACAACCAAGATTATTTCATATTAAGCACAAGTCAAGTCTAACTGACAAGACGGTTACACATGACATCTCATGAGACTAAACATTACCCAATAAATTAGAGTTTTCTCTGGGAACACCTATTATAATATTTTCATGAATATTATATACACAAAAAAATCATACATAATCAATCAAACATAAACATAAGGGGACCCATGGAATGAAATGGGTACCATAATCATGTCAAAAAGCATAACCAATAGACGTATCAAAAAATTTCCCATGAATAAAATTAATTAAATTCTTAATAAACAATAATAAGGTATAATATTCATATATAATCATAATTTATTTCAAATTCTAGTCATATCATGCAAAAATAGTATTTAAGAACTTTAGATTTAAAACATTTTTGTGCGGTTGAAGGAACATATCAATGATCCTTTAGGATAAAAAAACTGAATAAACATTTATATTAAAAAATCAGTGAAACAATAATGGTTTCATCATAAAATGATTGATTTTATAAGGATTATGATGGATTAAAATAGATAATATAGTCCACTTGAAATTGGATAAGAATTCGGGATGTTCCCTTAAAATGGACTTACCTAACGGGAATAATTAAGAAGGGAACCACTTAAAATTATTTATTTCCCGAAAATATAATAATGAATGGATATTGATAAATGATATTAAAACATATAAATAACATTTAAAATATGTACATAAAATGAAAATATAACTTCATTTGGGTAAAAATAAGGATAGAGCACCCTGAAAGAATAATGGAGGTTCGGGTAGAATACGTTACCTTAAGTATGATGGTGGTCTTCACTTGACCATAATGTACTGGATAATAAAATTATGTTCATTAATTAATAATTAACGAAAGTATTAAACATGTAATTTATTTATTATAACCTTATTATGTTCCTTCATATCCTTTTTTATGGGTTAAGAGATTCAATTTCATTCTTTGGGAGCGTTTATTTCCCTTGTTTTCATGATCGGTTTACTTATATACATGTACGGATAATCATGTATGTTGAGGATGGTTGTATAGAATTTAATATATATATTATTAGAAAACAAAAATAATATTAAATTTTTATAAAATTTATTTGGTTATTTTTAGTGAGGATGAATCATTATATATAACATTAATGACAATCGTTTGGGTTATTTGGAAATTTTTTATCACAACAAACTCATCTTGTTTTATAAATTAATAACATATGTAAAAAACAATTCCAGAACATTAAATAGCATATATTACATACATAATATTTTTTATCAACCATTCAAATGTTTTCATGACCAAAATTGAATATGTTAATAGAAATTGAAAACATGTTGTCCTTGATTGCGATAAATTAACACATATTAGATGGTGTTTCCATTTCTAGTATATAAGGAGAGGAAAGGATAGATAATGATGAATAATTAAATTATCATAAAAAATTTCCAATAAATTTATGGTAATATATTTATCACACTAATTGGATTAGAATACTTGATAATAGAAAATAATACGATGGAACTTGAAAAGAAATTGAAAGAAAATCGAAGAGGGTTTTACCTCTTGATTCTTTTCTCTTGAGAAACTACATAAGGGAGAGGTTTTGTAATTTTTATGAGACAAAAATCTCCTGGATATGGTATTGTGAAATAAGGATATATCTGAGTAGAAATTGGTCAAGTAAAAAGGCTTGAGATGTTTGAGGAGAAGAGGTGGTTAAGGGTGGTTTTTATATCAGATGAGAGCGCAGTTTTCTCAACATTTAATTCATTAGTTTATTATTTCTTCCAAGACAAGAAATAGTTATAATTATTCAGACTAAAACTATTAATTAGATCATGTGAGTTATAACCAATGGTTCTTACATCATCCATGCGTCAATGAATAGTGTATTTAACTTATAATGTACATATATTGTAAATTTCATTATTTCACTATTCACCAAAAATTCAAGTAATTTAAAAAAATACAAAAAAAAATTACCCTAAAAATTTTTAGATGTTTATAACACAAAAATTAAATACATTTTATGAAAATAATTTTATATATATTACAAAGATAATTTTTAATTATACCATGTTTTACTTGAAAACTGCAAATTTTAAATTTAGAACTGCTTTTCTAAAAATTTGAAAAATTAATTAAGGTCTCATAAAATTATCTTATAAGAATAAGACATAAAAATATTATTTTATGTATACATTTTAGAAAAATATATTTTCTTTTAATTTATTTAATTAATCGTTAAGTTGTAATTAAATATACATGACATACAAAAAGAGCAACAGTTATTTAATAATTTTTAAAATGATTACTTACTTATACTACAGTATAATTATATCATATTGAATATTATAAGATGGATAATATTTATTTATAATTTAATTTTTGAGGTTACTATTGTATTGTCTTGTTAACTATTTATATAGGTCACATTACTATTCAAAGGTCAAGTTATTATTACATCAGCAAATGTTCTTTAATTTCCAGAGATACCTTTTATTTCACTCATTCACTACTGAAAATACAGTCTTTCCCAACGGTTCTAAACCATTTGGAAAGGCTACAGAACAATTGGTATATGTTATACCAACTGTTCTGCAAACCGTAAGGAAGTAAGTCACTGGGAAAGCTTTTCCCAATAGTTTACAGTGAACCGTTGGGATAGGTTGGGGAAAAATTAACCTATCCCAACAGTTTGGCCCATTGGGAAAGCCCAAGTAGTCTTCCTCTTTCCCAATGGTTTCTAAACCATTGGGAAAAGTTTTTTACCAATGGTTCATATAACCGTTGGTAAAAAACCCCAGAGATGCTATGCCAACAGTTTGAAATTGTTGGCATAGCCTATGCTGTGCAAATTGCACAGCAGCTTGCAATTTGCATAGAAGGTCTGCAATTTGCCCACCAGGTCTCATTTTGTGCATTCCCTATCATTTTCAATCCAATTATTTTACCTTCAATAAACTAACACATACATATACAATTATTGTACCTGCAATAACCAACTAACACATACATATAGAGAACAAATTCATACACATTTAACAAATAATGCATCCTAAAACTATACACATCCATAATTAAATTAAAATTTATAACATAATTATAAACATACATAATTCAAATAAAATTCAATTTTAAATTTAGATAACAATTATATGTGGAATCCGGAATTCAATTCATAATTTGATCGGTTTTTTATATACCATATATTTTTACCTGAAATGATGTCAATTTTAAACAAAATACATACACCTAGAGTGATATCGGCCACACCGCACCTCGGATTGAGGTGGGTTTGACTCGTACACGTCACATATGACCTATGGATCATTGTGCTAAGGTATCGACACAATCCAAATGCATTTGGTCGGTTTTCCATTTTCTAGTTGATTTTTTTCAATTAAAATGAAGTCCTTTTGAAATAAAAGGAAGACACTTTGAGTGGTTCCAGCCACACCGCATCTCAGATTGAGGAAGGGTTGATTCGTACACGTCACATATGACCCATGGATCGTTCTCCTAAAGTTTCAATAGAAACCGAATGAGTTTGGTCGGTTTTCCCTATGTACTTAAATTGTTGTCCATTTTAAACAAAAGGGAGCCACTTAGAGTGATCCCGGCCACACCGTGCCTCGGATTGATCCTGGGTTGACTCGTACACATTACATATGACTCATGGATCATTTTCCTAAAGAATCAACACATTTAGAATGTGTTTGGTCAGTTTTATGTATGTCAGTTGTTCTTTTCACTTATAATCTCGTCCATTTTCAACAAAAGAGAGACACTCTGAATGGTTTTGGCCACAACACACCTCATATTATGGCGGGGTTGACTCGTACATGTCACATATGACTCATGGATCGTTTTTCTAAAGTATCGACACAATCAGAAAGCGTTTGGTCAGTTTTCCGTATGTCGGTTGATGTTTTTCAACTATAATGACGTCCTTTAGAAACAAAAGATAGAAACTTTGAGTGGTGTCGGCCACACCACGTCTCAAATTGAGGTGGGGTTGATTCGTACACGTCACATATGACCCTTGTATCGTTATCCTAATGTTTCAACAAAAACTAAATGCGTTAGGTTGGTTTTCCGTATGTACTTAAAATGTTGTCCATTTTAAACAAATGGGAGCCACTTAGAGTGATCCTTGCCACACCGTGCCTCGGATTGAGCCTGGTTTGACTCGTACACATCTTATATGACCCATGTATCATTTTCCTAAATCATCAACACATTTCGAATCTGTTTGGTCAGTTTTCCGTATGTCGGTTGTTCCTTTCAATTATAATCTCTTCCATTTTAAACAAAAGAGAGACACTCTGAATGGTTTCGGCTACACCGCTCCTCGTATTGAGGCGGGGCTGACGCTACACATAACATATGACCTGTGGATCATTATGATAAAGTATCAACACAATCTGAATTCCTTTGGTCTGTTTTCCATATGCCAGTTGATGTTTTCAATTAAAATGACGTCCTTTTGAAACAAAAGACAGTCACTTTGAGTGGTGTCAGCCACGCTGCATCTCAGATTGATGTAGGGTTGATTTGTACACGTCACATATGACCCATGGATCGTTCTCCTAATGTTTCAACAGAACCCAAATGTGTTTGGTTGGTTTTCTGTATGTACTTAAAATGTTGTCCATTTTAAACAAAAGGGAGCCACTTAGAGTGATCTCGGCCACATTGTGCCTCAGATTGAGCCTGGGTTGACTTGTACACATCACATATGACCCATGTATCATTTTCCTAAAGCATCAACACATTTTGAATGTGTTTGGTCGGTTTTCTGTATTTCATTTTTTCTTTTCACTTATAATCTCATCCATTTTAAACAAAACAGAGTCACTCTGAATTGTGTCGGCCACACTACAAATCGTATTGAGGCGGTATTGACTCGTACACGTCACATATGACTCATGGATCGTTGTGCTAAAGTATCGACACAATACGAATCTATTTGGTCAGTTTTCCGTATGCCAGTTGATGTTTTCCAATTAAAATGACGTCCTTTTGAAACAAAAGACAGACACTTTGAGTGGTGTCGGCCACACCATGTCTCAGATTGAGGCGAGGTTGATTCGTACACATCACATATGACCCATGGATCGTTCTCTTAAAGTTTCAATGGAAACCAAATGTGTTTGGTTGGTTTTCAGTATGTACTTAAAATGTTGTCCGTTTTAAACAAAAGGGAGCCACTTAGAGTGATCCTGGCCACATTGTGCCTCAGATTGAGATTGGGTTGACTCAAACACGTCACATATGACCCATGCATCGTTTTCCTAAAGAATAAACATATTTGAAATGCATTTGGTCGGTTTTCCATATGCCAGTTGTTCTTTTCACTTGTAATCACGTCCATTTTAAACAAAAGAGAGACACTCGGAATGGTGTCGGCCACACCGCGCCTCGGATAGAGGTGGGGTTGACTCTTACATGTCACATATGACCCATGGATTTTTTTTCTAATGTATCGACACAATCCAAATATGTTTGGCCAGTTTTCCGTATGCCAGTTGATGTTTTTCAATTAAAATGACATCCTTTTGAAACAAAAGACAGACACTTTGAGTGGTTCCGGCCACACCACATCTCAGATTGAGGAGGGGTTGATTTGTACACGTCACATATGACCCATGGATCGTTCTCCTAAATTATCAATGGAAACCGAATGTTTTTTGTTGGTTTTCTGTATGTACTTAAAATGTTGTCCATTTTAAACAAAAGGGAGCCACATAGAGTGATCTCGGCCACACCGTGCCTCAGATTGAGCCCGGGTTGAATTGTACATGTCACATATGACCCATGGATCATTTTTCTAAAGCACCAACACATTTCGAATGCATTAGGTCAGTTTTTCGTATGTTAGTTGTTCTTTTCACTTGTAATCCCATCCATTTTAAACAAAAGAGAGACACTATGAATGGTGTCGGCCACACCGCGTCTCGGATTGAAGCGGGGTTGACTCATACACGTCACATATGACCCGTGGATCATTTTTCAAATGTATCTACACAATCCGAATGCATTCGGTCAGTTTAATGTATGCCAGTTGATGTTTTTCAATTAAAATGATGTCCTTTGGAAACAAAAGACAGACACTTTGAGTGGTTCTGGCCACACCGCATCTCAGATTGAGGCAGGGTGGATTCGTACACGTCACATATAACCCATGGATCGTTCTCCAAAAGTATCAATGGAAACCAAATGTGTTTGGTCAGTTTTCCATATGTACTTAAAATGTTGTCCATTTTAAACAAAAGGGAGCCACTTAGAGTGATCTCGGCCACAACGTGCCTCGGATTGAGCCCGGGTTGACTTGTAAACATCACATATGACCCATGAATCGTTTTCCTAAAGCATCAACACATTTAGAATCTGTTTGGTCAGTTTTCCGTATGTCAGTTGTTCTTTTCAATTATAATCCCATCCATTTTAAACAAAAGAGAGACACTCTGAATGGTTTCATCCACACCATGCCTTGGATTGAGGTGGGGTTGACTCTTACATGTCACATATGACCCGTGGATCATTGTGCTAAATTATCTACACAATCCGAATGTGTTTGGTCAGTTTTGCATATGCTAGTTGACGTTTTTCAATTAAAATGACGTCCTTTTGAAACAAAAGATAGAAACATTGAGTGGTGTCGGCAACACCGCGTCTTAGATTGAGGTGAGGTTGATTCATACATGTCACATATGACCCATGGATCATTCTCCTAAAGTTTCAACGAAAACCGAGTGCGTTTGGTCAGTTTTCCATATGTACATAAAATTTTTTCCATTTTAAACAAAAGGGTGCCACTTAGAGTGATCTTGGGAACACCGTGCCTCATAGTGATCCCGAGATGACTCGTACACATCATATATGACCCATGGATCATTGTCTTAAATCATAAACATATTTCGAATGCATTTGTTTAGTTTTCTGTATGTCAGTTGTTCTTTTCACTTATAATCTCATCCATTTAAAAAAATAGACACTCTGAATGGTGTCAGCCACACCGTTCCTCGAATTGAGGAGGGTTTGACTCGTACACGTCACATATGACCTGTGGATCGTTGTGCTAAAGTATCGACACAATCCAAATGCGTTTTGTCAGTTTTCAGTATGCCGGTTGATGTTTTTCAATTAAAATGACGTCCTTTTGAAACAAAAGATAGACACGTTGAGTGGTTCCGGGCACACCATATCTCAGATTGAGGCGGGGTTGATTCATACACGTCAAATATGACCCATGGATCGTTCTCCTAAAGTTTCAACAGAAACCAAATGCGTTTGTTCAGTTTTCTCTATGTACTTAAAATATTATCCATTTTAAACATAAGGGATACACTTAGAGTGATCCCGGTCACACCGTGCCTCAGATTGAGCCCAGATTGACTCGTACACATCACATATGACCCATGGATCATTGTCCTAAAGCATCAACACATTTAGAATGAATTTGGTTGGTTTTCCGTATGTCAGTTGTTCTTTTCAGTTATAATCCTGTCGATTTTAAACAAAAGAGAGACACTCTGAATGGTGTCAGCCACACCATGCCTCGGATTGAGGAAGGGTTGACTCTTACACATCACATATGACTCGTGGATCGTTGTACTAATGTATCGACACAATCTGAATGCGATTGGTCAGTTTTTCATATACCAGTTGATGTTTTTCAATTAAAATGACGTCTTTTTGAAACAAAAGACAGACACTTTGAGTGGTGTTGGCCACACTGCGTCTCAGATTGAGGCGTGGTTGATTCGTACAGGTCACAGATGACCCATGGATCGTTCTCCTAATGTTTCAATGGAAACCGAATGCGTTTGGTTAGTTTTACGTATGTACTTAAAATTTTGTCCATTTTAAACAAAATGAAGCCACTTAGAATGATATCGGACACACCGTGCCTCGGATTGAGCCCGGGTTGACTCGTACACATCATATATGACCCATGGATCATTTTCCGAAAGCATAAACACATTTCAAATACATTTGGTCGGTTTTCCGTAAGTCATTTGTTCTTTTCACTTATAATCCCGTCCATTTTAAACAAAAGAGAGACACTCTGAATGGTGTTGGCCACACCGCGCCTCGGATTGAGGCGGTGTTGACTCATACACATCACATATGACCGGTGGATCATTGTTCTAAAGTATCGACACAATCCGAAAGTGTTTGGTAAGTTTTCCGTATGCCATTTTATGTTTTTTAATTAAAATGACGTCCTTTTGAAACAAAAGAAAGACACTTTGAGTGGTTCCGGCCACACCACGTCTCAGATTTAGATGGCGTTGATTCTTACACGTCACATATGACCCATGGATCATTCTCCTAAAGTTTCAATGGAAACCTAATGCGTTTGGTCGGTTTTCCGTATGTACTTAAAATGTTGTCCAATTTAATCAAAAGGGAGCCACTTAGAGTGATCTCGGCCACACCGTGCCTCGTATTGAGCCAGGGTTGACTCATACACATCACATATGACCCATGGATTTTTTTTCTAAAGCATAAACACATTTATAATGCGTTTGGTTGGTTTTCCATATGTCAGTTGTTTTTTTTCACTTATAATCCCATCCATTTTAAACAAAAGAGAGACACTCTGAATGGTGTCAACCACACCGCACGTCGGATTGAGGCGGGGTTGACTCGTAGACATCACATATAACCCATGGATCATTCTCCTAAAGTTTCAATGGAAACCTAATGCATTTTTTCGGTTTTCCATATGCCAGTTGATGTTTTTCAATTAAAATGACATCCTTTTAAAACAAAAGATAGACACATTGAGTGGTTCCGGCCACACCGCGTCTCAGATTGAGGTGGTGTTAATTCATAAACATAACATATGACCCATGGATAGTTCTCCTAAAGTTTCAATAGATGTTGAATGCGTTTGGTCGGTTTTCCGAATGTACTTAAAATATTGTCCATTTTAAACAAAAGGGATCCACTTAGAGTGATCTCAGCCACAACGTGCCTCTGATTGAGCCCAGGTTGACTCGTACAAGTCGCATATGACCCATTGATCGTTTTCCTAAAGCATCAACACATTTCAAATGCGTGTGTATGGTTTTCTGTATGTCAGTTGTTCTTTTCACTTATAATCCTGTCCATTTTAAACAAAAGAGAGACACTCTGAATGGTGTCAACCACACCACGCCTCGGATTGAGGTGGGGTTTACTCGTACACATCACATATGACCCATGGATCTTTCTCCTAAATTTTCAATAGAAACCGAAAGCGTTTGGTCAGTTTTCCGTATGTACTTAAAATGTTGTCCATTTTATGAGAATCCTCATGTGTCTATTAGTGGAATGTATTTACTTAAAATATTGTGGACATTCATATATAATATTTTTATATCATTCTTAGTATGGATTAGATTTTAATTTATCATGCTATTAAACATTTCGAAGCTAAAAATGTCATGCCCAATGAATACATCTCTTTTATAACATACCAAGAATCTATGATATTGATTAGATTGTAAATGTGATTTACATTGATTATCATGATGAAAATAAATAAAATATATATTATATATTTTCTAGTAGTAAATGAAATCAAGGAGGGTGGGGGATTGTCTGGAGTGGCTGTCCGGTGGGTGTCTGAGGGGCTGTCCGGGGACCAAGGAGGAGGGTGGGGGGGGGCGTGCGGGGGGCTATCCGGGGGGTGTTCGTGGGGTTGTACGGGGTCCATGGAGGAGGGTGGGGTGCTGTCTGGGGGGCTGTCTGGGGGCTGTCCGGGGGCTGTCTAGCAGTTCCACACCGAACACATGCATGTACGCCCCCGCCCCCGCCTCTAGTTAGTATATGTATCTGTCATGAAAGAAAAACACATATTTTATCAAAACATGTTATAATTAAGATAAATATTGCTATAAAAATTTGGTAGGTTTTTATAAATATATATTCTCCAGTCTGATCTCTGAGCGTCGCCGGATCCACAAAAACTGATGGAACACCCTGTGGTGGAACAGGAGTTGAATACGATGGAATATAGAAGCTCGGAGAGACAGAAGTAGAAGGAAAAGAAGATGGGATAGCAGTATGACCGGATCCAGACTGGGGAGTGGGAATCACCATGGGATGTAAAAATGATGGTGTAGAAGATGCAGAAGGTAGCGAAAACATGGGAGGCCTAAATATCATGTGTGTCCCTAACGACACATCGGGATCAGAATGTGCAAAGGATGACATGACAGTGGGAGGGTCAGGGTCTAGTCGGGCACGCGCATCTAATCGTCCACCTATGGTATGAACCCTCCTCGTACCAATGACCTGAGTACTAGGACCAGTACTAGGTTCCTCGTCGAATAACTGTCGACGTATAGGTGGATCCTTCAAAAATGTTTACAAAAACATTAATCACATGACATTATATATTCATTAAATATATATATATTTGAAATAAAGTACTCACTGTAGGCACTAATGGTGGAATGCACATATCCTATATCCGACAATTGTTCTCCATCATTTTTCCCTTCGTCTCTCTTCAATTGGATGCATTTCCTGCTTTTGAAAACAAATATGTAATTAATTAGAAAAGGGAAACTAATGTGTAAACCAAAAAACCTAATATATGAGGAAATAAGGGGATTCATTGGTAATTTAGCTATCAATAGTTTTAGAAGAGATTGAATTAATTTAATAAATCATAAAAGTTGTAATGTTCATCAAGTTAGAAATATTTTTTGACTAGGTTTGAATACAGTTCAATCCCAAATTAGAAAATGCAATTCAAATAAAACAGAAACCAATAAACATTGAAAATTCACATAACGGTCAAGTCAGCTAAAACATATTTGTGATCAATACTAAATTAATTTGAATATTACCAACCATAACAACCCAACTCGAGGTAAAAAAAAGAATTGAGAACATGGATGAATGATTCTATATATTTTCAACCCCAACTTCAGGTTCAGAATCAACTCTAACAATTGAGCTATTGGAGTCATCAAAAGAAATAAATGGATTGATTCCAATGGAAATAGGGACAATGTCAATTCCATCATCACCATCATAAAAAATATATCTTGGAATTACTTCAACTATGACACCAAATTCAGGTCGAAGTTGGTCTTTGACATAAAAAACATGTTTATCCATTGATTACAACACATATGGTTCTTCAGTAGCAAGATTGTGAGCCATATTAATTACTCAAAATCCACAATCATCAATAATTGTGCCATGTCTCGTCATCAAATCAAACTAATTTAATTTCATCATTGTGACTCGTCCATGAGAGTAATAATGCAATATAATTATTTTCTCAATGACTCCATAAAAACCCACATTTTCAAATCGCGGTCTACTATCTGATGCACTGTCATAACAATCTGTTGTGGTAATAACCATAACATCATCATGTTGTGTTCTCATGTTCTTTTCTTGTTCAGTTACAATAAATTTGTACCCATTGAAAACAATTGATTTACAGTCACGAACCACGGTATTAGGACCAAAAGCCAAAGCTCTTATTTCCTCAGAGACAGAGTCAGTAGACAAACTCAATACCTGTAATATAAATGACTATTAAACTTAATTAAATATTGAAATAATTAATTTAAATAGTAATATTTTTACCTTTAATTTTAACCTAGAAGAAAACTCTTTGCTATGAAAAGTCTCCCTCCTTCTCAATGATAAAGAACGATGCTTACTATTTATCATTGTTTTCTGTTCCCTGTAGATAAAAAATATGAATAGTTTAATAGATATATTTGTAAGATATACATAATTAATTTAGTTACCTGATATAGTCAACGAACAAATCACAGTTGAACAAAACTATGCGATGTGCCATATCCTGCTCTTCATGACTTAATGTCTTCAACGTATACGATCCAGGAATTCCTCCTATTTGAGGAACTAATGGAAAACTAGGTTCAATTTTCTCATATAGTTCTTATTCATTTATCATTGGTCTGTGCAATCTTTTAGTAAGATCAGACAAATACATCGAGCAGAAATCCATACATTCTTGAGCCAGGTCACCGTTCATGATAGAACCTTCGGGATGATTTCTGTTTCAAACATAGGACTTTAATGTGAACATATTTCTTTCAGTTGGATACATCCAAAAAAAGAAACAGGTCTTATGAGAAGTATTTCTATGGGAATATGGACAGTCATATTCACCATGCATGTGAAAAATGATGGAGGAAATATTTTCTCCAACTCACACAAAATTAATGGGGCATCTATCAACATTTTTTGAAAGAAAGACTTGGACAACTTCTTAGCACAAAGATCTTTAAACAAATGACAGAACCGAATAACAACCACCGTTACATTATTGGAAAAAAGATGAAGAATTTCTATTGGAAGCAAATCATGCAGTAGAACATGATAATCCTGAGTCTTCAAAGATTTTAGCTTCAACTCTCTTCTGTTGACCCGTTTAGATATGTTTCTTGAATAACCATCTGGAACTCTAATAGTCTCTAATACTTCTAGAATTATTTTTTCGTAGGTGTCATCACATAAGAAGAACATGGAAGTTGCCATTTATTTTCACTGATATGCAAAGGATGCAATTCTAGTCTAATGCCCCAATCCACCAAGTCACGTCGAGATCGTAAATCATCTTTTGTCTTCCCCTTGACATTTAGAAGAACCGAAAGCAACATTTTTCATATATTCTTTTCAATATGCATTACGTCTAAGCAATGACGTAAAAAATTGGTTGAACAATAAGGCAAATCAAAAAAGATACTCCTCTTCCTCCAATTGTAATAGGTTTTAGTGGAAACATTCATTCTCTTTCCAGATTTCATTTGACCTTTCCCGAACGAGAAACTGAAATCTTTCAATTCATTAAGAACATCAGTTCCAGACATTCACTGAGGTGGATTATCGGTCTCTATGGTATAATCAAATCTTCGACGATTCATTCTATATGGATGATCCTTTGGCATGAATCATCGATGTCCCATAAAACTGAAACTACAGTGTTGTTTTAGTCTTATGGACCATGTATTCTTCATACAAACTGGACATGACAGTTTTCCATTCGTGCTCTATCCAGACATCATTGCATAAGCAGGAAAATCATTGATCGTCCACATAAGCACAACACGCATCTAAAATATGTCTTTCGAACATGCATCGTATGTGTGCACAGCCGCATCCCAAAGAAGTTTCGACTATTTTATTAAAAGTTACATGTATACAACAATATCAATGTTGGGATTAGAAGGACCAGATATTAGTATACACATGAAAGTGAAATGTTTGTTCATACACAACCATGGGGGAAGATTATAAATGTGTATAAAAACTGGCAATGTGTTGTGCGATGTAAGCATCTTCCCAAACAGATTAAAACTGTCACATGAAACACCCAACCTCACATTATGCACGTCAGCTGAAAAATTAGGATGTAGAGCATAAAATGTCTACCATGAAAATCCATCTGCATGATGAACTAACTCATCATTAGTCTTCTTTCTCTTGGTATCATGCCATCTCATTTTTATTAATATGTCATCAGACATAGAATGATTCTGGAGTCTTGGGATCAATGGAAAGTGCCACATTACTTTCCATGGAACGCGGGATGGTGTTCCATCAGATTTTGAATTCCAGCAGGATGTGCCACATTTCATACAATCATTTCATTCAGCAGTTTCCTCCCAGAATAAACTACAATCTTTTGGGAAAGCATGAATTTTGTTTCTTGAAAATCCATCTTCCTCAACTAACTTCCATGCCATATAGTGGTTTGAGAGAATATCTATATCATCTGGAAGTAAATCCTTCAAGAGGGTAAGAATGTAATCGATTGCTATATTAGAAATCCCATACATAGTTTTCCCAAGAAATAATCGGATTAAAAATTCCAGATTTTTCATTTTATCACATTGTCGATATTCTGGAGTCATGGAAGCATCATTAAATTTTTTCACCCTATCAATATCATCATTTTCACTAGATGCATTAGCTGTCCTCATATCAAAGTCTTATAGAGTCTAAATCCATTCTTTTTCATGATAATGAATAAATATAAACCAATCATCTAACAAATTCTCCATTCCAATCCTTTCATTTCGATCATCACCAATTTGAGATTTCATTTTCTCCCCATTATGATACCACACAAAGTAGTTTGCTTGAAAACAATTTTTGGTTATGTGGTAGCTGACTTTTTGATAGCTCAACCAAGGTCTACCAACACAATTGGAACATGGGCAGTGTATGCGACCACTATCTGAAGCATTGTGAAACGAAAAATCTATGAATCTCTCCAAATTGTTTTGAAAATCTCTTGAGATCCGATCGGTTTCATACATCCAAGTTATTTCCATTCTGTAAAAAGAATTTATATAAGTCATTTTGTCATAAACAATTCAATAGGATTGAAATTTAATTGAAAATATCTTTCAAAATCCATTTTAAATAATAAAATCCCTTTGATCATTTTTAACAAATATTGGGAGTATTCTCAAGGCACCCCCATTTGGAAAAGTCACATTAAATTCCCAATTTCCATGCCAAACCATTGAAAACAATTAACATGATACAATCATCAACCACAAATAACATTACTAGAAATTTAAAAAATAGAAACCAAATGTGATATAGAATTTAATGTTAAGTTAGGGGAAATGAGATTAAATAGAGACAACAACATCATAAATGGTTCCAACATCATAACTTTTGATTAAAACCACCCATAATAGGAATGGGAATGCCTCATACACCTAATACCTAATAAAACAAACAAAATATCCAATTAAAACATTGAATTTAGGGTTTCCACCCCACTTGGACAGCCCTACCCCCACCCCACCCACCCCACTTGGAAAGCCCTACCCCACCCCACATGGAAAACCCTACCCCCACCCCACCTGGAAAACCCATCCCCCCCACCATACCTGGATACCCCTACACCCCACAACCCACTTGGAAAACCCAGCCACCCCCCCCCCCCCCCACTTGGACAGCCCTACTGTCACCCCACTTGTACAACCCATCCCCCCCCACTATACCTAGACAGCCCCTCCCTCACCCCACCTGTACACCCTCCCCACCCCACTTGGAAAACCCTTCCTGGACACCCCCCCCCAACCTGCACACCCTCCCCCACCGCAAACATCCCAACCCCCACCCCATTTGGACAACCTAGCCTCCTCCCCCACCCTACCTAGACAGCCCCTCCCCCACCCCAAACAGCCCTACCCCCACCCCATTTTGACAACTCATCCCCCTCCCCCACCCTACCTAGACAACCCCCTCCCCCACCCTACCTAGATAGCCCCTCCCCCACCCCAAATTGCCCTACCCCCACCCCATTTTGACAACCCAGCCCCCTCCCCACCCTACCTAGACAGCCCCTCCCCCACCCCACTTGGATAGCCCTTGACATCCTCCCCCACCCCATCTGCACACCCTCCCCCACCTCAAATTGAAACATAAATTCATCCAAATCAAAATCCAATTTTCAAATAAAATAAATTCCACCAAATGTAGCATATCACCCTACTAAAAAAACCCTTTACCATGTTTGAAGTGTAAAACAAAAAACATAAAACAAATCCAAGGGTTTTGTAGACGAAAACCCTAATTTAGCCTAAATCAAAACACCAATCACCAAAAAAATAGATAAATAATGCTAAAACTAAGGTAACACTTACAAATTTGAAGTGTGAAATAAGATTTTGTTTGATTGAAGATGGATCATGGGTGTAAAGAGTGTCGTGGCCGAGAAGAATTTAAGAGCTTGATTAGGTTCATCCAATCTTTCCCAACGGTTTCATCAAACGATTGGGAAAAAACAATTTTTATAGATCAATACCAATGGTTAATGCAATCTGTTGGTAAAGATAACCTATACTAATGGTTCAAAAGAACTGTTGGTATACAACTATTGGGAAAACCATGATTTCTAGTAGTGATTATTCATTTATAAGTTTCTTATTGTGTTCTATATTAAACATTATGTAATTATACTATAATGCATAATTATAATAAGTTAATTCCACTTATAAAACATTGGTTTGTTACAAAGAATTGTTAGAATATTCATCCTCATCTGATTTACCCTTAAGGATGATAAGAATAAAAAATCCGGATGTACTCAAGAGGAAGGATCCTCTTAAGAGAAGGAATCACAATAATAATCAAAATAATAATAAGCTCAACATTCAAAGACAAAGATGATTATAAATTTGATATTGATAAAAATGTTTAAATTTCTGAAATATCAGATGAAAAGAAATTTTCAAAGGAACATGAAAATAAAATAACAAAGAAGGATAAAAAGAAAGGCATGGAAGCTTAAATCGAAACGATTAGGAATAAACTCCCCATATTGAGCCTGATCATTTTGAATCTAAATGAAATGTATCCTCAAATAGTTTTGACATAATTTTCTTAGATTTCAATAGATTAAAATTCTAGAGTCAATGTTTTTTGAATATTCAATCTAGGTGAAAGTTTATTTAGGATGTTTCGAATGAGAAAATGAAGTCACAAAATTTTATGATAAAATCTGTGAAAAGGATTGAGACATACTTAAAAGATTTTCAATAAAATTTCAAGACCCAGAATATCCCACATATTCAATTAGTGAAATGTTAGAATGACAATGACATTGATATCAAAGATCATGATGAATAGTTTGTCAAAGTAAAATAATTTTATTTAGAATCTACTAATTTTTTCAATCAGTTATCCAAATTCATGGAAGATAGAGTAAATCTTATTGAGGAGTTCATAGATTCCATGGAATAATGGATTGAGAATGTAAATTTTTTGAAATAGAAGATTCAAGATATGTAGATGTATATGAGTAGACTCCAATCACGTGATAATGAACATCTCATTATGAGGGTTGAAAATAAAGAGTTATCAAAGGAAGTCACGAGGATGAAAAATCAAGACTGATTAAAAGAATAAAGGATTTTAAAGATAAAATATGATTGACATGATTCAAATATTATGAATAATGAATGAATTTTTATTTTGTTGTCGTGATGTATTTTTTAAAACATTTCAATTTATGATCAATGGAAATATATCTTCATCTAAATCATTTTTTTAATGTTGTTCGGATTTTGATTGGTTATATATTTATTCATATTTAGATGGATGATTAGATAGTTCAACAATGTTTCATATTTTATTTTTCTAATATTTTATGAATCATAAAATTCTTTCACATTATTTTTGAAAATCGAAAAGGTAGAGAATATAGGGAGAAAATTATATAAAAAGTAGAGATTGATTTATTGAGGGGGAATACAGTCCTGAGGGGGGAGATTATTTCTTATAGAGGAGACGTTTTTATATAATTAAATGTTATTTCTAATACTCTTATTAATATTCATACGAGTTACAAAATTATGGGGAGTTAAGATGTAATGAATAGCTTCATATTTCTTAAAAGAACAAAAAACTGTAAATTTTTCATGTTATATTATCATTTATCATTTGTGTTTTGTGATTTCCAAAAAGGCTGATATTGTTAAGTCAAAATATCTAGTTCTTAATTTTACATTCCATTGGTTTTGAAAATAAAAAATGTTTCTTAAAAACCTTGATGACAAACCTTTTATGTCCCAAGTATTTTAGTAGGTTTTTTTAGAAAGCATTATCTTTTACCATGCATAGAAGAAGTTCTAAATTATTAAAAATATAGACTCACTATTATTTAATATGGTAATATTAATAAGAGTGCATACAATTAATTGAAATTTCATTTTCTTAGAAATGGAGTTAGAAAATTTTCATGTCTATTATAATTACAAAATTCATGACCATTAGACTGATATAGGTACCAACACTTCTGAAAAAACCTCATAATGATTGTTGTATTGATAATCATAAGGAGGTCCATTAGAGTGAAATGAGTTTATAATCAAAATAAAAACACTTTTTTCTATCATATGAAATACCTTTAACAATATAATAGTTTTAATCAATATGAAGTCATACATTTAGAAAAAAATTATATATCAAGAACTACGTGTCAAAGGTCGTTGCAACAAACTCAAAATTATGACCATTGGGAGATTTCTTATAAATATTTATTCATTTGAATAGTTCGGAGATAATTCATTTTTTGTGTGAGATCTAAATATTTATTGATGTGAACTTATATTTCTCAGTATTTGTACTTATTTAGAGATTTTTCATTACAAATGAATCTTTTTTAAGTTTTTTCTTTATGGACTTTTTCCATTTTAAAATGCATCTGGTCATTGTTACGTTTGAGAGATTCTAGGGAGAAAAAGATAGTGAATCAGATACATTAGATCAAGGTATTACCAAGTTAGGATGAAAGACACTGATCGTCATATCAAGGTCTTCTAGGGATAGGAAGGTGGATAAATTTGATCATCATATCAAGAGAATTGTTTGGTAAATAAAGACATACATGAAAGTAAGTATAAAAATGTGGCTAACTTTAGTCAAGGTTATTGAATACCTTACTCTTAAGGATAAAATAGGTAAATATTTTAATATATATTCTAATTCATTCTTACTATTACTAGCTATTTCTTATTCTCACAAGATTCTATTCCATTGATCATGGTAAAGAAAGTATGTTTTTATTACTTATCTGTCTAATATAGGTTATTTTATCTATATAATTGACATGAAGATAAATGTACTTTAATATTAATTAGGTCCACTGTGATCCTGGTCTACCCACTCTGATAATTAGACTATATCTCATTCTGGTAAAATTTTTAATGTGGTTTTGTGTTTTTTCCTTGTTTAAATGTTTTTTAAACTACAACTCATGTCCCCTATTGTAAATATATCCATCATAATCTACTCTTAAGATCCAACATAAAAAAATAACATAGAAATTAAAAGTGATAAATATTATACAATACATGATACAAAATATAAAATACACAATAAATATCACAAAATATAGAAAACATAACACATAATAAAAAATATAATTCAAAAAACACAAAATAGAATACCTAATGCATTATATATAATAAACAACATTTATAACAAACAAGTCATAAACCTAATTTAATGGGGTTTGATACATTGATCAGACATCATTGAATCTATCATGTCCAAAACAACATAATCTAGTTTTAGTCATCTTCTTACTAATCCATGTCACTCAGATGTTTTCTTGAGTATAGTTATTTCTAATATTATGAATGTCAGTTTACATATATTTTCAAATTAACATGTTTAATTTTGTTTCCCAAACTTTTTTTAGGTATCTTATAAAAATTCAACACTCACTATCATATAGAATATATTTTTGTTCTAATAACACCCCAAAAAACCATCGTTCAATTGCAAAGTAATTTTGTGATCACAATGAATTGCATTATCTTTATCCATTTTACCAATATTTTTTGAATCTTATGAGAAAAACATTAATTAATATCACTATCACATTATAAACCATAGACTAAATATCAAAATCTGTAGTTATTTTTAAATAAAATGATCTCCCAATATCACATCCATAGTACAAATATAATAAAAAATTTATAAAACAACTCTCCATATGTTTTGTCTTATCTGTACAAAGAAAAAAAATATTTTGACTCAAAATTTTCTCTTAATAATACTTTTAAATTGATAGTCTCTTAGGATTCTACAATGAGAAATATACAATATATATAAATCATGTAATTAGGTGTCTCATTTTAAAAATTCATTATAAGATCATATAGGTTATGAATGTGGGGGATGGTGAAGTTGTCTAGGAGTAGGCTGTCAGATGTGTGGGTTGTTAGGAATGTTTGAGTTGTCTATGAATGGGGGAAACACTACCTTTTGTAATATTATTAATTTTTTGTACATCCAATAATTGTACAGTATTATTTTATTTTGATATTAATATTTGTGTTGATAGATTTAGAAGGTGAGGTTGGTGGCTAGGCACGTGAGGTATTAAATATGTTCTTGGTTGTTAAGGTGGGGGTTAGGTTTTCATTTGTAAATTCAATTGGTCGATGAGCATAAAATTTCATGTATAGTATCAACCATAGATCTATGGAAGTGGTCCTCCCCTGAGTGGTTCCTTTTCATCCTCTGTATTATAATTCTAATTGTCCTACTTTACCTATAATAGGTTTCCATGAATCTTGTAGATTTACAAAACAATATAGTTTTCCCCATTCTCTACCTATTTTAATACCATTTTTCACACTTGTTCAGAAAAATCCTTAAATATTGTTACTTTTAATGAGAAGTATTGTCCAATGAGAAAACATGGAGAGTGAGAAATGATAATAGTGGAGTTGTGATATAGAGGAATTCATGTAGAGAGAGATGATAAAATAAAACTAATCACTACAGGGTGACCAATTTTGGAAATTCATTGGAAGGTTGTTCGCATTTATTAGAATTATAGTGTGGTATTGTGAGTGATTTGATTACATTACTGCTAAATACAATCATCATAGGGGAATCATAATTGATACTGCAAGACAAATTCATTTTTTGGGGAAAGTATAAAAAATTATTGTAGTGCATTTCTTCTACATAATTTCTGATTTTTTAACTTCTATAATTGATTCTATAATGTCGATTACTATCGAAAAGTGTGTCACGACCCGTCCTCGGGGCCCATGCCATGACTACCCAGACCACCTTCTATATGCCAGGGGCTGGAGACTAGCATCAAAGGCGTAAATCTCGATAAAAGGGAAGGCATTGTCTTTGTAAATGTAAAGAACACAACAGAGTACACAACTGAAGCAAGAAATAAGTAAACTGGGTACAAAATTAAGTGCTGAAAAGTAAATGGGCCAGTATACAAACCCAACTAAAAGTATAGTACAACTGAAAAACTAGTGCAAAAGCAGTAAAGTAAAGAAGAAACCACCGAGTCCTCCTTCAAGAATCTCACCTGAAGGGTGGGTACAGATAGTCTCTCCCAACACCACGGGTTCGTCCGTCTGCTCCGTGTACGTCACACCAAGTGCTCCACCTCCGGGTACCATCCAGCTCTACAAGCCTCTACCACGATCAGCGTTGTCTGTCGTCTGCATCCAACACAACGTAGTGCAGGAATAACCCATGCAGGGGTGAGTATATGATACTTAGTAGGGACCCCGAGACCCCTGAAGGTCTCCCAGAATCAACAAAGGATAAACCACAAGGAAAGGTAGAATCACAAATCATCAACCCACTCTACTTACGTATATAACCATACATATATCTAAGTCATCAATCCCAAATCGGCTCCAAATCTCGATCCCATGCACAACCCATTCCAGATAGGAAAGAAGTCAATCACATCGATGATAATCATTGAAAGTCAAGACTCAGCTCATATAGGTATACACCATTCGTATAGAGATAGAGATGATCAGATGTTGTCACTGATTCATCTAAGCTATCAGACCCACACAGCATACAAGACCAGCTAAGCTGTCGGACCCAGATAGGATACAAGACTAGCTACTCTGCCAGACCAAGATACGATACAAGTATAGAGGTCAATACTATCGTACCCACACAGGATACAAGAACAATAGCCATCTCCGTTGAACCCACGGAGGATCCGAGTATATTAGTCGTCACTGTCGAACCCACAGAGGATTCCAGTACAGTAGTCGATGCAGTTGCAGCCATCTCTAGGGTTCCCGCACACTGCATGGTCGATTCCGGGAGGGTCTACTACTCTATAAAGGGTTTCTATACATCAATTGTCATGAATTACATATTTTATGTATCCGAAACTTTTTTCTCATCAAAAGAAACACAACACGACAGACGGTGCGTCAATCGGACACCCGGTCTGTGAGTTATTAGATTTTCTGTACGAGGGGCCCAGTTGGTTTTTCAGATAAAAACAACCCAACTATACTCCATATGTGTCCAAACCTCAAGTGAAGTATGCCAAAATAACTGTCTCATCAAGGAATCCAATGTAGTTGAAGACACGTCAATCGGACGTCCGGTCCTTAAGTTATAAGCGTTTCCGCTCCAGGGGCCCGGTTGGTTTCAGGTTCAAACCAACCCGGCTATACACAAACTTAGTTGAAATGTTTATTGCAATATACCAAAACGACCATCTCGATCCAAGTATTCATACACAACTAACAGTGCATCGATCAAAGGTCTGTAACTCATGTTATGGGCAAAATACCGAAAAATGGTCTGAAGTGGGGGGTCTGGGCCCGGTCCGACCTGGCCCAACCCACCTTGTGTCGGCCCGAACTGGGTCGACCCAACATGGGTCCGGGTCTGGCCTGGCTAGGTGCAGCCCGGTCCACGTGACCCGCCCCAGCCTGGCCGGGGGGGGGGGGGGGGTTTGTGGGCTCGGTTAGTGGGCCGAGCGGGGGGGGGGGGGGGGGGGGGCGCCAGGCTGGCACCTCTTGTTGCCTGGATCCCGCGCAGCCACGGAATCCCCTCCTCTCCGTCGTGGCCAGTGTCGCGGCGGGCTTCTGACGGCGGCGTGCTGGGGCACTGCCGCCTCCGGTCGCCGGCGGCGTCGCACTACTGCGTTCTTCCGCGGGCCACCAAAGTCATTCTAGTGGTCCGTTTTTTCATCTATATGCACCTGCAGTTGTCTCAGGATCCGAACTCCACTTCAAAGACTCCAAATCGCCGTTGTAGTCCAGTTTTGTCATCGCCAACATCCCACGCATCAAGAACGATATGGCAATGGGTCAGGACTTTTTCGTTAGTCCTTACCCACCGTGTTAGTTTTTCAAATCATCACCCAACAATTAAACACCATGCTCGAGGGTATAAATCACATAAATGAAATATATAAATCCCCCTACCTCGTAGTTGACGTCGTTCATCATCGAGCTACAAAAGACAAGTGTTGCGATAGTCGGTCGTCACGGAAGAACGGTGTCATCCTGTCAACGATGGGGGAAGATTCGATGTCGTAGGTGACAGAGGCTCTATGACGTCGAGGTGCGTCCGAGGAAGAAGTTATTCACGTTCTTCATCAGGGATGTTCTTCGTTGAATAACGATGTTCTTCGTCAAAGAAAGATCACCTCCCTTTTTAATTCTCCAGATCCATTTCCCTAAAAGTGATTTTCCAATGCAAATAAAATAAGGAGGCTCACCAATTAATAGAATTTCCATGCAATTCATATTAATTCAAAATCGGTGCCAATAAATTAATGCTGATATTAATTATATGAATTGGCACAATTTATGGGAGGAGGGAGGTGGTAAGGTTCCACCATAATAAATATATGGAGTTTTCAAAGTAATAAATAAGTGGTATTAAAGGGGAGTTGAGGGGTGGTGAAGGGTTTGGGTTTGTGTGGGACCAACCCTTAACTTACTCTTCTAAATAAAATAAAAAATGGAAAATTGAGTACAAAATTTTTTATTTAATTCATTCTAAATCCCCAAAAAATAAAATTTCAACCCGAAAAAAATGAAACTGTGGTAAGGGTCCCCTTAAGAGAATACTAGAACTGTGAGTTCATCGGTGTCCTCAGAGTTCAATTCCGAGCATCGATTCAAAAGATAGAAAAACCTGCTCTTACTTTTATTGAACGTACCCGAACAAAACTTCAAAAATTCATTTCGGGCACACCGGGACTTGAGAATCTGGTGCCATCAGAAGCCACAGACTTGTAAAATTTCAAAGTATTTAAGAAAAAAAATAATACATGAAATTTACGGGTCTTTACATTTCTCCCACCTTAGGGATTTATGTCCCAGTAAAGCTACAACATACACTAGGGAAACAAAAAGAGGTACCGAGCACACATCTAAGCCTCCCACTCCCATGTGCTCTCCTGAATGTTCTCATGCTGCCAGTGAACACACACCAAATGAATTGACCGTCCACGAAGGACCCGCTCTTGTCGATCCTCGATCTCCACCAGTACCTCCGCAAACGTCGCCCGGTCATCGATGTCCAGATCCCCATGATCGATGATGTGGGTTAGGTCATTCACGTATCTCCTCATCTGTGATACGTGGAAGACGTCATGCATAAGGTGAAACTAAGGTGGAAGGACCAGGCGGTAATCCACCTTGCTGACTCTGTAGAGGACCTGAAAAGGTCCGATGAAACAGGGAGATAACTTGCCGCCCCGGTCAAATCTCGGCAGACCTCGTCAAGGTGAGACCCGTATGAAAACAAGGTCGCTATCCTCGAACACTAGTGGTCTCTGTCTCCTATTAGCATAGGACTTCTGTCTACTCTGTGCATTCCTCATCTGCTCCTGGATGATTTTTACCTTCTCCGTCGTAGCCTGAACCATCTCTGGTCCTACAAGTGCTGACTCCCCTGGTTCAGTCCCGCACAGAGGTGATCTGCAAGGTCAGCCGTATAGTTCCTTGAATGGTGCCATCCCGATGGGGGAGTGGTGACTGTTGTTGTACACAAACTCCACCAAAGGTAGGTCATCCTCCCAACTGCGACCAATGTCAAGGACACATGCACAGAGCATGTCCTCGACTGTCTGAATGGTCCTCTCAGTCTGGCCATGTGTATGAGGATGGAAGGCAGTGCTCAAATGCATCTGCGTCCCAAATGCCTCCAGTAACCCCTTCCAAAGATGGGAAGTAAAATGAGAATCTCAATCGGAGACGATAGAAAATGGCACACCATGAAGTCGTACAATCTCCTGAATGTAGAGGCATCCCAAGATCTCAACTGAGCCCTGCTCCTTGATCAGTAAGAAGTGGGACGACTTGGTGAGTCGGTCAACAATCACCCATATAGAGTCGTGACCCCTAGATGTACATAGAATCCCCGTCATGAAATCCATGGATATCCCGTCCCAGTTCCACTCTAGGACCTCAAGGGTTGTACCAAGCCTACTGGTACCTGGTGCTCTGCCTTCACTTGCTGACAAGTGAGGCATCATGAAACGAACTCTACTACATCCTTCTTCGTACCTGTCCACCAGTGCAATCGTCTGAGGTCCCGATACATCTTCACCACTCCCGGATGTACCACTAGAGGGGAAGTGTGGAAATCCCTCAACACCTCCTCCTGTAGTGAAACTGGTACCATCGTACGTCCCCTGAAGATGATGACGTGCTCCCCTCCTTCAGAAAATCCATCGGGTGCCACCCTTGAGGATATCTGAGCATGTCGTGTCTCGTAGTCAGTATCCCCATGTTGTGCCACTATAACTCACTGAAGAAGTGGAGGAGTGACTGTGAGAGACTAGAGAAAGGTTGCTCCATCTATATCCACAAAGGATATCTGCAACGCGGCTAGCTGCTCTGTCGCCTCGCCTAGTAGCTGAATGCCCGATCTCCAGCTAAGAGCATCACTTACAACGTTCACCTTCCCAAAAGTATAGACTATCTCAAAGTCATAGTCCTAGAGGAACTTGAGCCATCACCACTGTCTCAGGTTCAGGTCCTTCTGCAAGAAGATTTACCTAAGACTCTGGTGGTCAAAGTAGATTGTAAAGTGCTCACCCATCAGATAGTGTCACCAAATCTTCAAGGCGAATACCACTACTGCTAACTCCAGTTCATGGGTATTGTAGTTCTACTACGTACCCAATGCCCTCCTCCGGTAGCCTCAAGATGGGTGCACTGGTCAAACTCGGTCTCATCTCCTGAAAGCTCTTTTGGAATCTATCGGACCACACGAATGGTTTACCCTTCTTCTTCAAGGATGAATGTGGTGCCGCAAATATGGAGAAGTCTGGCACAAATATCTGATAGTACCCAGCTACACCTGGGAAATTCCGCACCTCTGTCATGCTCCTGGGTGGTTCCCAATCAAGCACTGCCTCGATCTTCACTAGATCCACTGCAACTCCTACCTCCGAGATGACGTGCCCCAAGAAGTGCACCTCTTGAATCCATAACTTGAGCTTTGAGAGCTTACCATAAATCTGGTGCTCTCGGAGTGTATCCAATATGACCTGAAATTGGTAGGCATTCTCCTCATTAGTATTTAAGTAAATCAGTAAGTCTTCAATGAAGAATACAGCAAACTGATCGAGGTAAGGCTAGAAGATCCTGTTCATGAGACTCATGAACACTATTGGAAGGTTGGTTATGCTGAAGGGCATAACCAAGAACTCGTAGTGGCCATACCGAAACCTAAAGGACATCTTCTGCACATCCTCATCTCGAACTCTGAGATGGTGACAGCCGGACCTGAGGTATATCTTCGAGAACCATCGTGATCCCTTGAGCTGATCGAAGAGGTAGGAAATCCTCGGGAGTGGGTACTTGTTCCTCACGGTCACTTGGTTTAGGCTACAGTAGTCGACACATAGTCGCAAGCTCCCATACATCTTCTTGTTGAAAAAAATCGGAGAAGCCCCAGGTGAAACACTGGTTCAGATAAATTACTTTCCATGTAAGTCCTCAAGTTGTACCCGTAGTTCACGAAGATCGATGGGAGCCATCTGATATGCTGGGGTAGATATCGATGTTGTCCCGGGGTACAGATCTAAGTAGAAGTCTACCTTTATAAGAGGAGGTAGTCCTGGAACATCATCAGGAAAAACATCTGCATAATAATCCACCACAATAAGAAGACCTGGGCTCTGCACATCAACCGCTCCGAGGATGAGACTAGCCAACTAATGTGTGATTGGCTTCCCTCTCCTCTGCGTAAGTCCATCCTATAATGAAAAGGCTCCCTTATCACTGATGAAGGTGTAACTAGTCCCATCTATGCGGACACACCTCACTTTGCACCTAATATAGTCGATCTGAGCATGGAATGTAAATAACAAGTCCATACCCAAGATGAAGTCGTAAGGCCTTAACGCCGCTACAAGAAGATCTCAACCAAAGCTCTCGCCTCCTAGTGTAATCTCACACTGTTATAACCAGTGTGTAATCATCGAGTCTGCTCCTGTAGGAGTATCTAGCCGTAAGGATCGATCTGACAGCTCCGTCAGAATCTCCAAGCTCTGAACAAGTGCAGTGGGATTGAAAGAATGAATCGCACCAGTGTCTATAAGAATTGAAGAAAGGGTGGAGTAGACACAGATGGTACCTCAAATCATCTCAGGTGTGCTGTGGTCGTAAGCCTCGACTGCCTGGAGCTAAGCCTGCCTCTATCCGCCAGCTCTCTGTGGTCGGGGTGGACCTCCTGGTGGTGGTGGTGGTGGTAGAGCCTCGATACATCATCCACCACCCGCTACTCGGCCTGCTCCTCTACCTCGTACACCTGCTCCCTGCAGACTGCCATGGTCGAACCTCTTCCTGTTCTTGGGAGGTCCCTCCACTGTCTGTTGCTCGTCTGCATTGCGAGTCGGGCAGTCATGAGCCATGTGGCCCTGCCCGCCGCATGCATAGCACTGCCTTCTCCTCATAAGGATGGATCTGTTTCTTGTGCCCCGCACAACCGAACCTGAATCATGAGGTCGCCCACCTGATGTCTTGGTCCTCTTAGACCGTTGAGACATATTTCTACTGCCGGCTACAGAAGAGTCCACTCTATGTCGCCCCGTGGTGGGTCTCGCCGCTGGTGACTACTCAGCGAGAAATCTCTCCACTAGAAGGGCTCACTCCAGCACCCCTACCTCCATTAGGATGCTGAGGGGAATCGTCGAAGCCCTAATATCGAGCCACACTCCCCGCTCAAAGGTTTGAGCCCTGAAGAATGGGTCCCGTACGATATCCGTGGAGTATCCTGGGAGGTCAGTAAACCATGATGTGTGCTGAGCTACTGTCACACCGCCCTGCTGCAGATGTAGTAACTCCTGAATCCGCACAGCACAAAGGGTGGCTGGAAAAAACTCCAAGAAAAAGATAATCTCAAAGTCTGTACAAAGTAAAGATGCCTCGTCGTTCACCTAGAGCATCACTCTCCACCATCTTCCAACTGTTTCATGCAGGAGACTCGTGGAAAGTATCACCATAAGGTTAACTGGTGTCCCTACCAATCTGAAAACTCTGACGATAGCCTCCAGCCAATCCTTGGCTGCATGAGGGTCCATATCTCTACGGAACCTTGGTGGCCTCTGTCGCTAAGACTCATGCAATGCGCTCAAGAGGCATTCACTCTCTGCCACTGGGGCTGGTAGTGTCAGTGGATCAGCGGGTAGTTGTACCGTTGGTGCCTCCGCTGTGATGGGGCCCTGCACCGAGGCCTCATCGCTCGGTGGGCTGCCATCTTGTATGTAACTCGGAACCCTAGTTGGATGCCTTCGTGGGGCCATCCTAAAAAGAAACAGGTGTGCCACGGTCAAACAGTATACCTGGTGAGCTGACACAAAGTAGTCACAAAGAAAACATTTGAAGGAAACACACACAAAATCAGTGTTTTTGTGCACTGAGTCAGAAGTCAGAGGTCAGGGTCTTGGTTTATGGATACGTCGGCCGCCGCACAATCACTGGAATCCCTGGACTGAAAACCACACTCAATACTCTTAACACTATTTCTTCATAGAAGGGAAGGATTAGAGTCTTGAGTTCTGCAGTAGAACTGACTCCTCTGATACCAATTTGTCACGACCCTTCCTCGGGGCCCATGTCGTGACTACCCCAATCCCGCCTTCCATAGGCAGGGGCTGGCGACTAGCACCAAAGTTGTAAATCCCGATAAAAAGGGAAGGAATAGTCTTTATAAAAGTAAAGAGCACAACAGAGTACACAACATAATTAAGCACTAAGTAAAATGAGTACAAAAGTAAATGCTAAAAAGTAAATGGGCCAGTATACAAACCCAACTGAAAGTACAATACAACTGAAAAACTAGTGCAACAACAGTAATGTAAAGCAGCAACCACTGACTCGTCCTCCGAGAATCCCACCTGAAGGGTGGGTACAGATAGTCTCTCCCAGCACCACGGGTCTGTCCTTCTACTCCTTGTATGTCACACCAAGAGCTCCACCTCCGGGTACTATCCAGCTCCACAAGCTTCTACCATGATCAGCGTTGTCTATCGTCTGAATCCAACACAACGTAGTGCGGGAATAACCCATGCAGAGGTGAGTATACGATACTCAGTAGGGACCCCGAGACCCTCAAAGGTCTCCCAGAATCAACAAAGGATAAACCAAAAGGAAAGGTACAATCACGAAGCATCAACCTCCTCTACATAGGTATATGCCCATACATATACCTAAGTCATCAATCCCAGATCGGCTCCAACTCTCGAGCCCAGGCACAACCCAGTCCACACAGGGATGAAGTCAATCACATCGATGATAATGATGGAAATTCAAGACTCATCTCACACAGGTGTACACCTTTTGTATAGTGGTAGAGATGATAAAATGTAGTCACTGATTCATCTAAGCTATCAGACCAACACATGATACTAGACTAGCTAAGCTGTCGGACCCACACAGGATACAAGACTAGCTACTCTACCGGACCCACACAGGATAAAAGTACAGAGTTAAATACTATCGGACCCACACAGGATACGAAAATAGTAGCCTCTATCATTGACCCCACGGAAGATCCTAGTATGGTAGTCGTCGTTGTCGAACCCACGAAGGATTCCAGTACTGTAGTTGATGCAGTGGCAGCCAGCTCTAGGGTTCCCACACATAGCACACTCGATTTTGGGAGGGTTCGCTCCTCGAGAAAGGGGGTCGATACATAAACTATCACGAAGTCTAGAGTTGATGTATCACAATGTTCTGTCTCGTCAAAAGAAACCCAACGCGATAGACGGTGCGTCAGTCGGACGCCCAGTCTGAGAGTTATTGGCTTTTCCGTTCCAGGGCCCGGTTGGTTTTTAAGATAAAACCAACACGACCATACTGTAGCTGCATCCAAAACTAAATTTTAGTATGCCAAAAGAACTTTCTCATCAAAAGGAATCCAACGTAATTGATGGCACGTCAATCGGACATCCGGTTCTTAAGTTATAAGTGTTTCCGCTCCAAGGGCAAGGTTGGTTTCGGGTTCGAACAAACACAGAAGTAGCCAAACATCACCTAAAACTTGATTGTAATATATTAAAACGACCGTCTCTATCCAAGGATTTATAGGAAACTAACGGTGTGTCAATCGGAGTTCATTAGCTCATGTTATGGGAAAAGACCGAAAAACGGTCCGAAGTGGGGGGGTCTGGGCCCGGTCCGACCAGGAAAAACCCGAACTGGGTCGACCTGACTTCGGTCCAGGTCCGGCCAAGTAGGGTGCGGCCCTGCCCGGTTGGGCGTGGCCCGGCCCGGCCAGCGCGGCCTAGTCCGCATGACCCGCTGCGGCCCTGGTCGGGGGTGGGGGGTGTGCTGGCTCTTCCAGCAGGCCGAGCGAGGGGGGGGGGGGGGCAGTTCCGCAAACGTGGCGCTAGGCTGGTGCCGCTTGTCTCCCGGATCCTATGCGGCCTCAGGATCCCCTCCTCGCCGATGCGGCTGGTGCCACGGCGGGCTTCTTCCTGTGGCGCGTTGGGGCGCTGCCGCCTCTGGTTGTCGGAGGCGCCGCTACGGTCCTCTACTGGCCATCGGAGTCATTCTGGTGGTCCATTTTTGCATCTGTCTACACCTATGGTTGTCTCGGGATCCGAAATCCACTTCCAAGGCTCTATATTGCCGTTGCGGTCTCGTTTTATTGTCGCCAACAACCCACGCATCAAGAACGATACAACGATGTGTCCGGACTTTTTCTATAGTCTGTACCCACTACATTAGTGGTTCAAATCATCACCCAACAATTAAACACCATGTTCGAGGGTATAAATCACATAAATGAAATATACAAATCCCCCTACCTCATAGTCGATGTCGTTCATCGTCGAGCCGCGGAAGACGAGCATCATGGTAGTTGGGCGTCGCGGAAGAACGGTGTCATCCTGTCAACGATGGAGGAAGAGTCGTTGTCGTAGGAAACATAGGTTTTATGACATCGAGGTGCATCTGAGGAATAACTCCTCCGCGTTCTTCATCGGGGATGTTCTTCATTGAAGAACGGTGTTCTTCATCAAAGAAAAATCACCTCCCTTTTTAATTATCCAGAGCCTTTTCCTCAAAAGTGATTTTCCAATGCAAAAGAAATAAGGAGGATCAGTAATTAATATAATATCCATGCAATTCATAGTAATTCAAATGCAGTGCCAATAAATTAATGCTGATATTAATTATACGAATTGGCAAAATTTATCAGAGGAGGGAGGTGGGACGTTTTCACCATAATAAATATGTGGAGTTGTCAAAGTAATAAATAAGCGGTATTAATGGGGAGTTGAGGGGTAGTGAAGGGTTTGGGTTCATGTGGGCCCCACCCTTAACTTCCTCTTGTAAATAAAATAAAATAAAATAAAATTTTGTATAACAATTTTTATTTAATTTATTCTAAATTCCCAAAATATAAACATTCAACCCTCATAAAATGCAACTGCGGTAAGAGTCCCCTTAAGCGAATACTGACATTGTGAGTTCATCGGTTTCCTCGGATTTCAATTGCGATCACCGGTTCAAAAGATAGAAAAACTCACCCATATGTTTACTGAACGTACCCAAACAAAACATCAAAAATTGATTCCAGGAACACCGGGCCTCAGAATCAGGTGCCATCAGAAGCCACAAACTCGTCAAATTTCAAAGTATTTAATAAAAAAAATTTCCTTGAAATTTATGGGTCTTTACAGCATGTGTATTTATTATTTTATGATTTTTTTTCTATTTGATGCAACATAATGGAGTTTTGAGAAGTAATTATGGACTCAGAGCTATAATGGATTTTTAGATTATAGTAATATGAGTTATAAGAGATTATAACATCTATAAAAAACCATTCTGATGTATAGGTGGAGTATTAATAGTAGTTTTAGTCCTTGTAGTCTCAACTCAAGTAGTCTTCAATGATATTTAAACAAATTTATTTAGTGGTGGAACAGTTTGATTCTAGTCATGTTCACCCTTAAGAGGTGATTTATAAACTAAGTAAAATCATGGAAAAGAAGGAAGTACATGATAATGAGGAATGGCATATTTCTAGACCGCATTCTATTCCTCCATCAATAGAGGTTTGGTATCTAGAAGCTCCTCTAGCTGCATAGGTAGGGTAATAAATAAAGTAGAGAATATCTAGTTCTTTATACTATAAAAAGAAGCCTTTTGATCTTACCATAATATTTCATGACTGTAGTGAGGTGATGGAAAAGACTATCCCTATTCTAGATGTTTTGTCTATTTTTTCTAGATAGATTCCTATTATTTTGAATGAGTTTGATACAATTTCTACTGAGGGAGTTTTTTCTCATGTAGCTATAGTAGTTCATAGAAATATACCCGAAGATTCATGTATCATGTTTGGAAAGAAACATGTGAAATAATTTCTAAGTAGATCATTTTCATGTTGGAATTATGACTATTATAGAATAGTTGTAGTCACACCATCATGTTTTTTAAGTTTAGTGATAAAATATATATTTTTTTGTATTTTTATATACTTATGTGGCTACAATGTAATTAACGACCAATATATTTGATGTATGTTTGATAAAATCCTTCTTTGATAGAAAACATCATAATACAGATGTGAATTCTAGATATATGTTAACTATCACTAATGTATATTTTTTTCAGAACCAGGTAATTTAGTCCACAGTTGATTGGATACTTTCAATTTTTCATGATAGCTGGTTATGTTCAACAATAATTCTCTTCTTAATCAATGAGTAGAGGGATAATCATATATATTGAGGTTTCTCGGTTGTACATATTTTGATCCTATGATTTTATTATCATATTTTGATATCTTGAATAATATAGGTGTGTTCATTGTTATGTTGTGAAAAAAGATTCTATTATGGAACATGCTAGCACTCCATTATTTAGTTATGTTAAAGTGGGTGCATAGATTTCTATACATACTTAGCAGACCTGTTAACAAGGGATATTCTTCAAATTTTCAGAAAGGATCACCTTATTCTACAATCTAAACTTCATGATGATAATTTTTTAGAGGAAACAATGGATTATTCTATGAAAATATTCTCAACTCAGTCACACAAACTCAAAAATTTTGTTCAAAGAGGTCGATATGTTTTGAATAACAAGAGATATCTTGAGAATCCTACTAAAGTAATGTAAATTCTTCTACAATAGGCTATGAAAAAGCTAAATGACTAATTTTTTCTCAATAGAATTTAATAGTATGGTTGTATTAAGGGTACCAAGGCAATTTGGATTTCTTTTTATTTCAATATGCAACACGTACACAATAATTACTCTTCTCTAAACTATCTTTATTCCCCAATGTTTTTTGAACTAAAATTAGTGTTCTATGGCAATAAATGGTTGTCTATTATGTGTTCAGTATGGTTATAATAATGTATATTCTCTATCATTATTTAGACATTAGGAACATTTTTCGGTAGGTTTTTATTAATTTGATATGGTGGGGAGGTTTTTGGGTGCTGCAAAATTGATAGTCCCAAATAAAGTTGACTATAACTTTTTTAGATATCGATCAAAAAAATAATGTATATCAGAACTTCCTTGGATTTTAATCAAATGGAGTTTGTTTAAATTATTTTGAAATGGGATTATAAATGTGAAAGGAATGATCCAACTTTTGTTTGATCAGGTTTTATTTAATACTCTCTATAGTAGGAATGGTTTTTTGTGAAATTCACAAAACATGTGTAGAAAAGGGAGTGTATTAATGGGAAAAGGGGTTAATTATTTGTAGTTTTGAATAGTTATGTGTTATTATTACCTTCATGAAGTAGGTGGTATATTATTTTACTCAACATTAACTATGAATTTGGTTGAAGAATTGGTTGTGTATCTGGTAATATTTTGGAATTGTGATGGTACTCTAAAACATGGTGATTTTTCTACTGAACATTCAAAAAAACTTCATCAATCTCTTCATACGAAATGGAGAGTCAAAAAGGCCAAAGGTAGTGGGATGTTAGATGTATTGGATTTTATAAATTTGTGGTCTTTCTTTTCATAGTGTAGCCTTACTTTTTATACATTAATTGGTTTTTTGGGTCACTAGCTATTATAGCGTAGTTTGGAATTTTTCTATTATGATTTGTTTACTAAGTTCTAGTAGGTGGGGCTAGTGGATGGATATGTTAGGTATTAAATAAGGTATTGGTATTTAGGTAGGTTAATTAGGTTTTCATTTATATATTTAAAAGTACATTGGGATGACTAGGCCTTGGATGGTAAAAATCGTGGCTCTATGGAAGTGGTAATCTACCGAGTGGCCCCTTATTTCTCCTCCATATTATTCTTCTTCTTATCGTACTATAATTATAATAAGTTTCCCTGATTCTTCTAATTCTATAACAAAAATATATTTCATTCTCTTTTCACTTCCTATTTTCCAACTATTTTCCACACTTGTTAGAAAATATCCTTTATAATCTAAGAAAAATGTATGAAAGATATGATCTTAAAGTCGAACCTTGATGTAGTCCGATCAAGACAAGAATTATTTGGAATCACCTAATGATAGGAATACAAATGAGAGATGAAAAAACTAGTAGATTTTTATTAAATTAGAAGTTTTACATAGGAATGATAGACCTCAACATAGGTTGAAGAAGAAGAAAGTAGAAGGAATTTAGACGATCTCCCTGGGAGACACCACTCCCAAGGCCTATGGAATATCCCTTTGAATCTGCCAAATAAAATGGTTAGAAAATACAAATCTTTCCTCCATTGGATACCCTAGAAAACCCTTATTTAATATCCCCACCCACCAACTAACTGAATAACTGACACCTAACTGACACATATTGAAAATATTTTCCTTTTATAAATTTATAACTCCCTTTTTGTTGCCTAACTCAAAATCACCTCAGCACACTAATGGAACAACAACATGGATAATCGACTACACAACATTCCCATAATAGGTATCCATATGTAAGTAGGTAGTGAGCACCCCATTCACTTCTCCAATCCCCCAAACCATATTATTATATCCATCTATCCTACTTTCACATCATTCCTAATGTTTTAAAACGTCATATTTTCATTTAGGTGATTGACTAGATAAACCATTGAATGAACATATTCACTATAGAATCTCAAAAACAAGTGGATATGCATAGCCATTTGCTGATAATTTGGTCTTCCAAGATCAAACTGAGAATTCAACTCTAGGCTAAAGAAATGTGCACTAAACTTTTCCTTTAATCTTTCATGGAAAGGTTCAATCCTTTAATAAAAGTCAACATTAACCCAAAACTCTATTTTTTGTAACATATTCCTTTCTATGATATCTTTCACAGGGGAATTGGCCATGATTGATATATAATTTTATTTCTAATAGAGCATTTTCTTAGGAATAAGATATTTTTCATAACTGGTGTGGTGGTACCTAAAACTATACACCTTCCCTGTGATTCCTAGAAACTAAAGTCATTATTAATGGTTGTTGGTAGCTCTTGATATTATTCCTTCAAGTTTCTTTTCAAAAAATTGTTTCATCAAGAATCAAAAAATTATTCACCAATTTTAGTTATATTACTAGAGAAATTCCTAGTAGTCCATAGGATATATCATATAAAACCATTCAAATCATTGAAGAAACATCTTCCATAGATAATTTAAATATGAGATCACTTGTACATAAGATGTAGATATAGATAATTTTTCTACAACTATAGAATCTCTCATAAATTCTATCATATATTTCATAGGGTACATCACCAATTTTAAAACCATTATTAATCCTAAATAATTAGTCATATGAGTAAGGTGTTTCCATGTTTGGTTTGGTGGTTCCCAAACCTTTAATTATCCCTAGATATTCTAGGTAACTATAGTCACTATTAACTATTGTAGGTATCTTCCTATAATAGTCATTCAAGTTGTTCTTATATAAATAGTAGTATCAATAATCGAATAAGGCTTTGAAAATTTTATCCATATACCATGGAAATTCCTAGTATTACATAAGATCTCCACCTAAAATTATTCCATTAAGTGAAATAACATCTTCTACAGACAAGTAGATTGATGTGGGCATGTATGAGAAAGAATAATACATGGAAAAATTTGATGTAACTATAACAACACTGTTAATTTTAGCTTAATTATCAGCCTTTTACAAATTTTATCATTTTTTCATGTGATTAGTGGTAATAAGTCAATGAGTAAATTATTGAACTATGTTCACAGGACTGGTCTCATTAGTGTTTTAGAAGTCCATAATCATCTTTATTTCCTCAATGGTTTTTGGTTTTAAAAATTCACACCTATCATGTTGAACCAAAATACATTCAATAAATCGCATCTAAGTAGTCCCATTTATTTATCTTCAAGTTTTTTCAGATGGATATCATGCTTCTCTTCTTTTACATTCTCATTCTAGCCTAATTGGATGTCACTAAAGATTTTTGCATGATCCTTCCATCCATCCATTCCCACTATCTCTGTATGTGTCAAAATGATCGGATGATTATTGTGGGTTAGATAACTATTTAGGTGTTGGTGGTTGTCCTTGACCATTCTATAACATCATTATCTACCCCTCCTTAGCATAATCCTCAACCTAGTTTGACTCCATCTGAGTTGTATCCATCATCAATATATTCTATGTAGGATTCATTTATTCAAGACATCTATTTTAATTATATGTGGTGCCCATTTCCTCTTTATCATATTCCAGGAGGATATCTTATTTTATTTGAGACTACAGAATCTTAGTATTTGACTTTTTCAATGAAATAAACCATTCTCCAAACATAATTTTTAGTTTTAGTTGTGATGTACAAATTATCTCCTCTTCTTGTGTTTGATTGTAAAAAAAATATTTCTCGGCTTTAGTGATCCAAGGTGCAAGATTTCTATGATAAAAATCGACATCCATAGGATTGTCTTCTACTCCCCCAACCTCTACGATAGTCTGGATAGAATCACCATGGCCTCCTTCATTAGATCTTACATGCGTCTAAATCTTCACTTCATGCTTTTTTAGTGGTGAAAAAAATATTTATCAACATCAGTGATCCTATATGAGGGATTCTCTATAGTAAAAATCAATATCCTAGAGATCAGATTCCACTCATCCAGCATCCTAGACAGTCTTTCCAAAATCAACCCAGCCTCTTGTTTTAGATCCTCTGTGCACATGGGGGTAAGCCTGGTGAATTATGAGTCCCTTTTCACATCTATAACATGTTCCCTACTATTTTATGTTATAATTAACTATTGTGAGTACATATTTATATCCTCAATTATCTCTCATGTTTAGTGTGTTTGGTAGCTATGTATGGTACATCCATCATTGACTTCTAGTGTATCCCGTTCATGAGACCTCAGATGCATCATCTTCTTCCAGTTTCTCTGGTTTCTAACTTGGTCTATATCTTATTTCTTTGGTTTGTTTCTCTAAAACCTCTCTCATTAAGAATCTTTCTTTGATTTATCTATTAATTAATTCACCAATTGAAAAGAGTAAAAATGAGTGTAAAAAATCAGTAAAATTTTATTAAACTAATAGTTTCACATAGGATTTAATTGTTCCTAGTGCGGTGGAAGCGTGTGGTGGTGGGAGATATATTAAAATTTCCTTTAGTAATCATTTCTTGAAACCAAGAGCAAGGATCTGGAAAGTCAAATTGTATAAATAATTTTTTTAATGTCTAAATAAATTAATACATAGTATTATGAAATTTTTTTTTTGATGATTATTGATTGTTTGAAAAGGCCCTTCAAAATTGCATTCATTTCACTTTTGAGATTCCAAAGGTAGAATACCTTTATCGGTGATCCACACATGCTCTAATGCTATCCAAACAGTGCCACATATTCTTCGGGTTCTAGTATAGAGAACCGAATGTATTAAGTTGTTCATTCTTGATCTCTCATTCTTTGGTCTTGATGAAATTCTATCTTGGGTTCTTATTCTTCAAATGGATAGAGGGAGAGTATTTGAGAGGGAATTTTTTATGCGCAACAATACACTATTCCTAAATAAGAAATTGGTTTCAAATTAATTAAACAATAGACATAGTCATCTATTTATAGATTTGGGATATCGGCTCCAAAATTTAATTGCATAACATCCTTGAAATATAATTATAACCATTAATGAAATCCCTTTACACAAAATAATATTAACAATATTATTATTTTGTGGTGCACCAACTTATGAAAAATGGATAAATATTATTTACCGAATCTAAAATAGTTATTTTATCACGAGATATATTCTTGTTCCATTCGAACTCCTCTTGTATTTATTAGACACTAGAATAAATTATTTATTCTCTTAAATAAATATTTTATTCACAAACTAGTAAATAGATATATATTAAATATTAATAAAAATAAATAAATATATTTTAATCATAATCTAATGAATAAATATTTATTTAATTTATACGATTAATAGAACATAAATAAAATTATTCCTAAATATTGAGAATAATATTTATTCCATTTATTAAATTAAAATATTATTTAATTGATACCACCAGAAACACTTAATCTATGACCATCTAGGATTCATTCAAATCGACATTTGGAAGGATTTTCTAATTTTCAAGATTACTATCCAATAGTGGTATAAGTCACCCAAGAGGAAGAACATAAAGTTTCAATGATAACAACCACAAATGATGCTCACTATGTAATATAATCTTATGTCACATAATCTCATCATGAAATTTTCATGATGGTTTCATCAACATATATGCTTGATACATCATTCTTTGTTTATCTAAAATAAATTAGTTGTGACAAATGTCCATGGAATTTATCGTGGCAGTTATATTTCAATAAAAGGGATGAGATATCAACTTCTATAAATATTGAAGGGACAAATCCTTTCTTGAATTATCCATTAAAAACATGTAATTCCTGAAGTACCCAACATACCCTACTTCCCACCAATATATGACATGATGATTTTCTTCAGAAAATATATGTGCACAAGTGGTGACATTATTATTGATAATATTAAAGTCTATGACTAGTACACATGCTCGCAGATAAGAATATCCAATGATAAAAAATCATATGGAAGTATTATAGGAGGGATTTTTCTCATATTGAATCATCTTGGAGATTACCAATTGAAAACTTCATGAGATGAAGTCTCATTTTCTTACCAACACTCACACCAGATGGTCTATATTATATGTGTCCCATCATAGTATGTTATCCAACTGTAGAACTATATTAAGAATATTTTCATATCAATTCAAGGTTCTAATTATAATGGGGAACTACTATGACCTTATCAATGAGACTAATACTCTAGGATATTATTACATTATTATATTGCAAAAAAATGAACAATATATAATAATATGTCTTATTTAATATTTTATACATCAAATATTCATGTAATTGAAGTACAAATAATTGGTTCTATGACACCAACACTAAAAAACTCCTACTTACACTAGGGATAACTACCTAAAAATTTCAGTTTGCTAGACCTCGCATGATAATCATGTTTTTACTAAGTAAGGGCATTAGTCAAGGGTTATTCCATGTTGACTTCCATGGAAATACTTCTAACTTCAAATTCACCACTACGGAAACAATCCCTCAATAGATGATAATTTTGATGATGGTTATTTATCTGCTGATGTGACCTAAGATCATTTGAGAGAGCCACCACTACGGTATTATAACAATAGTGTGAGATTGGATCTTTAATGAGAGGAAACACATCAAGATCTTGAACTAAATTTCACATACAAAATACTTATTTATCTACCACAGAAGCTATAATTTATGTGAACTATGATCTAGAATATATTACTGTATCCTTCTTTGAGCTCTTTCAGTACAGAACTCCTAAATTAATGTTGAATATGTATCTCGTTTTTGAGTTCATTTCATCTTGATTAGTCTGGAAACTAGTATCTACAAATCCTATGATCACTAGTTCCTCATCTCCTCCATTAACCAAGAACATATCCTTAGTACACCTAAAATACTTATGGACAACCTTCAATGTCATCCAATAGTGGTCACTTGAATCAGCATGATATATTCCTACCTCACTTAATTCCTATGTTACATCAGGACAAGTCTATAGTATAACATACATGAATAACCCAATTACTAATGTGTATGGAATCCTTGAAATTATATTTCTTTCTTCATGAGTCAGAGGAAATATTTCCATGGAAATATGAATGCCATGTGATACTGGAATCAATACCCTCTTGGATTTTTTCAAAATGAATCCCTTTAGTATCAGTTCAATGTATGTACTTTGACTTGGGATGAGAAACCTCTTAGATCTAACATTATGGATTTTGATCCCATGAATATATGAGGACTCACCCAAGTCTTTTTGGAAAATCATTTATTCATCCATGCTATAATATATTGTAAGACTGGTATTTTATTTTTAATAAGTAATATGTCATGAATATATACTATTAAGAAAATGATTTCACTCCCACTAAACCATTTTTAGACACAAGGATCACATTTTTTCTTTATAAAACCAAATTCCATTATGGATTTATGAAAATGAATGTTCCATGACCGTGATTATCTTTTTAATCCACAAATTGATTTTTTTCAATTTTATATCTTATTGGAATACATTTGATTCATAAATACTTTAGGATGTGTCTTCTAGACATCTTCTTGAAGGTTCTCGTTAAGGAAATATATTTTGGAATCCATTTGAAAAATATCACAGTCATGGTTATACGCAATGGCAAGTAGAGTTATGATGGATTTCATCATTTTAACTGGTGAAACGTTTTCATCATAATCAATACCTTAATGTTGTTTAAACCCTTTTTCAAACAATCACTCCTTATAAGTACTAAATTGTCCTTCCATGTCAAGTTTCTTCTTGAATACCCATTTTCATCCAACATCCTTTGCATCCCCTAGATGATCTACCGAAATAAAGACTTGGTTTTGGAACATCAAATCCGTTTTATAATTCATGGATTCCTTCCACTTGGAAAGATCTATTCTACCTACTTCTTCCTTGTAGGTTAGAAAATCATTATTATCAAATAATAATGTGTCACCCTCCTCATTAACTAGAAAACCATATAGTTCTGGTTCTCTGTACTCTCTTTTACTCCTATGTGATTCTTCATTATCTAGAATAGTTTCTTATTCTATGAAGCTTTATGGAATGTCATCATGTACCAACTCTTCTATTCCTCAAGCCTCAACTTCATTTAAGTTTATCTTGCTCCCATTATATGTTTTAAGATGTGCTCTTACTCAAGGAATATGTTGTGTCTTTCCACTATTACCCATTTATTTGAGGGTTCATATATATAATATCCCTTTGTTTCCTTGGGGAATCCTATAAAGGTACACATTGTTTCTCAGGGTGAAATTTTTTTACTTAAAGAGGCCTTAACAAACCCTTTGCTTCCCCAAACATGTAAATTCGATAACATGTTTTTTCTTCCACTGTAAAATATGTATGGAATACCATTTATCGATTTAGTTTTTACATGGTTTAGTATGTGTGACTCTGTTTGTAACACATATCCTCAAAAGGATAATAGAAGTCATTGATGACTCATCATTTATCTCACCATGTCAAACAAGGTGTGGTTCATCCTTTCGCTTGAACCATTCTTGTAAAAAACAGAACTATTATAAGTGAAATTTAACTTTTGATTTAATTAAATGTCTTATTTTATAAAATTGATATAGAAAACACATGAAATACTTTTGTTTTATTATATCTAATTGGATTTAAATGAATTCTGTTTATCATTATTATTTATAATATAACAATTCAACAGTGATCACTTGACTGGTATAAATATATGGTTTCAACAAATCCTTTCGACACTAAAAAAAGGAGGTGATGGACTCCACCAGTAGGATCATTCCCTATGAAACCCATTTATCAGAGCTTCTTAGGTAGATATAATTTAAAGGATTTTCCCTAGACTAATCCCAAACCTATATCCAACAACATCAGCATGATATAAACCATTTAATGGACAAGTTCAAGCTCATCGAGATCACGACCCAAACCATGTTCACAAAATACCCCCATGAAATACACACTATCACACACCATACTTTTTGAGAATACATTAGTGTAATAAAAAAATATGTATCAAGAGACTAGAATTATTATTATGCACATTATTTTTGTATATAATAATGAATATACATTCATTTAAATATTGTTTTTAAAAGCAAAAATATTATTTTTGGTTCATATTCAAATTGAATTAAGAAATATACTTTGATAAATAAATTAATAATATTTTATGAAAATATTATTATTAAATTACTTTTATTAAATATAAATGTTTAAATTATTTTTATGAGGCCAAATGTAATTTTTAATACTGTTTTAAAACTATTTTTGTCAAAACCCGTCAATTTACAATAAATTTAATTTTTTATTTTGAAAGACAAAATTGACACATTTAGAAAATTATTTGAGTAAAATGAATATTATTTTTGGAATCTGGATTTCAAAATTATCTAATAGTGAATTTTTCAAAATTTTATGAGAAAATCAAATTTTTGGGTAAAAATTAAATACCATATAAATATATAGTGTGTTTTATGACATCATAAAAACCCAATAGTGATGTAATAAACACTATAAAAGTTATATTTTTCCAAATATTTGTTTTACCTTTAAAATAACGTGATTTTAAAATTTGTTACTTAAATCCTTAGTGAATCCTCTAAAATGTATAATATATTTTATGATTTTATGTTCATTTATTTCATAATGTGACTCACCTCTACATAATAAAGGATATTATTTTAATACTATAGACTCATGGAATTATAAAATAATGTTTTACACTAATATTGGGAAAAACCATGGGAAAAAACCGTGGTATGTTTTGTGGCTTTCAAGACTTAATTAAATATATTCTATAAACTAAGTTTGTGAAATATTAAATAATTTCCCTCTAATTTCCTATATAAACCCACATAATATCCCACTTACCTTCACTAAAAAAACATTGAACATATCCTAAATCTGTCTTACCCTCTCTATAATCCTCTCAAGGAACCCCAATCTCTCAAGCGGCCCCTCTTAATTCTTTTCAAGTCACACACTCAAGTAATGGTTCATTCTTTTCTCATTTTTAGCCAAGTTTCCTTATATTGTTTCACCATTTTATTTTCAATTAAAAATGATGGGGTGTGTTTTATAACCTCCTAAATATTACCCTTATTATTTTTGGATGATTATATACCCCTTTTATCCCATTAATCCCTTTCATGTACACCCCTTACCATGCCAAAATTTCATAAGATTTATTCCATTTCTCCTCTTTCTTCAAGTTTCTTTATTATGTTATGAATTCTATTTTAAAAATACATATTTTGGGAAATGTATTTATATGAAAATATTACAATCAGTTTCATGTATATATTATGAGATACATCATTCTCTCTCATCAACTCTTTTTATGAATTTTTAAATCAAGTTGTTAAGTTGCCGAAATTTCACCATGAATTTCTATTCCAAAAAAATGTGTAGTGAATACCATACTCATTCCCTATCAAGGGTTTTCAATTTTATACACATATATCTTTGTATTTAAGACATACAGGTGTGAATCTCACACCCCTTAATCATCGAATAAATTATGATGATGACTAAATCAATTCTGTATGATCTTTGTGGAACATGTAATCATGAGAATGAAATGAAACTGATAGGTGCGCCCATAATTATATAGCACTCCAATGCAATGAGTAATGTTTAGTATCATGATATGACATGTTGGGATATGGGTTTACCTGATTCCTTTATGGGAATTTTTCCACTATGATGTCTTGGAAGTTTATCCTTGACCTATGATGCAATTTTTTAAGTCGTTTCCACATTTCCATGTTGTGATTATCTTGCTATATCATGACTTTATGTTATTGTTTCTTTTATGCTCCATTTACATAACTATTGTCTAAATTTTTTTTCTTCCTCATTTTATTCCATGTTTATTCCATTATTGAGAATTATAGATCACCCCTTTCTTATGTATGTCTTCAGGTTATCAGATGCAATGTTAAGTATGAAGGGTTATTGTGGTCTTGTAAAAGAAGTTTTAAATAATGATTTTTTATTTCATGTTTTAATTTGTTTTGTAATGTTCCTAATTTTCTAATACATTGGACTTATCTACATTTTGTGTTTTATTAAGTGTCGTTTTATTTTACAAAATCATGTATGAATGTAATAAAAATAACAAGGTTTTTATAGTTGGTATCAGAGGAAAGTTTAGTTATTTTTGGGACTACGATTTTTTGAACTCTAGTGGAAGCATTAGGGATAATAATAAATATATGAAAAGCACCCTAAATATTTGGGAATATAGATTAAGTGGTTTATCAATAAAAAACATCACAGTATAGATACGGACAAATGGATGTGGATCTGACAATGATGTATCTAGGGTTAAAACCTAAAAATACTACTTTGAGCTAGACACGAATGGGAACTGGTGCACAAAAATGGGTCTTTTTGCACTCTTGGTTTTACTCTCCCAGGGGATATTCTTTGATAAATTAATAATCATAGTACAAACCATTATTAAAGGAAGAAAAAAATCCCATAAGAATTAATTTAGGATATAAATCATAGATAGCATAGAGAAAAGCCTATAAATTCACATGTTAATGTAATAAGTATAATTTATAAGTTATCCCTTTAATGTCATTAGATTCCCCTTTATGTGTGTAATGGTTTAAAATAATTGCCCCTAATTTTCCTTTTATTTTATCCAATGGACGATAATATGATGAATCGGGCTAAAAATGATGTGAAGATCAATGTAATGATTGTCCTAATGAGATTCTCAATCTAATGGGAGCGAGAATCACAAGACTTTTCATGATAATCTCTCATTAAACTCATGTTTTCAATATAAACTTGGATCAAGAAGAATTTCCAATCCCCCTAATAAAGAACAAGTCACAATTGATAGATTTATAAGATAAATTCCTCCTCCCTTCAATGGATCATCTGATCCCTAAATCGATGAACAATGGATCAACTCCATTGAGATGATCATATATATCCTTCAATTCTATGAAAAAATATAAAGTTCTTCTAGCTGTTTATCATATGGTGGATGAAGCTAATAAATGGTGTACATTGATCGATAATATGAAGCCTGGGGATGAGATTGAGGTATTGAGATGGAAGGATTTTGAGAACATTTTTTTTGATAAATATTTTACTCGCGCCCTCAGACTTAATATGGAAAGGGACTTCCTTTACCTCTATCTAAAAGAAGATGAATCCATTAGATCATAGGAGGAAAACTTCATAAGGATTGCATGATACGCCTCTATATTTGGCATTACCTTGTAATGAAAGGTTGACCGCCTTTTTGGTGGGACAAAACATATCCTACAGAAATACCTAGTAATCCATGACTTTGATAGCTATTAGGAAATTGTATGATGTGCCCTCAATGTCAAAATGGAGATTGGATATTCTCAGGGGTATCATGTGGATACGAAGCGCATGGTGGAGTCAAATTCTCAGGGTCTAATATAGTGATCTAATGGTGCTAAAAATTTTAAACATCCCACTTTCCATAGGTGTGTAAAGAAGAACCCTAGAAATTGTCTTAAGTGGATGAAGAAATGATTTAGGTATGGAAGGGAAGGGAACCTTGACAGTAATTGCCAGCATGAAAACCCAACTACTATGATAGAGGAAAGGAATGCTTCTATAAACCCTTAGTGCATTTTGCATTTCTACAACTACAAGTAAGTAGGGAATTTCTCAAACCAATTCACTAAGACAAGGGTTTTCTAAGGAAACCGACAACCTCCTTGGTAGAAAGGGTGAGATTTTTCCATCACTACCATCGAAGTGAATCCAGATAACCAAGTGGTGAGAGGTACGCTAGTTATTCATACAATAATAGGAAAGAATACTTTTGATTATGGTTCTACGCATTATTTTATATCTGTAATGTTTAATAGAACAATCCAAACACCACCACAATTCATCGAAGTAGAGATATTGGTAACAATTGAAAATGGGGAAATTATAGCATCCCATGTATATAACTCCTCCCCTGTCCCAATTTGTGAATTTGGATTCCCAATATACCTTATCATACTTCCATTAGTGGAAATTGATTCAATTCATGGCATGGATTGGCTTTCCATATATTTACCGAAGATAAATTTCCTTGATAGGGAAATCACTCTCTGTATGGAAAATAAACCCTTGATTCTATAAAATTTCAAGGTGGAGGATGAATCTCCTTTAGCACCATCATCCTAAGTAGAGATATTACTTCTAAATAAGAATGCACATCTTTCCCATATTATTGATTATAAAGAAGGAACTATTCTTTATGGAATGAATATTGTGAGGGAATTCAATGATGTGTTTCCTAAGGAATTTCCTATACTTCCTCATAGTAGATATGTTGAATACATGATTGATATTATACTTGTGGAGTTGACAATATTCAAGACTCTGTACAGAATAGATGTTTTGGAACATGTGTATTTAATGAAACAACTACAAGAGAATCTAGATAAAGGGTTTATATGACCATTTGTATCACAATGGGGTGAACCAGTCCTCTTCTTCTGGATGAGGGATGGGGCAAACCACCTTTTCATTGATTATCAAGAGATCAACAAAATACCAATAACGAAAAAGTATCCTTTTCAATGAACTGATGAATTATTTTATCAGATATGTGAAGCACAATACTTATCTAAGGGGGATCTATAGTCGGGATATTACCAAGTATGCGTGAAGAAGGATGATATCCCAAAGAATTATTTTCGAACATGGTACAAGCATTATGAGTTCATAGTGATTCCATTCAAACTAACTAATGATCCAGAAATCTTCATGTACATGATGAATAGAGTCTTTAGATATTTCCTCAACAAATTCGTGGAAGTATTTGTTGATTATATTTTTTTATACTCCAAAAATATGAAGGATAATGATGAGAATTTGAGTACTATGCTAAAGAAATTGCAAAAGGAAAATTTTCATGCCAAGTACCGCAAATGTGAGTTTTGTTTGAAAGAAGTATCTTTTTTGGGGTATATCATAAAATGAAATGGGATATCTGTGGACCCTTCATAGACCAATACAACTGAAGAATGGTCGATGATAACATCTGTGACTGATATCTGTAGTCTCCATGGATTGACTGGGTATTATCGTTGATTTTTGACAAATTTCTTATGGTTTTCAAACCATCTAACAAAGCTAACTATGATGGGAGTAAGGTTTTGTTGGAATAATGAATGAAAAGATATTTTCAAGGAGTATAAAAGAAGTCGTATCACTATGATCATTCTCACACTACCCACAAGTGAACAGATTTTTGTGGTATTCAGTGATTCCTTAAATAATGGAATAATTTTTGTGTTGATACAAAATGAAAAATTCATTAATTATGCTTCAAGGCAGTTGAAAGTTCATGAGAAGAACTATAAAACGCCTGATCTAGAGTTGGTTGTAGTGATTCTCTCTTTGAAAATTCTGTGACATTATCTCATTGGGGAGAACTGTGAAATATATATGGATCACAAAATCCTCTAGTATATATAAACATAGAAATAGTTGAATACGCACCAAAAAAGATTTTTAGAGCTGATCAAAGACTATGAGTTCTCAATTCACTACCATTCACAGAAAGAGAATAAATTGGTCGACTATCTATGTATAAAAGACCCAACAACTCTTTCACTGATGATAATTAAGAACGGTTTGACAATCTTAGAATTGAATAATATGTACATGGGAATCATAAAATAAAGAACATCATCAAGCCTTTCCCCAATGATTACTCAAACATTTCTTTTGGGGAGGCTAAAGGATTCTCAAAGAGTTGATGTGGGAATTTAGAAGAAATTGGAAAATATTAGAAAAATGAAATCGTCAGAGTTAAATTTTAACGTATAAGGTCATGTAATATTTGGGACAAGACTATGTGTACCATCATATTCCTAATTAAAGATTGATATATTTGATGATACACATATCTCAACCTTCTCTATCCACCCTGGAAGTAGAAAGATGTATCAAGATCTCTGGGAACACTGTTGGTGGGACAATTTGAAGAAGGAGATCAAATAATATACATCAAGATGTCTCTTATGTTATAAAGTGAAGGATAAAGGTAAACAATCTAATGGGATGATGTAACCATTACCCATACCTACCTAGAAATGAGAAAAATTCACCATGGACTTTGTCCTCGTGCTTATGAATACATCAGGAGGAAACAATGCAATATGGACTATGGTGGATCATCTTATAAAGACTACACAATTCATTACGATTTGAGAGGATTTTTTACTGGATCAACCTCCATAGATATACATCGGAGAAGTGTTGAGGCTGCTTGGTGTACCACTATTGATTATATCTGATTGAGATCCAAGATTCACCACTAGGTTCTGGAAGAGTCTTCAACGTGCTATGAATACAGAGTTAAAAATCAATATGACCTATCACCCTCAAAGTGATGTCTAATCTGAGATGAATATCAAGAAAATTTAGGGCATGTTGAGAACATACTCAAAAGACTTCAAAGGAAAATGGGATCAACATATTCATCTAGTTCAGTTCTCTTACTATAACAGTTTCCACTCAAGCATCCAAATGTCTCCCTATGAAGCCCTTTATTGGAAGAGATTAAGAACACTTGAATGTTTTGATTATGTTGGGGAAAAAAATTGATGGATCCTGAAATGGTTGGGGAAATAGTGGATAATGTTAAGGCTATTTAGCTGTACATCAAGGCTACTCAGAGTCGATAGAAAATATATGATTAAAACCATCAAATAGACCTAGAATTTCATGTGGGAGACATGGTATTCCTCAGCTTATCTCCAGCAAGAGAGTAATGAGATTTGGGAAGAATGGAAATCTTATTTTAAGGTACATCATCCCTTTTGACATCCTTGATCTCATCAGAGTGGGGGCCTATGGAATAGCACTCTCACAACTAACCTATCTCATGTACATGATGTATTCCTTGTATCCCTATTAAAAAAGTACATATAATACCCCTCTCATGCACTCAATGTAAAGGTGGTACCATTATATAATGACCTCTCCTCTGTGGAGAAGCCAATGAAGATCTTAGATTGTATAGACACAGTTCTACGGAATAAGAAAACTCACCTAGTTAATTTATTGTGGAGAAACCACAAGTTTGAATAAGAAATGTGGGAACTGGATGAGGCAATGAAACAAAGTTACACTCATCTATTTAAATTTGGGAAATAAAAATTTTGATGGTGAAAATTATTAAGGGGGCAAAATTGTAACATCATGAACTATTATAAGTGATATTTACCTTTTGATTTAATAAAATGTCTTATTTTGTAAGATTTATCATGAAAAAACATGAAATCTATTTGTTTTATTATATAAAATTTCATTTAAATGACCTTTACGTATCATTAATGATGATAATATAGCCATTTAATAGTTATCACATAACCAATATAAATATCTTGTTTTAAAAAATCCATTCGACACAGACAAAGCAGGTGATGACCACAACTAGTAGAATCGTTCCCTATTAATCTCATTTATCAGTGCTTCTTATACATATATAATTTCTTATCCTTTCTCAAGACCAATCCCAATATGAGATCCAACAATTTAAGTATGAGTGAAACTGCTTACGGGATAAGTTTCAGATCATAGAGACCTTAGCCCAAACCATGTACCCTGAATTGCCCCATGAAATCCCCCCATCACACCCATTAATCTTAGGTGTTCTACTGGTTTAATAAAGGTATATGTATCAAGACTTTGAAATTATGAATATGTACATTATTTAAGTATATAATAATGAATATTCTTTAATTTTATTATTGTTTTTAATTGTAACAACTCGGTCCCGGTGATAGCACAGAAACCCCGCCGTTAACATGGTTGTCAGGTCTTGGCCTGACAGGTACCACCAGTTGACCCGTAGACACGTGGTCCCCACCCTGGGGCCCACCCATGTGCTTGAATGGGTCATCTGGCTAATGATTGTACCCACATGCCAACACATGTCCTTTTTAGTGTGTTTTTTCCTCACTCGCACACTCCCTGGGAAACATCCCAGAAGGTCACCTATCCTGATCACTAATCATGGCCAAACATGCTTAACTGTGGAGATCTAATCAAGAAGGCTCCCAAAAAGGAAGGTTTACCTTTTTTACATGATTCATATCATTTATTCACATAACCCTTTTTCATTTGGGGGTGTTACAATCACCCCCCCCCCCCCCTTAGAGCACAATTTCCTCATTGTAGGCCCTACATCTCAACCTAGGCAGTGCGCTACACTTAAGGCTGGGTACCACCACTAGTACCAAATGTAACAACTGGGTCTTGGGGATAGCACAAAAAACCTGCCTTTAACAAGGTTGTCAGGTCCTGGCCTACTAGGTACCACTAGTTTCCCTGAAGACATGTGGTCCCCACCCTGGGTCCCACCCACGTGCCCGAACGGGTCATCTGACTAATGATAGTCCCTAAAGGCCAACACATGTCCTTTCTAGTGTGTTCTCTCCTCACTCGCACACACTATAGGAAAATTTCCAGATGGTCACCCATCTTGATCACTACTCCAGGCCAGGCATGCTTAACTGTGGAGTTCTAATCAGGCAGACTCCCGAAAAAGAAGGTGCCCTGGGGCCCACCCACATGCCTGAACGGGTCATCTGAGTAATGATAGTCCCCACAGACCAACACATGTCCTTTATAGTGTGTTTTTTCCTCACTTGCACACACCCTAAAAAACGTCCTAGAAGGTCACTTATCCTGATAACTACTCCAGGCCAAGCACGCTTAACTATGGAGTTCTAATCAGGCCGACTCTCGAAAAGGAAGGTGCACCTTATTGACATGACTCACATCATTTAGTCACTTAACCCTTTGTCATTTGGGGGTCTTACAATCACCCCCCCCCCCCCCCCCCAGAGCCCAACGTCCTCGTTTTAGGCCCTACATCTCACCCCAGGCAGGGCGCTGCACTTAAGGATGGGTACTACCTCTGATACCAAATGTAACAACTAGGTCCCGGTGACAGCACAGACACCCCACCTTTAACATGGTCGTCTGTCCTGGCCCACTAAGTACCACCAGTTGCCCCATAGACACGTGGTCCCCACCCTGGGGCCCACCCACATGCCCGAATGGGTTATCTGACTAATGATAGTCCCTATAAGCCAACACATGTCCTTTCCAGTGTATTTTTTCCTCACTCGTACACACCCTGGAAAACTTCCTAGAATGTCACATATCTTGATCACTGCTCCAGGCCAAGCACACTTAACTATGGAGATCTAATCAGGTAGGATCCTAAGAAGGAAGTTTCACCTTGTTGACATGAGTCATATCATTTAGTCACATAACCCTTTTTCATTTGGGGGTGTTACAATCACCCCCCCCCCCGTTTAGAGTATAACTTCCTCGTTGTAGGCCCTACATCTCATCTGAGGCAGTGCACTGAACTTAATGTTGGGTACTAACTCTGATACCAAATGTAAAACTTGGGTCCTGGTGATAGCACAGAAACCCCTCCTTTAATATGGTCATCGGGTCCTGGCCTGCCAGGTACCACTAGTTGCCCTGCAGACACATGGTCCCCACCCTAGGGCCCACCCATGTGCCTGAACGGGTCATCCGACTAATGATAGTCCCCAAAGGCCAACACATGTCATTTCCAGTGTGTTGTTTCCTCACTTGAACACACTATAGGAAACTTTCCAAAAGGTCACACATCCTGATCACTACACCAGTCCAAGCACACTTAACTATGGAGTTCTAATCAGGCAGGCTCCCGAAAAGGAAGGTACAATGGGGCCCACCCACGTGCCTGAATGGGTTATCTGACTAATGATAATCCCCACACGCCAACACATTTCCTTTCTAGTGTGTTTTTTCCTCACTCGCACACAACCTGGATAAATTCCCATAAGGTCACTCATCCTGATCACTACTCCAGGCCAAGCACGCTTTACTGTGGAATTCTAATCAGGAAGAATCTCAAAAAGGAAGGTGCACTTTGCTGACATGACTCATATCATTTAGTCACATAACCCTTTGTCATTTGGGGTGTTACAATCACCCCACCCCCCAAATCACAACGCCCTCATTGTAGGCCCTACATCTCACCCCAGGCAGGGCACTGCACTAAAGGATGGGTACCACCTCTGATACAAAATGTAACAACTAGGTCCCGGTGACAGCACAAACACCCCGCCTTTAACATGGTCATCGGGCCCTGGCCCGCCAGGATCCACCATTTGCCCCACAGACATGTGGTCCCCATCCTTGGGCCCACCCACATGCTCGAACGGGTAATCTATCTAATGAAAGTCCCCACAGGACAACATATGTCCTTTCTAGTGTGTTTTTTCCTCACTCATACACACCCTAGGAAAATTCCCAGAAGGTCACCCATCTGGATCACTACTCAAGGACAATCACACTTAACTGTGGAGTTCTAATCAGGTAGGCTCCTGAAAAGAAACGTGCACCTTGTTGACATGAGTCATATCATATAGTCACTTAACCCTTTGTCATTTGGGGGTGTTACATTAATGCACAAATAGTATTTCATGTTAATATTCTAATTAAATACAGAAATCTATTTTGATAAATTAGTAAATAATATTTTAATAAAATATTACAATTAAAATTGTATTAATTAAATATAAATGATCATATAATTTTTATGGGGCCAAATCTAGTTTTTATTATGGTTTAAAAAGTGTTTTTCTCAAAACCCGTCAATTTTAAATAAATATCAGTTGTTTTAAAGTGAAAATTGAAATTTTTAAAAAATTATTTTTATAAAAAGAATATTATTTTTTAAATTTGTACGTTGAAATTATCCAATGAGTAATTTCCAATAATTTTCATAGACATTCTAATTTTTGGTTAAAAATTAAATACCATATAAATATATAGTGTGTTTCATGACATCTTAATGGCCCGACAGTGATGCAATGTACACTATAAAAGGGATATTCGTACAAATATATGTTTTTCCTTTAAAATAATGTGATTTTAGATTTTTTTGGATTAATTAATAAATTCTTATTCAACCCCCCAAAATGTATAATATATTTTTTGATTTTAAGTTCATTTCTTTAATAATGTGACTCATCTCCCAATAATCCAGGCTAATATTTTACAATCATAAGATCATGGACATCTAAAATAATTTTTTCACTTCTATTTGAAAAAAAACATGGTCCAAAACCATGGGAAGGTTTGTGTTTTTTTATTTTTTATTTTATAGTTTCGAGAACCTATGTTTGTAAAATATTAAATAATTCCCCCATAATTCCCTATATAAACCCACCCAATATCCTACTTAACCTCATTAAAAATACTTGGATCATGTCTTTAAACTTTCCTCACCTCTCTATAATCCTTATAAGGTGATAAATGCTCTCATGAATCCCCTCTTCAAGTGTTTGAAGACACACACTCAAGTAAGGATTCCATCCTTTTTCATTTTTATCCATGTTTCCTTATACTGTTACACCCATTTATATTCTGTTAAAAATTATGGGTTAGGTTTTAGAACCTCCCCCACATTTACCTTATTATTTTTTAATCATGATACACCCCTTTTTCTCTCATTAATCCCTTCCACATACACCCATTAACATACCGAAATTTCATAAGAGTTATTCAATTTATCCTCTTTCATGAAGTTTCTTTATTATGATACGACTTCTATCTCAAAATTCCTTATGTTGGGAAATTTTTATTTGTGACCCTATTACATTACATTAAATTTATATATTATGAGAGACCACTTTCTCTCTCATCAACCATTTTTATAAATTTATATGTCACATTGTATGGATCTCGAAACTCCACTGTGAATTTCTATTCCAAAATAATTGTGTAGTGAATACTGTACCCATTCTCTATCATGGGATTTAACTTTTATACACATATACCTTTTTATTGAGAACTTAAATGAATTTATTCCACACCCCTTGATCATGGAATAAATTATAATGATGAATGAATCCATTATTTATGACGTGTATGTCGCACTTAAGAATGAGAATGAAATTAAAGTGACGGGTGTACTCAGAATTATATAGCAGTCCAATGCATTTGGTAATTTTTAGTATCATGATACAACTTGTTGGGATAGGGGTTTACCTGATTATTTTATGGTAATTTTTCCATTATGATGTCTTGGTAGTTTATCCTTGACCTATGATAGAATCTTTAAAGTTGTTTCCAAATTTTCATTTTATGTTTATCATGCTATATAATTCCTTTATGTTAACATTTATTTTATGCTCCATTGATATTCTTGTTATCTAACATGTTATTTATTCCTCATTTTAATCCATTTTTATTCCCTTACCAGGCTTTCTATCTCACACATTTTTTATGTATGTTCTGAGGTTATCCCATGTAATGTTATGTACGAAGGAATGTTGTTGTCATGTAAATTTTTTTTCAATAATGATGTTGTACTTCATGTTTTATGTTGTTATGTAATATTCCTAATTTCCAAAGACACTAGGCTTCTTGATATTTTGAGTTGTATTAATTGTAATTTTATGTCATTAAATCATGTATTAATGTAATAATAATAACAGGTTTGTTATAATTCCACTGAGGTGTGTAAGGAGGAGTGAGTTGGAATAGGATCCCAAACTCTCATCAGTAATATATGAAATATTGATTAAGATCATCTCCACCTCAGTTTAAGTAGATTTTTTTAATATTCCTACCAAGATGGTTCTAAACATCATTCTTGTATTCATTGAATTTATTAAAAGAATTAAACTTATAACTCATTAAGTAAATATATCCACATCTACTAATATCAATAGTAAAAGTTAAGAAGTTTGTGTACCCACCACTTACATCAATAGAAAACGGTTCACACACATCGATATGAACTAATTAAAGAATCTCCATAGCCCTTTCACCTTTCCCACTAAATGGCGCTTTGGTCATTTGTTATTGTAAACATGCATGACATACAACAAGTGGAGTTAGTACGAAATAATTTTAAAACCCCTCTTAAAGTAATTTTGTCAAACGCTTTTCATTTACATGACCTAGCTAATGATGTTGTTGTAGTGTATGATAATAGTTATGTGAAGTAAATTCATTAATGATTTCCATTACATGGTTCATGTAATCCAACACATTAATACTATTATGTAAATTTTCCATACCATAACAAATTCTATCTTTATAAAAGAAGACGTATTTATTTTCAAATTTGAAAATGAATCTATCTGTATCTAGTCTGGATATAAAACTAATATTTTTTCTAACTAAAGGCACATAATAACAACCCTTTAAAACCAAGATCACTCTTGTTCAAAATGAGAGTTGGCAGTCCCCAATAGCTACAAAAAACATGTTTTGATCTGTTGACTACTCATAGGTATACTTTTCCTCAGTCAATTTATCTGAATCTAATTGCTTCCTATATTTGAATATATATGTCATCACCACAAGTTGTATCTAATAAAAATTTTGTAAAAATTGTAAAATTTCACTTGATAAAAAATGCACCTAAATCTTCCCCATGCTTTATTAGATGGGTGTATTTTTTCTTCTAGTGGACCTTATTTCCACATGAGAATCATAGAACAACATAATCCCTTTATTCCCCTTAGATGTTCTTCTTCATTAAAGGGTGTGATGAATATTTAGGATAAATATCTTTTCTTTCCCTTTATGTTTTTTTAACATAACAACATAAAGATTTAAGTATTCCATATCACTATCTACTTGGGGAAAAAATTAAGAAGATATAACAGAGGATTCTAAAGGTTTTCCATATTAAAATTCACAACAAAACTAGAGAAGCTCTGAGGGAATGATTCCAAAATGAGATCAGTGCTCAATTATTCAAGGATTTTAAACCCTGAAACCTCTAGGTGCTCAATGTATACAATGATCTTGACAATGTGAGGCCTAGATAGGGAACCCTCTCCAATATTATGTTGAAAGAGAATTGTGGAAATCTCAAACTATTCCCATATATATCTCTCCTTATAAATACCATGGAGGTTCCCAGGTATGTTATATGCATCCATGTTTTCATGAGACTTCATGAGTTCACTATAAATAGATCAACGTAAAAAACATTGAAGGTTGGCTGCATAATTCATTTGTTTTTTATAGACAATAATCTCTTCATCATTTTTCTCTTGAGTAGGAGAATCATGCATTGAGGATTTTAGGAGTTAATATTTATGTTCATGGTGTAGAATAACCCAAAGGCATCTAAACCACTCCTGGAAGTTACTACTAGTGATGAGATTATATTTATCTAATATCGATCATAGGGACAGTGATATTTTCAATTTATTATAAAATAGAAAGAGTATATTATTATTACTTTACTTGATTATATATTTTTTGCGAAATAATAAATTGATTTTATTAAATCTCTCACTATTTTATCATGTCCAAATATCCCTCACCATTGAACTTGGAATGTCTTGTTTCTAGGAAATTCTCTGGGAAAGGATCCATATTCCCCTTCTCATAACCCCCAAAAAAGTATGGACATGATATTTTGAATGTATTTAGTTAGGAAAGTCATTTCGAACTGCGAGATTGTATCTCCTTGATCTATTCAGGGGACTCCCCATTCCAGAAATCCTAACTTGGATTTTCTCAACACTTTCCTTCAAATTACACCATGTCTAACAAAGGATAATTCTATTGAGGTAGAATGGTTTATTCAACCCAAAACCTTAATAATAAATCCCCTTATAAAATTAAGAGTCCCAATAAGGGTTGGTCAAACACGTTGTTATATTTTATTCTCTTCATAATAATGTAACAGAAGGTTTAGTCTTACTTAATATTAAATTGAGGGACTTTATTTTATTATGCATGAATCTTTATTTTATTTTATCATTTAAATGTCTTGTTAATATTAATTGTATGTTTTCTTAATTAATTTTGCATGTTTGGATAAATAATTTACGCATAATCAATTTTATTTAAATTTTATCTTTTCATATTAATTCATTCATTCAAGTGATCACTGTTATGAATAAATAAATATAATTTAAATGTATTGGATAGAAAATACTAAATTAATTAAATGACCTGGTCATGAGATTATCTAATTCTTTATTTATTGAGTGGATATTAAATCAACCTATGACCCATGGGAAATAACTCCTTATGACAGACATGAAAAAAGCTACAGAATTATATTTTTCTATATATGTATCACTATGTTGGGGTCATTATGGTTCCTTATTGAACCATACCCACATTCCAGGGGGTGATCCATTAATTAAAAATATTTTTTACTCACATGTAGTTTAGGGGAAACAAAGGATTGGTTAAATATAATTACTTAAATATCCTTGGACACATAGGTCCAATATAATAATAGAGGGAGGGAGGGATGACAGACTATCTTTTAATTCAAAATTAAATAATTTCAAAACCATACAGTAAATTTAATTAAAAAAATTCCAAAAAAACCATAGTTCTTGGTCAAGAACATGAATGGTCACACATGCATTGAATACGCAAAATTAAATGGATACCATTCATTTCATTTTTCATTAATTTATTCTTTAAGATAAACAAGCTTGTATCAATTAATTAATTATCATTCATCTTAATGATAATCTGATCTTATTTATAGATTCTCATCATTAATGTAATTCAATAAAAATAAATTGGATAACATATAATGAAATATTAATTACAATAAATTAATTTAACATTTAAAATTATTTAAAACCATTATTAAATTTTCAAACACACAATGGTGTGCTAATCAATAAAACATGTTTTTTATGTTGCAATTTAAAATGTAATGTAATTTTAATTTGGTCCATTAATGGAGGTCTATATGGCGTGTATATATAGATACATGTCATGTACCATAGTTTTAGTATATCCATGTCACACGCCTAGGGCTTCATTGTGTGGACACAGTCGGACTACGTGGTGTGTACATGCCAATAAAACACCTTGTATCCACTTGTCATCTATCAGGTCAGACCAATCAACATGCAGTGTGAAAAAAAATAACCAAGTGTAATTAATTAGTCTACACATCCAGATACATTATGCATGGGTATACAGTGTGTGCTCTAACTGCATGTTGTGTAACCTATTTTTACAGGACAATGATTTGAAACATCTTGATGGAATATCCATCCATTATTTATTTCTTCCAAAACCATTATGAAAATGAATCACTAAAATAACATGATTAATATATTGATAACATGTTAATTCAAATTGTATTAAAGAACAAATAATGTGAAACAAAATATAACCATAGTTGTGCATAGATCAACAATCAAATAAAGAAATATAAATTTTAACATTGTTGCTATGATACCATGTATTAGTTCTTGGTATAGAATAAGTGTTCGGTGTTGGGTGATATATTGAAATTTCTTTTAATAATAGTTCCCCCAAACCACATGAAAGCATCTTGCATGTAAAATTTATAATTTATTTATTTAATGTCTGAGGAAATAAATGCATGGTCCTAGGAAATTTCTTCATTGATGAATGTTAATTTTTTGAAAAGGCCCTTCCAGATTGCCTTTTTTATGCTTTCCAGGATTCAGGGGTAGAATCCCTCTAGATGTGATACACACATGCTCTAATGGTCTTTGAGAAACACCACTCATTCTCTAGGCAGTAGTGCGGTGAATCAAATGTCTCTCATTGTTCAATCTTGATCACCCATTCTTCTGTCTTGAATAAAATCACTCTTAGGTTTCTAGCTCTTGAGAGGGGGAGAGAAATATAATTCATGATATAATTATTTCTATGCAACGATTGTTTATTTCCAAACATGGAATTTTTTTGAATGAATTACACAATAGATGTAGCTGTTTATTAATAGGGATGGGATTTTGGTTACAAAATTTATTTTCTTAACATCCATTAAATATAATTATAACCATTAATGAAATATCATTCCACATAATAATAACAACATTATTATTTTTTGTGGTGTGCCAACTTCTGTAATATGGATAAATAAAATTTACTCACACGTAAATAATTATTTTATCACCAGACACAGTATTAGTCCATTAAAATGCCTCTTGTATTTATTGTAAACTAGAATAAATATTTTATTCTATAAAATAAATATTTTATTCACAAAATAGTAAATAAATATTTCTTAAATATTTAATAGAATAAGTAAATAAATTTTTTCACAATATGGTGAATAAATAATTATTTAATTTCTGTGATCAATATATCATAAATAATATTATTCCTCAGTCTTAAGAATAATACATATTCCACTAATTAAATTAAAATATAATTTAATTTAGACCACCAAAAACACATATTTTGTGACCCTATAGGATTTTTTATTGTTATCATTATGAGGGCTTGCATAAAGTTTAAGATTATGGTCTATAAACAGGTCAAGGAATGCATAATAAAGAACATAAAGTTGAAATAAATACAACCACATATTATTTCTCACTATGTAATATAATTCTTTTGTCACATAATATCATTAATAAGGTTTCATGATAGTTTCATCAACCTATATTATTGATACAAAATTCTTTGACTATCTGAAATAAAACCATCATTACCCTATTGAAATGGAATTTAGGGTGGTGGTTATATTTAAATTAAAGGGATGAGATATTAACTTCAATAAATATATAAGGGCAAATCATTTCTTGATATATAGAGTAATAACATGTCATTCAAGATGCACCCAATGTACCATACTTCCCACCAACATATGGCATGACAGTTTTCATCGAAAAATCATAGTTCATGTGTCATGTCATGATTAATGATAATCTTAAAGTCTAAGGACCATTACACATGCTCGTTGATAGGAATATCTAATGACACCAAAACATGCAGAATTCATACTGGTAGGTCTATTTTCAAAATCTCCCATCTTGGATATTACTAAGTGTGAACTTCATGAGAATAAGTATAATCTACTTATGAGTACTCACACCTGACAGCCTATATACTATGTGTACCATCATAATATGTTATCCAACCACAAAACTATATTAATAATATTTTTGTAGAACTTTAATGTTCTCATCATATTGGGGAACTACTATGATGTTATCAATGTGGAAAATACTTCAGGACATTATTACATAATGGTCATGTAGGAAAATTAACAATATGTAATTAGATGTTTAATTTAATATTTAATACATCAAATATTCATGTAATCAAAGTATAGAAAGTTGGTTCTAGGAAACCAAATCTAAAATGAATATCACACCTCAATTCAGGTTGAATAATAATAAATTATATGGAATGGATAACTCTCATACAAATATCATTCTTATGGAATAAGGCTTAACCCTTCGAATATACTAAAGTATATAGCCAAAAAATATAATTCATCCCCCACTTCCTACACCAAGAATCCCTACATTAATATTCCCACTTTCCACCTAACTAGTTAACGACTAACCAAAAAATATTATAAATCTTTCCCCAACAATAATTATTAACTCTCTACCTGTCATACCCAATTCAGTAACACCCCATCTCCCTCATGTGACTTTGGAATGGATAATCATATACCCAAAATCCTTACAACACCCCAGGAACAACCCCACACCCTCCAACCATATTATAATGTTCTACTAACCCACATTCCTAAGACCTACTAGTGTTCAAATCATGTTAATCTCCCTTTATAAATGTCTTGGATTGTTTTGATATATGCAACTAGCAGCCCTTTTCATTTATGTTTTTTCCATAAAACCTCTCTAGGATCTTTATCATAATTCTTTTCCAAATTAATAAAAACTATAAATAAATCTTGGGATTTGTGTCAATGATACTCCACCAAATCTCTAAAAAAATAAATTGCACCTATGGTTGAATGTCTTCGCATAAAATATATTTCCTTATCTAAAAATTTGGTACCCCTTCGAATCTCCTATTCAATCACTCTCTCACAATTTTTCATGGTATGGCTCATAATATTAATGTCTCTATAATTCCAAAAACCTAAAATGTATCCTTCAATTTTATACATGGATACTAGATAACTCTTCCTCTAAATATTGGTCATTTTAGTATATTTCATAATCTCATTAAGTGGCCTAGTTAACCAATTAACACCTAATTCCATTAATATTTCGATTCATTAAAGTTGACATTATTTGTCCCAACTCCTTTACTATTTTTCATCCCTATTAAAGAATCTTTAATCTCAAAGGGTCCAAATTTTCGATACTATATTTATTTGAGATCCTCTATACCAATATGTAGATTATATAAGTCTTATCCACACGTCCTCTATTCTGTGAAGAGATTATTAATATCTCATCCCCATAAATTCTTATATTTCTCATCCTTAAAAGGGGTTTGTCTATAACCTCTCAAACCCAACCCATTGACTTTGGAAGGAAATAAATTCCACTAAAATTAGGTGCATCCCCCTAACACCCAAGGTTCTCAATAAATAGAAAGGATATATAATAACTTTGGAGTGATGATTTACCCTTATGTACAATACAACTAAAATGAAAAACTACAAGACAATATATACATATAATGTATGAATGAATCGAGACCAAACTTCAACACACAATATAGAAATATCAGATATCAAAGTCGCCATGGAAAACACTATTCATGATTAAGACTACAAGACCAAAAATTAAAAAGTTCAAACATGTTTTTGCTTTTCATTATCCCATGCTTCACATGATGGTTACCTCCATGCTCATAGCTCCATCACAGGTGGCCACAATATCAATACACACTTTTAAAAATGTATGTTGTCCTCCTCTAATCTACATCAAATTGAGTTGTAACTGAATATGCACCAGTATTCATATGAAGTAGGTGAGTATAATACGAATCAACGAACCAAGATAAACAATATGATTAACTCACACTGAATATCCATTTTTCATTTGACCCATTATTTTCACAAGTACTCACACCCCCAACTCATACACCCATTCCATGAACACACATACACATATAATGTATCAAATATCCTATACTGAAGTCATTTCATTAATCAAATTCATCCCCATTAAATGTTTGACTCCTTGAATAGAAAAAATCACAAGATAAATCCATTTATCCCTAACCCAATCTATCACTTGGCGGTGCAACCCAATGTGCACAATTTCATCACGATAGCCAAGTTCAAATCAAAAAGGCCTAATTAATTTTTTTTTGAAAATCACCACATCAAAAACAATTTTATCACATGTGAAAATTATAATTTTCAAGACAAAAAACCATGTATATATTTTATCAAATATTTTGTGTTCATTTACCATAACCCTTGTCTAAAACTATTTTCTACTAAGAGAATAATTTCCTATATTTTATTATAGTAATGCGAGCAGAAGGAATGGTTTAGGATTCCCATATGTGGTTATGTGACTGGGTATCTGGAGGATGTGTAGTAACTCTATTGGGCTGAGGTTATTTAAAGGGGAGGGATGGACAGAGAACATGCATGGAATCATTTTTTTAGAATTTAGCCAAAGGATTTGATGGGGGAGTCAGGATAGCTCTCATGAAATCTATCTTACTCAATTATTTTTATTCTTCCTCCTATAATTTTGGTTCTTAAAAAATGTAATATAAAAAAGGATTCCAAATTTATAGGGACTGATGGTGTGAGGTTTTTATCAGTTGGTCTTCCGTACCAGAAAATAGAGGACCTCTATATTGATAGATACATTCCATCAAGATCATCTTTTAGGGGGGGCACTACTGTTTGGTATATCTGAAGAAAATGGTGTCCAAGATAGATTAAATAGAAGAAAACAACCTTAAATGGTGGGAACAAGAGATTAATGATCAAGAGAAGGTTATGTGTGGAAGCTAGAGAAGCAATTATAGCGAAAAGAATCCCAACCATCGGTGTTGAAAAAGGAGACAGGAACACGTTCAAACAAACTCACAGATAAGGATTAAGATATAAATGTGTATTTAATAATGAATGAAGCTACCTTTATCCCTAATTTATTTATATAACAAGAAAAATTGTGTTATTAGTGGTCAAAGGGACGGATACTATGGGACATATTACATGAGTGGAATAATATTTCTACATATAACAGACATTGTGGGAGTCCACAATAAATCTTGCCTAGGTTATTATGGAAGGAACCTCCATGTACTCATCTAATGTAACACATTAAATCCATTTGAATGTAAAATTACTTATGATTAAAATAATTCTAATGGAGGAGTTTAGTGGTATGGAATTTTATACTCTTTGTGAAGATCTAGTTACCATATAGTAGAGGACACTGAAGAAATACGAGCGGTGGTTTTTGATTATAGAAGAATCAGGAACTCAATAAGAAGGAGGAATTAGGGACAAGTGTGTGTGGGAAATGAATGTGGCAAGGACCATATATTTTATTGTAATCTTTTAATAAAAAAAAATACTAATTTCAAGTTGAGTTGAGATTTCATCTTTTGTAGAAGATAAACCTATTATTCCAAAACTTTTTTTTGTGGGTGATGTGGAATAAACTATCACAAATACTGATATTTTTGTTTTAAATGAACTATAATCATCTAATAATCATACTCAAATTGCCTATGATTTATATAGTTTTTATATAATACACAAGTATCATGTTTGGAAAAAATAGAAACCTATACTATATAAATCAATTTCATGTTGGTCATAAATATGTTAAAGAATGTTTATGGATGTACTATAATGTTTTCTATTGCCCAAAAATATTAGAAAATATAATTGGGTGTTATTTATATCATTAGGTAGAAATGAAAAAGGTTTGAAGAAATCCATCATTGAATATGAGTATAATAATTTGAATCATTATTCTGGTATTTCTTGACTATATTCAGTTTTTCACATGTTGGTAGAGAATTTAAACTATGGATATATAATGGATTTTCTTTCTCTAATTGACTCCTATATGTAGGATTATTTTGTTTATGTGAATCCCATGGTAATTTTAGTGTGAAAATAGATAACATCACTGATATTTCTATTAGTTATGTAATGTAGTATTTTTGTTCATTGGTTCTAGAAACATTTCTCTAAATTATCAAGAGGACATTTCCATTAGTTTTTTGAATTAAAATACCCAGACATTCAATTATTTATGGCATAAATTGTAATAGTATATTTTTTAAGAATGATCTAGTTTCATTTGGATATTACTGGTTGATATCTAAAAATTTTGTCATGTCAAGATCATTAAGACTAATAATGAATCAAAGTTATATTTTGAGAGGACTATTGATCATTTTCCCGAATTTGTTGACAGAAACATTTTTTAGAATCATACAGATTCCTTAGAAGATTTCTCATGTTTCAACATTGGATATGATGCAGTGGTGGTCAATATTTCAAATAAAGGGTTGTTTGATTCACTTTTTGATTCCTTATAGAATAAATATACTTGGGGTCCCATGGTTATGTTATCAGAATAATTCTCAAATTAGAAATGTTAAAAGTGTCTATTTTTAGCATGGGAAGATTTGGTCTATATTTAAAAGAAAATAGGTTTGAGGAAAAGGTATTCACTATCTAAAAAAATCATTTTTCTATGTTGTGGATGGGAAGGCTTCAAGGATAAATGAAAAAAATCTCACCCAATAGGGCTAGGAATTTGAAAAAAGTACATGGATTTAATTTCACCCCTAGAACTCGAAGTATATAAACTCAACCTATTTTCCCAAAATTTCCTAAAGTATAGATAAATAAAGGGATTTTAGGTCTGATGAAATATGGTGATCCAATTGATAAAGAGAAGGGAATATTTTTTTTATTTGTATTGATGAGTTGTTGTTGAATATAGTAACTTCTGAGATAGAGAAGGAAATTGATTCAATAAAAAAGGTGGATCTTGAAAAGGGGTTTGAAACATAAATTATACTCCATGATACATTAAAGACCCATTCAATTTATCATTGGTTTTTTAAAGGTGTGGTATTTAAAGGAATGTGGGCATAAGGGATGGTGGAGGATGTTATCTCACTACCTCAATGAGTTTTTTTAAGATTTTCACCACAAATAGTAAATAAGTATTTCCCATAAATTTTTTATCATAAGTCATGATATTTAAAAAATAAAATAGATGAGGCTATGTTAGAAAGTGGATGCCAAAAAATTATTGAGGGAACCCATAGGTTCAAGATCTATAGTAATAAGATGAATACCAAAATGAAAGTTTTGGGGAAGATTTAGGTTTAAAATACAAATTTCAAAACCCATGTAATGTCTTATAATGGATAATGTCATGGAGCCAACCTCACCCCCACCCCAATCCCAAATATAATTTAATCCATTTAAATATGAGACAAAGATGTACCATAGAGTGTTGTTACCAAAAAATTTCATGGAGCCCTCGATCAGGATTACTACACAAAAATAACACAACATATCATGGATTAACATCCATCATTGTTTTGGAGGCACCACAGGTAGGACCATGACATGTAGTGACCTCCCCTTTTTGAATAATTTAACTGTTCATGTGTTGTTCTTATTCTTCACCCATATCCTATAATTATGTTTCTTCATAGATGAAATATATGAATGGTACTCCTCTCAAAGTTAACTATTTTTGTGATGTTTCTATCAATTAATCAAAATAATTTAGCTTAAATAAACCCAGTAAATTAACTTGTAAAATAATAATATTTATAGTTCTGAAGAATCCCACCAAAACATATTAATTCAACTTTTCCACCTCTTTTTAGATCTTAAGTCCAAACCATCCAAAATACAATTGAATAAGATCTTCCAAAAATATGATTAACATAAACTCATAAAGGGACCCTCATGTTTGATATTCCTAAAAAATAAATTAATAAAAAATGATGGTTTTAGGGAAAGATTTAGTTTTAAAATCAAAATATCGGAACCCCTTACATTTTATACAATTCTAAAAATTGTGGAATGAATCTCTCTTGATTTGGACTTTTAAAAAAGGATACTGATTGACACCATAGTGTATTGGTACCCAACACAATCATGGAACACTCAACCATGGCTCTATATAGAGAACCAAACAAGGCATGGAAAAAACTTACATTGTCGAGAAGGATCCATCATCCACATTTCAATAATTTCTATATTACATAATTATTTTTCTTCTTCCTCCACATCATGTAATTATAGTTTTTCACAGCTACAATATATGCAAGGTTTTCCACTCGATGTGGATTTTTTTTGTGATTATTAAATCATTTTTTCTAAATCATATTTTCACAAATAAACACAAGAATTTAACTTTTAAAATAATAAGATTTTATAATTTTGGAGAATCACACACCAACTAGTACATTCAGATCTCACAACTATTCTTCAATCAATATTAAGTCCAAAACCACCAAAAATCCAATAGAAAAAAAAGGATAATCTAGAAATAGGATTTAAAAACACACATGAGGGAACCCTTAGATTAAAGATCCATAGTAATGAGAGGAATACCAAAATGAGGGATTTGGTTAAAGGGAATGATTTAAAATACATATATCAAAACACCTTTAATATCATGAAGTGGTCAAATTTTTCACACAAACCACTCCACCCAATCTTGGTAACCATTATGGGCCTCTTAAAAATGAGGCTGATCGAAACCACTGTGTTTTGGTACCCAAAACAGCCATGGTTCCCCCGTCCACGGATCACCATGGAGAACCCACCATAGCATGGAGTGACTTCTATCAGTTTTTGTTCACACCGTGGTTTGAATCATGAGATGGAAGAGTTTTCCACCCCATTTCCAACACACCCATGTGCCCCATACAAGCCTTGACTTACCATTACCAATATAACCAACATGCACATTTCACTCTCCTCATTTCCCATATAGAAACTCTCCAAATACCATTCCCATAAATTGGATGTTTTATCGATCCATGTGGTTCATAATAATCTCACTAAACTCCCCCAAAAACTATGCCTACTAAAACATCCATCTTTATGAAATGGACATCCACCATGGTAAAACCACTCACCCAAAATGAGTGTTTTGAGACCAAGCATCAAAAATACCCTAAAACAGTCTACATATCACATCCACAACTACAAAAATCTATTAGACAATATAATCAACCACAAAAACGACCATTTCCATTTTAAATCTATGTCATCCAAAACTTCATTCTCCTATCGATCACCCTTATTAATCCCTTCAGAACATTTGAAATACCTGTAGGAGCACCTTAAAACCAATATAATCTCTCTAGTAAAGTAAAAAATTATAAAAAGTAGAATAATAACTAAAATCATTAGTGTTAAAACATCCATATTTTTATTTTATGTAGAAAAATTAATATAAATATCTATATTTTATTACACTTATTCTAGTTAAACTATAGTTTTTTCTAACCATTCTTAGTTATTGATGAATACTTTTTTGGCTCACTATTAGGATTTTTAGATCTTGTTCATGGAAAATAGAGAAGAAACAATTGAAATAATTGTATTGATAATGGAAATTCAGACTACTCTTGTAATTAGAGAAGAACTAATAGATATAGAAGATGATTATGTGAAATAATACCTTGAGGAAGAATCTCCATGTAGACCAAGGCATATACCTCGAAAATAGTCACTGTTGTTGGAAAAATTAAATTATCTCACCCCCTCCACCATGTAAAGACCAAAAGTATTACATACATAAAAATTACATTAATTTTGGGGAATACATAATACATGACACAAAAAGACACCAAAATACCATTTTAGTTTAGTGACATTGAAAACTGGGAAACATAAACAACTAGTCCGTATAACATCAACATAATCTCATGTGTTTTCCTTCATAACTAGAATCAATTTTTAACACATCTTACTTATTACCCATATTTATATCCTAGGGAAAAGAAACATAAAAATGGGTGATCTAAAATTCTCAGTGAGGGTAAACATGAAAAATATCAAACAAAACATACACATATGATTTAGAAAAATGAACATAACTTTTGAAAATCATACCATGTATAAAAAATATCAAAATATTGAGTCATGAAATAAATCATGGTAGTTCATAAGGAAAAATCATAAATGTACAAGATACATGAGAAAATATAATTGGCATAAAATATGGAATTGTGTAAAACACATAAGCATAGAAAATCATTTCCATACTAGACAAGTCTCATTGCCAGGACCATAAATGTGGAAAAAGTCCAATACTAAACCATATTTACTGGTTCTTCCATACCTGTATTACTGAACTGAATTTATTTTTCCTTCCAGCCTTTTATTACTGAACTAGATTTACATGTCATTACATCCCTATATTACTTAACCATATTTACTTAGCATTCCAATCCCTTATTACTAAACCAAATTTACTTTCAATTTCAGTTATGCCTATATCATGAGATATAAATCTTTACTCCATGAATTGGAAGGATATACAGGTCCCACCCATATCACAATGAAATCATTATTACATATTCCACAATAAAATAAATCATTCATTATATCCCAAGGAAGAAAATGGGTCTCTTTAAACATTATTCTACCATAACGTAATCCATGTAAAACAAATGGATTAAAAAAATAGAATTCCATCATAAACACGATAAAATAATAATAAAAATAAGGATATTATACTTGAAACAAAAATCTATTAAATAATTCCATTTTATATAGAATGTAATTTTCAATATAACACTTGAAAACAATTCTTGAGGAAAATATTCTTTTTTCTTCAAAAACATTTTATTTCCTCGAAATGAAACACGATTTTAAAAGAATATAATTTCATTTAAAATAAACATAAAATATTGTATGGAAGCTTCATGGAAATATGTTATTAATAAAAATTAAAACCCCATAATTTTGTATTAGTAAAAATAAAAACATTATTCTTGTACTTTTTTAAGATATTTAATAAAGTAACTCATGTCAAAAAATGACCAAATATTCCTCGCATACCATTTAATAAAAACGTTCCGATCGGTAAAATTGAATTTTAATTCTATATGAATTTAAAGAATTTTTAGGAATAAATAATTACAAAACAATGATATATATAATAAATATACTCCAGAAAATACACACGTATAAACAATCTCAAATAATAATTATATTGTGAAATTATCCCTTACCATAGGTCTAATTTCCATTGAATATACCCTAAAATATTGTATAGTGATTTAAATAATGTCATTGACTTATTTCAGAATCATACTCATTTTTATGATATCATATATTATCATATTATTATCTCTTTGTTAATAACATTTTTACTCTCCATCAGGTGTGAACTTCATTTTTTTCTAATACATTTTTTGTCAGATAATTTATTTTTCTTCTTCTTATGTTTTAGTTATTTCATTTAATGAATGATATTAGTATAATATATAATATATTTATTCATTCCACTAAATTATATAATCATGATTTAATGAAGATCATGTAGAATGAATCACATAGAATCGTGGAGATGGTAGGTCATACGTACGCATGACTGATGATATCACTCCAATTATTTTGAATTGGTATAGGAGTGGATGGTATATATTTCGTTCAAGAATCCATATCATTTTATAATAATAATATATAGATATTATTTTTGTCATTGTAAAAAAAACCTCCAAAATAGAACTAGAAATATATGGTATATATTTATTACTTTATAATGGAAAATACTCATGAAGAGTAAGTATATGATGAAATAATTTGGAAAAAATAGTAGATGCGATTACCTCTTCTTCTACGTGCTCTCTCTAAATCTCTTCATAAAGGAACTAGAGTTGGTTTTTTGAGAATACAAAAACCTCTATAATGTAACTAGGGAAGTTTATAATGGAAAATTTAAGGGTATGTCTGAGATTGAGGGCTCAATGTGAAGTGAATAGAAGAGGGAGAAGGTGCCCTTTTATAATTGTGGTGAGGGGAACTTTTAGAATCTCTAAAATTATTAATTTAAAATAAAATACAACCACATAAAAAAACCACTAAAATATCTTAATTTAGAATATTAGATGTTATAATGTTATAATGTTATAATCTTACCAACCAATATATTTTAGGCAATTTTTTATATGCCTTTAAACCATATCATATTAACTTAATACATAGTCATTCTATTTCATTTTAATTAGGCTAATAATTATTTCAATATTAAAAGGGTGAAATATATACTTATTTTATATCAAGTAAATAATAGATATATAATTTAGAAAATTGTATACTATATAACATTTATTATATATTTTTAAAAATGTTTTATGATTTTTAAATAATTTAGTATACATTATTTTGACAGAATAACAATAGTGTCAGTTTTGATAATATTCAATTGTTGTATTTTTAAAAATGCCAATATAACATTTTATCCAAAAAAAATATTTTATCATATTCATATGGGGAGAAGGTATTCTATAAAATTCAATTTATGTATTAATTATCCCAAATTATATTTATTTTCATATTTTAAATAACATTTATTTAATATTTTGTTTTATAAATAATTTCATCATCAGTTTTGTGTAATTATTTCATACACTTATTTATTGTAAAAATTTATAAAAATACAATTATGAATATAAATCTACAGGATTTATGAATAATAATTTTATTTGAATATATCTTCTACAAAATCCCTCATTAAACATTTCATACTTATTAAAACTTGAATGTGATAGGTTTAACATCACTTCAAATAAAATAATATTAGTGTCGTATTATCTTTCATACGTATAAAAATTATCAATAAATATACCCTTGGTTGATTTTAGTAGAGATATAATTAACCAATAATATTTGGTCATGTTTTTGGGATTTTAATTGTTATTATCATTTTAATAAAAAATATTTTATTGATTTTCCATTAATTATATATTTTTTTCATCATCAATGAATAATCATTTAAAGTAATAATTTATTTCCTAAAAATGAAAAATAAATTACCTTTATAAAAAAAATTACCATTCAAATAATTATTTATATTATAATTTATCTTCTATATAGCCTTATTATAAAAATGATAAATGTATAAAAATTTTAGTAAGACATATTTAACTTTTCTTTAAATAATATATATTAGATATCTTAATCTCAACCACGTGGCTTCCAAAGGGTATTATTTATACCCATGGATGGTTTAGGTCAAAAATCAATCATCCAATCACATTAGGAAATTGTTTATGGTAATTTTATAATATTATATTTACCCTTAATTAGATGATTTACCTTTTTACCATATTGATAAAAATAAATGAAGATACTATTTATAATGCCTAAAAATAAAAGAATGATATTTCCATAATTTGGAAAAACTCATTAAAAATATGGAATCCATTTTTATAAATTCAAAACATATAATTTTCCATAATTAATTTAATATTAATCCCATTTTCAGAATTAAAAAATGGGTTTTAAAAGATAAAACATCGCAAAAGATTGAAAAACTTTTACATCAAAATTCAATGTAAAATTAATGTCAATGATAAAAAATATATTGAATGATAATAATATATTCCATTTATACTTTAAACACATTAAATAATATAATTTAACCATATAAATTATTTCTATGAAAAAAAATTCTACTAAAATTTAGTTTATCATTACTATTCATCAAAACATGAAAGTTACTAAAAAAATATAAAAAATTAATTCGAAGTAAATTTTTATATCCTAATTCCAAATAAAATATTTATTTTGTTAAATATAATATATGAAAGTTTCAAAAACTATATTTAAAATTGGTGATCCATCAAAAGGTGGGAAAACTGCATTTTTTTAAAATTACATCTTTTTATCTGAAAAAATGAATTTGTTCTTATATAATGTCTACGAAATATATTTGATATATTTTAAACCTTATATTGAATATATTAAACATATTTTTCATTAATAAAATCCATTAAGTGTGATTTTATTATTTTATTAACTCACTTATTTGTATTTTAAATGTTTTTCAGAAGAAAGTTAATATTGGTCATACCCACCATTATAATGACTAGGTTATAAGGTAAAAAATGAAATTTAGTTGCTAAATTATACCCAGTCTAGTATAAAATTAATTCGATCAAAATAACTTAAAATTGTGTTTAATATAATCCAAGAAAATAATGTTATATAAATTCAAGCTAAGCTAGTGTTATGTATTGTGAAATATTATCTTGGTGTAGAGTAAAACATAAGACATGAAAGAAATTTAAAAAAATAAAATTCATAAAAATATTATTGGGTTACATTCTATCTCACTTAAAATTGAATTTCTCCCTTGAAATTCATCGGGGTTATAAAAGGTTTAATACTTTAAAGTTTCTTTCATAAAAACCGCCATCAAAAAATGGAATACTAAAACATCATTTTAAAAAACGAAGGCTAGAAACATAATGTTTACCAAAGTAACTAATGACTAGGTTTCCACAGAGGATAACATAGGTGGGAAGTGAAAACATAGGAGAAATATAAAAATCATTTTCTGATGTATGGTGATGGATAACATGGTTAGGAAAATTTTACAATCATTAATCTACAATGATTTAAGGGACCATCTGATTCATAGGATAAGAAGGTACTAGGATAAAATTTGTGGTTTTCATGATGCTTTCACTAAAGTTAAAGAACATGGGAATAAATACTTACTTGATTTCAGTAAAACCTGATTGATGGTCGTACCTTGAACAATTTCCACTTTATCTCTTATTCAAAGAATTGAAGTTTGATTTTTCATTCTTGAAGTGTTAGGTGGTCATGAGATCCATAAATAGAATGATAGATCATTCAATATATAATTATCACAACAAAAGGTTAACATAAGTAATAAAATTTGTATAAATCCACTTATAGTGAGATAATACTTTATTCTAACAAACGTTATATGAGGTTTTACTTAAACATTCCATAAATTGATAACCTTGTAATCATTATAAAAGGTGAAACTATAGAATAATAGAAAAAGGTTCACAAACTTGGATAAACATTAATCTACCATATATCATAAGTTATCTCTTGTTGGTCACATTAAAAAAATGTGAACACCTTACTCATGTATTCTCTTGAGTTAAGGTCATAACCAAAATTACCATATATCCTTATTTAAAACATTTATTTTTCCTTATTCTAAAACATAATGGATATATACCTCAAGTCCCAAAATGTATTATAATTCATTTATGATGGTATAACCCTATTGACAACAAATTCCATAATTAGTTTCCAATAAACTAGCATTATCCAATGTACTTATTCAAATACAACATATCTTTATCCAAATATCATTATCATTCCATAAGGGACATATTAAAGGTTGTCTTTCCATTAATCAAATTTTCTACAAGTATATTACCTTACACTTAAATCAATTTTAAAGGTTTTTATTACTATTAAACATATCCTTTCCAATCCTTAATGAAAAACTTATACTGAAAACACATATATATTTCATGATTCATATAACATAATTTTATGTATTCCAAAGAATATACACCTCAATCATCCAACTTTATATTTAAAACACTACTTAGGATCCATCATCTTAGTCTTTGCTAAAATATGAATCATTTATTAATGTACTTAATACTTAATCTATCTAATATTCTTAGGTTTAAAGTTAAAAAATAATGTTAGAACATTCTATAACATTCACATGTCATTTAAAATCTTTTTATCCTCAATAGTATAACCAATAATCATGCCAGCTACAAGATTCCCTTTATGATATTTCCAATTAAGATATATGTTTTCATAATTCTAATACATTCCACATTTGAAAAATTCAAGGTTAACTATTTTCTATCTAGTTATGTATTTTAGCTAAGACCATAAAGAAAAGTTTTAGAAATACATATCATATATTAAAAAAATATAAGTAAGTTAATTTACTTTTAATATTTTAATCTGTGATATATATGGTTTATTACTATTTTATTTATGATTATCACAAAAACTATAGGATTGCAACCTATTAATAGACATATCCTTGGGATATCCCAAGACATATCCTTGGAAATATCTCTAGGTATTTCACTAAATATTTTTCATCTTGGTTTCTAATGGTTAACTAAACCTTCACTCTAATAAAAACATTAAATACACAAATCATGACTTACATAGACATTATATTATTTTTTTCAGAATACTTAATACATGATAGAAATAGATTCCCAAAGACTATATTATTTTACTATAGTTGGAAACTAAGAAACATGAACTACTAGTTCATAGAACATCTACATCATTTCCAACATTAACCTTCATAAATAGAATCCATTTTTGACAAATCTTATTTAATCCCCTTCTTCATATCTTGGGAAAAATAAATATAAAAATGGGTGAGGTCAAATGCTCAGTAAGGGCAAACATAAAAAATATCAAACAAAAAATAAAGATAAGAATGTAAAAACATAAACATAACTTTTAAAAATCATAACATGTATAAAAATATCAAAAAATTGAGTTATGAAATAAATAATGGTTGTTAAAAAGGCCTAAATCATAATGTCAAAAGATTGATTAGAAAATAGAATTGGCATAAAACATGTAATTTCAGCAAACACAAAAGCATATAAAGTCATTTTTATATTATTCAAGCCCCGTCTCCAAGACCATAATTGTGGAAAAATTCCATTACTAAACTATGTTTCCTTGTCAATCAAACCCTATATTATTGAACTAAATTTACATTTTGTTCCAGAACTGCATTTTTTAACTATATTTACTTGTCATTACCACCCTGTACTACTGAATTATATTTACTTGTTCTTTATACCCTATATTACTTAACCATATTTCCCTACCATTCCAATAATATCTCTCTCATTAGATATAAATCATCACCCAATTCATTATAGGTAGATATAGGTCCCAACCATCTCATAAGGAAATCATTCTCACTTCTTCTATAATAACATATATCATTCATCATATCCCATGGATTAAAGTAGGTTTCTTTAAACATGATTCCACTATAACATAATCCATGTAAAAATGGATTTCATAAATATAATTCCTTAATAAACACAATATAATCATTGGAACAATAAGTATATTATACATGAAACATAACTCTATTAATGAATTCTGTCATAGATGGGAAATAATTTTGATATAACAATTGAAATTAATTCTTATGGAAAATATTCATTCCTTTTCAAAAAAAATTATTTTCTAAAAATTCCAAAAAATTTAAAAAAAAAGGTTTCTTTGAAAATAACCATGAAATATTGTAAAGGTAGCTTTATTGAAATACGGTTTCAAGAAAATATAAAAAACCATCATAAAATTTAATTTAATATAAAAACATTCTTCTCATACGTTTTTTGGATAAGTGAAAAATTACCTCATATAAAAAAATGAAAAAATATTCCCCACATTCCATTTAATAAAAATTAATAAATGGGTAAAACTGACTATGAAGAATTTTATAATAGTGGAAAAATTATTTTGGAATATATAATTAGGTAACATGGACATGGACGATAAATATACCCCAGTATATACATGCGTATAAACAATCTAGAATAATAATGAGATTGTGAAATTATCTTTTACCATAGGTTTGATTTCATTTTTTATACTTGAACCTTCTATATATAAATTTAAATAATGTCATTTAATTATTTCCAAATCATATACATTTTTATGATCTCATATATGATTATATTATCATTTTCTTATTAGTAACATTTTTATTCGTCTATCGGGTGTTAACTTCATTATTTTCTTATGCATGTTTTATCAGATAAGTTCTTGTTACTATTATTAGGTTATAGTTATATCATTTAAAAATTATATTAGTATAATATATATCATATATATTATTCCTTTAATTTATATAATCATGCTTTAATGAATATCATGTAGAATGAATCACATCACATCGTGGAGAGGGTTGGTTGTACACATGCACGAGCGACGACATCATTCCCATAATTATAAAATGGTATGGAATTGGATGGTATATATATTATTCTTGAATTCATATCATGTTATAATAATAATATCTCTATATTATTTCCATCATTATTTCCATCCATGTAAGATGGAGATGAAAAACATATCACACCGCAGCGTGGAGATGGTGAGTCATATGTACACACATGTGGTGATTTAATTTTTAGAAGAATGCATAAAAGGTAGAATATTGTTGTTCCATAACCATAATAACATATCAAAATTTAATTTATACCGTACTTATTACTTTATAATGTAAACAACTCTTGCAGAGGATGTATTAGAAGAAATAATTTAAAATAATCGAGAGAGGAGATTACCTCTTCTTTGATGTGCTCCCTCTAAATATCCTCTTAAAGGAAATAGAGATGCTCTTTTTAGAATAATGAAACCTCTATAATGTGACTATGGAAGTTTATAATGGTAATTGGAATGGGATTTATGAGTTTTAAGGCCAAAAGTGAAGTGAAGAGGTGAGGGAGGAGGTGCCCTTTTATAATTGACGTGAGGGTCACTTTTAGAATCTCCAAAAGAATTAATTTATAATAAATTAAGACCACATCCAAAAACCTCAAAAATTTAATAATTAATAATATGAGATGATATAAGGTTTTAATCTCATCAACTAATACATTTTAGACAAGTTTTTCTCTCTATTTAAACTACATCATTTTAATTTATCACCTAGTCATTCTATTTCATCTTTACAGGGATACGAAATCATAAATAGCTACTTATATGAAATCAAGTAAATCATAAATATATAATTTAGAACAGTTTAGACCATATTATATTTATTATATATTTTTAAAAATGTTTTATAATTTTTAAATAATTTAATAAAACACGTTTTTGATAAAACAACAATAGTGTCAATTTTGACAATATTCAATTCTTGGATTTTTAAAAATATCAAGATAACATGTCATCCTTGAAGAGAGCCATTTAATTTTGTCTATATGGGGTTAAGGTGTTATATAAATTTCATTTTATATATCAATTACAAAAAAATATATATTTATTTTAATATTTGTCATAACATTGATTTGATATTTCAATTAATAAATAATTTCAACATCATTTTTGTGTAATTATTTCATAAACGTATTAGTTGAATAAAATTTAATAATAAAATACTATGATGAAGATATATCTATTTCCATTAAGAAGAATAATTTTATATTAATATATATTCTATGAAATTCAATCATAAAAAAATTTATACTTATTAAAACATGAATGTGACAATATTAACATCATTTTAAATAAAATAATATAAGTGTCATAATATCATTTATATGGATCCAAATGGTTAATAAATTGACCCATGGATTATTATGGTCAAGATATACTTGACCAAAAAGATTTTTTCAAGTCTTGTTGGATTCTAATGGTTGATATCATTTTAAAAAAATATTTTACTGATTTTCCGTCAATTATATAATATCTTAATCCTCAATTTATAATCCTTTAAAGTAATTATTTATTTCATAAAAAATAGAAATAAATTACCTTGAAAAAGAAAAATATTTTATCTTTTAAAATAGTTTTTATAGTCTAATTTCTCTTCTGTATAATCCTATTTTAAAAATGATAATGTTATTAACATTTGAGTAACACATATTTAGCTTTTCTTTAAGTAAAATATATTACATATCCTAATCTCATCAAATTGGATTCCAAAGGGTATCATTTATACTAAAGGATGGTTGAGGTCACAAATAAAATTTGGAATATTGTTATGGTAATTTTATAATATTATTTTTAACCTTAATTAACTGATTTACCATTTTACGGTACTAATAACAATTACAGAAATTACTATTTATAATTCCTAAAAATAAAAGAATGTTATTTTAATAATTTATAAATAATGATTTAAAATATGGAATCCATTTTTAAATATTCAAAAAAATAATTTTCAGTCATTAATTTAAAATTAATCCCATTTTTTTGGAATGATAAACAATTTTAAAAGTCAAAATATTGCAAAAGATTGAAATATTTTTACATAAAACCTCAATATAAAATTAATTCCAAAGATAAAAATTATATTTTACAATAAAAATATATTATATTCAAACATTAAAACCATTAAATAATATAATTTAGCCATATAAATTATTTCAATAAAAAAGATGTTTTCAATGAATATTTAGGGTATTTTCACTATTCATTAAAACTTTAAGGTTATCAAAAAAATATTAAAAATTCATCCAAAGTACATTTTTATATCCCACTCACAAAAAAAATTATTCTGTTAAATATAATATATAAAATTGTCAAAACTAAATTTAAAATGGGTGCGCCATCAAAAGGTTCCAAAACTGTATTTTTTTAAAACTGCTTCTTTTATCAATATGATGAATTTGTTTTTATATCATGTCTATAAAACCTTTGATATGATGTTTAAACATTTTATTTAATATATTAAACATATATTTGATTAGTAAAATCTATCAAGACTAATTTTATTATTTTATAAACTCACTTATTTTCATTTAAATAGTTTTACAGAAGAAAGTTATTATTGTTCATACATGACATTATAATTAATAGGTTATAAGGTAACCTATAAATATTTACATGTTCACTTATACTCAGTTTGGTGTGAAATGAATTATATTAAAAGAAATTTAAATTGTGTGTAACACTACCTAAGTATAGTGTTTTGTATATCGCAAGCTAAGTCAGTTTTTCATATTGCGCAAGCTTATCTTGGTGTAGAATACAACACAAGACATAAATGAAATTAAAAAAATCTATCTCATAAAAATATTGGGTTGTTACACACCAACCACCCCATACTTATTTATTAACTCTACTAATCTAAACTTCCCAATAACTCTGACAACTATTATAGAATATTAATATTATTCCCCTTGTAGTTTATTTACTCCCTTAACAATATTTCCCCTATAATCCATGCTATAAAAAATTCTCCTACTAAAAAACTCAGGTTGTTTCCTAAATCCCAAACAATGACATCCCACATCACACTGGATACTCGCTTGCAACCTTGGCCTTAATGAAAGTCCCACCTCTTGTCTTTTATTGCTTCTTAAAAAACACATTTTCCTCACAGTGGAAGGTGTGATTTGGTGTCTCCTCACTTGGTTTGGATGTTTTTATTTTTAAGAGATTTGTATTATTTTGTATGATAGGTGTAAACTAATTCTAATTCAATTCCCACTATACTTGATATTTTACTGCCATAATGTTTTACTACCCTTTTCCTTTCGATTGTGTTCCCCTCATATGACATGACAAAATAGTGACTCATAATACTTCCACTCCCACTATAAATTGTATTTGGTTTCTATGATGTTTTATTATCCTCTTAATTTATATTTTATTCCCTTCTTCAGACCAAACAAATGGGTGATTCATCCTCTATTTTCAACTTGTGATTCCTTGAATTTTATCTACATGATTTGCAAAACATCTCACAGCTTGAATTTGTTTTCAGCTAACTAAAATGTAATAGGTAATACCAATTCCATATCATATACAAGTGACATCCATCCCAGATCATCATTCTATATTAAAACATCATCATTAACCTCCAGTGCTTCCAATAGAAATCAATTTATCTCACATACCTCTTTTAGTACACTTCTTGTCGCTTGCATCCAAGTTATCTTAACATCTGTAAATTCAACCTACTTATTTAATTTCATAAGAAATAGAATATTAAGTAGAATATGAATGTAAAATAACTACTTGCGGAACACATTCCCCATTCTCCAAGACATCTACATCCAAAACAACCATAGTTGTAAGCCATCATAAAATAACCCATATCGTCCACCAACTACCACTAACCTATTTAGTATCCCAAGTAACCTCATGTACCCAAAAAATATAACAACTATTATATCATATTAAAATTCTCCACCTAGTAGTTTTTTTAATCTCTAAACATTTCCCCTATTTTTCCTATTGTATCTTATGCCTCCTGTTGCACAACCGATGTTGATGCCCTCCTCCCAATAGTGACAGTCCATGATACTATGGACACTCCCTTTCATCCTTGTCCCAACTATACAAGGCCCACTACTTATTATCAATCACTAACTATTTTTATAGACTCCCTATGAGAAACAACAAATCAAACCCAGAAATATTTATGACAATAAAGGTGTAGATCTTTAAAAAAATCTCATTTCACTTTAACTATTTAGTTGTGAAATCTCATTCAACCACTAATATTATTTTCCTTTTAAAAAACACATTAGTTACTCCTAGAATAGACTTATTTATATTGAAAACACATTTATCATTTAGGTGAAGCCATGTGATTCAAATATTTCTTAATTATTTCATATTACTATTTTAATTTTTAACATTTAGGTTTAAATCTAAAAACGGTGGTGGGTGGCCAGACTCTCACTAAGTATAACTTTCACATCCATAATAAATATTTTAACTAAATGTTTTTCCAAAAAATTGTAAATTTGTTATCCTATGACTCTAATTTTATAAGTAATAATATTTTCCTCTCAAACTACCCTCACACACCCACATGTGACCCACAATCACTATCCAAACCCAACTTCTCCATCGAAAAGCTAAGATAATAAGAATACATCTAAAGAGGACCCAAATCTGAAAACTGTATATGTGATTTATATATACTTATATTTTTCACTGAGTAAATCTTTTTACTTTCTTTAATATTTCATTGTGTACATACTCGTTTGAAAAAATATTTGGAAAATAATCTTTTCAAAAGTCATTACATAATGAACTAACAACACATCGAGGCTATTTTAAAACTCAAAATTTTCATTTTCATTTAAATGAAAACAATTACATATAAAAAGTATTTCCCCCTGATCAAATCCTTATTTAATAAACTACTATTAATATTCCACTTCAAAATCATCATGAAAATATCCCCTTTCAAATATATTTTCAAACTCGAAATAAGTATTTCAATTTTGAACTAGTTTCTAAAATATCCTTAAAAACCAATTTACAAGTAAAACTATACATGAACAACTAAAATAATGTTAAGACTCACACACTATAGTTTTAAAGAAAAACCATTCCCTTACATTTTATTAATAAAACATTCCAAACACTTTTTTAAAAAATAAAAAATGGCTTCATTTTTGAAGAATTTCATCTTTGAAAACCCATTATTAATTTTTTAATAAAGATAAAAAACAAAAAATGAAATTGGAAATCATAAAATAAATAACCTTGAAAAGATATATTTAAAAAAGGAAACAACCAATCAAGTGGTTCCACATAATCTCATAATAAATAGGGGACACAAGAAAGAATAAATACAGATTCCCCTAAAATGATCATAAATAGTATCCTATCATTATGAGAATATTCATAGGACTCTTGTAGCATGATTTGAATAGGTGACATAAAACATAGAATGGTATTAAATAACTCATCACATCCCCAATAGTCCCATTAAACTATTTAGAGGCAACCCTCTTGAGATCACACTACTATCATAAGCCTTAATTAGTTTCACTAGCTCACATAGTCTAGAAGACCACAATCAATTCCAATAGCTCCCTATGTCTAATGAGCCACATTCCCTTGTCAAAATATAATCTGAACAAGGTATTTCACTTATCAGGATATCTACCTGGTCTTCTAAGAATCATATGACATCATGTAAGGAAATAAAAATTCAATAAAATATGTGCATCAATCATCAATCAATTTCAATACATTTACAAAAAAATTCTCACCTCACCTCCAATTCCATCACACAAAAAAACCAACTTTTTATCCATCATTGAATCACCAAATTAATAAATCACCATCAATGATCAATAAAAAAAATATGGGGTTCAATAGGGTCACAAGTCTTTAATTAATAATTATTCCTCACAAAGCACCAAATGATCCGCTTTCAAAACATGCTTAGAATACCAATCCAACTCACACTATTTGAAAAACCATATAAACAAAATCTTGAGAATAATTCTACTTAAATATTACTTGAAAATTATTTAGAAACTCACACTACCTTTGAAATAATTTTCTAAATATTCCAAATTTATCAATAAGTTTTAAAATATCAATCTCATGGGTTAACATGACCCTTTTGGATAAACATTCCATATAAAATTAAATTCATTATAAAGGAAACTCATAATATTTTATAATCACTTTTACTAGAATCCCATTTTATGCCATTGGTTAAAACTATTTGGGAATCTTCATTGGTCCCTCATGAGACACATACACATGCATACTTTAAAATCAAAATTATTTTTGAAACACTCAAGCATCCAACGACATATAATATTAAGAAAACAAAGAAACACTTACATCATCACAATAAATACATGATAAAATGGGTTATCAATTTTTACATTTGGTGAAAAACACCCAACTAAGCCAAAAATATGTCCTCCTCGACCCCTAAGAAGAAAAATCCCAAATATTAATGTCACTATAACCCAAATATGTGTCCACATAACCTATAGGGTTCATGAGGGAAACTAAAACCAGGGGGAAAGGAGGTAGGGATAAGGAAGGATAAAAATTGGGGATAATATTTTGAAAATCACATGAAGAAAATTAAAACTACTATAAAAATATAAGATCGGTAGATCTCTTGGCATGTCCCTATCCCCAATTGAACTATGGGGGATAAGGAGAAAGATGGGTTAAAGTCAGGGGAGGAAGAGGTAGTAATTTTCACTTTTAGGTAATCTAAAAATTCCACATGTTTTTCCACATAGTTTGTTCTAACATTTATTTAAACTATTCGCCATCTGTGAAGGGGACACTGCTTAAAAAATTTCACCTGAGATGATTACTCCTAGGAAATTTTTCATGGTTAGACAAACCATGGAACAATTATTCCAAATGGATCTATCAAATTTAATACCCAACTCACAATATTATTACATGATTTACCTATTAGTATAGTAGTACCCATACACCCAAATGGTATCACATGGTTTCTCCTAAGTTCCATAGTATTTGATTTTTAATATTATCAATTCATCCTTAAACTATATATGAAGGTAATGTCTTCTATGTGTGTGATTTAAGGGCCCTTGGTTCTATTTTCTAACATATGGCTTATTTGAGGAAAATGATAGGGGTCATTATCTATGGTTATTCACCACTATCCTAAAAGGGGTACCTTTTGAGGGAGGGGTCATGTCAGATTATTTGCAGTCAACTAGTAGTTCATCAGACTAAGAGTTCATCAAAAATATTTTATTCAGAAGGGTTTTTTTGTGGTGAAATAATTATTTCATAATAAATATAATTTATAGTGATAAATATTTATTGAAGAAAATATATATTTCATGGATAGTTTTGGTGGTAATGTGCCTGTTATGGCGATGAACACTTTTTTATGGACACTCTATTTCATCAAAAATGATCATTTCTCACTAAGGTTATTTGTAATGCACTATAAAATCCATCATAAATAATCATTCCTAGGTATGTTTATTGTCAATGTAATTTCAATTCCATCATTAAAAATCCTATAAAAAGTTTATTTGTGTCCTAATGGAAATTTCAACACAAATAATATTTTCTTGCTATGGATTTTGCGATGAAATTTGTATTATATCACAAGTAATTTTGTCCTAAAAGATTATTTGTGATAGAATGGTGAGATAGTTTCAAATATCCATAGCGAGAAAGAATTATTTGTGATGCAATAGACAACCAAATATAAATAATATTTTGACAAATATTATTTCTGAAAAAAAGGAGATTCCATCACAAATGGTGTGGTGACATATTATTTATGATGAACTCCATCAATCATAAATACTTTTTGAATAAGTAGGAAAAAATCTTATTGGGGCCAATTTTTGTGATATATATCCATTTGATCACAATTAGTTTAAATGATGGAATTTTGTGACTAATTTATCCATAAACATATACTAAACTATATATACACCCCCCCCCCATCTTCCCCCACTCGATCTCTCTTTTCTCCACTTCAAACTCCATTAGAACTCTCCGAAATATAAATTTTTATTTTAAGTTTATTTTTAAAATTTATTTTTTATAGTTATTAGTTTTATATATTAATTTTTCTAATTAAACTTTATTTATATTTTAATAACAAATTTCTAATTATGTTTTCATGAAGTGATTTTAATTTTTTTAATTTAATTAGTTTTTTATTAAACTTATTATAAAATAAAATTTTTAAAAATAATAAATTAGTATAACTTAAAATTTTTCTTAATATTATTTGTTAAATGAATATTTTATTTATTTTTTTATATATAGTTATTTTTTGAGAGATTATAAATCCATCAGAGATTTTTTTTTCGGGGGTAAAAATCTTTGCTTATAACTTGGCATATTTCTATTAGTGTCAAAATTGTGAATATGTCAAAAATATTATCCCTATGAGGTTTTTTATGAAGGTCTGACACAAATAATATCAATTGAATAATGATTTTATACAATGGGAATCCATCACAAATAATTCATCCAAGAAATCATTATTTTTGTAGTGTTCCACGTCCCCTCTCTACCATCTGATGTGGTATGGGTGGTAATGGTTCAAAACAGTAATATTCATATGGATTATAATTTATTAGGGTTACAGTATGTAATATATTAGTACATATGATTACATGGTTTGGGTCATGCTTGATGGAGGGAGGGCATGAGGTTTTCGTCTTTCATGTTCACGATGCCCTACTGTGACGATGATGTGATAAAGGATGTGATACATGGCAAGGGTCATACATGGTAGGAGGATGGGATGAAGTTTACTTCCTTAGTGTTTGTAATAACCAACTGTGATGTACATGAATAAGTGGTTGTGAATATGAACATGTGGTTATGGCTATGGTATTGTATGTAGTTATGTGAAAATGTTGACATGGAAGAGATTAAAGAAAGAGACATAGGTATTTCGAGGTTGATAACGACAAACCAATAAGGGATGTTGTTGTAAGATGCTATTTTTATATATTACATTGATGTTATGTTACTATACTTGTATGTGTTATTGGTTCAGTGAGCCTATGTGAGGTTGGATGATAGTTTACTAGACATAGGTGTGACATAGTTCAACTATTTATTCACTGAGGCATTAGTATGCTCTATATTTTCACAAGAGTTATTGAATATTATCCTAATGAGTTTACATGTATTCCCACCCCTTTATATAAAAATCTATTTTTAGGTTTCCATGTGAGATTCAGTGATTGAGATGGGAATTAATAACTCAAGCATGTCTCTTATATTTGAATTGTTAATGTTGGATTTTCACTTTTTTAATTCATTTTTAGACATGATTATGTATAAAATCATATTTATCATGGGATTTGGGTTTTATCTTATATTATGGAGTTTATTAGAGATTTTCATGTGTGTAATGCATCCCATACATGTTGGATTATACCCCTTTTGCTATGAGTTTACTCATGGAATACTCGAGTCGATCATTAGGGTTCACACTCATATCCAGGGTCGGTTCAAGAGGTATTCTCAATGAGGAAATGTTATGAAATATAGATTTAGAAGCACAGGTTTTCCTTTCATAGGATTAATATTATATAAGGACTCATTTTTAATCCCCTTTTTAAATGTCTTAAAATTTTAATGACAAAAAATTCCATCACGTGAGTCTTATAGAAGTATAAAAATATTTACTGACATGCCTCAAACTTCTTGTGTTTGTTTTAAATTTGTTAATAGTTGGTTGGTTACATGGTAGTATTTCAAGACTTCTTGGAAGGAAGGATAATGTGGGATTAATCAAGTTAGTGACATAGGGATTTTAAATAGAGTAGAATAATAGCTTTAACAAGAATCCTCTGACTTTTTTCATCCATGTTTTTGAATATGGTATTGATTTTTGGGTATGTGTTTGTTAGGGGATCTTGATCTCTTATAGACTAAATTATTATATTTATTCTTTGATCACATTTTCCTTGAATATTTAAATGTACACTCCTTTAGTTTTACTAAAATAATAATGTTATAATATTTTTTTGTTTATTTTAACAGGGCTATGGATAATATAATAATCAATCTATGGTTTTTGGTTTCATGAGGGAGAAGTGTCGCATAAAATATAAGGGAAGTTGTCATGCTATACATTTATGTTAATTTTTCGTATGATGTTACAGTTGTGGACTACCCCATCATCAGTACATTATCACAAAAACATAGTCCAAACCTATTTAATTGTAAAGAAATACTAATGAAGACATTTGGTAATCTTTATTTTAAAAAATCTATTATCCTAACTTCATTTTTTTATAACAAAAATATTTATCTTTTTAAATGACTATATATAAACTAATTAATTTATTTCATTTTTTAAATTTTAATGAATATTTATAATCCATCTTGTAACATAAAATATTAAATGTTTTATTTTTAAAAAGAAATTATGATGTACATTTTACTTTTATATTTTATTTGAAAAATATAAAATTCATTCAAAAATAGATAATTGTGAAAATATTAAAATATTTAACTTAATTAAAAATTAAACAAAAATTAACTTAACATATATAAAAATTACAAAATTTAGTAATTGACATAAATTATAAAATTAAAATGATAGGCTTACAAAGATTTACATAACATTAATATAAAAGAAATCAATAACAGAAAATTTTCAAAAATTATTGGTAGATTTATGAATCATTAAATAGATGAGTGATGAATTCAATTTTAATATATATTTTTTTTAGTTATTTTTATGCTAATAAAAATATCTCATTATTATTATTATTAAGTATGATACTGACAATTAAATTTTTAGTGATGCATTTTATTTTAATATATATTGTTTCTTAGTTATTTTTAAGCTAATTAAAATATCTCATTATTATTATTATTAAGTAAGATACTGAAAATTCGATGTTTTTCGTTCTCTGGAAAATCTTCTTTTTAACTAAGTTAATAGGGAACCCTTACCTAGCCTAAAGGCCCTTAGATTGCATAACCTAAAATCCCAGTGGCATAGAGGGCATTACAAGACAGAAGGCCCATCCCTAAGACCCCACCTTAACACAACACCTCCATGTCTTCGTGCATCCTTCTACTCCAACATTTTTGGTGTCATAAATTTCACATCAGTGGCTTGGAATTTCTTTCTCCCTAATCAGTGTCTTTAATTGGTGTGTCCAAAACACTTCATGAATGTACCAAAACATCCATCTTAACCCCAGATGGATTCTTTTCATCTTTATGCTCTCCACCGGTTTGGAACTGCATCATCAAGAAGATCTGAGGCCCGCCCTTGATAGCATGAAGTCCCTATGGCCCAGAGGCCCTTCCTGCTTGGCTCAGAGGCCCTATGTCCAATAAGACTTTGATATTATAAAGGATCTACAGTTATAAGGTCCAATAGGCAGCCATAAATTATAATTTGAATGAATAGTGAAATGACTATAGTGTCGCTGAAGTACCGGCTACAGTATTCCTATAATAACACAGAAATATTCCCCTACCTAGATTTGATCCCTGGTATTTTGGATGCTAGATCACAGAGGCTACCACTCATGTGGGAGTTATATAGTGATTTTTAATATATATTTTTTGTTTTGTTATCTAAAAAAATTTAAATTAAATATAAAAACATTTTATGATTATAGATAAGATAAATAAATATTTTAATATACAAGTACATATATGTATATATATTAAATTATAGGTATTATAATTATTATTAAAAAATAAAAAATAATTTTTAACATTTATAGACTTAATTAAATTTATTATATTCAAGAAATACAACACATTCCAAAAAATATAAAAATATTACACCAATTTAAAAATGAGATTTCATTCTATATTAAAAATCTTTTTTTAAAGTCAATATGACTATAATAAAAAGATTTCAAAACAACTAATATAATGAATGTGAATTTTCATTTTAGTTTTTATTTTCATTTGGTTTTAAAATGTCATTTTAAATCTTATCATTTCACATTTTTTTCATCATTATAATTAAATAAACTCTTAATAAATTTTATGATTTTCAAATATATCATTTCATATCCATTTTAAAAGTAATTTCAATAATTTATTTTACAAAATTTAATGATAATGTTTTTTCAATAATTAACATTAAAACAATACAATATTAAATAAAAAATTTTATGTTCAAATAAAATCTCACAATATATTTATTTAAAAATCACTACATAAATTTTTATTTAAAAAATAGATAATTCAAACTAATCATGTTTTTGAAATCCACTATAAATTTTATTAAAACCTTAAAACAACAATTTTTATTATAAATTATTTTTAATTTTTCAATTATTAATTTTATTTGTTTTTAAAATCATCACCATAATTTTAATTCATATTTTATTGGGACATCGAAATAAATATATGATATAAAACTACATAACTCATTTGTTTAATTTTAATTTCATCACCTATAATGCAATATATATCATTTTTGAAATGTTATAATAGGAATTCTAACTTAAGTATAATCACAAAAAAAGTTTTTATTTAATTTAAATTTTATTTAAATAATTATTCATATATTAAATATTAATATATATATATATATATATTGTTTATTTAATACAAAGTTTCTGACCTATAATTATATATATATATATATGTCATTTTTCATAATACTTATATTCAATTAATTTTTTTAATCATATAATTTTTATGTTCTACTAATATATATTACTTAATGAAAACTTTAAATTTCATTTATGTTATATGAATTTTGAACTACCTTAATTTTTATAAATTACTCAAAAATTTATTAAATTATTAAAATGGTTTTTATATCTATACAATTAAATATAAAGTTAAATGGTACTTCCAAATTACTTTTTAAAAAGAAAAAATGTAATTTTTAATGTTTCATGATACATTAAACTTTTTAATATTAACATAACTGATTAATTAAGCATAAATTGATATAAAATATTCACAAAAACTAAATATTATATGAAATTATTACCATGGAATGACAATTTTTTATATATTATACCGAAATCACCATCCTAGATTGTGCCTTTATGAGTATTTCAACAGTAATGCGTGATCCACAACTGAATTTGTCATGAAATCAATTTCCTTATTTTAATAATATATTTCCACCCATAAATAAATAAATAAAATTACATTGTCTTAACATTTTAATCATTCCCATAACAAAGATTCTATATCTATCCTTTTTTTAAATTTTTACTACATTATGTTTATATATGCTTTTTAAATTTCTTAAATATTTATTTTTTATAATGCCATTTTTTTATTTCAATAATTTTAAGAGTTTTTTAAGGTATTTTATTATTATTTCAAACTAGTAAAATATATTTAATTATTTTATACAAAATCATACCAAATAAAATACGTGTACATACCATGTGTTATATGACTATACATAAAAGATTTACATATAGTGCATTGAACATTTATATATAATTGCGCATAAAATAATTATATTATAGTGAAAATATTACATATATTTTTTAAAATTTATTTTATTTTATGTGTAATTTTTTTATTTTTTTCTAAGTAAAATAATATTCAATATTATTACATACCTACAAAAATATTTTATTTCTTTTGTTATTTATTTAGGTTTTTAAAATTAGTGTGTTATATGGTGTATCCATTGTTATGTTACATGTTTTATCTTAACTTCCCCTTTCAAAATATATTTTCTATGCTAATGATTGTAAACATTCTTCCGCATGTAACCTCTATAGAATTTATCCCTTATGTATGTTCTTCTCTTTCAATTCTGCTCACCGTCTACGTATCCTCTTGTGACTTCTTCCCCCATAACCCAACTCTCCTCCTTCAATCCCAACTCGATGTCCCATCCTCAAGGTCTTCATCACCAGCTCCTCCTCTTCTCGATCCCTCTACCTTCCTTCCCCTATCCTATCCACCATCCCACCTCAACCACCAACTCCATATCTGACTCCAAATCCCTCACTTATTTGATTCATCATCTCCTCCACGAATATTTTACATTGTCCACAAAATCCACCGCATCTTCATCGATATATACCTCCTCGTTTGCCTCTACATTGTTCTCTGCCTCCACAAATACCTCTACCTCTGCATTTTCCTCTACATATGTGACCTCTGTATCGATCTATGCCACATCCACCAACTTTGCATCTATCTTTTCCTCCTCCAACACCATTTCCTTGGTCTCCACCTATAATTCTGCATCTTCCTCTACCTATACGACCCCAAAACGCTTCTCATCCAAAATCATAACCTCCAAAACCACTGCCATCAAACCCTTATCTTACAAATCCTTATCCCATTACTTCTCTTTCCTTATCCCCCCACCCCCCCCGAAATTACTCTTTAAGAGAACCACATTCAATATATATCCCCCTCTACAGACCAACCAATCCATCCTCGTGAAACCCTACCATGATTATGACAAACATCTATTCACTGTAGACTTATATTCCATCATGTAGATCTATAATCATGCATAATAGTGTATATATCGCTAAACCCTAGAAATAATTATTAATCCATTCGTGTATTCTACCATATACATCACCATAAAACCATTGGTATGTATAATTATTACTCCATATCACATTTAATATTTTCTTTCATTTCAATCATACCACTGAAACCACATGAAAATTCATTCTCCTAATTCCATATATCATCTATTTTAGGTTGTAGAAATTTCATCTGGAAAGTGGATGTTTTTTTTCAGATAGGAATATTCTTCTCTAACAAGTACCTACTAAGTTCTTGTCTCTGTCTACCATGATCATCACCTTAATGGTATGGACTTTTGAAAAAAATGAGATTCTCCTAATTTATTTTCCCCCATAATTATTACATTGTATTCACCAATATGTTTATCAACATTCATTATTCTGTATACTGACTTACTTATGAATTAAATTTTGATCATTCATTTTCCTCTTTACGTTCTAAATTGAGTTCATTAGCATTAAATTCTCAAACCCAGTTATTTGTTTCATCATGGACATTGTTTTTTGTGATCTCACACCAGGCATCTTTCTATACCATACCTTATTACTTTTATAAAAATGAATCAAATATTGAGATAATTTTTATATTTATATTTTCAATAGAAGATAAGAAAATACACCTTAAAATGAAATTTGGGTTGTTAACACTATTTTCGATGAACTGCCTATCTCCATGTATATTTTGTTATATTTATATTCCATTATATATATATATATATTTATTCTTAATACATTATATTCAAACTAGTATGAATATCATAATTGTGATAGCATAATATACCACCCAAGATGTCGTAGGTCCATTTCAATTACATTATGATTTTGATGAATATAGATTACAATGGAAATTACCAAATTGAGAAAGAAAAATGTTTTCCACATACATACGAACATTATTATAAATATTATACTTCATATATATATATATTAGCATATATATATATATATATCTGTGTTAATTCCATTATTAAATGACATGTACATGTACCATATCAGTTTTGTTACATTGAAATAATGAAGCAACACACATTCATTGAATTGATATTATGTTATGTACTAATGTCATCCTAAAATTATATAGTCTCTTATCATTACAAACTATATTGTTTCATTGATTACCTACAATTTTTTCATTTCAAAAGTTTATATTAGAAATTCTTGTATGATTCCTTGAAATTTTTCTAAATACGTATCTGAAATGATTGTTATGACAAAATGAGATTCAATTCTATCCAAATTTTTATTCTTATTCTTTTTTCACTGACAATAAATGGAAACAATTCTTTATTATTCTCATTAATAACTGAAAATGATTTCTTCTTTAGAAAATTTTTATAGGATTATTTATATCCCATAACATTAGTTCAAAAAATTCCCTTTTTCCTATAAATATAGGGATATTCTAAAGCATGAACAAAATGTTCATCTTCATTTTAAGATGTATAAAAACCCACCTCCATGTATTATTGATCCATATCACCATTAAAAAAATAACTCTTTAGCCACAATTTCTAGGTTAGTTTAATCATGCTCTGCACTATATTTATGATATAAGATTTTTTCTATATGGATAAAAATTCATATTATATTTAAATTCAGTGAATTTTATAATATTTTCATGAAAAATATATTTCAATATTAAATTTGAAATCTGAATTTGGGGATTTGGTATTAAAAATATCATCGGCATGTGAGTGAAGACGTAAAACCCCTGGTTTAGGGTATTTATTTTATTATTATATATTTTTTATTATAAAAGGGTTCTAATTTTTATTTAAGAAAATTTATATGGTTTTCATGAGGTTATATTGGAAATCTCAGTTCTGTAGAGGTTAAAAAAATTTACAAGTTCATATTTTTGTCAAATTTGTTCATATTATTTTCATACAGGTGTATCTATTTTCCATATAGGAAGCTAATTTTTTTGTTTATACAGGAAAATATTTCTTATTTTTTTCTTAGTAGTTCATATTTAGTTACAATTTATTTCAATTCAATATAAAGGTTCATGTTTTTCAAAAACAAATTATATTATTTACCCACTTTTGTTATCTTTGTTCTTTATATTTCAATCATGTTGCTATTTTTTAAAGACGATTCATATTTATTCATATTTATTAACATACTATGATACTTGTTCATTTTAATAAATATTTTTTGTTAAAATATATTTTAATACATGGTTGTGTTTTTTCATTATAGTATGAACAAGTTCATATTTCATCATATTTGGTCATTGTTTTTATGAAATCGCTTATTATTTTCCTTCTATTAGGAATGAAACAACTAAAAGATTTTCAAAGGATTAACTATAAAATTCATACTCCATGATTCTTTCATTGAACAAATGAGCTCAATATAGAATGGAAACTCATCATTAAACACTATAGTGATGTAACAGATTCTCCAAAAAGGACATAGTAGTATGTTATTATAAATATAGTTGTTTCACTTATAATCACTAATATAAAAAATATTATTATTTATTCAATTTTATCTTTTCAAAATAATTTCTTATAGATTCTACAATTGTTACTATAAGAAGTTATGGGATGAAATTAATGTTAAATTTTGGCATTCCATTTATAGAAACATCCAAACAAAGGTGATTTATTTTCTACAATCAACATGTATACATTATATGTAACCACTGTAATTAAATATTATTATTCATATTCTTTAGATTCAGTTATATTTTATCAAAAAACTAATTTTTATATACTATGTAATACGTTTTCATATATTTTTATATTCATGATTGTCAATTTTAGGTGAACACCACTATCATTGTCCCAACTTATTAATTTAACATCAACATCAATTGTGACTTCATATTCAACTCTAAAAATATTTTGTATCAACAATTAGATAAAAGATGAGAAAAATATATTTTTAGAGTTATCTACTATTATCATGTAGGTATTTTATTCCTATAATAAATTAATAGTTTACAAATTTTTTTCTTTCGAGTTTGAACATATCTTAATTTTCTATAAGATCTTTCAAACTGTATTAAAATTGCTAACCTCTACAAACTGGTTATGTCTTGACATATGATTCCATATTATGAATGCAAAAAAATTTTATATACAATTATTTTGAAATTTCCTATTGATATATTGTATAGAAAAGTATGCATATAATTTTGATGCTATAGATAAGTATAAATTTTATATTTATAAAATATTTTCATTTAAACTAAATTTCAATACCATCACAATGTATCATACATTTAAACTGTGTTGAGATTTTATTTATACATGAAAAAATTATGAATAATATTAATCTAGAATTTTATGTATACATCTGTATGATTCAAAAATTGAAAACATATGCAGCTGAAATACTCAAATGAAACATTTCTAAAATAAAACAATATGCATAATTTTTTATTTTTTTAAAAAATAACATCAATCTAAAATGTACCATTATTAAATATATTATATTTTTTTTATAAATTTCACTTACAGTGTTAAACCCATGAAAATTATGTATCTCAGTTATGTTGTCTCACTATGCAACAAAAAATTAGTTATGAAGTTGCATTATAATACTGATTTTTTATTAATTAAAAAATATTTAGACATGTAAAAGAGACCGTATGTTTTTATAGAAATACAAACTATGTTTATTCATTATATAATAATATATATACAAAATTGACCCTAAATATTATAGGTACTATAATTTTTCAAAGATCAATGATGTATAGTAATAAAATCAAATATAAGTAACCTTCACGATTATATGTATTCTAAATGAATTCTTTTAAATTTTTAAATTTTTTTTTTATTAACATGTTTTACCTAAACCTAAATGTGTTTCAAAATTTAATTTTATCTTCATATTTTTTAATTACTAAAAATATATACGTTAATATTGTATGTATTAAAAAATATTTTAATTTCATGTTGATAAATTATTTTATACCTGTATTTTATTTCATTTACCTCCGAATATGATTTTCTTTAATAAATTTCCTTATATTTTAAATTGAAAATAAAATTAGAATAGAACATAGTGAGGTATAGTGGTTCAAGGCACAAAGATCCACTAGTCCACTCTATCAACTCTCTCTTTGGGAGTTTAGTTCTTTTCACTGATAGGTCCATTTTTTAAGAACCTCACTAGTTGAGTGTAGGAAGTTCAAACTTTATAATCAAGGATTTTATAGTCCCTTATTATTATTTTAAAGGGAAAAATATTAATAGCTGTGTATAAGAAGCCTTCACTCCACCAATGATGGAGTATGAGTATCTGATGTATTAAAAAACATAGTATATTAGGATGTAAATTTTAAATAACATTAACACATAGTTGTAGCAGAAAATTATTGTTTTATAGGATCTTCAATAAATATGGAAGCAGTAAAATATTATCTAATGTTAAATAGTGTTTCTTTTGACAATATTAGAGAAAACATCAAGTAGATGATAAAAAATGCATCTCTCCATAGTATGACTCGGATAAGTTATTTTTCAAAAGATAGAAAAAGATTAAAAAAATACTAAGTATCATCAGTTTTGTCAATAAAATAGATAAAAATCAAAATATGTTTGTCTCCAATGTTTTTCTCCAAATAAAAAAACACATTCTTTTTTTTGAATGCACATTTATTTATTCAAAATATGAACATATATATATTTAAAATATGACCATATAGAAATGTATGTTGATGGTAAGGTTTATTTTGGCCAAATAGATCCATAAATATTGTATGATTAAATAAAAATATTTTTTTTATAAACATTTAAGGAAATTCATAATTAACATCATTGGTTGGAAAAATTTAACGTGTTGAAAATGAGCCTTTGAATTGGTCATTAAACATATTCTAAAATGATATCAAATACAAGAAATAATATTTCAAAAAAAATGTTAAAATAATCCATAATTCAAAAAATTCTATTTGACCAAGTCAAACATTCGGTTTGTTTGTGTAGCGATATACTCCAAAATTATTTTTAACAACATACGATTGATTAAAAATTAAAGGATAATGGGACATATGTTTATCCTTCAAACATATGGTTTCTTCCAAAAGTTGGGTTTCTAGTCTATACTTTTACTTCAAGTGTAGGGAATTCAAACCATATGTTCTACGTAAAATGTTGGGTATGAATAGTCTTTCTAGAATACTTCTAAAACACATCATGATTCCTTATGATCTGAGAAATAAAATAGCCTCCTAGTGATTAAATATTGAATATTCTTGTAGAATAAAAAAATATTCTAGTAATATTAATCCTAAAATTCACTTAATGTAACTTCATTAGAAACATAAATATGGGTGTTTGTGATCATCAAAATAAAAAACAAATATATGACATTTTTCAATAAATCCATTACCAAAAAGTTAGAGAATTTTTATAATTTGTATTAATATATTTTTTCATATCCCATATTGATTTTTAATCAAATATCTCAATAAGAATTAACTTATGTACTAAGGGTTGATTGTGATTGATGATTTAACTTCCTATAATTAGAAATTGATATTTCTTTGGTTATTACCTATGTTCGTTGATTTTTTTCATTAATAAATAGAATCCAACTGGAATAATAAACAAGGATTGTTCCTTCTGTATTTTTTTATAGAATTATTCCCCTTTATTCATGAATTCATCATCAGTATTCCCTTTTTCTAGAGTTTTGATAAATACCCACTGAGTGATCATTGCGTAATAATTATTTTTTATAATGGATTATTACATTGGTTTTGAGATCATATCGATGGTAAGATATTTGATTGAAAACGATAATGGATGATATTATGATATATCAGTGGATTTTGGTTTGCAAGTTTATTTTTTGTTGATGCAGTGTGATGGAGGATTATTCCCAAGGGGATTGGGTGGTTAGAATCTAACCACTGTTCACGGTAAGGTTCAGTCCATCCCATATTAGTGTTTTCTGGTATATTTTAGAGGAAAATTAGTGGCGGTGTTGGAGGGATTCATTGAAAATTTAGTACTTTCTAAAAAATCCTGACATATATTATGTGTATTTAAAGAAATATTTCATTTATTCCTCTCCATTTGGTGGATATAGTTTACACATGGATTTAAATATCACACACCATGTAGTGGGACCACACATCATGTGACACTTAGTCATACAACACCATGGGTATAGGGAGTACATTAATAGGAATCAATCTATTGATACACACCCTATGTGTCAGATCACACACCATTTAACCCTTTTTATGGTCTTAAATTGTATAGGTTGTACATACCCAGGTGAGAATGTAACCCCAAAATCCGTCTATTTTGGGGCCTAAACCATGTACTTTCAAAATACACATTCATGGGAAGATGTTACATGATATGTGTCAGAACAGAACCTATACGTAGTGTTTCATGGAGTACATGTCTTGTCATTTTTAAATTACTTTGTCACTAATAGTATACATTGGAACTCCCAGAGTACATGAGAATGATTCATAGAACATGGCCAACACCATATGTCATTCAAAATTCACGAATGAAATCTTCAAATTGGGAAACCCTAATAAAATTTGTATATATTTATAGGAAAATGTTTCATGTGATCCCATGAGATATGGCAAGTTCTAGGCTGGTGAGACACGCCATATATTCCTAGTTACACTCTCTGTACTTCTTCAAAAAAAATATGGAGCCTTTGTTCTTCTTAATTTATATCTGGCATGATTTTTGGCGTGTCACCTCAATCTAAATCTACATTGGTGTGTTGTGTCCTTATATCCTTATAGGGTGATTTTTCTCTATCCACCACTATGAGGGTTTAGTTATGAATTTTATTAGAAATTGGACAAGAACCCATCAGAGAAGTAGACTATGATTCCCTTTGTAATACTCAAGGGTTGTATCATCATTCCCATAATTATGTTCCCTATTTAGTGGTTTAAGAAACACTTTACCAACATACACTGTCATGATTCCCTATTTACCACATTATTCTAATAAGTGTTAGGTATACACCATAGGAATTTTATTTGATCCCCTATATGTGTACCATCATTATTTATCTTTCGGTTATATGTGGTTTGATTGAGTGATTATCTAAGAATATCCCTCTCAGTTCCTCAAGATTATTTAGTGAATGAACTGATGAGAATGTTATCTCATATGAGTGACATAAATAAAGTTTTAATTTATGATTATTATCTATCATATGATTACCATAAGTGATGTAATGAATCGTAGAGTGAGTTCTCTGGGATGAGTGTTACTTTGAGCCACTAATGGAATCTGTGGATAATAGGGAGGAAATGGCCTCACCATGATGCGTGGTGAATATATTTGAGTATAGTTGGTTTTTTGGGGATATAATTTCTATAGATCATAATCTGATTGGAAAATCTTCCTGATGATGAGCTGACTTCTATTTTGATTCCTTATGATTGGTTATTTTGGGGTTTCAAGCAAAGTATGTATATACTCACCCTTTCATGGGTTCTACCCACACACGTTATGTCTTATGAAGATGAAAAAAATTTCATTGGAGTCTAGGGTGGACCAAAAGTAGGTGTAAATCAGTTTTTATTGCTAGAGCTCATATCGATCCATGATTTTCTTTTTGGTAGCTACCCCTTACTTTCATCTGGTTGGGATCATTTGCAGTTTTGGTGGGATTGTATTTGGCCCTTTTGAAATTGATGTACTTTATTTTGTAATCTAGTGGGGGAGTGAATTTTTACATGCATTAATAGTATGATTTTTTTCATTCCATATTATATTGGTGTATCGAGATGTGTTCATATGTATATGTACCTTAGGATATGACATATCAAGTCTATGATGTGCCTACTCAGCACTATTCATGTAAAGTCCCGGAAATTCCGTGAAATTTTATTTCTTAAATTCATGGGATTTTTATGAGTCTGTGAAAATTTATGGCGCTTGAATCCAAGGCCCGGTGTGCCCGGAATCAGTTTCTAAAGTTTTTTTCAGGTGCATTCAGTAAAAGTACGAGCAGGTTTTTATATCTTTTGAACCGGTGCTCGGAACTAAAATCAGAGGGCACAGTTGAACTCACAGCATCGGTGATTACATAGTAATACCTTCACCGTAGTTTCATTCTAATGAGAATGGATGTAAGTTTTTAGGGTTTTAAATTAATATTGAATAAAAATAAAGTGTTAGCTTTATTTTTTTTTGTGGTTAAAGCTCCAAGAGGAGGTTAGTGATGGGGGCCACCACACCATGACCTCCCATCAGAGGTTATGGTATTGGGGCCCACCCTCACATAACCTTCCTTGGGAGGATATCCTTGGTGAGTCCCACACGAGCTTTAAACCCCTTTAACTACCCATTATTTAATTTAAACTATTCATCTTCCCACACAATTTAATAAAGCCTCTTGAACTCCCTTATTAAATTTGTGAAAACTCTATATCATTTAATTAATTGATTTGTTAATTTAAATCCTTTTGAATTCTTTCCAACCAATAAAACAATAGATAGTCTATTATTTCATTGGGTTGGCAACATTCCTTTGGGAAAACATTGAGAGAAGGGTTGGAAGGTCTTGGAGAACTTCATCCTTCCAATGAAGAACGCCACTCACCACCGAATAATGACGAACTCCTTCTTCAATCTTCAACATTTCCAAAAGTGAAGGATCCAACAACGAAGAACGTTGCGATGCTTCTTCCTCAGTCTTCTACCCCAGACACTTTCCGACGTTGACAAATCGATGCCACCTTGTCGTGACATTGTCAACGGTCATCAACAAACGAGGTTGGGGGATTTGAGTTGATTTTGTACTCATTCTACATCGTTGAATGTTATTTAATGTGAATTGCCTATTGTTATCACCCTAACATTGAGGGTGTGGGCCAAACAAACACGGCTCGACAACCCTTCCATTGGTTCTCGTTATTTGATGGTAGTAGCGGCGCAACACTACTGCCAAAAGAACGGACCGTGAAAAAAGAAACGGCGGCCGGCGATGGGCCGGCCATGATAAAACTGGTGGCACAAGGATGCCGGTTTCGAAGAGGGAGTGGCACCACCATTCCTCACGGAAGGAGAGTCGCGTCCAGGGCAGGCCACGGCGGAGGCGCGTGGCACCGTCGCGTCGCGCGGAGGCCAACTAGGGGTGTTGTCCAGGGCGGGAATTGGTGGAGGGGCGCGGCACCGGTGGTGAAGAACCGCAGCTAGGGCGGGCCGCGATAGAGGAGGGAGCCACCATCACGTCGCGCCGGTGGTGCGGAGTGGCTGGCCGCTCAGCCAGCCGGGAGGAGCAGGACCCTGTCTGGCCTTGCATGTGCTTGAATTGCTCCACATGGTGCCGGTTGGAGCTCCACCTGAACGGTTGAGCCGTTCGGGAGACAGGGGGTGCATCTTCCCCCTGGCCACAGCATAGGTGCACCCCGCGAGCTGCAGTGCCGCTGGGTCGCCCATCTGAGCTGGGTTGCCCATCCGGGTTGGGCCGCCATCAGTTCGGGCCACCCCTTAGAGTCGGGCTGCCCACTCAGGTCGGGCCGACCACTCGTGTCAGGCCACCCCCTCGGACTAGGTCAGACCTGCGGATCGATTTGGACCCTAGTCCGAACCCGGGTCAGGTCGGGTTAGTCCGACTGAGTGGGACCGGACCCTGACCCGCATTGGCATTTTTACACCTATTCAACCATATCATGGGATATGTGTGTCAGATTGACGAACCATCTATGGAGACGTAAATCTTAGAGCGTGATGGTTATTTTGGAATATTCCACTTCAGGTTTGGACACAGTTGGGATATGATCGGGTTGGTTTGAACCTAAAAAACTAACCGGGCCCCTCGAATGGAAATTCCAATAACTAACAGAACATGCATCTGATTAACGTACAGCCTATTGCGTTTAGATCCCTATGACGAGGAAAACCTTTTAGATACTTCCACTTGGTACTTCGTGATAGTTGGAGTATCACCCAGTAGCTCGTGGAGAATATCCTCTCGTAGACGAGAGAGCGGAGTATAGAGACCTAGTAGCTGGCCGATACCGGATAACTATAGAGCATTCTACTCGGAGTGTTTCGACTAGCCTAGTGGGGAGTGCCTCTGTGAGACGTAGTCAAAAACAGCGGGGAGAACCTCTGTGTGACACAACAGACCCGCGGTACTCGATTGGAGGAGTACCTCTGCAGGCTACGAGGGGGAGCACCTCTGTGTGAGCACGGCAGACCCAAAGTGGGGAGTGCCTCTATGTGAGGCAGCAGACCCACGGTAATCGACAGGAGGAGTACCACAAAGTCCAGGATAGTGGGAAGTGCCTCTGTGTGATGCGGCAGGCCCACAGTACTCTATAGAGGAGGAGTACACCAGCAGTCGAGGCTTTGATAGTTTGATTGGGAATGTTACATGATACCACCCCTAGAATAAAATCTTGTTTTTGAGCTGAGTCTTTGACTTTTGAGTTTTCCCCATGATTGAGATGGGTTACTAGATAACTTAGATATATGTATGGACATATACCTAAGTAATGGTTATCTGTTGAGTCCATGCTATGTGGTTTTTCCTTTTATGGATTTTGTGAGACCTTGAGGGTCTTGGGGTCCCTACACAGTATCGTTATACTCACCCCTGCACGGGAAATTCCCACACCTCATTGTGTAGGATTCAGATGACGGATAGTGCTGATGGAGGCCGAGAGCGCTAGGACTGGACGGTACCCAGCGGTGGACCTTACGACGAGTCGGTACACAGAGGAGTCTGACAGATATGGAGTGATGAGGTGGCCATTTGTACCTACCCTTCAGGTAGGAAACCCAAACGATGATCCAGGAGCTTCTCTTTACTTTTCATCTATTTGTCCCTTTTTTTAGTTGTACTTGCTTTTAGTTGTAACTTTACCTTACTATTGGTCATGAATTTCTAGCCCCTTTTACTTTCCATCACTTCTTATTTGTACAGTATTGCATAGTGTTTTGCTTCCATTTGTATACTCTATTTGTGTGTGTTTACTTTTTATAAAGGTAATGCCTTCCCAGTTTAGGAATTTATGCCTATGGTTCCAGTCGCTAGCCCCTATCCTATGGAAGGTGGGTTTGGGGTTGTAACGTCATGGGTCCCAAGGACGGGTCGTGAAAAATTGGTATCAAAGGAGTCAGTTCTACTGCAGAACTTAGGACTCTACTCATTATTTTCTATGAAGCAATAGTGTTAAGGGTACTAAGTGTGGTTTTCAGTTCAGGGAGTCCAGTGTTGATGCAGCAGCTGACGTATCCATACACCAGAACCCTAACTACTGATTTTCAACTCAGTGCACCAAAACAATGAATGTGTATGTGTTTTCAAAAGTTTTTCTTTAAGTCAGCTCAACCAGGTCTGCTCACTAGGTATAATCTTTTGATCGTATCACATCTTTTGCTTTCAGAATGCCTCCTCGTGGACGACTAGTTAGAGCCCCGAGATTTGTACGCTCTGACAGCCCCCCGAGCGACGAGGACTCAGTGCTGGGCCCTTTAACAACGGAGGCACCAATAGTACCACTTCCCGTTGGGCCACCGATTCCACTAGCCCCAACAGCAGACAATGCATGCCACATGAGCGCGTTGTATGAGTTCCAGCGCCAGAGGCCACCCAGTTTCCAGGGAGAGACGAACCCACAGGTGGATGAGGATTTGCTGGAGGCTGTGGTGAGTGTCTTCAGGCTAGTAGGGACACCAGCTAACTAAATTGTGATCCTTGGTTCTAGTATCCTTCAGGAAGCAGCAGGAAGATGGTGGTGCCCGATGCTCTGTGTGCATGTCAAGGCGACACTTATTTGGACAGACTTCGAGAGCCTGTTACGGGCGGAGTTTGTACCAGCCACCCTTCGTGTGGTGTGAATATAGGAGAAACTTCATCAACAGCAGGGCACATGTTAGTAGCACAATACTCAATGAGGTTCACCAAACTCTCATGCTACTCCATAGATATGGTACGAGACCCATTCATTAGGGCCAGGACCTTTGAGCAGGGGCTCAGGTGAGATATCGAGGAATTGATGATCTTCCTCAGCATTCCAACGCAGGCGGGGGTGTTAGAGAGAGCCCTCCTAGTGGAGAGTTTCCTTGCTGAGTAGTCACCCGCAGTGAGACCCACTACTAGTAGACATGCAGCAGAGTCTTCTGTAGCTAGTAGTAGACAGATGATGCATAGGTCCAAGAGGACCAGACCCACGGGTGGACGACCGCCTGAATCAGGATATTTTGTGTAGGGCACCTGGGGCAGGGAATTACCTGTCAAGAGCAGGCAATGATACTCATGCGGACCCACCATTCATATGAACAACAGATAGTTGAGGGAACTCCCAGTCATAGGCAGAGATTCGATCAAGGAAGTCCACAGGGCGCAGGTGAATGTGGTAGAGAAGCAGGTCGAGCATATGGTGGTGGATGACGTTTTGAGGTGTTTCCACCACCACCAGGAGGTCCACCTCGACCATAGGGAGCAAGTGGACAGAGGAGAGCTCAACTTCAGGCAGCTGAGGATTATGACCGTGGAACTACAGAGATGATTTGAGATACGATCTGTGTCTACTCCACCTTAGCTGATGTTCTTATATACATAGGATCCAGTAAATATTTCATAGACACTACCCTCATTCAGAGATTAGAGATTCTGAAAGAGCCGTTGGCTCGATCCTACAGCTAGAGACTCATACGGGAGCAGACTTGATGATTACGCGCTGGTGCCGACAATGCGAGCTTACTCTATGAGGAGAGAGCTTTGGTAGGGATCTCCGTGTAGCGGCGTCGAGGCCTTACAATTCCATCTTGGGTATGGATTTGTTATCTATAGTCCATGCTCAGATCGACTGTATTAGGTGCAAAGTGTGGTGTGTCTGCACAGATGCCACTAGGTTCACCTTCACCGGAAATAAGGGAACCTTTACAGCATAGGACAAACTTACTCCGAGGATGGTGTAACTGATTACTCACCAGATGGCTTGCCTTACCCTTGGAGCAGAATATGTGGAGAGTCTGACTTATCCAGTAGTGGTGGGCCAGTACACGGATGTTTTCCCTAAAGATGTTCTAGGACTTCCTCCTCGCAGAGAGGTGGACTTCTACATTGACATGTACCCCGGGATAGCACTGATATCTACTCCAGTATATCGAATGGTTCACGCTGAGCTTCATGGGATGCGAGTATAGTGGGAGGAGATGTAGTGGAAGGGATTCATCCAGCCCACTGCTTCTCCCTGGGTAGCCCCGATTCTGTTCGCCAAGAATTCGGATGGGAGCCTGAGGCTCTGTGTTGACTACCGTCGCCTGAACCAGGTGACTGTAAAGAACAATTACCCTATCCTGAGGATTTATGACCACTTTGATTAGCTCAAGGGAGCTCGATGGTTCTCGAAGATATACATCATATCAGGCTATCACAAGCTTAGAGTTTGAGATGAGGATGTGTAGAAGAGGGCCTTCAGGTGTCGGTATGGCCACTATGAGTTCTTGGTTATGCCCTTCGGTGTAACCAATGATCCAGCAGTGTTCATGTGTCTCATGAACAGGATCTTCCAGCCTTACCTCAATCACTTTGTCGTGGTCTTTATCGACGACATTTTGATCTACGTGACAACTAATGAGGATAATTACTACCATTTACAAGTAGTATTGGACACACTCCGAGAGAACAAGCTTTATGGTAATCTCTCGAAGTGCCAGTTTTGGATTCAAGAGGTTTACTTTTTGGGGCATGTCATCTCGGAGGCTGGAGTTGCAATAGACCCAGTGAAGATTGAGGCGGTACTTGCTCGGGAACCACCCAAGAGTGTGACGGAGTGTAAGGACCCAGTTCTTATTTTGAGGTTTGGGTTTCTTATTTTTCTATTTTGCTTAAGTGTTTTTGATAAAATAAGGAAAATGGGAAAAAAAATCTAATTTTTGGGACTACACACCGTGTACTTTGGCCATGTGGGATGAGTACATAGGGTGTGTAGCCATGACGGCAATGAAGGCTGTAAAAACCAACTACACGCCGTGTAGTGGGTATTTACATGTTGTGTAGTTAGTCGGAAGGTGAATAGTAAGGTGGTGAAAGTAGCCTCCAGCTGTGTGACAGTACACACCGTGTAATCAGGACTACATGCCATGTACTCATGTCGACGGATGACCAGTGCGGTGGTGCCGCCAAAGGAACAGTTAAATGAGGAAAGTACACGCCATGTACTCAATAGTACACACTGTGTATTTTGTTTGTTTCACTTAAATGGGAAGTGGCCTCCCGTATTCACATGGAAGGCTTAGAACTGGAGGAAGGCTCAGGAGGGATGGTCGGACCTTCGAGGAGCTGCAGATCGAGTACTGGGAATTCGTTTTCTGCACCGTCGATCTCCCTGGAACTGCACAGGTGACTTCTTCCTCCTACTTGCGTAGTTCTTGCCAATTCTTACTCTAAGGGAATTTATTCAAGTTTGAACGAGGTTTTATTTTACCAAGATCACCGTTGTTTTTGTAAGATTCTAGGTTCATCGTTCGCGTATACCATTCAGGGGCATTTAATGTAGGTGGATTGGTGTTTAAATTCCATCTGTTGTGCGTTTTTGTGTACCGTTGTGCTACGAACCCATGTTGGGGTGTCGTGTGGCTGAGGCCTTGGCTATTTAAATACCTAGAATTGTATATGTAATTAAATGTGATAATAACCTACTGGTTAGGATCACTGCTTCGATCCAGGACCACCCCGGGGGTGCGTTCCTCTATTTAGCCATTCAGAAAGGATACCCGAGGGTATGACATGTTTACTTCATGCATTACTTTTTCCTTGAGAGGAATTGTAAATAATTTCATGTTTAAATGTTGGGAATGGCCTGGTTACTTTATAGCCTAAGGGCGTGGTTACATGTTTAGCCTGAGGGAAACGATATATTAGCCTGATGGCATTGTTAATTAGCCTGAGGACCTAGTTCTATTTCGCCTAAGGGAATGGCATAAGGGCAAGATTATGATTACCTGAGGGTTTCATTTCAGTTTGTCCTGAGGGGGAGATTCTATTTCGCCTGAGGGCAATGACTGAGGGCAAGGTACTGTATAGCCTGAGGGCAATCCTGAGGGCGTGGTTTTACTATATTATCCTGGGGGCAAGATTTGGGTTAGCCTGAGGGCTTGGTTCTGTTGAGAAGAGAATGTTATTGAATTAAATGGTTAAAAATGAATAATAAAATGGAAATATAACTGGTAAAGTTAGTTACTTTTGAGTACTGCTTAGTTTATTTCATTTTACTACTGCACACTTTTGTTGCATACCTTTCACACAGTTGGACACGGGCCTTTGGTGGGTGCCTACTGGGAATTATTTCCCACACACTGTTTGGGTCATTTCTTCATCCCAAACAGATTACATTTCTGCAAGTTTGGATATGGTCAAGGGTCCCTATACAGGTATTTGATTGTTGCTGAGGATTCGGGGATCACGGGACCGGGCATAGGCTCATGATGCTACCGGCAGTTTGTTTTGTTTTGTTGTACCCTGTATTTTACTGTACTGTATTGTTGTGTAACATGTATTTGTTATTTTCATAGAGCATGAGGCATGTTTCATCATTATCTATATAATTGTTGGTTATCTTTTACTATAGTTGTTTATTTTAAATGTGTATGGTTTATTTCTTCCACTGTTGTTGTGTGCTTTTTATTTTATTCTGCTGCGCTACACTTTGACAAATGAGGGCATAGTTTCCCCACTATCATACCTAGGCCCTCGCTGCTAGTCGGCAGCATCTGGCATTTGGGGAAATGCACTTGAGGTCATGTGACCAACCGGGTTCGGGGCACCTGTTGAGTGGCACCTGGATCCGGGACGTTACAAAGTGGTATCAGAGGGAAGCTCTTTTCTTTTACTTACTATTAAGAGCCTTAGTCAGGGATAGGACGGAAACGGTAGTCTGTAATAAGATTTCTCTCGGTGTAGATAACCAATGTACAGGGAAAAGCCAGTGTACCTCGTAGTTTTGCAAATTTTTCCAATTTTTCAAATTTTACAGTTGAATTGATTTCACCATTCGGTGACACACTTGTGATTTTTCTATTTATATTTTATCCATGGGTTCTATTTAGTTGAAACCCGATGAGTTGAGGGTATGACATCTCATGCATCATTTAGGAACATTCTAGAAATCACATCCATGCATAGTTCCATGCCATGTAGGTGCATTAGAAATTGCATGTTATTGTGATAGTTGTTGTGCTAGAAAAGCATGTTGTTGTGATAACTGCTTGATAAACACCTACAAAGTGATAGGGTATTTCTGTGTGATCCGATTTACAGAATGGATGCCAAACTTTGGTTTTTGGGGAGTATGGGCCCTCATTGACCTGAATTTGGTGGATCATTAACTGTTTATCTTGTTACAACACATATAAGATGTCAAACATTGGTTCTTGGGGAGTATGGGCCCTCACGGATCAGAATTTGGAACTTAAGTGTTTTTTTACTGTTTTATCAGGGATTCGGAGTAGTTTCTGAGACATATTATCCAGAAAACCTAGTGTACATGTCGTGTAGTTCAACAGTCACATGCCTTGTGTTCCTCTATTTGGGAAGAAAAAGGAAACTTTTTATGTACACGTTGTGTACCCACAGTACATGTCATGTAGTCTCATCCCCTGTCAAAGGCTGTGTGGGTGGGGACACTGGGAAAGGAAGTTATTGGGGAAACATGTAGTGTACCTATAGTACACGACGTGTAGTGTTGACCCAGAGTCCGCCCTTGTAACTAACAACACGAACGGAGGAGATCTTAAGACATACACGATGTTTCCACTATGGAACAAGCCTTCTAGTGTGAGCCGTGTAACTAACAACACAGGTCAGCGGAGCTCGTCCAGTACACGCCGTGTAGTCTTGTCTGAGGATAGACCATGTGGACTTAGCCATGTGGCAGGGGAAACGGGGTGGTGTACACGCCGTGTGCAGGTGTAACACGCCGTGTAGTATCAAGCCGAGTAGTCGGCTGTGTCACAAATGACATGGCAGTTGGAAAATTACACCATAAACGCCGTGTGCGGGTGTAACACGCCATGTAGTGTCAATCCGAGTAGTCATCCATGTCACAAACGATAAGGGAAGTTGGAAAATTACATCATACATGTCGTGTAAATGATATGCATGTCGTGTAGTCTTATTTAACTAGAGTTGTGTGGCTTAACCATTTAGAAGGACCCGGGTAGTGGAATATAAGTCAGGTACACTCCGTGTAGTCGGTATACACTCCTTTTAGTCTTTTTTTCAAATCTTAAAATTCCTTATTCCTCCTGTTCACCTTTTGGTCCCTTCGTTTTCAATCCTTGATAATCTGGATTGAAGGTGTGCATTTGACCTTGTAGAGTCAAGTCGCCAAGACGACCACGCGTTGTTCACCAGGAGAGAGGCAACGATTATACTCCAGAGTTGGTGGGCCATTGGCTACCAGTAGATCCTCCAGTAGATCCAGATGTGGCGCCAGCTGTTATACTGGACATAGGTGTAGAGGCGTAGTTCCGTGAAAGCATTATGGGGTTCATGCGGACCTTTCAGGAAGCACTGTCGGCTGCCACATCTATGGATGAGCTGACTCGTATCTTCCAGCAGAAGAATCCACCTATGTTTTCAGGGGATGGCGGACCACAGGCTGCGGAGTCTTGGTTGGGGTCTAGGCAGACTATTTTCGAGCATCTTGAGATGCCTCCTGGGTGAAGGGTCATGGTCATGATGTATATTCTGCGTGATTACGCCAAGAGGTGGTGGGATGTTACCACTCAGACAGAGCATCATAGAGACATGGAATGGGAAGATTTTCAGGAAGTCTTCTATGACTTCTTCTTTCCAGAGACACTGAGTGTATATAGAGCTCGAGAGTTCATGAATCTGTAGTAGGGCGCTATGTCAGTGATGGATTATTCTGCTCGTTTCACTGAGCTTCAGCGTTTTTCACCTGTTCTAGTGGGTGATGAGACGTTGAGAGATAGACGCTTTGAGGATGGTCTTCGTTATGACATCCGAGAACTGGTGAATATTTTCATGTTTCATACTATAAATTCTACTGTGAACCAGGTGCTGATTATAGGGAGGAACCTTCGAGAAGCTAGTGGTGCAGGCCAGGGTGGTTCAGCACCGATTTCTGGTACTATTTCTTCCAGTAAGAGGAAACGACAGATGAGTTTCTCTCACGGTGGTAGTACTAGCCAGGCGAATTCTTCATGTGGCCCGATCAGGTGCTACCAGTGTGGTAAGGAGGGGAACAGGAGAACTCAGTGCCCACGAGACCAAGTGGAGTGTCGAGCTTGCATCATGATGGGTCATCTGCAGCGCTTTTGCAGGGCGTTTCTACCAGTGGCTAGTGAGAGGGGTTCTGTACAGACTCCGCATGTGAGTGCAGGACCAGCAGCTTCTTACAATTCGGGAAACTGAAACATGTCAGGACGTGTAGGCAAAGATGGTGGTCATGGCTGTGTTATCCAGAAACCTGGATCACAAAGGCAGCAGGGCGGGATAGCTCAGGGTATCCAGGCTGTATCGTAGGGCCGTGACACTGGGCATGCATATGCAGTGCAACAGACCCAGCAGGAGCAGGATCCCGGACCTTCTACAGTCATAGGTAGTATTCTAGTAGCTTTTGTCTTATCTTATGTACGTTTTGATATGGTTTCTACACATAGTTTCATATTTGTACCCGTTTTGAAGATCCTCATGCTCTGTGTTTCTTCTTATTCTGCTATTATGACTCTAGACACTCTGTTGGGAATGAGAACGGCTGGTGTGCGTCAGTGCATGGAGTGCCCCCTTGAGTTTGGTGGGTGTCACTTTCTATGCGACCTCTATGGCTTAGAGATGACGAGCTATGATTTCATTCTTGGGATGGACCGGTTGGTTCCCTTTCGAGCCTTTGTGGACTGCTATCGTCACTGGGTGCGTTTCACGTCACCAGAGGGCGGAGAGTTTCTATACAAGGGAGAATGGGATGTTCAGGCGAGTCGAGCAGGACCAGAACATCATGGGTGAGGTGGTGTGACAGTCCAGATTTTGATTTTATATCTAGATTATTAGGGGACTTTTCAGATGGTTTTCCCTCCAATGGTTGATCGTTTAATGGATGTCTTCGCAGATGACTTTTCTGGTCTACCTCTAGAGCGTGAGGTGGATTTCTCTATTGAGCTTGTGCCATGAGCAGTAACGGTGTCCATTCCTCCTTATAGGATGGCCACACCTGAGTTGCAGGAGCTCAGAAGGTAGTTAGAGTAGTTACAGGAAAAGGTTCTTATCCGACCCAGTACTTCTCCTTGGGATTCGCCGGTCCTTTTTGCTAAGAAGGCGGACGGTACCCTCAGACTCTTTGTGGATTATCGGAAGATGAACAAGTTGACAATCAAGAACTGATATTCCTTTCCAATGATTGATGATCTTTTTGATCAATATCGTTGAGAACAAGTGTTCTCGAAGATTGACCTGAGATCAGGATATCATCAGCTGCTCATGAGACCATCAGATATATCGCTTACAGTTTTTCTGAGCATATATGGTCTGTAAGAGTACTTGGTTATGCCGTTCGGACTCACGAACGTGCCAACAGTTTTTATGGATCTGATGAATTGTGTGTTTCATTATTATCTGGATTCTTTTGTGGTAGTATTTGTGGATGACATCTTGGTGTACTCTCACACTCGACACAGCCATGCCACCCATCATGAGATCATATTGAGTACACTGGGAGAGCATAAGCTATATGATAAGCTCTCAAAGTGCCACTTTTTGATGGACCAGAATCACTTCCTGGGTCATATCATCTCAGAGGAAGGAGTTGCAGTAGATCCAGAGAAGGTGAGAGCAGTAGTTTTTTGTGAGCATCCTAATAATTTGTTTGAGATACAGAGTTTCTTGGGGCTGGCTGGTTACTACAGACTTTACATACAGAACTTCTCCCGCTTAGCAGCGTCGTTGAGGGGTTTGACTAAGAAGGGTGTGAAGTTCGTTTGGATAGAAGATTTTGAAACAACCTTTCATGACTTGAAAGGAAGTTTGACATCAGCACCAGTCCTGCTACATCCAGAGAAATGGAAGAGCTATATAGTTTACTGTGATGCATCACGTATTGGGCTGGGAGCAGTGTTGATGCAGGGTGACCGAGTTGTTGCGTACAGTTCTCGATAGTTAAGGCCACATTGGAGGAATTAACCGATGCATGATATCAAGTTTCCTGCAATTTTTCGTGTGTTGCGTTGTTGGAGACATTGTCTCTTGGGAGAAAATTTTGTGGTTTTCACCGACCACAAAAGTCTCAAGTATATCTTTACTCAGCGTGACTTTAATATGAGGTAGCAAAGGTGGATTGAATACGTTCAGTCCTTCGACTTTGAGATTTCCTATACACCTGGTAAAGTTAATGAAGTAGCTGATGCACTGAGCAAGAAGACTCAGATACATGCAGTGCAGGAGGCCAGTGGTGAGTGTAAACTCATGGGTTTGTTCTCTAAGATGCATTCAGAGGTGCACGACGGTCAGGGACAGACCTATCTTTCATCTTTAGCTGTGACTTCTACCCTCTTGGAGAGAGTGAGGATGAGACAAATATCTGATTTGGAAGGCCTAGTTCTACGGGAGTCGGTGGCAAGTGAGGACCCCCCCCCCCTCCTGGTTGGACGATAGGAGATTATGAAATTCTGTGTTTCAATGGACGAGTGTGGGTTCTAGGGGATATACGCGAGGAGTTGATGAGGGAGTTTCATGATTCAGCTTGGGCAGTTCATCCCGGAGTTACCAAGATTTACTGTGACTTGAGACGTCAGTATTGGTGGCCGGGTATGAAGAGGGATGTAGCTGGTTTTATTACGAGATGTTCCACCTGTCAGTAGGTGAAGGCAGACCATCAAAGGCCAGTCATACTATTACAGTAGTTACCCATCCAGTAGTGGAAATGGGATGATGTCATGATGGATTCCATGACTGGGTTGCCGAGGTCACCATGAGGCAATGATGTTGTGTGGGTTGTTGTGGACAGACTCACGAAGGTATCTCACTTTTTGCCAATTAGGGAGACCTACGGTGTTGACGAGCTTGGGAAGTTGTATATCCAAGAGGTCGTATGTCTTTATGGGGTCCCTCGTTCTATCATTTCAGATAGGGATTCTTGTTTTACATCTCATTTCTGGCAGATTTTTCAGAGGGCACTGGGTACACAGGTGCTTCTGAGCATAGCTTACCACCCACAGACTGATGGCTAGTCAGAGCGTACGATACAGGTGCTTGAGGACATGCTGTGTGCATTCATCCTAGACTTTGGGGGATCTTGGGAGAAGCATATACCCCTAGTCTAGTTTTCCTATAATAATAGTTTTCAGGAAACTATTGAGATGGCACCTTATAAGGCTTTATATGGTAAGCCATGCTAATCACCCTTGTGCTGGTTAGAGGCAGGTGAGGCAGCTTTACTGGGACCACAGCTAGTGCTGGAGACTTCTAAGTAGATCCAGTTGATTCAGAAGCGGATGGCTACCGCGTAGTCTTGTTAGAAATTTTATGCTGATCACCACAAATGGCCTTTGGAGTTCGTAGTCGGGGATCAGGTTTTCATGCATGTTTCACCGAGGTTGGGTCATAGGAGAATCAGGAGATGGGGTCAACATTCACTAAGGTATGTGGAGCCATTTGAGATTCTGGATAGAGTCAGGCTGGTTTCCTATCGGTTCCAGTTACCACAGAGGTACCGAGCCAGGCACGCCGTCTTCCATGTATCTCAGTTTCATCACAATCATTCATACATGTCTCGCGTCTTTCAGCTTGAGGAGGTTGATCTTGAGGTAGATGCGTCCTTTGAGGAGCATCTGATTCATATCGTGGTTATGAGAAAGAAGGTTCTTCGAGGCCGGTCATTTCCTCTCGTACGGGTTCTATGGAAGCATGGCCGAGTGCTGGATAAAACCTAGGAGTGGGAGACCGACGTACGTGCCCATTGGCCAGTGTTTTTATGATCGTTATCTTCACCACCCTTAGAAGGGAAATTCAGGGATGAATTGCTTTAATGGTGGAAGTTTGTAAGGACCCGGTACTTATTTTGAGGTACAAGATTCTTCTATTCCTCTTTTCCATAAGTGTTTTTGAGAAAATAAGTAAAATGGGGGAAAATCCTAAATTTTGGGACTACACGCCGTGTACTATTCCACACGCCGTGTACTTTGTCTGTGTGGGATGAGTATACAGGGTGTGTATCCATGACAGCGACGAAGGGTGTAAATAGTTACTACATGCCGTGTAGTGGGTATTTACATGCCATGTAGTAAGTCGACATGTGAATAGTAAGGTGGTGAAAGTAGCCTCTAGTTGTGTGATAGTACATGTCGTGTAATCAGGAATACACATCGTGTACTCATGTCGACAGATGAACAGTGCGGCGGTGCCGCCAAAGGAACAGTTAAAAGACTAAAGTACACGCCGTGTGGTCAATAGTACACGCCATGTAGTTTGTTTTTTCTCTTAAATGAGCAGTAGCCTCCCCTATTCACAGGGAAGGCTTAGAACCAGAGGAAGGCTCGGGAGGGACAGCCGTACCTTTGAGGAGCTGCAGATCGAGTACCGAGAATCCTTTTTTTGTATCGTCGATCTCCCTGGAACCGTGCGGGTGATTTCTTCCTCCTCTTTGTGTAGTTATTTCCAATTCTTCCTCTATGGGAAGTTATTCCAGTTTGAATGAGTTTTTCACTCAACATAGATCTACGTCATTATTGGACGATTCAAGGTTCGTCATTAATGTATACTATTCAGGGGTGTTTAAGGTAGGTGGCTTGGTGTTTAAATTCCAACTGTTGTGCGTTTTTTTGTACCATTGTGTTATGAACCCATGTTGGGGTGTCGTGTGGTTGAGTCCTTTTCTATTTAAATACCTAGAATTGTATAGGTAATTAAAAGTGATAATAACCTGCTGGTTGGGATCGCTACTTGGATCTAGGACCACCCCGAGAGTGTGTTCCTCTGTTTAGCCGTTTGGCCAGGATACCCAAAGGTATGCCATGTTTACTTTATGCATTACTTTTTCCTTGAGAGTAATTGTAAATAATTTTATGTGTAAATGTTGGGCATGACCCAGTTACTTTAGAGCCCAAGGGTGTGGTTACTTGTTTAGCGTGAGGGTAGTGATATATTAGCATGAGGGCATTGTTGATTAGCCTGAGGGTGTAGTTCTATTCCGCCTAAGGGAAAGGGTTGAGGGAAAGATTCTGATTACCTGAGGGTTTCATTTCAGATTTGCCTAAGCGAGAGATTCTATTTCGCCTGAGGTAAAGGTACCATATAGCCTAAGGGCAAGCCTGAGGGCGTGGTTTTACTATATTAGCCAGAGGGAAAGATTCTGGTTAGCCTGAGGGCTTGGTTCTGTTGATCAAAGAATGTTATTTAATTAAATGGTTAAAAATGAATAATAAAATGGCAATATAACTGGTAAAGTTTGTTACTTTTGAGTACTACATAGTTTATTTCATTTTACTACTGCACAATTTTGTTGCATACCTTTCACACAGTTGGACATGGGCCTTTGGTGGGTGCCTACTAGGAATTATTTCTCACACCCTGTTTGGGTCTTGTCTTCGGCCCAAAAAAATTACATTTCTACATGTGTGGATAAGGGAAAGGGTCCCTATACATGTACTTGATTACTTCTGAGGAGTAGGGGAGCATGGGACCGGGCTTAGGCTCGCGATGCTACCGATTATTTGTTTTGTTTTGTTCTACCCTGTATTGTACTAACTATATTGTTGTGTAACATGTTCGGGTTATTTTCTTAGAACATGAGACATGTTTCATCATTATCTGTATAACTGTTGGTTATCTTTTACTGTAGTTGTTTATTTTAAATTTTTATGGTTTATTGCTTCCATTGTTGTTGAATACTTTTTATTTTATTCTACTACACTACACTTTGACAAATGAGGGCATAGTTTCCCCACTATCAGAACTAGGCCCTCGCTGCTATTCGACAACCTCTGACATTTGGGGAAATGCACTTGAGGTCATGTGACCAAATGGGTTCGGGGCACCCATTGAGTGGCACCTGGATCTGGGTCGTTACACGGAGGTACGAAGTTTCTTGGGCTTGGCTAGATACTACCAGAGATTTTTTCCAGACTTCTACGGAGTTTCAGCACCACTATCAGCCTTGACGAAGAAGAGGAAATCCTTCGTGTGGTCGGAGAGATTCCAGCAGAGCTTCCAAAAGTTGAGGCAAAGGTTGACTAGTGCCCCCATCATGAGGCTTCTAGAGGAGGGTGTAGGGTACGTATTTTAATGTGACGCATCACAGACCGGAATCGGGTGTGCCCTGATGTAGGAGCAGGTTGTGATCGCGTATGGTTCTCGGCATATGAGACAACACAAGCAGAACTATGCTACCCATAACCTTGAGTTATCAGTAGTAGTCTTATCTATTGAAGATGTGGAAGCACTATCTGATGGGTGATCATTTCACCATGTACTATGATCACAAGAGTATTAGGTATATCTTCTCTCAGAAGGACCTGAACCTAAGACAGCGGTGTTGGCTTGTGTTCCTCGAAGACTATGACTTTTAGATAGTCTATACTCCTGGAAAGGGGAATTTTGTTGCCGATTCTCTCAGTAAGAGATATGGTATACAGCTTCTAGGAGAGGTGACAGAGTAGTTGGATACCTTACAGATATCCTTTGTGGATAGGGATAGAGCAGCCTATCTACAGTCTCTCACAGTCACTCCTCCACTTCTTCAGTGAGTCAGGCAGGCATAGCGTGGAGACACTGACTGTGAGATGTGACGTGCTCAGATATCCCCAGGGAAGACATGTGATTGATTTTCTGAAGTCAGGGAGCACGTCATCATCTTCAGAGGATGTACCATGGTACCAGTTTCTATTCAAGATGAACTGTTGAGTGAGTTCCACACTTCCCCTCTATCGATACATCCCAAAGTGGCGAAGATGTATCAGGACCTTCGATGATAGCACTGGTGTCTAGGTATGAAGAATGCAGTAGCAGACTTTGTCTCACAGTGCCTCACTTGTCTGTAAGTGAAGGTAGAGCATCAGGTACCTGCAGGCTTGGTTAATCCTTTTTAGGTCTCAGAGTGGAAGTGGAATGAGATATACATGGACTTCATGACAGGTCTTCCACATACATCCAGGAGTCACGATTCGATTTGGGTGATCATCGACCGACTCACCAAGTCGGCCCACTTTCTACCGATCAGAGAGAAGGGATCAGTAGAGAGCTTGGGACACCTCTATGTGTAGGAGATTGTGCATTTTCATGGAGTAAATTCTTCTATTGTCTCCGACCATGACACACGGTTTAATTCCTGGCTATGGAAGGGGTTGCAAGAGGCTTTTGGGATGCAGCTTCATTTGGGCACCACCTTCCATCCTCAGACGGATGGTCAGACTGAGCGGACCATCTAAACCCTTGAGTACATGCTCTGTGCTTATGTCCTCGACTTTGGTCGCTACTGGGAGGACCACTTTCCTTTGGTTGAGTTTTCATACAACAGCAGTTATCACTTCACCATAGGTATGGCACCTTTTGAGGCCTTATACGAGTGACCTTGAAGATCACCCTTGTGCTGAACTGACCCTAGGGAGTCAGCACTAGTGGGACCAGAGATGGTACGGGCTACCAAGGAGAAGGTTCAGATCATCCAGGAGCAAATGAAGACTACACAGAGCAGGCAGAAGTCGTATCCTGATAGAAGATGGAGACCTTGGGAGTTTGAGGCTGGAGACCATGTCTTTTTTTGGGTCTCACCACAACTAGGTCTATGGATATTTGGCTGAGGCAGCAAGTTATCTCTGCAATTCATTGGACCATTCCAGGTCCTCAGTATAGTAGGTGAGGTGGCTTACTGCTTTGCACTTCCACCTCAGTTGCATCGGTTGCATGACTGTAAAGACCTGGAAATTCTGTTAATTTTATTTTCTTAAATTCATGGGATTTTTAAAAGTCTGCAAAAATTTACCATGCTTGATTCTGAGGCCCAGTGTTCCCGGAATCAATTTCTGATGTTTTGTTCAGGTAAGTTCAGTAAAAATATGAGCGGTTATTTATATCTTTTGAACCGGTTCTCAGAACTGAAATTTGATGGCACCATTGAACTCGCAGCAATGGTGATTGTTTAGTGATACCTTCATCGCAATTGCATTCTAATGAGAATGGAATTTATTTTTTGGGGTTTTAAATTAAAATTGAATAAAAACAAAGTGTTAGCTTTATTTTTATTGTTGGTGGTTAAAGCTCCAAGAGGAGGTTAGTGGTGGGGGCCACCACACCAAAACCTCCCATGAGAGGTGGTGGTGGGGCCAACCCACACATAACATCCCTCGGGAGGATATCCTTAGTGGGGCCCACACATTCTTTCAACCCCTTTAACTCACCATTATTTAAATGAAACTCTTCACCTTCCCTCAAAATTTAATAAAGCCTCTTGAACTCCCTTATTAAATTTGTGACAACTCTATCTCATTTAATTAATTGATTTATTAATTTAAATCCTTTTGAATTATTTCCAACCAATAAAACAATAGATAGTCTATTATTTCATTGGGGTGGCAACATTCCTTTGGGAAAACTTTGAGAGAAGAGTTGGAAGGTCTTGGAGAACTTCATATTTACAATGAAGAATGCCACTCAACACCGAAGAACAATGAACTCCTTCTTAGATCTTCAACCATGACAAAATTGAAGGATCCAACCTTGAAGAATGCCATGAAGCTTCTTATTCAGTCATCTACCCCGGACACTTTCCGATGTTGATGAATCAGTGTCGCCTTTTCGCAACATCGTCAATGGTCATCGACATACAAGGTAGGGGGATGTGATTTGATTTTGTACCCATTCTACGTCGTTGAATTTTATGGAATGTTAATTGCCTATTACTATCACCCTAACTTGGAGGGCGCATGCCGAACAAACACGGACCAACAACCCATCATTGGTTCTTGTTCATTGATGGCGGTGGCGGCGCAACACTACCGCCGGAGGAACGGACCACGATAAAAGCAGCGACAGCCAGCGACGGGCTAGTCACGATGAAACCGGAGACGTAAGGTTTCCGGGTCACCAAGGGGGCGCGGCACCACCGTGCCTTGTGGAATGAGATCCGCAGCCAGGGCGGACCATGGCGGAGGCACGCGGCGTCGTCGCGTCGTGCGGAGGCCAGCCCTAGCCACGACCAGCGCAGGCCATGGCAGAGGGGTGCGGCGCCGCCGCGCCGTGCCGGTGGTGCAAAACCGCAGCCAGGGCAGGCTGTAGCGGAGGAGTGTGGCGTCGTCGCACCGTGCCAGTCGGGCGGAGCGGCAGGCAGCTCGGCCATCCAGGAGGTGCGGGACCTCGTCGGGTCCCCCCTGTGCTGGACCGGCGCCACTTGGAACTGGTTGGAGCTCCACCCGAATGACAGAGCCATTTGGGATCCAGGGGCACACGGCATCCCCCTTGGTCGTGGCTTAGGCAGACCTTGCGAGCCTCCAGGCCGCCGGGCCGGGCCGCCCTTAGGCTGGGCCTCCCATCCAAGCTGGGCTACCCATCTGGGTCGAGCCCCCTATCTGGGCCGGGCCACCATCGGGTCGGGCCACCCACTCAGGTCAGGCTTCCCCCTCAGACCGGGAGAGACCCGCGGAATGAATCAGTCCTCGGTCCGGACCCAAGTCAGGCCGGGTCTGTCTAACTGAGTCGGGCTGGATCTGGACTCGCATTGGCCTATTTACACCTATTCTCAAATATCTTGGGCTACGGGTGTCAGATCGACGAACCGTTTGCGACGATGGAAATATTAAAGTGTGACGGTTATTTTGGAATATTACACTTGATGTTTGTACATAGTTGGGATATTTTCAGGTTGGTTTGAACCTAAAAAAAACAATCGGGCCCCTGAAAAAGAAATGCCAATAACTAACAGACCAGGTGTCCGATTGACGTGCCGTCTATTGCATTGAGATACCTATGATGAGGCATACCTTTGAGATACTTCTAATTGGTTATTCGTGATAGTTTTAGTGTCGACCAGTAGCTCGTGGAGAATATCCTCTTGAAGACGAGCGAGCGGAGTATGGAGACCTAGTAGCTGGCTGATACCTGATGACTGCTGACCTTTCGACTCATAGTGTTTCGACTACCCTAGTGGGGAGTGACTCTATGTGACGCAGAAGACCCACAGTGGGGAGTCCCTCTGTGTGACACAACAGAGCCACGGTACTCGACGGGAGGAGTAGCTAAGTAGGCTACGAGGGGTAGCGCCTCTGTTTGAGCGCCGCAGACCCACAGTGGGGAGCACCTTTGTGTGATGCAGCAGACCCATGATACTCGACAGGAGGAGTACCACAATATTCCAAGATAGTGGTAATTTCCTATATGTGATGCGGAAGGCCCACAGTACTCTATAGAGGAGGAGTACACCAGCAGCTGAGGTTTCGACAGCTTGACTGGGAGTGTTACATGACGCCACCCCTAGAATAAAATCCTTGTTTTGAGCTGAGTCTTTGACTTTTGAGTTTTCCTCATGATTGAGATGGGTTACTAGATAACTTAGTTATATGTTTGGGCATAAAACTATGTAATGGTTATGCGTTGAATCCAGGCTATGTGATTTATCCTTGTTGGATTTTGTGAGACCTTGAGGGTCTCAGGGTCCCTACTGAGTATCGTTATACTCACCACTGCAGGGGCTATGCTTGCAACTCGTTGTATTGGATACAGACTACAAACACCGCTAACGGAGGCCGAGAGCACCAGGACTGGATGGTACCCATAGCTGGACCTTATGATGAGTCAGTAAACAGAGAAGTCTGACGTACGTGGAGTGCTGAGGTGGCTATCTATACCTACCCTTCAGGTAGAAACCCCAGAGGATGATCCATGAGATGCTCTTTACATTTCAGATGATTGTCCCTTTTTCAGTTGTACTTTCTTTCAATTGTACCTATACCTTACTGTTGGGCTTGTATCTCCAGCCCCTTTTACGTTCCAGCACTTCTTATGTGTACAATATTTCATAGTGTTTTTCTTCTAGTTGTGTACTCTGTTTGGGTGTGTTTACTTTTTATAAAGGGAATGCCTTCCTAGCTTAGGGATTTATGCCTTTGGTGCTAGTCGCCAGCCCCTAGACTATGTAAGGCGGGCTTGGGGTAGCCACAGCACGGGTCCCGAGGACGGGTTGTGACAAATTAGTATCAGAGGAGTCAGTTCTACCGCAGAACTTAGGACTCTAATCATTCTATTCTATGAAGAAATAGTGATAAGGGTACTATGTTTGGTTTTTAGTTTAGGGAGTCCAGTTTTGTTGTCGTGGCCGGCGTATCCATACACCAGGACCCTGATTACTGATTTTCGACTTAGTACATGAAAACACTGATTTCGTATGTGTTTTAAAAAGTTTTTCTTTAAGTCAGTTCAACCAGTTCATCCCCCTAGGAATAATATTTTGACCGTGTCACATCTGTTTCTTTCAGGATGCCTCCCCATGGATTACTAGTTAGAGTCTCAAGAGTCATACGCTCTGACATCCCACCGAGCGAAAAATCATCGGTACAGGTCCCTTTACCAGAGTAAGCACCAGCAGTAACACTTATCGTTGGGCCACCGATGCCACCATCCTCTGCTGCAGATGATGCATGACGCTTGAGAATGCTTCATGAGTTATAGTTCCAGAGGCCACCCAGGTTCCAGGGAGAGATGGACTCATAGGCGGCTGAGGATTGGATGGAGGTTGTGGTGAGAGTCTTCAATATAGTTCGGACACCAAGAGAATACATGGTGATCTTTACTACTAGTCTCTTTCAGAAAGCAGTAGGTAGATGGTGGAGCCTGATGCTCCAGGTGCATGTCAAGGAGACACTTCTTTGGACAGACTTTGAGAGTCTGTTCTGGGTGGAGTTTGTACCAGCCACCCTTCGTGTGGTGCAGATACAGGAGCTACTTCATCTGCATTAGGGTAGCATGACAGTATCATAGTACTCAGCGAGGTTCACTGACCTCTTGCGCTACTCCACATATATGGTACATGACACATTTTTCAGGGCTCAGACCTTTGAGCAGGTGCTCGGGTGAGAGATCAGGGCATTGATGATCTCCCGCAGCATCCCGACACAGGCGGGGGTGCTAGAGAGAGAACTCCTAGTGTAGAGTTTCCTTGCTGAGCAGTCACCAGTAGCGAGACACGGTACTAGTCGACGGGCAGCGGAGTCTTCTGTTGCTGGATAAAGACAGATAACGCAGATCTATAAGAGGACCATACCCATAGGTGGATGACCGCAGGACTCAGGATCTTTTGTGCGGGGCACCCAGGGCAGTGACTTACCTTCCAGGATCAGGCAATGTTACTCATGCGGTGAGTAGGGTCACATGGATCATGACTATCCGACCCACCATTCATATGATCAATATACAGTTAAGGGAACTCCCAGGTAGAGGCATACATTTGATCGAGGTTGTCTGCATGGCATGGGTGGACGTGGCAGAAGAGATGGTTGAGAAGCTGGCAGTGGACGACGTTTCGAGGTGTTCCCACCACCACCACCAGAAGGTCCACCCCGACCGCAAGGTGCAGGTGGAAAGGGGGGCACTCAACTTCAAGAAGATGAGACTTATGACCATGGCACTCCAGAGAGGATTCAAGGTACGATTTGTGTCTAATCCACCTTAGCTACAGTTATATAGACATAGGTAAAAGTCACTCTTTCATAGCCACTTCCCTCGTTCGTAGCTCAGAGATTCCAATGGAGATATTGTATCAATCCTTACGGCTAGACACTCCTACGGGAGCAGACTTGATGATTACGCTATGGTGTCGGAAGTGTGAGATTACTCCATGAGGTGAGAGCTTCGGCTGGGATCTCCTCGTAGCGGCGTTGAGGCCTTATGACGTCATCTTGGGTATGGACTGGTTATCTATAGTCCATGCTCAGATCGACTATATTAGGCACAAAGTGTGGTGTGTCGACACGGATGGGACTAGGTTCACCTTCACCGATGCGAAGGTAACATTTGCAGTACAAGATGAACTTACTCGAAGGAGGGTGGAACCGATTACTCACCACTTGGCTTCCCTTACCCTCGGACCAGTATAAGTGGAGAGTACGACTTATCCTGTAGTGGTGGACTAGTACACAGATGTTTTCCCTAACGATGTTCCAGGAATACCTCCTCACAATGAGGTGGAATTCTACATTGACCTGTACCCCGGGACGACACCGATATCTACTCCAGCATATCCGATGGCTCCTGCTGAGCTCCGTGAGCTATGGGTATAGTTGGAGTACTTGTAGAGGAAGGGATTCATCCAGCCCAGTGTTTCTCCTTGGGCATCCCTGATTCAATTCACCAAGAAGTAGGATGGGAGCATAAGGCTCTGTGTTGACTACCGTCACCTAAACTAGGTGACTGTAAAGAACAAGTACCCTCTCCCAAGGATTGACGACCTCTTTGATCAACTCAAGGGAGATTGATGGTTCTCAAAGATAGACCCTAGATCAAGCTATCACCAGCTTATAATTAAAGATGAGGATGTGAAAAAGATGGCCTTCAGGTGTCGGTAAAACCACTATGAGATCTTAGTTATGCCCTTCGGCGTAACCAACAAGCCAGCAGTGTTCGTGTGTCTCATGAACATGATCTTCTAGCCTTACCTCGATCGCCTTTTTGTGGTCTTTATCGATGACATTTTGTTCTACTCAACTACTGAGGAGGAGCATGCCTACCATTTTATGGTATTACTGGACACAATCCGAGAGGACCATATTTATTGTAATATCTCGAAGTTCCAGTTTTGGATTCGAGAGGTTCACTTCTTGGGGAATTTCATCTCGGAGGCTGGAGTTGCAGTAGACCCAGTGAAGATTGAGGCAGTACTTTCTTGGGATCCACTTAATAGTGAGAAGGAGGTATGAAGTTTCTTGGGCTTGGATGGATACTATCGTAGATTCGTTCCAGACTTTTCCAGATTTGTAGCACAACTATCAGCCTTGATGAAGAAGGGGAAACCCTTTGTATGGTCGGAGAGATGCTAGAAGAGCTTCTAGAATCTAAGGCAGAGGTTGACTAGTGCCCCCATATTGAGTCTTCTAGAGGAGGGCATAGGGTACGTAGTTTACTGCGACGCATCAGGGACCATACTTGGGTGTGTCTTGATGCAGGAGCGAGCTGTGATTGCTTATAGTTCTCTGCAACTGAGACAGCATGAGAAGAACTATGATAGCCATGTCTTGGAGTTAGAAGCATTGGTATTCGTCTTGAAGATGTGGTGGTACTATCTGATGGGCGAGCATTTCACCATGTAATCTGATCACAAGAGTCTCAGGTATATCTTCTCTTAGAAGGACCTGAACCTGAGACTGCGGTGTTGGCTTGAGTTCCTCGAAAACTATGATTTTGAGACAGTCTGTAATCCTATTAAGGGGAACATTGTTGCAGATGATCTCAGTAGGAGATCTGGTATACAGCTGCTTGGAAAGGTGACGGAGTAGTTGGCTGCCTAACAGATATCCTTTGTGGATAGGGATGGAGAAGCCTATATACATTCTCTCATAGTCACTCCTCTACTTATTTAGAGAGTCAGGGAGGTGCAATGTGGAGATGCTGACTATGAGACACGACGTGCTCAGATATCAATAGGGCAGGAAACTGATGAATTTTATGAATGTGGGGTGCATCTCATCCTCTTCAAAGGACGTACCATGGTACCAGATGAGCTTTGGAGGAATTGTTTAGGGAGATCCACACTTCCCCACTAGAAGTACATCCAGTAGTGGTGAAGATGTATCAAGACCTTCTATGACAGAACTGGTGGCCAGGTACAAAGAAGTCATTAACCGAGTTTTTCTCATGGTTCCTCACTAGTCAGCAAGAGAAGGCAGAGCATTCGGTACCAGCAGGCCTGGTTCAGCCTTTAGAGGTCCCGAAGTGGAAGTGAGATGGGATATCCAAGGACTTCATGACAGATCTTCCATGTAAATCTAGGAGTCACTATTTGATTTGGGTGATCATTGACTAACTCACTAAGTCATCCCACTTCTTACTGATCATAGATTATGGATTAATAGGGAGCTTGGGATGCCTCTATGTGCAGAATATTGTGTGTTTTCATTGATTACCTTCTTCTATTGTCTCCTACTTTGACACACAGTTTACTTCCCTTCTATGGAAGAGTTTGCAAGAGGCTTTCAGGACACAACTTCGTTTGAGCACCTCCTTCCATCCTCAGACAGATGGTCAGACTGAGCAGACCATCCAGACCCTCAAGGACATACTTCGTGCTTGTTTCCTCGACTTCGGTTGCAGCTGGGAGGACCACTTTCCTTTGGTGGAGTTTGCATACAAGAATAATTATCACACCACTATAGGGATGGCACCTTTTGAGGACTTATATGGGTGACCGTGCAGATCACCCTTATGTTGGACTGACCCTGGGGAGTCAGCACTAGTGGGACCAGAGATGGTACGGGATACCACAGAGAGGGTGGAGACCATCCAGGAGCGAATGAATACTACACAGAGAAGGCATAATTCATATGATAAAATGAGACGGAGACCTCTAGAGTTAGAGGATGGCGACCACGTCTTTCTATGGATCTCACCTGAACGAGGTCTACAGTGATTTGGCTGAGGCGTCAGGTTATCTCCAAGATTCATTGGACCATTACAGGTCCTCAATAGAGTAAGCGAGGTGGCTTACCGCATAGCTCTTCCACCTTTGTTGCACTGGGTGCACAACGTCTTCCACCTATCTCAGCTAAGGAGATACATGCATGACCCATCCCACATCATCGACCATGGGGGGTTGGACAACGATGACGTGGCGACATTAACGGAGGTTCCAATGGAAATTGAGGATCTATAAGAGCGAGTCCTATGTGGATGGTCGATACCTCTAGTGCGCATTCGCTAGCAGCATTGGAACCTCCAGGAGGGAACATGAGAGCAAGTGGCTCAAATGCATGCTCAGTACCCCCATTTGTTCCCTTATAGTGAGTTATAGCTTACGCTGATGTAAATCCCTGAGGTGGGGAGAATTTAAAGACCTATAAATTGTGTGAATTTCTTTTTCTTAAATTCATGAGATTTTAATGAGTCCATGAAAATTTACGGTGCTTGATTCTGAGGTCTGGTGTGCCCCGAATCAATTTCTGAAGTTTTGTTCTGGTACATTCAGTAAAAGTACGAGTGGGTTTTTATATCTTTTGAATCAGTGCTTGGAACTAAAATATGATGGCACTGTTGAACTCGCAGCGTCGGTGATTGCTTAGTGAGGCCTTCACCGTAGTTGTGTTCTAACGAGAATAGATGTTAGTTTTTGGGGGGTTAAATTAAAATTGAATAAAAATAAAGTGCTAGCTTTATTTTTATTTTTGGTGGTTAAATCTCCAAGAGGAGTTTAGTGGTGGGGGCCACCACACCATAACCTTCCATGAGAGGATACAGTGGTGGGGCCCACCCACGCATAACCCCCCTTGGGAGGATATCCTTAGTGGGGCACACACGAGCTTTAAACAAATTTAACTCCCCATTATTTAATTGAAACTCTTCACCTTCCCTCACAATTTAATAAAGCCGCTTGAACTCCCTTATTAAATTTGTGACAACTCTATCTCATTTAATTAATTGATTTACTAATTTAAATCCTTTTGAATTCTTTCCAACTAATACAACAATAGATAGTATATTATTTCATGGGGTTGGCAACATTACTTTGGGAAAACATTAAGAAAATAGTTGAAAGGTCATGGAGATCTTCATCCTTTCAATGAAGAACGCCACTCACCACCGAAGAATGACAAACTCCTTCTTCGTTCTTCAACCGTGCCAAAAGTGAAAGAGCCAACCGTGAAGAACACCGCAATGCTTCTTCCTCGGTCTTCTACCCCAGACACTTTCTGATGTTGATGAATCGACGCCACCTTTCCACGACTTCGTCAACGGTCATCGAAAAACGAGGTAGGGGTATTTGAGTTGATTTTGTACCCATTATACATCATTGAATTTTATTTAATGTGAATTTCTTATTGCTATCACCCTAATGCGGAGTGAGTGGGCTAAACAAAGACGGGTTGAAAACCCTACGTTGGTTATTGTTCTTTGATGGCGGTGGCGGTGCAACACTACCATTGGAGGAATAGACCATGACAAAAGCATCAACGGCCAGCGATGGGCCGACCACGAAGAAACCGGCGGTGCAGGGTTGCTGGGTCGCCGAGAGAGTGTGGCACCACCGTGCCATGTGGAAGGAGAGTCGTGGCCAGGGTTGGCCGCGGCGGAGGCGCGCAGCGCCGTCGCTCCGCGCGGAGGCAAGCAGGGGGTCGCGGCGGAGGCGCATAGCACTATCGCGCCACATCGGTGGTGTAGAACCATGGCCAGGGTGGGCAGTGGTGGAGGAGCGCGGCGCCATCATGCCGTGGAGGAGGAGTGTGGTGCCAGCGCGCCGCACTGGTGCTGCAGAGCGGCTGGACGCTCGGCCAGCCAGGAGAAGCGGGACCCCGTCGGGTCCCACGTGTGTTGGACCGGCGCTACCTGGTTCTAGTTGGAGATCCAGCCAAATGGCAAAGAGGTTTAGCAGCTAGGGGCGTGCAGATTCCCCACTGGCCACAGCTTAGGAGGACCCCGTGAGCCGCCGGGCCGCCGGGCTGGGCCACCCTCGGGCCGGGCCACCCCTTTGGGCTGGGCCTCCCACTCGGGTCGGGCCTCCCCCTTTGATTGGGTCAGACCTGTGGATCGAGTCGGACCCCGGTCCGGACCTGGGGTCGGGCCGGGTCAGCCCGACTGAGTCAGACCGGATCTGGACCCGCATTGGCCTGATTACACCTATTCGCCCATATCTTGGGCTACGGTGGTCAAATCAACGAACCATATATGGTGACAGAAATATTAGAGTGTGAAGGTTCCTTTGGAATATTGAAATTGAGGTTTGGACGTAGATGGTATATGGTCGGGTTGGTTTGAACCTAAAAAAACAACAGGGCCCCTGGAATGGAAATGCCAATAACTAACAGACCGGGCATCCGATTGACACACCATCTATTGCATTGAGATCCCTATGAATAGGCGGACCATTGAGATACTTCTACTTGGGACTTCGTGATAGTTGGAATATCGACCAGTAACTCGTGGAGAGGATTCTCTTGGAGACGAGCGAGCGGAGTATGAAGACCTAGTGGTTGGATGATACCTGGCGACTGCTGACCTTTTGAATCAGAGTGTTTCAACTAGACCAGTGGGGACAGCCTCTGTGTGACTCCGAAGAACCACAGTGGGGAGTGCCTCTGTGTGACGCAACATACCCATGGTACTCAACAAGAGGAGTACCTCAGCAGGCTACGAGGGGGAGCTCCTCTGTGTGAGCGCAACAGACCCATAGTGGGGAGCTCCTCTGTTTGATGTAGCAGACCCACGGTACTCGACAGGAGGAGTACCACAACAGTCCAGGATAGTGGGAAGTGCCTCTATGTGACGCGACATGCCCACAGTACTCTATAGAAAAGGATTACACTAGTAGCCGAGGATTCGATATTTTGACTGGGAGTGTTACATGATACCACCCCTAGAATAAAATCATGGTTTTGAGCTGAGTCATTGACTTTTGAGATTTCCTCATGATTGAGATGGGTTACTATATAACTTAGGTATATGTTTGGGCATATACCTATGTAATGGTTATCCGTTGAATCCATTCTATGTGGTCTATCCTTGTTGGATTTTGTGATGCATTAAGGGTCTCAGGGACCCTACTGAGTATCATTATACTCACACCTCACGAGTTATGCCTGCACCTCGTTGTATTGGATTCAGACGACTGACAGCGCTGACGAAGGTCGAGAGTGCCAGGACTGGACGGTAACCAAAGGTGGACCATATGACGAGTCGGTACATAGAGGTTTCCGATGGACGTGGAGTGCTGAGGTGGCCATCTATACGAACCCTTCAGGTAGGAACCTAGAAGGACGATCCAGGAGATGCCCTTTGCTTTTCAGCTGTTTGTCCCTTTTTCAGTTGTACTTTCATTCAGTTGTACCTGTAACTAACTATTGGTCTTGTATTTCCAGCCCCTTTTACTTTCCATTACTTCCTCTGTGTACAATATTGCTTAGTGTTTAGCTTCCAGTTGTGTACTCTATTTGTGTTTGTGTACTTTTTATAAAGGAAATGCCTTCCCAGCTTAGGGATGTATGCCTTTGGTGCTAGTCGCTCACCCCTGGCCTATGGAAGGTGGGCTTGGGGTATTCATGGAATGGGTCTTGAGGACGGGTCGTGACAATGACGTCTTCCACATATCTCAGCTGAGGAGATACGTGCGTGACCCAGCCCATGTCATTTACCGTGGGGAGCTAGACATCGATGACGGGGCGACATTCATGGAGGTTCGAGTGGAGATTGTGGATCGACAAGAGTGAGTCCTACGTGGATGGTCGATACCTCTGGTGCGCATTTTCTTGCAGCACGGGAACCTCCAAGAGAGAACATTGGAGCGGGAGGCTTAGATGTGTGCTCAATACCCCCATTTGTTCCCTTAGATTGAGTTATATCTTACGGGTATGTAAAGCCCTGAGGTGGGGAGAATGTAAAGACCTAGAAATTCGGTGAATTTTTTTTTCTTAAATTCATGGGATTTTTACAAGTCTGCAAAAATTTACGGTGCTGGATTCTGAGGCCCGGTGTGCTCGGAATCAATTTATACAGTTTTTTTTCGGGTATGTTCAATAAACGTACGAGCGGGTTTTTATATATTTTGAATTGATGCTCGGAACTAAAATCCGAGGGCATCATTGAACTTGCAGCGTCAGTGATTGCTTAGTGATACCTTCACCACAGTTGCATTCTAACGAGAATGGAAGATAGATTTGGGGGTTTTAAATTAAAATTGAATAAAAATAAAGTGTTAGCCTTATTTTCAATTTTGGTGGTTAAAGCTCTAAGAGGAGGTTAGTGGTGGGGGCCACCACACCATCACCTCCCATGAGATGTTATGGTGGTGGGGCCCACCAGCACATAACCTCCCTTGGGAGGATATCCTTAGTGGGGTCAACACTAGCTTTAAACCCCTTTAACTCTCCATTATTTAATTGAAACTCTTAACCTTCCCTCACAATTTAATAAAGCCTCTTGAACTCCCTTATTAAATTTGTGACTTCTCCATATCATTTAATTAATTGATTTATTAATATAAATCCTTTTGAATTATTTCCAATCAATAAAACAATTGATAGTATATTATTTCATTGGGTTGGAAACTTTCCTTTGGGAAAACATCGAGCGAAGGGTTGGAAAGTCTTGGAGAACTTCATCCTTCCAATGAAGAACGCCACTCACCACGAAAGAATGATGAACTCCTTCTTAGATCATCAACCATGCCAAAATTCAAGGAGACAACCATGAATAATGTCATGATGCTTCTTCCTCGGTCTTCTACCCCACACACCTTTTAACGTTGACGAATCGACGCCACCATTATAGGACCTCGTCAATGGTCATCAACAAATGAGGTAGGGGGATTTAAGTTTATTTTGTACCCATTCTATGTCATTGAATTTTATGGAATGTGAATTATGTATTTCTATAACCCTAACGTTGAGGGTGCGAGCCGAACAAACATGGCCCGACAACCCTCCGTTGGTACTCATTCTCTGATGGAGGTGGTATCACAACACTACCGCTGGAGAAACAGACCGCGACAAATCCAACGGCGGCCGGCGACGGGCCGGCCATGAAGAAACCGACGGTGCATGGCCGTCGAGTAACCAAGAGGGCGCGGCACCGTCGTGCCACATGGAAGGAGAGTCATGGCCAGGGCGGGCCATGGTGGAGGTGCACGTCGCTGTCGCGCCGCTCGGAGGCTAGCAGGGGGCCACGACTAGGGCGGGCCATAGTGGAGGGGTGCAGTGCCGTCGCGTCGCACCGGTGGTGCAGAACCACAGCCAGGGCGGGCCGCAGAGGAAGAGTGTGGCACCATCCTGTCGTGCCAGTGGTGCGAAGTGGCTGGCCGGTCGGCCATCCGGGAGTAGTGGGACCCTGTCGCGTCCCGCCTGTGATGGACTGGCGCCACCAGGCACCGGTCGGAGCTCCTCCCAAATGGAAGAGCCGTTCGAGATCCATGGGAACAAGGCTTCCCTTGTGGTCACGGATTAGGCGGACCCCATGAGCAGCCGGGCCAGGTCGCCCTCAGGCCGGGCCGCCCATCGGGGTTGGGCCTCCCATCCGGGCCGGCCCGCCATCGAGCCAGGCCACCCTTGGGCTGGGCCGCCCCTTCGGGTCTGGCCGCCCACTCTGGCTGGGCCGACCACTTGGGTCAGGCCACCACCTCGGACAGGGTCAGACCCGCGGATCGAGTCAGACCCCAGTCCGGAACCCGGTTGGGCATGGTCAGTCCGACTGAGTTGGACCGGACATGGACACGCATCGCCCTGTTTACACATATTCGCTCATATCATGGGATATGGATGTCAGATCGATGAAATTTCAATGGATACGGAAAGCTTAGAGCGTGAAGGTTCTTTTGGAATATTCCACATGAGGTTTCGAAACTGTTGGGATACGGTCAGGTTGGTTTGAACCTAAAAAACCAACCGGGCCCCTGGAACAGAAATGCCAATAACTAACAGACCGGGCATCTAATTGATGCATTGTCTCTTGCATTAAGTTCCCTTTGATGAGTCGGACCTTTGATATGCTTTTACTTGGGACTTTGTGACAGTTGGAGTGTCGACCAGTAGCTCGTGGAGTGGATCCTCCCAGAGACGAGCGAGCAGAGTACGGAGACCTAATAGCTGGATGATACCTGACGACCGCTGACCTTTCGACTCGGAGTGTTTCGACTAGCCTAGTGGGGAGAACCTCGGTGTGACGTAGTAGACCCATAGTGGGGAGCACCACTGTGTGACCCAGTGGACCCATGGTACTCAATAGGAGGAGTACCTCAGCAAGCTATGAGGGGGAGCACCTCTATGTTAGCGCGACAAACCCACAGTGGGGAGCGCCTCTGTGTGATGCAGCATACCCACGATACTCGACATGAGGAGTACCACAGAAGTCTAGGATAGTGGGAAGCACCATTGTGTGACGCATAAGGGCCACAATACTATATAAATAAAGAGTAAACTAGAAGTCGAGGTTTCGACAGTATGAATGGGAGTGTTACATGATACCACCCCTAGAATAAAATCCTAGTTTTGAGTTGAGTCTTTGACTTTTTGGTTTTTCTCATGATTGTGATGGGTTACAAGATAACTTCGGTATATGTATGGGAATATACCTAAGTAATGGTTATCCATTGAATCCATACTATATGGTTTATCCTTGTTGGATTTTGTGAGACCTTGAGGGTCTCGGGGTCCCTACTGAGTATCGTTATACTCACCCCTGCACTGGCTATGCCTACACCTCGTTGTGTTTGATGCAGACGATGGACAGCGCTGACGGAGGCTGAGAGCGCAAGGACTGGACGGTACCCGGAGGTGGACCGTACAACAAGTTGATACACAGAGGATTCTAATAGACGTGGAGTGCTGCGGTGGCCATCTATACCTACCCTTTAGGTAGGAACCCTGGAGGACGATCTAGGAGCTTCTCTTTACTTGTCAGCTGTTTGTCCCTTTTTCAGTTGTACTTGCTTTTAGTTGTACTTGCTTTCAGTTGTACATATACCTTACTGTTGGGCTTGTATTTCTGGACCCTTTTACTTTTCAGTACTTCTTCTGTGTATAGTATTTCTTAGTCTTTTTCTTCCAATTGTGTAATCTGTTTGTGTGTGTTTACCTTTTATAAAGGCAATGCCTTCCTAGCTTAGGGATTTATGCCTTTGGTGCTAGTCGCTAGCCCATGGCCTATGGAAGGTGGGCTTGGGGTAGTCACGACAATGGTCCCAAGGACGGGTCATGAAAATTCACTAGCCCCTTGCCTATTAGAGTTTGGCCTATGGTTTCATTCTTAACATACTATTGGCAAAGAAGGCCCTAGTGGTTGGGTTCTTCATATAGTGGTTTCAGAGGAGGTCATCATAGGAGTGATGTTTGGGGATTTTCATGAAATGATGTTTTTGTTTAAGAAATAGGGAAACAATATTTGTCTCAAGTTGGTTTTTTTAGGGAGCCTTGTGTTGGTATGGAGGTTAATGTATCACTCACTAGGACCATGATAAACATTGTGTTGACTTATCACATATATGAACAAGTTATTGGGAAGACATTGGTTCATGAATCATATAATAATGGTTTGTGGTTTCTATTTCCTTCTAAAGTCACCTCCCCAAATATTCTCTTTAGAATTTGGGGAATCTATTCTATCACTAAAAGATTGCATGATGATAACCACCTATGGTTTTATTGAAATATCATAATTATGATCTAACTATAGACGAGGCTTCAGTTTATAGAAATGTTTAAGAGGTGGTTCCTCTGGGTGGTTATCGTGTAATGTCTGCGCCCTTTTAGCAGTATTTCAACCCACCAATGGTGGTTTAGGTAAATTCTCCATGTCAGGTTTATTAGTAATTGGTTCTGGTGGTACTATAGAATGATGGCCAATGCTAAATAACCTTCATGGGGTTTAGAGATATATATCTCCCTATTTTTTGGTGATCTAGACCCCCTTATTAGGTGGAAGAGGACTGGCACAATCTTATGGAATAAATATGCCTCTTGGATAGGGCCCTCTTGATGGTGGTTGTAACTACCTAACCCCAGTTACCCAGAGTTTGTAAATTATTACATAAAATTGGCATTTTACAATGAATCATGTCATGAAAGACTGATCTGTTTAGTATTATTGGAAACAAGATACAGACATAAGTTCAGCATTACAACTTGAAAAGAAATACAAGACTAATTTATTCCATTAGAAACATCCAAGCCTCCAAGATTATGCCTGCAATTCACTCATAACTAACTTCTTCATATCCTAGGAAAATGAAACATAATAAAGGGGTGAGCTCAAATGCTCAGAAAGAGTAAGCAATACAATAGAAGATAACATAAACATTAGGTATGGTGAATATTTGAAAACACATGACTTTACAAATAATAAACATGAACACTTTATGGAAAGAATATGAGTTGAGTAAATAATCCAATATTAAAACATAATCATGGGTATTCTACTAGTTGAATAACCACATGAACCATCAATATTATTTTCATAATAAGGTAATTCATAATGCGGGACATTATGAAACATTTTTTCAAGCCCTCGTAGAAGACGTCTAAAAATTATTAAGTCCTCGGCCAAAACCATATATCAAATTGGGAAAATCCTCATCCAATTACATGTCAAATTGTCTCATGAGACGTACTGATGCACCGAGGAGCTATACAGGGCTCCACCCATCACTTATTAAGTCCAATACATTCTTTATTTCAAAAGGTGGAAACATGACATAAACATTCGTATTTAAACTAACATAAGAAATGAAAATACTATAACTATAAACCATAAATGGTATAAAAATAACACACCCACAGTCAAACATATCACAAAACATTAAATACAATATGGAAGATTTTTATCATAATAAATAAACTTCAAACAAATATAATATTTATCAAAGGATGTTCACATAGATGATATCAAAACTATTTGAGAGAAATATCTCTTTCAATTTTGAAATAATTTAAGAGTCACCAAATTATAAAAGAAAACATTTATTTTTAAAATATTTTTATTAGCTTAGAAGGGAAGCTTCGACAATGTTATAAAGGCAGAAAATAGCCCCACCCACCGTATAAGTTAAAAAACATTCTTATCTTAATTTTGTCGAAAAGTTCATAAATTACCTTGTTTTTTGAAACAACGGAAATATTCCTTTAAAAACATATATGGTAAAATAATGGTATAAATGACATTAAACAATAGTCTAGTAAATAGTAAATTTTTTTGAAATAAATTTTTACGAAAATAAGGATGTGGATGATAAAGAGATCCCAGTAGATACCTACGTATTAACAACCTCGGATAAGTAAAGAGATTGTAAAATTAACCCTCAACTTGTACTTATACTTATTATATGGTATTTTAAACTCCTTTATAATAGTTGAAACATTGTTATTAAATTATAAAATAACAATATCTATAAATTTTATATCATATATGATCCTCTAATATTGCATTGTTAATAATATTTTAGTAGAATCATCGTTTCAGGTGATAACTCTTTCATTTTCCTTTATATGGTTAGTTACGTAAGCATTTTTTGTTATGAATAAGATCTATTTTATTCATATCCAAAATTATATTAAGTTATTAAACATTATTTTTAATCATAAAATGAAAATTATTCTTGAATGATTACGATGGGGAGTGAATCTCATCGTGTTCGTGGAGACGGTAATCCGTACGCATGGACGAACGACAATATCATTATATTAAAGGTTAAATCATATTTAATTGGATGGTATATCGTATATAAAAAATAATTAACATGTTATATTCTTTATTTACATCAGTTATACTCATTGTTATACCCAACCAATTAATGAAGTGTTTGAATAACAAACTACACCACGACGTGGAGACAGTAAGCCGTACGTACACACGTATGGTGACTTTGTCATTTATAGGATTGATAGAATAAAAAATATGGATGTACCATATTTATAATAACATAATAGTATGTACATGGTACTTTAGTTATTATTTGGGTATGGAAATAACAAATAAAGAGAAAGTGGAAGAATAAATGAACTTGGAAGAGGGTTGTGAAATTATTACCTCTTCTTCGGGTGTTACCTTATGAGTTGATCAAAAGGGCTCCTTAGGTTAGATTTTTTTATCAAACTAAGGAATCTAGGTAGAATTTAGGGAATTTGGTAGTATATTTGAGTAGGGTTTGGCCATAACAAATGGCATTGGAGGTGTGATTTTGAGATAAGGGGAAGTACCCTTTTATAAGAGCGGTGAGGGTCACTTTATGAAAGCTTGAAATATTATATTATTATACAATCATATTCAGTTTATAATGGAACCAAAATGATAAATTTTGAGTATAAGGTGGGTATGGTTCAAAAACCATTCAACCAATAGGTTTTAGATAGGTTTATGTCACCATATTAACCTTATCATTTAGATTTAACTCTTGGTTAAATAGTTTATCATTTACCATGTCCCCTTGTTTTTTTATATTATATGGTTAACAAACTTACTATAAAAGGCCATGTGAACCCCAAGTGGTTCATTATTAATATATATAACCTTATCAAAGTCCTTTTTCTGAGCCTTAGAATTTTAGGAATATTATATCAATTAATAATATAGTATTTTTTTAAAAAACTATTTTTTGTCAATTTTAACAGTATTTGGCATTTTGTTTTTGATAAAGTCACAAAAACATGATTTCATCAAGAAACATCCATTGAATAAACCATAACATGTCATATTAAAGTATAAAATTAGTTTAATTCATAAAAAGTCTCACATTAAATTTATTTTTATTTTTATAATATCAATTACTATAAACATTCATTAATATGGTAATTACTGCATCATCATTGTGTCATAAAAATATTTTATCATTTAATGTCTAAAAATTAAAAATAAAACCCGATTATGTAGGAAATATTATTATCTTTCTAAATAATATTTATATTGAAATTTATCTTATGTGTAACACAATATTAAAAAGGGGTTAGATATTAAACATGGAATTTAACACGTTTAACTCTTCTTTAAATAAAATATAATAAATGTCCTCATCTAAACTAAGTTTCCCAAATAGGATCATATTTTATTCATAAGTTTTATTTTGGTCAAAATAATCTTATCCAATATAATTATAACATGTGTTAGGGTATGTATAATATCACTTTTACATTTAATTACCCTATTTACTTTTAACCGTGGTAAATAAAAGTCAAAATTTAATATTCACCAAAAATTATTTTCATCTTATTGAACCATGTTTTACTTACTGATATCAACCGTGTCTCTAATATTTTTTAAATTCAATTCATAGAAGTGGTAAAATTAGGTTTTATGAAAAATTTCAAATGTGCCTAGTATGTGGGTAAAAGACGGTAAAAAGTTCAATAAAATTTTATATATCTAAACTTTCTATAAAATGACTCCAATTAATTACATTGAACTTATATAGGTATTATGTATCTATTTTTACTTAATATAAATTTAAATAAAATAACTAATTATTTAAATAGAAAGTTTGTTTTAATCAATAACACAGTGTTTTTCACAATTAATCAAAAATAGAAGGTTTTCAGAAAAATACCAAAAATTCACCCTAAAAAAATTTTGATATTCCGAATCCAAAAATTAAGTCCATTTTGAAAAATAAAATCTATAAAATTTCAAAAAGTGGGTATTAATATTCATAACAGCTAGTTTTATTGGTCATGGTGTGTTAAAACTCTAAGTTGCATACAACACAAGCTACTGTATTATTCAAATAGAAACGTACCATGGAAGCTTGGTTGTTATATTCTTCCCTCCTTCAAATAATTTCACCCTTGAAATTTCTAGAATATTATTCCATAAAAGGATTCAAATGGTCCTTTATCATAAGTTTCTCAGCCCCATGTTTCTTATTCTATCTTATGATTTCTCCATAGAAATTTTAACAGAAGAGTCGTTTGGCTTCTAAGCACATGTTCTCTAGTATCAAGAATCCTCAGAGGATCTTCACAATAAGAGAGATCATGTTCCAGTTAAATTTCTTAATAGGTAATTACATGCATTGAGTCAGGTATGTATTTTCACAAAAGTGATACGTGGAACACATCATGAACTTTGGAGAGACTTGGAAGAATTTCCAAATGGTATGCTAAAACACCAATTCGTTCTAGAATTCCAAAAGGTCTGATGTACCTGGGACTTAACATACCCTTCTTACAGAAACGTATAACACCCTTCCATGGAGATAACTTCATGAAAACATGATCACCTACCTGAAATTACAAATCCTTCATTTGATTATTGATATTGCTCTTTTTTCTACATTGAACTGCTTTGATGTGGTCTAAGATAATCCCTGCCTTTTCCATTTTTTCCTCAACATGTTCTGGGCCTACGAGTTTTATTTCACCCATATCATCCCAACAAGTTGGTGTGTGGCATCTATTCCCATATAATGCTTCATATGGTGCCATCTGAATACTTGAATGGAAGATATTATAATAGGAAATTTCTACCCTAGGTAAACACTGATCCCACATACCTTGAAAGTCATGTGTGAAAGATATCAACATGTTATCTAAGGTTTGAATAGTATGTTCTGATTATCCATCAGTTTGAGGGTCATAGGCAGTGCTCAAATGAAGTTTAGCATCTAGAGATTTCTGAATACTTTTCAAGAACCTTGATGTAAAATGAGGATCACAATCAGAAAAAATCGATAAGGGTACACCATGAAGACTTAAAAATTCATTAATATATATTCTTGCGAAACGTTCAATTGGTAAATGTTCTCTTATAGTAAGAAAATGTGTTGACTTGGTAATACAATCAACAATGACCCATATTGCATCATTCCTTCTATAAGTCTTTTGTATCCCCATGAAAAATTCTATTGTAATATCATCCCATTTCACTTGGGTATGGGAAGAGGTCCCATGACTCCCCCAGGATGTTTTCTTCCATTATTCACTTGTTTAAAAACATTACATCTTGACACATATTCAATAATCTCCCTCTTCTTGTTGTCCCGCCAAAAATGTTCCTTCAAATCACTAAACATTTTAGTGCTAATAGGGTGTATAGAATAATTTGAGCTATGAGCATCATCCAAAAATTCCCTTTTTAGAACAGGTATGTCAGGAACACAAAGTCTCTTCCCAAATTTCAAAATCACATCTTCATATACGAAGTCGATCAATCTCCCATCGTTCATAGCTTTAATTTTTTTTGAAACTCTTCATCATCATCTGCAGAAATTTTTATCCTTTATATTATAGATAGTTGTGAAACCATGTGGAAAAGTTATGATGATTCATACTCCACGATTATTCCCATATTCGTCTTTACTAGATCCATGAATATCAAATCCCTTTCAACTCTTATCTTGTTCAAAACTTTAGGATCCTTTCTACTCAAAGCATATTCCACCTTATTTGCCTTCCCAGGGTGGTATTGTATAGTGTAATAATAATCTTTGAGTAGTTAAATCCATCGCATTTGCCTCTTGTTAAGTTCTTTTTGTGAGAAAGTATATTTCAAACTCTTGTGATCGGTATATATCTCGCATTTTTTACCATAGAGATATTGTATCCATATCTTCAAAGAAAAGATTACAGATTCTAACTCAAGATCATGAGTAGGATAGTTTTGTTCATGAATTTTTAGTTTTCATGATACATAGGCAATAACTCTATCATTCTATATAAGGACACAAGCAAGTCCTTTGAAAAATCATTATAAATAACAAACCCTTCATTCCTTGATGGTAGATTCAAGATGGGAGAATTGACTAATCTTCTCATCAACTCCTCAAAACATTCTTCACACTCTTTTTTCAAAAAAAATTAACCCCTTTACGTGTGATCTTGGTTAATGGGTTTTCCAATAGGGAAAAAATTTGGAAAAAACACCGATAATAACCTATAAAACCAATAAAACTGTGTACATCAGTGATACTCGTCGGTGATGGCCATTATTGGAATACTCTTGTATTTGAAGGATCAATATATATTCTATCCATAGAGACAATATGGACTAGAAAAGAAATCTCTTAAAGAAAAAATTTACACTAGCTAAACATCCCATACAATTCATTTCTTTTAAGAGTTTTCAGAATAGTGCACAAGTGATTTTCATGATCTTTTTAGCTTTGGAGTATACCAAGATGTCATGAATAAATACCACTACAAATTAATCAAGATACTCCGTGAAAATTTTATTTATTAGATCCATGAAGACATTGGGTGCATTAGTCAGCCCAAAATGCATTACTATAAACTCATAATGCCCATACCTTGTTCGAAATGATGTATTCAGAATGTCTTCCTTCTTCATACACAACTGATGGTATCCAGATTGAATTTCAATCATTGAAAAATATTTCACTCTATGAAGTTGATCAAATAAACCATCAATGTGAGGTAGGGGATACTTTTTCTTTGTTGTTATAACATTGATCTCCCTATAGTCAATACACAACCACGTAGATCCATATTTCTTCTTAAAAAAGGACAGGGGCTCCCCATAGAGAAACACTAGGGAAAATAAATCCATTATTACTAAATTCCTCTAGTTGATTCTATTGTTCCACTAATTCCACGGTGTCCATTCTATAAGGGGTCTTCAATATGGACCTTTAACCAGAAATTAAATCAATAGAAAACTCAATTTCTTGTTCTAGAGGATGTATAGGTAAATCCTTTAGAAATACATCAACATATTCTTGTGCAATGGGTACATCCTCTATTTGAATATTTCATTCCTCACCCATAGTTATTTCACTCTCTTCCTCCACAATAATTGATTATAGTAGAGCTAAAGGGGGTGGATCTAGATAAGAATCAAATGGTGAAATTTATGCTCTAAAGATAAGGTATTCCTTATTATCATCATAAATTGTAACCTCTTTCTTCATAAAATAAATTTTATCTGCATTGTCTAAAAGCCAATCAATACAGAGGATTATATCAAATTCAATCATGGGTATGACGATGAGATTAGTAGATAAATCCCATTTATTTTCCCTAATGGGAACAGATTCACAAAACTTTGTTGCAATGATACTTCCCTTAGGAGTTTTGACTTACAACTCCCTTGTTAAGTCAAATTGAGAATATCTAATTTTCTTAGAAAACTGGGAAGATATTAAATAATGTGATTATCCAGAATCAAATAAAGCATTGTCTAAATTTGAGGAAACCATTAATTTTCCTATCACCACATCATTCAGAGCATCACGCTCTGCAGTAGTGATCACATAAGCTTGGCCTTTCTCCATTAGTCTTTTCTGAGGTAAGATTCCTTGGTGCTTAGGACATTCATGTGAATAATGTCTCATTTACCTGTAATCTTAGAATTAAACATTGGTAGATTTTTTCTACCCCTTACAATCACCTAAAATATGGCCTTTCTATCCACATTTGTAGCATACTCCATTTCATTTTAGAAAGGCACTGGGGTTCTTCCTTCCACAATTATCCCAGGGTGGAAATTAAACTCTTTCCTTCTTCCCTATTTCCTTATTGCCTTTGCCATAGTGTTCAGCAAATGTCTTCTTATCTTTCTTTTCATTAAAGTCATAAGACATAGATAATTCCTTTTCTGTCTTGACAGAACATGAGACAATATCTTCGTACGATGAGAAGGATTGTGAGACTAATTCTCAATGGAAAAATGGTTTTAAACTATCAAATAATCAAAAAATATTACTCCTTGGGTTACATATATAATCTGGTTCCTGCTTTTCGTACCTTATAACGTTAGCCTCATACATTACGACATTCTCATCCTCTTCTTTCCTTATATTTATAAATTGCCTTTCCGTATCCGCTCGATGGTCATGAGGAAATTATTTTTCTAAGAAAATAACTTTAAACTACCTCCAATCCATATTTGATACCTCTTCATCCTCCTTTGTGTTTTGAATCAATGACCACCATTGATCTGAATCTCTGCTGAGGTGATAAACTACCATGATAACTTTTTCCCTTTCGCTACTCCCCAAATAATTAAATATTTTCTCTAAAGAAACCTGTCCATTTCTCAGTTACAAATGTATTTTTAGACCCATTGAATGTTGGTGGTGGTTTCCTCGTAAAGCGATCTAACATTGATCCTCCACGTTGTGGATCAGGGTTCTCTATAGAGGTAAGGTTATTATTCATAACCTGAGTGAGTTGTCTCAATATGGTAATAGTTTGATCACCATTAGTTGCATCAATAGATCCACTATAATTATCTTGAGTATGAGGGTAGTCCCTACATGGATTACGTGCATTTATATAGTTTCCATTCCTTCCACGAGGTGCCATTTTAAAATAATGGAATATACTAGACTAGTTTATGAATCACAATACATAATTCATAACGTGTAAAACACTTAACATAAATTGAACAGTTTATGGATATAGTCCATAATAATAAAAATGATTTCTTTTAAAGTGTATATAATCCTAAATCATTCATATTGGTATTTAATGAAAATGTAAATTATCCTAAGCATATCCCCCAAGAGTGTCGTAATGAAGAGTGCAGCGTGGCCTGTTGTCATGTGCCAGGGTACCCCGGGTCAAGACAAAAACTCCTTGTTAGAGTTTTCACTCCTAGGTACATATGTGCCAGAACCACCTCTACCTGCTCATATCCAGACGAAAATGTATATCTTGTAAAACGTAAAAAATCATTACATTACCAAAATTTTAGGAAGCTCTCCTATATTAATCTTCAAAGACTATTATAGGGAAATGTTCTCAAATCAGATTATTTCTAAATCTAGTTTCCATATTTTGTACTAAGCCTACCTTTGATAACAACTGTAACACCCCGCCCCCATTTACCTAGATTCAGTGCATTATTACATAAAATTGGCATGATACAAGGAATTGTGTCCCAAAAGACCAAACACTTTAGTATTATTGGAAACATGATACATACATAAGTTCAACATTACCACTTGAAACGAAATACAATACTAATTTATTCCATTAGAATCATCCAAGACTCCTAGATTATGCCTGCATGTCACTCATAACTAACTTCTTCATATCCTGGTAAAATGAAACATAATAAAGGTTTGAGCTCAAATTCATAGAAAGAGTAAGCAATATAGTGGAAGATAACATAAACATTAGGCATGGTGAATAATTAAAAAAAACATGCCTTTATAAATAATAAACTTGAACACTTTATTGAAGGAATATGAGCTGAGTAAATAATTACATAATAAAACATAATCATGGGTATTATACTAGTCGAATAACCCCATGAACTATCAATATTATTTTCATAATGAGGGAATGTATAATGTGGGACATTCTGAAACATTTTTTCAAGGCCTCGGCCAAGCCGTCTAAAAATTATTAAGGCCTCAGCAAAAACCATATAACAAATTGGAAAAGGCTCAAACAATTCCATGTCTAATTGTATCATGAGACCTACCAATTAACTGAGGTTCTATATTGGGCTCCACTTGTCACTTACTAAGTCCAATACATTCCTCATTTGAAAAGCTTCAAACATAACATAAACATTCATTTTAAAACTAGCATTCAAAATATCAATACTTTAACCATAAACCATGAATGGTATAAAAATAACACATCCACGATCAAATATATCAAAAAACATTAAATACAATATTCATTATCTTTATCATAATAAATAAACTTGAAACAAGTGTAAAATTTATCAAATGATGTTTTCATAGATGAAATCAAAACTATTTGAGAGAAATATCTCTTTCTACTTTGAAATAATTTAAGAGACACATAATTATAAATAAAAACATTTATTTTTAAAATATTACTATAATCTTTTAATGGATGAATCAATGATTTTATAATGGCAAAAAATATTCGCACTCGTCGTATAAGTTAAAATAACATTCTTACCTTAATTTTGTCAAAAAGGTCATAAAGTACCTTGTTTAGAAAATGGCGTAAAGATTCCTTTTAGAAAATATAATGTCAAATAATGGTATAAATGACTTTAACCCAGAATCTAGTTAATAGTAAAAATGTTTTGAATTTTTTTTAGAAAACACAGATGTTGATGATAAATAGATCCTAGTAGATACTTGCATATTTACAACCTCGGAGAAGTAAAGAGATTGTAAAATTAGCCATTACCTTATACTTTCCCTTAGTCAATGGTATGTTAACCTCCTTTATAATAGTTAAAACATTGTTATTAAATTATATGAGAACTATATACATAAATATGTTATCATATATGATCCTCTAATTTTGGTTTGTTAATAATATTTCAGAAGAATCATCATTTTAGGTGTTAACTCATTCGTTTTCTTTTATATGATTGGTTACGTGAGCCATGTTTGTTATGGATAGGATGTATTTGATTCATATCCAGAATTATATTAAGTTATTAAGAAATATTTTTAACAATTAAATGAAAATTATTCTTGAATGATTACAATGGAGAATGAATCTCATTGCGTTGGTGGAGACAGTAATCCGTACTTGCGCACGAGCGATAATATCATTATATTGATTGTGAAATCGTATTTAATTGGATGGTATTTCATATATATATATAACCATTAACATGTTATATTTATTATTTACAATAGTTATAATCTTTATTATACCCATCCAAATAATTAAGTGTTTGAATAACAAACTACACCACGACGTGGAGACAGTAAGCCGTACGTACACACGTATGGTGACTTTCTCATTTATAGGATAAATAGAATAATGAATATGGTTGTACCATATTTATAAAAAAATCAAATTATTTATATGTTAATAGAGTTATTATTTTGGTATGTAAACAACAAAGAAAGAGGAACTGAAAGAACAAAAGAACTTGAAAGATGGTGGTGAAATTATTACCTCTTCTTTCAGTGTTTCCTTTCGATTTGATCAAAAAGGGCTCCTTAGGATGTATTTATGATTAAAGTAAGGAATCTAGGTCTAATTGATGGTATTTGGGAGGATAATTTTTTAGGTTTTGGCCGACCTAAAGGGCTTTGGAGGTGTGATTTTGAGAGAAGGGGAAGTACCCTTTTATAAAGGAGGTGAGGGTCGCTTTAGGAAAACTTGAAATATTATTTTATTATACAATCATATTCGGTTTATAATTGCTCCAAAATGATTTATTTTGAGGATAAGTTGGGTATAGGTCGAAAATATTTCAACCAATAGGTTTTAGATAGGTTTAGGTCACCATAAAAAAGATTTTATTTTAGATTTAACTCTTGGTTAAATAGTTTAACATTTACCATGTCTCCTTCGATTTTTATATTATATGGTTAATAAAATAACAATTAAAGTCCAAGATAACTCCAAGTGGTTCATTGTTGATATATATAACCTTATCTATGTCCTTTTTCAGAATTTTATAATTTTAATAATATTATATCAATTATTTATATTGTAATTGTTTTAAAAACAAATTTATGTCAATTTTGACACTATTACGTATTTTGTTTTTGTTAAATTCATAACAACATGATTACTTCTAAAACATTCATTCAAACAAATAGAACATGTCATGTTAACCTATAAAATTAGTGGAATTAATCAAAAGTCTCAAATTACATTTATTTGAATATTTAGAATATCAATTATTTTAATCATTCATTAATAAGGTAATTACTTCATCATTATTGTGTCATAAATAAATTAACTTATTTAGTGTCTAAAAATTAAAAATAAAATACTATTATTTAGGTAATATTTTTATATTTATAATGAATGTTTATAGTCAAATTTATCTTATTTGTAACCCTATATTAAAAATGTTTTGGTAATTAAACATTGAATTTAACACTTTTAACTCTTCTTTAAATAAAATAAAACAAATATACTAATCTATACAAAGTGGACCTAAGGGGATCATATTTTATTCCTATGGTTGATTTCAATTGAAATAAACTTATCCAATATAATTAATACATGTGTTAGGGTAATTATAATATCATTTTTACCTCTAATTACCCTATTTACTATTAACTATGGTAAATAAAAGTCAAAAGTTAATATTCACCAAAAATTACATTCATCTTATTGAACCAAATCATACATTCTGACATCAATCATGTCTCTTAGATTTTTTAAATTCAATTCACAGAATCTATAAAATTACATTTTATTCATATTTGCAAATGTGCGTTGTATGTGGGTAAAATACGGTAAAAAGTTCAATAAAATTTTATATATCTAAACTTATTATAAAATGACTCCAATGAATTACATTGAACTTATATAAGTTTTATGTATCTTTTTTCACCTAATATAAATTTAAATAAAATAACAAATTATTTATATAAAAATTCAGTTTTAAGCAAAAACATAGTGTTGTTCACTATTCATCAAAATATTAAAAGTTTTTTGAAAAATACCAAAAATTTACCCTAAGATAATTTTGATATTCTGAATCGAAAAATTGAGTCCATTTTGAAAAATAAGATTTATTAAATTTAAAAAAGTATGTATTACTATACATAATGGCTAGTTTGATTGGTTGTGGTGTGTTAAAACTCCAAGTTGCGTACAACGCAAGCTACTGTTTTATTCAAAGGGAAACGTATTATGGAAGCTTGGGTGTTACAGTGGTCCTAGAGATGATACATATCTAGTGTGACATAGGGTATTGGTGGAGCCTTTTTAGGTGATTCTTTATCATCATTTAGAATCAGATGGAATATGAACAATACCCCCACCGATACATGTTCTTGTGATGTGATTTGAAACAATGAAAGAGATTCAGTGTCTCCCTAATTAGATTGTCTTTAGGATGTGGGGTGAGTTACATTAATTTTCATAATTGATGTTGTTTTAATGTGATAATCTATTGAAAAGGGCCCTAGTTTTCAATAATAGGTGGATAAGATAAAGGATAACATTGGATGTTATGGAATCTTGACTCAGCAGCCTCAGGTATTGTAAGAGGTATCATGTGTGTCTTCTCTCATCCAGCTATAGTTTTAGTACACAGCTGCAAGACACTTTTTTCATAACACATCCATTATTTGTGGAATATATATTCTAGGGTATCCTTTTTTTTCTTGACCATTATATTTGGAGTATTTTGAATAGAATGTTTCATGATCGCACACTTCTTCAATAGTGGGATCTGACTCTAAGTGAAGATAGAACCTCTCATAGAGTCTTACTGTAGAGGTGGTGAGACCCTAGGGAGTTCTTTTAGTATGGGATATTTGTCTGCCATCCCTGAATAGTTTAATTTACCATTTAGAGATTTAGTGATTCCAGTTTAGTGGAATGCAAATTTCTTTATTTGGTGGGAAGGAATCCCAGGTAGCGAAGGAAGAGCGCTTGTGTATGAGGATATAGAAGATTTAATATAAGTTAACTAGTATGACCCTTAGATAAGTGGGTGTTACAGAATTCAATTTCCTATTATTTTAGAGTACTATGAGGATGTATTCCCTTAGAATGTGTTGGGATTACCTCCCCATAAATAGTTCTTTCTTCCAGGACCTACACTAATGGACAACATGATATCTATGATAACATATTAGATAACCCTATGCAGCTTCAAGAGATGGAGTTGTGGTTTGAAAAATATATATATTAGGTACATTATTAGAACCAGTGTGCTTCCCTGGGAAACCCAATGCTATTCATCAAAGAGATAGATAAGAGTATGTGGTTAGGTGTGGATTAATGTTTCATGTACCATGTTATTTTCATGATGGAGTATCCATGCCCTAGGAATTGATGAATTCTTCATCCATTTGTTAGGGGTTAAGTGGTTTAGAGTATGACGTCAAGATGGGTTATCACAAGCACCAGGTTCCGAATGAGGATGTGTAAAAGGTGAATTTTTATGGACACTATGGTTTCAAAACATCTCGGTGATACCATTTAGTGTATTGAAATCCCCTGTAGTGTTTATAGGACTTATATAAAGGATCCTTCATCCCTTCATGGTTTAGTTCATGGTAGTCTTCATTAATAGTTCCATGAGGTACTCGATAATAGTTATGGCTTACATGATAAACTTCAAGATGGTTTAAGATAAGCTCTGAAAGTTATATATTTATATTAATATCTCAAAGTACATATTCTACATGTAAGAGGTCCATTTAATGGGTTATGTCTTTTTATAATGGGAGTGAAAGTGGACCTAGAAAATTTAAGGTGGTTATAATATTCTGGACTAAACCAGTGGGTTATAATTGATAGCTATTATATAATACAGTGGATAGATACACATCCTGGGTGGAACACACCACCATCCATAGTAGAACCATTTTCCATATAAAGCCCTTGGATTGAGAGTCATGTTTCTCCCATTTTTCACACGCAATAGATCCCAAAGGCCCGAATTTCTTGTTTTCATTTGATAACAACTATAATAAATATGGGTTATCAGTCATACAAATTTTATCTTTATAGTTTAATATCGAATAAATTTCAAAAATACATGCTGGATGACCATAATGGTTTAGTGTCTTTGGAGACAATGTAAAATTACCCAGATTTTATGAATTATATTTTCTATAAATAAATGCGTATTATATTATACATTATTATACACATACAATATGTAGATAAACAAATATTACATTATTACATTGATGTAAATCACTAAATTATTCAATGACTAAACCTAATAAAATTAAACATAACACAAGGGGAAAATATACAATATAAAAACTAAAATTGGAATATATAGATCACCCCCAATCTTCAAGAATCATCCCTCCCATGAATAACACTATAGAAAAGAATAAAAACTTGTAAAATAATCATCATTATATAAAATTAAAATATAGAACATTGAGTGTAATTAATTTGAATAATGGATTAAGGAATGTAGATGTATTTATAGGAGGTAATGTGGCCATTAAAATATAAATACGACCATTGGAATAGTAACCTGACCATTGGAAATAGTAACCTAACCATCGGAAAAGAAATTTTCCAACAAAATAATAAATTTTTATGTAAATAATATTTATTAAGATTAATTTATGTGAATATAAATATTTTAATTCCAAAAAATAGCTACCATGATTAAAAACTCAAAGAAAATATAATAATGTTTTTAATAAATTTGATTTTATAGTTTTTCATAAATATCAAAAATATTATATTAAAAAATTAAACTATATATTTAATAAAAAATGGATGAAATTAATATAATTTTTGAAATATATATGTTGAAATTTCCCATCAGTAATTTTTTGATATTTTTCAGAAATACTTCAACTTTCAATTGAATGGTAGAAATACAGTTTTAGATGCACCTGGTATATCTTAAATTGCATCATTCATGATGAAATAATGTTTGTATCTATTCTAGAAAAACAGTTTCATCCATGGTATATGTAATTTAATAAATTAGTCATTAAAAATTAAATAAACTTAAATTCCAATCCAAATAAATATTTTCTAAAACCTAAAGTCAAAAGTAATCCCTTAAATTAACCATTTTTATTTATTTCCACATTAATTTTAATTAAACATATGAATACAAATTAGATATATGTTTAATGGATAGAAACTATTATATTATATGTATATATGATCTATATTTTCAAAAAATCACTATTACGAGTTTTAAATTTGATATATTATTTTTTTATTATTTTATTCTAAAAATACCCCTCTTCTCAAGTATAAATAACCTCAAACCATCCAATAAAAAAGCCACTCATCCCCTACTTTCCAAATCCTACCATTTTCCAAAATCCTTCCTCTCCTGACCCTTATAATCCTTTGGTATTTTTTGTGAAATATAACTCCAAAAATCAAGGGTGTTTATTGTCATACAAGAGAATCTACTTCAAGGATTAAATAAGTTTCAATTAACTCTTATCATTTTTCTCTGTTTCTCTTTATTTTTCACCACTCATTTAAAAAAACATTATAATTTTAACTATGTGTTAATTTAAAATTTTATAAATTATTTCAGCCTACTTTAAGTATAATATTTAATATATATATTTCTATATAAATTTCAATATTCTCATTCCTTCTCCTTCGATAATTTCCCATCAAAGGTCAGCTAACCACCTACATAGAAATTTCTAAGTCAACACTTATAACCACCTTCATGAATGGATATTATGAATTATATATAATATAAAAAAATTATTTAATTTATTCTAATAATATGGAGTTAATTATACTTATGTATAAATGAATTCTAATGAAAATAGTGAAATCGAAAAAAAGAGTAAAATTTAATGAACACGTGATATAAAGAAATCATGTTTAACAAAGGGTTTTATAAAATAGAATCCAATAATTATTATGGATAAATATTTGAAAAATTTAATATAATTTACTTCTTTAACGTCGTTTCTATAATCCTAATTTTATTATTCAAGAGGTGGACAAGCGATGAAATAAAGTGGGGTATAAGGTAAGCGAATTCTCAAACCGAATTTCATTATTTGGGTTATCCTCTTTTCCATTGTATGAATCATCATATTAATGGCTTCAAATATTATTTTACTTTTATTTTATGTATATATGTTTTCCTACCATGTAAAGATTATTCTATGAAAATCATTTTCTCAAATTAACTTCAATTTCCAAATCATCATATTTTACTCCTCTTAAAATTCTTCTTGTACACTCAATAATAATTATGTTTCATATTCAATAATTATTTTACATATTAATTTGGAAACCAAAAGTTTTATTCATTAATGTATTCTTTATGAAAACCTTATGAACCCCATTCTTTTTCTTCTATTTATTTCAGAACTATTATTATTGTATATTCTATTAGGCATGCATGATTATGCGCATTTATGATATGGCAGGTGGTCTCAAAATTATATATCCTTAAATTGAATTGGGTAATGTGATTTATCTCACGAAATTATGTGAAATATTTGTAAAATCGATCCTATATTTTTCATAATGATGATGTTATGATTATGAAAATATGTTATGCATGACCATGATGTTAGCTCTGTTCACAACTATGTTTGGTATTTGACCACTAAGATAAGATGTTTCATTTTATGAATTCTCCACATTCTATGACTTTTTAAAAAAATTCCAACATTATTTTGATTATGATCCTATTATTATGTTATGTTGATGCTCACCTATGTACTTTTTATTTATTCCCTTTATTCATCCAATGTTATACCTCCCCTTACTAGGATTTTATCCCATTACATTCATTCACAAATATCCTCAGTTGATTACTTGTACTAAAGAGAATGTAAGGACCACTGAGATGATAAGGAAGATGGAATTAAATAATGTGTCATTTTTATTATTTAAAAGTGATATTGGATACTAGTTAACCAAGATAATAAACCTTTGGATCATAAATCATATCACAAATATGTTGTTTATCATAAAAAATATCTAATAGTTATGAAAGAAAAAGTATGGTCAATATAGTTGGTATCAAAGAAATAATTTATTTAATTTGGGAATTAGTATTATAAAACATTAGTGAAACCCCTAAGGATAAGAGTAAATATATGTATACATCGAAGAAGCTTTATTTTAGAAAAATTATAAACATAGGTATCCTATAATGTATTCCTTCAGAGTTAATCATGAAAAAGGGTAAATTAGTTATTCATTATTTATTGATTTACTATATTTTATATCCTTTTTTATTTTATAAAATGGATGGAATTAGGAGAAACTAGGCTGATAACCCATGTGAGGAAAAATGAAAAAATTTCCCAAATGAAATTTTTAATTCCATAAGAGGTGGAGTTCAAAACATCATGTAAATTATTAATCAATTGTCTCAATCTATGAATAATAACCTCAACCATGTAGAGAATCTGCCTTCACCCAATAAGGGTCAACAATCCATTAATTACTTTAGGGAGTAATGAACACTGACATTTAGTGTATCTTTGGATCCAATTTTCATTGAATATTGGGTTTAATCAATAGATAAAACCTTTTCTATGTTCACACTTTTAAGAAGTTGATGGTGAATCTATTCGTTATCATTTAGATGGATAATCCGGTAAATTGTGGGAATCGATAAAGAACTCTGTTTCCATCAATGAAATGGACGAGATGGAGTGGGAAGACTTTAAGAAAATACTTCTCAAGAAGTATTTCCCTCAAACTCTTCAAATTAATATTTATATTGAATTCATAGAGTTGAATCAAGAGGTAGGTGAATCTATCAACTGATATAATGTGAAATTCATAAGTACAACCATATAAACCTCTGGTTTTTTATCAATAATTATATAAAAATAGATAAATTCATTTGTGATTTAAAACTGCGCATTTTAAAGGATCAATCTATCCATGAATTTATAAGTTATAAATAAGTAGTTCAATGTGCTCTCAAAGTAATGTTGGAGTTCTTAGAATGGTCCTTGGCTAGGGAGATAAGAAGATACTAATGAATTTTCAGGCTGGTGTTTCAATTGAAAAAATATAAAATAGGTTTAAACTACAAACATGTAAAAAATGTTGGAAAAAAACATGGTAATTGAATCAATGATCTAGTAAAATGCTTCAATTGGGGGATTTAAGGTCACCAATATCATGAATGTTGAAGAGACCTGAAGATGATATCCAACATGATGGAGTAAAAGAAGGAACCTCTTAATGATCCACCTATGGTTCAATGCTTCAACTATAGGTAGAAATGGATTTTTTCATTATAGTTAACAAAACCTTCGGTTCTTAATAGAAACCAATAGAAATAACCACTGAAATCAAGGGAGAAAAAGAAAGCTTATTCTACCACTATTACTAAAGAAGAGTGTAAAAATGAATACATTTAAGGTACGCTTACTATTCAATTAAAAATGAAATTTGTTCTATTTGATTCAGGTTATAATAATTCATTTATATCCTATATGTTTTTAAGAAATATTATATCAAAACCTTGATACCTTGAAGTGGAGATATCTATAAAAACACATTGTAGTGCAATTATTTCAACCCATGTTTTGGACTCTCCTCCTATTAAAATATGTGTAAATACTCCTCTACCAAATATCTTTTTACCTCCCTTGGAGGAATTCTATACTATACAAATCATGGATTGGATCTAATTATATAGAGCACATATCAACTATTTGGAAATGAAAGTCTATTTTCATATTATAAATCATCCAATTCTCCTGTAAAAATCAATGGATGATAAAAAATATCCATTGGAAAATCCCTCAATGGTGTGGGTGTTGGTAAACTATGAAGAAGAATACCTTTAACAAATAGTTGAGTTAAAGGATGGTATCAACATAGAGGAAATGTCCTTTGTAATGGAATACAATGATTTATTTCTTAAATAATTACATTTATTCCACCCAGATCACGAGGTAGAGTTCTCAATATAACCTATACCTAGATCCATTAGAATCTCTATGTTCCCCTATAAGATGACCTTATTTGAACTAGAGGACATAAAGAAGAAATTTTAAGAGAATTTGGAAAAAGGTTTTATACAGCCTAGTGCATCACCTTGTGGTTTTACAATTCTCTTCATAAATAAAAAGGATTGATCAATGTAGTTTTGTATCAATTACCAAGAGATAAACAAACTCAACATAAAGATAATGTATCCTCTTCCATGGATTTATGACATGTTTGACCAACTATGAAGAGTTCAGTACTTCTCTAAGTTGTATCTTCTTTCTAGATATCATCAACTTAAGGTGAATAAGGAAAATATTCATAAGACAACTTTATGTACAAGGTATTAGGCACTATGTCATCCATGTTATTCTTTTCAGGCTCACTAAATACCCTAAAATCATTATGTATTTGATTAATGGAGTCTTTAGAGACTAACTCAAAAAAAATTATGGTAGTTTTACTAATGATATAATCATTAAAATTAAGAGAAAGGAGGAACATTAATATAATCTAAAGATTATGTTAGAGAAACTAAGGAAAGAGAAAATGTATGTTAAGTTTAGAAAGTGTGAATTTTGGATGCAGCAAGTAACATTATTTGTACAATTGAGCATATATGGGGGAATTTATGTGGACCCTTAAAAGGAAAAATAACTTGAGTAATAGCCTATACCTACTAGTGTTATGGAATTCTGTAGTTTTCTTGGATTAGAAGGGCACTAAAAACGTTTTGATAGAAATTTTTCACAATTTTCTCACCCAATAATTGAGATAACATAAAAAAGGGGTAATTATTGTTTTAAATAGATGAATGTGAGGAAAGATTCATGGATCTCAAGGGGAGGCTAATCGATGCACTTATACTCACACTACCGACAATTGGAGAAGGTTTTGTGATATATAATTATGCTTCAAAGAATGGTTGGGGTTGAGTACTCATGTAGAATGATAATGTGATAGTCTACACCTTATGACATTTTATGATCCATGAGAAGAACAATCCAATGCCTGATCTGGAGGTAGTAGTTGTGATCTTTACTCTAATTATTTGGCGGCACTATATCTATAGTGAGAAGTGTGATATAAATACCTATCATAAGAGTCTAGATTATATATTCACATGGAAGGAACTCAGTATGAATCAAATAAGATAGCTACAACTAATCAAGGAAAATTATTACTCTATTCACTATCATCCAGAAAAGGAAATCAAGGTAGAAGATGCTCTTAAAAAAAATCTACTACATTATCCATGATACAGATTGATAAAGACCCTATCTTCATGGATATAAAATGGATGACTCTAGAAATAATAACACTAGAGAGTACATACCACTATTCACAAGTTATTTCCAAACTCACCATCTAATAGAAGATCAAGGATGAATAAAGGGATGATATATATATACAAAAAAAAGGTGAATTAATTAAAGGAATGAATATATATATGAGTTCAACATCGATGATGACAGTGTGATTCAGTTTGGAATAAGGATTTGGGTGCCTTCATTGCCAGATATTAAAAAGGAGCTATTGGATAATGCACATTTCTCACCTCCTCTATCCATCCTAGATTTACCAATATGTACTGTGATCAGTAAGAGAACTTCTAGTGGGAAAACATGAAGGAAATTGAAGAGTATATCATAAGATGTTTTTTATGTCAGAAAGTTAAAGTAAAGTGACTGAAGTATATATGGATGATGAAATCATTTCCTAAAACCATATGGAAATAAGATAATGTCACTATTGACATTATCAATGGTCTCTATATTACATCTAATGAAATAAATTTGATATGGGTTGTGTTATATTGACTCACTAATAATACCCAATTCATTTTTACTCATTAATATTTATTACTTGAATATCGTTTCGAGATATTTGTCAAGATAGTGGTTCCACTGCATCGAGTACCACTTTCCATAATATTTTATCATGATATAAGGTTCACAAAAAAAATAAGGAAGTATTCCATATTATTTGAATACTAGATTGAATTTTAGTACAACCAATCACCCCCAAACTGATGGTGTAACATCCGAGGTAAATAAAGAATATGAAATTTTCTTATTTATTAATATTTATAAATTAATTATTAATTTTACTTTAAAGGGGATGCTATGTTCGATGGCATACCCGATACCCAATAATGGGTTTCTTTGAAATCTTACGTTACACACAACGTTGGGTCATACTGAAAAATAATAATATAATATTGTTTTTTTAAATGGTAGTTAACGCCTAAACATTGTATTGGTGGGAATGAACAGAACTAACTACAATATGGTTATACATGTTTTTTAATGTTTTTACATTTATTCAATAAAAGTTAGAATCTTAAAAATAGAATAAACCAAATTTTAAGCATAATTAACTTTAAAGGGTTGATTTACCGCCTTTTGAGGGTGAACCCTCATTAAGTCAAGTTTTATTCAGTTTTATATGTTCTATTTTACAAACTAAAATTATTCTTTACAATCGGGACATCATAATTCACTTTGGGTAAAATTTTGGTATTTTTTTGATGAAATTCATTTTTTGATGAATAGTGAAAAATACTATATTTTGTTTCAAATTTTCTTTTTGATATAATTTATTTATATGGATAAATTATCTTTTAAATTGGTTTTAAAGTGTAATAAGATTATATTTTTACCATTTAATCTAATGGTGGTCATTAAAATTAATTTCACTTTGAAATTGGACATAAACAAGTGTCAATCTTTTGATATATATTGTTTCTTAAAAACATGATATTTGTTTTGATAGTAGGTGTAACACCCCAAGATTTCATGGTACATTATCTCTTCAAATTAATTCAATAACTTCTACTATATGCAACACTGAGTTTGAACGCACTACGACTTACCAAACTGGCCATTAACAAAACGGTTCTGAATAGTATTAACTGGATTTTTAATTTTATATACTCCATATAATTTTAACTTAAGTATTATGTGTTTCTTAGACCTATTATAAGAAAAATTCAATTTTCTAGATAAGAAATGTATTTTTAAAAAAATGCAATTCTACCACCTTTTAATGGAAAACCCTTTTTAAATCCAATATTGGACACATTTACATATTCAATTTGACAAAATAAAATTCTTCTTTAGAATCGTGATATCAAAATTTACTTTGAATGAAATTTTGGTATTTTTCAAATAATGTTCAGTTTTTAATGAATAGTAAAAAATACTGTATTTTGATTAAAAAATACCTTTTAATGTAACTTATTTGTATGGTTATATTATCTTATTAAATGTTTTTAAAGTGTAATTAGATTATATTTTTACCATTTAATCCAATTTTGTTCATTGGAAGAAATTCCACTTTGAAATTGGGCATAAACAAGTGTCAATCTTTTGATAGTTATTATTTCTTAAAATCACACTTTTTGTTTTTGACAACGGGAATGAATTTTAAATTAATTAACCCAACATCTATGTTTTTAATTTGGTAAAACAATCATCACTTTTGAATTCGTAATATCCAATATAGCTTCGACTAATTTTTTTTTAATTTTTCCAAAAAACATCAATTTTTGATTAATAGTGAAACCACTAAGTAGTAGTTAAAAATATTACTTTTTCATTTAAATGAAATTTTACAACTTATATGAATTGAATTTTGAAAATCTGACATACATGGTTTTTATTAATAAGAAAAATTTGGTTCAATAAGATGAAAATAATTTTTTGTGAATAGTAACTTTTGACTTTTATTTACCGCAGTTAAATTTAAATAGAGTAATTAAAGGTCAAAATAATATTAAATTACCTTAATACTTGTACTAACCTAATTTCATGAGTAATGGAAAACCAAGAAAATTTTTGGGAGAGACTTTTGGCCATTGAAAGCCACTTGGGTAAGATAATGATATTAATAATTTTTATTTAATGTAAAAATAAAAATATCATAAACATGTACTATTTTGCTAAATCAATTTTAATGTGGGGTTATATAATTGATAAATTTTACTATAAATATTCATTATAAATATAATAATATTTCCTATATCATCATATTTTTTCATAATTTTTAAAAATCAAATAAATAAAATTATTTATGACACAAAAATGATGCAGTATTTACCTCATTAATAAATGATTTAAATAAATAAGATTATAAATATTAAAATAAAATCTAGAACCTGTAAAATTCTTATTGGATGATTTTATTTCGACCATTAGTAATCTTATATTTGACTTTAATTAGTTTTGGACCTTTCAAAACCGAATATCATTATATAATAATATAATATTTTCACACTTTCCTAAAGAGCCCCTCCCCCCCCTTATAAAAAGCTCTCACTTCTAACTCATTCCTCGCACCTCTTAAGCCCCATGGTTACTCCAACACCTAACTAATTAATCTTTCAAGATCCCCCTCTTCATCCTAGAAGCCTTACCTTAGGCAGAAGGCACTTCAAGAGGTCCTTTTGGTTCAAACCAAAGGGAGTTACCCGAATTAAAGGTAACAATTTCTCTTAAATTATTTTCTTTTTTTTACTTCTCCAACCCATAATCTATTTTCATTACATTCTTTTATAAAAACACCAGTATCCTAAATATAATAGAATTTATTTATGTGAACAATTCAAACTACACTTACACACACCTCTATCTAATGGGTAAAGAACATATTGTTTCTTTATATGGAAAACTAATGCCTCATGAAACGATGATTGTTCAAATATATCCAACCGCCTCTCATGGTGGCCATTAAGATGGAACTATATTTATATATGATATATATTATGTTTATGTGTTATTTATGCTTCTGTATTCTCCAATTATATCATTCTTTTATGGTTTCCATTATGGGTAAAACGCAATAATTTCATTTGAGGAATTGTGTACTACCGCCCCCTCAAATTGAAATGACTCATTAATGCCTTATATGGGACGTATAAAGGATGAATTTAATGATATTATATATGATATTATACTTGAATTATAATAAACCTATTTATAATTATGTTTTAATTCCATTAAAATACAAAATAGAAATGAAAGTAGTGTTCATGCGTACGTAAGGCTTACGGTCTCCATGAACGGTGCATTTCATTTCTTATCTCCAAATGTTGTGTACTGTTATAAATATATATATATATATACTGCATATATAATATATATATGATATCTGAATAATTTATGTCATTCGGGAGATAATGAACTTTTTGCCACATGGAAAAATTGTAATTATAACAAGTTCATTTTGACTCAAGTTCCAAACATCGATAAAATATAAAATATGAACACAAATAATTAACTAATTGTTATAGCAAGGTAATAAGTTATATAAAAGGAATAATAAACATGAAAATGTTTCTTAATCAAGTAAAAATTTCTTAAGTTTATTATTCAATAATAACAAGAAACATACAAGACAAGTCAGACTTCAGGTAAGGGGTTTCTTATCTCACTTTTAATTTCATGATATTTCCATTGTTCGCCACTTATTTATTGCATGTGGTGTATTGTGTACTTCCCTTTGATATATATTATCATGAATATTTTTTTAATCATGGTATTCTATGATTCATTTGGTTCTTATTAACTTTTGTTCATATGACTCGATTGATTACAATATGGTTTTCATCTCACTTATTATTTCCGTGAGATTCATGATATATTTCCACTATCTCCTTTTGTGTGGTGTATGTACAACCCATTATTTAATTACTTATGTAATATAAATTAATTTATGTTTATTTACATATTTATTTTATGATCCTTCTTTAATGTGGTGTATGTTTCATATGTCACCAAATCGGTAAGGGAATTTCTAATTTCGATTTCCACTCTTTAGGATTTACGCATACTTCATTGATTATTTTACTCCAAGATTATATTTGGAATAACTATTTATTATTTATGTAGTAATTTCAACTCCCCTTTATGTGGATATATTTTTGATACACATAATCACTCCATTGATAATTTCTGAAGTCATTGATATGAACTTGATAAGAGTAATCTTAACTCAATTTCCTTTTTTTGAGTTAAACGTCCGAGTCATTGGTGTTGTTTTTACCAGAATTTGTGTGAATGTACTCTGATTGATTTAAACTGAATATCCAATCATATTGAGTGTATTTATATTTTTCACACATAATTATGTCATTGATTTCTTCTTAATTTAAGGATACATTCATTATAAGGGATTTCATCTCAATTTACATTCCATTGAGACATCATTGTTGTTATATGCCAATTCACTTTTATATGGTGTATATAATGTACTTTGACATAGTATATCATGAATCCCTTTATTCTCATGATATTATATGGTTTTGATTATCTCAATTATTTTAATTCAAGTGTCTCTCTTTGGTTAGGATCTCTAACTAAAATATCATTTTAAATGTTTTAAAGATTTATTCTTCTAAATCATTCTCATTAATGTCCATGTTTTAAAAATTCTTTTATGGATTCATTTATAGGGACACGAATGTTTTAAAATTTAAATTCCTTTTAAATTTTTTAAATTGGTATGGTCCACTTTGATTCAAAAATCTATTTTAAATGGCTTCTTGATAAATAGTGAGTCTGTTAAATATTTTCAAGAAAATGGGGGATTCTTATCTCAAATATTTTTGATGATTATTTTCATCTATGTAAATAACCTTCATTATTATTGATTGAGGTTAATATATTATAATAAAATCTTTTATATTGTATTGAATGATTTATGTTTGACTTTGTATGTGCTATTTTTATACCATTCAGGATTTGTTGTTAAAATGTTGATGTTTCCTATGCTAGTTTTAATACGAATGTTTATATTATGTTTCAACCTTTTCATATGAAGACTGCATTGGAATTAGTAAGTGACCGGTGGAGTCTGCTATAGATCCTCGATGCATCGGTAGGTCTCATGAGACAATCTATTGTCTTGGCACAAGGCCTTGAAAAAATCTTATTTTTAGTCCTGGAATGAGGCCTTTACTATGTGGTTATGATGTCCGGTATTATGTTATCTTCTACTGTATTGCTTACTCTTACTGAGTGTTTAAGCTCACCCCTTTCTTATGTCTCATTTTTCTAGGATATGAATAAGTTAGTTAAGAGTGACTTTCAGGAATAATCTTGGTATCTTGGATGTTTCTATTGGAATAAATTAGTATTGTATTTCTTTTCAATTTGTAATGTTGAACGTATGTATCTATCTTGTTTCCAAGACTGCGAAACTAATCAGTCATTTGGGACTTGATTCCTTGCAATCATTCCAATGTATTAAAATAATGCACCGGCTTCTGGATTCTGGGGTCGGGGCATTACAGTTGGTATCAAAGGAAATTTAGTATAAACCTTGGAAACTATATTTAGAAAAATTATGATTAGAAAACACTACCCTAAGATAGACTTTTATGATTAGTATAGAAGAACATCCAATAAAATTTGGTAATTTTATTATTATGTGATTTTTCCAAGAAATACATCCCTGTCTAGATACAAGCAGGTAGAGGTAGCTCTGGAATTGATGTAACTATGGGTAAAACCCAAAAACACTGCTTTGAGCTGGACTTGAACGAAAATTGGTGCACGAAAATGGGCCTTGCTACACTCTTGGTTACGACACTCTCGGGAGATATTATTAGGATAATTCACATTTTCTTTACAAACTGATTTGAAGGGTTTTAATATAAGATGAGAATAAATAACCTTCATTGATTTTATTGTGTCTTAGATTGAAAACAAGCTATCATGATATTCTCTAAATTATTTTATGAATCACACTACACTTTCTTCTGTTAGTAAATGGCTGGATTCCAAGTAAGTCATATAAACATTGAACATGATGTACAAGGTGGAAACGATGGAGGAAATGAGCAATGAAATGGAATGTTTATAGGTGTAAAAGATATTGTGTTCATTCCAAATCAGGTTTCCAAAAATATGATCAACAAAATACATATTAACCAACTCCTATACTCAAACTAGAAGATAATGGTGGTGAAAGATTAGAGCTCCAACAGTGAATACCATGGGGAAAAGAAATCTCATTTTCCATCATCAAGGAAATGTGGAAGAAAAAACCCAGGAAAGTGTCTCAATAGAACCAATAAATGATTTATGTGTTGGAAAGAAGGAATTATAGTAAATAATTGTTGAGGAAAAATGAAGATTACTATAGAAGAAAATAAATATGATCCTAAGAATAAAATTATAGTCATTTTTCAGAAATTTAAGAGACCGTGGTATCAGCCAAGTCCATGCCCTATTCTATAGGATAACCTCTTGGTAAAGGAAGAACCTATGTGGAAATAAATGGATGGAAATTTTTTTAAAAGTATTAGTGCTCTTTGTTGATGATATCACTTTGGAATACTATTCTCTTGTATGTATAACCCTACTGTTTGTTATTTTAAAATAATATTTGAGGTATAATTATATTTTCTTTTGTGGATATAGTTATAAATAATCATATGGGTTTATGTGATCCTTGAATTTGAGGTTATTACCGGTTATTAATTTTTGGGATGAAAATTCAAGGTATGAGGTAAAATTGGTGGTTAAATTATGTTATGATTATTTTGAGAAATTTATCTCATTTAGGGAATGTTATAAAATATAATTTTTGAAAAAGGGCAACACGCAGACTGAGTGACAACCCGTCATGTCGAACAAAGTTGTGGGAATCGAACTCAAAACCAAAGTATGACTGAGTTTTATCACCTACCAATGGACCACATGAAGTCCTGGGTTAGTATGACTAATTATTTTTATTTAAATGCTTTTATAGATCAAGAATATGTTGAATTTGGTAACTTATGTTTTATTCTTAGAATAGGAAAATTATTTGGTGATTAAGTGATAAATGTTATTTTGAAAGATATTTTTTCTTTTGGTAACACTATATGCCTAAGGAAAATAGAATACTATGTGATTTATTTTGAGGTGTAATGGTGGATTTTTATCTATATTATTATTGTGGATTTATATCGATTTGGGTTATTTATGGAAATGATTAACCTATCATAGAGAATATGTGATTATGTTAATTACTTTTAAGTATGTGACTTTAGGAGTAGGTGATGTTATTTGGAGATACAATTTAACATGGAAGACTATGTAAGTGAATTATTCTGAGTTTTGTGTTTCAATATGTGTTTGGATTATATTGAAATATTTTATGGACAATTGTTTATTGAATTGTATTTATTTCACTTTTGGTAATTTTGGTTTAATTTTTGAAATTAAGATTAGTATTTCTTTCTCTAAAGGATTATCCTTTTTGGGGATCATCTGATCAATTACTGACCATTTTGGTTATGGTTAATATCTAAAGAAAATGGAAATATATAGTTCATCGTTTATAGATTATGTGATTCTATATAAGTTGATTCTAGCGCTTCAGGTGTGACTAAGTCATCTGGAGTACAAATCATTTGGAGTGAAAGATGAGTTTGTGGTAAGAATTAGATGAAAGATGAAATACTACTTATCAAGTATATATATATATATATATTTATTCTATAAATAAATTAATTATTAAAATTTAGGGAAGGGATCTTAAAACCAAAAATTTGTTATCCTCATGCTTTATGTTTTGTTGAACTGGTGATATTTTAAATCATCAAATATTGATGGCTTTGAGGCCCTCAATTTTACACTTGTTTGTGATTGATGACCTCAACCAGTCCCTATAAATATTTAAGTTTTTCCTCCAATTATGTGTCTCTAATTGCAACCAATTTTCTCCTAATTTAGATCATAATTTGGTGGTGACTTTTTCATTTCCCTTTCCCTCTTATTAAGACTAAATTTTATTGACCCAATTTCTGATGTGGGTTTTCCACAAAAGTAATTTTATATTTTTAAACAAATATTTTCGATGAACAATTTAAAATTTTGATAATTTAATTTATTTAATGAGCCTATAATTTAACACCTCAAGATTTCATGGTACATTATCTCTTCAAATTAATTCAATAACTTGTATTATATGCAACACTGAGTTCGAACGCACCACAACTTACCAAACTGGCCATTAAAAAAACAGTTCTGAATAGTATTAATTGGATTTTGGATTTTATATACTCTATATAATTGTAACTTATGTACTATGTGTTTCTTAGACACTTTATAAGAAACAAAATGCAATTTTTCAGATAAAAAATGTATTTTTCAAAAAAAAATGCAATTTTACCACCTTTTAATGGTGAACCCTTTTTAAATACAATATTAGACACTTTTACATATTCAATTTGACAAAATAAATTCTTCTTTATAATCATGATATCAAAATTAAATTTGGATTAAATTTTGGTATTTTTCTAATAATGTTCATGTTTTAATGAATAGTGAAAATATTGTATTTTAATTAAACACTGCCTTTTAATTTAAATTATTTATATGGATATATTATCTTCATAAATGTTTTTAAAGTGTAATTAGATTATATTTTTACCATTTAATCCAATTTTGGTCATTGGAATAAATTTCACTTTGAAATTGTGCATAAACAAGTGTCAATCTTTTGATAGTTATTATTTCATAAAAACATGCTTTTTGTTTGGACAACAAGAATAAATTTTAAATTAATTAATCAAACTTTTATGTAATTAATTTGGTAAAATAGACATCATTTTTGAATTCGTAAAATCAAATATATCTTAGGCTTAATTTTTTGTATTTTTTCTGAAAAATATCAAATTTTTGATGAATAGTGAAACCACTAAGTAATAGTTAAAAATCTGACTTTTTCATTTAAATGAAAATTTACCACTTCAATGAATTGAATTTTGAAAATCCAACATACATGGTTGTTATTATTAAGTAAAATGAGGTTCAATAAGATGAAAATAATCTTTGGTTAATAGTAACTTTTGACTTTTATTTACAGCGGTTAAAGGTAAATAGAGTAATTCAAGGTAAAAATAATATTAAATTAATATAAAATTACCTTAAAACTTGTCCTATACTTATTGTATGAGTAATTTCTGAACAAGAAAATCCTTGGGTGAGAATTGTAGGCTTTGAATGCCAATTGGGTAAGATAATGATATTAATAATTTTTATTTAAAGTAAAAATAAAAATATCATAAACATGTATTGTTTTTCTAAAACAATTTTAATGTGGAGTTATATAATAGATATATTTTACTATAAATATTCATTATAAAGATAAAACTATTTCCTATATCAGGGTATTTTTTTATAATTTTTAGACATCAAATAAAAAAAATTATTTATGACACAAAAATGATGCAGTATTTACCTCATTAATAAATGATTTAAATAAATAAGATTATAAATATTATAATAACATCAAAAACATGTCCAATTATTATTGCATGATTTTATTTCGACCATTATTCATCTTTAATTATTTTTGGACCTTTAGAAACCGAATAGAATTATATAATAAAATAATATTTTCACACTTTCTTAAACAGTCCCTCCTCCCCCTTATAAGAAACCCTCACTTCTAACCCATTAATCACAACTTTCAAGAACCTTGGATCGTCCAAACCCTGCCTAAATAATCTCTCAGGATCCCCCTCTTCCTCCTATAAGCCTTACCTTAGGCATCAGGCACTTCAAGAGGTCCTTTTGGTTCAAACCAAAGGGAGTTGCCTGAATTAAAGGTAACAGTTTCTCTTAAATTCTTTTCGTTTATTTTACTTCTCCAACCCATAAACTCTTTTAATTCCTTTATTTTATAAAATAAAAAATATCCTAAAAATATTAGGATGTTTTTATGTGAATTATTTGAACTACACTTACACACACCTCCATCTAATTGGTAAAGAACATATTGTTTTTGTGGATGGAAAACTAACGCCTCACGAAACGATGATTGTTAAATTATATCCTACCGCCTCTCATGGTGGCCATTAAGATGTAAATGAATTTATATATGATATAAAATATTATTTTTTTAGTTATGCTTCTATTTTTTCATTTATGTCATTCTTTTATGGTTTCCATTATGGGTAAAACGCGATAATTTCATTTGAGGAAGTGCGGACTGCCGCCCCTCAAAGTGAAATGACTCGTTAATGACTTATGTGGGATGTATAAATGATGGAGTCAATGATATTATATATGATATTATACTAGAATTATAATATAACTACGTATCATTATGTTTTAATTCCATTAAAATACAAAATAGAAATTAAAGTAGCGTTCATGCGTACGTACGGCTTACCATCTCCATGAACGGTGGATTTCATTTCTTATCTCCCAATGTTATGTACTCTTATAAATACATATATATATATATATACTGGATATATATTATATATATGATATCTAAATCATGAATATCATTCTAGAGATAATGAACATTTCACCACATGGAAAACAATTAATTATAACATGTTCATTTTGACTCAAGTTACGAACAATGATAAAATATACAATATGAACTCAAATAATTAACTAATTTTTATAGAAAGGTAATTAGTGATATTAAAGGAATAATAAACATGAAAAATGTTCTTAATCAAGTAGAAATTAACTTAAGTTTATTATTTAGGAAGAACAAGGAACATACAAGACAAGTCGGACATAAGGTAAGGGGTTTCCTATCTCACTTTTAATTCTGTGAGATTTTCATTGTTCACCACTTATTTATTGAATGTAGTGTATTGTGTACTGATATGTGATATATATTATCATGATTCTATTTATAATAAGGGTATTTTTTGATTCATTCTGTGGTTATTAACTTTTGGTCATATGACTCGATTGATTACAACATGGTTTTCATCTCACTTCTTATTTCCGTGAGATTCATGCTATATTGCAACTACTTCCTTTTGTGTGGTGTATGTACTGCCCATGATTGTAATCCTTATGTAATATAAATTAATTTATGGGTATTTAAATTTTCATTGTATGATCCTTCTTTCATGTTGTGTATGTTTCATATGTCACCAAATCTGTAAGGGAATTTCTAATTTCAATTTCCACTCTATGGGCTTTACGCATACATCATTGATTATTTTACTCCAAGATTATGTGTGGAATCACTATTTATTATTTATGTATTAATTTCCTCTCCCGTTTCTATGGATATAATTTTTATACACATAATATCTCCATTTATAATTTCTCAAGTCAATGATATGAACTTGATAAGAGTAATCTTAACTCAATTTCCATTCATTGAGTTAAACATCTGAGTCATTGGTGTTGTGTTTACCATAATATATGTGAATTTACTCTAATTGATTTACACTAAATATCCTATCATATTGACTGTATTTATATTTTTCACACATAATTATGTCATGGATTTATTCTTAACCTAAGGATATAGTCTTTATAAGGGATTTCATCTCAATTAATATTCCATTGAGACTTATTTGTTGTTATATGCCAACTAACTTTTATATGGTGTATATAATGTACTTTGACGTAGTATATTATGAATCCCTTTATTTTCATGATATTATAAAGGTTTGATTATCTCAATTATTTGTCTTCAAGTGTATCTATTTAGTTAAGAACTCTAAGTAAAATATCATTTTAAATGTTTTAATGATTTATTCTTCTAAATCATTCTCATTAATGTCCATGTTTTAAAAATTGTTTTAGGGATTTATTTATATGGACATTAATGTTTTAAAATTAAAATTCCTTTGAAATGTTTCTAATTGGTATGAGTCACTTTGATTCAAAAATATATTTTAAATGGCTTCTTGATAAATAGTGATACTTTAAAATGTTTTCAATAAAATGGGGGATATTTCTCTCAAATAGTCTTAATGATTATTTTCATCTATGTCAATATCCTTCATTATTATAGATTGTGTTTAATATATTATAATACAATATTCCATATTGTATTCAATGAGTTATGCTTGACTGTGGATGTGTTATTTTTATACTATTCATGGTTTGTTGTTAAAATGATGACATTATGTATGCTAGTTTTAATACGAAAGTTTAGATTATTTTTCAACCATTTCATATGAGGAATGTATTAGACTTAGTAAGTGATTGGTGGAGCCCGCTATAGCTCCTCAATTAATTGGTAGGTCTCATTAGACAAACTAGTATCTTGGTATAAGGCATTGACAAAATCTTATTTGTAGTCATGGAACGAGGCCTTTACTATGTGGTTATGATGTAAAAAATTATTCATTCAATCATTATGAGATTATATATTGATATTTCATGTGGTTATTCAACTAGTAGAATACCCATAACTATATTTTACTATATCATTATTTACTCAGCTCATATTTCTGGCATAAAGTGTTCATGTTTACTATTTTTAAAGGCATGTGTTTTAAATTATTCACCATTCCTACTGTTTATGTTATCTTCTGATGTATTGATTACTCTTACTGAGCATTTGAGCTCACCCCTTTCTTATGTTTCATTTTCTCAGGATATGAAGAAGTTAGTTATGAGTGACTTGCAGGAATAATCATGGAATCATGGATGTTTCTAATGGAATAAATTAGTGTTTTTTTTTCAAGTTGTAATCTTGAATATATGTATGTATCTTGTTTCCAATACTGATAAAATGATCGGTCCTTCGAGACTTGATTCTTTGAAATCATGCCAATGTATTAAAATAATGCACTAGCTCCTAGATTCCGGGGTCGAGGTGTTACAGCGGGAATTAATTTTAAATTAATTAATGCAACGTTTATGTTTTTATTTTTGTAATATAGAAATAATTTTTGAATTCGGAGTATAAAATATTGAATAGGATGAATTTTCTGTATTTTTCTGAAAAACATCAATTTTTTATGAATAGTGAAACCACCAAGTAGTATTAAAAAATGGCTTTTTTATTTAAATGAAAATTTTCCACTTCTGTGAATTTAATTTCTAAAATTACACATACATGGTTGTTATTAGTAAGTAAAATTTGGTTCAATAAGATGAAAATATTTTTTGGGAAATAGTAACTTTTGACTTTTACTTACCGCGGTTAAAGGTAAATTGGGTAATTCAAGGTAAAAAGAATATTATAATAATACAAAATTAACTTAACACTTGAATTATCATTATTGGATGAGTAATGTATGACCATGGTCATCCTTGGATCAATTTGGGTACCCCATGGAGCCACTTGGAAGTGATAATGACACTTTATATTAATTAATTTAAAGTAAAGACAAAAAATGACACAAACAAATATCTTTTAGTAAAGTAATTTGTACATGTGGTTATATAAGTTATCTTTTCAACTATAAAATTATTTATAAATATAAAATTATTTCCTACATTAGGGAAAGTTTTATAATTTTTAGGCATCAAATAAATAAAATTAATTATGACACAAAAATGATGCAGTATTTACCATATTAATAAATGATTTAAATAAATAAGATTATAAATATTAAAATAACATCTAAAACCTATCCAATTCTTATTGGATGGATTTAATTAGACCATGATTCATCTTATATTTGACTTTAATTCATTTTGGACCTTTAGAAACAGAAAATCATTATATAATAAAATAATATTTTCACACTATCCTAAAGAACCCCTCCTCCCCCATATAAAAATCCCTCACCTCTAACCGATTCCTCGCACCTTTCAGGCCTTTTGGATAACACAACCAATTACCAAATAAGCTCTCAATATCCCCTTATTCTACCTATAATCCTTACATTAGGAATAAGTCACTTCAATAAGTCCTTTTGGTTCAAACCATAGGGAGTTACCCGAATTAAAGGTAACAATTTATCTTAAATTATTTTGTTTCATTTTGTTTTATTTTACTTATACAACTCCATAAAATCTTTTTATTCAATTATTTTATAACCACAATAGTTTCCTCAATATAGTTGGTTTTTTATGGGAATTATTCTAACTATACTTACACACACCTCCGTCTAATGGGTAAAGAACTTACTATTTCTTTGGACAACGAACTATAGCCTCACGAAATGATGATTGTTCAAATATCTCCAACCACCTATCATGGTTGAAATTATTATGGAACTGTATTTATATATGATATATATTATGTTTATATTATTTCTACACTTATTAATTTTTTATTTATAGAATACCTTTATGGTTTCCATAGTGGGTAAATACGATAATCTCATTTGAGGAAGTGCGGTCTACCGCCCCCTCAAAGTGATATGACTCATTCATGACATATGTTGAAAGTATAAAGGGTAAAGTTAATGAAATTATATATGATATTATACTTTAATTATAATATACTTATGTATCATTAATTTTCTATTCCATTACAATACGAAGTAGAAATGGAAGTAGCGTTCATGCATACGTACGGCTTACTATCTCCATGAACGGTGCATTTCATTTCTTATCTCAAAATGTTATGTACTATTATAAATACATGTATATACTGGATATATATGATATATGGGATATATAAATCATGAATATTATTCTGGATATAATGAAATTTTGACCACATGAACAACTTGTAATTATAAGAAGTCCATTTTGGACTCAAATACCAAATATCGACAAAATGACCATTCTTAACTTAAATGGTTACATGATGTTTATAACAAGGTAATAAGTGATATAAAAGGAAAAATAAACTTGAAAAAGGTTCTTAATCAGGTTTAAATTAACTTAATTTTAGTATTCAGGAATAATAAGGAACAAACAATTCAATCCTTACACGAGGTAAGAAGTTTCTTATCTCACTTTTAATTCCGTGAGATTTCTATTATTCATTAATTATTTATTGAATGTGGTGTATTTTGTACTGCCATTTGATATATATTATCATGATTCTCTTTATATTCATCGTATTCTCTGATTAAATTGGTGTTTATTAACTTTTTCTTATACGGCTCGTTTGATTACAATGTGGTAAGGGGTTTTCATCTCACTTCTTATTCCCGTGAGATTTGTGCTATATTGCCACTATTTCCTTTTGTGTGGTGTATTTACTGCCCATGATTGTATTAATTGTGTAATATGAATTAATTTATGGGTAATTAAATCTTCATTTTATGATCCTTCTTTCATATGGTGAATGTTTCATAAGTTACCAAATCGTTATGGGAAACTTTCACCCTCCTATTTTTTAAAGACTTTTTTTATTATGTCTTTTAGTTTACATCTTTTAATGTTGGGATATATTCTTATATGACCTTAATGATGTGAATTTTATGTCCAAGTGATTAGATACCATTTTTATCCTCATAAAATTATTTTTCAAAATTTTTAAAGTGACGCTGTTAGGCTGTCGAATTTATGTATGGGAACTTCTTAACCCAATTTCAATTCATTGGGTTAAACTTATACTTCATGATTATGTTGTGTTATAAATATGTGTCAGTTACATATGATTGTTTAACACATAATATCCACTTATATTGGGTGTATTATTAATTGTCACATATAATTATGCAATTGATTTATCCTTAATTTAAGGAAACCATATTTATAATGGATTTCATCTCAATTTACATTACGTTGAGACTTCATTGTTGTTATGCACAAACTCACTTTTATATAGTGTATATATTTACCTTTTGAATATTATATCATGAATATCCATATTCTCATGATATTATAAGTTTTATTTTACACTATTCTTCAATTATTTTTACTCAAGTGTTTCTCAAATTTTACGAGATTCTTTAACTAAAACATCCTTTTAAAATATTTAAGGAAATATTCTTCTAAATATTTCTCAATAATTTCATTGTTTTAAAAATAGTTTTTAGTATTTATTTATATGGACATTAATGTTTTAAAACATTAATTCCTTTAAAATCTTGAAAGTGGTCTGGGACACTTTGATTATAAAATCTCCTTATTAAATGTTTTAAACGGTTTAGAAAATGGGTTGATTAAGCATTTATTATGTCAATATCATGATTTGATATATTTTAATTGAAATGTGGAAATGTTATTAGTTAAATGTTATATTTACAATATTTTATGTTTTATGATTTTATAATGGTACTTGGAAATTTAACGGGTGGTTATGTGATAAACCAAAAGGCGGGTGGTGTTGTGATAAACCAGGACGGGTAGTTACGTTATAACCTCCAATGCATTGGGTAAGAAAGTCATCCATATGGCTATTCCATTTAGTGATATGTGTAGAATTCGACTGTATGGTTATTCTATTTGTGTATTTCTATGTCCCATGTTACCTTTATATGTTATGTGTTCTTTATATGGGGTTTATGTTAATGTTTTAGTTACAAAAGGGTAATAAATGATCTTTTATTCAGTGAAGAGTATTTACTAATTTATAAAGGTGAGAAGTATTACTTATGATAAATTATTCATGGTTTACTTATTGTTTTTAAAAACTAACAGTTTTCTTTCTTTGTGTATCCCTTACTGAGCTTTTTTCTCATTCGAAGTTTTTGAAATGTTTTGCACAGGACATAATGTAGAATAGGAACAAGGATATAATCAAGGAAAAGTCATGATGTCTAAAACATTGAAATGGACATGTTTCTTTTTAAGAGATTATATTTTATGAAAAATGGATACTGGGTAGCAGTTTCTACTTGTAGTATTCAAGTTATTATGTAATAGTTATGGCCTAATTCTCTAAAAATCTAAACCTGAAAAGATTCTCAATGTGAATTCTTGTAATAATTTAAAATTATGTAATATTTAAGGATGGGTCCTTATATATGGTATTAGAAGTCGGTTTAGATAACATTAGAGGTTAGGATGTTATTTAATAATAAGTGAAATAACCATAATGGTTAGCATACTGAAAATAGTCATAGTTTTTTTAGATAAATCTAATAAGATTAAGATAACATGAAAATGTATCTTTTAATGTTTAATATCCACAAAAGATAATATATGATGATTTTACGGATATACTCACACTGAACATTTTTTGTTTTAGTCAATGGATGGATCTAGCAGGTATTAATGTAACAATGGATGTGAAGAAAACTATGCTGGTTTTATGAATGAGAAATTGAATGAAATGAGAGCTGCAATGAGAAATCTTGTGGTTATTCTCAAGAAACTATCTAAAGTCATGATTGACCACCTAAACCTTGGTGATTTTTATAAGGCATCGTATATGCGAGAAATAAATCCCCACAAAATTTCAACTAATAATCATAAAGGTATGTATATTAAAAATCCTATGTGTCAAGAATGTGGAAGCAAACACATAGGAAAATGTTTCAAATGGATGGGAAGATAATATAGGTGCGGTAGTGAAGGCCATAAAGCAAGAACCTTCCATGGAAAAAGGAAGCATCCAGTTGACTCTAGGCAAGGGAAATAAGTTCATTCTGAGGGATCAATTAAATGTTTTAAATGTGGTGTGCATGGTCATTATAAAAACAGATGTCCTACAAAGAAGTTTCAGCAATGGGATCACCAAGATCGTACAAATTTTTGTTTATCAACACATAATTCCATTCCGATTGAGGAAGAAGAAACTGACAATGGCCAATTAATGTTATGGATTATTTCTTAATGTATGTTTTGATATTATTGAATCTTAGGATTTGGTTAATGATTTTTCTTTGTAGGAATGAAGTATTAAAGAATATGTTGGAAAGAAATGGTTAATAGATCATGAAGAACGTTGAATGAGTAAGAAGCCAAAATATAAGGGATTCAAGAGTTATGGTAGATTTTTGGTTGGTGAAATGATTAAAATTATTACGGCTCTTTTGATGATGTAGTTTCATTAGAAGACTTTTTAGAGTATGTGTAACCCTAAAGTTTGATATATTAAAATTTAATTCAAGGAATAATTATCTTTTCTTTTGGGGATATAGTTATAATGAACCATTTGGATTTATATGATCCTTGAATTTGAGGCAATTATAGGTTAATACATTTTGGGATGAAAAATGAAAGTTATTAGATAACCTTTGTGGTTAAAATATGTTAGGATTATTTTTGATGAATTTATCTATTTTTGGGAATGTTGTAAAATTATATAGTTTTTGAGAAAGTATAACATGTAGACCGAGTGACAACCCATCGTGTCGAACAAATCTGCGGGATTCGAACCCACAACCAAAGTGAGAGTGGGATTTATCGCCTACCACTGGACTACGTGATGTCCCTGGCTGGTATGACTAATAATTTTTACTTACATGATTTTATGAATCGAGAATAAGTTTATTTTGGGTTATCTATAGAAATGATTAACCTATCATGGAGAATATGGGATTAGGTTAATTACTTTTCAATATGAGATTTTAAGAGTAACTCATGTTATTTGGAGTTAAATGTTAAGATTTATCTTAGAATAGTATTGATTAAATCCTTTTGAGATTTGGGTTTCAATCACAGTTTGGATTAATTTGAATAATTTTATGGACATTTTTTTATTGAATGGTCTTTGTTGAACTTTGGTTATTATTTCACAAATTTAGAAGATTAAGAGTAGTTTTTCTTTTTGTAAAATATAATGCTTTTGGGGATTATCTGATCTTATACTAACTAATTTTTGGTTTTGGTTGATGTCTAAAGATAGGGGAAATATATACTTCATCTTTTATAGATTATGTGATACTCTAGATGTTTATTCTTCCACTTCAGGTGTGACTAAGTCATCCTGAATACTTACCGTTGGGATAAAAGATAAGTTTGTGGTAGAATTTTATTAAAGGATGACACTCTACATGACACGTAAGTATATTTCCATAGGATATTAGTTTAGTTATTAATAAAATTAATCAAATCTTTGAAAAGGATCTTTATGAAAAAAAATTATAAGCTATCTTTTATCATCATACTTTTACCCAGCCACAAATTTATGGTGGTTAACATTCCGTGATAAAGTTCTCTATCACTCTCTATTAATCTATGAGAGCTAGTTTATCTTCCATATCCATGTTTTCATGGAATCCTAGTATCTATTATCTCGGGTGACCTTTTTATATATCTTTCTTTCTTTTGAAGTGATTGTTTTATTTACTCTTTTTCTGATTTGGGACTTTCAATGATGTTTCCAATCCCAATTTTAAAATTACGAGGACAAAATTCCCAAAAGGGGGGAAGGATGTAACATCCCAGGTAAATAAAGAATATGACATTTTCATAATTATTAATATTTTTAAATTAATTATTAATTTTACTTTAAATGGGATGCTATGTTCGATGTCATACACGATACACAACAACAGGTTTCTTTGAAATCTTACATTTCACAGAACATTGGATCATACTGAAAAATAATAATATAATGTTATTATTTTAAATGTTAGTTAACTCCTAGCCATTTTATTTTTAGGAATGTATAAAACTAACTAAAATATGAGTATACATGTTTGTTAAATGTTTTTACATTTATCCTATAAAAGTTAGAAGCTTAAAATGTGAATAAATCAGATTTTAAGCATAATTTACTTTGAAAGGTTGATTTTCCACCTTTTAATGGTGAACCCTCCTTATATAATGTTTTGGTAACTTTTATAATTTTTATTTCACAAAATAAAATTCTTCATTAGAATCAGGACATCAAAATTCACTTTTGGTAAAATTTTGGTATTTTCTTATAAAATTAATTTTTTGATGAATCGTGAAAAATACTGTACTTTAATTAAAATATGCTTTTTAATATAATTTATTTATATGGTTAGATTATCTTTTTTATTGTTTTTAAAATGTAATTAGATTTTATTTTTACCATTTAATCCAATGGTGGCCATTGGAATTAATTTCACTTGGAAATTGGACATAAACATTTGTTAATCTTTTGATAGATATTGTTTCCTAAAAACATTCTATTTGTTTTCACAATGGGAATTAATTTTAAATTAATTTATGAAACATTAATGTTTTTAATTTTTTAATATATACATCATTTTTGAATTCAAAATATCATATATATCTTAGGCTAAATATTTGGTATTTTTCTGAAGAACATCAATTTTTGATGAATAGTAGAACCACTATGTAGTAGTTAAAAAACTGACATTTTCATTTAAATTAAAATTTTACAATTCTGTGTATTAAATTTCAAAAATCAGACATACATAGTTTTTATTAGTATGTATAATGTGGTTTAATATGATGAAAATATTTTTTGGCGAATAGTAACCTTTTTCTTTTATTTACTGCGGTTAAAGGTAAATAGGGTAATTCAAGGTAAAAAAATATTATAATAATGAAAAATTACCTTACCAGTTGTCCAAACCTTATTGGATGAGTCATGACCGACCATGGGCATCCTTGGGTCGATTTTGGGACCCCATCAAGACACTTGGGAGTGATAATGACACTTGATATTAATTAATTTAAAGTAAGACAAAAAATAACACAAACAAATATCTTTTATTAAAGTAATTTTTACATAGAGTTATATAAGTTTTAATTTCGACTATAAATATTCATTGTAAATATAAAAATATTTTTTTAAATCATGGTATTTTTTATAACTTTTAGACATAAAATAAATAAAATTAATTATGACACCAAAATGATGCAGTATTTACATCATTAATAATTGATTTAAATAAATATGATTATAAATATTAAAATAACATCTAAAACCTGTCCAATTCTTATTTGATGAAATTATTTCGACCATGAGTCATCTTTTATTTTACTTTAATTAGTTTTTAACTTTTAGAAACCGAAAATCATTATATAATAAAATAATATTTTCACACTTTCCTAAAGAACCCCTCCTCCCCCATATAAAATGTCTTCACCTTTAACCCATTCCTCACACCTCTGAATCCCCAGGTATCATCCAAACCCTGATCAAATAAGCTATAAAAATCCCTATATTCCACCTATAATCCTTACCTTATGAAGAAGGCACTTCAAGAAATCCTTTTGGTTCAAACCAAAGGGTGTTACCCAAATTAAAGGTAACAGTTTCTCTTAAATTGTTTTGTTTTAATTTGTTTTATTTTTCTTCTCCAACCCCATAAAAATATTTTATTCCTTTATTTTATAACTCAACCATTATTTTAAATATAATAGGTTGTTTTTATGATAAGTATTATAACTACACTTACACACACCTTCATCTTATGGGTAAAGAACATACTATTTTTGTGAACGGTGAAAAACTGCCTCATGAAACGATGATTGTTCAAATATCTCCAACCACCTATCATGGTGTCCATTATGATGGAACTATATTTATATATGATATATTTTATATTTATATTGTTTCTATGTTTTTCATTTATAGAATAACTTTATGGTTTCCATAGTGGGTAAATAGGATAATCTCATTTGAGGAAGTTCATACTACCGCCCCCTCAAAGTGATATGACTCATTCATGCCTTATGTGGAATGTATAAAGGGTAGATATAATGAAATTATATATTAAATTATATGGGAATTATAATATAGTTATGTATCATTATTTTTCCATTCCATTACAATACAAAATAGAAATGGAAGTAGTGTTCATGCATACGTACGACTTACTGTCTCCATGAACGGTGCATTTCATTTCTTATCTCCAAATGTTATATACTATTATAAATAAATGTATATAATGGATATATATGATATATGTTATATCTAAATAATTAATATCATTCTGGATATAATGAACTTTTTAACATATGAACAACTTGTAATTGTAAGAAGTCCATTTTTGACTCAAATACCAAATATCGATAAAACGAACATTATTAACTTAAATGATTACATGATGTTTATAACATGGTAATAAGTAATATAAAAGGAATAATAAAATTAAAAAAATGTTCCTAACCAAGTATAAATTAACATAAGTTTATTATTCAAGAATAACAAGGAACAAACAAGTCATGTCGGGCACGAGGTAAGGGGTTTCTAATCTCACTTTTAATTCCGTGATATTTCCATTGTTCGCCACTTATTTATTGAATGTGGTGTATTGTGACTTACATTTGATATATATTATCATTATTATCTTTATATTCATGGTATTCTTTTATTCAATTGTTTTTTATTAATTTTTGTTCATACATCTCGTTTGATTACATTGTGGTAAGGGGTTTTCATCTCACTTCTTATTCCCGTGGGAATCGTGTTGTATTGCCACTATTTACTTATATGTGGTGTATGTACTGCCCATGATTGTATTAATTGGGTAATATACATTAATTTATGGGTAATTAAATCTTCATTTTCTGATACTTCTTTTATATGGTGAATGTTTCATAAGCTACCAAATCGTTAAGGGAACCTTTCACCCTCCTCTTTTTTAAAGACTTCTTTTTGTTATGTCTTTTAATTTACATCTTATAATGTTAGGATATGTTCTAATATATCCTTAATGATGTATATTTTATTTCAAAGTGATTAGATACCCTGTTTTCTCTCATCAAAATATTTTTCTGAATTTTTAAAGTGACATCGTTAGACTGTCGAATTTATGTAAGGGAACTTCTTAACCCAATTTCAATTCCTTGGGTTTAACTTATACTTCTGGATTATGCCATGTTATATATATGTGTGAATGAAATCTGATTGTTTCACACATAAAATCTTCTTATATTGATTGTATTCTTATTTTTCACATATAATTATATAATTGATTTATCCTTAATCTACGGATATCATCTTTATAAGGGATTTCATCCCAATTTACATTCCCTTGAGACTTCATTGTTGTTAGGTGACAATTCACTTTTATAGGGTGTATATACTGCGCTTTGGAATATTATAGCATGAAAATACTTATTCTCGTGATATTATAAGTTTTGTTTTATACTAATCTTCAATTATTTTTAGTCATGTGTTTCTCAAGTGGTACAAGACTCTTTGACTAAAACATCATTTTAAAAGCTTTAAAGAATTATTCTTCTAAATATGTCTCATTAATGTCCATGTTTTAAAAATAGATTTTTGTATTTATTTATATGATCATTAATTTTTTAAAACATTAATTCCTTTAAAATATTCAAAGTGGTATAGGACACTTTGATTAAAAAATCTTGTTATTATATGTTTTAAATGATTTACAAAATGGTTTGATTAAGCATTGATTATGACAATATAATGAAATGATATATTGTAATTGCAATGTGGAAATGTTATTAGTTAAATTTTTATATTTAAAACATTTTATGTGTTATGATTTTTTAATGGTTCTTGGACATATGACGGGTGGTTACGTGATAAACCAAATAACGGGTGGTGTCGTGATAATCCAGGATGGGTGGTTAAATTATAACCCCCAATGCATTGGATATGGAATTCAGCTATATGGATATTCCATTTGATGATATGTGTGGAAGTCGACTGTATGGCTATTCCCTTTAAGTATATTTATGTCCCAAGTTACCTTTATATGTTATATGTTCTTTATATGGGTTTAATGGTAATATTTTGGTCACAAAATGGAAAGAAATGATCTTTTATTCAGTGAAGAGTATTTACTAATTCATGAAGGTGAAAAGTATTACTTATGATAAAGTTTTCATGGATTACTTTTTGTCTTGAAAAACTAACAGTTTTCCTTCATTGTTTATCCCTTACTGAGATTTTTTTTCTTCTCATGTTTTTGAAATTTTTTTCACACGACATGAAGTGGAATAGGGACAAGGATGTGATCAAAGAAAAGTCGTGATGTCTAAAACATGGAACCGAAAATATTAATTTTTAAGAGTATATTTTTTTTGAAAAATGGATACTGGTTAGTGGTGTCTACTTGTAATATTCATATTGTTATATAATAGTTATGGCCTAATTCTCTAAAACTCTAAACCTGAAAATTTCTTCAATGCGAATTCTTGATATAATTCAAGATTATGTAATGTTTAAGGATGGTTCCTTATAGATGGACAATGTGAAAAGACTATTCAGAAGTTCAAGGACATAGTTAGAGTCGGATCATTGGAATTAAAAGGTAGATGGTATTAGAATATCACATTGGTTGAGTAACCATATAAAAATAGCTTTTACTAGAGTATTCCAATGGATTCATATGAATCTCTATGGGAATCAATTTATAACTCCAACTTATTGGTATGAGGTTAGAAAATGAATGATACTTGTACCTGGCCTTGTGTAAGAGATAATAGAGAAAGTTTAATCCATCCAAAAACATATAAAACCTACTCAGAGTTGGAAATATAGATATTCAAACAACCATTTAAGGGATTTTGAGTTTGAAGTTTGAGATTAAAATTTCATTTGAATATCACCATGGAAGGTATTCATGTTGTTTGTAAGGGGATGAACGTTTTGATCAAGGAACATTGGCCCCTTTGAGATCCTTAATTGCATAGGTGATGTGGCCAATATGATTGAAATTTCTCCAATTATAGCTAAATTTAATGATATTTTCCACATATAACTCCTTTATTAGTACATAAATGATCCCTCGCATGCATAGAATACATAGGTGGTACAACTGGAGAATTGCCTCTCATTTGAGGAGTAGCTAGTGAAGATCTTGGACCGTATAGAAATAATCTATGCAACAAGATGAATAAACATATCATACTGTTATTGAGGAACATTATTTATGAGGAGTATACATGGGAACCAAAGGAAATAAAAGAACATTAGTACCCTCACCTACTTTCAACTGATAATATGAGTTGAAATTTTATGGATGGTATTTCTAAAGGTAAGAAAAATGTAACAACCCAGAGTTTATAAATGATATTTTCTTCTTGATATAAATTTGTATAATATTTTATATTATCATACATATAAAATACATATAAAAACCAACAATTATCTATTACATTAATGAAAATAATTACATTAGTTAATGATTAAACGAAATAAAATTCATAATATTACAAGGGGACAAAAATATAAAATAGAAAATCTAAAATTAAAAAAAACACTATAGAAATGAAAAAAATATTATTAAAATAATAAATATTTTAAAAAATTGAAATATAATAACTTAAATGTAATTTATTTTAATAAATAATTAGGGGGAGTAGTGGTATTTGTGTAAGGTAACATGATCTTAGGAATAGTAATGTGGCTATTGAAATAGTAACCCAACATTTGGGAATTGTAACCTGACTGTTGGAATAGTAATTTTACCTCAAAAAATTTATATAGATAATATTTATCATCATTAATTGAATTAAATATAATATTATAAATATGGAAAAATAAATATCATGATTGAATAACTCAATAAAAATATAAGCGCATTTTTAACAAAATATAGTTTATAGTATTTCATAAAAGTCATAACTCTTATATTAAATTTTAAAATTAAATATTATAAAATTTATTTCTATAAAATTAAAATTATTTTTGAAATTATAATCTTGAAATTATTGAAGTGTTTTTTGTAATTTTCTGAAATACTTCAATTATTAAGTGAATAGTAAAAATATTGTATTTCACATTAGTGGTATATCTTAAGATACAAAATTATTGATTTAATAATGACCTAATCCATTATAGAAATTTATTTTCAGACATAGTATTTTAAATTTCATAAATGAGTCATTAAGATAAAATTAAATTAAATTACAAACATAAAAAACATTTTCCAAAACCTAAATTCGAAACTGATTGTTTAAAATAAAAAATGTTATTTCTTTTCAATATCCTTTTTAATAAACTAATAAATCATAATTATAAAGAGGTTTAAATTATTATAACCCATTATATTATATTTATATCTTATTTATATTGAAAAAAATCACAATTATGAGTTTTACCTTTGATATTTTATTTTATTTAATATTTTATTCTAAAAATATCCCTCCCCACAAGTATAAATTAACCCACTCCCTCCACTTGTAAAAACACTCATCCCCCACTTTAAAAATCCTAAAATCGTCCAAAATACATTATCTTATTCCACTTATATTACTTAGGGGTTTTTTGGAGTAATCTAACTCCAAACATCAAAGTATTTTTTGTGTTATACAAGAGAAGCTACAACAAGGATTAAGTCAATTATTATTAACTCTTTTCTTTTTTTCCTCTTCTCTTTCCATTTCACCACCCATTTAAAAGACACATAAAATATTAATTAAGAAGTAATTTAACATTATATTATTTATGTTAACCTAGTTTGAGTATCATATTTACTATATACGTAATTTTTTAAGTTCTCTTTCCCACCCTTTTGACAATTCCCCATCAATGTTCGGTCAACCACCTACGGATACATTACTATGTCAATAATTACAGCAACTTTAAAGATGGATATTTTTAATTAAATATAAAAAATAAATATGTTATTAAATTTATTCTAAAAATTTAGAATAAATTATAGTTATATATTAATTACTTTGAAATAAAATAGTGAAATCAAAACAAAACAAGACAATTTAATAATAACATGATATTAAAGTAATTAATGTTTAAAAAAGCGTGTTATGAAATAGAATCAAATAATTATAATGGATTAGTAGTTAAATAAATGAACATAATTCACTTCTTGGACTGTGTTTTCATAATCTGAATTTTATTATTCATATGTCGTAAATGAGATAAAATAAATTAGGATTTAAGGAAAGGTGGTTCTCAAACCTAATTCCTATCTTTGGTTTATCCTCTCATCCATATAATGAATCTTCATATATTTTCTAAAAAAAAATTTCCCTTTTTTGGGGGATATATATATTCCTACCATGAAAACAAATTCTATGAAAATATTTTTTCAAAGTGGCATTATTTTCCAAAGTAACATACTTTAGTTATCTTGAAATGATTCTTTTCACTGAAAAATAATGATGTTTTATGTCCAACTATGATTTAAATAATATGTTATCAAAAAAATGGATTATTAATGGAATTATGATTTATTAAATCCTTATGAAACCAATTCTCGTCCATGGTTTTATTTTATAACAATTATGGTTATTCGTTCTATATGGAATGTCGTATTATGAGCATTTATGATGTGACGGGTGGTCCCAAAATTATATGTACATCCAATCCATTAGGTGATGTGATGTATCTCATGATATTATATGAAATATTTGTGAACATTATGATATAATGTTTCACAATGATGATGTTAGTATTTATGCACATATGTTATCCGTGAACAAGATGATAGATTTGTTCACAACTATTTGTGGTATTTTACTATTAGGACATGATGTTTCATTTTATGCATATTCCACATTTCACTCCTTTATCAAATGTTTCCCTTATAAGTATATTGATTATTCTATTCTTATGATATGATTATTCCTACCCATGTACTTCTTATTCATTTCCTTTATTCAACCAATGTTATGCATCCCATTACTGGGATTTTATCTCACCACTTTCATTTATGTATATCCTCAGGTGAGTAATTTAACAGTGTGGAAGGTGAGGGTCATTAATTGGATATACAAGAAATAATTAAATAATTCTTTATTTTTATTCTGCAATGAAATTTGTTTATCCTAATCTAACAAAGTTACTAAACCATTAGATCATATATTGTGTCGATATTATGTTGTTTATCTTACAAATAATGTAATACTCATGGAATAAGAATTATAGTCTATGTACTAGGTACAAAAAATTCATATTTAATGAATTTTTTTAAAAATACCCCATAAATATCATCCCCATTCATACTCTTTATAAGAATTACCTACTTAAAACCTTTATTTATAACCTGGTGAAAGGAATTTGAAGAATGTTAGAGATTCTATGGTTGGTAAGATTAAACATGGTAGATATTATTCCATGAGCCTATAAAATTATAAGATAAGAATACGGGTGCAAAATCCTAAACATAACATAAAAATTTCATAACCAAACTATCATATATCATAAACAGGTGTCATGGAATAAAGCATTATCATTCCAAATGAAATGATTTTTAAGAGTGTGAAATCATCATAATTTAGGAACCATGAGCTCATGTCAAAAATTGGGGCACCAACATAGATATAGAGACCATTTCATTTTTCAAGGATAAATACCAAGACCATAAAACATATTGAATTGGGCCTTATCAACTGTTTCCCATTATGCATCAATCCCATCGACCTGTTTCTCATTGTAGATTAATCCCAATAGCCTATTTCCCATTATGGATCAAGGTTATTAGATTATTTCCCATAGTATATCAAGAACATAATATTGTCCATCATCATTGTATCATGAGATTTAATAAATTTCCTATTTCATTAGAATGAGATATAATTCCCACCAATCCTTCGTTATAATATAACCACCATCCTTAGTTATAACATAACCACCATCCTTAGTTATAATGTTTCAACCACCCTTCTTTACAAAGAAACCACTATCACATAATGAAAACATTACGGTTCTTTCCAAAAAATCACAAAACATTCATCATATCATAACCCATGAAAATAAAAGTGTCTCATAAACATTCCATCGTAACATAACCCATATAAAAGAAATGGATCTCATAATCATATAATCAATTCATCCTAGAATAACCTATAGAAAAGGAATGGGTTTTGCAAACATCTATTAATAATAATCATAAACTATCTAGAGAAAAAATAATGATGGTATAATTTCATCATATCCCCATTAAATAATATGAAACATCAAAAATTTCATCTTATATGGAAAATTATTTTCAAAGACCATTTGGAACATTTCTTGAGAAAAATAGCCTTTCCACTTTATAAATCACTTATTAAAAATAAAATCTCACAAAAAAGTTTCAAAATAATTTTTTTTAAATAATCTTGTTTACATATAATGGAATTTTTAAATCACAGATCTGTCACGACGATAGATTTTTTTTCCATATCATACATTGTAAATCAAATCTTCTTTCAAATTTTAATTAAATTTAAAAGGGACTTGTTTGAAAAAATACATGGAGATTCCTTTAAAAAATTAAAAAAATTCAAACATGGGTAAAAATTTATTTAAAAAATAATTTTATAATAATAAAACTTTATTTTTTTTATAGAGAAATGGATATATAAGTAAAATGGTTTTTGAATAAAGAGAGGAATAAAGACGATCATTCTTAAAAACATTATTTTGGAATCATTAAAACTTCAAGGAAGGAAACTGGAAGGAAAACATTTATTTTCCTGAAATAACCAATGTAGAATAAAATTATTGATTTTCTTGAAAGATATTATCGTAATAACTCATCATTGGATTTATATCATAAACGATCCCGATAAACAATGAGATAATAATATTAAACCTTTACCACTATAGTAAATTTTGAATCGCAAGTCCCATGAATGAGAGAACATTATATGGAAATTTATATCCAATAATTATCATTATAAGTATCATAAAATATATTCATGGTAATATCATACAACACACCAAATAAACAAGTTGTGTATAGGGAATGTGTCACATTGAAATAAAAGTGAGAAAAAAACCCCTTACTTTAAGTATCAAATTCCACCATACACATAAAAATCATGTATATTGGATATAATAATATTATAAATATATTAAAAAATATTAATCTTATATATAATGATATATATTATTTACTTATTACATTTTATTACACATTTATTAATAATTATGTGCTAAAATAATGTTTTGGGTAATAACTGCATCCTTTTTTCATGTATGTTTTGGTTTGGAATTTTAGGTCCTTATATTCTAATCATGGTTACATAATCGCCATAATATTAAACATTATATAAATATCATATATATTAATTATATTTGTATATATATTACTCTATAAAATATAGAGATAGTAAGTGAGTAACATCATTCATATAGTCGATAGGCTATATATACCAATGAATATTGATTCTATTTTGTTGATTGATAAAACAAAAGAATGAAAAATAATATACTACCAAAAAAGAATAATTTTTATTTCAGATATATCAAAAAATTTAATTAAACTAATCCATATTACTTATCAATTAAATTGTAAGTGAATAAAGAATTTCATTTCTTTGGGAGGTGGTAGTTCGTCACACACACAATCAAAGTTATTATATTCCCAAAAAAGGGAAAATAATATGGTGAATGTGATATTATAATTATATAAGTATAATAATTCAACAAAGTTTATATAAATATATTAAATCCATTATTATATCTATCCTTGATATGTGGTTATGGAAAATGAATTACATCGGTTCGTGAGGCGGTAGTCTGTCATACAAACGATCAACGATTTTGTTTCCCATTTGATGGAATAAGATATAGATATAGATCCTGAAATTAAGATAACAATATATGAGTGTATGGTATATATTTATGTTATTATATTAAAAGGTTTGATTAATATTTTAATGATTCATGGGAATACATAAAATGAAATCACAAGGATAAAGACTATACCTCTTCTTCAGAGAACCCCTTTAAGTTTATGACTAAAGCCTTATTAAGATGGTTTTCTAATAAAAAAAGGCCTACATGAATTACAGAGAGGTGAAAATAATTTATTTTTGATGTTATTGTCTCAAAAAAATTGTTTTTTATGTCTGAAGATGTTGGGGAAGGGAGTCCCCTTTAATAAGTAGGGGATAATACAGACATAAAATTTTTGAATAGAATAAAGTGTATGAATTTTTCTCACATGAGAAAAGGATCTAAAATTGTACATTACTAAAAAATATACATGATAAATTATAAATATTAATCTCTTAAGGTAGTTAGACAATTTTATAGGTCATTTTATCCATTATCATTTCAGTTTAACATCCCCCTGTAAACCTTTTTTTAACATTATCCTTGGAAAATAATTGTTATTGTTTTTACTATTCATTTTCACCAAAAATTCTGTTGAAATTAATATATAATAATAATTATGATGATTCAAAATATTGAATCCATTTTTCCAAATTCCATTCAGATAAGTGGAAAATTTTAATATAAAATTTAACCTGCAGGCTGGATGAAACAACAGCTTACCAAAGAGAAAATATTCACAAGAATAGGCAGTAGTAATATCAAAATTCAATGTAAACATTATTAAAATCACCTAAATTGAATTAATAAATATATAATTTAAATAATTTCAATTTTAACACCTTCTAAAACTAAATATTAGATTGTAAATTCATTCCCCAAAAAGGCAGTTTTTATTAAAAATTTATATTTTTTATTACTCATCAAAATGATAATCTTTTTATAAAATTTTAAAAAATTAACCCTAATATAGTTTTTAAATTTTTATTCCATTTATGAGGTTAATTTGTTTCATATAAATTTTATAAAAGTTACAAAAACTAATTTTATTATTTTTTAATGAAAAGAGAAAATGTCATCATTTGAGAAAAAGAATTTATGAAGCATATAAAAACCTTCAAATAAATATATATTTATTTATAAATATATTTTGGTTATATATAACCCTTATAATTAATTTTAGAAAATCATATTTATATAAAAAAATGTAATTCATCAGTTATAAAATTCATGTTTGAATAATAATATTAATTGTTTATTGTGGTGTCTTAAAACTCAGTGTTGTATGTAACATAAGTTATCAAAGAAATTAAATTATTCGAAAAAATATATTTCATAAAACATTGGGTTTTTCATTATACCCCCTTAATGTTAATTTAACTCTCAAAATTATTCATGATGATACAAATAAATTAGGATATTGTTTCATTATCGTACCATTTGTTTCAAACATAACTTATTCAAATTGGTGGTTTCACGACACAACTTTGACCAGGTGAATGGTCTTAAATCGTATCACAATCTCTATATGATCCAAATCATAATTTAATTTTTTTCACATTAAAGATCATGATCCATTCGTATAACCACTAAGTTAAATACATGTTAAAAATTTGGTATATACTTCCTCAGGAAATATACATGGAACACATCACAGGCTAGAGGGATTTTCAATGGAAGCACAAATTGATAAGTTATCATCCTATCATGATCAATAATTTCAATGAAAAAATATACCTACAGTTTATTTTTTTCATTTTTCCAACCATTATTATGTTCTTACTTGGATAATTTCTATGAAACCCTTTCTCACTAGATTTAAATTCTAGATCACTTCAATGATTTTAGTATAACATTTCTGGAATCTTTTTATTGCCCTTATGTGTTGAAAAAATGGCTCTAATTTTCTCTACAATTTCCCCAGCTATATCATGTCACAATAGAATTATTTCTCTAAATTTATCCAAAAACATTATATTTATACAATTCTCCCCATTTAGGTATTCATAAATGTCATTCTAAATTATCTAATAAAACTAATATTTGTAAAAAAAATCAATTAAATGAATGTGCTGATCCTGGTCAACTTTGAAATCCATAGAATAAGATCTGATCATATCCTATAGGGTTTGAATTTCTCTATCAGGATAATAATATATCTAAGGAAGATACTTAGTGATGAAACATAATTCTGTATACAAATCCTATTGAATACTTTTCCAAAACATCAAGGTAAGCCTCGAATCCCAATCAGATATAATGGAAACTGGTACTCCACGAAACCTTACCACTTCTTTAATGTATAACCAATTAAGTTGATCTAGATATTAAAATTATCTAATATTTGTTAATTATTCTTAATCTATGATGTGATCAACTATAACCCATACATCATTTTCCCCTTATGATATTTTAGGGAGTCTAAAGACAATATCTATGCTGATTTTTTCCCATTTCCATTCTTGAATTGGTAATGTATGTAACAACCCCTTAGATTTTTATCCCTTTTCGTTAACATCGTGACATACTAATAACTGATATACATCCTCATCAATATATATCTTCATTCCATCCCACCATAAATAATCCTTCATATATATATATATACACCTTTGTACTTCTATGATGAATAGAGAATAATGAACTACGATCATCCTCTAATATCTCTTTCTTCAAAATCTAGAATTTATGGAACATATATATGATTTCTAAATCTTATAAATACATAAAAGTCAAGATTAACCTTAGCAAATTATCTAACCTCGATCTGTATCTCTACATCATCCTTCTAAACCTCATTATTATTCACTAGTATATATGGTTGAAAACTCCTTTTTAAAAGATATTAATTATCATCTTCTTTTAAGATTTCCATAATACATCCATTTTAAATCCAATAATATTGGATTTTTATTCCTCATCATGTATAAGCTAGTGTGATCAATTTGACTAAAATCATATATCACCTTGTTCGCTTTCTTAAGGTGGTAATGTATTGAGATGTCACAGTCTTTATTCATCTCTGAGCATCTTCTATATTGCAAGTCCAACTACTTCAATGTGAATATATACTATATGTTTTTAATTAGTATCAATAAAACACTTTTCTCTATAAATATAATTTCTCTATATCTACAATTCAAAAAATACCACTGCTAACTTGATATCATAAGTATTATAATCTAATCCTCAAACTTCAATTTTCATGAGCCATAGAATATAACCATTTCATTTTTAATTATAATTCATCCCAATCCATTCTTAGATGCATAAATATAGATTACAAACCCATATCCACTCTAGGGTAATGTTTTATAGGCGTTATGACTAGTCTTATCTTCAGTTCCTTTAAATTTTTATCTCATTCATTTTTACAGAAGAACATGGCTCAGTTCTAAGTTAACATGGTAAGTGGATTAGATATTCATGAGAAATTATACAAAAACAATCAATAATATCTATCCAAAGAAAGACAAAATTGGATCTCAGTTACTATGGTTGTTATAGTCCAATGTTTAATAGCCTCTATCATTCAAAAATCCACTAATATATCCTTTCTTGAGATTATATTTCCCAAAAAATGAAAATTTTAATAGTCAAAATTCGCATTTTATAAATTATTATTATAGTTCCTCCTTTTTTAGGGAATTCAGTACAATTGTAAAGTGATCTTCATGATATTGCTTTCTATTTTAATATATAATAATATCATCTATAAATACTACCATAAATTGATCACAGTAATCTCTAAAGACACTATTCATCAAATCTGTAAAGATAGGGGTGGAAATAGTAAGACCTAATGGTGGCACTATATACACATAGTGTCTATACCTTGTATGGAATTTGAATTAGTTATACCCTCCTTCTTGACATATAATTGATGATATCAAGAATGAATGAAAATATTTGAAAATTATTCTTCTCCAATAGTTGAACAAACAAGTCATCATTATAGGGTAGAGGATACTTGTTCTTGATCATGATCTTGTTAATCTACATATAATCAATGAAAAGTTGTATTGATCCATATTTCTTTATAAAATATAGAATAAGTACACACCATGGTGATGAACTATGTTTTATAAATCCCTTATCAATATTTTCATGGAGTTTCTTCTTAAATTCTTGCAACTTAATGAAGTTAATTCTATATAGAGTCTTAAAAATTGGTGAAATGGCTGATATGAGTTCTATTGATAACTTGATTTCATAATTTGATGGAATAATAAGAAAATTTTATATAAATGCATCAAAAAAATCCCAATCAAAATGAATATATTTTATGTTGAGTTTCTCCAGGACCATTTAAGAAAAATGGCATTCACGGATAAGAATTAAGAGCTACAAGGTATAGGTAATTCCGATTAGAATTTTATAATTATCATCAATCTAATAAATGAGCATGGGTTAATTTGGAATATGAAATTTGAAATCCATTTATCCAAAATTGATATGGTATTGATATAAATAAATCTAATACATGACCAAAATCACATTAAATTAAACTAAAAGAATAATAACAATATTGGTAGGAACAATGACCCCATAATATTCAATAGAAGAGGAACTATAGACATGTGATATCAACATCATACCATTAGGATTTTTTACCTGTACCACAATATATAATTTCTGATTTGTAAATTCAATAACCTTTGGAAATTACTTATAGATATTTGAGTGGGTAGATCCATAATAAAATAATACATTATCCATTCAAGATTGGATGATAAGTGTACCTTTCACCATGTCATTATCATAACCAACATCAACATTCATTATCGCATGAGATTTCACATTATCATTGGTCTTAAAAGACTATTGAATTTTTTTCAAAAAAAACCTTTAGGTTCATTAACTAGTTGTGATAATTCCCATAATCTATTCATTTAAATTATTGAATAGTGGGTGGTGCATTAATTTTCATCCTTTTCTACCTATTTGAATTTACAAAACCTTAAATCCTATTTCAAAATCCATAGGATTTATGGCCCAACCACCCACTTTTTTAAAACCACCTTGTATCATTCAAATAATTCCCTTGATGTTTCTACCTATATTTTTGGCATGTTGCTGGATGGAATTTATTTCTATCATGTGATTGTTTTGATTTTTCCTGAGACTTGATCTTAATTTTCTTATTGAATCCATGGGAATGGTGGGAATCTATAGTCTCAATTTATACATTTACTGCACATTATAAAATTTATTTATACTAGAGGAATACCTTCAAAGCCTTGTAAAATTTTCATCATATTACGAATAGATTCATAAAACATTTTCATAATCCCAAGGAATTCCATATCCATATATGTAAGTATAATACATGGTAATTACATTCTAATAAATATCATATTAAACTTATCCCATTCCATTGATTCAATTTCTGTCTCTATCCCCATATTATTAAGAAGTTTCCACCATTAATCTGCCTTACCTTCCAAATGATTAATAACTAGGATAACCATTCCATGTTCTAAGAACTATATAATAGAAAATATATATTTAATGGTGTTGATATATTCATCATACATAGGTGGATCAAATGATCCATTTAAGGAGGTTGGATTCTATCACATTAATGATTCAATATAACATCATTACCTCTGATCATTTAAAATCACATCATATTTCATAAATTTAGAAAGTTATATGGGAATATAAAAGAATTTATGTGCCCCAATTCTTTATAATTTGGTTTCTTAGGTGGAAATGCATTTCATGTTTCATCTCATTAATCATTAAAATGGTCTATTTTGGTTTTAGTCATGTCATGAATCTAGGAAACATACTGTGAGTAACACTAATCATAATAGGAAAATAAATAATCGTCAAAAATAATTTTTATGTTGTATAAATCAAGTCATGTACTCTAAATTATATGATACATTAGTTTTAACATAGGTTGTAAATGATAATCATATATTTAAATAATTCATGATGGTTTGTAAATTAAATTTTAATTAACCAATCTATATCTATGAGGAGTTTCAAACAGGGTGTGTAGTGAGGCATATTGTCATGTACCAGGTAATGCTCGAGTCAAACCCATGGTTCAATTATTTATAGTTATTACCCCTATTTACATTTAATATATAACCACATTAACGTTTTTTATATAGGTAGGGATTTATTTCTAGGTAAACCACTTAATCTCGTCCACACAAAAACATTATGATGTTATCCTCAACTTAGGATCAACCTAAGATATCTTAATAAAGTTTTATCATCCAATTTTCTAAAGGTTAAAAAAATATTTTCTCGAATAACAACTATAATATTTTTAAATAAACTAGTATGATAAAATTTAAACATATTAGAACACTCCATGGGTAGCTTCCCCTCTTGGGTGGGGCAGAACACCATCCCTAGTGGAATCTATTTCTTCATGAATCCCTTGGGTGGAGAGTCATGATTTTCCCAATGTTCACACGTGAGAGTTACCAAGGATTAGAATCACACATATTTTTTACTCATTATTTTCATACATAAATATTCATCTTTTTAGATAAATATTCAATATATTCCAAAAATAAACACCCAAGGACCATAATTGTTTAGTGTCTTTGGAGACTAGGAACACAATCATTTTCTTTAATTAAATATCATAAACATATTCTATAAATATATTCCCCTTTTCTACTCATTGTAGAAATACCCTACATAAAACTGTTCTTCATAACATGTAGAAATGAAACATAAGAATGGGTGATGTAAGATTCTCAGTAAGGTAAAATATGAGATATACAATTATATTATAATATGAAATCATAATATAATAATAAGGGTTTGAGATCATAAAGTTAACTTAAAAAGTTCATTCTCAATCATTCAAAGATCATAAACATTAGTCATGTAAAAAACCATTATTATTCTAAAAGACATGATTCAAAAGACATTGAAAAACTGATAATTCATAAACCATATAATCATTTAATATAAGTATGGAACCAACACGGGTATATAAAACATTTCATTTGTAAAGGTTAACTAACAATTCCATCAAACATAGTGGATCATGCCTCATATATTGTTTCCTATTTTAGATCAAGACAATCAATATGTTTCCCATAGTTTATCAAGCCCATTGGCCTATTTCCCATTGTGGATCATACCCATTGGCGTATTTCCCATATAATATCAAGCACATCAGCTTGTTTCCCATTATTATCTCACAAGACATAAAACATTAAGAAATTCATTGGAGGGATCAATACGTCACTCCTATATTTTGTTATAATTTAACCACCATCCTTGGATATAATATAACTGTTATCCTTGGTTATAACATAACAACCATCCTTGGAAGGAATATAAACATTTTCACTTAATGAAAAAAATAAGTGCATAACAGGATCATAAAAATTTCCTAATATCATAAACCATGAAAACAAAAGGGTCTCATAAAAATTCCATCATATAATAAACCATAAAAAGGAAATGTGTCTCACAATCATCTCACCAATCCATCATAATATAACACATAAAAAGGGAATGGGTTTTATAAACATCACTTTCTAATATTCATAAACCATCCCTAGAAATAATAATGATGGTACAATTGGATCATATCCCTAGTAAATAATATTTAACACCAAAGGATGACTTCTTACAAAGAAAATGATTTTCAAATATCACGTGGTAAATTTATTTACGAAAATAGAATTTCCATTTTTAAAATAAATTTTAAAACTAAAATTTTGAAAAACATTTTGAAAATAATTATATTAATAAAAAATATTGTACAAATATAAATTAATCTTTAAATAATTGATCATTCGTGATGGTGGAAAATTTTATTCATGTTGTACATGTTAAAATGAATATTCCTTTAATGTTTCTATAAAATCCAAATGATCTGTATACAGAAAAAACATCGAGAATAATTTTTCAAATTTGTAAAATTAAAAAATGAGTATAAATTACATTAAAAAATAATTGGAAAATATTAATAACATTCATTAAAATATTATTTGAATACATTTATATTGAATAAAATGGGTTTTTGACCAGAGATATAAATAAATTAGATTTTTCTTAAAACATTTTTTTGGTCACTTTAATCCTTAAAGAGGGGGAAATGAAATGAAAACATATATTCTAAAAAAATAAACATATTATAAGAAAATTAATGAGTTTTTTTTAATGTTATATCATAAGATATCTTAATTGGAAGCATATAATAAACAATCCTAATGAACAATTAGATTACAAAATTAAAACATTATAACTTTAGAATATTTTGAATTGAAAACCCCATGAAATAAAGAACATTAGATGGATATTTATATAAAATAATCATAATTATGAGAATTATAGAATTAATTTATGATATTACAAACACCACACAAAATAAACATGTAATGTTTGGGCCATGTGTCTCTTGAAAATAAAAGTTAGACAAAAATTCCATCCCTTAAGTATCTACTAACTATACAAATGTTCAAATATATTGTTTAATAAATATAAGATTATTATAATTATATTAAGGAATTATAATAATATGTATCATAAAATATATTATTTCCTTATAACCTTTCATTACCTTTTTATTAACAATTTCTTATTAAAATCATGTTTTGGGTAATAACTAATTCTTTTTTCATATATATTTTGTTTTTGAATTTTCATTATTTATATTTTTATCATGGTTCCATAATATCTAGAATGTTAATAATGATATAAATATCAAATATATTCATTATATATGTAGTCATACTAATCCATAAAAGTGACAGATAGAAAGTGAATTACACTATTCACGAAGACGGCAGCTCATACTTACGCATGAACCTTGTTTACATTTTTTCATAGATAAAATAAAATAAAGGTAAATAATATATTAACCTTAAAAAATAATTTTATTTCATATATATCACATATTTTCATTAAACCCAACATTATGACTTTCTATGTAAATCATAAGTGAATAATGAATCACATCTCTTCATGAGTTGGTAGTCCATCGTGCACACTAGCGACGTTACCATATTCCCATGGAAAGTAAAGTAATAAGTAATATGTGATATTATAATTAAATAATTATACTTATGTCATATATAGCATATAAATATGTTAAATACAATATTATATCTATTTTTTGGATGTGGTGATGGAAAAAAATATATCGGTACACGAGATAATAGCTTTTCATACACAAGATCAATGATTTTGTTTCCCATTTAATGGAATATGAGATAGATGTAAAATGAAATTATATCAGTATATGGTAGATATTTATGTTATTATATCATTATTTTTTAATAATATTTTAGTGATTTAGATGGGGAAATAAAATAAAATTATCTAGTCAAGAACTTTACATCTTCTCTATAGAACCCCTTTAGGTTTACACCTATATCTTTCCTAAGAAGGTTTTTTAATCAAACCAAGGCTTATAGAAAGTGCATATGGAAGTAATAAGTTTATTTGGGTATGTATTTACTAAACCAAATTGTTTTGGAAGTGTGAATATGATAGTATAGGGGGTACCCATTTATAAGTGGGGGAGAGGACACACATTGAATTTTTAAAATGAATAAATTTTTTCCATGTTTTTTACATAAAAAAAGGAACCAAAATGGGTTATTATTTATCCTTATCAGTAATATGGTAAAAATATTTCTTTGAAATTGGAGTTTTACAAGTTTCTAGGTCATTTTATCTCTTATCTTTTTAGTTTAACTATATGATAAACCTATTTTAACCTTAACCATGACAATTAATATTTATTGTTCTTATTATTCAGTTTCACAAAAAATTATGTTGAAATTATTATAATTCCTAATATGGAATCCATTTTTTTAAAATTCAATTTATAGAATTTTTAAATTTTAATTTAAAATTAAACCCAAATGCGTAATGAAAAAGTGGTTTTCTAAAGAGAAAATTGTCATTAGTATAGAATTTTTTATTATAGAAATTAAATAAGAAATTGATTAAAATGACCTAAATTATATTAATAAATATATAAGTGAACCAATTTTACTTTTAAAACATTCTTAAAAAATAAAGGTTCATAGAATGTATTAAATGAAAAGATAGTTTTTTAAAAAATTTGTATTTTTTATAATTTGTCGAAAAATAAATCTTCATAGAAAAAACAAAAAATTAAACAAAAGATAATATATAAATTTTTATTCTAAAAAAAGTTATTTTTTTCAAAAAAAAATTTATTTTTGTCTAACAAAATTATGATTTATTCACACACAAAAACATAGATCATGAAAAAAGTATTTTGGAAGTATATAACGACTTTAAAAATTAATTTCTTATTTATAAATATAATTTATTAATCTAAAACCTTTATAATTATTTTTTTATAAAAAATTTTATATTATTATTACAAAAAAAGTTAATTAATATGTTATACCAATCATATTTTAATAATAATACTAATAGTGTATTGGGGTTTGATAAAACTCACTGTTAAGTATAACATAAGCTATTGAATAGATTAAATTAATAAGAAAAATATTTAAAAAAATCTTGGGGTATTACAGATGTGTTATCTTGGGACCCACCCAATATTTTTGCTGTAAAGATGCAAAAATTTCTAGGAAAATGTTTTCTTCAAAACTTTAGAATTTTTCAACTCTATGGCTTCTAACGGCACTTGATTTCGAGGCCCGGTGTGCCCGAAGTCAATTTCCGAAGTTTAGATCGGCTACGTTCAGTAAATGAACGAGTGGGTTTTTCTATCTTTTGAACCAGCGCTCGAAATTGAAATCTGAGGGTACCGATGAACTCACAGCGATGGTAATTGCTTAAGGGGACCTTTACCGCAGTTGTGTTTTAAGCGGATTGAGAATTAATTGTTTGAGGATTTAGTTTAAAATAAATAAAATTGGTCTAGCACAATTTTATTTGAAGGATGGTGGTTATATCATCCCAAGGGGAGTTAGAGGTGGGGACAACACCCACATAACCTCCCATGAGAGAATATTTTTGGGGTGGGGTCCACATGTGACCTAAACCCATGAACTTCCCATTACTCTTATAAACCCCCATTAAACTCCCTTGATTAATGTTGACAACTCTCCCAATATTTATGAGATATCTACACCTTCTCCTCTCCCATTAATTCATCCCAATGCCTTAATTGATAAATTGAATCCTCCAATTTATTAATTAAGTGTTTGAATGTTTGAATTTTAAATGTCTTTTGTTAATAAAATAATAGGAGTATCTTATTATTTAATTTTGGGGGGAATCTTTCACTGTGTGAAGGGAGAGAGAGCCCTTGAGAGAATAATTTTTCTTCTCCGATGAAGAACGAAGACTTCTTCGACGAAGAACGCCAATTCCACGATGAATGAAGATGCAGTTTCTTTTCTCTTCTCCGTGACAAGTGAGGAGACGTCGCTTCCGCCACGGTCGCACTCCGATGTCGTCTAAGAATCCTCACCCTGCGACGTCGTCTTCCACGACGCCCGACGTACGACATCAATTATCGAGGTAGGGAATTAAGTTCAATTTTAATGGATTAAAATTGTTCCATGTTTGTCATTCAACATCTTTGTTTTTCCAACCTATTGCTATCGCTTATCACGAAGGGTGCGGGCCGAACAAACACGAACCGATGACCCTCCGTTTGATCTTGTTTATTTTCTTTGGAATCGTCAACCGGAGTTGGAATGTAGAAGAGGCCGGCAGCGCAAGGGCCACTGTCACACATGCAATGAAACGCTACAGCCTGTGGTGGAGGAAACACTGTGCCATTGTGTTGTACTAGGAATGAGGAGTCGTGGCCAGGGTAGGCCGCAGCGGAGGAAGCCTCTGTCGCCGTGCCGGCTGTGCGGAAGGAACAGAGGCCTGCTTCGCGGGCCGCTTCGGCGGAAGGACCGGTCGGCCCGTCAGCCTGCCGGGCAGAGCAAAGTCATGGCGCCAGGAGGGCACCACGCTAGATGAGACGTGGCCCACCCGTGTGGGGCGCTTGCGCCAGAAGGCCGGCCAGCTGGTTAGGGAGGGTGGCTTCGCCGGTTCGGGCAGCCGGGGGGCTACACCCCCCCCCCCTCAGACCATTCGACCTTCGGGTCGCGCCCAGTCGAGCCGCACCACTTCGGGTCGGGCCGCGCCACTTCGGGCCAGTCCGCACCCCTCGGGCTGAGCCACGCATTTCTTCGGGCCAGTCCGACACCCCTGCCTGATCAAACCCATCAAAACTAAGTGACCCGACCCACCAGCCCACTGGGCTTAACAGTTCGGGGCCGTTATTCACTTAAATGTGAATAACATAAAGACCGTGTGTCCGATCGACACGCCGTCAGCAGCACTGGGACCCTATTGGCGAGGCAGTTATTTTTTGATACTCTAAGTGAGTTTTGGACAACATTGGTAAACGGTAGGGTTTGGAATGAGCATATTTCCAACCAGGCCCCAGGAACGGAAAAACCAATATCTCTCAGACCGGGCGTCCGATTAACGCGCCGTCTGTCGCGTTGGGTTCCTTTTGACGTGGCGGAACTTCAGGATACATAAAATCAGGAATTTGTGATAGTTGATGTGTCAACCCCTTACCTGAGGATCGGACCCTCCCGGAATCGAGTACGATGTGTGCGAGAACCCAAGAACTGGCTGCGACTGCGACGACTACTGTGCTGAGATCCTCCGTGGGTTCGACAACGATGAAGAGTGTACATGGATCCTAAGTGGGATCGGCAGTGAGGACAATTGTACATGGATCCTTCATGGGTTTGGCAGTGATGAAGACTATACTTGGATCCTACGTGGGTTCGACAGCGATGGTTACTGTACTTGGATCCTACGTGGGTTTGTCAGCGACGACATCTGTACTTGGATCCAATGTGGGTTCGGTAGAGGAGATGATTCAGAGGCTACATCTAATCATCTCCACCCCACATTGTAAGTAGTATACCAGTGTGAGCTGAGTCTTGTCTTTCAATCATTATCATTGATTTGATTGACTTCTTTCATGTGTGGACCAGATTGTGTTTGGGCTCAGAAGTTTGAGTCGAACTAAGAATTATGACTTAAGTAAATGTATTAGAATATACCTAAGTAGAGTTGGTTGATACTTCGTGTTTGTATCTTTCTTTTGTGGTTTTTCCTCCGTGGATTCTGGGAGACCTTCGGGGGTCTTGGGTTCCTTACTGGGTATCGTTATACTCACATCTGCACTTGCAATGTCCGCACTACGTTGTGTTGGTTGCAGACGACGGACATCACTGGTCCTGGTTGAGGCTTGTGGAGCGGGACGGTATCCGGAGGTGGACCACCTGGCAGGACGTACACGGAGTGGACGGACGGACCCAAGGTACTGAAGAGACTATCTGTACCCACCCTTCAGGTGGGATTCCCGAAGGACGACTCGGTGGTTGCTGCTTTACTTTATAGCTGTTGTACTTTCTTTCTTAGTAGTACTGTACTTTCAGTTGGGTTTGTATACTGGCCCATTTACTTTCCAGCACTTACTTTTTTACACAGTTTTACATAGTTCTTTCTTCACTTGTGTACTCTATTGTGTTTGTTTAATATTATAAAGGTAATACCTTCCCTTTTTACAGAGATTTACGCCTTTGGTTCTAGTCTCCAGCCCCTAGCCTATGGACTGCGGGCTTGGGGTAGTCACAGCATGGGCCCCGAGGACGGATCCTGACAAATTGGTATCAAAGGAGTTGATTCAACCGCAGAACTCAGGAATCTGATAATCTGTTCCCTGTGAAGTAATTGTGTTAAGATTATTGGGTGTGGTTTTCAGTTCAGGGAGTCTAGTGTTGGTGCGGCAGCTGACGTATCTATACACCAGGACCATGACTTCTGATTTTCGACTCAGTGCTCAAAAATACTGATTGCATGTGTGTTTCAAAAAATTTCTTTTGTGATTACTTTGTGTCAACTCACCAGGTATACTGTTTGACCATGGAACACCTGTTTATTTTCAGGATGTCCGCACGAAGGTAGCCAACTAGGGTTCCGAGCTACGTGCGAGATGGCAGCCCACCGAGCGATGAGGCCTCGGCGCAGGGCCCCATTACAACAGAGGCACGAGCGGTACCACTACTTGTTGTGCCACTGATGCCACCAGCCCCAACAGTAGAGATTTCATGCCACCTGAGTTCATTGCATGAGTTTCAGTGACAGAGGTCACCCAGGTTCCATGGAGAGACAGACCCTCAGGCAGCCGAGGATTTTCAAGAGGCTATCGTCGGAGTCTTCAGATTGGTAGGGACACCAACGGACCTTATAGTGATCCTTGTCGCGAGTCTCCTACACGCAGTAGAAGGTAGATGGTGGATTCTGATGCTCCAGGTGCACGACGAGGCATAACTACTTTCGATGGACTTCGAGAGCCTCTTCCAATCGGAGTTTGTTCCAGCCACCCTCCGTGCGGTGGACATCCAGAAGATACTACATCTGCGGCAGGGCAGTATGATAGTAGCCTAGTACTCAGTGAGATTTACTGACCTCTCGCGCTACTAAACAGACATGGTACGGGACCCATTATTCTTGGTCCGGACCTTCTAGCAGGGACTAAGGCATGAGATTAGGGATGTGATGGTCTCCCTCATCATTCTGACGTAGGCAAGAGTGTTGGATTGATCCCTTCTTGTGGAGAGCTTTCTTTTTGAGTCGACGCCAGTAGCAGGACCCACCACTCGGTGACATGTAGCAGATTCTTCTGCAGCTGGAAGTAGACATATGTCACATAGGTCTAAGCGGACCATGCCATCAGGTGGGCAACCTCAGGATTATGATTCAGATGTGCAGGACACATGAAGCAAAGCCATTCATATGAGGAGCAGGCAGTGTTATGCATGCAACGGGCAGGGCCACATGGCTCATGACTACCCGACTCGCCATGCAGATGAGCAGCAGACAGTGGATGTACCTCCCAGGCAGAGGCAGAGGTTTGATTGTGCCGGTCCACAGGGAGCATGCGGACGAGCCAAAGGAGTTGGTCGAGCAGAGGGTCGTGGACGATGTTTCAAGGCTCTACCACCACCACCACCACCAGGAGGACCACCCCGACCATAGGGAGCTGGAAGACTGGGGCAGGCTCAGGTCCAGGCAGTCGAGGCCTACGACCACGATGCACCTGAGGTGATTCGAGGTACTATATGTGTCTACTCCACCCTTGTTTTAGTTCTGATAGACACAGGAATGAGTCACTATTTTATTGTTTCTGCCCTTGTTCGGAGCTCGGAGATTCCAACGGAGCCGTTGGCTTGATCTTTACTGCTAGAGACTCCTACGGGAGCAGACTCAACGATTACACACTAGTGCCGGCAGTGTGAGCTTACTCTAGGAGGAAAGAGCTTTGGCTGGGATCTTCTTGTAGCGGTTTCGAGGCCTTATGACATCATCTTGGGTATGGATTGGTTATCTACAGTCCATGCCCAGATCGATTGTATTAGGCGGAATGTGCGGTGTGCCCGCACAGATGGGAAGAGGTTCACCTTCACCGGCGAGAAGGGAGCCTTTGTAGCGTAGGATGGACTTACGCAGAGTAGAGGGCAGCCAATCAAACATCATTTGGCTAGTCTCATACTAAGAGCGGTTGATGTGCGGAGTCTGAATTTTCCTGTTGTGGTGGATCAGTATGCGGACGTTTTTCCGGACAACATTCCAGGACTACCTCCTTGCAGAGAGGTAGATTTCTACATTGACCTTTACCCTGGGATAGCACCGATATCTACTCCAGCATATCGGATGGCTATCGTCGAGCTTCGTGAGCTGCGGGTATAGCTGGAGGACTTACAGGGAAAGAGATTCATCGGACCCAGTGTTTCACCGTGGGATTCTCCAATTTTATTCGCCAAGAAGGAGGATGGGAGCTTATGACCATGTGTTGACTATCATTGCCTAAATCAGGTGACCGTAAAGAACAAGTACCCACTCTTGAGTATTGAAGACCTCTTTGATCAGCTCAAGGGAGCATGATGGTTCTCAATGATAAACCTCAAGTCAGGCTATCATCAGCTCAGAGTTCAAGATGAGGATGTGAAGAAGATGGCCTTCAGGTGTCGGTATGGGAACTACAAGTTCTTGTTGATGCCCTACGGTGTAACCAATGAACCAAAAGTGTTAATTAGTCTCATAAATAGGATCTTCCAATCTTACCTCGATAGTTTTGTTGTATTCTTCATCGATGACATACTGATTTACTCGACTACTGAGGAGGAGCATGCCTACCACTTGCGGGTTGTACTGGACACACTTCGAGAGCACCAGATTTATGGTAAGCTCTCTAAGTGCCAGTTCTGGATTCAATAGGTTCACTTCTTGGGGAATGTCATCTCGGTGGTGGGATTTGTTGTGGATCCTATGAAGATCAAGGCAGTACATAGTTGTGAGCCACCCATGAGCGTGATGGAGGTGTGGAGTTTCCCAGGTCTGGCTGGGTACTATCGGAGATTTGTCCCAGACTTCTCCAGAGTTCCAGCACCACTTTCAGCATTGATGAAGAAGGGTAAATCCTTCTTGTGGTCAGATAGATGTCAGTAGAGCTTCCAGGAGCTGAGACATATATTAACCAGTGCACCCATCTTGATGCTACCGGAGGAGGGTGTTGGGTACGTGGTTTACTGCGACGCATCAGGGACCGGACTCGGGTGTGTCCTGATGCAGGAGCGGGTAGTGATCACCTATGGTTCATGGTAGTTGAGGAAACACGAGTAGAACTATGCTACCCATGACCTAGAGTTTGCAGCAATGGCCTTGACCTTGAAGATGTGGTGGAACTATCTGATGAGTGAGTTCTTTATAGTCTATTCTGACCACCAGAGTGTGAGGTACATTTTCGTGCAGAAGGACCTGAACCTGAGACAGTGGTTCTGGATCGATTTCCTCCATGACTATGACTTTTAGATAGTTTATACTTTTGGGAATGGGAACGTAGTAGCTGATGCTCTCAGCAGGAGATCGGGCATTCAGCTACTTGGAGAGGCGACAGAGCAGTTAGCTGCTTTGCAGATATCCTTCATTGATAGAGATGGGGCAGATTTTCTACAGTCCATCACAGTTACTCCTCCAATAATTCAGCGGGTTAAAGAGGAACATCGTGGGGATGTTGACTGTGAGGTGCGACATGCTCATATTTCCATAGGGCAGACGCCTGATGGACTTTTTGAAGGAGGAGAGCATGTCATCCTCTTCAGGGGACGTATCATGGTACCAGTTGCACTGCAGGAGGAAGTTCTGAGGGAGTTTCACACTTCCCCTATAGCAGTACATCTTGGAGTGGCGAAGATGTACGAGGACCTCAGATGACAGCACTGGTGTCCGGGTATGAAGAAGGTTGTATCGGATTTTGTTTCATGATGCCTCACTTTCCAGCAAGTGAAGGTGGAGCAATAGGTACCAGTAGGTTTGGTACAGCCCTTAGAGGTTCTGGAGTGGAAGTGGGATGGGATATCCATGGATTTCGTGATGGAGCTTCCATGTACATCTAGGGGACATGACTCCATCTGGGTGATCGTAGACCGACTCACCAAGTTGGCCCACTTCCTTCCGATTAGAGAGCAGGGCTCAGTAGAGAGCTTGGCACACCTCTACGTTCAGGAGATCGTACAGCTTCATGGGGTGCCATCGTCTATCATCTCCAATCGAGACTCTCGCTTTACTTCACGGCTTTGTAAGGGGTTGCAAGAGGAATTTGGGACGCAGCTACGCCTGAGCACCGCCTTTCATCATCAGACGTATGGCCAGATGGAGAGGACCATTCAGACTCTCGATGAAATTCTCCATGCATGTGTCCTTGAATTTGGTCGCAGCTGGGAGGATCACCTACCCTTGGTGGATTTTGTGTACAACAACAGCTAACACTCCACCATCGAGATGGAACCTTACGAGGCACTGTATGAGCAACCTTGCATATCACCTTTGTGCTGGACTGACCCTGGAGAGTCAGCACTTGTAGGACCAGAGAAGGTTCAGGCTACGATGGAGAAGGTGCAAATCATCCAGGAGTGGATGAGGACTACACAGAGCAGACAGAAGTCCTATACTGATAGGAGACAGGGACCACTGAAGTTTGAGGATGGAGACCACGTTTTCCTAAGGGTCTCACCTCGACGTGGATTACAGAGATTTGGTCGGGGTGGAAATTTATCTTCTCACTTCATCGAGCCTTTCCAGGTCCTCAGTAGAGTAGGCGAGGTTGCTTACCGCCTGGCCCTTCCACCTTAGTTGCACCGGGTGCATGACATCTTCCACGTATCTCAGCTGAGGAGATATGTGCACGACCTGACCCACATCATTGATCATGGGGAGATTGACATAGATAACAAGGTTACATTCATGGTGGTCCCAGTGGAGATCGAGGATTGATAAGAGCGGGTCCTACATGGATGGTCGATTCCTCTGATACGCATTTGTTGGCAGCACGAGAACCTCTAGGAGAGCACATGGGAGCGGGAGGCTCAGATACGTGATCAGTACCCTCATTTGTTTCCCTAGTTTATGTTGTAGCTTTACGGGAATGTAAAGCCCTGAGATGGGAGTAATGTAAAGACCCATAAATTTCAAGGAAATTTTTTTCATAAATACTTTGGAATTTTATGAGTCTATGGCTTCTGACGACACTTGATTCCAATGCCCGGTGTGCCCGAAATCAATTTTTGAAGTTTACCTCGGGTATGTTAAGTAAACAAATGTGCGGTTTTTTCTATATTTTGAACCGATGGTCAGAATTGAAATCTGAGGGCACTGCTGAACTTGCAGCACCGGTAATTTATTAAGGGGACCTTTACCGCAATTGTGTTTTAAGCAGATTGAAAATTAATTTTTTAGGGATTTAGTTTAAAATAAATAAAATTGGTGTAGCACAATTTTATTTTAAGGATGGTGGTTTTATACTCCCAATGGGAGTTAGAGGTGGGGCCCACACCCACATAACCTCCCATGAGAGGATTTTTGTGTGGTGGGGCCCACACGAGACCTAAACCCTTGAACATCCCATAACTCTCTTAAAACCCCATTATACTCCCTTGTTTAATGTTGACAACTCTCCCAATATTTATGATATCCCTACACCTTCTACTCTCTCATTAATTCATCCCAACGTCTTAATTAATAAATTGAATCCTCCAATTTATTAATTAAGTATTTGAATGTTTGAAATTTAAATGGCTTGTGTTAATAAATTAATAGGAGTAGCTTATTTGTTTAATTTGGGGGAAAACTTTCATTGTGTGAAGGGAGAGAGAGCTCTTGAGAGAGTAGTTTTTCTTCTCTGACGAAGAAAGGAGACTTCTTCAATGAAGAACACCGGTTCCGTGAAGAACAACGACGCACCTTCCTTTCTCTTCTCCGCGAAAAGTGAGGAGATGTCGCTTCCTCCTCGGACGCACTCCGACGTCATCTACGAATCCTCACCCCACGACGCCCGACATACGACATCAATTATCAAGGTAGGGAATTAAGATACATTTTAATGGATTAAAATCTTGCCCCGTTTGTTGTTGAACATCGTTGTTTTTTCGACCTATTGCTATCATTTAACGCGGAGGGTGTGGGACGAATGAACATGGCTTGAAAACCCTCCATTTGATCTTGTTTATTTTCATTGGAATCGGCAACCGGAAGCGGAACACGGAAGAGGCTGGCGGCCCAAGGGCCGCCGTCGCACACGCAGTGAAAAGCTATGGCCAAGAGGGCCACGACGGAGGAAACACGGCGACGTCGCAGCGTGCCGGGAACATGGAGCCACGGCTAGGGCAGGCCGTGGTGGAGGCAGCCGGCGCCGTCGCACCGGCTGTGCAGAAGGACCGGCCGGCCGGGTGGAGCAAAGCTGCGGTGCCAGGAGGGCATCATGCCGAATGAGTCGTGGCCCGCCCGTGCGGGCCGCTTCTGCCAAAAGGTCAGTCGGCTCAAGACGGCCGGTTAGGGAGGGCGACGTCGCTTGCTACCATCAGTTCGGCTAACCCCCCCCCCCCTGGACAGCTCGGCCTTCGGGCCGAGCCAGCCGGGCCGCGCTACTTCAGGCCGGGCCGCGCCCCTCGTTCTAAGCTGCACATTTCTTCGGGCCAGTCCGGCACCCCTGACGGGTCGGACCAGTCAAAACTGGGTGACCCGACCCGCCAGCCCACTGGGCTTAACGGGTTGGGCCCATTATTCACTTAAACATGAATAACTTAAAGATCGCACATCCGATCAACACGCCATCAGCAGCACTGGGACCCTAAAGATGAGGCAGTCCTTTTTGCGATACTCTAAGTGAGTTTTGGATATCTTTGGTAAACAGCCGGGTTTGGAATGAGCATATTCCCAACTGGGCCCCTGGAACGGAAAATCCAATATCTCTCGGACCAGGTGTCCAATTGACCCACTGGCTGTCGTGTTGGGTTCTATTTTACGGTACGGAACTTCAGGATACATCAACTCAGGACTTCGTGATAGTTGATGTATCGACCCCTTACTCGAGGAGCGGAACCTCCCGGAATCGAGTACTCTGTGTATGGGAACCCTAGATCTTGCAGCAACTACAACGACTATTGTACTGGGATCCTATGTGGATTCGACAATGTTGACGACTGTACTTCGATCCTACATGGGTTTAGCAGTGAGGACGACTATACTCAGATCCTCCGTGGGTTCAGCAGTGATGCCGACTATACTTGGATCCTACGTAGGTTCGACAGTGATGGTTACTGTACTTAGATCCTACGTGGGTTCGACAATGATGACTTATATACTTGGATCCTACATGGGTTTAGCAGAGGAGATGATTTAGAGGCTACATCTAATCATATCCACCCCACTTCATGAGTAGTATACCTATGTGAGCTGAGTCTTGTATTTCAATCATTATCATTGATGTGATTGACTTCTTTCTTGTGTGGACCGTATTGTGCTTGGGCTCAGTAGTTAGAGTCTAAATGAGAATGATGTCATAGGTATATGTATTGTAATATACCTAAGTAGAGTTGGTTTATACTTCGTGTTTCATATTTCCTTTGCGGTTTATCCTTCATGGATTCTGGGAGACTTTCGGGGGTCTCGGTGTCCCTACTGAGTATCGTTATACTCACCCCTGCACAGGAAATGCCCGTACTTCTTTGTGTTGGGTGTAGACGATGGACAACACTGATCGTAGTTAAGGCTTTTATAGTTGGACAGTATCCGGAGGTGGACCACCTAGCGGGACGTACACAGAGCGGACAGACGGACCCGAGGTACCGATGAGACTATCTGTACCCACCCTTCAGGTGGGATTCCCAAAGGATGACTCGGTGGTTTCTGCTTTACGTTACAGCTGTTGTACTTTCTTTCTCAGTTGTACTGTACTTTTAGTTGGATTTGTATACTGGCCCATTTACTTTCCAGCACATACTTTTGTACTCAGTTTTACTTAGTGCTTACTTCACTTGCGTACTCTATTGTGTTTGTTTACTTTTATAAAGGCAATGCTATTCCTTTTTACCGGGATTTATGCCTTTGGTGCTAGTTTCTAGCCCTTGGCCTATGGAAGGATGGCTTGGGGTAATCACGACACGGGCCCCGAGGATGGGTTGTGACATTTTCAGTAGTAGAAAATTATCACCACATGGTTTTTTATTTGTTTTTGTTGAGCAAGCTGATGAGGTAGTTGACCCTTAAGGATGAGGATGGTGCATTGTGCCTCCATTTGATGGTTGTTTCCACACCACTTCTTTAGTATTTTAGGGAGATGCAGCATGGGGATATAAATTTTGATATCTTGCATTACTAGATATCTAGTGGGAATTTTACTAATGGGTATTTTAATAGTGGGGAGCACAATTTTTTTTGATGGTTATAAGGTTATGCCAGTTAAACTATGAGATTAGGTGTTGAGGAAGTTTCACACATTCCTCTAAAAGTATACCTATGGAAGGTGATTATGTGTTCAAATCTTTTTGAAATTTTAGGAATCCAATGATGAGGTAGCATGTTTATGAGTTTAACTCTAGATAACTCACTTTCCAATAAGAGGATCCCAATGTATTTTGAAGGAAGTGAAAATGTGATAGTATCATTCTAGTTCCAGTGACAAGGATTCAATGGAAAACAAGTGTTCATGACACTATTTTAGTGATCGTAGACCAAATCACCAGGTTTTCCACTTCCTAACCATCCAAGAAAAAATTATAGTGGGCATTTTAGGACACATGTGCATATATAATATAGTATCCATTTATGGTATTCCCTCAATGATCATTAAAAATAGTGGTGATGGCTTCACATAAAGATTATTGAGAGGTTTTAGTAGGCCTTTGGGACTCAGTTTTGGTTGATCGTGACTTTTGTACTCCCCTTAGATAGACAGCCCGATATATCAGAAAACTCGGTTTTTTTATTACATAATTTGGGTTTTCATGTTAGTATGTTCATACCAAGAAGGATATTCTATTATTGGTTGAGTTTCTATATAATGATAGTTACCACTCCACTATCGGTGTTGCACCATTTGGGTCCATGTACATAAGATCCTATAAGCCACTTTTTTACTACTCAGAGCCAATAGGGTAGCATCTATGGTCCCAATGTTTGTGTGAGAAATGGTTATAAAGGTATGGTTCTTCTAGGGATGAATTAGGACTACCCATAAATATCATGAGTCATTTGATGAATGATGATAAAGGCATTTGAAGATCAATGGGGATGTCATTTTTTATGATACATCTCACCTCGATGAGGATTACAAATATTTTTATTTGTTGTAATGATATCTTGGATGTTCATAGTCCCTTTTTCAAATCACATTATTTGGTTGGTTATGTGTAATACCTCTTTCCCCTATGATTATAGTCATATAGGGATTGTGATGTATTCCAGTTTTAGAGCATAAGAGAGATGTGCATGACCTCTTGTATGATATTGACTAGGATGGTCCAGAAATTGAGGGTGGATTTTCTTTCTCAAGGGTCTTGGTGGTGTTTGGAAACTGGTAGAAGGAGAATATTCATATTAAAGTGTTTCCCTTGGGTGTATATATCTTCTCAATATGAGAACCTCTATGAGATATCTTTGGACTGGGAGATCTTGATGTGAGATCAATATCCTGTTATTTTAGTAGGTTTTTAATTTTTAGGGAAAAAATCCTTCAATGTGGGGAGAATTTAATGACTCTGAAATTTATATATAACACTTTGGAATATCTCAAGTATTATTTCCAAAGTTTGGCATGAAGTTGGAATGGAATTTTAGGGCCTAGAGAGCCTCGGTACATATATATTAATAATATTAAATATATTATATCATGTGAGAGGTGTTTTTTAGAGAAAAGGGAATATGTCCAAAATGGTTTGTTGGATGAGAAATATTATAATGAAATTATATTTGGAATTCAGTTTTTAACCTAGCCATGACATAAGTGTTATTAGTATTAGGAATAGGGGTATAGAGTTATTGTGGGAGGACTAAATGAATTAATTAATTTAATTGTCATTTATTTAAGAAACCTTAAAGATACCTCTATTTAGAAACTTCTATGGAAGATTACCTCAGGTTAGCCACATAACCCTAGAGGATGGAAGGGATTTATAGAGATATCATGTGGCAAGTGAGTGTTTAGATGACCATGGGATCTTGGATCGAGGATTGATGTACTATGAAGATTATCTCCCTCTATGGAGTTCTTAAATCTCTCTAATGGAAATAATATGAATGATTTATTCATCATTGGTCAATAAAAACCCATGGTAGGGTGTTTCTTATTTATATTAATCCCATTTTTTTAGTACCATGTCAATCATGTATCAAATATCCTAACAATAATTTCTTTATGGATCAATGGTTGATTATTGTTGATGTGTTATCATGCAAGAATTATGAAATCATATTTCTTTTGTTATTTTGTACGTTCATTGATTTATTCATCAATGAATGGAATTCAACCCGGAAAATGGTCTTGGTTTATTCCTCACATATTAATTTTGTGTATTTATTCCATTTTCTTCATGCTTTCATCATCTATATTCTCTTTCCATAGAGATTAGACAAGTATCGGGTGAATGATTGGTTCACAATCATTCTTTGGTGAAAAGGATTGTTACTATGTGTTTGGGATCATGCTTGATGGTAGGATCAAGGTTTAAAAATAATGATAAATTATATAAATATTGATTTGAGGAGTCAGGTTCATGGGTTAGGAATTTTTGGGACTCAGATTGATGGTGGACTATTTCCGAGTGGACTTGGAGGATGGTATCTATCCATTGGTGACAGTAAGGCATCATCATGACCATATTTGATTTTATTGGTGTATTTAATTATAAAATTGGTGGAGGTGGTAGCATGTGTGAGATGAGGATAATATAAGAGACCGTTGGGAGTATCCTAACTGACACGATATGTAGTTCAGGAACATATGTCTTATAGTCCCCTATGTGTTTTTCTAGGTTTTACACATTGAGTTCAATATCACAGGTCGTGTGACCCTTAGTCGGCTAGCTCATTATGTATAGGGAAAAAATTCATAGGGATCCATGTAATGATACATTCTATGTGTTTCATATCACATACCATGAAACCCTTTTGAATAGATTGGTGTGTACAATGAGTATATGACCATGCGACCATTTGACCCCAACGTGTTGTGTGTTTAAGGGAATAAGACATTTACATTGGAAAGTACATATTATTTGGAATTCAACATACATAGAGTGATGGCTAGTAACCTACGCACCTTGAGAAATGGTGTACACCCCATGTACTTCAGAAATTATTTGGATATGAACAATGTACATGGGAATTCCCTGAGTACATGGGATGGGCCATAGTGAATGAGCTATTTCAAATGAAACACTGATTTCCATACCAACCTAGACACACCGTGATTCCCAATTGGACACACTATTTATTTTGAGGAAGATATTTTATCTAATACCATGAAACACAACTAATTCTAGTCTTAGAAAAACACATTTTATACCCCTTTCTACATGCCATGTACTTCTTGAATAGAATGTTATAAACCTTATTATTCCCAATTCAAATTTGGTGTAATATTGTCTGTTTCATCCTCGATCATTATTTTTCTAGATGTTTTCCCACCATATTTCATATAGAGTGAGTTTTCTCAGTCCACTACAAAGATGGTTCAGTGGGGAATTTTTTTTGCAGTATTTGGATAAGATCCCCAAGATAGAATAGATTATGAATCCATCTGTGAGGATCAAGGGTTGTATCATCATTCTTAACATTTGTTTACCTAGTTTGGGTTTCATGAGTCATGTGACCAATATACATGGGAATGATCCCGTATATAGAGGTTTAATATAATTAGGATCAGGTACAACCCATAGGCCCTGGGTGTGGTCCCTTATTTTTGTATCAACATATATTCTCTTTAAGTGGGGTGTGGTCTGGTCAAGTGAGTATCTTAGATGATCCCTCTTAGATTTTTTGTGCTTCTACGTGGTAATACCTAATGATAATGTTATCTTTAATAATTTCCATTAGTATAGTAATACCTAATGAGTGAAACCTCTTGAAACCTGAAGTGAGTTTTTTTATATGATTGTTACCTTCATGCCTCTTGTGGAATTCTTGGTTGGTAGTATGGACATGAACTCACCTTGATACTTGGGGTCTATCTTTTATCATGTCTAGGTTTCCATTAATATTATTTCTATATATCGTATTCAAATTGACATATCTTTATAATGATGGGTTGACTACTCTCTTTATGCATTATGTTTGGGGATTTCAGGGTGTCCTACTCATTATATATATACTCACCCATACATGGGATCTTCCCACACATATATTATCTTATATAAATGGTATGACCTTCATTGGATTCGTATTTGGTCCAGAAGTATGTGGATCTTATTTTTGCTAAATTAGACTTAAATAGATCTAAGTGTTTTTTTTGGTAGCTTCCCCTTTTTTGTTAGTAGGTTGGGATCAATTACAATTAAAGGGGTCTTATATTTGGATATTTTTCATTTATTTTACTTCTTATTATACTCTTTTGTGGGATAGGTGTAAATACCAAATATTTCGTAGTTTTTATCTCTTCAAAGAAATTCAATAATTTACGCTACACGCAACACCGAGTTCGAGCGCACCACGACTTACAAAACTAGTCGTTCAAATAGTGGTTATGAATATTATTAACTTAATTTTGTATTTTATATACTACATATAATTTTAGAATCCATATTATGTGTTTCTTATACATAATATAAGAAAAAATACCTTTTTTCAAATAAAAAAAATTATTTTTTAAAAAATAAAATTTTAACTTCTTTTATTGAAAAACCTTTTTAAAAACCAATATTTGACACTTTTATATATTAATTTTAATTAAAATAAATTATTATTTATAATCAGGACATAAAAATTTCGTTTGGATAAATTTTTGGTTCTTTTTTGATAACATGTATATTTTGATGAATAGTGAAACATTCTAAATTTTAATTAAAAACTACTTTTTTAATTGAAACAATTTAGAGTGTTAAATTATTAATTTGGGTTTTTTTAAAGTTTCATTAGATAATATTTTTATCATTTAATATAATTTAGGTCATTGGATGTAATTTCACATTTGAACTGGACATAAACTAGTGTAAATCTTTTGATAGTTATTATTTCTTAAAAACACACTTTTTGTTTTAACAACGAGAATTAATTTTAAATTAATTTCTGACACTTATTTGTTTTTAATTAGGAAAAATGGATTCCATATTTGGAATCAGTAGGTCTAAATTTTGTAAATAGGTATCTTTTATTTTTAGTCATTATAAATATTTACTTCTGTAAATATTTTATTTTCCATTGTTATAGGGTAAATATGGTAAATAAGGGAAAACAAATATTATTATAATAATATTAAATTACCCTAACATGTGTATTATTCCTATTGGTTGATAAATGTCTGATCATGGTCATCCTTGTGTCGATTTTGGGACCACATGGAGCCACATGAGAGTGATAATGAAAGTTTATATTAATTAATTTAAAGTAATGGCAAAATGACATAAACATATATATTTTAGTAAAAACAATTTACAAGGTGCTATATAAGTTATCGTTTTGACTATAAATAATCATTAGAAATATAAAAATATTTACTACATAATGGAATTTTATTTAAAAATTTTAAACATTAAAAAATTAAATTTATTTATGACACAATGAGGATGCAATAATTGCCTTATTAATAAAAAAATTAAATAAATGGTATTATAAATATTAAAATAGGTATAATTTCAACTTTTTTATGAAATACAAGAATTTTATATATTAATATGACTTGATATTATTTATTAAATGTATTTATTTTGATGTAATCACGTTTTTATGACTTTGCAAAAACCAAATACTAAATAGTTTCAAAATTGAAATAAAGGAGTTTTTAAAACAAATATTATATTATTAAATGATATAATATTCCTAAAAATATAAGTTTCAGAAAAAGGACTTATATAAAGTTATATATATTAATAATTAACTACAGGGGTTTTGATTGGTATGTTATAGTAAGTTTATTAACCGTATAATATAAAAATATAAAGAGACATGGTAAATGTCAAACTATTTAACTATGCGTTAAATCTAAAATATAAGACTAACATGATGACCTAAACCTATCTAAAACCTATTGTATGAAATTTTTTTGACCCATACCCACCTTATCCACGAAAAAATTCATTTTGAGTCATTAGAAACCGAAAATGATTTTATTATAAAATAATATTTCATGTTCTTTCAAAAGTGACCCTCACCTCTCTTATAAAATGGAACTTCCCCTTCTCTTACTTTGACAACACCAAATCCATTTGGATCAGCTAAAACTAACCCAAATATCCTCCCAAATTTACTCCCCTCATCCTATAAGCCTTCCTCTGGACATAAAGCCAGTCTAAAGAGCGCTTTTGATCAAATCAAAAGGAAGAACCCGAAGAAGAGGTAAATATTTCACAACATCTTTCAAGAGCTTTTCTTCATCCACTTCATCTTTATTTTTTGTTTCCATTATATAATAATAACTTCAGTATATTCTATATATTTTGATGTTATTATAAAAATGGTACAACTATATTCATTATTCTATCCATCATATGAATGAAAAATCCACCATACATGCGTACATACGGCTTACCATCTCCACGTCGTGGTGTAGTTTGTTATTCAAACACTTCATTATTTGGATGGGTATAATAATGAGTATAACTGAAGTAAATAATAAATATAACGTGTTAATTATTTTTTATATATGATATAACATCCAATTACAAACTATTTCACCATCAATATAATGATATTGTCACTCGTGCGTACTTACGGATTACAATCTCCACAAACACGATGAGATTCATTTCCCATCGTAATCATTCAAGGATAATTTTCATTTTATGATTAAAAATAATGTTTATGAACATAATATAATTATTTATATTAATTAAATACATCCTATCCATAACAAACATGACTTACTTAACTAATCATATAAAGGAAAATAAATCAGTTAACACCTGAAATGATGATACTAATGAAATATTATTAACAAAGAAATATTAGAGGATCGTATATGATATCGTATTTATATATATATAGTTATTTTATAATTTAATAGCAATTTTTTTACTATTATACCTGAGGTTATCATACCATTGACTAAGGAAAAGTACAAGGTAATGGTTAATTTCACAATCTCTTTATTATCCAAGATTATTTTTATGTAATTATCTATTGGGACCTCTTTATCATCCACATCTAGGTTTTCATAAATATTTATTTCAAAAAAAAATTACTATTTACTAGAAAATGGAATAAATTCATTTATACCCTTATTTGACATTTTATGTTTTAAAAGGAATATTTTCGTCGTTCACCAAACAAAGTACTTGATGAACTTTTTGAAAAAATTAAGGTAAGAATGATTTTTTTAATTATATGGTGGTGCGGCTATTTTCCACCGTTATAACATCATAAAATATTAACTTACAATATTTTAAGAATATTTTCAAAATAAATGTTTTCTTTTAAAACAATGTGACTTTTAAATGGTTTCAAAATATGAATAGGTATTTTGTTCAAATAGAATTCATTTCATCTTGTTCAACAACCTTTGACGGATTTTAAAGTTGTTTGAAGATGATTTTATATGATAAATATATTCCAATTTGTATTGAAGGTTTTGTGATATGTTTGATTGTGGATGTGTTATTTTTATAACATTTGTGGTTTATGGTTAAATTATTGATGTTTTGTATTCTAGTTTTAATACTAATTTTTATGTTATGTTTTAAGCTTTTCATATGAGGAATGTGTTAGACTTAGTATGTGACGGGTGGAGCCCGCTATAGCACCTCGATGCATCAGTATGCCTCATGAGACAATTAGAAATGGAATTGTCTGAGGCCTTTCCCAATTTTTTATATGATTTTGGCTGAGACCTTAATAATTTTTAGACGTCTTGGCCAAGGCCTTGACAAAATGATTCAGAATGTCTGGCATTATATATTCCCTCATTATGAAAATAATATTGATGGTTTATGAAGTTATTAAACTAGTAGAATACCAATGACTATGTTTTATTATGTAATTATTTACTCATCTCATATTTCTTCCATAAAGTATTCATGTTTATTGTTAATAAAGGCATGTGTTTTCAATTATTCACCATGCATATTGTTTATGTTATCTTCCACTAAATTGTTTAACCTCACTGAGAATCTCATCTCACTACTTTATTATGTTTTATTTTCCCAATATTTCCAAGAAGTGTATTATGATTTATATTCAAGGTTAAGCTAAAAGGGAATAATGGTCTTCTCAAAGAACTATCTATGATATATTTTAGGTTTGAAATTATAATGTGAAGTTGATTTATGTAATATATTTTCAATATTACTAAACTGATAGTTCTTTTGAGACATCATTCCTTGTAATCATGCGAATTTTATGTAATAATGCACCGAATCTGGGTACATGGGGTCGAGGCGTTATAGTTGGTATCAGAGGAAGTATAGAAACAACCTTGGGAATAGATTTAGATACACTGTGATTAGAGAACATTACCCTAAGATAGACATTGAGGACTAGTATAGAAGAACTCCCTATAAGTTTAGTAATGTATAGATTTTGTGTATTTTTCAAGCAATACAACCTTGTCTGGATACGAGCAGGTAGAGGTAGATCTGGCACAGAAGTAACTAGGAGTGAAAACTATGACAAGGATTTTCGAGCTTGACCCAGGGTATCCTGGTACATGACAATGGGTCTTGCTGTAATCTTGGCTACGACACTCCAAGGGGATATGCTTAGGATAATTCACATTTTCATTACAAGCCATTATTAAGGATTTATGAGTAAATAATTCCTCAAAGAAAACATTTTATGATTATATATTATATGCATAATCGTTTCAATTAATGTTAGGTATTTTACAGGTTTTTAATTATGCATTGTGATACATTAACTAACCTGGTGTATGCCATTGTTTAGAGATGGCGCCTAGTAGAAGGAATGAGAATTTCCACAATGCGCATGATAGAAAGATTAAGAAGGATCATATCTTTCACAATATTAAGCCAACATTTATAAGGAAAATAGTCTCCCATTTATTCTCATCATATGAAGAAATAGTATCATGTGTTAATAAGATAAGTAAAGAATTCTATGAGTCCTATGGCTTTAAAGGGAAGTAATAAAAGAAAAGGATGGGAGAGGGAATGATGGATAAAGGGAAGAGGGGAGAGAAGGATTTCCCCATGTGTGATAACTGTGGAAATAATCACCTTGGTAAATTCTTGAAGGGAATAAGAATTTGTTATAAGTGAGTAGAAAAATGACACCAAGTACGTGGTTTCAAGGGTAAGAAAAATGTTTCAAATGTACAATGCGCCATCTATAAGGAGTTGGGACACTACATGAATCAATTTCTATATCATTAGAGTATACCCCAAATGTTCTTGTTGGATAATAATCAAGTTATGATACTACTGAATATGAAGAGGAAAGATTATACTTCTTATGTTATTAATGTATTGTGTTATTTGTGTATTGTATTAGTGATGTAAATGTTATAAGAATTATAGAGTATATAAGGATAATACTGTAGTACTATTTCATTAAAGATTTGAGATTATACGGTTTTATGAAAAGTGACTCAATAACAAGTTAAACTTTTTGAAAAATACATGGTTGAAGGAAAGATAGACCTTAACGTGGTTTTGATACTGAGGTGGTGATTTTGGAAAAAGATATGATTGATTTGGGTATTCGATTGTCTTGACTACTTTGATATTAATTAATTGTTTGTTTATTCGATTATTGTTGGAGTTTACAAAATTTTTGGATATAAAGAGTATATTAAGTATTCTATAATAAATAAGGAAGTTTATACCTATTAAAATATGGTTTTCTGGTAATTTAGTTTATTACCAAGTATTATGAGAGTACACGATGAAGGTATTCACATATATGTTATGTGACCTTCCTTATTAATTTGGGACTGTGAGTTTGGAAAAAAGTATTTTGGATAAGTCTAAAGGTTTGAATCGATCATGTTAAAAAATTGATACTATTTTTTTCAGATAAAACACTTCTTATGATTATTTTTGGATTGTTATAAAAAGGACAACTTAGAGGTCAGGCGACAACCCATCATGTCTGGCAAGGCTGTGAGACGTGTACCCGCCAATGAAGGGCGACAAGGGTGAATCACCAACCATTGGCCTATGTGATGTTATTATTTGTATAATGTACTTTTTTAAATGTTCTAACATATTATTTATAAATTCTTTTTTTTTGAACCCTGTATAATTAGTATAAATAGAATATTTTTGAATTTTATTATCCTTTGGTGTGAATGATGAGTTTGTGGTAGGAATTATTTGAAATATGAAACTCTACTTTTCATGTATAGATATATATATATATTCCTTTTATTATATGAATAAATTTATTTTCAAACTTTAGGGAAAGGATATTAAAACCAAAAATGTGTTATCCTAATACCTAATGTTTTGTTGAACCGATGATATTTTACATCATCTATGATTAATGGCTTTGAGGCCCTCAATTTTATACTTGTTTGTGATTTCTGACCTCAATCACTCCCTATAAATATTTAGGTTTTTTCTCCAATTATGTGTCTCTAATTTCAACCAATGTTCTAAAAATCGATGTCAAAATTTGGTAGTGACTTTTTCATTTCCCTTTCCTTCTTATTAAGACAAAATTTTATTAACCCAATTTCAGATGTGGGTTTCCGCAAATGTATTTTTCTTTTTTTAACCATTTGTTTTCAAATAAAAATTTCAAATTGTGAGGGTGAAATTTATTTAAGGATTGGAGAATGTAACAACCCATGATTTCAATGTTCGTTATCTCTTCCGTGAAATTCAATAACCTGCACTACACACAACACCGAGTTCGAGCGCACCATGACTTACCAAACTAGTCGTTCAGAAAGTGGTTATGAATATTATTAACTAAATATTGTATTTTATATACTCCATATAATTTTATAATCCATATTATGTGTTTCTTACACATAATATAATAAAAAATTCATTTTTTAGAAAAAATAAATTTTTTTAAATGCATTTTTATCGCCATTTAATGGGAAACATTTTTTAAAACCTATATTTGACACTTTTATATATTAAATTTAATGAAATTAAATTATTATTTATAATTGGTACATAAATATTTATTTTGGATAAATATTTGGTACTTTTCTGATAACTTGCATGTTTTGATGAACAGTGAACAATGCTAAATTTTAATCAAAAACAACTTTTTTAATCGCAATAATTTAGAGTGTTAAATTATTTATTTGAGTGGTTTTAAAGTATCATTAGATTATATTTTTATCCTTTAATATAATTAAGGTCATTGTTTGTAATTTCACATTTAAACTGGACATAAACTAGTGTAAATCGTTTGATAGTTATTATTTCATAAAAACACGCTTTTTGTTTTGACAATGGGAATTAATGTTAAATTAATTTCTGACACTTATGTGCCTTGAATTTGGAAAAACTGATTCTATATTTCGAATAAGGAGGTCCAAATTGTGTAAATAGGTTAATTTTATTTTTATGCATTATATATATTTACTTCAGTAAATATTTTATTTACCATTATTATAGGGTAAATCTGGTAAATAAGGGTAAACAAATATTATTATAATAATATTAAATTACGCGAACATGTGTACTATTCCGATTTTTTGATACATTCCTGACCATGGTCATCCTTGGGTAGATTTTGGGACAGCTTTGAGCCACTCTAGAGTGATAATGACACATTATATTAATTAATTTAAAATAAAGACAAAAATGACATAAACATATATCTTTTAGTAAAACATTTTTTATAAGGTGTAATATAAGTTATCTTTTCAACTATTAATATTCATTAGAAATATAAAACTATTTTCTACATAATGGTATTTCATTTAGAATTTTTATACATTATATAATTAATTTATTTATGACACAATTATGAAGCAGTAATTACCTTATTAATGAAAGAATCTAATAAATGGTATTATAAATATTAAAATAAATATAATTTCAAAGATTTTATGACATACACGAAATTTCAAGGTGAATATTACATGTTAGGATTAATGAAATGTATTTTATTTCAAATTAATCAAGTTTTGATGACTTTCACAAAAACAAAATACTAAATGGTGTCAAAATTGACATAAATGGGTTTTTTAAAACAAATATTATATTATTAAATGATATAATATTCATAAAAATATAAAAATTGGCCAAAAGACCTATATGAGTTTATATATATTAATAATGAACCACATGGTATTCTCTTGGATTTTTATTGTAATTTTATTTACCATATAATATAAAAATACAATGAGAAAGGGTAAATGTCAAACTATTTAACTAAGAGTTAAATCTAAAAGATAAGGTTAATATGATGACTTAAACCTGTATAAAACATTTTGGATGAGATTTTTTTGACCCAAATCTACATTATCCTATAAATAATTCATTTTAGAGCCATTATGAACAGAAAATGATTTTATTATAAAATAATATTTCAAGCTTTTCCAAAACTGACCCTCACCTCTCTTATAAAAGGTCACTTCCCATTCTCTTAATTTCACACATCCAAATCCATTTGTCTTAGCCAAAACCAGCCCAAATATCCCCCAAAATTCCTCCCTTTATCATAGATTCCTTTTTCAAGTCATAAAGCTAGTCTAAAGATCCCTTTTGATCAAATCAAAAGGAAGAACCTGAAGAAGAGGTAAATATTTCACCACCTCTTTCAAGAGCTTTTCTTCATCCACTTCCTCTTTATTTTTTGTTTCCATTCTATAATAATTACTCCAGTATATTCTATATAATTTTATGTTATTATAAAAATGGTACGACAATATTCATTATTATATCCATCATATGAATGACAAAGTCACCATATGTGTGTACGTACGGCTTATCATCTCCACGTCGTGGTGTAGTTTGTTATTCAAACACTTAATTATTTAAATGGATATAATAATGAGTATAAATAATTTAAATAATAAATATAAAATGTTAATGATTCTGTATATATTATATACCATCCAATTACATACTATTTCACCATCAATATAATGATATTGTCGCTCGTGCGTATGTACGGATTACCATCTCCGTGAACAAGAGGAGATTCATTGCCCATCGTAATCATTCAAGAATAATTTTCATTTTATGATTACAAATAATTTTTATAAACTTAATATAATTATATATATGAATCAAATAAATCCTATCCATAACAAACATGGATTACGTAACCAAGGATATATAGGAAAATGAATTAGTTAAGACTTGAAATGATGATACTACTAAAATATTATTAACAAAGTAATATTAGAGGATCGTATATTATATCATATCTATGTATATAGTTATTGTATAGTTTAATAACAATGTTTAAACTATTATAAAAGAGGTTAAAATACAATCTACTAAGGAAAAGTACAAAAGAAGGGTTAGTTTCACAATCTCTTTAATATCCGAGGTTGTTTTTACGTAAGTATCTACTGGGACTTCTTTGTCATCCACATCTGTGTTTTCATAAAAATATATTTCAAAACATTTTTAATATTTACTAGACAATGGGTTAAATTCATTTATACCCTTATTTGACCTTATATGTTTTGAAAGTAATCTTTCGGTCGTCTTCCAAACAAGGTACTTTATGACCTTTTTGACAAAGTTAAGGTATGAATCTTTTTTTAATTATATGGTGGGTGTGGCTATTTTTGGTCGTTATAACAACACCAAATATTACCTTAAAATCTAATAAGAATATTTTAAAAATAAATGTTTAATTTTATAACTAAGTGATTCTTAAAAGGTTTTAAAATAGAAATAGTTATTTCTTTAAAATAGTTATCTTTTCATCTATGTTAACAACCATTTATGGATTTTAAAGTTGTTTGAAGTTGATTTTTTATGATACAAATCTTCCATATTTTATTGAAGGTTTTATGATATGTTTGATTGTGGATGTGTTATTTTTATACCATTCATGGTTTGTGGTTAAAGTATTGACATTTTATATGCTAGTTTTAATAAGAATGTTTATGTTATGTTTCATGATTTTAATATGAGGAATGTATTGGACTTAGTATGTGACAAGTGGATCCCGCTATAGCTCCTAGATGCATATGTAGGTATCATTAGACAATTAAATGTGGATTTGGATGAGGCCTTTCCCAATTTTATATATGATTTTTTCTGAGGCCATAATAATTTTTAGACGTCTTGGTTGAGTTCTTGAAAAATGATTCAAAATGTATTGCTTTATACATTCCCTCATTATGAAAATATTATTAATGGTTTATGTGGTTATTTGACTAGTAGAATACCCATGATTATGTTTTTTATGGAATTATTTACTTAGATCATATTTCTTCTATAAAGTGTCCATGTTTATTGTTTCTAAAGGCATGTGTTTTCAATTATTCACCATGCCTATTGTTGATGTTATCTTCCTCTAAATTGTTTACCCTTACCGAGCTTCTCAAATCACCGCTATCTTTTGTTTTATTTTCCCATGATTTCCAAAAAATGTATTATGATTCATATGCAAGGTTATGCTAAAAGGGAATAATCGAATTCTAAAATAACTATCTATGATTTATTTTATGTTTGAAATTGTAATGTGAAGTTTGTTTATGTAATCTATTTCAAATATTTCTAAACTTATACATCTTTCGATACTTCATTCCTTGTAATCATGTTAATGTTAGGTAATAATGCACCGACTCTAGGTACCTGGGGTCGGGGCGTTACAGTTGGTATTAGATGAAGTTTAGAAACAAACTTGGAAATAGATTTAGATAAACTCTTATTAGATAACGTTACCCTAAGATAGACATTGAGGATTAGTATAGAAGAACTTCCTATAATTTTGGTAATATAGATATTTTTTGTATTTTCCAAGCAATACATCCATGTCTGGATATGAGCAGGTAGAGGTGGCTCTGGAAAAGATGTAACTAGGAGTGAAAACTCTAACAAGGAGTTTCGAGCATGACTTGGGGTATCCTGGAACATGACAATGGGCCTTGCTGCAATATTGGTTACGACACTCTCAGGATATATGCTTAGGATAATTCAAATTTTCATTACAAGCCATTGTAAATGATTTAGGAGTAAATAATTCCTCAAAGAAAACATTTTATGATTATATATTATATGCATAATCATTTAAATTTATGTTAGTTATTTTACAAGTATGTAATTATGCATTGTGATTCATAAACTGACCTAGTGTATGCCATTTTTTATAAATGGAACCTAGTAGAAGGAATGAGAATTCCAGCAATGCGCATGATAGAATTATTAAGAAGGATCATATCTTTTATAGTATAAAGCCAACATTTCTAAGGTAAATAGTCTTACATGTATTCTCAGCATATTAATAAATAGTATCATGTGTTAATAAGATAAGTAAAGAATTCTCTGAGTCTTGTGGCTTTGAAGGGAAGCAAGAGAAGAAATGGATGGAAGAGGGAAAGAAGGATTTTCCCATGTGTGATAATTGTGGAAAGAATCACCTTCGTAAATTTTTGAAGGGAATGTGAGTTTATTATATGTGAGGAGAAAAAGGACACCAATTATGTGATTTCAATGGTAATAAAAAGGTTTCAAATGTACAATGCTTCATCTGCAAGGAGTTGGGACACCATGTGAATCAATTTCCATATCATCATAGTATACCCCAAATGTTTCTATTGGATAATAATCAAGTTATGATATTACAGAATATGAAGAGGAATTATTAGTCTTATTATGTTATTAAAGTATCATGTCATTTGAGTATTGTATTAACGATGTTCATGTTATAAGAATTATAGAGTATATAAGGATTTTACAGCAGTACTATTTCCTTAAGGATTTGAGATTATATGGTTCTATGAAAACGTGGCTCAATAGAAAGTTAAAAATTTTAGAAAATACATGTTTTAAGGAAATATAAACCTTAATATGGTTCTGATACTAAGGTAGTGATTTTGGAAAAAGATTTGATTGATTTGGATATTCGATATTCTTGACAACTATAATATTAATTAATAGTTTCTTTTTTCCATTATTGTTGGAGTTTATAACATTTTTGGATATAAGGAGTATATCAAGTATTATATAAGAAATAAAGAAGTGTGTACGTATTAAAATATGGTTTTCTGGTAATTCAGTTTATTACCATGTCTTATAAGAATACACAATGAATGTATTCACATGTATGTTATGTTACCTTCCTTATTAATTTTGGACTTTTAGTTTGGACATAAGTATTTTGGATAACTCTAAAGGATGGAATGAATCAAGTTAAAAAATGGATTATATTGTTTACGATTAAAAAACCTCTTAAGATAATTTTGGGATTATTATAAAACGGACAACCCAGAGGTCGGGCGGCAACCTATCGTTTCTAGCAAGGACATTAGACTTGTACCCGCAACCGAGGGGCAACAAGGGTGAATCACCTACCACTGGCCTACGTGATGTCCTGGATTGTATAATGTAGTTTTTTAAATGGTCTAATTGATTAATTATAAATTCATTTTTTTAACCCTAAACAGTTAGGATAAATAGAATATTTTTGAATTCTATTATCCTTTGGTGTGAATGATGAGTTTGTGGTAGGATTTAGTTGAAAGATGAAACTATACTTGTCAAGTATATATATTTATATATATATATATATTCCTCTTGTTCAATGAATAAATTAATTCTCAAGCTTTAGTGAAGGGATCCTAAAACCAAAAATGTGTTAACCTAATACCTAATTTTTTGTTGAACCGATGATATTTTATATCATCTAAGATTGATGGCTTTGAGGCCCTCAATTTTACACTTGTTTTTGATTACTGACCTAAATCACTCCCTATAAATATATAATTTTTTTCTGAAATTATGTGTCTCTAATTTCCTCCAATGTTATACAAATCGAGATCATAATTTGGTGGTGAATTTTTCATTTACCTTTCCCTCTTATTAAGACAAAATTTTATTAACCAAATTTTCGATGTGGGTTTTCCACAAAGGTATTTTTATTTTTTAAACCATTTATTTCAAAGAACAATTTCAAATTATATGTAATCAATTTACTTAGGTAGGGGAGAAAGTAACACCCCATTATTTCATAGTTTGTTATCTCTTTAATGAAATTCAATAACCTACATTACACACAACACTGTGTTTGAGCACACCACGACATACCAAACTAGTCGTTCAAAAAGAGGTTATGAATATTATTTACTAAATTATGAATTATATATACTCCATATAATTTTAGAATCTATATTATGTATTTTTTAGACATAATATAAGAAAAAATTCATTTTTTTCAAATAAAATAAGTATTTTTAAAAAAATGCAATTTTTTCGCCTTTTAATGGAAAACCTTTTTTAAAACCAATAGTTGACACTTTTATATATTAAATTTAATGAAATTAAATTATTCTTTAGAATCAGAACATTGAAATATATTTTGGATAAATATTTGGTACTTTTATTATAACTTTCATATTTTGATGAATAGTAAAAAATACTAAATTTTAATTAAAAACAACTTTTTTAATCGAAAAAATTTAGAGTGTTAAATTATTATTTTGATTTTTTTTAAAGTATCATTAGATTATATTTTTATTTTTTAATATAATTTAGTTCATTTGATGTAATTTCACATTTAAACTGGACATAAACAAGTGTTAATCTTTTGATAGTTATTATTTCTTAAAAAATCTTTTTATTTTGACAATGAAGATTAATTTTAAATTAATTTCTGAAACTTATGTGTTTTGAACTTGGAAAATGGATTTAATATTTGTAATAAATAGTTTCAATTTGTTTAAATAGTTAACTTTTATTTTTAGGCATTATATATATTACTTCACTAAATATTTTATTTATCATTGTTATAGGGTAAATCTGGTAAATAAGGGTAAACAAATCTTATTATAATAATTTTAAATTACCATAACATGCATCCTATTCCTATTGGTTTATAAATGTATGACCATGGGCATCCTTGGTTCAATTTTGGGAACACATGGGGCCACTTGAGAGTGATAATGACACATTATATTAATTAATTTAAAGTAAAGACAAAATGACATAAACATATATCTTTAATAAAAACATTTTACAAGGTGTTATATAAGTTATATTTTAGACTATACATATTAACTATAAAGTTAACAATATTTCCTACTAAATTTTATTTTATTTATAATTTTTAGACATTATATAAATAAATTTATTTATGACCAAATGATGATGGAGTAATTACCTTATTAATGAAAGAATCAAATAGATGGTATTATAAATATTAAAATAAATATAATATCAAAGTTTTTATGACATAAACGAATTTTATATGTGAACATGAAATTTTATTATTGATTCAATGTATTTTTTTTGAATTAATCATGTTGTGATGACATTCACAAAAACCAAATACTAAATAGTGTCAAAACTGACATAAATGAGTTTTTAAAACAAATATTATATTATTAAATGATGTAATATTCTTAAAAATATAAGATCCATTACAAGGAATTTTATAAGGATATATATATATTAATAATTAACCACATTTGGTTCTCTTGTCTTGATATTGTAATTTTATTAACCATATAATATAAAAATACAAAGAGACGTGGTAAATGTCAAACTATTTAAATAAGAGTTAAATCTAAAAGATAAGGATAATATGACGACCTAAACCTATATAAAACCTTTTGGTTGAGAGTTATTTCACCCATACCTACCTTATACTCTAAATAATTAATTTTGGATCCATTATAAATAAAAGAGATTTTATTATAAAATAATATTTCATGATTTTCCAAAAGTGACCCTTAGCTCTCTTATAAAATCGCACTTCCCCTTCTCTTAATTTCACACCTCCAAATCCATTTGGCTCAAGAAAACCCAGCCCAAATATCCTCCCAACATTACTCATTTCATGCTAGAGGCCTTACTTGGGTCATAAATCCAGTCTAATGATCTCATTTGATCAAATCAAAAGGAAGAACCCGAAGAAGAGGTAAATATTTCACCACCTCTTTCAAGAGCTTTTCTTCATCCACTTCCTCTTTATTTTTTTTACATTATATAAAAATAACTCTTGTATCATATATATAATGTTATGTTATTATAAAAATGTTCCAGATATATTTATTATTATATCCATCATATGAATGACAAAGTAATCATACATGCGTACGTACGGCTTACCGTCTCCACATTGTGGTGTAGTTTGTTATTCAAACACTTAATTATTTGGATGGGTACAATAACGATTATAACTGATGTAAATAATAAATATACATGTTAATGATTCTTTAAATATGATATATCATCCAATTACATACGATTTCACCATCAATATAATGATATTGTCACTAATGCGTACGTACGGATTACCGTCTCCACAAACGTGAGGAGATTCATTCCCCATCATAATCATTCAAGAATAATTTTCATTTTATGACTAAAAATAATTTTTATAAAAATAATATCATTATGTATATGAATCAAATAAATCATATCAATAACAAACATGGCTTACGTAATCAAGCATATAATGGAAAACGAATCAGTTAACACCCGATATGATGATACTACTGAAATATTATTAATAAAGCAATATTTGATGATCATATATGATATAATATTTATGTATATAGTTATTGTATAATTTAATGACAATGTTTTAACTATTATACCTGAGGTTAGAATACCATAAACTAAGGAAAAGTAAAAGGTAATGGTTAATTTCACAATCTCTTTAATATCTGAGGTTGTTTTTACGTAAGTATCTACTGGGACTTCGTTGTCATCCACATATGTGTTTTTAAAAAACTATATTTCAAAACATTTTTAATATTTACTAGAAAATGGTTTAAATTAATTTATACCATTATTTGACCTTATATTTTTTGAAAGGAATATTTTCGTCGTTTTCCAAACAAGGTTCTTTATGTCCTTTTTGACAAAATTTAGGTATGAATGTTTTTTTAATTATATGGTGGGTGCGGCTATTTTCCACCGTTATAACATCATCAAATATTACCTTACAAGATTATAAGAATATTTTCAAAATAAATGTTTTCTTTTATGACTATGTGACTTTTAAATGGTTTCAAAATAGAAAGAGGTATTTCTTTCAAATAGTTTTCATTTCATCTATGTCAACATCCTTTGATGGATTTTAAAATTGTTTGATGTTTATTTATTATGATAAAAATCATATATATTGTATTGAAGGTTTGGTGATATGTTTGACTATGGATGTGTTATTTTTATACCATTCATGGTTTATGGTTAATGTATTGAAATTTTGTATGTTAGTCTTAATACGAAGGTTTATGTTATGTTTCAACCTTTTCATATGATGAATGTATTGGTCCTAGTATGTGATGGGTGGAGCCTGCTATTTTTCCTCGATGCATCGATAGGTCTCATGAGACAATTAAAAGTGGAATTGGTAGAGGCATTTCCCAATTTAATATATGGTTTTTGCTAAGGCCTTAATCATTTTTAGACATCTTGGATGAGGCCTTGACAAAATGATTCAAGATGTATGGCATTATACATTCCCTCATTATGAAAATATTATTGATGGTTCATATGGTTATTCGACTAGTAGAATACCAATGACCATGTTTTTTTATGGAATTATATACTTATCTCATATTTCTACCATAAAGTATTCATGTTTATTGTTTGTAAAGGCATGTGTTTTCAATTATTCACCATGCATATTTTTTATGTTATCTTACACTAAATTGTTTACCCTTACTAAGCATCTGAGATCACCCCTTTCTTATGTTTTATCTTCCCAGGATTTCCAATAAGTGTGTTTTGATTGATATTTAGGATTAAGATAAAATAGAATAATGTTGTTCTCAAAGAACTATCTATGCTGTATTTTATGTTTGAAATCATAACGTGAAGTTGATGTATGTAATCTATTTCCATGACTGCTAAACCGATTGATATTTTGAGACTTGATTCCTTGTAATCATGTCAATGTTATGTAATAATGCACCGACTCTGGGTACCAAGGGTCGGGGTGTTATAATATATGTTATGGATAAATTTATAGTACAATTTTCTTATCTTTCTATGTTATACTGGTGTCTGGAGATGAGGGTGTGTAGGTATATTAATAAAAGGACTCTCATATGTGTGATATGAATTTGTGGCATTGGTAACTAGACCCTGGACTATTATAAGTATGCCTAGGGATTCAATCTATGTTTACCACTGGACAGGATGGCCTGATGGGTCTATTCATGACATCACTACACCTCCATCCTATTCATTATGTTATTTCAAGATCCAATTATCTGTTTTTATGTGTGGTGATAATCCACTATCAAGGATCCATGAACTTATCCATTTTATAGAATTTAAAGCCACCTCAAACATGGAGGCATATTTAATGTCAATAATAAATTAATTTTATATCATAGTAAAATTAATGATAAATTTTTATTGATTCAGTTTCTCTATACTTATTTTAAGAAATATTTCAATCAAAAAATAGATACCTTATTTCTAACCAAATAATTTTTAATGATTTTTATGGTTTTATTTAAAAATTAAACATCAAATATTAGGAATTTGATTTTATAAAATTTATTTCACTTTTTAAATCATTATATAAAATTTATCTTAGGGTTATTCTTTTATTTTTCTGGAAAGATTGATTTTTGAGTGAATATTGAAAAATGTTGTATTTTGCAAAACTTTCATATCATTTATTTAAATAATGTAATTTAGAAGTTTCATTACAATTTTTTTTGGTTGAGGATATATTTTATTTAATTTGACCTAATTAATTCTATAGGAATTAGCAATATATTTCATTTTGGTATAAGTTTATTTTTTGGATTAAAAACACATTTTTTGAAGAAAAAAATATATTTTTCATTGGGTGTTGTGTTTTTATATAAAAGATAATTTATTCCACTTATAAAAATTGAATCTTAAAATGGATTTAATATTTTAAATTAGGTTGTTCAAATTTATTAATGTGGTGAATTTTATTTTTGGTCATTCCGAATAGTAAGCTTAGTAAAAATATTTTCATATCGGTGAAAGGGTACAACAGGTTATTAAAGGTAAAAATAAAGTGATAGTATCATAAAGTATTATCTAAATTCTTATTGGATAAGTTTATTTTAACCCTTATTTCATTATCTTCATATTTAAGTTTTTTTATTGAAACTTTACTATGATATTGACTTAGAATTATTTTAAGCCTTTGAATAATTATACGAGTTTTACTCCCCTCACTTATAAAAGTGAACAACCTTTTTTCTCTTATTAAAATAGTTTTACCATTTTATATAAACCAATTCCTACCCTAATTCCTTAAAAAATTCCATCCTTAGATCCTATAGGTCCTTTTTTAACCAAATGACCAACACTATAAGGCTTAAGGTGTAATACAAATGAGGGTTTCAAAGGACTCATATAACACTAAACTGAGTGTTTTTATGTTTATTTATTCTTCTAACTGCTTAAAATGTTATTTAAACATGATAATTTAATAATATGAATCTATTAAATATACTTAAATATTATTATGTTCTTGGAAAAAATACTTTTCATCATCTTTTCCATCTCATGGTAAATGAAAACTTCACTTATGAATATGTGTCAGTTTCCACCTCCATGAAACGATGTGTTTCATTTTTCATTACGAGATCATATGCATGATTAAAATTATTTATAAAAGAAAAATATATAATATATATATAATAATTATTATTATTTTATTATGATATATTACTTACCTTCTTACCTTTCCATTCATTGTTAAATGATAATGTCACTTGTGTGTATGTGTGGGCTACCACCTCCATGAAGCAATATGATCTGTTTTTCATTACCAACTCACATATATTATCATAAGTATGTAACAGATGAACAAATATGATACCTATAAAATATTTATTATTATATAAAATTTAAATATTATCTTTAATATTTCTTTTCTACACAGTAGAAAAACGATAATGTTGTTCATGCATATGTACAAATTATTGTCTCTATGAAAATATGTGATTCATATTTCTTGAACACTTTTCCGGGATGGTCATAAAAGTATAATTAATTTATAAAAATGAAAATTATAATATATTTAATATTTCTTATATGATTTAATATTGAGCTATTTTACCATGGTCAACACACATATGTTATTTTTAGGTTATAAATCGAATGACCCCATACGACCAATGTGAACATAACCATTTAAGTTACTAAATAATTCATTGTTTTTAACGATATAAATGGAAAAATAATAGTTAAATTAAAATTTAAAAGGTTATTATTTAAGTATAAAACTAATATAATTTTACTATTAATTATTTAGTGAATATATAATGTTTGATAAGACTTAAGGAAAGATGTTTTTCTTTAAAACATTATTTTAAAGTATTCCTTTCAAATCATTATCTTATATATACATGTTCTCAAAAATGTGACAATAATATTCCTATATATAACATAAATAATGTTAAAAATAATTCTCAACTATTTTTACTTTATTTGTATGGTTTAAAAATGATAATTTTAAAAATTTACCATATGGGTAATTTTGGATTTTTTTTAAAAATATAATAGAATGTGTTTTTAACCGATATAATTTCTCTAAATTTTATTACCTTCATATTTTTTATTTATTATAAATATTATGATAAAAAAATTCATGGTTTTTCAAAGTAGAACCTATTATTTTTAAACTAAGAATATTTTGGTAAAATACTATTCAAAAGAAATGGATATTTATCCTCATTAGTATGAAAAAATAGAATGTGGTTTTTCTTATGGAATAAAATTAGTTTTTCAAGGGTTTTATACTAAAAAATAGAATATTAAAAACAAATTTTTTTAGGATATGATGATTTACCATCATATATAATGAACGGTGAGCTTGATATTTATCATCATGATGGGTTGTCCCAATATACATATCCAATGAATTGGATAATTAATAGTCTTTATATGTGAAAAATGGGGGACATATCATGTTTGGTTACTGCTATGAAATTAACTAGGTCTCAGTTATTTATGAAAGAGGTAAAATATGAGTAAAATGGGTTATGAATATGATTCCCTTAATAATTTTTTCATTATTTATAAGGTTTTTTTTTTGGAAATATATTGATTTCATGAGGAAATAAATGTTTATGAACTTTTAAAGGTGAATCAACGATTTTTCAAGAAATGTTTTCATTATTTCTCATATACCTCTTGTTTTCTTCATGATTTTATATGATAATAATGGATTTAAAAGGTTATATATGAAAACAAAATTGATTATCTTCTGTGAATAATTTATATTCAAGTGATTAAAGTTTTATTATGAAAATGGTAAACATTTTCATTGGATTTTATTCTTTTATTAGACTAATGGGATTTTTTATTTTTATATTAGTTACTAATATTTCTTTCTCATAATACATTTTCAAATGGTTTTCGTAGGGTATAAAGGTGTGTAATAACTATATCACATTCAAACATTATACGTTGGACTCGACTTAAAAGAAACAAAAGTGACTTGAATGAAACAAGGGTCTAAACATAATGCCCTATTTGTTTTTAAAAAAATGTGTACTATATAGAAGTTTTCACTATGTTATGTAATTTTTTTTATAATTTTCTAAAATTATAAACCTAAAATATAATGGAAATGTAAGAAAGTGAAACCCCTTTTATAAATCTTGTAATTATGGTTTCTTAACAACATGGGGTGTTATAGTTGGTATTTGTGAAAATTTATAGATATGTTTAGCGATTAATGTGATGTTAAAAGAAATATTTAAGATATTGGGATTTATTTTTATATTACGATGAGATTGATTTTGAATATTTCAATGTTACTTCATTTAATCCATGTCTGTTTGGAATGGTTTTCTATAAAGTAAATTGGTTAGGTGAAGATGGAATCCATAAAGGGTGTAATAATATTCCAAATAATAAACTTGAAATAGTTAGAATAGTGTATATTATTAAAGTTTTAACTTTTATATTTTTAATATTCATTTTGAATCTAATAAAAGTGAGTGATAAAATTCCTTATAGAGGAACATATCTATAGAGGATCATTTTCTGAAATAGAACCCTATGATTTTGTTTTGATCTTTAGACACGGTGAAAGTTGAAGAATGGATTATTTAATTGGAGATGATATTTGATGTTTTAGTATTTATATAATTTCAAAAGGTATCCCTTTTTATTTATCATTTATAAATTGAATCCAATCGAAGGTGGTATTTGATCAAGAATACTATTGAAAAAATATGAGATTGATGTCATATAGGTGATGGTATTTAAATATCATTTTCATAAGAAATAACTTAGTAAATTTCTTAGAATTCTAATGAAAATAAAATTTCTAAATTTAAAGAAAAATAAAGAAAACAAAATGGCCTCTTGTTAATAAAATTTTCCCAACTAGCTACGTATGCACTGATTTTCATTATGGGCCATGAGGGAAAAATTCGAAGATTTTAGATACATATGAAATAAATTTTATGAAGAGAAAAGTAATATCATGGATTTAAAATTTATTAAGAGGTTATTAATTATTTTTATAAAGATGATATATCTTTTTTTAACACTTATGTAGTTTGTGAAAACAATAATATGAAGTGGTCAAGGAGGAGAGTGGATGTGAATTAGTCAACTAGTAAATCTAGAGGTAACCCATCCAAATTTACCAATTATGGTTGAATTAATTTTAAATAATGTTTGTTAGGAACAAGAAAGTGTTACTAATGTAGTAATCTTGGCCATTAATCTCATGATTATAATTAAAATAGTTTAGATCATACAAGTAATGGGAAAATAGATAGTCATCTAGAAGTGATATGTTTTTTAACGCCCCAACCCCAGAATCCAGGAGACAGTGCATTGTTTTAATAAATTAGAATGATTATAAGGAATAAAGTCTCGAAGGACCAATCGGTTTAGTAGTCTTGGAAACAAGATAAATACAAAAGTTCAACATTACAGCTTGAAAAGAAAAAACAACACTAATTTATTCTTTTAGAAACATCCAAGCTTCCCAGATTATTCCTACAAGTCACTCATAACTAACTTCTTCATATCCTGGTAAAATGAATCATAAGAAAGGGTTGAGCTCAAATTCTTAGTAAGAGTAAGAAATATGATAGAAGATAACATAAACATTAGGTATGGTGAATAACTAAAAACCCATGCCTTGAAAAATATTAAACATGAACACTTTATGGAAGGAATATGGGCTGAGTAAATAATTCCATAATGAAACATAGTCATGGGAATTCTGATAGTCAAATAACCATATGAAATATCTAAAGATAATCTCATAATGATGTAATTCATAATATCAGACATCATAACCACATAGTCAAGGCCTCGTGCCAAGACTACAAATAAGATTTTGTCAAGGCCTTATTCCAAGACACTAGTTTATCTCATGTGACCTACCGATGCATCAAGGAGCTATAGAGGGCTACACCTGTCACTTATTAATTCCAATTCATTCCTCATATGAAAAGGTTGAAACATAATCTCAACATTCTTATTTAAATTAGTATACGAAATGTCAATATTATAACAAAAAACCATGAATGGCATAAAAATAGCACATCCATAGTCAAACATAACTCATTCGATAAAATATAGAATATTTTATTATAATATATTAACCTCAATCAAGAATAATGAAGGATATTTACATAGATGAAAGTAATCATCAAAACTATTTGAGAGAAATATCCCCCTTTTCTTGAAAACATTTAAAAGTCGCACTATTTATCAAGAATCGATTTAAAATATATTTTCAAAATCAAAGTGTCTCATACCACTTTGAGACTTTTAAATATAATTTTAATTTTAAAACATTAATGTACATATAAATAAATCCTTAAAACCATTTTTAAAACATGGACATTAATGATAAATATTTAGAAGAATAAGTTTTTAAAAATTTTAAAATGATATTTTTGTTAGAGTTCATAACCAAATAAGAGACACTTTAATACAAATAATTGGGGTAATAAAAACGTTATAATCTCATGAGAAGAAAGGGATTCCTGATATACTATGTCAAAGCACATTATATACCCCATATAAAAGTGAATTGTCATATAACAACAATGAAGTCTCAATGGAATGTAAATTGAGATGAAATACCTTATAAAGATCATATCATTAGGATAAGGATAAATCAATGACATAATTATGTGTTAAAAATATAAATACACTCAATATGATTGTATAATCAGTGTAAATCAATCATAGTACATTTATACATATTCTTGTAAAAACAACACCAATGACTTGGATGTTTAACTCAATGAATGGAAATTGAGTTAAGATTACTCTTATCAAGTTCATATCAGTGACTTGAGAAATAATAAATGGAGTCATTATGTGTATCAAAATTATATCCACACAAAGGGGAGTGGATATTACTACATAAATAATAAATATTTATTCCACACATAATCATGGAGTAAAATAATCAATGAAGTATGCCTAAATCCCAATGAGTGGAAATTGAAATTTGAAAATCCCTTACCGATTTAGTAACTTACTGAACATAAACCCCATGAATGAATTATCATAAAATGAAGATTTAAATACCCATAAATTAAATTATATTAAACAAATAATAAAATCATGGGCAGTACATACACCACACAAAAGGAAATAGTGGTAATATATCATGAATCCCATGGGAATAAGAAGTGAGATGAAAACCCCTTACCATGTTGTAATCAATCGAGTCGTATGACCAAAATTTAATAACCACAAAATTAATCACATAATACCATTAATATAAATATATTAATGATAATATATATCAAATGGTAGTACACAGTACACCACTTGCAATAAATAAGTGGTGAACAATGGATGTCTCACGGAATTAAAATTGAGATAAAAAAACCCCTTACCTCAAGTCCGACTTGTCTTTTATGTTCCTTGTTATTCATAAATAATAAACCTAAGTTAAATTATAATTGATTAATAACATTTTTCAAGTTTATTATTCTTTTTATATCACTTATTACCTTTCTATAACAATTATTTAATTATTTGAGTTCATATTGGATATTTTATCGATGTTCGGAACTTGAGTAAAAAATGAAATTGTTATAATTACAATTTTTCCATGTGGTCAAAAATACATTATCTCCAGAATGATATAAATGATTTAGATATAAAATATATATTATTTATTCAGTATATTTATTTATTTATAACAATACATAACATTTAGAGATAAGAAATGCAATGCACCGTTCATAGAGACGGTAAGTCGTACGTACGCATGAACGCTAATTTCATTTCTATTTTGTATTTTAGTAAAATTAAAACATAATTATACATAATTATAACATACTTATAGTATAATACCATATATAATATCATTAACTTCATCCTTTATATGTCCCACATACGGAATTAGCGATTCATATCACTTTGAGGGGGTGGTAGTCCGCACTTACTCAAATGAAATTATCGCATTTTACCCATAATGGAAACCATAAAGGAATGATATAAATGGAAAATATAGAAGCATAAATATAACATAAACATAATATATATCATATATAAATACAGTTCCATCTTAATGTTCACCATGAGAGGTGGTAGGATATAATTGAACAATCATCATTTCCTGAGGCATTAGTTTTCCATCCACAGAAACAATTTGTTCTTTACCCATTAGATGGAGGTGTGTGTAAGTGTAGTTAAAATCCTTCTCATAAAAACATCCTAGTTTATTAAGGATACTGGTTTTGTTATAAAATAAAGTAATAAAAAGATTTTAGGGGTTGGATAAGTAAAATAAAAGAAAATAAGTTAAGAGAAACCATTACCTTTAATTTGGGTAACTCCCTTTGGTTTGAACCAAACTGACTTCTTGAAGTGACTTCTACATAAGATAAGGATTATAGGTGGGATAGAGGGATCTTTAGAGATTATTTGGACATGTTTTGGATGATACAAGGGGCTTGAGAGGTGTAAGGAATGGGTTAGAAGTGGTGTCCTTTTGTAAGGGAGAGGTGGGGCTCTTTATGAAAGTTTGAAAATGTTATTTTATTATAAACTTATTTTCAGTTTAAAAAGGTCCAAAAATAATTAAAGTCTGATATAATATTTCTCATGTTATAAATAAAATCATCCAATAATAATTGGATAGGTTATGGATATTGTTTTAATATTAATAATCTTATTTATTTAACTCATTTATTAATGAGGTAAATACTACATCATTATTGTGTCATTTATAATTTAATTTATTTGATGTCTAAAAACTATAAAAAATTCCATAATGTAGGAAATATTTTAATACTTCCAATTATTATTTATAGTCTAAAATATTACTTATATAACCCTATAAAAAAATTTATATACTAACAGATATTTGTAAATGTCATTTTTGTCTTTACTTTAAGTTAATTTAAAGAAAGTGTCATTATCATTCTTAAGTGTCTCCATGGGGTCCCAAAATTGACCCAAGGATGTCCATGGCCGGCCTTGACTCATCCAATAAGGTTAAGACAAGTGTTAAGGTAATTTTGTCTTATTATAATATTTCTTTTAACTTTAATTACACTATTTACCTTTAACTGCGGAAAATAAAAGTCAAAAGTTACTATTCACTAAAAATTATTTTCATCTTATTGAACCACATTTTACTTACTAATAACAACCATGTATGTAATATTTTCGAAATTCAATTCAGATAAGTGGTAAAATATCATTTAAATGAAAAAGTCAGTTTTTTAACTACTACTAAGTGGTTTTACTATTCATCAAAAATTGAAGTTTTTCAGAAAAATACCAAAAATTCATCCTAAGAAATATTTTATTTTTCAAATTAAAAAATAATTTCTATTTTACCAAATTCAAAACATGTAATTTTTATTAATTAATTTAAAATTAATTCTCGTTGTCAAAACAAATTGTGTGTTTTTAAGAAACAATAACTATTAAAAGATTGACACTTGTTTATGTATAATCTCAATGTAAAATTAATTCCAATGAAAAAATTTGATTAAATGGTAAAAATATAATCTAATTATACTTCCAATCCATTTAAATTTATAATTTAACACTATAAATTATTCTGATTAAAAAAGTTATTTTCAATTAAAATTTAGTATTTTTTACTATTCACCCAAATATGAAAGTTATTAGAAAAACACCAAAAATTTATCAAAACTAAATTTTTATGTCCTGATTCTAAATAATAAGTTTATTTTGTCAAATTTAATATATAAAAGCGTCAAATATTTAATTTAAAATGGCTCACCATTAAAAGGTAGTAAAATTGCATTTTTGAAAAATACTTCTTTTATCTGAATAATTGAACTTGTTCTTATATTATGTATAAAAAACATAATATGGATTCTAAAATTATATGTATTATATAAAATTTAAAATTTAGTTAATATTATTCATAACCACTTTTTGAGATTCTTGTTTGGTAAGTCGGGGTGCGCTCAAACTCAGTGTTGCGTGTAGCGCAAGATATTGAATTTCTTTAAAGAATATAAATTTCTATAGAATCTTAGGGTGTTACATGTTATATATGTAATGATTTGAGTCATTATGTTAAAACATGTCAGAAGTTAGTTATTATAGGTGGGAATCATTAGTATAAGAGGTATAATGTTTTTTAATATAATTTTTGCACTATAATTGAATATAATGGACCCTTAAATGAAGTCGTTATAGGTACATTCCTTATTTAGTCAAATTAATCCAAAGTTTTTCTTGATTTAGGATCCATGCATTATTTTATATCTAATAAATTATTTGTTATAATGGAAATACCATCTAAATAAATGAATTCATAACTTTCAATATAAAGTCATAGGGGTTTAATAAATGAAACATGAATTTATATAAATCATTCCATTATCATCTATGGAATGGTTTTTTTAAAAACATTTTTTGTATTTACCATTATATATTTTGTTGTTATTTTGAGTATATATAGGATTTAAATTTATCATGCTAAGATAGATTGTAAATCTAAATAAATTTTTTCGTAATAATTTTCAATTTTATATAAGAATGAATTTATACCTTTGATAACATAACAAAAAAATTGGAAAATAATAAAATATGGAAGTGAAAGTTATACAACACAAATTATTTAAAAGAATATAATTGTTTAAATTAGTGATCTTCATGTAGTAAATAAATATCTATATGTATTTCTTCACAATTTTTATTGTGTTATTCTAGATCTAGAAATATGACTTAATATTGAATTAATTTCTATCACTAAGATAGTTTGAAAACCCTCATATCGAATAGCTCTGGAGGAAGTTTTGGAATTGAAAAGTCTATTAAAAGGGTTTCTTTATAAGGGTTTCATTCACCCTAGCACAACACCTTAGGGTGCACATGATTTGTTTTTTACGAAAAAGGATCTTTCTATAAGTATTTACATTGATTATAGAGAACTCAATAACATCAATTCTAACAACAATTACTCATTGCCTCATATTTATGACTAATTTGATCATCTCCATAGTGCTTAGTATTTTAAAAAGATTGATCTTAGCTCTAGGTATCACTATCTGAAGGTAAATGAGGAATAAATTCCAAGTATGGTGTTCCATATTATATATGTCCATTATCAAGTCATGTTTATGCTTTTGGTGTTCAATAATTAACCTATTATATTTATGTATCTTATGAATATATTTTTCCAAGATTACTTTGAAATATTTTTATTGTTTTTCATTAACGACATTATGGTTTATTATAAAAGGTACAAGGAATATTAGAAACATGTAATTTTTATTTTTAGAAATTAAAATAAAATAATTTTAATGAAAACATTTACAAATGTGGCTTTTGGTTACAATATTTTTTTAACCATGGGAATATTATTTATAAAGTTCACTTATGGTTCCTTGAGTTTCCACATAGTAGTAGTGTAACATATTCCTACTTCCCATATAAAAATAATCAATATTATAATTATATGATTTTTTCATATTCTTTTTCTCCATGGTTTCCCCCTAAAATCCTTGAGGGAGATGTTGATTTGTGTTTGAGTGACATTCTTTATTAATTTTTTTTATTTCCTTTATCTTCCCACTTTACAATGTCTGTTCTCTATAGGGTTTTATGCCACTAAAGCATTGGTCTCCATACTCAAATTACCTTTTCGTATTTCACATCATGAGAGACCCTATATCAGTCCAGTGTGATGGTTAAAAAGGTGTCATGGGACTTTGATTATATAGTGTTGGTTTAGATGCTTCACCGAATCCGGTTCATGGTTATACATTATTGTATTTTATTATATCTTTATCTACTCTTGATCCTGCTAGACCCTTATTTATTAATCCACATTATTATACCACATTATAATATTTTTTGGTGTCTCTCTTGGTGGATTTTTTTGAGGTTTTCTTGGTAGTGGTTCCTGGGTTAATTTTTTTCAATAAGATTTCCCCTTATTGTTTGGTCATGATTTTGTTTCATGTTCAGTTTCTAGTTTTTATGAAAACATCAATATTTTGACCTCTATATTATTGGTTTGCTTAATCATATTGGTTCAATTATAATTTGTTGTCAGTTTTTTATTAAGGTTTTACTGTATTTGAGTAATTTCTATTGGAGGTTTATGGTTTATGTTCACTATGTTAGGGTGGTTTCTATAGTGGGAATTGCTTCAGGTGCTCTAGGTTTTATCTATGATGGTATCTTGATTATGGAGTTATTTTTTGTTGTGTTTTTTCCATTCATAGGGTTCGCTCATGATGTTTTTTGCTATATTTTTTATCATCGTTGTGGGTGGTCATAGATGGCATCAATGGTTCTTGTAGTGGTGGTGATTCAATAAATAGAAGTACCAAAATATTTAGTGGTGCATAGAGTAGTGTTTGGGAGGCACACAATTTTCTATGAATTATGGGAATTTTTTCAGGCTTGAATACTTATAGGCCTTGAGTATGTCACCGGTTTTAAATTTAAATTTTAAATTAGTCTTTTTTGTTTGATTATGTATTGAATTTATAGGAACTGTTTTTATTTGGATTCATATTGTCACCCAAATCCCATATTTTGTATTTTATAAAACAAAAGATGGATTTTATAAGAATAATTTCAATGACCTATAAATTTCATTGAGATTAAAATATTTCTTTGATTAGTGTATTACATCCATTAGTTTGCTAAAATTGTTGTTGGCTTATCTATCCCACTAACTATGTTAACTCAAAAAGAGTTAAATTCATCTTGAAAAGAAATATCATGAATGTTTTTAGGAATTGAAAATAATATTGGTTAAATCTATATTTTATCCATTCCTATAATAAATGGTGAATTTTTTATTTATAGTGATGCTTCTTCGAAGGGACTTAGTTTTTTCTTGATGTGAGATAATCAAGTACTTAAATATATTTTACATTAATTAATATCAATGTGAAAAATACCCTACGCATGGTATTTATCTTGTATTAGTGTTTTTTTCTTTAAAAATTTTGAGGCAAATTTTATATGGGGAAATTTGAATTATATATTGACCATAAAAGTTTAAATTATATATTCACTCAAAAATTATTGAACATGAGGAAGAGAAAATTGTTGGAATTGATAAAAGATTGTGATTGCATGATTCTATATCATTCAAGTAATAAAAACAAGGTTTTCAATGCCTTGAGTAGAAATGATAATATATCATTAACCATTTTATGTTTTGAATATGATCCATTGGTTAATGATTTAATGAATTTTGGACTATAAATAATCCTTCTAGGAACTCCCAATCTTTTATTTTAGATGTTTGTGTAGTCTTATTTGTAAAGAATAATTAATCATGCTCTAAAAGAATATTTTGATATGTGAGAAATGGTGAAACTACTAAATGAGGGTATGTTTTATGAATTTTACATTAAAAAGGATGGTTCTATAAAATTCACAATGATTTTTTTATGTGATCCCAAGATAAAGAAGGAATTTTTATATAAAACTCATATATTTCTTATTTATGTTCATATCAGTAAAACTAAAATGTATAGATACTTTAAGGAGTATTTTTGGTGGGATATAATTAAGAAATATATTGTTGATTTTACCAAAAAATATTTGACTTAAAATAGGTTAAATATGAAAGAAAACTACCAAAAGGGATACTTCGGAATTTTCTAGTGCCTAAATAGAAATGGGAAAAATATCCATGGATTAAATGATGGGATTACCTAAGATATCTTGAGGTAATAATTTTATTTGGGTTATTTTTGATTGTTTAACTAAATATGTGCATTTTCTTCCTCTTCAAGATAATTTGTATTCAGATCAACTTTAGAGATTTTATGTTAAATAGATAGTCATATTATCTGGAGTTCCCCTATTTATTGTATTTTATCATGATCCTATATTTTCCTCAATTTTTTAAAAATAACTTCAAATTCAATGTGTAATAAATTGTATTTTAATTTATATTTTTAAACTCAATATGGTGGACAGTCCAAGTGAACAATATAGACTTCATAAAATATGATTTTAGCTTATTCATTGGATTATTACGTAATCTAGAATAACTCATTAGTGGAAGTTTCAAATAATAACAGTTTTCATTCTATTTTATAGACAACATCTTTTGAGTCAATATATAAAAGGTAGTGTCAAACTTCAGTAAGATATGAAAATTTTAGGGAATGAAGGTCATTTGCGAAATAATTTTTCAAACAGATGGTTGATAAGTTAAAGATGATTTGGAACTATATGAGGGAAATTAGGGAAGATAAAGAATTTACAAATATAATTGGAGTAAATATATTTCATTTGAGGTAGGAGATCATGATTTTCTTAATTTATCTCCTTAGAAAAGTTTTATGAATTTTTGTTGGAAAAGAAAAATAATTCTAGTTTATATTGGACCATATAAAGGTTTATAAAAATTGGGATCAGTTTCATACTGAGTGTCCTTACCTCTGAGTTTATCCTAGGTATATGATGAGTTTTATGTGTCATAGTTAAGGAAATACATACCTGATGAATCTCATATTTTGTTCCCTAATATAGTTTAGTTGGAAGATAATATTTCTTATAAGGGAAATCCTTCCCCAATTATAAATCATATGGAGTATCTTTTTCAAAGACTAAATAATTATAGAATGATGATCGCTTTCTCTCCCATCTCTCCCCCTCCCCCTCTCTGCCTCATCTAGGGTTTCCTCCTGAAACCCTACGATGTGGGCTTGGAGGCGCATCTAAGCACTTCCCCTTCCTCTTATTTCTCTCTTTTCCTCTTCTCAGCTCTTTCATCTTCTCCCTTCCCGGTTTGGAGGCCTGTCATTCGTGTTTGGTTTGGAGCCATTGGCCACTCCCCTGCTCTGACCCCTAGTTTCCTTGCGACTTTCCAGGTTGTATCTGAAGCGATTTTTCTAAGAGGTTTTGGGATTTTTCGGTTCGGTGGCTATCGGTTCTCAAAGCACTCCGGCGCCAGCCTTTCTATATTTTGGTTTTTTTCCCCATCTTCTTGGAGTCGTTTGGGTTCCTTATCCTCTCTGTTCCCTGATCTAGCCTCATGTCTATCCACGCCTCTCTGAGGCGGATTAGGTTCGGGGTGACACCAAGGTTTTGGGATGTGGGTTCGGAGGCCATTAGAGTTCCTAGAGCGTTCTTTTGTCAGAGAGGTGGTCAGTCTATCTGGTTCTGGTGTGGTATTATCGATGTCTATGGTGTACTCCGGCAGTTCTATTTCCAGCAAATAGGTTTGATGACAGATCGTAGTTGCTGATGGCGCAGTCCGTATCCAGCGGCATTGGTGTCGGCTTCTCTACGATGAAGATGGATTCTGTGGTTCGATGGTGGAGATGGTTTCTGGTGGTTCGACGTTGATAGAGGTGACGATTTTCTCAATTAGCGTCGGAGACCGAGGCGTGATAATGGTTGACGGTGTCAGGCATCTTGTGACGACGGCGACCGAGGCATGATGATGGATTGTTTGTTTCGAATATAAAATTTTGATATGGTTTTACGTTTTGCGGAACTTTGGAACCTTGGACGACATTGATGGGTGCAATTGATTTCTTGAAATGGCGGGACTTTTGGATTTTGAAATAGCTAGGTTGTGGTGGTTTTGAATAAATTTGATGTTTTGGCGGGTTAGAACTGTGTTATGGTTCAAACTTAGCCTTTAAAAGGGTTAGAAAATAAAAAAATATGGATTGTGGTTAGAGTATGTTTTTCAAAATAAGGTTACTTTTATTATTAATATTTTATGGAAGAACCATATGATTGAGGAACCAACATGGGAATCAGAAAATTCTATGAGATAAAAATACCATTTCATTTTTAAGTAATGAATAAAATTTTGAGGAAGAAATCTCTTAATGGAAATTATTTTAAACTCAAGTTAATGTTAATAATAAATCAATTTCATGTCTTATTTATATTCATGATTAAATTTTATGGTGTCGTTTTCACAATATATAATTTAAGAAATTTTTTACTTGATCTTTTTCTAACAAAATTGTTTTTCATGAAATATATGATTTTATTTAAAAGTTAAATTTCTAAATTTTAGGTATCTTTGTTTATAAAATGGAATTTATTTTTATATAATTGTATCAAATCATTCTTAGAGTGATTTTTTAGATGGTTTATGAAAATATTGGTTTTCTAGTAAATAGTGAAAAATGTCATTTTTTGCAAAATTGTCATTTATTTTATTTAAATTATGTAATTTATAGGTATCATTATATTTTGAATTTGGTTTTAAATATAAATAAAATAACTTTTATTTATTATAAAATAATTAATTCCATATAAAATATCATTATATTCAATTTTGGTATTAGTTCATTTTTAGACTTAGAATGAATTGTTCGAGGAAAAAATATTGTTTTTAATTGTGTGTTGCATAATTATATTAAAATTAATTTTTACAAATTATAAAAATTGAAACATGAAAAATGGATTTAATATTTTTAATTATGATTCTCAAATTAATTAATTATGTTAAATTTAATTTTTTTAATTATGAACGGTAACATTAGTAAAAATATTGTCACTATGGTAAAAGCATAAAATGGGATAATTGAGGTTAAAACTAAGAGATAATGTCAAAAAATATTATATTAATTATTATTATATGAGATTATTTTGAATTATATCACATTATATACTAATTTTAATTATTTTAGTGACACTTTACCAGGAGAGTGACTCAAAATTATTTTAGAACATCGAATAATCACAAGAGTGTCTCTCCCCACACTTTTAAAATAGAACCCCATTCATTCTTTTACTACCATGATTTGAGACTTATAGATCATCAAATAACTACCTAACTACCTTATCAACATCTATCCCTATATCCTATAGTACCTGGTCTCACAAAATGTCCCAACATAAAAGGCAAAGGTATAATCCAAATGATATTTTCAAACAATAGGTATAACTCTCAATAGGGTGTTTCCATGATTATTTATTTTTATACCTTCTTATTGTATTATTTAACCCTAATAATATTGGTACATAAATATCTTAAATTCTATAAAATTTTAGTATGTTTCTGGAAAAAAACCCATTTTCATATCCTTTTATACTCTATGTAAAATGAAATTTTTTGATTTCTGTAAGTGTGGACTACCACCTCTACAAAGAGATGTCTTGCATTCTTTATCACAAGCTCATATAAATTATTAGAATGGAGGAAAAAATTAATGTGTGTGATTTTTAAAATATAATTATCATTATTTAAATATGAGATATTATTTATCTTTTTACACTTCAATCTGTTGGAAAATGATAATTTCATTCATGCATAATTGTAGACTACCATCTCTACGAAGTGATCTTTTTTGTCCATTATATCATCATAGATATTATATTAATTATGGAAATGATGAATAAATATGAAACTATAATATATTTATGATTATTGATAAGTAAAATACTATCTAATTTATTTCATTTTCATAATGTATATAAATAAAAAAATCATGAGAACATACAAACTACCATCTTCGTAAAACTATATGATTCATAATGATGTGATTCGTTTTTTAGGAACACTGTAACTTGATATTTATAAAAGATTAATTAATTTTAAAAAATACAATTATAACATGTTTAAGATTTTGGAGATGATTGAATAATAACCCATTTGACCATAGTCAACACACTGATGTTATTTTGGGCTTATAAATCAAACGACCACAAAATCAAAAATGTAAACATAACCATTTTAGTAACTAAATAAGTCATGGTATTAAATGAAATAAAATAAATAATAATAATTAAATAAAAATTTATATTTTATTAATCAAAAATAACACTAATATAGTTTTATTATTCTGTAATTGCAGAATATATGATGCTGGAGGAGACTTAAGGTTGGGAATTTTTCTATAAAATAATGTTTTAATGTATTCCTTTCAATTATTTATCCTGGATTCATGTTCTCAAAATTTAACCAAGAATATTTTTATTTATACATAAAATATTGTTAAAATTTATTTTCAACTACGTTTTTATTTATTTTTAAGTGTTAAAATGAAATATTTTAAACATTTTTTATATATGACATTTCAACTTTTTAAACCAGGGTGCAAACGAATGTTTTTCAAATGTATATGGATTGAAGAAAAATCCAATCATCAAATCCAATATTCATTATATAGCTTCCAATAAAAGTTTTAATGTTTTTTAAAATATCATCTTATTCATTTTTTGTTCTCAATAATTCACTAAAAAATTTAAAGAAGTTGATATTTATCTTCATTTTTATGCGAAAATGGAAAGAAATTTTTCTTGAGGATTAAAATTAGTTTTCAAGGGTTTTATTTTGAAAATTGAAATATTAAACTTTTTCATGATAAATTACTTGAGAATTATATATGATTATGGGTGAGAATAATATATCTCATGATGATGGTGAGCCCGATATAACACTTCAACGCATTGGGTAATGAATAGTGTTTGATAAAAAAGATAAGGGAGAATACCTTGTTGGTTAGTCCTATGAAATTAAGTATCCCTTAGTTATTTATGAAATAGGTTAAACATGAGTGAACATGGTCTAATTATATGATTCTCCGAGATAATTATTACATTATTTCTAAAGTTTTTATGAAAATAATTTAATTTCTTGATAAAATACAAGACTATGATCTATTAAAGGTGAATGGATGTTTTTTTAAGAAGTGGTTTCATAAGTTATCATACACCTCATGTTTTCATCATGATTTTCAATGTTTGTAATTAGTTTCAAATATTTTCTTTGATCAATGTTTTATTTTCTCATATTTCTATGTAATATACATGTGATCAATGTTTTATTGTGAAAATATTAAACATTTTCATGGTTTTCATGCTTCTTAATGGACTTATGGGGTTCATTTATTTTTATTTCACTTACTAATATTTTTTCATATCACATATTTTTAAATCATTTTCATGGGAACAAATAATTTTTAAAAACTATATAATGGTTAAAAATTTTACTTTTAACTCCTTTTAAAATAATTAAATGTGTCTTGAATGAAACAGAGAAGTAAAATTAAAGTCTTATTTTTGTGAAAAAATATATACAATATGGATGTTTAAATTTTTTTTATGTTATGTTTTTCTTATGTATTTAAAATTGTGAACCTAAAATACCATTGGAATTTAATAAAGTAAAACTCATTCTATAAATCATGTAAATACGGTTTTTTATGATATAAGTAATTATATCAACAATAAAATATTTTTATTTATTACTTCAGTTTGATGTTTTACTTTCTTTTAAAATATACTACTGATTACCAGGAAGCATGATCATGAAATTTTATATTCAATTATCATTCTGGTAACATATCTCACATATTTCCCCAATCCCATCATAACTGTTTTGGATAGATACTTTTTTTATCCTATCACAACCAGTTTGATTCTTTCTATATCAATTAATTTGAATTTTTGAGTAGAAACACCTTAATGATTACCTTAGTTGGATCAACTAGAAAGACCTATTTTCCTAAAATAAACATATTATTTTTCCCAAAGACGCCATAGAATCAATAATATCATCTCAAGACAATTATTCTTGGAAATATTTTGATCTTATCCATAAAAGTATACCTGTTATTTTGGAACTGAATCATCCTTCCTATGCTTTGTTTTTTATAAGACCTACCTCTTCAAGATATTATCAACTAACTTTGATATAAGATTCTCTATCTAAAGGTTTTTATAAACATAGGTTTTCATAGTTTCATATTTAATACCTACACTAGTAGAAAAGACAAATTTAATATTATAAGAAATTATAGATACAGAGTTTACATGAGGCGAGTTAAAAGGATTGCTAATATTTTTTGATATATTTTAAGTGACATCAATATATGTTTAAAAGTAAATCATAAATTCTCCAAGGTAAATTTCAGCTTTATGTTACATTATTTTTGCCTAAATATGTTTTTCTTCATTAGTGGATAGGTTCTTCTAAATTTTTTTTATAATTCTCTCTTTCTTAGTAGCTTAAACATTAAGAAGTTTTATTTCCTAAATATATTCATTCTTCTTGTTTTGAAACTAATTTTCAATATTTTATGATTTAAAATATACATATTAAGATATTTGGACTCCCTTTTTTGTTGATAATTTCTATTAATACAAATCTCATGTTATTTCCTCAACATATGAAACATATAGGCTTCAGAATATTTCTATTGTTCATCAATAATTAAGTTATCTCCTTTACATTCAATATAAAACATAAAGGTTTTGTCGGTTATATCACATTCTTCCTATGATATAATAATTGGGGTATTTTTTTCTTATTTCTTTTTACCTATCATGTTCTGTTTCTATATATTTGTAATCATCCTTCTACCTTCATTAAATTTCATGAGTCCTTTAAATGTACTTTGAGATTTCTCTTAATCCTCAGATTTTATATTTTTCTTTTTCCATGGATAATCTATAGAAAAGTGTTTAATTCCTTCACACATAAAAAAATTAAGTTTAATATTTAATTTATATTTTCCTTTTCCTTTCCTGAGATTTAAACTAAAATATTTGTGAGTTTATTATGATTTTCATCACTCTCATCATATCTATATGAGTCACTTGAGGACTTGTATTCCTTTTCATTGATTTTAAATTTATTCATCGATTTAAAATATATGTTTTCTTTATATTTCTTCTTTAAACTCATTTATTTTCTCATCTAATAATTCAAGAAGTTATTGTGTCTCTCATAAAGGGATATATCTAGAATTTATTCCAAATATGAGAGAATTGTCTCAAATATATCTCTATGGTTCCTCATCGTTATTTTAAATAGTTGAATCATCTAGATTTTAATTGAACAAATTTTTATAACTATCTATCTTATTCACCCTTGTAAAAATTGTCCTAAATATTCTAATAGTTATCCAATCTTATATCTTTAAAAAAAATTCTCCATATTTATAATTTTTTTATATTTATGTTTCCCTCATACTTATTCTTAATATTACCCCACATTCTATAGCTTTATCCATCCCCATCATCTTGTTATACACTATATCAAACAAATATAATCGTATTCCATTTCTTTTTTTCACCTTATATCTCAAGATTCATCTTGTCTACAAATTTCCTAACACAATCACTTAAAATTGGTGGATATACCATAGTGATAGTATCACTCACTTTTAGTCCTTATGAATATAGAAATTGTAGCATTTGAAGCTTCTAACCATGAAATTTACTTCTATAAATGCGTGAACCTATGATATTCCAATAATTATTATTCTCTGTGATAAACCATAGAGGATTATAATATGTAGGGAACTTGGTTTTCTTTAATACCTCATGAAGATCGCAGATTAGTTAGGGTACTACTGATATGGGTTGTATCAAAAGTATATATTTCTATTTTTATAAAATTATTTCTTCTAAATTAAAAACCTGAGATCGATTAAAGACTTGCTTCACTCTCTAGAAAATATTCCTCATCTATATGAAGTATTATTAAAATAATGCAACAAAAAATAATTGTTTATAAGAATTGGCCTTGATGTGAGAGACTGCTCTTTTTCATGGTAAACTAATTTGTGTGTCATGAATTTTATTATAACTATAATTTTTAGTGTTTTTAAATTCCATTAATTTTCATACAATGTTCAAGAATAAATTATGAATTACTATTTGTAAGAATGTATCATCCACTTACAATTGTAATTAAATGGAGTTTTTTATAATTGATCCACCATATATTCCTAATTAAAGTTTTTTTTTATATTTAAATAATATATTCAAATAATAATATTATGCTTTAATATTATAGGATATAACCTATTTGTGAAATAATTCAATTGAATGGTCAAAAAAAAGTAGTGGCAGTAGTAGGTGGAATTTATTCTCACCAATTCATAATGATCAACCCATTCATGAGATCATAAAAGACAAACGTTTTTCATTCCCCTTTAATAAAAATAAAATGATAATGTACCAAAATTAATGTCTTGCCATAATTCATTTGAAATATCACAAATTCAATATTGATCAATCTCCTTAAAAAATATATCTACCTTCAATACAGATTATTTTTAGAGTCTCTGAGTATTGGATTATTTATCACAATTCTCAAACACCCTTTTCTTCTTCTTCTTTTTCTTTTTATATTAACACATGCTGAATATAAATTATATTTCTAAAAATCGGAGATGTGTTGGGATCCTTTCATTACATGGATGTCGCCAATATGCACCTCCTGGATGTGGGGTGCCCGCAGATCTGTGTAGAGATGGATCTTTCCACAGCCTTCCCTGCTCTCTTCTTGATCAAGTAGGGTGGTAGATTCAAGTGGTGGCAATGGCTCCTATATCAGTCTCCCCCTAGATTATGCGGGGGGTACGGGATTCAGGGACACTCGATGGAGTTTTGTCATTGGTGGAGTTATAAAATACTTGTGGATTTTGTCGGTTCATTCGGACCGTCAGGGTCTAGGGTTTCACTCGAGCCCCCCTCGTCAGCGGGGTGGTCGGAGCTAGGCATGTCGATTCCCTCGGTGTCGCCGTCTAGGTTGGGGTGCTAGGAGGACCCCTGAGAAGACCCGAACGTTTCAATTTTGAATCATGGTAGCTCTGCCTCTGTCAGTGGGCCCCCAATGTCTCAATCTATGTCAGATTCCGCAACGGTCGCCTACCATCCCCTACCACGCTCGAGCCCTCTCTGGCCTGTCCATGTCTCTTCGCGCTCGATCTGTGCTCCCCTTCCTGATGTTCTGGGTTTCAGTGCACTGACCTCCTATAGCAAATCGGTGTTGTCCTGTTCAGGACTAGAAACGTTCTTCTGGAAGCTGCCTATGGAGCTTGTGAAGGCCCATGTGGCCCAATGCTCTCTAATTCCATCTGGGTTATCTTCAGGGGTCAAGAAATTTACTATCGAAGCTTGGTCTTCCCCAGCCATAAAGCCCATTCTCGCGCTGTGCTCGAGCGATCCTCTTCCCTATCTTCCCCCCATTTCTTTGAAAGCTTCCAAGTGATTCGCATTCATGGATGGGCTACCTTATGAGTCGGCTCGGTGTTCTACCCTGTCATTCAAACCCAGATTACCTATGACCCCAGCAGTTCCCAGCTCGTCCCCAGGGTCGGTCACCAGGTCTTGGGCTAGGGAATCTCTTCGACCTCAGTGTGCTGCTGATGTGGGTTCTCTTGGTCGTGAAGACCTTTGTTGGTTCTAGTAGTGTTTTTGGTCCTCATATGGAACACTAGAGGTCTGGGGGCACATGCGAAAAGTGACTTTGGGGTGGATAAAGTCAAGAGTCATATGGAATCTATGGCGGTCATCCTTGAACCTAAACAAGAGGTTAATCACATGTCTATGTTTGGCAATAGGATGGGTTTCAGTCACCATTTTCATGCCTTTCCAAGGAATGGTCATATTTGGGTCTTCTGGAAGCAAGGGTGGGAGGAGGTGGTGGTTGATGTCTCAGCTCAGAGCATTGCTACCAGAATCTCGACCAGCGGTGTTGATATCTTCTTCCCCTCTGTCTATGTGATTTTTGACGCCATGGAGAGGCAAGCTTTGTGGCAGCAGCTGGCCAGTATTCAGTGCATGGGCAAGACTTGGTTCATCGGGGGGGGGGGGGACTTTAACACAGTTTCTGAGATAACAAAGAGTAAAGGAGGAGTGGGGGGACTCACCAATGCCATGCAAGACTTCCAAGGTTGCATGGCCGCTGCTGGACTCCTGTACCTTGGCTTCATCGGTAACTGATTCACTTGGTCCAACAATCGCAAAGGGACTCATCGCATTTGGAGGCATCTTTAATGGTGCCTTTCGAACCTCCAAGGGATCGAATCCTTTGAACAGGCTTCGGTAACTCACATAACTAGAGTTCTGTCCGACCACTCTCCCCTTCTGGTCTCATTGGAAAGATCCACATCAAGGCAACACCAGATTATTTATTTAGCTGGATGGAACAATGTGGAGGGTTTCCTCCAAATTATGAAGGCATCCTGGGTGTCTGAAGTCAATGGAAGTGCTTGGGAAAGTCTCTACTATCAGCTTCGATGACTCAAATTGTGTATCATATAATGGTTGGATAAAAATCCAGTGGAGGACCCACTCATGGATGACATTAAGTCAGACATAGAAAAACATGAAGAGTCTCTCCATGAGGCATGGGGTGACAACCATTTTTTCTTACTGAATGTCAGGCACTCCCTGTTGGCTAAAAAGGTGCTTGAGATAAAGAGGTTTTACCACGCCAGATCGAGGGCTCTTTGGATGAGGGAGGGGGATAGGAATACCTCATATTTCCATTCATGTCTGGAAAAAATGAGGAATGCTCACCTGAACTTGAATTTGGAATATGGGACCTACACCTCGGACAACAATGTGGGTAGGAATATGGCCCTAGATCCCTTCAAAAAGCTCTTAGTGGACCCGTTGGATACCAGAACTGAGAACCTGTCTTCTGATAACAGGGGGGAGATCCTCTTTGTGGCATACAGGAGTTGGTGGGAAGTGCAGACAACTCGGCCCTTGTGGAGATTCCAAAGGAGGAAGAAGATAAAGATGCTACCTTCAGTTTAAAGCAGGATAGCGCTCCAGGACCCGATGGGTTTCATGGAGCTTTCTATATTACAGCATGGGATTTTGTGAAGGAACAAGTGGTTCAGGCTGTACAAGATTTCTTCAAGGGGGGCTCTTTTCTAAAACGGGTCTGCGCCTCATGGCTGGTTCTCATACCCAAGTGTAAGGACCCGAATAGCATTTCCCAGTATAGACCTATATTCCTTTTCAACTTCTCCTACAAAATTCTATCTAGCCTTCTTACCAGAAGGTTGATCAGCATCATCCCGAGGCTTATTTCTGGAGAGCGGCATGGGTTTGTTAAGGGCAGAAGCATCCAGGGGCGATTGGTATTGCGAAGGAGTTTTTTGGTGACATCAACAAGCGGATGGTGGGTGTATAATGGTATCATTCAAGTCGACATGTACAAGTCCTATGATAGACTTCAATGGGGTTTTATTCTTCGGGTGATGAGAAAGTTTGGCTTTCAAGATTGGTTTTTTGATCTATGCTTCAGGTGTTTCTCATCCCCGTGGCTCTCAGTCTCGCTCATGGTGAAGGTGTTTGGCTTCTTTAAAAATGTCATAGGGGTGCGGAAAGGAGACCCCATGTCTCCATATCTCTTCCTATTAGCTGAAGAGGCCCTCTCATCTAAGTTTCACTCTAGTCTAGAAGATGGAAGGATCAATCCCTTTATCGCCAAATTTGGGGAAAACTCAATCACACATCTGATGTTCGCCGATGATATTCTTATATTCATTAATGGCAGGTTCAGGTCACTTAAAAACCTCATGAGCATCATGGAGGCATATGGGGAGGAAAGCATCCAAATCATCAACCACCAGAAGAGAAAGGTTTATATCTCCAACAGATGCTATGGGATACGATGCAGGAAGATCCCGGACATCCTGGGAATTCATCAGGGCCTCCTTCTAATGACATGCCTCAGAGATCCCATATCATATGGGAGAATTAAAAAGGCTCTCTTTGTTGACGTTATAACCTGGATGACTAGCAAAATATGTAACTGGAAGAATAAGGTCCTATAATTTGGGGGTAGAGTCACTCTCATCAATAGCGTGCTCATGTCGATCCCCATGCATGTGCTTTTGATCATCTCACCGCTGAAGGGAACTATAACTAAGATTGAAAGAACCATGACTTACTTCTTATGGGATTCTAACCAGTTGGGTCGCTGCCATTGGGCTTCATGGAGTCGTATGGAAAAGCCAGTTGAGGAAGGAGGTGTGGGCCTACGTAGTGTGGTTGAATCCATGCAATCTATACAGGCACACCTAGAATGAGAAATCATTAAGGGGACCTCTTTATGGGAAAGGTTCATGAAGAATAGGTATAGAGAGAAATGGGAGGAATGGACAAGGCATGTGAGGACACTCTCTAATCTTACCAAATGCATGCTCTCGCATCTGCACGGTCTCCAAGATCCATCCTGTTGGCTGATTGGTTGAGGCGATATCAACCTATGGAACCACAATTGGGCTGGAAATATTCTCGTTTTCCCTTACTATCATGTTCTGGATATCACCTTCAAGGAGGCTAGTGCCCATCGGGGTCTGATGGACACAATCCTCAGCCCCAATCAGAAGGAAATTTTCCAAAACATACGTTTGATGGATGACCCGGACTGCTGCTGCTTCACTGGATCGACTTCTGGGAAATTCTCATGCAACGGTTATAGAACTTCCGCCCACATGCAGAGGGAGAGATATGCCATGGAAATGAAGCTCTGGTGCAAAGGTATACCAACCAAATTAAGTTTTCTGGTCTGGCGTATTCTTCACTGGGCCCTCCCGACGAATGAGAACATTCAGCACATAGGGGTGACCTCTATGTCTCATTGCTACTGCTGCACCAACCCCCGGATGGAGTCACCGAAACATCTGTTCATGAACAGTGATTGGGAAAAGTCTTTATGGGGCAACATTTGATATAATCTGGGCATTGAGTGCAGTGGCAGGACCTTTCAAGAGATTTGTACAAGTTGGTTTCGGGATGCTGTCATGCGGGACGTTGAAAGAATATTTCGTGCAACTATTGTGGCCGCTTCATGTTGGAATATCTGGGAGGCAAGAAACACAGACAAAGAAGGTGTTAAGACTTCCACCTTAGCATTGCACGTGAGAACCCGGGAAAAGGTGGCTGAGCAGGGCAAGCTCCTATGCGGCTGCTGGGATTCACCCTCCTTCAAAAGGGTTCTCCCGAGGTTGATTCCTAATTCAAGATCTTGTTCTAGCTCCCAAGGAAAGTGGGTTCGGTGGTTACCACCTTGCAACAGCTTAAAGCTCAATGTTTATGGATCCTTCATTGAGGGTGAGATGAGGGGTGGTGGTCTGGTTTGGAATGCTAACGGCTCAGTTATCTTTGGCTTCAGCACCTTCTACGGACCGAGATCATCCTTGGGTGCGGAGGTTAGGGCCTTGCACACAGATCTCGCATGGTGAAAATGCCTCAACATCAAGGTGGATAGTATTGAATCGGATTCTGCTATGTCTGTCTCATTCCTCCAAGGAAAGGCTGAACTGCAGTGGGATCTCTTCTATCTGGTGAGGCGTTGTAGGACCTTGATCAGTCAAGGATGCTCCGTTAAACATATTTGGGGCGAGGGCAATTTTTCTGCGGATAAGATGGCTCGTAAAGGTAGATCTGATGAGGACATCATTATCTACAACCGGATGGGTTCTCTTCTGAAGAGCTACTACAAGGTTATTCTTGAAGATTCCCTCAGCCTTCATCATTTTAGGACACCTTGATTTTTTTTATCCGGTTATGACTTCTCATTCTCTCCTCATTCAATAAAAAGTCGACTTTTAGTCAGTCAGTCATTAAAAATTTCTAGTATACACATATTATCTTAGGCCAAATTATCTTACAAAAAGATATTTTTTTTATACTCATATGGTAATTGTCTTATGCACAGCGAAAAATTCTTACGTGGTCCAGAATATCATACGCATGGTTTAAACATCTAGTGTGGGGGATATTATCTTACACACTGAAAAATTGTATGATTGTAGACTTAGCCAGTGTCCAGCTTCACCAAAATATCCAAAGAACCATTAAAAAATTCACACAATTCATCTCTAAAAACTAAAAAAACACTAATAATATTCACAAAACCCTTAATATTTTTTACCATATTTATCATATATGGTTGAAAAGAAAGACAACTTCTCTAATATTTTAAAAGGTCACTTCAGCCTCCCCCATTGGATTTTTTTGTCAATCTATACAAAACTTTCTCAACATTTCCCTAATCTCAACTTCTTATCCAATAGATACCAAAGCATGTAATTGTCAAAATAATCACTTTTGACACCACAAAACATGTTAGAGTTGTTTTTTGAGAGTACTCAATTTTTTGTTGATAAGAAATATTTTCTCCGAGTGAAAAGATACTCCCCCTTAATAAAGACACTCGCCTCTTTATATTAAGGTCCTTGTTTTCACAATAATATTTACCACATGAATATAAAAATATGAATGAACCTCTTCACCTTTGAAAATCCATAATTAAACAAAGAGTTATGAAAATAATTATCCTCATTTTGACAACATATTCCAAGTCTTAGTGGGGGTACCTCCCAATGTTTCTTAATGATGTGGTTTGAGATGAACACCTTTAGTGGATATTTTATAATCATAATCACCTACCCAATAAGCATCAATAAACCCAAATAAATTCAAATTATTTATTATTCTGTAAAATATCAAATTAATCATAGTAAATTTAGTATAGATTAGTACACTTTTGGAATCCATAATATGTTACTTATTTGGGTTAATTTGATATTTAGTACAAAGACTCACAACAAATACAATATCTAGTCTACAAGGTGTGAGATAAAGTGGGATTCTAATAATTTTTCTAAATTCTATTAGAATGACACTATCACCTTTAGAATTATTTTAAAATTTGGTTTCCAATTGAATCGGTGTAGATATTATATTTTACTTCTCCATCTCCAACTTCTTCAATAATTCTATAGAATACTGATCTTGGAAAAGAAAACAAAAAAGTCAAATCATATAACCTATAACCCCAATAATTAACTCAACTCACCATGCATGGAAATATTAAATTTATTATTCATTTAGTTGAAAAATCATGGAAAAATTTTCATTACCAGCTACAAAAATTATATCATCAATATATATTTACAATAATTGAATTTTTCTTCATTTATTTTATATATAAGTTATTTTCCACTTTTCCTTTCATGAATTTTACATCACTTACGTAGTTTTCCATCCTTAAATACTCGGCATGTGGGGGGTTATTTAAGATAATAGAGACTTCTTCAATTTTCACGCTATTGTTCCAAAATTATCATGTAAAATAGTATTTGGTTGCTAAATGTAAGAATCTTCTTCATGTTCCCCATTTAAAAGGTATATTTGTCATAGATTTAATAAATTTTATACTTTTAATAGGATATCATGGAAATGAAAATCCAAATATCTTCCAATATTATTATAGGTGAAAAGTGCATTCAAATTAAATTCCATTAACAAAGAAATAACCATAGAAAACAATTATGTCTTTACTCTTTATCACATATCCTTTTTATTTAACTCTATTAAATTCCCACTTGGTTATAATGAAATTTCAATAAAAATGTATTGGAACGAATACTTATGTGTAATTCCTTCAATCTAGTTTAGAGTCTCATATATAGCCTCAATAAAATATTTATATTTAAAATATTATATCTCTAATTTATGTTCAAATTCATAAATAATTAACATCTAATTCTAAAAAAAATATAGAGACCCAAGCCTTTTACATAAACCATTTCATTATTTCAAGCATAAGTAATCATCAGAGTACAAGACAAGGATCGTTAAGTATAGTGTCTTGGAAGACTAGATACATATAGCATAAAACATGGGGATAAAAAACATCTTTATTTAATCTCCATAAAGAGCTTCTAACATCCTTTTATCTCTTACATCTGCATAGGGTACCCTGGGGAACACATGAACAAAGGGATGAGCTAAAAATCCCAGTAAAGGAATGAAGATAAGGATACATCTCAAGCACATGAGTTAGGAGGCATGACATAATGATATCCAAAGCATGAAACTTATAAAATCATTTAATATAAGCATGGGATCATATAAACATGGAATCATAAAAATGTAGCAGAATCATAAATCATATCTTTAGAACGGGTCAAGGCTAACCGCTAATCCCGTTTCACATCGTATCTCATGATACTTAACCTTACCCAATGAATTGGAGCGCTATCTGGGTGAACCCATATAAAACTTTTCATGGATATTATTTCCAAATAAATATTCTTACCACATATACAATCATACATAATAAACCATACACAAACATAAGGGTACCCATGGAAAGAATTGGGTACCACAATCATGACATATATCATAACCAATGGGCGTATCATGAAAGTGTCCATGTAAAGAAAGAATTAGAAAATACATGGACGTTCATATGGTAAAATAGTAATATAACATGGTAATTGTTGTCAAACATATGTTACAACATATTAGACATGTATTTTAAAACATTAGCATTAAAATATTTTGGTGCGGTTTTAAAGAAAACACTCTTGAACTTTTCAATTAGAGAGGAGGAAATTCTTTTATATAAAACCATAATTGATCCAAGAAGTGTTTAATAATAAAAATACTGATTTTATAAAGACAATGGTATCTTAAAACATAGGATAGACTAAACATGAAATTTGGGTAAAAATTTGGGAAGTCCCCTTAAAACAGGTTTGTTTATCGGAAAGTCCTAAGGAGGGAATCTTTCAAAAACATGTATACCCTCAAAAGAAAGTAATGAAAGGGTATTGATATTAGAATATTTTACAACTATCCAGAATTCATTGGATTCAAATAAATAGATATGATAACACCATTTTGAAAGAAAGATAAGGCAACCCGAAAGAATGAAGAAGGTTTGGGTAGAATTTGTTACAATTTTACCGGCATGGTGTCGGGTGTACCCAAGAGGGCTTGATGAGAGAGATAAGGGGCTTATAATCACTTATAAAACATTTGGAAATTATGTATAAGGTGTGTAAACATACCCCATCACTTGGTATTACACAAAAAATGCATAGCATAGAGAACAATCTTGATTAAGAGTGAATGGGGAGGATCCCATACCTTAAACCCGTTGGTGTTCTACACTTGTTATTAACGACTTAAATAAACAAATTAGGATTTATTAATTAATAATTCTAGAACCACTTCTATATTTAATTGATTTATTATAACCATTTTTAGTTCATTTAAATCCTTTTTGATTAGTTATAAGGTTCAATTTCATTGTTCGGGCTTGGTTGTTTACTTGACTTTAAAATATCAGTTCACTTATATTCAAGTTTGGATTATATTCAAGATGAAAGTGGTTGTCCAAAATTGAAGTTATATTATTTAGTTCATATCCTGGGGATTACGTGTTTTTATTTTTATTTAGGGTACTTAGAGTGAAGCCGAAATATTATATATATGACCATAGTGATAACCGTTTTTGTTGATCGGTGGATTTGATTATAAAGAATGTGTTTTGATTTATAAAATAATTCCATTTTTACCAAATTATTGTCGAACCATATATAACAATATGTTTTAACCATGAAACAAATGGTTTCATGCCCATAATTTATGATAATAATAGAAATTGATAAACTGTTGTCCTTGAATGTGATAAATTAGCACATCTCAAATGGTGCATTCATTTCATTCAAATAAAATGGTGGGGAAATGAGAGAAGATAATGAAATATACCACTAGCATGAAGACATTACAGTACATGTATGTTATTGGATTTATCATACTATTATGGTGAAGGGAGGTGAGGAAAGAAATAAAAAAGAAAAGTACTTAAATGAAAATAAGACATTTAGGAAGAGGAATTTACCTCTTGAGACTTCCTCTTTTGAGAACCTCTTAAGGGGGTAGGTTTTGGTATTTTGAGGAGGATGAGAGCTTTTGGACGTGGGGGAGGAACTTGGGGAGAGATTTGGGAAAAAATTATAGAATTCATGGAGCTTGATGGGAGTGGAGAGAAGAGGGAGTGAAGGGGGGGGTTTTATAGTGGAGAGGAGGGATTTCATGATATTATAATCCTTCATTTATTATTTCTTCACAAGAAAAAGAATAGTAAGTATTCCATGACCAAGAATAGTAAACGGGTCATGTGAATTTAAAATATGGGTGGTGAAATCATCCATGATTCTAGGAATAGTCTATTTAGCTTATAATGTATATATACGGTAAATTACCGTATTTTACTATTCATCAAAAACTCAAGTATTTCAGAAAAATCTCAAAAATTCTCCCTAACCATTTTTGGATGTGTTGAATCCAAAAATAAAGTCCATTTTTGAAAAATAATTTTCTAAATATGATTATTTTTTTATATTTAATTAAAATCGTATTTTTTTATTAAAAACCAGTTTTAAAACACCCATTAACTTATTCTAAAATATAGGTATATTGAACTTCCAACTTGAATATTATTTTTATGCCACCATAGGTGAGGTTACTATTCATTAGGTTATATCACTATTCATAAGGGTATGTTACTATTCATTAGGGTAGGTTACTATTCACCAAAAATCATGTTTTTCTTATCGGACTCCAAAAAACATCTTGAACACAACCGTGTATGTCAGATATTCAAAATTCCTAACACAGAAGTAAAAAACTTATGTTTAAAGGTCACATATCACGTTTTAGTTCATTATTATGTGTTTTTATGGCATATTTATAAGAAGGGAATTTCCATTAAAAGCGTTGGGTCGTTACATTCTTCCCCCCTTAAGAAATTTCACCCTTAAAATTTCATTTTACATTCTAGGCCAAAAATAGATGTGGGTACTTTTCCTTCATTGCTTCCTCCAGTTCCCATGTTTCTTCCTCAAAATTATGGTTCCTCCACAACACTTTCACAAGATGGGTTTTCTTGTTGCATAGAACCTTATCTTTCGATCCAGAATCATTACTGGATGCTCCTCATAGGAGAGATTATCTTCCAGCTACACCGCCTCTGAGTTTAGTACATGTGAGGGATCTAGTATGTACTTCCTCAAGAGTGATACGTGGAAAACATCATGAACTCGATCCATATTCGGTGAAAGTGCAAGCTGATAGTCCACGGATCCTATGCGGTCAAGGATCTCAAAGGGGCCAATATACATTGGGCTTAGATTCCATTTCTTCATGAATCGCATGACTATCTTCAATGGAGATATTCAAAGGAAGACTTTATATCTAACGTCGAACTCCAAGTCCCTTTGACGGTTGTCAGCATATCCCTTTTGCCGACTTTGAGCTGCTTTGATGTGTTTCTGGAGGACTTGAACCTTCTGTTCTATCTCTTGAATAAGATCGGGTCCAAGTAGCTTTCATTCTCCAACTTCATTTCAACAGGTTGGAGTTCTACATTGCTTTCCATACAGAGCTTCATATGGAGCCATCTGAATACTCAGGTGGAAGCTATTGTTGTATGAGAACTCAACCAATGGGAGATGCTGATCCCAACCACCTTTGAATTCTAGAGACCAGGCTCTAGACATATCTTCAAGCATCTAAATAGTCTTTTCAGATTGGCCATCAGTTTGGGGGTGATAGGCCGTGCTGAAATTTAATTCAGTACTCAAAGCATATTAAAGAATCCTCCAGAATTTATATGTGAAACATGGATCGTGGTCAGAGACAATAGAGAGTGGAAGACTGTGCAGTCTCACCACTTCCTTCACATATAACATTGCATGTTTTTCTAGTGATAGATATTCCCAAATAACTATGAAATGGGATTTCTTGGTGAGTCGGTCAACCACAACTCATATCGCATTATTTCCCTTCGACGTCTTTAGGTGACCCGTGAAAAAGTCCATAGTAACATTTTCTTATTTCCACATGGGTATAGGCAATGGCTGCATCATATCTTTGGACTTTTGTCTCTCAGCTTTAACTTTCTGACATACCAAGCACCTTGATATATATTCCGCAATCTCATTCTTCATGTTATCCCACCAGAAGAGTTCTTATAGATCACGGTACATTTTGGTACTCCCAGGATGGATAGAGAAGGTCAAGATATGTCCATCATTCAATAACTCCTTATTTATCTCTGGATCCGATGGTACACATAATCATGTCCCAAATCATACCACCCCTTCCTCACCAATTTTGAAATCAGAGGATTTCCCATTTTTAATAGTTTCCACCCTTTTCTGAATTTCCACATCCTTTCTTTGAGAATCTTTTATTTTCTCCAAGATGGATGGTTGAGAAATCATTTGAGAAAGGATTGATGATGTTCCTCCTTTAAGGATTCTCATGTCCATCCTTTGCAAATCTTAGATGATCGGATCCCTTTCAATTCTCATCATTGATAAAGATGCAGGATCCTTTATACTTAGATCATCTTCCACCTTGTTTGCCTTATCGGGATGGTAGTGGATTGAGCAGTCATAATCCTTGATGAGCTCTATCCATCTTTGTTGGTTCATATTAAGCTCTTTCTGTGTGAATATATTTTTGAGACTCTTGTGGTTAGTATATATCTCACAGTTTCCCCAAAGAGATAATGCCGCCAGATTTTCAACACAAAGATCACAGCCGCTAACTCCAAATCATGTGTGGGATAGTTTTGCTCATGAATTTTCAGCTGCCTTGAGGCATAGGATATCACTTTATCATTTTTCAATAGCACACAGCCTAAACCTTTCCTAGAAGCATCGCTATACACCACAAATATTTCTCCACTTGAAGGGAGTGTGAGTACCGATGTAGTGATAAGCCTATTTTCTAACTCCTTGAAACAGTCTTCACATTCTTGTGTCCAGATGAACTTTACTCCCTTCTGTTTCGTCTTGGTCATTGGGTTTGAAAATCATGAAAATTTCTTCACGAATCGTCGATAATACCCAGCTAGACCTAAAAAGCTACCGATCTCCATTACAGAAGTTGGTCTCGACCACTCTTCAATTTCCTTCATCTTGGAAGGGTCCACAGATATCCCTTTCCTAGTGATAACATGCCCCAAGAATGATACTTCCCCCATCCAGAACTCACATTTACTGTACTTTTCATACAACTTCTCCTTTTGCAAAGTCATTAACACAATTTCCAAATACTCCTTATATTTCTCCTTGCTCTTAGAGTATATCATAATATCATCAATAAATACCACCATAAATTTTTTGAGGTAATCTATAAAGATTCTATTCATTAAATCCATGAAAATTTCTGGAACATTAGTCTGTCCGAAGGTCATAACTATGAACTCATAGTGTCCATACCTCGATCGATAAGAATTATTGGGAATCTCTTCCTTCCTCACCTTTATTTGGTGATATCCCGACCAAAGGTCCACCTTAGAGAAATAACAGGTCCGATGAAGCTGATCGAACAATTCATCTATTCGTGGAAGGGGGTACTTGTTCTTTATAGTGATTTTATTGAGATCATGATGATCAATGCAGAGGTGCATTGTTCCATCCTTCTTCTTGACGAAGAGGACTAGAGAACCCTAAGGTGAAGCACTCAGGCGTATAAAACCCTTCTCCAAATTCTCATTTAACTGCTTCTTCAGCTCTTCCAGCTCTATGGTGGCCATTCTATAAGGTGTCTTTGAGATTGGCAGAGATCCAGGTATAATTTCAATTGAGAACTCAACATCTCGGTCAGGAGGAAGACCAGAAAACTCTTCGTGGAATATATCAGTGTAATCCCTCACGATGGGAATGTCTTCAAGCATGATTCTCTCCTTTTTCTCAATCATTTGATCTATTTATTCATGATCATAAGGAAGAAATATCCAAACATGTGACAAATATTCTATATGAGACTCATCTTCCTCCATACACTTGTAAAGAATCAGAGGATGCTTTGGGATGTGAAGAGTGATCCTCCTTTCATGACAATTGATGTTGGCCTTGTACAAAGATATCCAATCCATGCCCAAGATAGCGTTGAAATCCACTAAAAGAATTATGAAAAGATTTTATGGGAGGTTCAGTCCAAAAACATTAACCGGGGAGGAGTTATAAACCATGGATGCAATAATGTCCCCATTCGTTGTTCTCACAATTAACTTTTCTTCCAAAATTTTAGGTGGTTCTTGAATAGTTCTACTACACTTTCACGATATGAAAGAATGCGTAGAACCAAAATAAAAAAGAATGTTCGCTATTCTTGAATGAATAAAAGGCGTACTTGTCACTACATCATTTTTTGGATCCACCTCAGTAGTAGTGATAGCATAATCCCTTCCTTGTTGCCTTAGAGGTTGTTGCAGATTGCCTCCAACAACCCTCAGCTTAGGGAAATTGTTCGCATAATGCCCAAGCTCCTTTTAGTTATAACATTGCATTGCAGGTTGAGTGTTGATCTGAACCTTCATCTCTTCTTCAACATTAGCATGATTTTTTATATCCTTTCAGCAGTTCTTGTCCAGATGACCAAACTTCTCACATTTGAAGCAATTCCTGGTTCTCTTGAGACATTCACCAAGATGCTTCTTCCCACAATTATTTCAAAGGGAAAATCGAGGCTTCTTTCCATCATGGGATTTTTTTTGATGAACCACACATATTGTTCTCCATTTCCCGCTTCTTGTCACTAGGCCCATGAGACCACTGAGAGTCTCTAATCTTCATTTCAACCTTGAGGGCACAACAGACAATTTCCTCATAGCTGGAAAAGTCATGAATCGCCAACACTTTTTATAGACTCATCTTTAGTTCTCTAAAGAAGCGATCCACCTTGATTTTGGTGTTCATGACAAAGCCATAGGCGTACCTTGAAATCCTTGTAAAGTTCTCTTCAAACTCCCTGATGGAATTATCTTCCTTCTTCTTGAGTCCAAGGAACTCTCTTTCTATCTTGAGACGGAGGGTTTGAGGAAAATATTTGTTGAAAAACATCCTCTTGAATTCCTCCCAATCTATGGAATCAATTTCCTCTTGGGACTTTGTATTATTGATCAGTGTCCACCACTGATCAGCTTCCCCATCAAAATGATAGACTACCAATACAACTTTCTCTTCTTCTAAGCACTGGAGGGCAGAGAAAATATTTTCAATGGAGTTAATCCATTTCTCTATGAGGAGGGGATCAGAAGACCCTCTAAACATGGGAGGCCTTTTCCACATGAAGGATTATATGACAACTTTCTCTTTCCTTGGAAAAGGGGGACGTTCCACCTAATTCAAGTTATTATTCATAACTCGAGCCAACTGACCAATTACTGCCATAAAGTTTTGAGAACCTACTTATGTCACATCAGGAATTTCATTAGGGAAATCATCACATTTCCTATTACATTGGTTTTTGGAACATGTTCTTCTATTTCCCGCCATTAACTAATAAAAATAACATATAATTAGAGGTCTTTAATACTTATCTATTGAGCATGAAAAAGAAACTTTGAACATTAAAGGATAAACTTATAAAGATGAACTACATCCTAACTTGTGATTCCTTAGGTTATATCTAGGTTATCCTCGATATATTTCATAACTTATATTCTTATGGGCTTTTTTTGTCCCTTAATAATGGTTTATACTAAGCTCGTGAATATACCAAAGCATATCCCCTAGTAGTGTCGTAACCAAGAGTGAAGCAAGGCCCATTATTGTGCACCAGTTCCCATTTGATTCTAGCTCAAAGCGGTGTTTTTGGGTTTTACCCCAAGATACATCTGTTCCAGAGCCACCTCTACCTGCTTGTATCTAGACATGGTTGTATTTTCTTGATAAACCACTTACTCTATACTCACCAAAATTTAGGACTTTTTCTCATAATTAGTCTCATCCTTATGGTTCTCACTAAGGTGCTCTATTCCTAATCTCTAAAAAAACTATACCATCCTCTGATACCAACTATAGCAACCGGAACCTTTTATATAAAACATTTCATTATTTCAAGCATAGATAATCATCATATTACAAGCCAAGGATCGTTAAGTCTAGTGTCTTGGAAGACTAGATACATATAAAATAAAACATGGGGCTAAAAAAATTCTTTATTTAATCTCCATAAACGGCTTCTAACTTCCTTTGAGATCTTACATATACATATGATACCCTGGGGAACACATGAACAAAGGGATGATCTAAAAAGTATAGTAAAGGAATGAACATAAGGATACATCTCAAGCACATGAGTTAGGAGGCATGACATAATGATATCTAAAGCATGAAACTTATAAAATCATTTAATATAAGAATGGGATCATATAAACATGGAATCATATAAATGTGGTAAAATCATAAATCAAATCTTTAGTATGGTTTAAGGCTAACTTCCAATCCCGTTTCCCATTTCAGTACGGGTCAAGGCTAACCGCCAATCCCATTTCACATCGCATTTCCTGAGACTTAACCTTACCCAATGCATTGGAGCACTATCTGTGTGCACCCATCTCAACATTTTAATGGATAATCTTGCAACATATATATTCTTACCACATATACAATCATACATAATAAACCATACACAAACATAAGGGTACCCAAAGAAAGAATTGGGTACCACAATCATGACATAAATCATAACCAATGGGCGTATCATGAAAGTGTCCATGTAAGGAAATAATCAGAAAATACATGGACGTTCATAGGGTAAAATGGGTATATAACATGGTAAGAGGTGTCAAACATAAGTTACAACATATTATAAATGTATTTTAGAAAATTAGCATTAATTTTTTTTTTGTGTTTTAAAGAAAACACTCTAGAGCTTTTCAAATAGAAAAGAGGACATTCTTTTATATAAAACCAGAATTGAAGAAATAAAGTTTTCATAATAAATATACTTATTTTATAAAGACAATGGTATATTAAAATATAGGATAGAGTGAACATGTAATTTGGGTAAAAATTTGGGAAGTCCCCTTAAAACAGGTTTTCTTATCAGAAAGTTCTAAGGAGGGAATCTTTCAAAAACATGTATATCCCCGAAAGAAAGTGATGAAAGGGTATTGATATTAGAATATTTTAAAACTATACATAATTCATAGGATTCACATAAAAATATATGATAACACCATTTTTAAAGAAAGATAAGGCAACCAGAAAGAACGAAGAAGGTTTGGGTAGAATTCGTTACAATTTTACAGGCATGGTGTCGGGTGTACCCAATAGGGCTTGATGAGAGAGAGAAGTGGATTATAATCACTAATAAGACATTAGAGAAGTATTGTTAAGGTTTATAAACAAACCCCATCACTTGGTATTACACAAAAAATGCATAGCATAGAGACAAATCTTGATTAAGAGTGAAAGGGGAGGATCCCATACCTTAAATCCATTGGTGTTCTCAACTTGTTATTAGCGACCTGAATAAACAAATTAGGCTTTATCAATTAATAATTCCAGAACCTCTTCTATATGTAAATTATTTATTATAACCCTTTTTAGTTCATTCAAATCCTTTTTGATTAGTTATAAGGTTCAATTTTGTTGTTCGAGCTCGTTTGTTTACATGGCTTTAAGAGATCGGTTCACTTATATTCAAGCTTGGATTATTTGAAAGATGAAAGTTGTTGTCCATAATTGAAGTTATATTATTTAGTTTATATCCAGGGGATTACATGGTTTTAGTTTTAATTAGGGTACATATGTTGAAGTCTAATTATTATATATATGACCATAGTGATAACCGTTTTTTGTTGATCGGTGGATTTGATTACAAAGAATGTGTTTTGATTTATAACTTAATTACATTTGTACCAAAGGATTACAGAACCATATATAATAATCTGTTTCAACCATAAAACAAATGGTTTCATGGCCAGAATTAAAGATAATAATAGAAATTGATAAACTATTTTCTTTGATTGTGTTAAATTTGCACATCTCAAACGGTGCTTTCATTTCTTTCAAATAAAAGGGTGGGGAAAGGAGAGAAGATAATGAAATATAACATTAGAATGAATAAATTATAGTACATGTATTTTACTGGACATATCATACTATTATGGTTATGGGAGGTGATGAAATAAATAAAAAAAGAAACGTACTTAAAAGAAAAGAAGAAATTTGGGAAGAGGAATTTACCTCTTGAGACATCCTCTTTTGAGAACCTCTTAAGGAAAGCGTTTTTGGTATTTTGAGGTGGCTGAGAGCTTTTGGACGTGGGGGAGGACCTTGGGGAGAGATTTTGGAAAACTTTATAGAAGTATTAGAGCTTGAGAGGTTTGGAGAGGAGAGGGAGTGAAGGGGGGGTTTTATAGTGGAGAGGAGGGATTGCATGATATTATAATTTTTAATTTATTATTTCTTCACAAGAAAAAGAATAGTAAGTATTCTATGACCAAGAGTATTAAATGGGTCATGTAAATTTGAACTATGGGTGGTGACATTAGCAATGATTCTAGGAATAGTCTATTTAGCTTATAATGTATATATACGGTAAATTACCGTATTTTACTATTCATAAAAAATTCAAGTGTTTTTGAAAAATCTAAAAAATTCACCCTAACCATTTTTCGACATGTAGAATCCAAAAATGATGACCATTTTTCAAAAATAATTTTCTAAATATGATTATTTTAATATTTAATTAAAATCATAATTTATTATAAAAAACCAGTTTTAAAACACTCATTAACTTATTCTAAAATATAGGTATATTGTACTTCCAACTTTAATATTATTTTCATACCACAAGAGGTTAGGTTACTATTAATTAGGGTATATAACTATTCATAAGGGTATGTTACTATTAATTAAGGTAGGTTACTATTCACCAAAAATTATTATTTTTTATCTTACTCCAAAAAACATCTTGAACATAACTGTTTATGTCATATTTTCAAAATTCCAAACAAAGAAGTGACAAACTTATTTTTAAAGGTAACTTATCAATTAGTAGTTCATTATTATGTGATTTTATGGCATATTTATACGAAGGGAATTTCCATTAAAAGCATTAGTTCGTTACAACAATAGTCTTCTTCTAGTTTTTTCAGTTATAGGGATATCATGTCTAACCTTTAATTGAGTCTATATAGAATAATATTGTTCTATAATGATATTTACTATCTTGACATCCTCCCTCTTCATTTTAAATTTTCTTTCTCACCCTCAACAACCTTCTTTTCATCATCAGTTTGGTCAGAATTCACATCTACTCTTTGTGGCTCAAAGTCATTATATTTTTCACTATTCTATATCGTTTTATACTTATTAGAATCATCACTTTATTTAAAAACTACTGCATATATAACACATTTTATGTATTAGTTTTAAACAATTTTTACATTATACGAATAAAAACATTGTGTTGTTTTTTATTGTTGTATATTTAGCCTTCCCAATTAGATATGTATCCAGGAAAGATACATTCATCATCACTTTAATAAAATTTTCCCATATTCAAGTATTTTAGATTGATAAATTTGGGGTTTCCAGAAAAACTCTAAAGTAACTCATGGTTGGATTTTTATTATAACACATCTCATATGAAGTCATATTTAAATTTGACCTAAAAAAACATCGATTTTAAATGTGTAAATCTTTGAAAATAGCCTCTCTATAAAATAACCTTGATCTTTCAATGTCACTAAGAATTTTTCATCCCACTACCAATATGGTTATGATAATTCTCTCAGAAACTTCATTATATTGAGGTGTGTAATGGGTTCAATATTGATGCATAGGTATATAATTTCCAACGTACGATTCAAATTAATTTCTAGTCAACCTCTCATTATCTATTCTTTGTTTATGGATGTAAATTACCTTATATATTTCTGATGGTCTTCTATAAATCTTGAACATATTCACTATGTTTGACTTGTAATTCACGAATAACACTCTTTTTATTCTTTCATAATCATCAATTAATGTAATAAAATACAAGTCACCAATTATGTATTCTTATCTCATAGGTCCACAAAAATTTATCAAAAAAATCAAGAGATCTTGTTGATAGTGTGACAACCCATTTGTACTTCTCTTTAACCATTTTACCCTTTCAATGTGCTGTACAAACATGATCTTTATCATGACTCAAATGATGAAATATCTTTATAGTATTTTATTCTGTGATTTTACTCAAATTATTTTGACTGATTTAGAAAATTCTTCTATTTCATAGATTATTTTCTTCTCTAGTACTGAGATAGTATGAGATACTAATATATTTGATCTAAAATAAATTACTGAAGTTTCTTTCTATTCTTGTAATGGTCCTTACATATTAAACTATTTTAATGAGTTAAATTTTCTTCTTATAGATCACTACATTTCCCTCATCACACAACTAACTCATACTCAAGAGAATATTCTTGAGAACATCAATAAATAATATATCTTGTTAAAAAAACATAGTATTTTTTCCATAAACACCAAATCACTAATAATATCATCTAATTTTGAACCATCTATGAAATTGTTGAGTCTATACATAAACATATACTTGTTATTTTTTCATAGAATTAGTATTCATTTTCATTGTTTTTTTAGAAGACCTCCTCCTTCTAACAATTATCAACTCCCTTCAATGTAGAAGTCTACATTTTATGATTTTTCTCAACCCAAGTTTTCTCAGTTTCAGATTTCGGACATGAACTATTAGCTAAGACATATATAATATTTTCATAAATTATATAATTGAATCTTACATGAAATTATGTACAAGGATTCTAAATATTTTTTATTACTTTGTCCTATCATTAGTATAATTTTCAATGTTATTTAGCTTTAATTTACCTTAATTCAACATAGATAAGTTTTTTATTTTTTAGTGTAAAACTAATTCTTGGATTATTTTATAATTCTATATTATAGAGAAACATTAACATTAAGATGTTCTGTTTCCTTAATATATTATTTATTTTTATTTTGAAACTTATTTTCAAAATATTTTAGGTTTAAAATGTAATTATTTATAGATTAGACCACCCTTTTGAGTTGAGAATTTCTATTAAGGATGAAATCAAGTTATATCCTCCATATGTGAACCATATAGGCTTTATATTCATCTTCGTATTCTTAACTATTTGAGTTATCCCCATTACTTTCAACATGTTCCATAAATTTTATGTTTATTCTATCACATTATTCCTCTAATTCAATTCTAAGGAATTGTAATATTTTGTCTTTTTTATTAGAATACTTTTTTATTTTTATTTTAAATATTACTTATAACTTTATAAAATTTATTGAATCATTTATGTTTACTATAAATTTCTATCCATCCTTAGATTCAAGGTTTCTCTTTATCCTAGGATAATATATAGAAAAATTTTCAATTCCTCCATACTTAAAACAATTATGTTGAATATTTTATTTGTATTTTATTTTCCATTAATGAGTTTTTTAGATAAAAAATCTATGAGTTTCTTGTGATATTCATCACCCTCTTCATCTCTTTCTGAGTAACTTAAGGTCTTGTATTTCTTTTTATTGATCTTTAATTTATTAATGGATTTAAAATTAATATACTCTTTATATTTCTTCCTAAAAATATGTGATTTTATCATCTCCTCAAATAGGAGGGTATTGGGTGGATCTTAGAGGGATATATCATAAATTTAATCCAAAGATAAGAGCATTAGATGAAATAATTTTGGAAATTTCCTCATTTGTTTATTACCACAACTAAATAATATATATTTTCCCTAAAGCATTTAGTAAACTAGCTATCTCATTCACCCATATCAAATAGTCATCAATATTTTCATCATCATCCATTCTCATATATTAAAATTTTTTCCTATATATTATCATTTTCCTTCTTTTATATTGAAGTTTCCCTCATAAATGTTTTCAAGATAGTTCTACATTTCCTTAGATACAGTCAACATCATCACCTTATTGTGAACTTTATCCAAAAAATATTATTTCATTTCATTTCATTTTTCCCATATATCTAAATATTCATATTATCTGTAAATTTTATATCACATTTCTTTATAATTATTAGATATACCATTGTAAAAACATCAACCACTTTTTATAACTGTGATAGTAGAAATAATATTATTAAATTCTTCCACAAATTAATTTCCCATCCATCAAAAAATAAAGAACTTTTATTATTCATAAAATTATTATTCTCTGTGATAAACCTTAAATGATAAAAATATTCAGGGAAATTGGTTTTCTTTGATACCATTTGTATATCTTAGATTAGTTAGGTTACTACATTGAAGGGGTGAATTAGTATTTTATGTTTTTCTTTTTAATAATTATTTATTTTGAATAAATATAATGTGACTAATAAAGATATATATTCACTCCCCAAAATCTATTCCTCACCCTTATGAAAGAATAAAAAAATATTCCATAACATAAGAGATTTTTACTAGGTTAGTTCTCTATATGAGAGTCTACATATTATCATGATCAACTTGTAACTTTTTCAAACATTTTCAGAACAATTTTTTGTGATTAGAAATACTTAATATAATTATACAATGTTCGAGAATAAATTATATAATTATCTTACTAGGAAGGTATCATCTACCTCCCACAATAATAGAATATAGTTATTTAGAAAGGTACTATATTGTAAGATCCTGAACATTTATAGAGTTGACCTAGAATTAATTTTCAGTAGTCTTTTGACTGTATTTGAGTAATTTTTTTTTGGGTTTTAATTTAGGCATATTTTTGGTGAAATTGAGAAAACAAATGGAGGGAAGAGGGGATATGCACTATTGGCACACATTTTGGGAAAATCATGCACCCCAACCTAGCTAACCATGCAAACCCAGGAAGGGTGAATTCATATGGTTGGTGCATGGTTTAAGAAACTATGTGACCTCTTAAGAGAAACCTGGCACACCTAAAATAACAAGCACACTGTTTAGGTGAACAGTTAGAATAAATCGTGCAACTAAGCCTAGGAAACCATGTGTGGGAATTGATTTAGCCTGAAAATTAATTTAAAATTTACCTGAACCCACTAATTAAATAAAAGTCACCCCCCCCATTCTACCATAGGTAGTCTTCAATGATTTTTAGCTCTCTGGAAAAATTCTAAGCCCCCCTCTTGTCCTTTATTCTTTTCAATTTGAATCTTAGATAAAATATCTCCTCCTATCTTCATTTTGATTGTAGACCATGTTTATTATCGTATTCTTGATAAATTTGTTTCAAATTGGGTATTTTCATTGGTGATCATTCATCACTATTCATGAGTTTAGTGGTCTTATTTCTGAATCACAAAATCGTGATTTGATTTAGTATATACAACTTGTATAATTTCTAGATTTATTTATCAACTAAAATCCATACATGAATTAATAAATGTGGTTAATTAATTAATTGGGATGTTTGTGAAGTTGTGATATTTTATGGATTGTTGAGTAAGATTGTAATTTTGATAATGAATTATGAGTTCTTGGGAATTTTGATTTGATAATTAATTGTGATAATTAATTATGATGAAATTAAGATGGTTGAATTAGATAATTAAATGTGTGATAAGGATAATTAATTGGTGAATTAATTATTAATGTAATTATTGGGAAATTGGGATAATTAATCATTGAGTTAATTATAATTTTTTTTTATTTTAATTAACAATAATTAATTGGTAAATTATTAATGGGATGGTGAAATTGTGAAATGGTTAATTGATTGTTGAATTGATTAACAGAACTAATTTTTTTAATTAATTGTTGAATGAATTAACAAACGTGGATAAATTAATTTATAAATTAATTAATGCATGTAGTGGTGGGTAATTGTGATAATAATGATTATTTTTTTAATCATTATTGAGAAATGGGTTGTTATAGATGATGATGTACACCCATTATAATTATATAAATGAATGGTTGTGAAATGGGGCATTATACATGACGATCTATTCATGTGATAATGAAATAAATAAATGGATGAGATTTTGGGGTGTTATAAATGGAGTTTTACATCGATTGGGATTTTGGGTGTTAGACATGGCATTTTGCAACAATTGAGATTTTGGGTGCTAGACATAGAGTTTAACACCGATGATATATTTATTATTATTGTTGATAATTGGGGTGTTAGACATAGTGTTCTGCACAAATTGGGTGTTTTGGGTGTTAGACATGGTGTTCTACACCAAATAAGATTTTAGTGTGTCTGACCTGGAATTTTACACCAATTAATAATATAAATGACTGGGATTTGGTGTGTTATAAATACTGTTATGAACCAATGATAATTACAAATAAATATTGAATTGAATATGTGACACGGTTAAAACCCGAGTCTATGCGGTTAATAATTATGATTTCATAATGGTATAAATTTTTAACTATGCATTGTAAATGTTTTTTTATTCAATTGCATAGACATGTTATTGATTGGATTTGTGTTAGATGCCATTAGTGGTGTCCTACTGATTCGTACACACACCCTACTCAGTTTTCCTGATTAGTACCCAAATAGATTTCATGAATGAAATATTTTTTAAGGGAAATGGCCATGTGTATTATGGGTGAGTCGAGATGGAGCATGGTTGTGGGAACTGGATGTGGTTTTGGACCCTCTTGGGATTTTTCAGTGTCATTATTTTTAATTTCCTTGTATACACGTGACACATATATTAGCATTATGTGTTTTTCTATTATTAGTTGCATATTGTAAACCGACAATGGTTATTACGAGTTATTAGTGTTGTTATGGTTATATATTCTTCTCCTAGGGATTATTTTTTTTTTTGTGTTTTACTATGATAAAAGTGGGTATAGTCTCTCTATGTTTGACTTATCAAACCCTTTAAACTAGTTACTAGCCTCTATAATATGGGTAGGTTCACTTGAGGTCATTTTTCAAACCATCATGGGACACCATTGAGTGGAACATGGTCCAAGGTGTTACAGAGTGGTATCATACCCCAATTTTCTTTTCTTATTCTTTTATATTACAATTTGGTAAATGTACATCGGAGACTAGGAATAGTCATACCTTTTTATGAGATTGTTCATTAGAGTAGCTGACATATGTACAGGGGAGAACCAGAGTGCCCAGGGTAGGATTATTGTTAATACTATTTTCGATTACAGTTGAATTTTATTTCACCTTGGGTGACACACTTCTTGCGTGATGTTATTATTATATTTGGAATTTGATTGATATTTACTTTCAGTCCTAAAGGGCATGATATTTGAGTTCAGATGAATTATTCTAGGCACTTGGAGTTATTTTGTGAACATGCATCATTTTAGTAATTCACTAGAAAATGAGTTTTTGGTATGTTTTTGAACTTCTACTGTTTTCTTGGCCTGTAAAATTGAATTGAAAAAGGGTCCTAATATAAATCAGAAGTGGTAAAATGATGCAATAATGTGAATAAATAGGTTTCTAAATAAAAAAAATTGAACTATGAGAATATTTTTACCCTTTTTAACTAGGAACTATGCGTAGGATGGTTAGTGGTAGTGATAGAACCTCAGTTTTAACCACATAGCGAGGCATGGGGAGAAGACTTGTTTGTATTGTTGTGACTTTTCCTCTAATTTAATAGTGATAAAGTTTTTTTATGAGTCATATGTTCTGTGTTTGAAATTTTAGAGTTATTCCTCCATGAACACACCTGTTGAGTAGATTATTGGATTATATGGATATGGATTATCCTCAAGTAGTGGAACTTGAGTCACTTATAGTTCCGGGGGAGGAATTAGGGGAGAAGATTCAAGAGAAATTTGCTTGCTTCATGGAGTTCATGGGAAGAGACCTAGGTCGGTTTGAGAAGCGAATGTCTGACCTGGAGAGGGAGTTTCAGTTGCAACACCCTCCAACTTTTACTAAATAGGGTGGACCTGAGGGAGATGAATTTTGGATTCAGTCGATTGAGAATATACTTGACCATTTAGACACTCCGATTGAGAAGAGGGTAAAGCTGGATTGTTATATGCTACAAGGATCATCGAAGCACTTGTGGGACATTTAGACATGAACTGTATAGACTGAAGGTATGCAATGGACTGAATTTTTATAGATTATTATAGAGCACTTTTACCCAGAGATGTTGAGATAAGAAAGAGATGCTTAGTTTATGATATCTAATTAGGGGAGAATTTTTATGATGGATTATGTTGCTTTCTGCATAGATTTTAAGTGCATTGTGCCAGTGTTAGTGGTGAATGAATCTACTTTAGAAAAACAATTTCTAGATGGACTTAACTGTGAAATTAATTCCTATAGAAATATCCCCCGGATGAAGAAGTTTTGAGAAGTAGTAAATCAAGATCTCATCTTAGATGGAAACCTGAAAGATGCTTCCAGTGGTGGATAGGTGGTTTCTTCTGGATGATCTGAAGGTATGTCTTTTGAGAACATGAAGAGTCATTATGAGAACTTTAGTAATAAATTTGGGAAGTAGAGTGGCCAGTTCTGAGGAATAGTCACCTAGGATCTTTCTCATGTGATTTTTCACTAGTGTGGCAGGTTGGGACACTTTAATAATCATTTTCCCAAACCACTAGTGAAATTTCATTCCTACAAAAATATGGGACATATACTGAGGTTATGTAGGAACCAAATATATAAAGTTAGTGATAGAGGATCTAAATAGAATCAGGGTGCGGGGAGGGGGTCTTCGGAACCATATATGTATGTCATAAAGAGATCTACTGGATAAGGAGTTTGAGGTATTGTATGTGTTGCTTTTAGGAAAGAGTTCCCATATTAGTAGAGTGGTGAAACTCAAGAGATTCAAATAGCATCACATGGAATAGGGATAGAGTTGTTGCATGTAGTAAATCATAAACTTATAAAGAGTGAGGCTGGGCTATCGACAGTGAGATGTACTATTCTAGTGGATTCTACTTTGCTAGTTCCTTATTTTATACTGGTGCCTCTCATTCATTTATAAATTGAGAACTTGTTAATCAGTTGAGCCTCATGGAGGAAGTTTTTAGTGAGGTAATGACTATAGATATACTATTGGGAGTACAGACTAAATACATCTGTAAGTGCATGGTATTTTCACTTGAATTTAGGGAGTATAATTTTCTATGGGATCTATGTATCCTTGAAATGTCAATATTGGATCTAATTATGGTTATGGATTACCCAGTCACAAACTGAACCCATGTAGAATATAACTGGAGGAGAGTTACTTTCATGTCTCCTAAGGGAACCCAATGTGTTCACCTTGGGGAGTGGGATATCCAAGAAGGATGATTAGGTCCAATTACTCAAAAAAATGGGAGATCTCATAGACCAAGTTTCTATTTTATTGTTGGATGATAGTGACATAATGAATTATGTTTTCTCACTAGTGTTGGATCATTTTCAGGATGTTTTTGTTGAATACTTATTAGGTCTACCACCTGAGAGAAATATGGAATTCACTATTGAGCTCATGCATGGGGCTGAGCCAGTTTCTATTCCACCATATATAATGTTACCAACAAAGCTTTAAGAGGTCTAGACTAAACTATAAGAGTTTGAGGATAAGGGGTGTATCTGTCCGAGTACTCCTTCTTGCGGATCACCAGTATTATTTGCAAAAATGGATGACAGGATTTTTTTCGTGGGTGTTAATTATCTAAATTTGAACAAAATAAATGTAAATAATTGATATCATCATCCACATATCGATGATTTTTTTTACCAGTTGAAAGGATATGGTGTGTTCTAAAATATCGACTTGAGAAGAGTTCATCATCATCTAAGAGTTTGTACTTCTGATAAATCAAGGACTAATTTCATTAGTAGGTATATCTTATATGAGTTCATCATAATGTTTTTTGGGTAGAAAATGAACCAGTAGTGTTTATGTATTTAATGAACATAATTTTCCATCCATACCTAGATCCATTTTTGTAGTGTTCTTGGTTGAAATCATGGTCTACTCCAAGAATCATGATGAGCATGCCCAACATCATGACACCATTCTAAGTACACTAAGAAAGAATTAGTTATACACCAAGCTATCTAAGTGTCACTGTGGTATTAACCAAGAACACTTCTTGGGAAACATCATCTAATAGGAAGGTGTGTCAGGGGACCTAGAGTAGGTTCGGGTAGTGGTTTCTTGGGAACATCCCAAGAACATATTTGATATATAAAGCTTTTTGGGGTTAGCTGGATATTATTAGTGGATTATCTAGGTTTTTCCCATTTGGAAGTGCCACTTTTGGGCTTTACCAAAAAGGGGGTAAGGATTGAATGGATAGATTCTGGTGAGAATTCCCTCCTAAAGTAGAAGAAACATTTTAGTTCATCACCAATCTTAATCCTACCTGATCCATGTGAGGAGTGCATGCTTTATTATGATGATTTGTAGTCAGAATCATAGTTTTGTTGATTCAAAGAGACTGAGTTGTGGTATATGGGTCTCGGTAGCTGAGGCCACATGAATGATACTACCCTATGAATAACCTCAAGATATCAACATTGGTTTATTATATGAAGTGTTTACAACACTATCTGTTCACCAATAAGCTTATGTTGTTTACATATTATAAGATATTATGATATATCTTCTCATTGTGAGATTTGAATAATCAGAAGTGGATATGGGTTGAGTATATGCATTCTTTTTATTTTGATATAGAATATATTCCTATGAATGTAAATAGTGTTGTTGATGCATTGAGCATTAAAACTTAGACTTATATAGTTGAAAAATCTAGTGCTAATTGGAAAATAATGGTTTTACTAGCTGAGATACATGTGGTGGTTCAAGAGAGTCAGGATCAGATAACTCTAGTATTGATTTCTATGGAGTCTACACTTTTGATACGGATCTAAGATATGTAGTAAGAGGATCCATAATGTTTGACCTTGAGGGAAATACTTGAAATTAGGGAGTCACCTTCTGATTCAAGCATAGATGAGGATGAGATTATCTATGTTAGGATTCAAGTTATTTTACTTATGATCAAATGGGAGTAGATTATGTGAGAATTTCATTCCTTGAAGTGATTGGTACACCCAGGTATAACCAAAATGAATTGAAGCCTATGACGACAGTTTTAGCGGTCATAAATGAAAAATGAGAGAGCAGGGTTCGTAACATGATGTTATGCTTATCATTAGGTGAAGGCATAACATCAAGGATATGGAGGATTTTGCAGTCATTTCCCATTCCATAATATAAGTGGGATGATGTGATAATGGATTTTTTGGCGGGACTTCTAAAGACACCAAGGAAGAATGACACTCTCTGGGTTATTTTGGATCGAATGATGAATGTATCGAATTTCTTACCTATACGGGAGAATTTCGCAGTGGATCAGTTAGCATATTTGTATGTTTGAGAGATATTCCATATGTATGGAGTTCTGTGGACTATAGTTTTAGATCATGAATCATTCTTCACTTCACGCTTCTGTAAAGGATTGTAGAAAGTGCTCGGTACGTAGGTTTTATTGAGTACGGCCTTCCACACACAAATATATAGGTAGTCGGAGACTACCATACATGTACTTTAGGATATGATGAGGGTGTGTGTGCTTGAATTCAATGTATCTTGGGAGAATATAATAGATTTTGTTTAGTTTTCTCATAAAAATAGTTTTTAGGAAATGGTACATATGGAACCATACGAAGCTATTCATGGTAGGACCTATAAATCACTACTATGTTAAATAGAGGTTAGAAAGTTAGAGATGTTGGGACCGAGTCTCATGTAAGAGATTTCATAGTAGGTTCATCTAATTTGAAGATTTATGGCCACATATCATAGTATAAAAAATTTGTATGCTGACAGATAGAGACAACCCCTAGTGTTTATGGAGGGTGATCGTGTATTCCTTTGGGTTTCTCCTAGGTTGTGTCACTACATAATAAAAATATATGGCATGTTGTAACCCAAGGTTTTTGGAAATTTGGAGTTTGTGGAGATAATTTTTCCAATGGTGTATTGATTATCTCTTCTAAAAAAAATAGTTCTATGCATGATGTTTTCTATATGTCACAACTACGGTATTATCACCCCGATCCTTTTCATGTGATAAAGTTAGATGTTGTTGATCTTGAGATAGATATTTCCTTTGAGGATAATTTCATACATGTGTTATATTTCAGTGATAAAGTGTTTCAAGGAATGACTATGTAAATAGTTTGTGTATTGTGACAACAAGGTTGTGTATAGGAGGAAACATTGGAAAGTGAAGAAGATGTGATGGCTTAGTGGCCCGATCTCTTTCGTTCAAAATCATATGAAATCATGACAGTGAATCTAAAGTATGATATATTATAATTTGGTGGGATTATAAGATCCCAAACTTTTATAGAGTTGAATCAGACTAATTTTCATGTACTCTTTTATAAATATTTCAGTACTTTTATTTTGGGCTTTACTTTGTGATGATATTGGGTGAAAATTGAGGAAAAATTGGAAGAAAGAGGGGGTGTGATTGGTTAGCACATGGTTAGGGAAAACCATGTGTCTCATCCTAGATAACCATAGGAACCTAGGAAGAGGGAATTCTCATGGCCGGTGCACCATTTGGGAGATCATGCGCCCTCTTAAGAGAAACCATGCACCCCTAAAATAATAGGTCTACAGTTTTGGCCCATGGTTAGAAGAAACATTGCGCCTCAACCCAGGAAACTATGTGTGGGAATTCATTTAACATGAAAATTAATTTCGGATTTTCCTAAACCCCATAATTAACCCCAATTCAACCCTCATTTGACCTTAGGCAGTCTTCCTAAATTTTGTAGCTCATTAGATGAATTCCAATCCCTCTTGATCTTCTTTCTTCCCAGGTCAAATCCTATATCGAAGATCCCTACCTCTCAAAGCTTCAGATCTAGATAGTGTTGATCATTCCATTCATGATAGATTTGCTTCAAATTGGATATTTCTATTGGCGAAAATTTATCATTTTTCTTGAGGTAAGTGGACTAATTTTTAAATCCAATAGTTCTGATTTCTTTTCATATATTAATGTTGTAGAATTACAATATTTTTTTATAAATTGAAATAAATTCCTGTATTACATAATTTTGAAAATTAATTAATTGATATATTTGTGAAATTATGAGATTGTAGGGATTTTTTAACAAGATAATTAAGTTTATAATTAATTATGATTTCTTGGGAATTGTGATTTGATAATTAATTGTGATAATTTATTAACAATAAATTGAGATGGATGAATTGGGTAATTAAATGTGAGGTAAGGATAATTAAATTATGAATTAATCATCAATGTAATGATTGAGAAATTGGTATAATCAATCATTGATTTAATTATAAACTTTTTTAATTTTAATTAAGAATAACTAATTTACATATTAATTAAGGGATGTTGAAATTAAGGAATGGTTAATTGATTGTTGAACTAATTAACAGAATTTATTTTGTTAATTATTTTTTGAATTAATTAACGTACTTCGATTAATTAATTTATGCATTAATTAATGGAAGTAGTGGTGGATAATTGTCATTAAAATGATTAATTTAGTTCAATCATGGTTGTGAAATGGGGTGTTAGACATGATGATCTACACCCATGACAATGATATAAATTAATGGTTGTGAAATGGATAATTATACATGATTATCTATGACCATGATAATTTAATAAATAAATGGATTAAATTTTGGTGTGTTTGAAATGGAATTCTATACTGATTAGGATTTTGGGTGTTAGACATGGAATTATACATATTTTAGGGATTTTGGGTGTTAGACATGGAATTCTACACCAATGAATGATTTATCAGTATTGTTGAGGACTGAGGTGTTACACATAGAGTTCTGTACTAATTGGGAGTTTGGGGTATTGGACATGGTGTTCTACACTGAATGGAATTTATAGGTGTTATACATGGCATTATACACCAATGAATAATAAAAATGACTGCAATTTTTTGTGTTATACATAGAGTTATACACCAATGATAATTATAAATTAATTGTGTATTGAATATGTGACATGGTTTAAAATCGAGTCAATGTGGTTAATAAAGATTAATTGATAATGTGATAACTGTTTAGTTATCTATTTTAATTAATTTTTTTATACAATTGCATACACCTGTTATAGACTAGATTTATTTAAACACCATTTGTGGTGGTCTATTGAGTTTTACTCATACCCAACTCTGGTTTCCTGATCGATACCTGAATAGATTTCATAGATACATAACAAGTTGAGTGTATGGGAAATTTTTAGTATGGCTGAGTTAAGATAGAGCATTGTTCAGGGAACCAGACATTGTTTGGGACCCACATGGGACCTGTTATTTTCTTTCTTTTGAGTTTCATTGTATACACTTGACACATATGTTGGCATGAAATTCTTTTTATGATCTTAGTTCGATATTGTATTCCTTGTATTTATCATTATGGGTTAATGGTGTTTTTATGTTTATATATGATTCCACTATTGTTTATTTATTTTCACTGGTGTTTTAATCTGATAAAAGAGGGTATAGTCACCCCATGATAAACTTATCATACTCTCACTACTAGTTGGAAACCTCTAGTGTAAGGAGAGGTGTGCTTGATGTTATGTGGTGAACCATCTCAGGGCACTATTGTGCGACACCCTGGCCACGAAATTATGAACATGTTCTTAAAAATTAATCTTTTACTTATATATATGCATAATATCTTCAAATCAAAATAGTAATATTCATAATCAAAAGTTATATCCTCCTCAAGAAATACTAAACTATAAGATCAATATAATGATAGCACTTGATGCAGGTTGACTTTCCTATCACCAATTCAGAATGATCAACAAGTGAATGGGAGTGTTCATGGAAGAACATGTCTTCTTTCTCTTTAGAATAATTCACATAAACCTTTAGTGATAGTAATGGATTTCATCAACCCCTTGAAAATATCTCATATTGAATTACATGTCTATCTTCTCAAAAAAATCTCTCTTTCCTTTGATACAAATTATTTTCAGAGTTTTTGAATATTGACTTCTTTACCATAATCCGAAAATACCCTTTTATTATTTTTTTCTTCTTTTTATATTCACACAAACTAAATACGAATTTAATTTTTAAAATATATTTTAGAAATTATATATTTTTTAGGTGAACCAAAGTTCTCAGTGGAAGACTCCTTGAAAATAATATCAACTTTCATGGGGAAAAATTTCAAATTTCTAAAATATAAAATCTCTATTAATTTTGATCATGATCCTTATCATTTAAATTTATATCAAATTCCCCATAAATATGGGGACAATACAATCTAAAATAAATTCATAAAATCCACAAGTTTTTATCTTTGAAGATCCTCCATGTATGTAAGATATAATGACACAGAATCTCCCTTTAAAACATTATAGCTTCCATTTAATCATTTCATAGAATCATGGATTGATTTGTGATTTGAAAGATTCTAAAAATAATTAAGGATTAATTTTAAAATATAATGAAATAAATATTATAAATAAATTGGTATAAAAAATCATCTTGAAAATATTTTTATCATATTTTCTATACTTCAAATAATAGTTCGATTCACTGTAATTTCAATCCAACAAAAAATTATCTTTTGTGAATAATATATTACGTTGAATTGCTTTATTTTGATGAGGGTTTTCTTATGTGAATGAAACTTATCTTAAAAATATGATATCATGTGCTAAATTTTTTTAACATATAAGATATTTTTATTATGCATATGAAAACTCTATTATGTGATGTTGAAAATTCTTATATGGTCCATAATATGGTAAATGCTATAAATTTATATGAGCATAGACTTATAAGATTTCTTGATTCACTCAAATATCCAAAGAATATTTCAAAAATAATCACCATCCATATCCACCAACAAAAAACACACTAAGGAGATTCACAACACCCTTCACATCATCTGTCATTGTTCTCATATTGGGTTGATAAAAATAAAAAATATTTAACAATTAAAAGGGAACTTCACTCTCTAAGGAAACGAATGATATTTAAAAAATTTTCTTCTTAGTGGAAAGTGTATCTTACTATTTATTATAATTCTAATATAAATTATTTTTTCAATTTAAAATAATAATTTTAAAGTCCAATAGAAATTTTATCATGTTTTAATTTTAGATGGAAATAGGATGATAAGTTTTATAAGAAGATGAATACAAGAAGGAAAACCTTTGGACTAGGTTGTAATTCTATCAAAATATTTAATTATTAGTTGAAATATTTTTTGTTGAAAATTTCACCATTTTTTTCAAAATGGTAGATAGATAGACATTAGAAGACCCGATTATCATTAAAAAAAGTCTAATCAGTCCGAACACATAAAGATTTTATTTTGAATGAACTTATGACTATTAGGCATGAGAGATATGATAAAATGTGGGTAATGAAAATTCTTTTCATGAATATCACCAAACTAAATAATTTTATATATATATAGATAAATTTTATATTCTAGTTATGAGCATACATACTAGTAGTTGAAATATCTTGTTCTTAATAATAGTTACTTTTGTGCATTAGATTTAATATTTTATGTATGTATAGATTTTTTAGAATTTATAATTTTATATATTAAATTTGAATTCTTAACTATTGATTTTTTAATCCTACAAAGGATTTAACATCAATTTTTTTTCTTTATACTTTTATCTCTTTATGAGATGTGTTTTTATATTTGGATATTTTTGAATGTTTTTCATCATATGTTGTTCAAATACATTAAATGTAGTTGTTTTATTTATAAATTATATGCTTAAAATTTTCATATCTACCATTATATTTTATATAAGATAGGAAAATGGTCTTATAAACACTTGGAAAACCCTCTTATATACAATAAGATCATTTTTCCATCGAAATATAAGTTCAAGAAGGTTTTGTCTATTTTATTCTTATCTTACCAAATCTACGAAAAGAAATTTTTCCTTAATTTTACATACCATATTTTTTACATTTATAAAAAATATGAATTTTATTTTATGAGTTTAATTTTTTCATGGATAACTGACTTATTCTAAAAAAAGTATTAATTTATCCTTATAAAGAGATTTCATGTCTTTTTTTGTAGGAGTAGTTTTGTATTGTCAATGAAATTATATCAACATTTGAAGAATGTGCCTATGTAAAGTTTGTGTACCCTTGAATATTTTTTCATCATATTCTATAAATCACTTCTAACCTTAAAAATTAACTTCAAAATTATTTTTTTTAGTTTCTGATTTTACAATGTGATATTACAATAAAATCATGATGAGGGGATTTTATTTTAAAATAAAAACCTACTTAGAGTGGTTCAAAACATATGAATAACTACTTAATAAATTCATTAAATTTCAAGGATGGGAAAAGATTGAACTTTTTAGTGAGGAATATCAGTTATTATAACCTTTTATTATCTAATATTTTTTTCAAATTATATTTTTCTATGATTTCAATAAAATGAAGAAGATAAAATTCATACTCCATAGAATGAAATTGTCCTTAATTTCAAGGTTTGTGCTAAAGTGGTTGGACTAATGCTTGAAAGTTTTATGGTCCTACAAAAATCATTAAAAAGTTTCAACAAAACTAGAGTCATGGAAACATCATTCTAAGTAAAATATATAGTTCATAAATTGTATTATATATATCTAGAACTGAGGAATAACTTCCAATAGATCAAAGTATTCTTACTATCAAGGAAGGGAGATAATGATTTCATTAAGATTAAATATTCCTACATCAAATATTTAGACTATATAATGAGTATATTTAATACTATAAAATTTAATTAGGAATACATCAAAGCTATATATACCAAAATTGTGAAGCTAGATATCCTTTTATATTCCAGGATCCTGAATCACATCTTGGTAAAATTCTTATAGGATGAAGGATTAAAAGAAATCATGACTCCATAAAGGGTAAAGTAAACCCCTATAAATAATCATACCACAGATTATGTAATTATATTCTAAGATTCAGGTAAAACTAAATCTAGTTAAAGGAGAATAAAAGTTACACTTCTGATTAAAAAAATTAATTTGGGAATAATCCTAAGAAGTCTAAAATGAAGTAAAAGATACCTGTCGATATTATGGTCATTATAGACCCCGCCCCTCCCCCTCACAAAATAAAAATAAATTATTTTTATCTTTTTATGAAAATTAAATAGATTTGTTTAAAAATATAGAGATTAATTGAATGATATAGAAAACAAATTTATTGATAATATTTAAGAGAAGAAATCTAAGAAGTCCAATTTTTGTTTTATGAATAAATAAGTTAAGGTTGTGAAAGAAGAAGAATCTAAATAGAAGGTGGTTGAGAATAAAAAAATGTTTTCTTTGAAATTTATGAATTCTGAATCTATTCTATATCATGTAACTAATAGATATCCTACAAAGGAGGTTTATAAGACCCTGAGAATGAAGGTAAAATTATCAAAAAAATTAACTTGTAAAAGGAAAATCCAAATTAATTGACATTAAAGAGAAATATTATTTTGAATTCCATCCATCATTATTTTTGGAGATAGTTAAAAACACTAATATAGTATAAGAAGTGGAATCTATGATTGAATCCACTCTGAAAAAATCACATACTTAAGAAGGTTTATCATCATCATCATCAAAAACACCATCATCATATTTTAGGTCGTTAATTTCATATTGTTTATTAGAATATGATGCACAGAATACTTAGTCATACACTTTTGATAAAACATAAATATTTAAGAAATATTCTATGAATGAGGTCTCATACAATGTAATGTAAATTTATAGGATTTGAAAAGAAAAAATATTTGAATGTTGTAAGAAATAATGGATTTTATGTTAAAATAAAATGGATGTTCAATACTCTCATCATGTTGATACATATAATATTATACCTAAATACAAAGACCAAACTTAAGTTTAATAACAAATTAAGAGTAATTCATTTAGATCTGAGTCTTATAGTTCATCATAATCTAGCTCAAGGATGGAGAGTTAAAAAAATATTGTAATGTAAAAAAAATCACTCAGTGTTGTTGGTATTGTTTCAATTTATTCATAGATAGATTCAAGATTGATCCTTTTTCATGATATAAATTTTTATACCTTCGAGTTACACAAAAATATTATATATCAACTAGTGTAGATAAAGGTATATTTTTTAAATTTTAGAGACTAATATGATGATCACTTACAGAAAATCATAAAGATGGAAAAGTATTTCAAAGCTCTAGATGTTGACCTTGATTCGTTAAAAGATCAATACTACCTTGAAAATAGAGTTAAATGAGTTTCATAAACTCTAATAAGATTATTTATAGAAATTAGAAGACTATAAATATAAATTAAAATAATATAAAAGAGATTTATAATAGAAAATATAGATCTTAGATAACATATATTTTTTACTCTATAAGTATGATAAAGTCATATTTAAATCTCATAATAAATAAGAAATTTATAGTTTATTTGTATATTATAATTTTTTTATCTCTTAGGGATATATGTTGAATATTATATATGTTTGTTAAATATTTTAAATGTCTCTAAATTCATTGAATTCAAATAAATTAACAAATGTTTTTTTGAAATCCTATCTATGTATTTATGCCCATTTCTATATGATTCCACTTTTCAATACTTTCCCCTCCTAAAGGGGGAGAAGGACTATTTGTCTTATTTTTTTATAAAGGGGAAATATTTGTTAGTAATAAGTCATAAGTTTATCATAAGGGGTCTTATATTTTATTTGGTTAAGATTAATAGAAGAAAAAAGTAGATTAACTACCAAAAGAATGCATCCAAGCACTCATTGCATATTTTAAGTGAGAGTTAAATTAATAGTGGTTATAGTAAGTTATTCAAGATTCTTAATTTAAATTTGATATATATATTTGACTATCATACTTTTACCTTATTATATTACTTTACTTGTTTCACTATTTTTCTCTTCAAATGGTTCACTTTTTGAAAATCACAAAGGGTAGAGAGTGGTATGTTTTCTTTTCTTACATAGGGTGAGGTTGGTAAATTTTATTCCCTTTATCATATTGGGGAGAGTTAAGAAATATTTTTCCCCTAAGTAGATTTTTTTTATAATTATTTAATTTTTAATTTATGTTTTAAATTGGGGAATGTTATATTTTCATAGAGAAGTATTGTCAGAATTTATAATGATTTTTTTATTTTCTTAAAAACATACCTTGTTTTTATGTACCTAAAGATTTTCAAAATGGGGAAGATTATTGATTCAAAAGTATGATTCTTTATCGTTATTTTTATAATATCAATAAACATCATTGAGAATGATTTATTCTGAGGTTTTTTCTTTAAGCTCAAATTTTGAAAAACTTATCTTCAAATTGTGTATGTTATAGTAAGTAATCCAAATTCTAGAACATAGTGAAGTCACATTAAACCAATTTAAAGGATGATAGAGATTAGTCTAGTACTATTATAAATAAAATGGAAGATCTAAGATGATATTATTGGACTATGTTTTGATGATGAAAATAACTGAATAACGGTCTTTGAGAAATGGAAGGGAAAATGATTTAATTAATTTAGTTCTTATCCATCATCTCACTACTTGTTAGAGCTTCGATTATATTTATTTTCGATGTGTTTCTCATAGTGATTTTCATTTTGTGAGCATTTGATCATAAAATCTTTTTGTATTTATTATTGTAATCATTACTTCATGTCTTTATGATCAATGAGATTTTAAAGATATAAAATTATTATTTATGACCATTTTAGTCAATGTATTAATGGTGTGGACTTGATGTTAATCATGCGGATTGGAGAGGATCTCAGAGATAAGGTTGTCTGATTTTGATTTTTTTTTCAAGTAATATCTTTGTGTTTAATTTTCAACTTCTAATGAGTTAGTTGATGAAGTTCCAAATACATAACATGGATACTCTAGTTTTAGTTATTTAACCTCCTACCACTTTGGGATAAAAGAAAAGAGTCCCCTAGATGTGAGTTTTTATGATAATAATTTCATTTTATTTGTATCTAGATAGTTATCTAGTACTCTATTCCTTTTTTTATATTTTTTTTCAATTAGATATTTTTTATATCTATTAATTTGTTTAAATTTTTATAGTTTTATTTCAGTTGTGTAGTGTGTATTTTTTACTTTGATAATTTTATTTGTTTAGAGTTTATAATTTCTAAACAACTTATATTCATGAGTGGTTGAAAATGGTTTTTCTAGTTTTTTAGATTTATTCACCCCCCCCCCTTATTGAATATTCCAAACATTGTGTATCTAATACAATGTCATGTTCATTCTATTTAAGATATGAACACCGTTAACAATGAAGAAATCCAAGATTTTTTCATTTCAGATAACTTTGATAACAATAATGAGTTACTTAATAATGAATATTGATTTGGTATTTCTATTTCTGAACTATAAAAATAAAATATATTCATATTAAATATAATATATATCCAACATTAATTTTTTTAATCGTCTAATGGTTATAATGGTGGAAATGGAATAGCATTATCCAGTTATTAGGTAAAACCAAATAAAATAATAACATGTTTTATATAAGGAATGAAAATAAGTAATTATTTAATTTCTATATATTTTTATAAGATTATAATTTAATTTATTTCATATTATGATATAGTTTAATTATATTTGAGAATATTTAGACTGAGAAGATAACATAAATAGATCAAAAAAAAGGTTTCTTATTTTGAAGATATTGAATAATTACTTTGTATCATTCATTGATTTAAAGTTCTTGGTACATATTCTTGATTAAAATGGATTTAAAATGTGTATAAGTATTTTAATGGAGAAAAATTAGATATAATTTAGAAATAAAATGAAACTGTAGATACAGTTTAGAATGAGTGGAGAAAAATCCCTTTTATAAATGGAATTTGGGTGACATTTTTACAAATATTCATTACTTAATGGTTATAGAATGTAATTTTATAATAAAGGTGACCAATAATATTTCTACCCATTAATTTTATACATAAATATTACATCATGACATATTAATATTCAATTGGTAACATTACAACCCACTCCATAAACATTTAGATATAGTGTCTTTGGAAACATAGATACATAAATAACTTGTTTATAAGAGATAAACATTGTCTCCAACTTATTTCTTCACAACTAGTACCCTTCTCAGATATATCATATTAAAAATCATTATTCACATCCTAGGGAATTGATGTATAATAAAGGGTTAGCACAGATGCTCAATGAGGGTAAACAAAGAATTTATCAATCCTCACTTAAGAATAACATGAGAATAAGGGTAGAATAACATGATATTAACATTTGAAAATTATACCCATAATATCATAAATAATAATCAAGAGTCTTGAAATAATTATTGATAGTTTTTTAGACATGAATCATAAAGGAATAAAATAACAGGATCGATGGGAACATATCATGAGCATAAGATGTAAAAACATTTATAAACATAAGAATGCAAAATCATTTACTTAGTCAAAGATTGAATCTAAGACTATCATAATGGATAGTATCCACTTCATATCTCATCATATCCTTATTTTAGGTTCACTACCAAGACTATCACAGTTGATAGAGTCCATTAATAAATTGGCTTCACTACCCCATTTTATTCCTTATCATCTCATTAGATATCCATAATTACCCAATAAATTATAGGGATATATAATTCTAGCCCAAACCTTCAAATAATAATAATTATATATTGCTTTACCATTGGATCATAAACTAATATTCATATCCTATTCTGAGTAAAAGAAGTGGGTTTTATAAACATTTCAATATTTTGTCAAATCATAACCCATAGAAAATAAATCTATTTCATAAACATTTTTTAACATAATAATAAACCATTTAGAGATAAAATAATAATTTTATCATTGTATCACATCCCTATTAGATCTTAGGTAACAACAAAACATTCAATCTAAGATGAAAAATTCCCTTAAAACATATCTTGGAACATTTCTTTAGGAAAATTCCATCTTCACTTTGAATTCACGTATTTAAAATATAAAAATTTCAAAAATATTAAATAATATATTTTCACCAAAAATAACCTTAAATTTTTTTGAAGTAATATCCAAAGTATTTTTTGGTCTTGATGGTGGGAAATTCTATTCAGGTCGTGTATGTTTAAACAATGATTCCTTTCAAGTTTTTAGAAAATAGTCAAATGTCACTATTTTGGAAAACAAAAAGATAATTCCTTTTAAATAATTTTTTTAAAAAAGAAAATATTGCTTTAAAATTACTCTAAATAATCATATGATAACATTAAAAATATTTTTATAAAACGTGGATATATAAGATAAATTGTTTTCAACTGAAGCGAAAAAAACTCAACTTTCATTAAAAATATTATTCCAATATATTAAGTAATTAAAAAGAGTAAAATTAAATTAAAACATGTAATATCAAGAAATAAATCAATTATAAGAAAATTCAGGGTATTAATGAGAATTAGGTCATAAAATTTCATATTTGGAAACTTTATCATAAACAATTCCGATAAATAATGAGATAGTAATATATAACCCTTACCACTTTAGTAATATTCATATAATACCATCATGAAAGAGAAAAACATATATATTTTTTAAAATCCCCATAATTTTCATGAAAATAATAATAAAATTTATTTATTCTTCTTATATACATCATACAAAGTAAATATTTGGTGAATATTTCATATGTCTCTCTAAAATAAAAGTGAGATGAGAAACCCTTACCTCAAGTGCCACTTGCTTCAAAATCACTCTAAAATCCTATATAATAAATTTAAAATTATTATAATTGTATAGAATAATAATTTACATATATTTAATATCATATATGATCCACTTATAATATTTGATGACCCATTTATTAATAATTTCTTATTTAAATCATTCTTTTTTAGTATTAATTGTTTCATTTTTCATAGAAATTTTAGTTTTATAGTTCTGATCCTTATACGTTGATCATAATTTTATCATCTATATAATTTGTAAAATTATATAAATATAATATATATATATAAATACATTATATATATAGAGATATATTCAATGATAAAAGTTACAGATAAAAAATGAATTACACTATTCATGGACATGGTAGGTCATACATACGCATGAACGTTGTTTCCATTATTTGAAAGATAGAATGAAGGAAATTTAAATAACAATTCACATTAAAAATTCATATTAATATCATTAATAACATATATATTTATTAAATCTATCATTACAAGCATCCATGAAAAGTCATGATGAAAAATCAAATGCACTACTATGTGGAGACGGTAAGATATACATATGTACAAGCATTGTTTTCTCTTTCCACAGGAGAGAAAGAAGATTTATAATAGTTAGTAAATCGTAAAAATAAAAATTTATTATATTCCATATAGTTAACTATTGAATTTATAATGGATACCATGGATTTATAGTATGTATAAGAAGAAATAAAATTCAAATTTCATGGTAAAGAGTTATACCTTTTTGTTGAGAAACCAATTTTTCTTACACATTCAAAATTAAAAATATGATATTTTGGAAATAAAATAATATATTGGGTGTGGTGAAGGAATATATTATGATATTAATTTAGGTATTCTCTGTTATTTAATTCTTAAATATTATGAATAATGTAGGATATGAGGTTCGCTTTATAAGTGAGAGAAGGGGCACCCATATAATAACGTATAGTATTAAATGAATTTAAACTAAATTTTATAATAAAGGATATAATATGATATATTTAAAATATATGATGATTATAAGCCTAAGTAATCGCATAAAATAAAATTTCTATAAGATTATGTAATGTTTTAACATATATCACTTAGTTTTGACACTTTTTTAACCCTTTTTACAAATACTGCAATATCAAAGTTTTTTCACTCATTAAGGGTTAAGAATACCACCATGTGACCCAAAAATGGACCATAGTTTTTATTTTTAACCATATATTTTTCCATTTTATAAATATATTATTTTTATGAATTTGAAATCATTTAATAAAATATTTTTTATTATAAAATATCCTTTTTTTCATTTTTGTACTATTCATTTACATTGACTTTAAAGCCATCAATATAATGGTAGGATTTTTATATGAAACTCTCACAGAGTTATATTTTTTTATATTTATAGTAAAAATTAATTTAAAATGTTAATTTATTCAAAATTTATTACTTTTAATTTTTTTTAAATCATGTATTTTATTTCTCTATTAATTGAATAAATATTATATCGATGTTGTGTAAACATTTAAGGTAACTATTCGATTGAAAAAAATTAAAAATAAATTTACATGATGATAAAAATTAATTTATATCTAAAATTATTATCTATAACCAAAAATAAATTATTTTTGTCCTTATGTAAAAATTTAGAGATACTAATTAAACTAAGTCACATTTGTAATTATTCTTTTCCCAAAATATTATAAAGGTCATAATCAAAGACAAATGGAACAAATTATCCATATTATATAAAAATTGATGATACATTTTCATCTAAACTAGTATAATAGTATTAATTAAAGTGTAACAGAAATTTTAAAGTTGTATCCCAATGTTTTAACTTTTTTTACCCATTTTACCCTTAAAGAGGTGACAAATTTTTACCAAGGTTACCATTCATAATGAACATAAATAAAAGGGACCTACTTTCCAAATTTTATCCTCTTATTTATAGATATGTAATTCATATTTCATGATTGAATTCATTTAATTAGAATATTTTTTTATAAAAGTAATCTTGAAAAATGTGATGAAAATCAATGTTCCATAAAAAAGTTTCATGAAGTATAAAAGTTTTTTTGCCAAAATACAGAATAAATTTTTTAAAAAAGAAACCTAAATGAATTATTTATAATATAAATAAACTAATTTTACATTTAAAACTATTTTAAAAAAAATTATGTTTTTAAATGATTGAAATGAAAAACAATTTTTAATAAAACTCAGTATTTTAAACTATTCCAAAATAATCAATTTTTCATAAAATTATCAAAAATTTACTCTATGTTATTTATGCAATGATGATTTAAAAAATAAAGTTAATTATTAGAGATTAATTTTATAAAAGTTTTAAAAATTATTTATATTATTTGATCACAAAAATAAGTAAATACTATATATAAATAAAATATAATTTTAAAGCATATACTAACTCTACTAAAAATATATATTTTATTCATAAAAGACCTTTATACATTTTCTTAGAAAAAAATTAGTTATTCATATTCATTATTCAAATTGAATATTTAATTTATAATAGTATGATATATTACCCTTCAATTAGACTCATGGTTTCATGCATTTCTAGCTATCAAATAAATTTAATTTATTTGAAGAGAAATGTATCATAAAATCTAGAGGTGTTAAATTCTACCCCTATTAAAATAAATTTCATCATAAAAATTTGATTTTTCTGATACAAAAAATGGGGAAATCTATATTTTATCATATCCATGGGTTCTTAATTGCTTCAATGAATTTATGATTCCCTTAAATAACATTAACCATGCGAGTAGCCATATTTATTAACACTTTAACTCTAAAATATAAGAGTTATATCAGTTTTTCACTATATTTAAGATCATTATATAATAGTGAAACAAGTTGTTTTAGTACACAATATGTATTACTTGCGTATTTCCTCACGAGAGATGCATGGAACAAATCATTAATTTGAGAGAGTTTCGGTAGAAACACCAAGCGGCAAGATATCATCCCTGCTCGATCAAAAATCTCAAAGGGGGAAATATACCTTAGGATTAGTTTTCATGTTCTTTTGAATCTCATAACCATTTTCCATGGATAAATTGATATAAATATCTTCTCACTAACTTTTAATTATTTATTTCACCAAATATTTTTAGTATAACTTTTCAATTGACTTTAAGCTTCCTTAATGTGATATAGAGTGGATCTAATCTTCTCCTCTATTTCCTTATCTATCTCATGTCCCAATAGAATAATTTCTCAAAATAGTTCCTATCACATTGGTGTTCTAAAATTATTTCTATAGAGGGATTTATAAGGATCCATCGCAATTCTTGATTAAAATCTATAATTGTAAAAAAATCAACTAGGGGAAGGTGTTGATGCAAAACAACCTTTTAAATACATTGAAACATGCCTATTCATATCCTCTTGGGTTTGAATTAATATATAAAACTAATCATCTATCTGATAATGATAAGACGTACTATAAACACAACTCTGAATCTAGAGATTACTAAATAATTCACTAAAACTTCATGGTAAACCTCTTATAGTGGTCAGATACAAGAGAATATGGTACTCCATTAAACATTGTCACATCATTTATGTATATTCTATAAAAAATAATTTTTAGGCCTTAAAGTGGCCTAGATACCCTTAGAGGGGGTGAATCAAGGCATGGTTATTCTTTTCTAAATTCTTCATTCCCCAATAGATCTCGTCCTCTATTATAAGTGTCACTTTTTTATATTTAGTATTTATATTTATGTTATCCTTTATAAATGTATCTAATGATTATGCATGGAAAGTAAATATAGGATAAAAACACAAGTACACACATATTTTGAATTGGTTTACCCTCATTGGGATACATATAAGGGGAATACAATGGTAATGTACCAATGTACCAAATCCACTAAGGCTAAATACCAAAATAAAAGGTTTATGCAAGATCACTTTTATGCCTAGGATCAATATTTATAAAATATTTAGGGAGAGCTCACAACTTCCCAAGGGTCACTCCCTCAATATATCTTTTAATTGATCACTATCAATGTAATAGATCTACTTCTTCCTCTTCCTTTTCTCACTACTCTAGAAAGGATCCACACATAGTTTATGGACTTATAGGTCCCTTCATTGTTAATAATTATTGAATTATCAATTATAGGTAGCTTATTTATTGAAATTATTTTTTCGTATGCTTCTTCACATCTTTCAAAAAAACATGGATGAAAGTCTTCCACTTTCTAAACAACTGGAATAAACTTCTCATTAATATAGAAATAGAAATTACCTTATCTTTGGAAAGATCTTAAAGAGATGCCAAGTATTTCATTCACATCCTAGAATTTAGTAGTTAATAAACTCATTCTATAAGTATTTTCAAATGGTTAAGATCAATTGTATTCTTCTTCTCCTTTAGGATTCATATATGAGAAAGATATTGTTCTTAGGGTTATGTGGGAATGTATCTCCTTGCACAATACTTTAGTGTGATACCCATGTGTGATACCCTATAACATAACCTCTTACATGATATCCAGATGAATACTCTTTGTGTGATATCCTAGTGCGTACCCTTGCATGAGATCATGGTGAGTAACCCCTTACATGAGATCCTAGCACAATATAGATTTCACACTTTGTGTGAGATCCTAGTGCGAGACTAATTTTGAAAATTACGTGAGATCCTAGTGCGAGACCACTTTTAGGATTTGTGTGATATTCTATTGTGAGACTACACTCATGCTTTTCACAAGACTAATTTTCTCCACTATATGAGATCTTAGTGAAAGTCCCTATTCACTCTTTCTAAAATATCCTGGTGAAACACCAATTTCATGCTTTGATCTAGACCCTAATTTGAGACCAATTTGGAACTCTTCATGAGATCCTAGTGTGAGTCCCCTTTCACTCTTTGTGCAAGATTCTAGTCTGAGACAACTTTCACGCTTTGTGTGAGACCCTGTTGTGAGACCTCTTTCTCACATTTCATAAGATCCTGGTGTTATTCCCATTTCTCTATTTGTTTAATATCTTTGTACGAGATCACATTCATGCTTTTCATGAGATCCTGGTTTAAGAACGCTTTCACATTTTTTACAACACTTTGTAATGATCATGTGAAACACTTACACGATGTAAATCACGTATATTCCTTCAAGAGATCTCTCCAAAAACCACCATCATGATATATCTCTAAAAACCTCCTTCTCAGACATTAAATTAGATAAAATGATATGGAAAAACTCTCTCAGTGTTTAAGGATGGGTTAGGGGTATTTATAGGAATAAACCCACCACTTTAACTCAATAAATCTCATACAACCATTCAATAAAATGGAATCATGTGCTCCAAAAATCTCATACAGCGCGATCAAAATTAAATCATATGATTAGTAGTGATGTTATCTCTCGGTGCTTTGTGTGATCCATCGCAATATACAAACACAATCATGAGCACTGTGCAAGATCCAATCGTGAGATCCAAAGACAATCATGAGAACTGCATAAGATCTCATTCAACATTCACACTATATAAGATCAGACATCTCACCCTTACATAAGATCATACATTCTCTCTTTACGCAAGAACATACATTAATTCTTTTAATGAGATAAAAAAGATCTCACTTTAATGAGATCAAACATTTTCCCTTTGAATGAGATCATATATTTGAACTTTTTCTAGATCAAACAGTTCTGCCTTCTGCAAGATTAAACATTCACGCTTTGTACATGATTAGACATTCACGCTTTTTGTGAGATCAAATATTTCTCCCTTGCATGAAATCATACATTCAAACTTTTCATGAGATAAAACATCTATGCTAACCATTAATGCCTTATTTTACTACCATCCTTCATCAATAGCCTCAAACCTTGTTCACAAACACAACCATCCCAAAAACACAAACAAGAAGGATTTTTTCTTAACAATACACTACTAGAAAACCAACCTATACCAACGGTTTGGAACCGTTGGTATAGGCCTCCAAACCGTTGGTATAGCCTATACCAACGGTTTGGAGAACCGTGGGGAAGTAAGTCGTTGCGATAGGTCTATACCAACTGTTCTGGCAAAACCGTTGGTTTAGACCTATACCAACGGTTTTGAAAACCATTAGTACAAGTAATATTAAATAAATATACCAACGGTTATAAAACCATTGGTATATGTATTTCAAAAAAAACCATTCGGTGGGATTTGATCCCAGGAACCCCGTTTATAATTGAACGACTTAACCACTAACCTAACATGACTTTTGTAAACATAATTTCATAAATATATATGTGTATTATCATGATTATTTAAAATTTTGATTTATATAATGTTCTCGGGTAGTAGATCTAGAAAAAAATCAAAGTCACATATCCCAACGGTTCTCAAAACCGTTGGGATAGGTGACATTGATTTCGGGTGGAAGTTGATTTTGAGGACACTCTTTCCCAACGGTTTGCCCAAACCGTTGGGAAAGAGGATCAAAACACACCCTTTCCCAACGGTTTGGCCAGACCATTGGGAAAGGGTGTGTCTTTCCCAATGGTTTTCCCAAACCGTTGGGAAAGATGCCTCAAAACACACCCTTTCCCAACGGTTTGGCCAAACCGTTGGGAAAGGGTGTGTCTTTCCACCATTGGGAAAGGTACCTATACCAACAGTTTTTACAAACCGTTGGTATAGAAGTGTTGGGAAAGGTTGAATTTCCAGTAGTGATATTCCCTTTGGGTTTTGTTGGAAACTCTACATATTTTGATACAGTGTTAAATATCATTCCATCTTCTACCTATAATTTTCTTCTTTTTATTCCAATATCGATCATAGATTTAATAAACACACACTATAATCCCACATGATCTATCCTCAGCATGATAAACAAGAGTATCATGGAAATTTCATCAATAAAACATTTCATTCGAAAACCATTCATCTTCTTTCATCACGAACTTCATTTTTCATGATATATAACCTTTGACGAATCATCTTTAGAATTACCATATTTAAAACTCCCCCTACTTCACTACACCCCCTATCACCTCCTCACCCTACCTTGATTAATACATTTTCTACCCTTTTATAGACACAATTTAGCCCCCTTTGTCAAAACCCCCAAAGGATGCTTTTTTGGTGTCTAAAATAGGGTAAGGAACGTAGATCATCACATTAGGGAAAAACACATCATACCTCGAGGAGAGGGGATCCCACATCCACACTTTTTCAAGTGTGGGGAGTTGACTGAACTCCAAGATCTAGTTAATGCCACTCAAATCCTTCTTTCATTAAATTCTTTATCAGAATGTCTCCAACATGAAATTTTGTAGGCATATACTCTATCTTCTTAATTCCATGCTCCTCATTATTCTAAATGAAGTGATATTTCATTTCAGTGTGTTTTCTTTAGTGATGGACTATATTTTTTATATGATTTATAACACTTGAATTATCACAATGAATACCAATCATATAGTTCACCTAAAAATCCCCCATTATCATATAATTAAACAGTGGATTTCTTTCATTAAAAATTTACACCCCCATAGTAAATGATATCCATTCATTTGATTTTTTATAATCTAAAAAATAACTATGAGACCAAATTATTCTTTTAACTCCTGAAATCCAGATAAAGAGAAATCACTCTCCCCCCTTTTTGTTGTGTACTTCTTCATAGCCAAATAGACACCATATGTTGATATTATAATACCATTAGAATATTCCAATTATATCTAATTTAACATTTGACTCCATTTATTATCTTTATATTGGAACTTTATTCTTTTAGCACATTCCAATATCAAAGTCATATTATTCTGAATATCTTCCTACTATATAAATATTATCAGCAAGTGAAATTATGAATTCACGTTGAGTCATTCAAATATCCTCTAAGCCTTATGATTTGTGAGTCTTTACATGAAACATTAGTTTAATCCAATAAACTCCCACGATTTCCATGTAACATACATACTTCCATGGATTCAAGCACAAAAACGTAACTTAATTCATCCTTGGACCATATTTTCATATGGGGATATATCTTTCTCTTACAGCATCTTAGTATCCTCAAAATAGTTAGTTGATACAACATTGTTAGAACAAAATATGTAATCATGAAATACATGATTGTTTTTACTTTTCTCCCAATCAGTCTTCTCTCAGTGGAAAACTAAGACTTGAACTGAGGCAAGATACCAATGATTGAATATTCAATGAAACATAAAACCACTAGATCATCCAAGTATAACTTTGAAAGATCTTTAGTTTTATATTAGTATATTATTAATATAATCTAATTTTTCCACATGGCACAACCTTAAAATACATATTTAAAAAATATAGTTTTTTTAACATCACTTATTGATTCTGATACAACATGTGAATTTAAAGAGTTCAGATTCTTCTTATCGCATGTATCTCCTTCAACTAATGCATTGGTTCTCTTTCAACACACACACCCCTTTGATTGTATCTCCTCCATAGTCCATTATAAATTCCATTAGATATGTGAAAATTTTCATATATAAAAAAATGGGTGCCTACACGATTCTCAAGAAGATGATTTTGTTCAATCCTGACTGGTCAACCCTTTAAGACAATCTTGTAAAACACATTACTCTTTTTATGCTCGTTCCAACTACCTAGATAACATCAAATATTCTATCCATATGACTAGATATTATTTACCCACATGTTATGTCTTTTTATATATGTGAATTATGTAGGATTTGAATTTTTTTACTTTTTGATATTTATACCCACTAATATAAGTTTCCTTATTTGATTCTCCACCAATATTACATTTTTTCATGAATATTTATTTTAGAAATGATAATTCCATTATTTATAGGATTTTGTTTCTTCCTCTATTGGAGAGATATTTATCTTTCCTTTACTTCTCATAATGTGGAATGACATATGAATTTTTCATGGAATTATTTATTCATTTTTATTTTATCAGTTATCTAAGTCATGCCACCCTTTATTATTGGGGTTGAGTCTTCTATTGAATTTACATTCTTCTTAATCACAATTACTGAATCACCTCCCTTTTTCATATAGGTTTTTTCACATTATATCCAAGATCTTTAATGTCAGTGTATCATAGTAGATGATTAATATTCCTTTTATTGATCTCCATGTGATTCACATGAGGATATAATCCTGTTTTTTAACTTTTCATATTGTCTTCCAATACAGGGTTTTTCATTTTACACTGCCAATGATGGGGGTCCCCTTCTAGGTTCCTTTTACTTCCCTTATTTTTTACTACATCAATGTATTTCCATATTCCCGTGACTAGCACAAAAAAACATATTCTATTAAATACATACCTAGTTTCATTATTTCTTGGCTGAGATGTTGATGCGAATAGATTTATTATTATGATGTTGATCCCTCAGTCTTCTTGACACATACTCATAGTGTGTCCATATCTTCCACAATAATAGAATTTGATGACTAATTTCTTCTAAAAGACCTTTGTTTCATAATTTTCAAGAATCTTCTATTTATTCTCAAATTTAGAAATATTTATATCTTCATAATATGAAATTTATTCCAATTATTCAAAAAAACATAAAATATAATCATTAATACCACATAAGTAGCACATTTTTTCAGTATATCCTATAAAATCCTTTTAAGGTTTTTTCCATTTTCTGTAGTATTTTTTCCATTTTGGGAACTATTCATGGTTATCTTCCTATCATACATGGGAGAGGGTTAATCATATCAAATACCAGATTTTCCAAAACATCATGGCCATTGGGATGGGACAATAATTTCTTATTTTTCTTCTAAAGTATCATATTTTCTATTAATTTCATTATCATATTCCAAAGTATAACCAAATAGTAAGTTCAATACATAAATTAATTTCGGATTTCCTTTGGAATTAAATTTCTCCACTTATTTCTTGATTGATTCTGTATCTTTCTTTAATTGTTTAATCTTCTTAATCCTTGATTCAAGTTGATAATTTTGTTCTCTCTTGATATTCTTCCATCTAGTCATCACGTCTTCTAATTTTCGGGATAGATTTTCCATTATGTTCAATTTCTCCTTTTTTTTAGAATTCATCTACGAAATAAAATCATTACATCCTGAATTATCCTATTGTAGTATTTTCTTCCATTAAACTATACCAAATTTTTTTTACAAATATCCTCATTTTTTTCTTTCAAATTATGAAATTTATCTGGGTCTATATTCTATCCCATTTCTTCATCATTCAGAATTTTCAGTTCTTCAACATAACAATCATTCTTCTTTCTTTGATCTCTGGCCACGTCAACAAGACTTTTATTTAATCATTTTATATTGTAGCCTTCAATTTCCTACACTTGGATCCATATATCTTTATATTTAACTTCTTCATCTAATTTCTTATCTAATTATTTGTTTCATGGAAAACATCCACTTTTTCTTCTTCGAGTTTTTTCACCGTAAGAAGTTTTAGAACAACATGGGATATCAGGTCCTTCACTCATTCCTACATCATCATTGGTTGAGTGTATATTTTCACTATCTAATTCATCTAGATCATAATTTTGTACATTTTTTCATTCCTTAAATTAAATCACACTTTATCGAAATACACTTTCTCACTGACGAATACCACCTACATTTTTCTTCTTCTTTATAGTTCGTCCCTTTTCCATCGCACACTGAGATAAAGGAAAACATTAACTTTAATTCCAATAGTAGAGTTAAGCCTTTTATAGAAAACATATCAACAAAATTAACATTACTTGTATACCAATTTTTAGTACCTAAAGAGGCCTAGATACCCTAATAAGGGTGAATCAAGTTATGGATAGTCTTATTGAATTTCTTCCTACTCCACTAGATCTTGACCTCTTTATTATAAGAATTTATTTTTTTCACTTTCATATTTTATTTGTCTTATCATATCCAATTTTATCTGATGATGATGCATAGGTTTTAAATCCAGTAATAAATCATGAGAACACACATATTTTTACTTGGTTCACCCTCACTAGTTTACATCCAAGGAGCATATAATGGCATGTACTGATGTAAAAAATCCACTAAGGCCTACTACATAAATTAATGGTATTGGATAGATCACTTCTATGCCTAGGATCAATAAATTTACACTATTTAGGGTAAGCTCAATTATTCTCAAGGGTCACTCTCTCAATCTATCTTTTGAGGTCTCACTACTGGTGGAAATGATAACCTTCTTCTTTTTTATATTCCTCAATTCTCTAAAAAGGATCTACACATAATTAATGGACTTGTAGGTCACTTCATTATAAATAATGAATGAATCGTCAATTGTAAATAGATTCTATCTTGAAGTTATTTATGGGATACTCCTTCACTTCTGTGAAAACACCTGGATGAAAAACTTTTGCTTTACATACAACTGGAATAGACTTCTCTTTACTATTGAAACAGAAATAACCGCTTTTTTATGATATTCAAGATATTCTATATCTTACATTCACTCTCTTGGATTTCATAGTGAATAAATTCCTTTTTCAAGTATTTTAGAATGGTTCATATCCTTTTTCTTCTTCTCCTCCTTAAAAATTTTGATATGAAAAATATATTTTTCGATGGGTAATGTAGGCACATATCTCCTTGTACAAGAGACTATTCTGATAACCACGCATGATACCCTAGTGTGTAACAACTTTCATGAGTTCCTAGAGCATACCCCTTTGTGTGAGATACTGGCACGTAACCTTGTGCATGATCTTGTTTCATAACACCTTGTGTGTGATCATAGAACAATACCATCGTTGAGATTTGCATGAGATCCTAGTGAGAGACCACTTTCTTGCTTTAGATGAGATCCAGGTATGAGAACTCTTTCATGCTTTGCATGATTTCTAGTTGTGAGACTTCTTACATGCTTTACACAAGACTGCTTTCATTCTTTTCACGATATCTTGGTGTGATTTCCCTTTCACCCTTTGTGCAAGATCCTTGTGTGAGACTACTTTCTCATTCCACATGGGACCTTGATGTGAGACTTATTTTTCAATTTTCATGAGATCCTAGTGTGATTCCCTTTCCTCTCTTTCCATAATATCCTGGAATAAGATCACTTTATTGCTTTTCACGAGACCCCAGTGTGAGAATACCTTTTCTTTTTACATAATATCCTAGTATGAGTCCCCATTCACTCTTTCTGAATGATCTCGGTGCAATACTAATTTCATGATTTGTGCGAGATCCTTGTTTTTGACCACTTCCACACTTTATGAAAGACTTTTTATAGATCATTCATAGCACTTATACTATTTAAATTGAGTATATTACTTCATGAAATATATCTGAAAACCACAGTCATGATATCTCTCCATGAACCTCCTTCTTGAACATTGCCTCAAATAAAAAAAACAAATCATAATTAGTGTTTAAGGATGGATTACTGGGGATTTATAGGTGTGAATCCACATCTTAACTCCACAAATCACAAAAAACCATTCGTTCAAATGAAATATGTTACTCTATAAACCTCTTAAGATGAGATCAAATGGAAATCATGCGATGGTCAGGTATATTTTCTTATGGTGCTTTGCATGATCCATCGTGAGATTCAAATACAATCATGACTATTGCATGATATCCTAATGTGAGATACAAAAAAATCAGAAGCACCATAAAAGATAACATTCCAAATTCATGCTCTGTGAGCTCATATATCTCACCCATGCATGAAATTATACATTAACACTATGTGTGAGATCATACATTCATGTTTCTTGTGATATCAAATAGTTCTCTCTTGCTTGAGATCAAACATGTGTTCTTTGCATTAGATTTTTCATTAATGCTTTTCACATGATCAAACACTTTTCCCTTGTGTGAGATCATACATTCAAACTTTGTGCAAGATCAGACATTTGTTCTTTTCATTAGATCAATTATTTCACCCTGTCATGAGAACAAACATCCATGACTTTCAGTGGATCAAGCATCCATGATAACTCTTCTTGCCTTATTTGAAAACCAACCTTTATCAAAAGCCTCAAAACATTTAAAAATAATAGTCAACCCAAAATCACCATCTAGAAGTATTTTTTATTAATAATGATCAAGTGATAAATATTCTATGAGAGCAATAAAGTGTGCTAAAATCGTAAGGTGATAAACTAAAACCCAAATAGTATTATGTCTTTTAGAGGTTTTGGGGAGTCTAACGAAAAAATCTATGGTGATTTTTTTACATTTAAATTCTGATATGGGTTATTGTTTTCAAATACCATTAAACTTTAGTCTCTAAACCATAACTTACATACATACCACCCATATAGATACATACTCTACAATATCTCTTTTCATTCTACCCCACTAGAAATACTATTTTATATCTCTATTCATCTTATTATTTCATGGTTGAATATAAAATTATGAACTATAATATTCACTAAATAGATCCTTATTCAAATGTGGTATAGATGTAACACTTACATAAGCCATGAACCTTATCATTCCATCACAATCAAGTTTAAACTAAAGAACATTTCTAACCATATTCTATAATTTCACATCTTGCTTATACATTTATTTAATACTCACTTGGATTATTGGATGTACATTCATCTAAGATAATATTTTTCCACTTCCATCAGTTTTCCCATATCTATCCTTTTTAAATATTTTAATATGGAATCTGTTGTGATGATACTCATAAATAATCTAGCATGATCCTTTTGACTCAAAGCATTGGCCTCCTTGTTCCCATTTCTAGGGTGGTAATGTATTAATAAGTTATAATATTTTATGAACTTCATCCATCTTATTTTTAACATATTAAACTCTTTTATAAGAGCATACATACTTTAAAAATTTCTGATTTGTATATATATCGCATATTCCTCCATAAATTTTATGCCCACATTACATTAATGTAAAAAATTCCACAGCTAATTCCAAATCATGAGTTGCGTAATTTTGATCATGGGCCTTCAATTTTCATGAGGATTAACCGAAAACCATATAATTACAAATGAGTATTTATATCAATACCATAATTTATGAACCACTAAGGATCATAAACCCTTCTCTATTATAGGGTAATATAAGAACATGTGTGTTAACTAACCTTCTCATTGGATACTTGAATTTTTCCTCACATTTATTTGTCCTATGGAACATTTCTCCCTTGTGAGATCACATGGTGAGTATATTAGACTGTTGTGGGAAATTATCCACAAAGCATTGGTAATATCCATCCAATCTAGTAAAACTTTGAAACTTAGTCATGGTGGTTGGGATATAACACCTTAGGTTTATGTTTATGACACCCTAGGATAAACTTAGGTTATCAATAGTCATTATCTACTCAATTAATTTGTAATGATTCTTAATAAAAATTTGAGTTAACCTAGAATATCCCATGAGAGTTTCAAACCAGTTTCCGAGTAAGAGAACATACATTGTGCACTAGAATAATGATTGAGATATACTCAATCGACTCTTTTCAGGGTTATTACCTCTAGATACGATTTTTCCAAAACCTAATCCAACTGTTGTATCCATATAAAGATTTATTTCTATGAAAACCACATAATCTCTATCTTACCAAAACTTTAGGATTTTATCTTATACATAGGAATATCCCTTGGGTTTTCACCAATGTTCTCTAATCCATACTTATATTGACTTAATAATCCTTACTCTAATACCAACTTAGGTGACTCATACTTTTCATACATAAATATTACATCTTAATAGATGAATAGTCAATACAAAACATTTTGGTCCACATCCAAATAATATAGGTCTATTATCTTTAGAAACATGGATACATAAAAAAATTGTTCATGAGAGATCTAATTCATATCCCACTTTTTATGTCACACCTAGAACCCTTCTCAGACCTGTCATAATTATAATATATCTTCATATCCTAGGGTACTAAAACATAACAAATAGTGATATTAGAAGCTTAGTGAGGATAAAAAATGATGATATCAATAACTAATTATGAATTAAATGAGTATAAGGTTAAAAGTACATGATCTTAATTTTTTAAAATCATACCCAACATATCATAGATCATAATCAAGAGTCATGGAATAATTCTTAGTAGATGATAATACATAAATCATAAAGGAATTAAAGAATATGATCCTTTATAACATATCATAATCATAATACATAATTTTTAGACTACACCTAAGAATATAATTTCATATCCTCAGATTATTATCACTTTTAAGAATATCATAGTGGATTAGTATCAATTCTTAGTTCATCACATACTTAGTAAAAGTTCACTCCCAAGACTATCATAGTGGATAGAATCCCTTACTTAATTAGGTTCACTCCCAATTTCAATCTTAATTTTATCATGAGATATCAATATTTAGAAAATTATTTTGAGGGATAAATAATTATGGTCTCACCCATCCCATAATGAAAATCATAAGTTTGTGTACCAAAATATCATTAAACATTCAATATATCATAACCCATGGAAATGTAATGGGTTTCATTTACATTTCAACATTTCATCATAGCATAATCGGTGGAAATTAAATAGGTTTTACAAACATCATATTATCAAAACAATAAACCATATAAATAGAGAATAAGGATGGTATCATTGGATCATATCCCTAGTAGAGCTTAAGTAACATCAAAAGGTGTCATATTAGAAGAAAATTTCCTTTAAGAATATCACTTGGAATACTTCTTAATAAAAATACCTTTTTCTATTTGGAATCAGTTATTTAAAATATACAAATGTCCCAAGTATTAAAAAATTCATTTTATTTAAAAATGACCATGGAAATTTTTAAATGAGGCTTCAAATAATTGAGAGGTCATAATGGAAGGATATCTTTTTCATTTTTTTATGTTAAAACAATGAATCTATACATATTATCAGTAAAAATTCAAAAGTACCTCATTCAAAAATTGAAGGAAAATTAATTTTATAATATTTTCAAAAAATTAAATCATGTGTAAAATTTAATTTTAAAAAAATAATAATTTAATTTTAAAAACAATCTTGTTATCATTTTTATAAAACATGGATATGGAAGAAAATGGATCTTTCTATGAAGAAATAAATAATGTAAATTTTTCTTAAAGATGTTCTTTAAATCACTCGAGTTATTGAATATGGTGGAATGAAAGGAAAACATGTGACATATTGAAATAACAAAATAAACAATAAAAAACATGGGATTTATAAGATATAGGTCATAAATTTTCATAATTGGAAGCTTAATCATAGAAAATCCTAATAAACAGTGAGATTATAACACAAATCTCTTACCACTTTCATAAATTTAGAATCAAAAAATCATGAAAGGGATAAAATAATATGGATTTTCACATCAACTTAATTATCCTGAAATCATTATAAAATAAATTCATGGTTATTATATAAACCACACAAAAGAAAAAAAGTGTTGAATAAGTCATATGTCTCGAAGAAATAAAAGTGAGGCGAGAAACCATTACCTTAGGTTCCACCTGCTTGTAAAGTGCTCTAAACTCTAATATAATAAATTAATATTGATTATAATTATCTAAAATAATCATTTATATGCTGATAATAACATATATAATCCAATAATAACATTTTAACATCCATTAATTATTAATACCTTATTAAAATCATCATTTCCACATGTTAAGTATTTTGTTTTTAATGGAACTTTCAGTTCAGTAGTACTGATCATTATACTTTGATCTGTATTCCATCATATCAAAAGTGTACCCATTATATAATTATAATATACATTGATTATTTATATATATATATATATATTCATCCTTAAATTTTAGAGATAAAAAATGAATTACACCGTTCATGGAAATGGTAGATAGTACGTATGTAAGATCATTTTTTCCCTTTTTCAATGGAGGGAATTGAATAAAAGAAAACAATAATTCACATTTCCAAAATCATATTAATATAAAAAAATAAAATATATATATATATAATTAAATTCATCATTATAACCATCTATGTATAGTGTGGATGGAAAATGTATTACACTACTCTGTGGAGATGGTAAGCCAAACGTACTCATGAGTAATGTTTTAACTTCTTGTAAGATGGAAAGAAAATGGGTAATGGTTATTAAATCATAATAACAAAAATCAAGTTTATTTAATATATATAATTTATTATTTTTGAATGTTTACCATGTATCTACAGTGTCTATGAGAATAAATAAAATAGGAAACACTCAGTTGAAATTAATACCTCTTCATTGAGAAACCTCTTTTGGATTACACCTTAATCCTTGAAGGGGTGGTGTTTTGGAAAGATAATAAGATCTATGATGTGATGAATAAATATATAAATATATTAGGGTATGTATTTTATAATATATAATGCTCAAACACTATTAATAATTAAGGGTATGAGGTTCCATTCTACAAGGAAGGGGAAGGTACCATTGGAATTACTTAAAGTATTAAATCAATATAAATTAATTTTTAATATTAAGTGGATTAAAATTGATATATTTATAATATATTATGATTATGATTATAAATAATATTATCCAATAAAATTTGGTCATGTTTAGGTGATTTTTTAACCCATATCTCTTAGTTTTAACCCCCGGAAACGCTTTTCACAATTACAGCAATATCAAAATTTTCTACTTTTTAATGTTTAGGAATGTTAAAATAAAATAATAAGTAGAAAATCAATGTATTATTGTCTATGTTTTAAAATATATCCCATTCAAGTCTCTTAAGATTGTGATTTTATTCAATTTAAATTATTTAATAAAATATTTTTTTTTATCAAATATCAATGACATCATTTTTGGAACTATTCATTTACTCTGACATTAATTTCCTCAAGATAGTAATGAAATCCATATATAAACCATTAATAGGTCTATAGTATGTTATATTTATCTTAAAAATTAATTTAATACAATAATTAATCCACATTGTATTAATTTTAATATATTTAAAATTATTTCTTTATTTTTTTGTTAATTGAATAAATAATGCGTCGGTGTTGCCTATGAATTTAAGGAAATTATTAAATAAATAAAAATTAAAAATAAATTAAATTTATAAAAAATTAAATTTATATTTTAAATAAATATTTATAATGTAAAACTACCTCATTTTATTCTTATATAAAATTTTTGGAGATATTAAAGATAAGATAATAACATTTAGTCTTTAACCATTTCATAAAATTTTATAAAAGTTTTAATAAATGAAAAATGGAACCCAGTGGACATGTTTTCAAAACATGTATTAAAATGATAAAAATAAACTCATAAAATATGATAAATTTAAGTATTATATAAATTTTAAAGCCCAATCCCAATGTTTTAACCCTATTTTACCTGTTTTACCCTTAATGAGGTTATAACTATTATCCAAGGTTACTCTTCCAAATGACCAAAAATAAAAGTTAAATATTTTAAAATTTTGTTACTATTGATTCCAAATATTTAATACATTTTAAATGATTCAATTCATAGAAGTGGTGGAATTTTATTTTAAATTATACCCGTAAGACACGATGAAAAGTAATTTTCTAGAAAAACAAATTCCGAAGTATAAAATAATTTAGACAAAAATAAAAAAATAAAATTTATTCCATTGACTACAAATGGATTATTAACAAAATAATGAACTTATTTTATGTTTAAAACTATTTTAAAACAAAATTAAACTTTTCAAATTTTTAAAATGAAAATCGAGTTTTCAATAAAAACCCATTATTTTTTACTATTCATCGAAAAACAAATATTTTAGGAAAATTGTAAAACATCCACTCTATGATAATCATGAAATGCTTATTTAGAAAATTAATTTACATTTTTCAAATAAATTTTCTAAATTTGGCATAAATTAATTATATTGTTTTCTCTCAAAAATAAATAAAAACCATTTTTGAGAAAAATGTATTTTTTTAAAGTATGTAATGAATTTACTAAAATTATGTTTACTTTATCTAAAAACATTATTAATTTTTTTTTAAAAAAAAGGTTATTACTATTCATTACACTAATTTAATGGCTAGGTTATGACGCTATAAAATATTACAATTCATTTAGACTCAGGGGTGCGTGTTTCGCATGCTATCAAAGAAATTAATTTTTTTAAAGAGATATATCATAGTATCTCGGGGTGTTAAAGATAAATGGAAGGAATATGGGTCATTAATTCCTCATCCATTTGTTATTAATGATAATTTTTATGGATTGTTTACTAAATTATATATTATTTTTATAATATGTATCTTATTTACCGTATTTACATATGTATTTCACTATTCACCTAGGAAATTTATTTTAACATAAAAATGATATATAACTTATTATATAATTCTTTTATTTTGAATAAAACTATGAAATCTATTTTTTCAATTTAATTTCTAAATATTACAAATTTAACTTTTAAATAAAAATTCATGACAACTAAAAAGAATTTTTTAAATAAAAAGGATTTCTTTGACAATGAATGGTTATAATTTTATTCCATATAACTATTTAATTATACATTAGATATGAGTTATTTATTTAAACATATAAACAATTTATGATTAATAATAAAATTAATTATAAATATTATATTCTTAATAATACTTAAAATAGAATACATTTAAAAAGAAACCTTTGTCACATAAATAATTACATTTTAATAATAATTAAAATTGTATTTACATAAATACTCAATAAATTGTCTTAATTAATATTTTTGAGATACGAAATGGTATTATTTTTAGATGGTGATTTAGTTAACATATATATTATATTGATCTCTACAGGATTGAACATTACCAACATATGCTTTTTTTCAAACTCATTTGTTAAATTTTATTGTTAGAGTTGATAAAGGAAACAATAATGTTAATCTACCTCCTTATCAAGATTAAATAAATATATCTCATTTTTAAGTAGTATAATACATGATGTCATTGATTCTCTCTTTCAATATAAATTTCATAATGTGGTTTCTTATTTTTATACTCTTTAAATCAATAGTTAAATTATAACGGTCACATATTAGGGTTGCTTTATTTGGGTTACCAACACTCCTTGACCAACCATATAATCAGATATCATCTTATTGATGATGTTTACTAAATGATTATATATTATCATTCATCTTCCTTACATTTACATTAAAATAATTTTCTTACCTAATCATCTCAATCACTAATTTCTTTCTTTCAATGTCCTTTGTATTTTTAAAATATTTTATTTCAATATATGGTTACTTTTGAAAATAGGATTTTCATGGTAGATCATGATGAAAAATATTCTAAGATCGTACGCTCATATTTACTTATATTTTATTGGATTTTATATTTTCAATAATTTTTTTCATTTATGTTTCTTTTAATTTTTACAATACTAATGCTAATTTCATTCCGGGTTGTTAAGGTCTACCTTGATAAATTAAATAATTTTTTATTTATATATTTGTTACATGTCAAAAAATAATTTCAATTACACTATATAAAGATGTTATGTGTTGAAATTTAATACTAGAAAATGGGGTCCTATATCCCACCCTCAAAAACATCTCCCTGGAAACACCATTACTCAGATGATAATAAATGATGGTGCTATTATTTCTTTAACTATTTGTATTCTCATGTTTCCTCCTCATATTTTTTATTTCATCATAGTTATTTAAAAATTTGGGTGATATTGTTCAATAGTACATTATCTATATAATCCAAAAAGATTCATTTTTTGTTACTTATGAGAGAGATCATGCTTTAGTTATATAACATCTTGTTTTAATACATGTGAGAAATCAGGTATGTACTTCTTAAAAAATGATACATGAAACACAATAATAACATATGTGAATTATGGTGGAATTTATGGTCAATATGAGAAAATTCACACTAATAAATAATCTAAAATGGATTGATGTATATTGGTTTTAACTTTTCTTTATTATTGGATTCTATGACCCTCTTCCATGGTGATATTCAAAAGAATTATTTTTCTCCAACATCATTATCAATATTTTGTCTATGATTATAAACAAAGCTATTATATTGATTATTTGTTACATTAATAGGTACCTTACTGGTTTTGATCTTCTCTCAAATTTCTTGATAAATTTTTTGTATTGGTAGAGTTCACACCGCCACTTCATCCCAACATATTGGAGTTTAATATCTCTTCTCATATTGACTTTATATGGTGTCATTTGTATACTTGAGTGGAAATTGATGTTATATTTGACCTTTTCCAATGGAATATATTGATCATATTCTCATTTAAAATTAATCAAAATATGTCTAAAAATATGTTACAAAATTTTAATTTACATTTTATATTAACCATCAATTTAAGGATGAAAGGAAGTATTAAAGATCTGTATTCCATGCTTATTGAAGACATCTCCAAAAATATGTGAAGAATTTCAGACCTCACACAAATATAATTGAAGTTATTTCTTTATATAACACAACGAATTCATTTATAAATATATTAGAAATATGAACAAGTGATAAATCCACTCAAATTATAATATTTAATCTAATTTTTTAAGTCAAACAAGAAAAAATAAAATTGAATTTTTTTCTTTTATAAGTATTGGGAAGTTATATAATAAAATTCATGATGATTTTTTCCTATTTCAATATGGGATGGGAAATGGTCACATCATCCTCTTATAATTATTCTAATATGACTTAACTTATTAACAAACCACATATGGTAATGTATAATCTAAAATAAATCTCTTCATGTTATCCCACTGAAAGTTCTTTTGGAGATCTCTATATATTTTTTTATTTCTTCAGTATATAGGTAAATGTGAGTTATGTTCACCATCCAACAACTCCTTCAATTATGGTATATATGGGACACATATTCTTATTCCCAATATTATACCATCATTTTTTTCAACGTCATAACCTCACTTTATATATATATATATATATATTATTCAAATTAATTTTTATTATAAGATATTATTGAATAAATAATGTTTTATTTAGACATATATAAATTTATTCTTCTTAATTAAAATATAACATATAAAGCCTATTATTCCCCAATTCCACTTTATCATTGTTTTCTTGAACCACTTTAATAGCTCTTTATCACATATTTTATGTATCATGAGTCATTTACAATTTTGGAATGAATTTTTTAATCCAAGTACCAAAACTAATTCATTTATCAAATTTAAAAAAAATCATTTAAATTTATAATTAAATCAAAGTAAATTAATTATATGTGTTTTTCATATATTTTTATAGGTTTCAAATATTTTTCTTAAAAACTCCTATAATTAAAATTAAATAATAAAATTAAGGAATAAAATAGGTCAAAGTGAGATTTTTCAAATGTATATGTCTTAAAATTAGTCATGTTATATTGGATCAAAATATTTCATGTATCATATATGGTTCATTTAGTAAAAACTTAATTATTATTCATTTATGCATGTTATTTACAAAAATAGATATAAAATGATAATAAACACAAATCTAAATAGTATTATGAGTATCTATAACCAATAATCATCATGAAATAGTAATGATTATGTTGATATGTTAAGATTGGTATAAGTGGAATCACTTTATATAAAACAAATAAAATCAGAACGATACAGACAATATTAGCATGACTCTTACACATGTATGACACAAACAAATCATTTAATATCATAATTATAGACATATGTTGAGATGAAAAATTCATTCATGGATAAAAACTAAAGAATATCATATAATAAAACGTAGATTATATTAAAAGAATGTCATAAATATTCCTTTAATATTACTCTGATTCATATTATGTAAACCTTAGACTTGATATTAAATACATTTTATACATATGAATTATCATGTTTTGATCATGGATAATTTTGATCATGTATAGGGATTTGTAAATCAAATGTGACATTTTTTTACCCTTATATCATGTTAAGAAATTTAGAACATTGATAGAGTGATATTGAGAGGTGTGTGATTATGTGTAGATAAACATTTTGATGAGTTAAAATATATATGATTAACAACTTTCATTTATTTTCTAGTCTTAGTGTCAAGGAAAAATAGACAGGATTAGAAATAATTTGGTTCATTGGATTATAATAAACTTGAAATTACCAAAAATTTTATTAATGGAATTTTCATTATGTTTATATAAATGTCTCGTGATTAGTAATATAGTATTATATAAAAAAAATCACCACATGATATAGGAACAAAAATTATTCTATTGATTTGGACATTATATTTAGTGAATAAATATATCCATAATAATTTAAAATGTTATAATGGGACAAAAAATAGAAAATAAGATAACAATATTATTAAAATTTTGATCTACTCGATCATTGAGAATGATAGCAGTCATGAACAACAATTTAGAAATGAAATCGAATATTATTAATGAAATATTTATTAAAAAAAATGAGAATATATATAACCTTGATATAAAATATAATTTAATAACAAATGAATGAAATATGATGTATTTATATATGGTTGGAAAACTATATGACTGTTAAAAATGTGACCATTGGAATAGTAATAGGACTATTAGAATATGAACTTGGATTTTAGGAATAGAAAAATGAATGTTAGAATATAAAAATAACTGGTTTAATTTTAAAATAATACTTAATTATCATATAAAATGAAAATGTAGAAAATTTATATCATGTTTCAAATAAATAAATGTTTTAAAAATGTTTAAATAAGTGTTTGATTTTTTTAAACTTCCCCTGTTTTATTTACATTTATATGATAAAAATAAAAATATAAATAAATTTTATTTTCATATAACGGGTTGATAAAATAATATTAATTTTCAATATAATTATAATATACTTTTATTAAACCATAATTTATTTTTCAAAGGGTCAGAAAGTTGATCATAATATTTAAATTGGTATTTTTTAAATTAATAGGTATTTTATTTAAAAACTAATTTTATAATATATAGAAAAATATTTTTAAAAAATATATTTAAATTTTCAAATCTATACATTCAAAATTGTTTAGGTTGAATTTTTGATACTTTTCTAAAATAGTTGTTTTTTTGTGAATAATAAAATATGGAAAAATACAGTTATTTTCATTATAAAAAAACACATCAATAAATGAGTCATGAATGATGTAAGTGTCCATTAGTTATAAATTATATTCATTAATTACTATATATAGTCACAAGAATCTATATTATTGGTTTCCTTGAGCATAAATAATAAACTAGTCAATTTTATATTTAAAAACACCCCTCTCCTCCCCTTATAAATACCACCCATTCTCCTCACACCTTATGAGCCTTAGATAAATCCCAAAATCTAACCATTTCTCTCCTAAAACCTCCTCTAAATATCATAGTAGTTCTATTCTTACCAAAATACAATACCAAGGAGCCATAAGGGGTGTCATAAGTTGAGACATCCAAAGTAGAATGTAATACTCTCAACAAAGCTTTCTAATCTTTCTTTCTCTTCATCCTCAAAACAAATTTCATCCAATATTCCATAATTACTCTAGTACCATAAATATAATTTAATTTTACTATGTTAATGGAATGTAAATTTACAAAACACTTTTAGTTTAATTATTAAATGAAAATGATTGTTTATATTATGGTGGGATCACAACCTCCAAGAACAACATATTTTGTTTTTCTCCACCAAATTCAATTATGATTATAGAAATAATTATTGGTTATATAAGTTGATAATAAGTATACTTTATCTCATTTCAAATTCTATAATTTTTTAATGGTAATAAAATTAAATAAAAATATTCTAGTTAATGATGGTCGGTAAAACTGCCTAAATGAACTAATCGTATAACTATAACATCTATGCTAAATATATCATCAATGTGTCCAAAAACATATGAATATTTGGTAACACTTTAATTTATTTAAGTACATGAATATCATTTCATATCACTTCTGGAGTTTTAGTTCCATTTGATAAGTACATCAAAAATTATCCACATTCTAAGGAAACCAAGGAACCATGAAACGAACAACCTCGGGATAGTAATTATAGACACTATACCTCATTTAAATGAATCTAAATATACATGAAATCTTAATAAAAAATAAATTTTATTTTAATTAGGTCGTAAATAATTTTATTAAAAAAATTAATATTTTTATTCAGAACCTTAAGTTAATGTGTAGAATAAATCCTATCTTATGGTAAGAAAACTCTCTAAACCACCTTTTTTCTTTAGGTTTTACCTTTTTGTCTATCTCACTCACTATGTCTCTCCCTATTTTTCTATCTCTCTCTATATATTTATATATATCTATATAATATTATTTAATTATTTAAAATTCATAAATATATGTCTGTTACAAATATACCTAGTGTAGTCTCCATTCATTATTGTGGTTATAAATCTCTTATGTTAATTTCACAATACCTTCTTTAAAATCAAAATTAATTAAGTGAGACTATTGAATCGCTTAATAATATCATTTAATAATATTTTAATTTATTTTAACCATTAATTATTTCATAAAATAAGAAATATTCTTGGATTTACAATTTTTTACCTTGGTTTCAAAAAAAATCCATATTCTTTCCTTCAATAATAGCCTTTTACTGATTCCTTAAAAACACCATTTTCGAATGTTCATTTCTTTACTTAAATCTACCCTTTCTAATTAATTTTAATTCAAATGGACTCTATATTTTAAGCCTATTATTATTTAATCAAATATTAATGTTCAATATATTTAATTCCTTTAGGTCTTTGGAATCTTTATGAAATACAATTTAAATATTCTTTAAGACAAGATCATGTAACCTAATACTTTCCTTGTGCATTTATTATTCTTATCAATTATGTATGAGTCCCTTATTTGGAAAACATATATGTATATATATATATATATCTGTGTGTGTGTTTGTGTTATTATGGGCATGACCAAATAGCTCTCCAATGCTTTGGATAAGTTTTATATTTCAAGATATAGCATGTGTGGGACTAGAGAGTAGACCTAATCAACTATGTTATATTGTCTTGGCGGTTAGCCATGACTTATGCTTATTTCAGGTTTTATGTTCATGAAAAATTCCTATTATTCCATGATATAATGATTCCATATTTTCTATTTCAGAATACCATATTTTTATTCAAGAGCCATATATTTTAGGATATCATTGTATGCATTTTTAGTCATTTTATATTGTTATATAATCATGATTATTCCCTTCTTATTCTTCACATCTCACCCATTTTAATTTGTATTCCCCATTTTATCTTTTTTAGTTTTAAAAAATAAAAGGGATTTAGAATCTCATTACAAATATTAAAATAAAAACATTTAATTTTAATTTAATGTTGATGTTTTGTGTACCTAGACTTTCAAAGACACCAGGCATTCAGATCCGTAGGTTGGGTTTATTGTAAATAAATGTTAAAAATCATTTAATAATATGATTAGGATTCTTGGGTCACTATAGTTGGTATTAGATAATGGATTGTTATTTGGGGTAATAATATAATAATTCATTAGTAAAAACTCTAGATATAAGTCTAAATATATCAAAACAACAAAAAAAAATTTAACTATAGAGAGAGTGGTTTCCAAACAATAAAATCCATGTCCTTATACTACAATTTTATGTTGATATAGTATATATTATCTTAGTGGTAATAACCCTAAAATGGATCATTGGGTATTAACTTGACTTTTACTTGGTTCATGAAAAATATGCCTCATGTCATGCCTGGTTGACACTCATAATGGATATTCTTTGGTAAATTCATAAACTATTTACAAACCATTACAAAGAAATTGAACAAATTGTTAAGTTGGATATATAATAGAATCAATTATATTTATAACCTATTTTAAATACTAGATACTCATAAGTTATGATATATATGTTATTTATACGTTATTACGAATAAGGTCATAGTTTTCTTGTTTATATTCTTATATGTTTAATTATTTACATCCTTAATTTTTTAGTTAATGTCGGCAAATAAGAGGAATTGTGACAACAGGCAATGATAAAGTTTAAGGGATTGGTTTTTCTTGAGTCCTTACTTTTTGAGTTTTAGGTTGGAGTGGAAGGTTATAAGATAGAATCCTAGTTGAGGGAGGAATATACAATGTGAATGAGGATGTTCAAAAACTGAAATGTGAATCATCCATTGAATTTTGATTCAAATCCTGAATGGTTTTAGGGTGGAATTTCATGGTTATACCATGAATAAATTTGTAGTGTGAATTATTTATTCATGTTAGGAATAAGGTTTCTAGGTATTTTGGATGAGGTGACATAATTTTAAGAGGATTCTTAACCTATAAAATTCAAAACATTGATGAATTATTCACATCATGATTGGAGATTTTCTATCCTAGTTATAATTTGGGGAGCCCCACAAAGTTACCTAAATTCACCTATTTCCTCTCAAACACTTGGAAACCCTGGGATATTTATTGATGGTCTTAGAATTATCTTTGATCATACTCAACCCCCATATTAAAGATATTGATTTTTTGTAATCAAGGGTTAATTTTTGAATCTTTGGTGGTTATGTTTTATTCCATTTTTCTTTCTCCATGATATGGTCAGTTTTTACATTGATGTTCCTTTAATTTCATTAATTTAATGATATAGGGGTCTCATTGGAATGATTTTTTAGACATAATTGGTTTTTCATGATAAAAATGATTGGATTTTGGAACTTTTTGTTCCATTCTATCTCAAGGAACATTGAGATTTTCATTTTGAGGTAGGAGATCTATTACCTTTTTCTTAATTTAAATTCAAATTTCATGGTTATTATTATTTATTCATTTTTTTAAGGGTGTAATTAATATAATGAATATAATAACATGATAATTTAAAGGATTAATGAAATTTTGTATGTGTTTTGTAATCACCTTTAGTTTTAGATATATTGATGCATCATGTTTTGCTATGATAGTGTGATTTCTTTACGTTGTGGTTATTGTTGTACTTATCATGATTATTTTGGTAGAAATATGATAAAAACATAAATATAAAATAATTATAATGGCTTGAATTATGAAAGAGGCATATAATATGATATATTCTCTTTATTGTTTTGATGAATAATGAAAGTAATGTTAAATTCATGTTTAAATTGTTTTAAAACTATTGATAACTGATAAGTTTTTGGTTTTTTATTGCTTAAAACCTGTGATAATGAATCATTTAAATCAATTTGGTTTTTGAAATGGTTATTTTTTTAAAGATAAATTCTTTGGGGATGAGAAAAATCATTATTTCTAGAAATCCTTATATTCCTTGTTTCTATGACCTTAGTCTCCCCATGAGTGTGCCATTATAAAAATCAATTTGTTTATAGGTATGCTTCATCAGGGATGATATTTTTTTGTTTTTTTTAAACATTATATGGTTTTTTTTCTTTATTAATGATGGTTTAGGGTCCCAAGCTATTTATGGGTTGGGATCCTAGGAATTTTTGACCAATTTGTTTTTATGGTTGGGAACCATGGATATGGACTGGGCTAGGAGCGTATTGTGATATAATGGTTGATGTAAAAAATGGAAGGATAGTTTAATGTTATGCATTTTGGTGTGGGACACTAGGGATGCTTTTACAATTCAATACTAGGGCTTGGTCATCAAAACTTTTTATTTATTCATAATTTCAAGATGGTCGGGTAGTCAAAAGTTCTTTATATTGTGTTCGATATCTTAACATAGTCATAAAATTTACATGATATGTGTAGTCTTAATGTGGTAGATTAGATTGATTCTTACAGTATCTAAATATTAATTTAAGATAGATAAATTAATAAATAAAAAACCCATGATATGAGGTTTTTTATGCTTATAATATTAAATGTTTAAAATCATACTATTAGAAATCAAGCGATAGTTGAATAGGATGGTCCAAAGTGCATGGGTTTTAAAAGAGGAATTTTGTAATGTGTTTTAATAATTATAATTGGATATAAAAAATGTTTAAACCAGATTTACTAATTATGACATGGATGACATTATAATAAATATAATTAATAGTTCTTTTGGCACTTTTCTTAAGAACATTAAAATGTTAATCTTTGAAAAATGTTAATGTTAATTAACTAATGGATAATAAATTAATTATGAGTTGATTCTTGTATTCTTTTTTATATGTATTCCTTAGTAGTGTTATCAAAGGTTCAGTGTGACAATAGTATCATATGTGTCTAAGGCTAGGTAGTTTACCCAAGTTTGGTTTGTGGAAGATATTGTCATATTTTTTTAAAATTTCATATAGTACCTCACCTATGATGATAGAGAAACTCTCACCCAAATATTTTGAGGGTATTTTTTCTAATATCTAGTATGAAGTGGAAATTTATGGTTTCCTTCTCTCTCTCTCTTCTTCTCTCTCTTTATTTTTCTGTAGTATTACAAACGGGTATGCATAGTAGTGATTTCCAATATTTTTGTGTTGTGTGGTTTGATCGATTGAGGATATTTCACATAAATATATTCTAAATATATAATACTAATGATTATTATTGGTTTGCTATATATAAGATATTATGTGTTGAGGTATATTGTAAAATTCATATCTTTTAGTGGCTTCTTGATATAAACTTATTTACTACTGATATAGTGAAGATGATTTGGATATAAAAAATGATGCCATAACAAGATGTTAAGACCTATATGAGAATGTATTAGGCAGGGTCAAGGCATGAATCACAATAATGATTATTTACATATGAAAGGAATGATCATAGGATGTGTTGGATTGGTGTGTGAGAGTGATAAAAATTAAAGGAAGTTGAAGTAGGTTTCCTTCTTATATGTATATTATTTGGATATAGTACATCTTACTTCTATTCATTATTTGGTGAGTGAGATCTATTGGGGATGAGGAAACCGTTATTATTTATTTTAGAAATGATTTAGTTTCATTTGTTTATTCACAAAGATTTAATATGCTTATTTCAAAGTTTTTTTACAAGAGGTTTTAGAGAGGATCCCACTCATTATACATGTTATTCTCACCCAATATAAATATAAACTAATATCCATGTTAGTGGAGATAGTTTGGTGATATTGATGTGTATTACTAGCTCAGATGAATTTTTTAGTAGCTTTCATAGGCTGTTAGAGTTTCTTGGTTACTATATAAGGTTTATTTTGGTATATGTAGTTTTATTTTAGTAGTCTTGTTGTTTTCCTTTCAGTTTATATTGGAAATTAGATTGGTTATGACCTCTAATTTTATTTATTCATGGTTTTGGTTGTTGTTTTATCATTCTTATCTCTTTTTACTTAAATATATAAAGGGTAATGCCTTAAATGTTTAGTATTTACATGCCCTTGATGCTAGTTTCCAACCCATGTCCTATTGGAGCCATAGTTGAGGGATCATTATCTCTCTTCCTTCATTATCATCCAAGGTGGTGTACCTTTAAAGGGAGAAGGTTATGATAGAGTGGAATTAAATTTGATGGTTGATATATAATATAGAATTTGGAGTTAAAAACTTATGAGGATACATGGGTTGGTAAGGAAACCATATCGAATGGGCTTAGCATGTACTGTAAACAATGGAGACTGGCTAGGAAACAACATTTTATATCCATATGTGGTCTAATTCTAGAAACATCATGTATATTGAAAATGAAAAGTATTTTAAAGTTTATTTTAAGATAAAGATCTAGGTAAGGATCATAGATCATGATGTTTTCACATGTTTTTAAATATGGGTGGAAAATGGGAAATATTTTATAATTAATTATTTGATTAATTAATTATCCATTGAATTTTATTTTTTTCTTGAGTTTTAGAGTACTGATTTTTTCAAATTTTTCATATACAACACAAGGTTAACATACCTTTTAGGTTTTTTCGAAATATGTTCAGAATGATGTTCAAATGGATACCCAGAGAGTAGAGGTTATCAACAATGAAACTTGGAGGAGGATGCTCCCAGATTTCTAGCACTATGACCTATAGAAGTATGAATGATATGTCTCAAATCATTATATAGATGATTGAATAGAAGAGGTGGAGATAGTATTCAGTTTGATCCAAGATTGGTAGTAGCTTTAAGTATCTTTATCTTTGAAAATGTTGAATGGGTCGCGTTGGTAGTGGTGGATTTTATTCCATAGAGATCATGTGGATTTTCCAATTTAATGGGAAAATTTTAGAGATTTCTTTCAAGCATATTTTTTTCTTAAACTTTTAAGGAGGCTTTCTGGTGGGAGATATTTACGCTTCAAAAATGGGGTTCTAGGGTTTTAGGGGTTAGTATCTGCTACAATAAATTATTGTGGTATTCTTTGGACCTTTTTATAGATGATGAGAATATATAGAGGAATTCCAATGATGTTTTGAATCTATAGTTCCAATGTAGGGTCACTCTGGTTATGTTGAAGTCATATACTGAGCTATTGGTGTTGTTAAATGTGGTTGAGTAGATTTTGTCAATGGATGGATCATCATATGAAGAGAATCATTAGGACTCATGTCACATAATACCTATGACCAGGAGTTCTTATTTGTCTGGCTAGAAAAATATGTTTTAGTATACATGGAGTAGGTTTCATCTTTTTTCAACATGTTTCACCAAAGATAGAAGTTCTCATAGAACTGATTGTAGATCACATGTTGTTTACATTATAAGGCTATCGTCATCAGAAGTAATAGTTTCTAACCTTCCTTAATAGCCAGTATGGATCCAGTGGCCCATTTTTTCGCCAACTTTAAAAAATTATTAACTGATTTAATGATGGTATGCAAGAAATAATCATGGATGTGGCCACTATCAAGGTAGAAAGATCATGGAGAGAGATGTGATCATAAGCATGCTTTAGTATTGACAGGATCATGAGATTTTAACTTCATACAATGTACTATATGCCTATTTTCTACATAGGTTTATGACTTTTTTATTTTTGATATCTTTACTCCTTTGTTTCACCAGCCCTATTCCACATTTTAGAATGTGTTTTGGAGATTCATCTAGTTACTTGGAATTCAGTATACTAGTAATAGGTCAATATATCTTTTTATGTCTGAAAATATAATGAATCGGTTCTATAGTATCACCACTATTAGGGGAACTTTATATATTTATGAATATAGTTTTATGAAATCATCATCAGACTAGATTGGTTGTATTCAGTGTAGGCTACTGTGGATTGATTTAGTATATTGACCATATAATATGATGATAATCAATACCATGAGGTGTCTGTTGGTGATTGAAACCCTCATATGGGTAAAAGGATTATGGATCCTCTAGCTTCTATATTGGATGAATTGGTTCTAATTTATGCTTAGGTTCAGCTGGTGGTGTTTCCCATTATTGGATAATTGTACTTTAATTTATTTCTTGAAAAAGGTTTTGGAACTACTCCCTCATTGATAAATCAAGTTTGGGATAGAGAAATAATCAGGTGTTTCTTCTATATTGATGTTTCCATTTAGGATGGCCCCTAATGAATTATGGTATGTGTATATTTAGGTTTATTATCTCTTGTAGATGGTTTTTATTAATTCTAGTGTGTCACCATGCTGATATCTAGTTCTATTTTTGAAGATGGTTTATGGAAGTTTGTAGTTATGTATTGATTGTTATTGTCTGAATTGGGTGATAGTGAAGAACCACTACCCTATTATGCAGATTGATATTGTTTAAATTAGTTGAATGGATTAAGATGGTTCTCAAATATAAAATTGTGATTTATATTTCATTAGATGTGAGTAACAGATACGGATACTCTGAAGACTTCATTTAGATGTCATTAAGGGAAATACAATTTTATTGTAATGTCTTTTTGTGCAATTAATGCACTATGTTTGTTCCTAGGGTTGATGAATATTAGGATCCATGATTTTATGGACAAGTTTTTGGTAGTATTTATTAGTGATATATGAAGAGAACCCTGAGGAAATGCCATCCATACTAGTAATTCTTTGATTCTATTAGTTATTTAGGAATCTATTAAACTGTGATTTCTAGAAATATGAGTTATATTTATTAGGGAATTTTTTATCTTAGTGTGGAGTAGTAACTGATCCATTGAATATTGAGCCTGTGGTTTTTTGGGTGGCCCTCAAAAATATTGAGTAGGTTCATATTTTCTTTGTTCTAGTTCGGTATCATGGAATATATGTACCAGACTTCTCCCAAATCATGACTCAAATATCATTTTTGACTAGAAAGGACCAGGTCTTCATGAGGAATTACTACTATTGGTTTTCTTTTGATTATTTAAAGGGGAATCTAATTATGGATTTGGTTCTTCACTTTCCAGAATAAGGTGTTTCATTCATGGTATATTTTAGTTATTCTCATCTATTATTGGGTTTTCTATTAGTGAATGAGTGGGAGGTCACCTTATAAGGTACTCAATAGTTATAGAATCAATAATGTAACTACTCCACCCATGAAATTGATCTTTTTTGGATTTTTTTTATCTTAATTAGTAGATAAACTACATTTTCGATGAGTGATTTGGGGCCTCAAAGAATCATAAAAGAAAAAATTATGTATTCTTACATAAATATTTAAATTTTCATCAGTGAAATTGGATGGATTTCCTATATTATTATGATTTTTTATTTCCATTACACTCAATAAATTAAATTTTTTATGATATTATTTGAGCAATAAGTCATGAGGTGGAATTGTGTATGAGTCTGGAGACTATTAGATAATTCTATAATAATATCTATTATTGTACCTTTATATGGGAGTATTTGATGTTATATTTTCTCATTATTGGGTGAAAATGAACTCTTATTTAGTGTGGAAGCTGGAAGAGTCCTAATTTGGGGGTCTTGAAGTAGAGTTTTGGCATGATTGAGTTATTTTTTTCATAATCTAATAAGGTTTGGTTCAAGTATGGGTATCATTGGGTCTTGTTCAAGTGGAATATTTTCATTCCATCAGCAATGTGTTAGGTGGTTATTAAAAATATTTAAAGTGATGAAATTTGAATGAATTATTATGTCCCAAAACAAATTTAGACATAAATTTCATATTATATATGTTTTAATGGATTATATTTTAATTCCATTTTTTTTTAATTATTTTTCAATCTAAATAAAATGAATAGGTTTAAAAATTACTATAAAAATATTTTATTAAAAAAATTATTTATTAAATTATTTAAAATTTCAAAAAATCATATCACTGGAAAATTTATTTTTATATGTATCTAAATATCTACCAAGGTCCATTTATGGTAAAATTTCCCTTTTATATTCTCGATAATGACCTTTAATGAATAAAATCTTTATTAATGTCATAAATGTCAAAAATAGTTAACATCATTTAAAACAAAGAGAGAATTGTGAAAACCTAATCTAAAATTGACCAAATTTTATTATATGATAATATTTCAACTCTCAATCATCCTATATTCTAATTTTATTAGTTTTTTATCTTATTTCATTGAAAATTAATTTATATTAATTTAATACTTTAAGTAATTTCAAAAATGACCCTCTTATAAATGGGAACCTCCTCTCCTATTTTCTTCACTCATAGAAATAATTTTATTTTGGCCAATACCTACCCAAATACCTTAATACAAACATAAATCTCATTATATATATTTTTTAGGCTTAATAAAAACTTTGTAGGGGTTAAAGAGTAAAGCAAGGGAGGTTGTCTGAAGAAGAGGTGTAGTATTTATCTGAATGTTTCACTGTTGTTTCTTATTTTAGCTCCTTAAAATATTATTCAACCATGATGATATAATAACATCATTTCAACTCATATAATTATAATCTATTATGTTAATTTCATATACATAATCCATCTCATTTTCCTTAAAAATGGAAACAAACCCATCGTTTTTGTGTACGGTGGACTACAACCTCGTGAACTAATGTAATTCATTTTCCATCACCGACCGTCATTGATGGATATAAAGATGTATTTAATGTATATATATTATATTAATTAAATATTTATCATTATTTAAAACTAATATACCATATATTTTCTTACCTTTCCATTCATTGAAAAATGATAACGTCATTCATATGTATTTGTGCATTATCACCCCCACGAAGCGATGTGATTTGATTTTCATTACTGCATCACATAGATGGTATATATAAGATTATTTAAAAAATTAATATCTTATTTATGATATAATTATAATCCTTTAAATATAACATAATACTTACAATCTTTCTATAATTATCATTGAAAATGGAATTGTTACTCATGCATATATATGACCAATCGTCTCCATGATTTTGACGTAGTTCATTTTTTATAACCATCAATAATGATTGATTTTAAAATTATAATTGATGTCTAAAAATGATAGTTATGTCATTATTATTATATATATGAGGTAATAATTATCTATTTGACTATACTCGATCTACCAAATTCATTTTAGACATACAATCCAAATATCATCAAGATTTATGAAGTGAACATAATTTATTAAGTAATTAAATATAGCATGGTAATTGATAAAATAAAATCAATAATAAAATTCAAAAATTTTATTAAACAATTAAATAATTTAAATAATTTTATTATTCAGGGTTATAATGAAAGTACATGATGATTTGGACTTTATGTGAGAAGTTTTCATATCACTTTTATTTCCACAAGTCACATGTTATATTCACAACTTATTTCTATTATGTGGTGTATATGCTACCAATGAATGTATATTATAATTATTATAATGAAAATTATGGGGATTTATATATACATATTAGCTTATTTTTTTATAGTTTATATGATTAAAAAGTTACCAAAGTGGTAAGGGTCTTATGTTATAATATCATTTTTTATTAGTATTATTTATAATTAGTTTTGGATGATGAAATTTTATGATTTACCTCTAAACAAAATCATTAATTTTATTATCCTCTTTTTATTTCTATAGAATATAATATTTCCATTAATTTTCCTATCTTTATTAACTCAATATACTTAAATAATGTTTTGAAGAAAAATTGAATTTATTTCTCATTTCATTCAAAAATGATTTTCTTCTTCCATATACATGTATTCTAAAAATGTTCTCAGATATTTTATTACTATTTATAAATGTTAGTTTAAAATAATTTCTATCCATGTTTTAATTTTAACAAAATGGTTTAAAAATAATCTTTTTTTTATTTTCCAAATAAGGTACTTTTCGATTTTTTAATAATTTATGAAATGAATTATTTATTTTAACATAGAATCTATCAACAAAATTATCTATTTTCATGACCACCAAATAATTTTATGTTTATTTAAAAGTTTCAAAATTAATTTTCAATGAAACTTTTTCCATAATATTTTTAAAATATTTAGTTTTTTAAATAAGAGATTTCAATATAAAAAAATTGTATTTTCTTCCATAAATATTCTATGTGATTTTTAAATGAAATTTATTTATATTTATTTCAGTGTTTTTATAAATGAATATTTTTATAAAACAAGTTTACATTCTTTATAAAATGAAAAATGAATGTTCTATTTCAATGTATACTGCATAAAAAACTCTCTCCACCATGATAGTTTTTTATATTTTGGATTTCATTATAATATTCTATATTCTATTTATATAAAAACTCTCCTTCCTTTGATGATTTAATACATACCTTAATTTCATTTATTAAATGAATTATTTATGAAATCTGTTTTGATTATGATATGAGAAAATATTATGAAACCCATTTCATTCAATGGTTTATTCTTATGATTATGAATTGTGATTGATTTCCTTTTGAGTCGCACATAATCATAAAAATGTTATATTTGTTCTCCCATATATTTCTCTAATTCATTGGGTAATGTTTTTGTTTCATGAGACGTTATGTATTAGATTAGGGAGTAAACCTAATCCACGATGGAATTATGTCCACTATGTGATGTTGTCTTAGTAATTTTACTTCACTTATTCTTATTTAATGTTTTATGTTGCTTCTACATTTCATATATTGTCAATATCTTATGATACTATGTACGTTTTGTTATAATTCCATGTGATTACTCTTGTGCCTTCTATTTTATGATATTATGTAACACCTTCGAACCACATATTATGCTTCCTAATCATTTTTATTTCTTTACTAATATTTTTAGAACACCCCTTTTGTCTATGTATTTCATAGGTTATCTCATATAGTTTTAAGAGCTCAAATGGTTTTAAGAGGTCATTATAGAGATTAAAATAAAGAAATTTTATTTTCATGTTGATGGTTTATGTACCTAGTCTTTCAAAGACACTTGGACTTTAAATAATTGTTTTTTTAATGAATAATTATGTTAAAATCATGTAATAATATGTGTAAAAAGGCTTGGTTAACTATAATTAATGGTATCAATGGTAAAGAGGTAAATATTTGAAAATGGAATTTTATTTGATAGTATAATTGGATAAATACCATGGTGGAAAGAAAACTCACCTACCCACATGTTGAAAATATCTAAAGAAGTGTCTCGAAAACATTCTCAAGGGAATAGTAAGATTCTTCAAGTGTGTAAAAGAGTTGAATCAAGATAATATATTCAAAATGGATATAAAGAAACCCATTAATGTGATAGAATAAAAGATGATTTTGATCAACACTCATCATGTATTCTAGTGTTTCAACTATAAGGAATACAAACATTGTACACGAAAATTCCCTAATATAAGGGTTATTAGTGATAATAAAAGAAAAAAACATCAATGTATTAGAGAGTAAAGATGGTTTTATACAATCACTATTTATAATGTGGATCCTGATAATTAATTTGTTACAAGTAAAATATTTATTAATTGAAGAATAGAAAACAAATAATTTTATTTTGGTTCTACACTTTCTTTCATACCATGCATGTTTAGTAGAACTATTCATTTGAGAATAGTAAATTGGATAATTATTGTATCAAAATTATATAACTCTTCCCCAATCAATGTTTTTGGATGAATCCTTCCATAAATTCTTTTAAAACTTCATTTAGTGTAATTTAATGTTATACTGGGCATGGATTAGATATCTTTAAATAAATCCAAAATAAAATGTTGAGAGAGGGATATAAACCTCCATATCTTGAATCATCCTCATATTATTTACAATTTTAAGGAATTTTATGAACCTTATTTAGAATATTTTACTCAAGAATAGATATTATTTCTTTATGAGAAAACTTTTCCGGATGAAATCATTGGGAAAAGGGGGAGAGTAAAACTTGAAGACATGCCTATTATAAGGGACTATACTAATGTATTCTTTGAATAGTTTTTTAGTTATCCTCCAAACTAAGTGGTTGAGTTCTAAATTGAACATACACATGGATCTCTACCCATTTCCAAGAATCACTCTAGAATGGCCACTATTGAGTTGGATGATTTGAATAATCATTTATAAGAGAATATAGATGAGCGTTTTATTCTACCAAGTTGTTCATCATGGTGTGTGTTATTCTACTTATACATGAAGAATGATGGGTCAATGCACCTCAGAATATATTATCATACACTCAAAAAATCATGATAAAAAACAAGTATCCCCAATCAATGATTGATGGCTTATTTGACTAGCTATGTTGGGCCCTATACTTCTCTAAGGTGTAACTTTGATTGAGATATCACTAATTAAGGTGAAGAATGATGATATTCCCAACACCTATATTTAGACAAGGAATTGACATTATGAGTTCATAGTTATTCTCTCCAAACTAATTAATTCTCCAACAATTTTTATAGACTTAACAATTCTAGTCATTAGTGATTACCTTAAAAAATAGTTTTTATTGATGATATTCTAATATACTCTAAAATAAAAAAGAAATAGGTGGATAATTTGATTATTGTTATAAAAAATTGTGAAAGGATAATTTATATGATAAGTATTATAAATTTGAGTTTTGTATGGATGACGTATCATTATTAGGTAATATTATAACTTGAAAAGTGATTTATGTGGATAATTTTAAGATAAAGACAATTGAGGAGTGGATTATAAAAACATTTATGATAGAGATCTATAGTTTCCTTAGACAATCTAGGTACTATTATTGATTTGTGAGAAAATTATTATGATTTTCAAACCTTCTGAAAAGATAACTCAAAAGGGAGTGAAGTTTTTATGAACTAATATGTGCAAAGATAGCTTTAAGAAATTTAAAATAAGGATTATCACTACACTAGTACTCACACTACCCTCAAGTGGAGAATTGTTCATGGTATACAATGATTCTTAAAATAAGGTATTGGGTTATATACTAATGAAAATTAATAATGTGATATCATACACCTCAATCTAGCTTCATGTTAACAAGCTAAACTATTTGAAACATTATTTGGAGTTGGATATAGTTATTTCATGTTGAAGACTTTGTGAAATTATCACTATACGTAGAAATGTAAAATATATATAGATCATATGAGCCCCAAATATGTATTCACAAAGAAATATCCTAATATATACTAATGAATATGGTTTTATATGATTAAGGACTATGAATAATCAATCAATTACCATCCTAGGAAGGAAAATAAAGTCAAATATTCTTTTAGTAGAAATGATCTTCCAACCATATCAATGATTAAAATTGAGAAGGATATAATCATTTTATAAATTCAAAGGATGGGCGTGGAAGTTATAAAGGAAGAATAAATATCCTAACTTACTCAAATTACTCCTCAACCATCCATTCTAAAGAAGATAAAGGATTATCAAAGATATTATGTGTAAATACAAGATAATTTGGGGACTATAAGAAATTAGAAATCATCTTAGTTCAAAATTGATGAAGAATGAGTTATAATATTTGGGTCACAACTTTTTGTGCCATAAAATCCATAGTTAAATAAAGATTTGTTTAATGATGTACATAGCTTGAAATTCTCCATCCATCCAGGAAGCATAAAGAGGTATAGATATTTATGATATCACTATTAATAGGATAATATGATGAAAAAGATCAAAAAATATACATCAATGTGCTTGGTATGTCAAAAAGTGAAGAGAGTAAAAATTATAAGGTAATGATGCAACCATTACCCACACCAACTTAGAAAGTGTAAAAATCACCATGGACTTTGTCATGAGTCTTATCATGAAATACAAAGAAAATAATTCAATATTTGTTAAAGTGGATTGTCTTAAAAAGGATTCATTGTTATTGTTAATTGGATTGGGATTCTCACCTGATAATTTTTAAAGGATATACATCAAGTGGTAAGGATGCATGGAACACCACTATCTATTGAATCCTATTAAGTTCCAAGTTTTACCTCAATGCTATGGAAAGGACTCCAAATTCTATAAACACATAGTTCAAATTCATTATGGATTATTAACCCCAAAATGATAGCCAATACAAGTGAACTATAAAAACACTTAAAGATATTTTAAGAGAATTATTTATGGACTTTAATGGAGGATGGAATCAACATCATCCTCTGGTTAAGTTCTCATATAATAATATCTTATACTATATCATAAAAATGTATCCATATGAAACCCTTTTTGGGAGGACATGTTTAACACCTCTGTGTTGGGATGAAGTTGGTGAAGTCAAGATGTGGGGACCTAAAATGGTTAATAAAATGGTAAAAAATTTCAAGACTATTCAGAAGTGAATCAGGACAACTTAGAGAGAGAAAAAAAGCTATGTTGATAACCATTGGAGAGACTTGGAGTTTGAGGTTTGAGATAATGTGTTCCTATGAATATCTACATTGAATAGAGTCATGAAATTTGGTAAGAATGGAATTATATGTACCAGATACATCATCCCCTTTGATATTCATGTTTTTATTAGAGCTACAGCCTATCAACTAGCACTCATACCATCCCTATCTCAAGTACATGACAGATTCCACATATCCCTCTTCAGTAAATACATAACAAACCACTCACATGTAATAAATTTGTAGGTGGTAAATTTGGAGAACAATATTTCTTTTGAGGAGAAATAGGTGATGTTAATGGACCATAGACACAAAGTTATAAGTAACAAGAATACTCATCTAGTCAAGTTACTATGGTAGAACCCTATGTATGAGGAAGTCCCATGGGAACTAGATTATGAAATGAAGAAAATTTACCCCCCATATATTTTCATCTTAGTTTGTGAAATGAAATTTCAAGGGTGAAACTTCTTAATGGTGGAAGAATGTAACCACTTATAATTTTATCAATGGAATTTTAATTTTTATTATATAAATGTTTCATATTTAGTAATGTAGTATAGTATAAAGCACATGAAAAACATTATAGATACAAAAACATTTTATTATATTAAATTAAAAATTACACATAGTGAATAAATATATCCATAATAATTGAATTTTTCTAATGGGTAAAAAATAAAAAATAAGTTACTAAAATATGAAAATTTAGATCTGATCGATACCCTAGAAAAATTACACTCACAAAAAACATTGTGGAAATAAAAATGAATATTATCAATACAATAATAATTTTTAAAATAAAATTATATATAACCTTGATAAAAGGTATAATTTAATAGATAATTAATGAAATATGATGTACTTATAGAAGGCTGGAAAGTCAAATGACCATTCCAAATTTTATTATTGGAATAATAATATAACCATTATAATAGAAATTGGTTATTGGGAATAGTAAAATCATCATTAGAATAGTAAACTCAGCTGTGTAATTGTAAAAAAATATTTATATATCTTATAAAATGAAACTATAGTAGATTTATATCATGATACAAATAAATAAATGTTTTAAAAATGATAAAATATTCTTTTAGATTTTTATAAAACACGTATGTTTTATTTAAATTTTTTTATAAAAATTTAAATGAAAGTTTTTCTTCTTAAATTTTTTTCATAAAATAATATTAAGAATCCTTATAATGATTATATAATTTTATGAGACCATAAGTTATTTTTTATAGGGTCATAAAATTCATCATAATATTAAAATTGGAATTTTAAAAACCGATAAAGATTTTATTTAAAATTTAATTTTATAAATTTTTTAAAATTATTTCCATAAAATAGATTTCATATTTTTAATACAAATGTTGATAATGGTTAGTTTGATTTTTTTTTATCTTTCAAATATAGTTAAATTTGTTATGAATAGTGAAATAGAGAAAAAATACAAAAAAAATCATTATAATAAAAATACATGCAGAAATGAGTCTTGGATGATGTAAAGGACCATTAGTTTAAACTTTCATGCACTAATTATTCTATTTATTCACAAAAGTTAATATTATTGGTTTTTTTAAGTTATAAAAATAAATTAATCAATATTGTATTCAAAAACACACTTCTCTTCACCTTATAAATATCAACCATTCTCTTCAAAACTTTTAAGCCTTGACGATATACTAAATTCATTATATTTCCCTCCCCAGTACTCATACCCCCATACAATGATTTCTGGTCTTACTAAAATACTATTCTAAGATTCATAAGGGGTGTCCCGAAAGGATACATCCAAAGGATAAGGTAATACTCTAAAATGGCCTTTTTAATATTTCTTCCACATCATCCTCCAAAAAAATCCATCAAAAATTACATAAGGGATTTAGTATCATAAATAATATTAATAACCTAAGTTAGATACCCTATTTAACTAGTAACTGCCCCCAATCTTTCACTTATTTTAATGTTGTTCCCAATCCCCATGGGTTGGAGAAAAGAACCCAGACATCAAACAACAACAATAATGAAATATTTCTCCCAACTTGAAGCAAAACAATGACATATAAATACATATAAAAAATAAAATAATAGAATAAAACTTGAATATATATATATATATATCATAATATATAGAGAATAATAGAATCAATACAACTGAAATAGTATCAAAATAATCTCTAAAAGACAAGTCCAATTGAAAAGGATGATAAAACTGAAATAGATACTCCAATAGTCTCTATTTGATAACATGGATGAACTCCCACCATCTCAGAACTAGCTACCTAAACTCAGCTGATAGAATACCTCACCACCTCACTAGGGCACCTTGAATTTCTCTTTATCAGCTTACATGAAATGTTTTACACAATGTCGAAGGGTTGCACAGGTTGTGAGCTAATATTCTCAATAGGGTTCTACCAAGGTATTCTATAATAAGTATTTTCACAATAATACATTTACTATAAACTTTAAATAAAAAAATTCATGACGTATAGTTTAATAGTTTTACATGAAAAACATGGAAAAACAATATAATTTCCTCTTTTTCCACATTTCCAAAAAAATGTAAATCAGTTTCAAATAATTTCATATTGATATATCAATGTAGATATATCAAAAAAATCAAATCATGTATCACATACCATATCAAATCCATGGAAGTAAAAAATATAATATAATAAGACAAATCATAGGAAACATTATGCAATAGATCACACAAGGTTGAGATAGCTAGGGAAATCATATCCCCAACATTAAAAATATCATGTGTGGCAATCCCCTAGAAATATTCATCGAATTTATATTGTATAGAAACACCCCTGAAAGTGAACCCCATAATAGTGTCTATCAAGTCCCAAGAACAATAGGACCAGGGAGTAAAGAAACACTCCATGAGTGAACCCCCCAAAAATATCAACAGATGAGGCCTATTACTACACCTTTCACATAAGTACACAAGGCTTCCCATGTTCTCTATTTTACAATCCAATTCATAAAACCATTTCATTGAAATCACGCTTTGAAAAATATTTCAAAAAACCATTTCATAATGCTTTGAAAAACCATTTTCATTTACCAAAACTAGAAGTAAATCATATTTTATCAAAAACCTATATCCACACACACTAATCAATTCAGTCAATTATGAAATTTCATTAGCTAAAAAATTTATCAAAAAACTGAGTAATTCAATTCACCAAAAAATTCTATAGATGAAACCACTAGCCTCAAAACTCAGGTCACACACACCTGCAATAGTATCCACTAACAAGAAAGAATGAAATGATGACAAAATAGTCCCTAGAATCAATCTACACATCTCAAGATTGATTAAATTTAACAAAAGTGTTGATAAATAGGAAAGATCACAAATACCATAAGAAAGAGCACCTTCTACAACATAGCCAATAAAGGATCATCCCCCGAAATAATATCACTCAACGAATCTATAAGGAATCATGAAAAATTTCCACCACAGATCAACAGATTCGATACTACAATAGAACATAACTATCATGATTGAAGTAAACAAAGAAACAAAAAGGATCTCTTTCCCACAAAGATGCAAAACAACTGCCCTGATGATCAAATGATGAATGAATTTTTCTTGAATGAATAGAGGTTCCCAAAATTTCTATGGAGAGCTTTGGGATGATAGCAAAGAGGCCCCATGTTGAATGATTAAACAAGTTTTTCATGTGATTCCCTAAAATCTTTTTCTTGGAGACTTACATTGTGTGTAACCCTTTTATATGTCATGTATTCCATGAAGCGTATATACACCGTAAAACTCGTCAACATTTTATTAAAAATCCAATTTTTAACATTACACATCACTTAATGTTTTCATGGTGGGTAACCTTTTTTTATGTGTACTCATCTCACAACATGAGTCTGGAGATCAAATACATGAGGTGAAAACCTATTAAAAAATGTGTAATCTCTTAGAAAACTACAAAAATAGTAGATTTTTACATGAAGACCCAAAACACCTTGGGAATTATCTGAACTTAGAGAGAACTATGTTAATATGTAAACATGATTATACATGAACTCCATTATTTCAAACAAACACATAATCCTAAACTTTATTTCATTTTCCCTATAAAATTATCTTCATCCTAGGGAGTCATAATGCATACCCAAATGAAGATTAAAACAATTAAATAGATAGAAAATACATAAAAGAAAGTAATAGGATGTTAAAATCTCCCCACCATAAGAATTTCTAACCTTGTGAAGCCATGTAGAAAACTGAATTCTGGTATATATGTGAGGCCACTAATAACTCATCAATGACTCGTGATCTCGAATATCATAATAATATGATCTATTTCTTCATAACACTCAAACCAATGGAATCGACTTCCTACATAAGACATTCACTTAAGAGACAATGATCTCAACTGGCTAGTTTACCATAAAAACATCTAGCTTTAACTCAATATCTTCCCAAATCAGAACATGATAGCAATTAGAATGGCATTTCTTGATCTGAAATATATAGAATACATCATGAATTCATGTAAAATGAACTAGAAATTACAACTGATAAGAAACCATTCCAAGCTACTTTTGACGTCAAATGGTCCAACATATCTTAGAGTCAATGTTCCCTATTTCCCAAGATGATGGTGACCCAATCGAGGAAAAACATTCAAGAAAACTCAGTCACCTAAAAAACCATAAAGGATGATTCATCCGATATAAATAATATTCATTTCAACTCTAAGTCATGACCAAACAACAGTATATATCCTGAATCCTTGTAGATGTATCCTAAACTATACTTGGTCCCACTAAATAGGCTTTAGCCAACTCCTCCAAACAAATAGTTGATCTTCACAAGAAATCATATAATGCCACAAAATGATCCATTCTGATTGATGATTGATAAATGTTATTTTTATAAAAATCAACCACCACCATATTGGTACCACAAGATAAACCAAAATCCAAAACACAACCATGGATCATATCCTCTAGAACCTGAATAGTGCACTCTATCTATCCATTTGATTATGGATGCTAAGTTGTACTCAACGTGCCCTGAGTCCCCATTGCCTCTCAGAAACTCTTCTAGAACCTAAATGTAAACCTAGGATCACTATCTAAAACAATATCAAATGGAACCCCATGTAACCTCAAGGTCATCTTCGCATACAAATTTCCCATATCATCAACATTTCTTATGTCCCTAATCGAAATATGGTGAGCCGACTTTTTCAACCAATAAATAACCACCAAAATATGATTCCTCCTTCAAGGATTCCATGTTAATATAATAAAAAAATTCCATGGATACCTTACCCCATTTCTAAAATAGCTTTATAAGAGGTTGAAGAAAACTATAAGGTTTTATATGATTAGCCTTTATCTATTGAAAGGTGTAATAGTGGGACACATAATCAGTAATGTTACACTTCATACCAAGACATGAGAATCAAAATCTCATGTAATAATAGATATTTATAGTTCTTTGATGAATAATCCATAAATATCTATGAAATAAAAACAAAACTAAGGTCCTCATATATGTTGGGATGAAAAAATGATCCCCAAAACTTAGAATATTATCAGATGATAGAGGCCAACTAAAAAAAGTATCCCCTCTATAAAGGGTCTCTTGAATTCCTATGAACTTCTCATCCTATTATTGACCCAACAGGACAAACTTATTAAGAAATTTTTATAAATGAAAATTAGTCAGAACAAAACCTAAAACATCCTCTTAATCATCAAAATTCATATAAGTTAAGAGTCTCGTAAGGTTTAAATCTTCATTTGATTCCAAAAAAATCCTATGATGTCACTTTCTTGATAAGATTACATGCAACAACATTCCCATTCTCCAGGTTTTAGGCAATGTTGAAATCAAAAATATAAAGTTATTTCACCAATATTATCTATCTAAGATTTAAGTCCATCTAAGAAAAAATATATCTCAAAATATTTTGGTATGAAAATATTGTGATCCTCTCCACAAAAATATATTGTCTCCAAAACATAAGCACATACATAATGTTGGAAATATCTAAATCATTAGTGGGGTAATTATTCTCATATTTTCAAAGATAATTAGGTCCTTAAGAAACCATGTGATCATTATTCATGATCACACAATTCAAACTAGATTCAAAAGCATCATAGAAAATCACATACCCCTTACCCAACTCAGGTAAGATCATAATAGGATTTGATGTCAGTAGTCTTTTCAGATCAATAAAAGAAGACTGGCACATTACATTCCATGTGAATTTCACCCCCTTCCAAGTTAGATTAGTCAAAGTGGATACCATTTTTGATAAATCTATAACAAACCATTGGTATTATCTGGTCAAACTCTGGAAGCTCCGAATCTCAAAGAAATTCTATGGTTCTTATCATGAAAAAAATATCCTTCACCTTATCAATATCACCTAATAAGCAATGATCATAAGCCTCATTCCCTAAAAAATCACTTCTTTAATCCATAAATTTTATTTCAAAAGTTTTTAATAAAAATGGTGACTCCACAAGATTTGAAAAAATAACCCCAAATAGTGCTAATACTCACGCTTGGATCTCAAGAAACCTAAAATATCATCCATGAACACTACTAAAAAAGCATCGATATGCTGATAGAATATTTGATTCATCAAAGCCATAAAAACTAAAGGATCATTAGTGAGTCCAAAACTCATTATAAGATATTTATAATGGCCTTACCTACTACTAATAGTAACCTTTTGTATATCAGACTCTCAAACTATGAGCTGATGGTAACCTGACTGAATATCAATATTTGAAAATGACTTTTCCACCTTTAATTAATCAAAAAAATCATCCACTCTAGGAAAAGGATACTTATTATTAACTATTACCTGGTTCAACTTTTGATAGTCCATGCACGATTAGAGTGAACCGTATTCCTTATTATCATAGTGTATTGACGTTTCCCATGTAAAATCACTAGGGAGAACAAAACCCTTCACCATCAGTTCACCCAATATAATCTTGAGCTCTTTTAGCTCCACTGGTGCTATAAAATAATAAGGTATTTAAATTAGAAGCATAACTGGAAATGGGTCTATTGTAAACTCTATCTATCTATTTGGATGACTTCTAGATAAATCAATATGGAAAATTTTAAGAAAATCCCGAACAACATAAAAAAATTATCTGTAAAAGAATAAATTTCACCAGGATAAACTTCTGTAATAGACAAAAAACTCGTGAGCTATGGGAAGGAAGGTCCTGCATAACGAGACCTCATATCCCACTCTCCCTGAAACAACCAAGATATACCATCAACAATAATAAACAAGACATGTCGATGATAACAATCAACCTCATCATGGTGAGAAACAATCCAATCCATCCTGACGATGATTTCAAATATATCTAGATCTAGAAAACCAGATCTGATACTAAATCTATATATACTATCGATGACACACAATAAAGGCATTGAAATCCCTTCACATTCCTCTTCCCAAGAGGTGTCCCTATCTCCGTAACAAAGGACATGAGATCCATTAGACGTTTAATCATATCAAAAAAATAGCCATATATAAAAAATTGGGAAGAACCGGTATCAAATATAGAAATCACTACTAAATACAAAATAAAGACGGTACCAATCACTATCACTAGAACCATGTATACCTTTATTATAATCTCGTATACTATATGAAGGTGATTCACTCTTAAAAACTATATCAAAATCCAGGTGTTCCTTAAAGAATCTAACTATACCAGAGTAGCCTTTGGATCCAACGATCCCTTTCCATATCATAGAGTATACATAGCTTGATAGAATCATTGTAGATAACAATAACATACAAAAATTTCAAACATCTTTATAGGTGAAGGACTGTAATAATTGGTGTTTTCAACCTTTCTACACCAATAGAAATCTAGAGGCACACTAAAAACTATATCTAAATGTGAAGAGGAGGCCTTCTACTGATAACAACCTCCACCACTCCTTTAATGATATTTCCACATTATCTTTTTCCCTATAATTCCACTGAAGATTCCACTAGGTAGAAGGCAAGGGGCAGGATATCCAACCTTTCTTACTATATTCTTCTCATCCATCACTACCGTATCCACTATATTTACATCGGATGAAAATTTTAATATAAATACCTATAACCTGATATTCAGTAACAAACCCTGCAAGTACTTCTGATCATTCAGTTGGTCATTATTTATAACATTTGGTGTAAAAAAAACCAACTCTATAAACCAATTGGTTTACACTGACATCAAGTTCTATCCCTGATGCAAAGAGAGGAACTCTATAGACTTCTCCATCATCAGTGACTCTAGAAAAAACTATTTCATGAAGAGTTTATGGAAACCCTTCCAGTCTAAATGCACATTCTTATCAGCATATAGCATGGATTGCCACCAACACTTACTGGGACACTAAAACAAGAATGTTTTACACTTCACTTTTAAACTATCATGGGTATGAAGGAAGTCAAAAATAATTATCAATATTTTCATTCCAGCCCTCCACCTCTTTGGATCCATTAATACACTTAAATAATGATGGATTCTCACAAAATAACTCCCATAATAAATATTTGTCTCTAATAACTTCTAGTTATACCTCAACAACAGTGTTCTAGACATGTGGTAGATTTTTTTTGATATCACAAACTACCCTCACAGTAGCCTCAATAAAATTCTAATCCATAGAAGGATTCCCTTGAGGAGATTCAGTGGTACCTTCTTTTATGTAAAACCTCAAACCCAGTTACCCATAGTCGGGCCATTATTACATAACATTGGCATGATCACAATAGATCAAATCCTAAAATATCGTTCAGTTTAGTAGCCTTGGAAGTACTAGATATATAAATAACTTTTACATTAAATATAAAATGAAAAAAACAACAACATTGTCTCCTTTGAAAACATTCATATACCTTAGAATATCTCTGCAGGTTAGTCATAATATACTTCTTCATATCCTGGGAAAAATAAAACATAGAAATGGGTGAGCTCATGTGCTCAGTAAGGATAACAATATAGCACAAACATTCATAAATAAGCATAAACATTTAAGGAAATGTATAAAACTAAAACAAAATACTTTTAAACATAAACATCAGTATAATATGGAAAAGATATATAAAATAATGTCATTTACTTAGTCACATGGATATTATACTAGTTTAACAATCAAATGTAATATAAATAGCGAATTTCATAATGATGTAATGCATAATATTGGACATCATAACCAAATAGTCAAGGCCTCATACCAAGACTACAAATAATATTTTTTCAAGGCCTTGTGCCAAGACACTAGTTTTCCTCATGAGACCTATCGATACTTTGAAAAGCTATAGCGGGCTCTACCTGTCACTCACTAAGTCCAATGAATTCCTCATATGAAAAGGTTGAAACATAACATAAACATTTGTATTAAAACTAGCATACGAAATGTTAAGATGTTAACCATGAACCATGAATGGTATAAAAATAACACATCTAGAGTCAAACATATCAAAAAACCTTCAATACAATATGGAAGATTTTATCGTAATAAATCAACTTCAAACAAGTGTAAAATCCATCAAAGGATATTGACATATTTGAAATCAAAACTATTTGAGAGAAATATCTCTTTATATTTTAAAATAATTTAAAATTCATGTAATTATAAAAGAAAACATTTATTTTGAAAATATTCATATAATCTTGTAAGGAAATATTCGAAGGTGGTATAATAGCAGAAAATAGCTACACCCACTGTATATGTTAAAAAACATTATTTCCTTATTTTATGTCGAAAATTCCATAAAGAAACTTGTTTGGAAAACGACAGAAATATTCCTTTATAAAAATTTTATAAAAAGGAAAAAAATGTTATAAATAACTTTAACCCATAGTGTAGGAAATAGTAAAAAAAATTGGAATACATTTTTATGAAACACGGATGTGGGTGATAAAGAGCTCCCAGTAGATACTCACATGTAAACAACCTCAAATAATGAAGATATTGTAGAATTAACCCTTACCTTGTACTTTTCCTTGATAGAGGGTACGTTAATCTCCTATATAATAGATAAATAATTTTTATTAAATTATAAAAAAACCACATACATAAATATGATATCATATATGATCTTCTAATATTTCTTTGTTAATAATATTTCAGTACTATCATCGTTTTAGTTGTTAACTGGTTCATTTTCCTTTATATAATTGGTTACATAATCCATGTCTGTTTTGGATAGGATGAATTTGATTAATATTCAGAATGATATTAAGTTCTTAAAAATTATTTTTAATCATAAAATAGAAATTATTCTTGAATGGTTATGATGGGGAACGAATTTCATCAATTTCATTGAGACGGTAATTATAATATCATTTTTAACTTTAATTACCCAATTTACTTTTAATCGTGGTAAATAAAAGTCAAAAGTTACTATTCACCAAAAATTATTTTCATCCTATTGAAAAAAAATTTACTTACTGATGTCAACTTTGTTTCTCAGATTTTTGAAATTAAATTCAAAGAAGATGTAAAATTATGTTTTATGCAAATTTGCAAATGCGCCTAGAAGGTGGGTAAAAGACAGTAAAAAGTTCAATCAAATTTTATATATATATAATTATTATAAAATGACTCAAATTAAGTACATTGAACATATATATGTATTATGTATCTATTTTTACCTAATAAAAACATTAATAAAATATTAGTTTTAAGAAATAACGCATTACTTTTCACTATTCATCAAAAATTAAAAGTTTTCAGAAAAATACCAAAAAATCACCCTAAGATAATTTTAATATTCCAAATCCAAAAATGAAGTCAATTATGAAAAATAAAATTTATAAAATTTCAAAAGGTGGGTATTACTATTCATAATGTCTAGTTTGATTGGTTTTGGTGGGTTATAACTCGAAGTCACTTACAACACAAGCTATTGTATTATTCAAAGAGAAGTGTACCATGGAAGATTAGGGTGTTACATTATTCCTTCCTTCAAATAATATAATCCTCAAAATTTCCACAATATTACATCATAAAATTATTATGGTGGTTCTTCATCATAACTTCCTCATGTTCCCATGTTGCCTCTTCCATCTTATGATTTCTTTATAGAACATTTACCAGAAGAGTCATCCGGTTTCTCAACACTTTTTCTCTGGTATCAAGAATCTTGACAAGCTCTTCAAAATAAGATAGATTAGGTTCCAGTTCAATTTTCTCATAGGTGAGTACATTCGTTGGGTCTGGCATGTATTTTCTCAAAAGTGATACATGGAACACTTCGTGAGCTTTGGAGAGACATGGCAGCATTTCCAAACGATAAGCTACAACTCCAATTCATTCAAGAATTTCAAAATGCCTGATGTACCTGGGACTTAATTTACCCTTCTTACCGAAATTTATAACACCCTTCCATGGAGATACCTTCAAGAAAACATGATCTTCTAATTAAAATTACAAATAATCTCTTCGGTTATCAGCATATCACTTTTTCCTACTTTGAGATGCTTTAATTTGGGTTTGGATAACCTTCAATTTTCCATTGTTTCCTCACCAAGTTATGGGCCTATGAGTTTTCTTTCACCAACATCATCCAAACAAGTTGGTGTGTGACATCTCTTTTAATATAACGCTTCATATGGTGCCATCTGAATACTTGAATGGAAGCTATTGTTATATAAAAATTATAACAGTGGTAAATACTGATCCCACATACCTTGAGAGTCATGTGAGAAGGATATCCACTTGTATTATAAGTTTTTAATAGTCTGTTCTAATTTTACATCAGTTTGAGGGTGGTAGGAAGTGCTCAAACAAAGTTCAGTATCCAAGGCCTTCTGAATACTTTTCCTGAATATTAATGTAAAACAGGGATCACGATCAAAAACAATCGATAGAGGTACTCCATGAAGTCTTACAACTTCATTAATATATAGTCTTGCTAAACCTTAAACTGGTAAATCTTCTCTTATAGCATGAAAATATGCTAACATGGAAACACAATCAATAATGACTCATATTGAATCATTCCTTCTACGAGTATTTGGTATCCCCATCACAATGTTCATCATAATATCATCTCATTTCCACTCAGTTATGGGAAGTTGTTGCACCACTCCTCAAGGATGTTGTCTTCCTGCCTTTACCTATTAACAAAACCATACATCTTGACACATAATTAGCTATCTCCATCTTCATGTTTTCCAACAAAAAATGTTCCTTCAAATATCCATACATCTTAGGGATACCAGGGTGTACAGAGAAATTAGAGCTATGAGCATCATCTAGCAATTCCCTTTTTGAGATCAGGTATATTGGGAACACAAAGTCTTTTCCCAAATTTCAAAATCCCATTTTCATATACGAAGTTGATCAATCTCCCATTATTCACAGCTTTAATTTTCTTTTGAAACATTTCATAATTATTCTGAGAACTTTTTACCGTTTATAGTAAATATGGTTTAGCAACCATTTCAAAAAGTATTGAAGTTTCACCTTCCATGATTATTCCCATATCCATCTTTACTAGATCCATGAACAGAGGATCTCTTTATACACTCATCTTGTTCAAAACTCCATGATCCTTCCTGCTTAAATTATCCACCACCTTATTTTCCTTCTCCTGGTGGTAGTGTATAGTGCAATAATAATATTTGATTAGTTCAATCCATCATCCTTTCCAAATGTTCAGTTCTTTCTATGAGAAAATATACTTCAAACTTTTGTGATTGGTATATATATCACATTTTTCACCATAGAAATAGTGTCTCCATATATTAAAAAAATATTATGGTTGCTAACTCAAGATCCTGAGTGGGATTGTTTTGTTCATGAATTTCTAGTTGTTGTGATGCATGGGCAATAACTTTGTCATTCTGCATAATTACACAACCAATTCCTTTCTTTGATGCATCAATATAAAAAACAAACCCATCATTCCTCGATGGTAGAGTCAAGATAAGGGTATTGACTAATCTTCTCTTCAATTATTCAAAACATTATTCACACACTTTTTTCCAAACAAATTTAACCCCTTTACGTGCGAGCTTGGATAATGAGTTAGCCAATCGGGAAAAATTATGGACAAAAGCCGATAATAACCTACTAAACCAATAAAATTGTCTACCTTAGTTACACTCATCAGTGATGGCCATTCTCAGACTGCCTTGTTCTTTGAAGGATCAATAGAGATTCCATCCTTAGAGAAAATATGTCCAAGAAAAGAAATTTCATGATGCCAGAATTCACACATTCCAAACTTCCCATATAATTCATTTCTTTTGAGGGTTTTTAGAATAGTGCGCAAGTGATTTTTAAAATCTTCATGTATTATTAAGTATACCAAGATACCATAAATAAATAAAACAACAAATTCATCAAGATATTACTTGAAAACGCTATTCATTAGATTGATTAAAACAAAGGTTTCATTAGATAATCCAAAAGGCATTACTGTAAACTCGTAATGCCCATACCTGGTACGAAATGTTGTCTTCAGAATGTCTTCCTTCTTCACAAACAACTGATGATATCTAGATCAAAGTTCAATCTTTGAAAAATATTGACCTTTAAGAATTTGATCAAATAAATAATCAATGCGAGGTAGGGGATACTTTTTCTTTATCGTTATAGAATTAATCTCCCAGTAGTCAATATAAAACCTCATATATCCATCATTCTTCTTAACAAAAAGAAGAGGGGATCCCCAGGAGAAACACTAGGGAGAAATAATACTTTATTAATCAATTCATATAGTTTTTTCTTTAGTTCCACTAATTCCACAGTGGTCATTCTATAAGGGGTTTTTGATATGGGCCTTAAACCAGAAATTAAATCAATGGAAAACTCAACTTCTTGTTCTTGAGGATGTCCAGGTAAATACACTGGAAACACATCGACATATTCTTCCACAATAGGTGAGTCCTATATTTAAACAATCCTTTACTCACAAATAGTTATTTCATTCACTTCCGATCCAATAATTGAATTTAGTAGAGCTACTGAGGGTGGATCTAGATAAGAATCAGGTGGTGACGTTTCGGCTCTAAATGTAAAGTACTCCTTATCATCATCGAAAATTGTAACCTCCTTCTTATTACAATAAATTTTTACATAATAGTATGAAATCCAATCTATAACAAGGATTATATCAAATTCAATCATGGTTATGACGATGAGATCAATTATTAAAGAACATTTATATGCCCTAATGGGGACTTATTCACAAAACATTGTTGGAATTATACTTCCCTTAGGATTTTTTTTGACAACTCCCTTGTTAAATCAAATTGGTAATATCTAATTTTCATAGAAAACTGGGAATATATGAAACAATGTGATGATCCAGAATCAAATAAATCATTGGATAAACTTGAGGAAACCATTAAATTACCTTCCACCACATTATTCGGAGCTTCAACCTCAGCATTATTGATCGAATAAGCTTGGATTTTCTCCCTTGTCCTTTTTTGAGATAAGTTTCCTTGTCTATAATGAAATTAATTTTCATAATTCCCCATTTCTCTACAATTATAACATTCAACATTGACAGCCTCTTTCTTTCCCTTACAATCATGAGCTTGGTGGACTTTTTCACAACACTTGTAACAGACTCCCATTCCCATCAAGAAGTACTAGGGTGCTTCTTCCCACATTTACTATAGGATGGATATTAAAATTTTCCCTTCTTTCCCTTATTTCTATTTACAGAGTGTTTAGCAGATCTCTTCTTCTCTTTCTTTTCTTTAATGTCATAAGACTTAGAGAATTCCGTTTCGTTCTTGATATCACATGAGAAAATATCATCGGGTGATGAGAAAGATTGTCATACTAATTCTTAATGGAAAAATGGTTTTAACCCATCGAATAATTGATCAATATTACTCCTTGGGTTATGTATATAATATGATGAATGCCTTTCTAACCTTGTAAATTTATCCTCATACTTTGCGACATTATCATCCTCCTTTTTCCTCAAACTTAGAAATTTTATTTCCATATCTACTCGATGGTCACAAAGAAAGTGTTTTTCTAAGAAAAGATCTTTAAACTCCCTAAATTCCATATTTTTTACTTATTCAACTTCCATTTTGTTTTGAATTAATGACCACCATTGATTTGCATCTCCCGTGAGGTGATAAACTACCGTGAAAACTTTTTCCCTTTCGCTACTCCACAAAGCATGAAATATTTTCTCTTAGGAACTTATCCACATTGCTCGGCTACAAATGTATTTATTGTCCCATTTAATATTGGTGTTTGTTTCCTCTTGAAGCGGTCTATAATTGATCCTCTGCGTTGTGGATCAGGGTGCTCTATACGGGTAAGTTTATTATTCATAACCTGAGCGAGTTGTCCCAGTATAGTGATAAGCTGATCAGCACTAGTTGCATCACCAACTCTACTATAATTATCTTGAGTAGTAGGTAAATCCCTACATGGATTACATGTGTTGATATGGTTTTCATTTCTTCCACAAGGTTCCATTTCTAAACAATGTCATAAACTAGATTAGTTTATGAATTGAAATACATAATTCAAAACTACTAAAACACATAACATAAATTGAACAGTTTATGAATATAATATATAATCATAAAAATGTTTTCTTTAAGTAGTTATATACTCATAAATCCTTTATAATGGTTTGTAAATAAAATATGAATTATCCTAAGAATATTCCTTAGGAGTGTCGTAACCAAGAGTGTAGCAAGGTCTGTGGTCGGGTACCAGGATACCCAGGGTCATGCCCAAAACTCCTTGTCAGAGTTTTCACTCCTAAGTACATATGTGCCAGAGCTGCCTCTACCCGATCATATCCAGATAGGGATGTATTTCTTGGAAAACTCACAAAATATCTCCATTACCAAAATTCTAGGAAGTTATTCTATACTAATCCTCAATGTCTATCTTAAGGTAATGTTCTCTATTCATAGTTTTTCTAAATCTAGCTTCCATGTTTTGTACTAAACTTCCTCTGATACCAATTGTAATGGCCTAACCCCAGTTACCTAGAGTCAGTTCATTATTACATACATTGGCATGATCACAAGGGACCAAATCCTGAAAGACCAGTCAGTTTAGTATCCTTGGAAGTAATAGATACATACATAAGTTTTACATTATATATAAAATAAAAAATAACAACATTTTATCCTTTTGACACATTCATATCCCTTAGACTATACATGCAGGTCATTCATAATACACTTCTTCGCATCCTGGAAAAAAAATGGGTGAGCTCAGGTTCTTATTAAGGATAACAATATAGAGTAAACTTTCATAATTAAGCATAAACATTTAAGTCAATGTATAAGAATAAAACAAAATCCTTCTAAACATAAACTTCAGTATAATATTGAAATGATAAATCATATAATGTCACTTACATAGTCACATGGATATTCTATTTGTCGAATAATCACATGTAATATCAATACCCAATTTCATAATGATGGAATGCATAATGTCGGACATCATAACCATATTGTCAAGGCCTCGTGCCAAGACTAAAAATAAGATTTTTTCAAGGCCTTGGGCTAAGAAACTAGTTTGTCTCATGAGTACTACAGATGCATAAAAGATATATAGTGGGCTCTACTCATCACTTAATAAGTCCAATTCATTCCTCATATGAAAATGTCGAAACATAACATAAACATTCGTATTAAAACTAGCATATGAAATGTTAATAATTTAACCATGAACCCTGAATGGTATAAAAATAATAAATCCCTAGTCAAACATATCACAAAACCTTTAATATAATATACAATATTGTATCATAATAAATCAACTTCAAACAAGTGTAAAATTCATCAAAGGATGTTGACATAGATGAAATCAAAACTATTTGAGAGAAATATCTATTTCTATTTTCAAATCATTTAAAAGTCATATAATTATAAAAGAACACATTTATTTTGTAAATATTCTATTAATCTTGTAAGGGAAGCTCTGAATGTGTTATAACGGTGGAAAATAGCCGCACCTACCATATATGTTAAAATAAAACATTCTTTCTTTAATTTTTTCGAAAAGTTTGTAATGGTCCTTGTTTAGAAAATGACGGAAAGATTCCTTTATAAAAATTTTATAAAAATTCAAACAATGGTATAAATGACTTTAACCCATAGACTAGGAAATATCAAAAAAAATTGTAATACATTTTTAAGAAACACAGATGTGGATGATAAAGAGGTCTCAGTACATACTCACATATAAACAACATCTGATAATGAATAGACTGTTGAATTAACCCTTACCTTATACTTATCCTAGATCGAGGGTATGTTAATATCATGTGTAATAGTTAAGTAATTTTTATTAAATTATACAAGAACCACGTACATAAATATGATATTACAAATGATCTACTAGTATTGCTTTGTTAATAGTATTTCAGTTGTATCATCATTTCGTGTGTTAACTGATTCGTTTTACTTTATATGCTTGGTTACATAAGCCATGTTTGTTATGGATAGGATGTATTGGATTCATATACGGAATTATATTAAGTTCTTAGGAATTATTTTTAATCATAAAATGAAAATTATTCTTGAATGGTTATGATGGAAAATTAATTTCATCGCGTTCGTGGAGATGGTAATCCGTACGTACACATGAGCAACTATATCATTATATTGATGGTAACATAATATGTAATTGGATGGTATATCATATATAAAGAATCCTTAAAATATTATATTTATTATTTACATCAGTTATACTCATTATTATACCCATCCAAAAAATTAAGTGTTTGAATAACAAACTACCCCACGACGTGGAGACGGTAAGCCATACATACGCACATATGGTGACTTGTAATTCATAGGATGGATATAATAATGAATATGGATATACCATATTTATAATGACATTACATTATGTATAAGGTAATAGATTTATTATTATTTTATAGAAACAATAAGAAATAGGAAGTGGAATAAGAAAAGAAGTTTGAAAGAGGTGGTGAAATTATTACCACTTCTCCGGGTGTTTCCTTTTGAGTTGATCAAAAGGGATCCATAGGTTACTTTTCTTATCAAAGTAAGGCCTCTAAGTCAATGTTATGGTAGTTTGGAGGATATTTGATCAGTTTTCTTCTAAGACAAATGGCTTTGGAGGAGTGATTTTGAGAGAAGGGGAAGTAACCTTTTATAATAGTGGTGAGGGTCATATTAGGAAAAGCTTGAAATATTATTTTATTATACATTAATATTCAGTTTATAACGGCTCCAGATTATTTAGTTAAAGGATAATGTTGGGATGGGTCGAAAACCTCACAAAAAATAGGTTTTATATAGGTTTAGGTCACTATATTAACCTTATCTTTTAGATTTAACTCTTAGTTAAATAGTTTAACTTTTACCATGTATTTTGGTATTATTATAATAAATGGTTAAAAAACATACTACAAAAAAACCAAAATAACCCAAAGTAGTTCATTTTTAATATATATATCCTTATCTAACTCCTTTGTCCAAACTTTATATTTTTATGAATATTATATCAACTAACAATATAGTATTTATTTTAAAAACTCATTTATGTCAATTTTGACACTATTTACTATTTGGTTTTTGTGAATGTCAGAAAAACTCTATCATTTAGAAAAAAAATATTCAATAAACTTTAAAATGTAATATTGACATATAAAATTCGTTGAATACATAAAAAGTCTCAATTTAAATTTATTTTAATATTTATAATATCAATTATTTTAATCATTCAATAATAAGGTAATAACTGCATCATCATTGTGTCATAAATAAATTTATTTATTTAATGTAGAAAAATTAAAAATAAAATACCATTATGTTTGAAATCTTTTAATATTTATAATGAATATATATATCTTAATTTATCATATATATAACCCTGTATTAAAAATGTTTTCGTTATCAAAATTTGAATTTATCTCTTTTAACTCTTCTTTAAATAAAATAATAATAAATTTCCTAATCTAATCTAAGTGGACAAAAAGGATAATATTGTATTTATAAGGTTTCTTTTGGTCAAAAAACACTTATCCAATAGAATGATGACTAGTTTTAGGGTAATTATAATATCAATTTTACCTTTAATTACCCTATTAACTTTTAACTGTGGTAAATAAAAGTCAAATGTTTCTATTCACCAAAATTTATTTTCATCTTATTGAACAACATTTTACTTAATGATTTCAATCATTTATCTTGGATTTCTGAAATTTATTTCACAAAATAATTAAAATTATGTTTTATGCAAATTTAGAAATACGCCTAGAAGTGGGTAAAAGACTGTAAAAAGTTCAATAAAAGTTTATATAACTAATATTATTATAAAATGACACCAATGAATTAAATTGAACATATATAAGTATTATGTATCTATTTTTACCTAATATAAATTTATATAAAATAACTAATTATTTAAATAAAAAGTCGATTTAAAACAATAACACAATGTTTTTCACTATTCATCAAAAATTGAAAGTTTTCAGAAAAATATCAAAAATTCACCCTAAGATAATTTTGATATTCCGAATCCAAAAATGAAGTCTATCTTGAAAAATAAAATATATAATATTTCAAAATGTGGGTATTAATATTCAAAATGGCTTGTTAGATTGGTCTTGGTGTGTTACAACTTGAAGTTGCGTGCAATGCAAGCTAATGTATTATTCAAAGAGAAACGTACCATGGAAGCTTGGGGCGTTACATTATGGAACTAGAGGAATACACCTACGAGGAATAATAATACACACCAAATATAAATAAATAGTTAGAAAATAGATTAAACTTAGTTCAATGAAAAACCCACACTAAAACAAAGATTAAGATCAAGAAATGAAATAGGATACACACATATAGACAACCTATTGTAACTTGAGTTTCATTATGGAAAGAGATTTATAGTCACCCAACACAACCTACCACTAAAGTTATAAAAATACTATCTCTTGTATACCAAACATCCCATGATAAGGGATATTGAGGACATACCACCTTTGATACCAAACTATGAAAAACTTCACCCAAATAACCTCTCAAACTGGTAACCGACCTAAGATGTAATACACATGAAGAGCGCTCCTGATCCCCATGGGCTAGATACTCCCACGTGGGTGTCAAATAATAATTGAAGAGGATGATTTATCCCAACCTGAAGGAACAACATATGATATATATAATAGAATAAAATTGGTGTCTCAGTTAGACACAATAAAAATCGGTACACCTTTAATCTTTATAACTTCTCATATATAGATATTTTAAATGTCTTATACCACATTATTTTATATAATTTTTATAAAATGAGTAGAATTCATGAATAGGTCCATGTTCACCAATATGGGACGGTGTTTATGAACCCTTTTTAGTAGACCTATGGGATAATTTATAGATATATGATCCTATTTCTATATTATAATTAGTAAATAATAAAATATCCCATCTTCCCATTAGTTCTCCTCCTTGACCAAATAACTGGTGAGGAATCTAGAGAAAAAACTTTCCACCTTCCTCATCATACTAATCCACAAAACCTGTACTGTCAATACCTTGTACATTTTTTAAATATCAGGATGAACATCCCATTTGTAATAGTTTTAGGAATTAAGAATTTGTTCATAATAAGATGTAGGAACCAAAATTTTATCTCTACAACATAACATAGATCTCCCATCTAGTATCCATCCCTAAATGGTCTGCCCACCATTTATTTTTAGACTCATGAAGAAAAATTATGTATCAAATTTTTGAGCATACCCTACTTGAAAAACCAAATCAAGAACAAAATAGGATATAAATAAAAACATAGGATGAACTTCCTCGTCATAATCTAAATACAAATCCACTATGACCAAAATTAAATTCCATTCATCGAAATAATATTTATAAAACTAATTATATGACTTTCTAATCAATTCATCAACTATAGAATTCCATTTACCTATTGTATAAATCAATCTAAAGTCAAACATCTGAAGATATTTCATCTATATTCATTGAATTAAGTTTAAATCTCTCTATGATAAAATGTGTTTCAAGTTCTCATGATCTGTTAACACCATAAATTTTTCACAAAAATGTAAATTCCTTAACCCTAGTAGCCTAGATTTAGTGGTTACTTAAATTCATTAGTGCTAGATATAAGTGATTTCAACCCAAAGGAATGAATAGTTTTGTATTATTGCAAAACTAGATTCATATTTTAATTTCACATTACATTTGAAAACATAAAATATAATATAGTATTTTCTTGTATAAAACAATTATTCTCATTAAATTATCCATGAATATCAATCATAACATATTTCCTAGATCCTAGGGGAAGAAAACGTAATAAAGGGGTGAGTTTAGAGTCTCATTAGGGGTATGTGAATATCAAAAGTTTTCATGAATACATAATGAATAAACAATATAGAAAAGTAAATAACTAAAATCAAATTACATTTTATCAATAATATGATAATAAATAAAAAATGGTATGAATAAATTATGATAAAATAATGTAATACTACCAATCACATTATTTTGAAACTTATCCATGGATATAATAACTAATAATATAATTACAAGGGAATCAAAAAGTCATCTCATAATTAGGGAATTCATAATTATATATATCATAAAAATCTATTAAGGCCTTATGATAATAAATATTATATAAAAGGGTAAGGCCTCAACCAAATACCCAATACAGTTTGTCTCATTAGACCTACTGATACCTTGAGGGGCTATACTGGGTCTTTCCCATCATTTACTAAGTCCAATGTATTCTTCATATAAAAAGAGAGTAACATAATCAACATAAAAAATTCATATTTAAAATCTATAATATGAAATGTTAGTAATTTCCCTAGTCAATAAACATTAGCATATATCATCCTAAGTTATATGGAGAATGGTATAAAAATATTAAATCCTTGGTAAAACTAATCATAAACCATTTGGATAAATAATCAGGATGGTATCATTACAACATATCCTCAATGGATCATAATTAAAATAAGTTTTATTTTATTTATGAATAGAAATACTAGAAAAATTTCATTAAAAACATTAAAAAATAAACTTTTAACTGAAAATAACTTTTAAAAACTAAAAATTTCATAATATTAGGAAAAATATTTTATTTGAAAATAATAATGGAAACGTTTAATGTAATTTTATAATCAATGAAAATTCATAATGGTATGTAATTATGTACATTTTATATAAGTTTAAAAAACATGCCTTTAATACTATTGTAAAAAGGTCAAAAAAGTATCTCATTTGAAAAATTAAAAGAATATTACTTTAAAACCATTTTTTAAATTAAAACATGGTAAAAATGAATTCTAAAAAAATATTATAATCAAAAAACAATTTTTGAAAAAAAAATTAGAAAACATGGACATGGAATAAAATGTTTTTTCTTCTGAAGAGAGAAATGTAGTGGATTTTTTTAAAAAACATTCGTTGGATCTTATGAGTTATAAAAGAGAATAAATTGAAAGGAAAACTTATAATAATATGAATAAACATATTATAAGAAATTATATATTTTTTTAAGATATAAATATAGTATTACTTCCCCATTGGTGACATAAACATAAACAATTTAGAATAATGATGATATTGTGAAATAAACACTTACCACATTGGAAATTATTGAATCATAACACCCATGAAAGAAATAACTTCTAATGAAACTTTTAATACCATTAGGATAAATATATTAGTGATATTACATATCAAGTTGGCAGTATATACACCCAAAAAAAGAAATAATTGGTGAATATGGAATATGTCTCATGGAATTAAAATTGAGATGAGAAACTCTTAGCTCAGATATGATTTCCTTTGTACATGTTAAAAACTCTAGTATAATAAATATATATTTATTATAAATATATTATAGAACCATAATAATATATTTAATACCATATATTATTTACTTATAACTTTTTATCACCTATTTATTAACAATTATTTATTAAAATCATAGTTTCAAGTAATAACTATTATGCTTTTCATGTATGTTTTGGTTTTGTATTTTTTGTCCTTATGATTTGATAATTGTTCTATAATATTTATAATATTAACCATGATATAAATATAATATATATATATATATATATAAGTATTTATAATAGTCTATATAAGTTAGAGATAGAAAATTGTGTTACGTCATTATTATAGATAGTAGGTTGTACATACACATGAACATTGTTTTCATTTTTTAAAAGAATGGAATGAAAGAAAGGTAAATAATTATTAAAACTTATAGAATCATTATTATGTCATATAAATCATATTTTCCATCAAATATATCCTTATGACCTTTCATTTCAAAATAAAATGAAAACTAAATCACATCACTTCGTTGGGGTTGTAGTCCACACCTATGCACGAGTGACGTTATTATTTTACAATAAATTTGAATATAATAATATATATGAGATATTATAATTAAATAAGTATAATTATTTCATAAATATTATATATATATATATATATATATATTAAATCCATCATTATATCCATCTCTGATAGGTAATGATGACAAATGAATTACATCGGTTCGTGGGCCAGAAGTCTCTCATACAAACAATCATTGGCTTCTTTTACCATTAGATAGAAGTGGGGATGGATAGAGGTTATTAAATTAAAATAATAAAATATCTGTATAATAAATCTTTTTTTATCATATTTTGATATTATTAACAAGGGGTAGAGGAAAAATAAAATAAATATGCATGGTTAATAATTATACCTCTTCTTCGGAGAACCTCTTTTGGTTTATACCTAAAAACATCCAAGAATGGATTTAGGGAAAAAAAGAGAATTTGTTGTGGGTATGGATTCTAGGAAGTTTTTGTTTTAGGTATTTTATGAACCAAATTTATCTTTATTTGTTGAGAGGAGATGATATGGGAGTCCTTTTAAAGGTGTGGGAGAGGACACGCATGGAATTTTTTAAAGAAAGAAATTATACCCACATTTTAAAAAATAAAAAAGGAAAAAATATAGCTAATAATCAAACTTTATATTAAATAAAGTAAATTTATGGCCATAAAAAGTTATTACACAAGATTTTAGGTCATTTTATCCATTTTCTTCTTAGTTTAACCCCTAGTAAACTCGTTTTAACCTTAACCATGGTAATTAATTTTTACAATTTTTACTATTAATTATGACCAAAATATGAGTTAAACTTATTATATAATATTAACTATTCTTATACCAAATATTTAATCCATTTTAATAAATTCAATTCACATAATTGGGAGAGTTAAATTTAAAATTAAACCCAAAAACATGATGAAAAAACGGTTTTCCAATGGAAAACTTTTCAGAAGTATAAAAAGTTTCTATATGAAAATTGAACATATGATTTATTAAAATAATATGAATTTGATTAATTATAATATAATTGAACTAATTTTAATTTTAAAATAATTTTAAAATAAAATTTAACTTGTAAATTCTTTAACCAAAAAGGCAGTTTTCAATAGAAATATGTATTTTTTACTATTCATTGAAAAAATTAACCTTTTTAGAAAATTATAATAATTTTACTCAAATATAAATTTAAAAAGATGATTGAAAAAATTTAGTTAATTTTATAAAATACATTTTTATTATTTTTAAACATTTATTTTAATATAAGTTTTCAAAACGCGGTGAAACCACTTTTTCAAAAAAATATATAGTTTTTTAGAAAAAGTTTCCTTTAAAATTCAAATAATTATTATTTTATTTTTAATCAGTTGTTAACTAATATATTAATTTCTAAAATTTTAAACAATATACTTTTCATAATTTATTTATTCATACGCATACCCACCAATTTAATAGCTAGTATATAATGGTTTGTTATTTTACAATTCATTTATATTTTGTGTTGCATGCATCATAAGATATAAAGGAGAATGAATTTATTTAAAATGAAATATGTTTTAAAGTCTCATGGTGTTAAAAAATAGTTTATTATACCATATATTAAAATAATGGACTATATTTGATAATTCCAAATCATTTTTTTGTTATTTATCCTCATGAACTTGTTTTTTTTATGAGCCATTCATGACACCATGATCATTCTGAATGAGAAAATATCCAAACCCAAATCTATATGTATCAAAATAAACGAAATATCATTATCCTAACTCAAAAAATATAATATTAGGTTCTTATGTAAGGTAAAAAATAAGATCTTGGAAATATTTTTTCCCCTCAACACTCTATTAAAAATAAAAACCATTTGTTTTTAGAGCTATCATCATTGAGTAAAGTCATGAAAAATCATTACCAAAACATTGATATTATCATAATAATACAAAGAAACTGTGTATCTCAAAAAAAATCATTGGTGGTTTCCAAGATATAAGATCTTCTATCTTTTCAAGATCTATAGAGACTCTACTTTTAGAGACAATGTGACGAAGTAAACATACCTCTTGTATCCAAAAATCTCACTTTTAATACATTGTATAAAGGTAATATTCCTATAAGGTACCCAACATTATATCCAAGTGTTGTTCGTGATCAATATTTGTCCAAAATACACTAGAATATAATCAAATAACACCAACAAAAATATCCAGGACACCTATAAAATATTTAATTCATTAATTTCATAAACACTACTAATATATTAATAATGTCAAAGTGCATGCTAAAATATTTATAATCACCATAATGACTCTTAAAGGTTGTTTTTAGGGTATCCTCCTTCTGAACTCATATTCGGTGATACCCTGATCGTAAGTCAATTTTAGAGAACCACTTTGTTCCCATCAATTGATAAAATAGATCATCAATGCAAGGAATAAGATACTGATTATTTATTGTAACTTGGTTGTTCCTATGTTAATACCCAAAAATACTTACATATATATCTACCATCATTTCCAAAAATGCCTAGTGTTACCCATTGGGATTTTCTCATTTGAATGAACCCATTCCTTTCCAACTATTTTAAATACAATTTTAATTCCCTAAATTTTATCAATTCCAACCTATTATATTTAATTGAAATAGAATTTGTCCCTGGTAGAAGATAAATATTAAATTATAATTCTCTTCTGGGTGGAAGACCATAAAAATTGTTAAGAAAGACATCAGCGAATTTTTCAATTATGGTTGTAAAATTCCTATGATTAGTTTCATAAGTAGATTCCAATATCATTTCAACCAAATAATATGATATATTCTTAACCACTAATACTAAAGGTACTGTTCTTCTTACATTCATATCCCAATTTTACCTAAAGAGTTTCTCACTGCCATTAGGAGATATGAAACTAACATATCAGTAATAACAGCCAATGTGGGAATTAAATGATGTCAACAAATCCATTCCTAAAATATATTAATAAATATCCATCTCAAGAATTGATAAATTCTAAACCAATTTATCCCCATCAATATTTGTGGTACATGTTTCACACTTAAAGGCTCAACACTTTCATTATCCCAGTGGTGTTTAAATTTTTAAAATAGAATTAATAATTGAAAGATTTAAAACCATATGACCAACAACACAAGAAGAATAAAAATAGTTGGATGCACCTGTATCAAACAAGTCTTGAAAATGGGTAAAATTAAAAATAATTGTACTTTACACCATATAGTGACCATGTTAATCATATGTGATCATTTTTTCAGCACCATACAATTTCTTACTTACTCCACCTTGTTATTTAGTTCCCAATTGATATTTCCTTTACTGTGGTGTTATGGTGTTCCTAGAATCACATTGAATTTCTTTCTTCTATGAGTGAGAATGGTTCTGGAGTGATCAACCCATTGATGCATAGGATATCTAATAAACATGACATGAATTTTCAGCACTAGTATATAGTTTTATAAGACTATAGTGCTAGAGATGTATCATCTGGTTACAGTTACGAAATGCTCTAGGTGTTTCGATACAATCTCTCTTGATGTTCTCAAGTGAACCAAACTGAAAGAACCTTGTTTTACTCTTAGGACTTAAAGAAAGTTCAACTAGTCTCAAGGTATTATTCTGAGATGCTACACCTCTTTAGAATAAGTGTCCATAATATGATTATTTTTAGCATTTGATTTCCCACCCATTCCTGGGGATATAAACATACTTCCTCCAGCCAGATTTCAATAAATATATATTTCCACTACTATTGATCTAATTTTCATATTTTTATTGTTCGTAGTGTAAATAAAAGTTATCTTAGAGTGAACTTATGGTTACATCCCTTGTTCAAAGATATGTGAGTTCAAGGTTTCACTTGTTTTATCCTCTAAGGCTAAACGGAAAATGTTCATAAACATAGTTTTATACTCTATCACATATAAATTATCTTGCTTAAAAATGAATAAATAAGTTGTTCTCACACTCCTAAATGTGTGAGGATAAAATTTTTAATCAATTATTTTAATTACTTCCATGTAATACCTTGGTTAAATATAGATTTAACTACTAAATCCCACCACTTTCATGCAATATCCTCTCATATATGCACATACCTCTTAACCTTTAGCTCAACTAGTGTACTAAGAAAATAAAAGACTCAATTTTTTCTATTTTTAAATGAATATTATTTTTTAGGTGTGGAATCCCCCTAAAAGATGGGTGGATTCTATTTTAGATATTGTACAGATTGATCCACTTATCAAGGATCATCATTCTGATTTCCTCTATCATTATCTTAAAAATCCCAAATTATGATCTAAACGATATTTTTGGTTCACCTATGGCTTAGGTGGAAAAATATTTTCTACATCCTCTTCTTATTGGTTTCTACAATTTCTACCCAATTCAATTTCTATAACCAAAACAAAACATCACTTAGTTATCACTCACTATAAACTGAAGTCTTAATACATTTCAAATAATAATAAGAAATAATCATCATAAGTATTCTTTTCAAGATCCCACCATTGGAAACATTTTGAACATATTTACATATTATAAAATAAAAAATTAACAATGCAGTACTAATGGGAATTCTTGATACTAATTGATGATATGCTGCATGCATTGGCTAAATCGATGATGATGTGATGAAAAAAACTTACAAGTATATTATAGTAATTTTATAGCCAAAAAACCCTTGTAACTTAAATTTTAGCATAAAAGGTAATCTACATATTTGTAATCTATACATTTCAAGTTCTAAAAAACTTATATCCTTATTATTATCTCAAGATAGTAGATAGACTATCTAAGACTGATAGATTTTATAACATCCCACCCCTACCCATATCTTGGAAATAGTTTAATGTGATACTAACCTTAGGTGGCATACCCAATACACCAAAGGTTGACAATAAGTTTTAGGTAATAAGAGAACATTGGGGGATGATTTTACCTAAAGAAGTAAACAAACATGATTACCCAAAATAAATATCCAAACCAACTACATGATAAATGAGTATAAGAAACTACAACTTCATAAGTAAAACAAAAAATTATCAACATATCATAGTTAGAAAGAATGTAAATTTTGATATCTCATTTATACTAAAATACAACCAAACCTCTAATACATTAAAGAACATCAACCATACCAACATTAAAACTAGCTCCAAGATCTAACTATACATGCCATTCCAAGGGTATCAAGATGAGTCACTATAGAAGTATGATAGCTTCTATTTCCTATATCCTAGAAAATTATATCATCAAATGCTAATATTTTACCTTTAAGGGGTGAATATAAACTCAGTAAGAATTCCCTAAAGACTTCCCAACACACACTACTAAGATAAAAACTAGCGAGAAAATTTTTTATAATGAAATTGAAAAATATATAAATAGTTTAAACAAAGTCATAATGGAAATCCATATAAGATAAAGCATAAATTATCATTTATCCACTTCTTTGAAATTTTTCATAACAATTTCCATGTCCACACCAACACTCAGAAATGGTGTCACCATTGATGGTGGTACATCATGACCATAATTTGTCCCACATTTTTTGTGGTACTTTGTAATGGTAATCCATCCTAATAAACATATGCCAACCCAATGTTCCAAATTCCTTGTCAAAACATTCCATATAAACGAACACATTCCATTAAAAAAATTATCAAAAATTTCTATTAAGTCAAAACCATTCAATAATTTTAAAAACCATCGTTTTAAAATTATAAGAAAAAAATTTATCCAAAAAAAATCCCATGTTTATGAATAATAATTAAAAACTTTTTTAATTTAAGAAATCATACAATATTTTCATATAAAATCCACAAAAATAATTTAAAAAACAATACATTATGTTTTATATCAAGTGAAGATAAGATAGAATCCACCTACCTCTTAATATATGATGAAACTGGGGAACAAAACTAAAGATTTCTAGATCTATACTTATATATTGTTCCCTTCACTAGATTCATAAATTACCACAAAAAATTACATATATCCATCCCTCACTACAAAAAAATGACTTTTACCAACAGAAATTTATTGACAGAAAATATATATGTTATTAAAAATAATAAATTCCAACAGATAATATGTTTTATTGGTATTAATTTTTAATACCATCACTTCTTTTTACCAATAGATATATCTGTTGATATTAATCATTCAATACCAATATATCATTTACCATCAGTTGAATCTATTTCTTTATCATACTAATACCAACAATTTTTTTACTAACATATGAATCTGTTATTAATAATGTTATTACCAACAAATCTTTTGACGTCAATAAAAATGTTACAACAAATCATTCAACAAAAAAATATTTTATCAATAACCAATTAATAGAAACATATTATATATATATATATATTATGATCAAAGTAAATTTTTATATCCCAGAGTTTTATTAAAAAAATATCATAATTGATTTTAATTTTCAAGTTTCTTGAAATATTAATTTGTTTATATATTGTTCAATACCCTTTATTTAATTTTCTTGAAATATTAACGGTTATAATATTTTTTTTAAAATTATTTATTTAATAAACATTGAAATATTATTTGTGGAAAAAAACATCAGTAAAACCCTAATTAGGACTCTATCGCCACCCCTATATGTGTCGTCCTCACCGCCGCCCCGCATCACACCCCGCCCCGCCCTACTCCAGCCTCACATCCTACCACCCCTATCCGTGTTCGAACGCGCCGCCACCCCGCCTCACATCTCGTCGCCCCGCCTCACATCTACTAGCCTTTAAGACCTTTTCATCCTCCCAAATCCTGTAGTCATTCATATACTTTCCCCCAACTCCCATCTAGTCTACCCCTGATAAGTAGGATATATTTTGTTGAATCGGTATGTGGGAGTTATAAGGTGTCGTTTGATCACCGTTTTCTGCACTATTCGATTTTCTCTTAATATTTCAGGTGTTTTTTCCATTTTTGGTTTTCATATCCTACTTTATCTTCCTCGAAAAATTTTAGATAGATCACTCTTTGATAAGATCATGAAATCTCTATACTCTAAGCATCTGATTCGGTTCATTTTATTATTTTCTATATAAATAATCATCATTTTTTAGTCATTGTATGTGCTTCGAATAATCAAATTACACTTTTTTGTTCTTTTGTTCATAAATTACCCTTTCATTGTTTGATTTATCCACAATCATCACATGTTTAATAGAAACATATTTCATTGAATATTATTTCTCGGTGTTTATTTATTTACTTGTATGTTATTGTTCTTGAAAGCATGCGAGGTGATGTTTTGGGAGGCAGACCATAGCAGGCGTGTGAATTGGGAATAGGGACTTGCATTTGTCTTCAAAAGTATTTATACAAATATATGGGTGCTGAAGGACCTAAATAAGTCACAATACATGTAACTAGATTCAAAACGTTTCAATCTGTTTTTGAGAATCCTACCGAGACTATTGTCAGTAATTTAAAGGGTTTCCTTGAAAAAAGATGATTGCCTCCTGGTGTTGCACTTGGGAGCTCTACCATTCTTGATACAGCTGAAGATGGTTTATTCTCCATGGTTTACAAGGTCCCTAAAGTAGGTGCAACAAAAACGTATGCTCACATGAATCCACCAGTTGTATGGGTTGGTTCATGTTATTTATCTATTTACCGTTTATGGATCCCAATAATAGAAATCATGTTCTATGCAGTTTTTTTTGGAAAATTTAGTAGAAAATCCAATATATTATAGTTTTTTTCCTTTGGTTTGATAATGATTTAATGTATTATTTAGTTCTAGTAATGTTTTTACATTGTTGGTCTTATATGAATGTTTCAATTTGTAATAACTTTATAGTATAAACACATCCTGTAAAGGATCTTTGCATAGATGTACCTCTTTTCCATTCTAGTATAGTCTATTCAGTAATATTCCTAAACAGATCCTGTAAAGGATTTTTTCATAGATGTCCCTCTTTTCTATTTTAATATTGTCTATTTAGTAATATTATTAAATAGATCCTGTAATATTTTATATTTTTTAATATTCCTAAACAGATCCAGGAAATCATTATTGAAGCCTGAAGGGAATGTTTGTGGTGGTGGAGGGGTTGGAATTGTTGTCACTGCGGTTATCTTCTCATTTAAAACTGCCCAAGCACTCTTCACACCCACCTTTCTATTTATTATCAGTGTCCTTTTCCCATTCCAAATGGGTGTACATGATCAAAGAATAAGAAGACGAATATCAAGAAGAACACATTATAATATCGATAATATTATGAAATTAAAGAGGGATGTTGTTAGTTAATTACATGTTGAAGTCGAGGCTCAGGTCGAGGCTACCCATAGGAATGGAAATGGGATAGAGATCCCAAATGGTCTCCATGAACGGTCTACCTTCTTTGCATTCCATTTAGGTCTTGAAATTGGAGATGCCCATGAGCTAGACTCACCCTCCCCTGCAGTCCACGCACCCTTGGACCAGTCTCCAGAGCTCCATCACCATGTTCTCCACCGAGATGAAGTCGTACCGACTCCTCCTCTATACATGGCTCAACCAGAACTCACTCAGACAACTCATATCATCTAGGTACATAATCACCCACCTTCCTAGGTTTCACTTCATAGTGTGTTTTTGCTTCATGAGCTGCTGCTCGACCTCCTATCTCATCTTTTGTACATTTATGTAAATTTCTCTCAACCTAAATATAAATGTGAAAAAGATTAATTTTTGGTTCTTAGGTGGCTCCACTAGGAGAATTTCCCCTTACAAAGTAATTAATGACTTTATTAGTTTAATTATAAAAAAATAACATATAAAAATGACAAGTTATATGTAGCTAATTTGTATAAAGTGTGTGTATTTGTTGATATCTAAAATTGATTTTAAGTTATCCATTAGAGAGTGTAATCAAATTGAGTCTAGTCAAGTAAATATATGATACTACTTAATTCCAGGCTTGACTCATCTAAAACTAGTTTGAATGATAACTTATAATATTTAACTCTACTAAAATTTTAATCTGATTTATTTGAGCTCTCTTGTTGAAGTTTGATTCTGTAAATAATATATAAACCCATATAAAAAATTGTATATATATATATATAAACAATTATACAGTGAATTTAAAATTATTTAAAGTAATATATATTTATTAAAATTAATTTATATCTTAAAATATCAACTCATCCATTATGTTCATGACTAGATCAATTATTTAAGTTCAACATGATGAATTTATTGAGTAGCTCAAGATCAAGATAAATATTGAGCCTCAAATCATGCATGTGTTCAAAAATAAAGTTACTTGAGAGAATCACTATATCCATTTACATCCCTAATCATAATTTAGTTGTGTTGAATACTTACTAGTGAAGGTATGTATCAATTTTGTGACCTTTTTCAGTTTAATTCCCATTTGTCAAAGGCTATTATTACATTTTGGATACTATATCATTCAATATCAAAAATCATATGTGGGTGTATATGTTGATATTATTGTGAGTGAGTTAGTATAATGTGGGTGTATATTTTGATATCTCATGCTTTGGTTAACTGTGTGCCTCTAATTTGTCAAGAACTCTTTCTTTGATAGTTTTTTTGGTTAGTCACTTATTATCATCTCTGTTGTTTCATTTTCCCTGAACTGGTTATGTTTTAGTTCATGTTTTAGAATTGGAATTGTGATAATGTTGATTATTTTTTATGCCACAAACTATTTTGTTTTGAACACTACAAAAAAATAGACCATTTATGTTTTCTTATTGAATCATTGCTATTTTGATATTGTATTGAATATTGTCATGAATTAAAAATAATGTGTTCAATTTTTGTTTAAACTATAAATCTATAATGCATGTGTTTGTTAACTGATACTATAACTAAATTATAATTTTGGTATAGTATTTTTTGGTTATCTTTCATATTATATGGAATCGAATAGGTTATTAAATTTTTTTATTGATTATTTATTTTCTAAATTATAAAATGATCTGAATAAATAATTTAGATATTCTATATTTTTTGGATTTATCACATAATTGCTATAATCATTGTCTCTTGGTCATTGAGCGATGACTTGAATAGATAAAGGTTGTTTTTTAAAAACCTGTAAATTTCAAGGAATTTTTTTTCTTAAATTCTATGGGATTTTACGAGTACACAGTTTCTGACGGCACCTGATTCTGAGGCCCGGTGTGCCCGGAATCAATTTACAAAGTTTAGCTCGAGTACGTTCAGTGAACGAATGAGTGGGTTTTTCTATCTTTTGAACCGGTGCTCGGATTTGAAATCTTAGGGCACCAATGGAACCGCAGTGCCGGTAATTTCTTAAGAGGACCTTTACCGAAGATGCTTTTGCTTTAGATGAGTTGTTAAAAAAGTTGGATTAATTAAAAAGGGTAAATAAAATTTGTGGTACAAATTTTATTCCTATCTAGGTAGTTTTATCCTACATGGGGTTGTTAGGGTGGGACCCACTAACATCCTAACTACCCATGTGAGGATAAATGTGATTTGGGGCCCACACGAGCCCCAACCCTTCACATTCCTTAAACCCCCTTAAACCCCCCATTAAACCTCTTGTAATTAATTGGGTAACTCCCTCTCTACCCACTCTCCCACATTAAATCATGCCAGCACACATTGATTTAATTAATTGAACCTCTTCAATTAATGGAGTTATGTGTTTGAATTTTGGAAATTTGAAATGCATGCCATGCTTCAATAAAATAAGAGGAGTCTTATTTTATTTGGGGATTGGATCGTTGTGTTGAGGATTGGAGGAGAGAGCTCTAGTTCCTTTGTAATAACTTCATCCTTCCACGAAGAACATCACCCTTCGACGAAGAACTTCGTCACCACAGGGAGAGACTACGTGCCTTACCTTATTCTCTCCGCAGCTAGTGTGAGACGCTGTTCCCTCCTTAGATGCACCCCAACGCCGTCTTCGAAACCTCACCCCACGACGCCATCTTCTGCGTCATCGGAAAACGACATCGTTAAATTGAGGTAGGGGTTATCTTCGTTCAAGTTCAATTTAACATTCCTCGTTGATTAATTTGGCCGAATGTTACCAACGTAACGGGTGGAGATCGGACCGCACAAACACGGCCGAATTCTCCTCCCCATTTTATTATTTATCAATAATAACATATGAGGCGAAGGCGGCACGGTGCCATTGTACAGTGTGGGAATAAAGGGAACCGCGGCCAGAGCGTGCCGCGGCGGTGGTGCGTGGCGCCGTCACGCCGCGCCGATGAGGCCGCGGCTAGGAGCTAGCCACGGCGGAAGGGTGCGGCCGTTGCACCGAATCGGAACTACAAGGGGGTCGTGGCCAGGGTGGGCCGCAGCAAAGGGGCGCGGCACCGTTGTGTCGCGCCGGTCAGACGGGAGTCGCGGCCTAAGGCCGTGGTGATCACCAGCAGGGGCGGCGGGGCTAGGTCGGCCGCCGACGCTCCAGGAGGAGGGACCCCCGTGGGTCCCACGGCGGCTCACACCGGCCGGCCATTATGGCCAGCCGTTTCTAAAGAAACCGGGGGATGTAATTCCCGGACATGCCTAGGGCGAACCCCACCGGGATGGGGCCACTGTTTCTGAAGCAAAAGGGGGTCGTGCCCCCTTCTCACCCCGCTCGGCTACGAGCCGAGCCGCGGCCGGCTTTCGAGCCGAGCTGCAGGCTGCGCCCAGCCGCGGGCCGGGCCGCGCCCAACCAGGCCGGACCCGGACCCGGGTTGTATCGACCCTGTTCGGGCCGACCCAGGGGGTATTGGTCCGGGTCGGACCGGGCCCAAACCCCCTATTTTCAGATAGGTTCGTTTAAACGCCCATATCATGGGCTACGGACCTTCGATCGACGAACCGTTAGTTGTGTTGGGATCCTTGAATCGAGACGGTCATTTAGGTATATTACACTCGAGGATTTGGAGAAGTTTGAGTACGTCTGGGTTGGTTCGAACCCGAAACCAACCGGGCCCTTGGAGCGGAAACGCCTATAACATAACGACCGAACGTCCAAATGACATGTCGTTAGTTACGTTGAATTCCTCTTAGTGAGACAGTTATTTTGGATTACACCTATTGAGGTTCGGATGCAGATGAAGTACGATAGGGTTGGTTTTAGCTTAAAAACCAACCGAACCCTTGGGACGAAAAAGCCAATAACTCTCAGACCGGGCGTCTGATTGACGTGTCATCTGTCGTGTGGAGTTCCTATTGGAAAGACGGAACTTTCTGATACATAAACACTGGAATTCGTGATAGTTGATGTATCGACTCCTTGGCTCATGGAGTGGACCCTCCCGAAATCGAGCGTGATGTGTACAGGAACCCTAGAGATGGTTGTGACTACGACAACTACCGTGCTGGGATCCTCCGTGGGTTCGATGACGATGGCAACTGTACATGGATACTAGATGGGTTCGGCAGTGAGGACAACTATACGTGGATCCTCCATGGGTTCGGTAGCGAGGACGACTATACTTGGATCCTCCGTGGGTTCAGTAGGGAGGACGACTGTACTTGGATCCTCCATGGGTTCGGTAACGATGATGACTGTACTTCGATCCTACGTGGGTTCGACAGCGATGGTTACTGTACTAGGATCCTACGTGGGTTTGGAAGTGACGATTTCTGTAATTGGATCCTACGTGGGTTCGGTAGAGGAGAGGATTCAGAGGCTACATTTAATCATCTTTATCCCTATTCTTGAGTAGTAAACCTGTGTGAGCCGAGTCTTGACTTTCAGTCATTATCTTCGATATGATTGTCTTACTTTCCTGTGTGGACTGAGTTGTGATTTCCTATGTGGACTTAGTTGTGCTTTCTTGTGTGGACTGGGTTGTACTTGGGCTCTTGAGTTGGAGTCGAACTGGAATTGATGACTTAGGTATATGTATGGGCATATACCTAAGTAGGGTTAGTTGATACTTCATGTTTGTATCTTTCCTTTTTGGTTTATCCTTTGTTGATTCTGGGAGGCCTTCGGGGGTATCGGGGTCCGTACTAAGTATCGTATACTCACCCATACACAGGATATGCCCGCAATACATTATGTTGGTTGCAGACGATGGACAACTCTGATTGTGGTTGAGGATTATGGAGCGGGACGGTACCCAGAGGTGGACTATCAGGTGTGACATACTCAGAGTAGACGGCCGGACCCAAGGAGCCGATGAGGATATCTGTACCCACCCTTCAGGTGGGAATTCCGGAGGACAACTTCGTGGTTGCATATTTACTTTTCATCTATTGTACTTTATTTTCTCAGTTGTACTGCACTTTCAGTTGGGTTTGTATACTGGCCCATTTACTTCCAGTACTTACTTTTGTACTCAGTTTACTTAGTGTTTACTTCATCTTGCATACTCTGTTGTGTGATTGTTTACATATATTAAGGCAATGTCTTACATTTATTGAGATTTACACCTTTGGTGCTAGTTGCCAGCCCCTGGCCTATGGAAGGCGAGTTTGGGGTAGTCACGACATGGGCCCCGAGGACGGGTCGTGACAAATTGGTATCAGAGGAGTCGGTTCTACCACAAAAAATAGGACTTTGATAATTTATTTCTATGAAGCAATAGTGTTAAGAGTATTGGGTGTGGTTTTCAGTCCAAGGAGTCCAGTGTTGGTGCGACAACCGACGTATCCATACACCAAGACCTTGATCTATGAATTCTGACTCAGTACATGAAAACACTGATTGCGTGTGTGTTTCAAGAAGTTTTCTTTGTGAATAATAGTGTCAGCTCACCGGGTATACTGTATTAACTATGGAGCACCTGTTTCTTTTAGGATGGACCCACGATGGGAGCCAGCTAGGGTTCCGAGCTTTGTGCGAGATGGAATCCCACCGAGCGACGAGGCCTCGGTGTAGGACCCCATTACAGCGGAGGCACCCGCGGTACCTCTACCTGCCGAGCCACCGATGCCACCAGCGCCAGCAGCTGAGAGTGCACGTCACCTGAGTGAACTTCATGAGTTTCAGCGTCAGAGGCCACCCAGGTTCCGCAGAGAGACAGACCCTCAGGCAGCCGAGGATTGGCTGGAGGCTATTGTTCAAGTCTTCATATTAGTAGGGACACCAGATGACCTCATGGTGATACTTGCGGCGAGTCTCCTGCATGCAGTAGTAGGTAAATGGGGGAGCCTGATGCTCTAGGTGCAGGACAAGGAATCTATACTTTGGACGGACTTCGAGAGCCTCTTCCACTCAGAGTTCATTCCAGCCACCCTCCGTGCGGTGCGCATCCAAGAGTTACTACAGCTGCGGCAGGGCAGCATGATAGTAGCCCAGCACTCTACGAGATTTACTGACCTCTCACGCTATTCCACTGACATGGTATGGGACCCATTTTTCCGAGCCCAGACCTTCAAGCCAGGACTGAGGCATGAGATCAGTTCTTCAATTATCTCCCTCAGTATTCTGACACAGGCAGGAGTACTGGAGCGAGCCTTACTTATGGAGATCTTCCTTGCTGAGCCTACTCCAGCAGCGAGGCCTACCATAGGGCGACACATGGTAGAGTCTTCTGCTGTCGGCAGTAGACAGATGTCGCAAAGGTCTAAGTGGACCAGGACATCAGTTTGGCTACCACAAGATACTGGTTCGGATGTGTGGGGCACACGCAGTAGAGCCAGTCATACGAGTGGCAGGAATACTATGCATGTGGCAGGTAGGGCCACATGGCTCATGACTGCCTGACCCGCCATGCAGAGGAGAAACAGACGGTTGAGGGACCACCTTGGCAGAGGCAGAGGTTTGACTGTGCCGGTCCACAGGGAGCAAGCGGACGAGGCAGAGGAGCTGGCCGAGCAGCGAGTGGTGGGCGATGCTTTGAGGCTCTACCACCACCACCACCACCACCACCAGGAGGATCACCCCGACCCCAGGGAACGGGTGGACAGGGGAGAGCTCAGCTTCATGCAGCTTAGGCCTATGACCATAGTGCTCCGGGAGTAGGTGGATAGGAGCGAGACTAGCTCCAGGTATAGATACCTTTGTTCTTGATGTCGTTGTTTGTTGTTCCTTTGTGTTTTTGTACTTTGCGATGCAGTGATAAAAGACACTTGTACTTGTGACGTTTGTTCTCCTCCTTTTTTGTTTGGTTGATATTGAGAGGTTCAGGATAAAACCGTTGACTTGACCCTCACTTTCAAGATTTCTACTGGAGGAGACCCAGTTACCACACACTGCTGCCGACAGTGTGACTTGACCCTTAGAGGCGAGAGTAACGGTTGGATCTCTTTGTAGTAGTTTCGAGTCCTTAAAACGTCGGCCATGGAATGAAATAGTACTGTTCATGTCCGGATTGACTGTATTAGGAAAAGAACGTGGTTTATCTAGGGTATGAGACTGGATTTCTCTTGACGGCAAAGGAGATATCTTTGCATCACTTGAAGGACATAAGAAATAAAAGGGTGTAGTCGAGTTCTTTTCAAATAGATAGTTACACCCATAGTTCGTTGAGCGAAAGGTTTATGGTTTACTCTAATCTTAAAAGTCTTAGGTATTTATTCTCGTGGAAAGGCCTAAACCTAAGACAATGGTGATGGCTCGAGTTCCTCAAGGACTACGACTTTGAGATAGTCTATACTCCTGGGAAGGGGGAACGTAGTAGCCGATGCTCTTAGCAGGAGGTCGGGCATTCAGCTACATGGAGAGGCGACAGAGCAGCTAGCCACATTACAGATATCATTCATGGATAGAGATGGAGAATCCTTTCTACAGTCGCTCATAATCACTCCTCTACAACTTCAGTGGGTCAGAGAGGCACAGCGTGGGGACGTTGACTGTGAGACATGATGTGCACAGGTATCCACAGGTCAGGAACCTGATGGATTTTCTATAGGAGGATAGCACAACATCCACTTCAGGGGACGTATCATGGTACCAATTGCATTATAGGAGGAGGTGTTGGGGGAGTTTCACACTTCCACTTTGGCGGTACATCCAGGTGTATTGAAGATGTACCAGGATCTCAGACGACAGCAATGGTGGCTAGGTATGACGAAGGATGTGGCAGAGTTCGTTTCATGATGCCTCACCTGCCAGTAGGTGAAGGCGGAGCACCAGGTACCATCAGGCTTGGTATAGCCCTTAGAGGTCCCAGAGTGGAAGTGGGATGGGATATCTATAGATTTTTTGACGGTACTTCCACGTACTTCCAGAGGACATGACTCTATCTGGGTGATCGTCGACCGACTCACCAAGTCGGCCCACTTCTTACCTATCAGAGAGAAGGGCTCAGTGGAGAGCTTGGTATGCCTCTACATTCAGGAGATCGTACGGCTTCATGGTGTGTCATTGTCTATCGTCTCAAATCGAGATGCTCACTTTACTTCCCAGCTTTGGAAGGGGTTTAAGGAGGAATTTGGGACGCAGCTACACCTGAGCACCGCCTTTCACCCTCATACGGATAGTCATATGGAGAGGACCATTCAGACTCTCGAGTATATGCTCTGTGCATGTTTCCTTGGCTTTGGTCATAGCTGGGAGGATCACCTACCCTTGGTGGAGTTTTCATACAATAACATCTACCACTCCACCATCGGGATGGCACCATACGAGGAATTGTACGACCGACCTTGTAGATCACCTCTGTGCTGGACAGCCCCTGGGGAGTCAGTACTTGTAGGACAAGAGATGCTCTAGGACATGACGTATAAGGTTCAGATCATCCAGGAGTGGACGAGGACTGCTCAGAGCCGACAGAAGTCCTATGCTGGTAGGAGGTGGAGACCACTAGAGTTTGAGGATGGAGACCGTGTTTTCTTATGGGTCTCACCTTGATGTGGATTACGGAGATTTGGTCTAGGCGGAAAGTTATCTTCGCGCTTCATCAGACCATTCCAGGTTCTCAGTAGGATAGGCGAGGTGGATTATTGCCTGGCTCTTCCACCTCAGTTGCACCGGGTGCACGACATCTTCTATGTATCTCAGCTGAGGAGATACGTGCACGAACCGGCGCATATTATTGATCACGAGGAGCTAGACATCGATGACGGGGTGACATTTGTAGAGGTCCTGGTGGAGATCGAGGATCAACAGGAGCGAGTCCTACATGGATGGTCGATTCCTCTAGTCCGCGTCAGGTGGCGGCATGGGAACCTCCAAGAGAACACATGGGAGTGAGAGGCTAAGATGCGTACACAGTACCCTCATTGGTTTCCCTGGTTTATGATGTATCTTTACGGGGATGTAAATCCCTGAGGTGGGAGTAATGTAAAGACCCGTAAATTTCAAGGAAATTTTTTTTCTTAAATTCTATGGGATTTTACGAGTACACAGTTTCTGACGGCACCTGATTCCAAGGCCCGGTGTGCCCAAAATCAATTTCAAAAGTTTTTCTCAAGTACGTTCAGTGAACAAACGAGTGGGTTTTATTATCTTTTGAACCGGTGCATGGATTTGAAATCTGAGGGCACCGATGGAACCACAGTGCTGGTAATTGCTCTAGAGGACCATTACCGAAGATGCGTTTGCTTTAGAGAAGTTGTTAAAAAATGTGGATTAATTAAAAAGGGTGAATAAAATTTGTGGTACAAATTTTATTCCTATCTAGGTAGTTTTATCCTACACGGGGTAGTTAGGGTGGGACCCACTAACATCCTAACTACCCATGTGAGGATAAATGTGAGGTGGGGCCCGCACGAGCCACGACCCTTCACATTCCTTAAACCCCCCCCCCCATTAAACCTCTTGTAATTAATTGGGTAACTCCTTTTCTATCCACTCCCCCACATTAAATCATGCCAACAAACATTGATTTAATTAATTTAACCTCTTCAATTAATGGAGTTATGTGTTTGAATTTTGGAAATTTGAAATGCATTCCATGCTTTAATAAAATTAGAGGAGTCTTATTTTATTTGGGGGTTGTCTCGTTGTGTTGAGGATTGGAGGAGAGAGCTCTATTTCCTTTGAAAAAACTTTATCCTCTCGCGAAGAACGTCACTCTTCGATGAAGAGCGTCGTCACCACAAGGAGAGATGACATGCCTTACCTTCTTCTCTCTGTAGCTAGTGTGAGACGTCATTCCCTCCTTGGATGCACACCAATGCTGTCTTTGAAACCTCACCCCGTGACACCATCTCCCGCGTCACCGGAAAATGACATTGTTAAATTGAGGTAGGGCTTATCTTCGTTCATGTTCAATTTAATGTTCCTAGTTGATTAATTTGGATGAATGTTACCAATGTTATGGGTGGAGATTGGATCGCACAAACATGGCTGAATTCTTCTCCCTGTTTTATTTTTATCAACAATAACATATGAGGCGAAGGTGACGCGGTGTCGTTGGACCGTGAGGGAATAAAGGGAACCGCAGATGAAGCGGGCCGCGGTGGGGGTACGCAGCACCGTCGCGCCGCGCGGATGAGGCCGCGGCCAGCAGCTGGCCTCGGCGGATGGGTGTGGCCGTCGCGACGCGCCATAACTACATGGGGGCCATGGTAAGGGCATGTCACAGCGGAGGGGTTTGGCACCGTCGCGCCACGCCGGTCGGACGGGAGGCAAGACATAAGGTCGTGGCGGTCACCAGTAGGGGCGTCCGGGCTCAGCCGGCCGCCGGCGCTCTAGGAGGTGGGACCCCTGCAGGTCTCACGGTGGCTCACACCAGCTGGCCATTATGGTCGGCCGCTTCCAAAGAAACTGGGGGGTGTAACCCCTGGACTTGCTTAGGGTGGTCCCCACCGGGAGGGGGCCGCCGTTTCCGAAGAAAAGGGGGACCGCACCCCCTTCGCACCCCGCTCGGCCACGAACCGAGTCGCGACCGGCTTCTGAGCTGGGCTGTAGGCCATGCCCAGCCATGGGTCGGTTTGCATCCAACTGGGCCAGACCCAGACCCGAGTCGGATCGACCCGGTTCAGGCCGACCCAGGGGGTATTGGGTCGGGTCGGTCCAGGCCCAAACCCCCTATTTTTGGACAGGTTTGTTTGAACACCCATATCTTGGGCTAAGGACCTCTGATCGATGCACCGTCAGTTGAGTTGGGATCCTTGGATCGAGACAGTCAATTTGGTATATTACAATCAAGTATTAAGCAAAGTTTGAGTACAACCGAGTTGGTTCGAACCCGAAACCAACCGGGCCCTTGGAGCGGAAACGCCTATAACTTAATGACCGGACGTCCGAATGATGTGTCTTCAGTTACGTTGAATTCCTCTTAGTGATATGGTTATTTTGGATTACTCATATTGAGGTTTGGACGCATATGGAGTACGATCGGGTTTGTTTTAGCTTAAAAACCAACCGGACCCCTAGGACGAAAAAGCCAATAACTCTCAGAACGGGCGTCCGATTAACGCATCGTCTGTCGCGTTGAGTTCATATTGATGAGATGGAATTTTGTGACACATCAACACTGGAATTCGGGACAATTGATGTATCGACCCCTTGGCTCGTGGAGCAGACCCTCCCGGAATCGAGTGTGCTGTGTGCGGGAACCATAGAGCTTGCTGCGACTGCGAAGACTACCGTGCAGGGATCCTCTGTGGGTTCGATGACGATGGAGACTGTACTTGGATCCTACATGGTTTCGGCAGCAAGGATGCCTATACTTGGATCCTCCATGGTTTCGGCAGTGAGGACGACTGTACTTGGATCCTCCGTGGGTTCGGCAGCGAGGACGACTGTACTTGGATCCTCCGTGGGTTTGGCAGTGATGATGACTGTACTTGGATCCTACGTGGGTTCGGCAACGATGGTTACTTTACTAGGATCCTATGTGGGTTCGGCATTGATAATTTATGAACTTGGATCCTATGTGGGTTCGGCAGAGGAGTTGATTCAGAGGCTACATCTAATCATCTCTATCCCTCTTCGTGAGTGGTAAAACTGTGTCAGCTGAGTCTTAAAATTCAATAATTATCTTCGATATTATTGTCTTGCATTCCTGTGTGGATTGATTTGTGATTTCCTATGTGGACTAATTTTTTCGTTCTTGTGTAGATTGGGTTATACTTGGGCTCCTAAGTTGGAGTCGAACTGGAATTGATGACTTAGGTATATGTATGGGCATATACCTATGTAGAGTTAGTTAATACTTCGTGTTTGTATCTTTCCTTTGTGGTTTATCCTTTGTGGATTCAAGGAGGTCTTTAGGGGTCTCGGGGTCCCTACTGAGTATCGTATACTCACCTTTTCATGGGTTATGCCCACACAACGTTGTGTAGGTTGCAGACAACGGACAGCGATGATCGTGGTTGAGGCTTGTAGAGTGGGACGGTACCCGGAGGTGGACTATCAGGCATGACATACTCAGAGCAGATGGTCGGACCCGAGGAGCCAATGAGGCTATCTCTACCCACCCTTCAGGTGGGAATTCTGGAGGATTACTTCGTGGTTACTACTTTACTTTTCAACTGTTGTACTTTCTTTTCTCATTTGTATTGTACTTTCAGTTGGATTTGTATACTAGCCCATTTACTTCTAGCACTTACTTTCGTACTCAGTTTACTTAGTGTTTAATTCATCTTGTGTACCTTGTTGTCTGATTGTTTACTTATATTAAGGAAATGCCTTCCCTTTATCGGGATTTATGCATTTGGTGCTAGTCACCAGCCCCGGCCTATGGAAGGTGGGCTTGGGGTAGTCACAGCATGGGCCCTGAGGACGGGTCGTGACATGTTTGATTAGGTTGGTTGTTTTATTTATTATTTTTTTGTTTCCGTTAGTTTCATGGATATTGTTCTCCATTTTTTATTGGTTTGAATTTTTTTTTCTCTTTATGGCCACTCATCATCTCTAGGTTGAATGTCTGATCACATACCTTGTGATCTTTACTCGTGAGACTGGTAGTTTGGAGACAAATTGGTTGTTTGTGGTATCCCTTTTCATTTACTGATTATTTTTAATAGTAGAAGGCATTCCCTTTGATAAATCTCTATTGATGCACTTATTAGATGTGTGTTTGTTTTTTATGATTTTTAATAGGTTGTGTTTGCATTGTTTTTCTTATTCTATTTCTTCATTGATGGTTTATTTCAAGGTTTTTCAGGTGTAATTCGACTTTCATGGATGATTTTTTGTGGTGTACTACATTGTTCTTGGTTGGTCTCCAGCACAAGATTCACAATAGTTATTCAAGGGCGGGTGGTGCTTGAGGGATGATTGTTATTTAATGTGTTCGTTAACACTGTGTTTGTTGATGTGGTGTAGTGTGGAAACTAGCGACTTGGATTTTGAATCCATGTGATGACAAGGGCAAAGAAGGTGAGAGGAATATGTTTTTCCTCAGGGCTATGAGTGTTTAATCATCACTGTAGTAGGGAATCCTGAGGTGGATATGGAATTCTCTTATGCTTTGGGTATCTAGATTAAGTGAGTGTTTTTCTTGGTCAATATTTCATTTGGATGCACCATTTATCCCATTAATGTCATGGTATTGTTGTCTTTTCATTCTTTTACTTTCCCAGGTAAAGTCAGCATGATTTGTAGGATTTACCTTTATCCTATCTTGTTTCTCTGATCAACTAATCCTGAAGGTGTCCAAATTTTAGTACCATCATATCATCTTGGATGTTTGTGGCCTCAATATTGATCTATTAAGAGAGTTGTGAGGTCAGTTTTCTAGAATTTTGATTACATTTTTGTAATTTTTTCTCTCAATGTTTCTGTAATTTATTGATGATATAAAGCTATGTAGAGAGATGTTGGAGGACTGTTTGATAGCCTTGTGATGATAACGATGGAAGGAAGATACTAGAGGTCAAGTATGTTGTTCTTTGTGGGGGATTTCTGGGATTCCATCATAGTGTTATGGTGTCTCAAAATTAAAATATTTCAAGCTCCTGTTCACTGCACTCAACTTGGTAAGCATTTCATTCTTTATGTCTAGCCTATTTTTTTATGTATCATTGGGTTTTTAATAGATGTTTACTTATAAAAAATAATTTCCATTGTAAATATTGTCTCTCTTAGAATAGTCATTTTCACTTTCAGGTATTGCAACACAAACAAAAATGTAAGTCTTCTTTCACAAAAGCACCTACAATTTAAATTAAACGAAATTTGTTTTTGTATTTAATGTGTTATCCCATTGGTATATTGATGTTTTCAGTTTTCAAGTGTGAAGGTAACATTGCTAGGAATGTGAGAGAAATAGATTTCTTGTGTGAATCACTACAGTGACAACATATGCTGGAAGATCATGGATGGATGTTAGAGGAGTATGAGACGTATTTTGGGTTTTTGTTTTTTTAATAGGTTGATTTTTTTTTTCAAATGTACATCTTGAAGTACTACAATAGTTTCTGTTTTTTTTGTCTGTGCTGTTTTGATTATAAGTTTGTGAAGTATTTATTTTCTACAGAATTATTATTGAAGTGGGATGATGATGGAAGGGCATGGATGAATTCTAGAGGAGTATGAAAAGTATATTGGGCCTTTCAGTATGGTGGTGGATTAGGATGTTCATGTGACTATATCAAAACCTAATATGTTTCCCATAAAATTTAAAATTTCTTTTATCTAGAGTTGGTCATTGGAGCTGGAGGTGACTAGATTCCATGAATGGGTCGCTGTCATGGTTAGGGTGTTGGATCTGGAGCTGACTAGATGTCATGAATGATTCCCTGGCATGGTTTGGGAGCTAGAGCGGGAGTTGACTGGATAGCATGGATGGGTTTCCTGGAGAGGGTGGACCATATTGGGGGATCCAGTGGTGGGGGATTGGGGGATCCAATATTTTGTATAAAATATTTCATTATTAATAAAATTATTTTTCTCTATCTTTGAAATGTGTTAAAATTGTATTCTATATATTATATATGTTGAAATAATAAATATTACATGAAATTTTACTAGAAATAAAAATTTATAATTTTTATTCAAATGAAATATATATATATATATATATATATATATATTATATTGGTAAAATTATTACCAATAGACAAATTTGTCACCATAACATGTTGATAAACACTATAACCAACATATATATTATCTTTTGGTATAATTATTATTACCATAAAACAATTTTATCTATTTCACAAACATTTAGTTACAGAGTCATTACCAATAGTTTAGTGACAGGGACATATATGTTGGTAAAACGTTTTACCAACATAAAATGCACTTTTACCAAAAAATATGTCCCCGTTTGAAAAAGTGAAATATTTTGTAATACCTAGTGAACTATATCTAACAATATGGGTGAGAGACAATGAGAGGATCTAAATAGAGTGTGAAAATTGTGACTTACTAATGAATCTAGATCTCCGATGATATTTTATTCATCAAAATGTGCCTATTAATCATAGGGAAACACCAAGGGATCCTAGTTATGAAGTGGAGTAGCAGGATTTTGTGGTGTTAATATATGTAAAAAACTATTTTTTGGATAATTAAATGTATGTTTCATGGTTTGGTTGCACTGTTTGTAAAACCATGAACCAATTGTGTGCATGCTACTGTATCCCATACTAATAGTCACATGGTTATGCTGCACAATTTGGAAAAAAATGAACCAACCAAGGTATTCCCGCTATTCCACCTTTCAAAATTTCCCTTGGTCATTCTCATTATTTGGTAAAATTGAGTGATGATTGTGTTCCTTCTTAATGACTCCCATCCTAGCTTTCATGGTTTCTCGGAGATATTTATTGGTTTCTAATAATCATTCTCAAACCATGAACCTCCAAAAACACCTCCAAAACACTACAAAAATCTTTATAAACTCATAAAACTTAAACCCAAACATTATTTAATCTCTGAATACATAATAAAAGGTTCATGTACCTGAAACCGGGTGTGTTACATTATACATGTCTTAAGATCATTTCTCAATACCTTCCTTAAAATCAAATATGATAAGGAGGAACTTCTTTATCATTTAATAATTTCATATAACACTTTTTAAAATTATTTTACCCCTTTATTATATAAAAAAATAAGAACTATTTTAGGGTTAATTGTTTTGGTATAACTCATGATTCAAAAAAAATCCATATTATTTCCTTCTTTATTAATATTTTACCAATTACTTAAAAACACTATTTTTGTAGATTTATTTTATACCAAATTCTCTACCCGTTATCTTGAATTTTACTTCAAATGAAATTCATATTTGAAACCTAGTCTTATTGATTAAAATATGAACGTCCAAGATATTTAATTCCTTCCTCTCTTTCAAATTTTTATGAAATATCCTTTGAGTATACAATAATACAAGATTATATAACCCATTACTCTCCATGCCTATTTCTTATGATTATGACTTATGTTTCATGATGGGTGTGCTCAGATAAAATTCCAATTTGTTGGGTAGTGTTTATATCTCTTGAGAGTACATATATAGAATTTAAGATTAGCCTTAATCCACTATGGTACTTTTGTCTGCTATATTAAATTGTCTTGGTGGTTAGGCTTGAGTTATACTTAGGATATGTTTTATATTGTTTCCATATTCCTATGTTTCTATGATCTTATGATTATATATCTTTTCTTTAATGATCTGATTTGATTCTTAAAAGGTTTGTATGTTATGATATCATGTTATGCCTTTTGAATCACATGTTAGTATTCATTGTCATTATTATTCACTAACTTGTACTTATAGATCATCCTTTTTATTTAAGTATTCCCTAGGTTATCATGTATTTTTTAGAAGCTCAAATGTATTTAGAAGCTCATTATCGATATTAAAGTAATGATTTCTTATTTTTTTTTAATGTTAATGATTTATGTACCTTGTATTCAAAACAAAAGAGGCCTTTGGATCCTTGGGTTGTGTTTATTGAATATTTATATTAAAAATAATGTACTAATATGATTAAGAGGCTTTGGTTACTATAATAATCATATATTTTGAGTATCATTGATGATTTTTTAGATATATTTATTTAAATATGATTATGAATTTGGAATCTATAGTCACTAAAAATTCTAAAAAAATCTTATAATAATATTTAATACTATATTAATGAGGATATATTTTGAAAAGATATTTTTTTACAAAATTTTAACAATAAATTCACTCCTGATCATATTTAAGACAATTGATAATGAATAATTTTGAAACAGTGTTTGTTCAAAAATTTATAGTTCTTATACAAGATAATCATGCATGGGAAAATCTAATTTGGGTCTCATTTTTTACATTATATTTGGATCATGTGAGTTTCGTTATTTAAATAAAATTTATAAAACCATGTTTGGATTTATTAAATAAGTATTATTTGATTTAATTTTATATAAAAACATAATTTCTATACATAAAAAACATGAATGAGAATATATCATTAAGAATAAAATGTTCAAACTTTATATATTTACATTATAAGACAACATTATGGGAGTGAAATCATAGAGTATATGTATATTATGTTATAATTTATAAGATATTTTAATGATTATGGGGATTTTAATTTCAATAATTGTTATCTTATTCCCAAGTTTTAACTATATAAAAGAGTCTATGGTTTATTATTTTTTCACAATATCATGGTTGATTTAATCTCTATACATTCTCTTTAATCATTTTCATATGGAATAAATAACATTGTAGGATGATTATATAGAATATTATTTTAGTAAATAGTAGTTTATTGGTGTTTCAGGTTCTTAATTGATACTATTGAAGACTTCAAATTATTTCTTGCATATCATGATCAACAAAAAAATTTTGAAAGGAGAAGTTACCCAAGAATTTAATATTATAACTTTTACAATGAATTTTATTTATGGATGCCTATTCCCAGATGATAAATGAGAAATTTAAAATAAATATGTTAGGTTTTGGACATATTTTAAGTTTTCAAGACCTATTTAGATACATGAAGAGTTTGATTTGATCCATTTTATATTGTACATTTGTCTCTTGATGATGATGGAATTTATTTGACATAGAAATGTTGAATAAATTAATTTTAAGTAAGATCTATATGGAATAGTTTAAATTTATTTTATATGGAATCAATGAAAAAAGGTATTAATAATAAATATATTTATTTGAAACGGATAGATTTCTTATATGAAAATATGTTTCACATATAATTGAAACATATTTATTGTTTATTTGGTTCATGATTATTCACATTGTAGCTAGAATATAGTATGTAATATTATTCATTGAAGAGTGGAATTTGTTGATCCTCTTCATGGTTTTATGGTGCATTACTCAAAACATATAAAGTCTTGGTTTTTTATTTATTTTAAATATTTTTTTATTTTTTTATAATTTTAATAACAAGTGGTATTAGAGACTAATAAAGTTTTGGTGATAGGAATTATTTTTTAATAATGAGAACAAAATAATAGAATGTGAAGATCAATCATTTTGACAGATGTAAATTTCAGATACTAGAAGAAGAAAATTGAAGATTTTATATATCTAAATAATTTTGACTAATAATTAATAATATAATGCAAAAGAAACTTTAAATAATGATTGGTCATTATTGGATTAGATAACTAGGGGTATTTTAATTATAACATTAGAAGAAAATTTTGTGCTAAATATTAAGGGAGAAAATACCATAGAGAGTTTGATAAAGGTTTTTTCAAACTTACATGATAAATATTATATTAAACAAACTGTTTAAGATATCTATATTGATTTAATCTAAATATGGTTGAAAGAAAACCTAAAAATACTCACAATAATAAATTCAATATCATTATCAATAAATTATGTTTTTTTTCAAACTGATTCTTAAGATGAAATCAAGGCCATCCACCTCTCGTCTTCCCTTCAAAAAAAATTGAATATGATAGTCACTATGATTAGTTGTTTTTTCTGGAACATTGAAGTTAAATTAAAACAATTTCCATGATATAATATTCACCAAGGATATTATAATAAGAAGACTTAGAAAATTATCAAAAAATTTATTCAATTTTTAATAAAGGAGAAGATCTTGGAGTCGGGGAAACATTATAGGAAAACAAAAATCAATTAGACAAAGTTAATAAAAAGAATTAGGTTCCACATAAAGATGTTGTGAGAAGAAGTGATATATCAAGAAATATTGTTAGAATAAAAAAAATTATTCTAGAGGTGAAATAGTGAGAACTATATCAGAAATCTATGATGATACAGTTATATTAAGTACTGGTTGTTTGATGGTATATTGGATGTTATAATTTGGTTCCTACTTCCATTTAACAAAAGAAAATGAATTTATATGAAATAAAGTATTAGAAAAATTAGGAAAAGTATATCATCACAATGATAGAACACTTGATATATTTTGGAATGTTGGTGTATTGATTAAAATCCAAAATATAAATATTTGGATGGTAAATATTGTTTTATATATTCTTATATTTAAAAAAATCTATTTTCCATTAATCAACTCAATGATAATGAATATTGTTCCACTCTTGTTAAAATATCATGAAAAATCAAAAAAAATGTTATAGTGATATCAGAAGAAATGAAAAAAAGGGGACACATTCCATGAAATTTTATTCAAAGAACATGGTGTCCTGATCCCCTTCCCCCAAAGAGTACCCCTCTTGGGTCAGTAAGGAGAGAAGGGAGATGGTGAATACCCCAAACCCATCTCCAATAGGCCCTGAGGATGGATACAAGAACTGAGGGTATAATAAGAATATATATGGAAGGTATTAACATCTAAAATAACATAAAAAAGAAAGAGATGTGATGGATATAGAAATAAACACCTCATCATACATATAAAGAAATTGAAAGTGTATACATGCAGTTTCATTCAATTCTAAACAACTAAAAAGAAATCTACAAGTACCAAAAGGAAAAGAAGAAAATGACCATAAAGCCAAGATATCTCCAATAAAACCATGATCTAGTAATATCTATCCCAATATCTAACTCCCTACTATTGACCAAAAATATTTATATATACATATTGTATGAATAATAGTATACTCCTTAAGATCCACCATGAATCCTCTCATAAAAAAGATAAAGAAAGCATGCTACAACACAATGAACAATAGTGAAACTAACTCATCACCAAAATAGGTGTACTACGTACACAGCCTCCTAGTGGTTAACTCTCACTAAGTATCACATAGAAGAGATAATATAATATAATAATGAAACATAAAGGGTTCCATGCTCTTACTTCTCCACTAGTTTATCGCTCTTCCCCAACATCTCACATCCTGAGCCATATCTCTCCAAAAATAGGTTATCTCATAGAAACATGGGTAAGTAATGAAAACATGAACCTCGTTCATCACATAATTATATCAACATATCCATATATAATAACCAATTATTTTATAGGATACACCACATCTCATATGATGTGTATCATACGTCAAGTATTATACCTCAATCCATCATGTCCCATACACCGAGTATGTACCTTAACCCATCACAACCTATACATTTTATAATAATAATAACCCTTTGGATACTATATTCAATGATAAATGTGTGTAAAATAACCACAAACCATCAAAGCCCTCTACACACATATATGGGGAAACTGAAAATTTTTCATAACAGCATAAGTAACTACCAAGAGAAGAGAGTGGGATCATAGGGGTAGTCATCTATCCTTCCTCCCACTTGGATTTTTGGGAAAACACCCTCCCATAGTCCATATGGTGTCAGTCACCCTAACTATATTGAGTGGGGCATTGTATGAAATCACAGAATACAAGGGATATAAAATAGATCAAAACCATACTATAGGAATAACCTATTCCTTTACTCAACTGTATCAATTGTTGTAACACCCCGAGATTTTATGAAAAATATTCTTTTAATTTAATTAATGTCTTGTGATGTATTCTACACCAAGATTACCTTGTGCTATACGCAACACCGTATTAGCTTGCAGTATACGCAACACTATTCTTGGACCGTGTTACACCCAATTTTGATAATAGTTATTCTATGCAACATTGAGTATATATATATATATATTAAATGTATAAATGGAATATGGTTGTATTCTGTTATACGAAACAACGAAGGATTTTTTCACAACACGCAACCCTGACTTGGCTTGCATTACACGCAATCGCGACCTTCCTCGATAGTGTGTGTTGTACGCAATACCGGGTTTTAATAAACAATGTTATATTATTATAATATTGTCATGAACTAGCCGTTATGAATAGTATTAACTAAATTTTGAATTTTATAACATTATTATTCATCTTACACATTTCTAGAACATGGTATAAGAACAAAATAAATTTTTCGGGTAAAATAAGTATTTTTCAAAAAATGCAGTTTTACCGCCTTTTGATGGCGCACCCACTTTAAATATAGTTTTTGACATGTTTATATGTTCAAATTGACAAAATAATATTCTTCTTTTGAATCAGGATGTAAAAATTTACATTAGATCAATTTTTGATATTTTTCCGATAACTTTCATATTTTAATAAATAGTAAAAACACGCTATATTTTAATTAAAAACAACTTTTTTTCATCGTAATATCTTATGTGGTTAAATTATAATATTAAATGGTTTTAAAGTATATTTAGAATATATTTTTACCACTTAATATAATGTTGTTCATTGGACACAATTTTACAATTAAACCGAACATAAACAAGTGTCAATCTTTTGATAGTTATTATCTCTTAAAAACACGCTTTTTGTTTTGACAGCGGGAATTAATTTTAAATTAATTTCTGCCACTTCTGTGTTTTGAATTTAGAAAAATGGATTCCATATTTGTAATCAGGATGTTTAAATTGTGTAAATAGGTAACTTTTATTTTTAGACATTTTGAATAATTACTGCGGTAAATATTTTATTTACCATGGTTAAGGGTAAATCCGGTAAATAAGGGTTAATAAAATAATATTATAATAATATTAAATTACCCTAAAACGTGTCTTAACCCTATTGGTTGATACATGGTCGACCATGGGCATCTTTGGGTCGATTTTGGGACCCCATTGATCCACTTGTAAGTGATAATGACACTTTATTTTAATTAAGTTAAAATGAATACAAAATTGACACAAGCATATAGCTTTTAGAAAAACAATTGTTACATAGGGTTATATATGTTGGATTTTAGATTATAAATATTCATTAGAAAGATAAAAAGATTTCCTACATAATGGTATTTTATTTGTAATTTTTAGACTTTAAATAATTTAATTTATTTATGACACAATGATGATGCAGTAATTATCTTATTAATGAAATATTGACATAATTGATGTTATAAACACCAAAATAAATGTAATATGAGACTTTTTATGAATTCCACTAATTTTCTAGGTTACTATGATATATTAATGTTGATTTAATTAACTTTCTTCGAACATTTAATTCTGTTATGACTTTCACAAAAATCATATATCAAATAGTGTCAAAATTGACACAAAATAGTTTTTAAATCAAATATTATATTATTAATTGTTATTTTATTCCTAAAAATCTAAGGTTCGTCCAAATGACTTAGATAAGGATATATATATTAATAATAAACAATTTGGGGTTCGTTTGGCATGTTATAGTAAGTGTATTAACCATATAGTGAAAGAAAACAAAAAGACACGGTAAAAGTTAAATTATTTAACTTGGAGTTAAATCTAATTGATAAGGTTAAAATAATATCCTAAACTTGTCTAAATTCTATTGGTTGATAGGATTTCGACCCATCCCCACCTTAGCTTCGAAATAAGACCCTTTTGAACCATTATAAACCTTTTTTTACTTTAATATAAAATAATATTTTGAGATATTCCTAAGGTGCCCCTCTCCTCCCTTATAAAAGGACACCTCCTCCCTCTCCTCCTCACACCAATTTGAGCACTCAAGCTCGGCCAACCCCTGCCAAAATCCCTTCTCCACTTCCCTAGAAACATCCTAGAGGTTCTTTTCTTCCTCAAAGACCAATTCTAGTGCCCTAAGAGGAGGTCTCAAAGAGGCACTTCAAATAAGAGGTAATTACCGTTACCAATTCTTTCATCTTTATTTCTTCTTCCACTTCTTCTTCTTAGGTTGTTTCATTATGAAGTAATAACATCAGTATCACTCATATACTGATATGTTATTATAAGTATGAAACAACCCTATTTCACCATCTATCCATCCTACGGAAAAAGAAATCACCGCGCGTGCGTACGTACGGAATACCGTCTCCACGTCGTGGTGTAATCTATTTTCCACCACCACCTTACATGGATGGGTATAATGGTGTAAAGAATAACTATACATAGTTATTACAACATCATATTGATTCTGATATATTGTATAATCCACTCCAATTCAATTCAATATTTATAGAAATGATATCATCGCTCGTGCGTACGTACGGACTACCGTCTCCACGACGCGATGAGATTCATTCTCCATGTTAACCATTTAAGAATGATTATAATGTATATGTAAGAAATAATAATGAAATATATGACATTATAAAGCTACTGGGTTTATGTATATATATACATATGTATGTCATCTATTTACTTCCATTTCAAGACAATAAGGAAAAGAAAAACAGCGTTCATGCGTACGTACGGACTACCGTCTCCATGAACGGTGTTTTTCATTTTATTTATCTATCTATTATATATATATATACTGAATATATATGATATATAAATCATATTTTATATTCTGTAAGTAAGTAAATCATGATATAAGTAATAATGATGTCAAGAACAACAAGTCAAAACACCTACGATAAATGAAACGATTTTACCCAAAACGCTTCTTTAACATGGAATTTACAAAAGAACGGGTAATATAATGTCATAAGTGAACCATATATGATATCATAACAATGAATATGATTCTTTAATAAGTCAATGACATTATTTAAATCATTATACAGGAGGTTCGGACACATACGAAGCAAATTGGACCTAAGGTAAGAGAAATATCACAATCTCATTTTTATCCGAGATTGTTTATTCGTAAGTATTTACTGAGGTTTATTTTATCATCCACATCCATGTTTCCTCAATATGTAATATTATTTCCATCCAACTACAATGGTTTAAATCCAATTTTACCCTTTGGTTAGTTTTTAGTAAAAGATATGAAAGGAATCTTTTGTCGTTTATCGTACGAGGTACATTTTGACTTTTTCGACAAAAGTACAAAGAATGTTTTTTTAACTTATACGGCATGAACGGATTTCTACTGTTTTATAAAGCCTTATTTTCATGAAGCTTCCTCTAAATGATTTCATGACTATTTTCAATAAAATCTCTTTCTTTTAAAATTTCATGATGTTTTGTGAAAAGAAATTGATTTTGAAGAAGAAAGGATATTTTCCTCAAGAATTCAATTCAAGTGTTTTATCAAAATTATTTTCCATCTAAGATAATAAAGGGTTCTGTTTCTATCCATATTTTTTACATTGATTTGACTATGTTGTGATGGAATTATGTTTATGAATTCCTTTATCTTATATGAATTGTTTTATGATGTCATGTTGTTTAAGAATCCCATTTTTATTACATGGGTTACGCTATGATGTATGGTTTATGATTATGTGGCACACATAAGAAAGGATTCATTATAAGATGGGTGGGACCTATATCTCCCTCCAATGCATTGGGTAAAGATTTTATATCTCATGAGATAGACATGGCTGGAATGGTAGTTTATACCGGTTCAGTGAAACAGGACTGAAACGAGGGTTACTCGATTCAGAAAGGGACTTTGTCCACTAAGATAGTCTTGGCAATGAGTCATGACTAACAAGAAATGATTTTCCATGATTATGTGTGCATTCCACAAAGTTTCAAGTTTCATGTTATGATTATGGTGATCTCATTTTCACTTCTATGATTTGTTCCGTGTTAAGATTTTATGATCTCTTTTCCAGGTTATGATTTTCAAAAAGATATGATATGATTTTTATTTCTTTTGTATACCCTTACTGAGCATTTGAGCTCACCCTTTTATGTTTTCTTTTCCCCAGGACATAAAGAAAGGTTTTAGGTAAAAAAAAAGGGAAGATCTTTATGGGAGATGTTGAAGATCTTTCCCCACGATTAGAAGATTTTATTCCGAGTTTCCAAAGACACTAAACTATTACGATCCTTGTGTGTGTGTTTTTTTATGTACTAAGTATTCCGAAAAAGTAATGTAATGTCCATGTACGATAAGCTTCGGGTCTCTACAGTTGGTATCAGAGGAAAAGTTTAGTCAACCTTTGGAAACTAGGATGCGAAAACGTTAGTGAGATCCCTAGAGATATTTCTAAGGTATGTCTAAGTCTAGGGATGTCCCTAAGGATAAGTATACGTATAGGATACAGTCCTATTACTACGATAATGATCTTAGAATTTAACCTAAGAAGTTAGATATTGAGGATACTCCCCCTTTACAACGTTGTTTTCCCTAGCATGATTTTTGCCTCTCACACTATTCTTTTTGGGTTTTAGACGATGGCTGGAACCCGAAGGAACCGTGTTGATCAATGCAATGGAAAATGCAATGATTTCCCTCCTGAACAAACAAATGTTATGGGAGATAGAGTGCAAAATCTTATTTCTATACTTACACAAGCTATGAATCATTCTGGACTTCCAAATGAACAGAGAAGGGAACAATATTCTATTGAGTCCTTCATGAGGCAACGTCCACCTTCTTTCAATGGGTCTTCTGATCCACTTGTTGCTGAACAATGGATCAGTACCACTGAAAAGATATTTTTAGTTCTTCAATGTTCTGAACATGATAAAGTCATCTTAGCAGTATATCGTTTGGAAGGTGAAGCTGATCAATGGTGGAATCTTATCAAGAATATGAGGCCAAGAGATGAAATTGAGTCCATGGAATGGGATGAGTTCAAGAACTTGTTTTTCAGTAAGTACTTCCCTCTTATTCTTCGAACAAAGATGGAAAAGGAGTTTCTTGAACTAAAGCAAAAGGATGATGAATCTATTGGTATATACGAAGCGAATTTTACCAGACTTGTAAGGTATGCATCTGGCATTATCATCCAACCTGAAAGTAAAGTTGATCGATTTTTCAGTGGCTTAAAACCAAGTCTTCGAAGGGCATTAGCTATAAGATACTTCAGTAGCTATGAAGAAATTGTGCGTTGTGCTATCAAGGTAGAAATGGAAGTTGGGGTTACATATCCATCTCATGGTTTTGACAAGAAACGAAAGATGGAGTTCAAGGAGAATTCTCAGAATAATGGTGAAAAGAAGATGAATGTTTCCTTATGCTCAAAGTGTGGAAAGAAGCATGGTGGAGATTGTCTTAAAGGGACTAGAAAATGTTTTAAGTGTGGAAAATAAGGTCATCGAGCAGCTGAGTGTCGAGGTAATGGAAAAAGGGTTTTTAATGATGTGAATAAAGAAAACACTGCAGAGAATGCACCACCAACACTTCAATGCTTCAAGTGCAAGGAGATGGGACATTATGCCAATAAATTCCCTAATCCAAGGGTTAGTGATGATCGACATAAGCAACAACTTAAGGCAAAGGACAAAGGGAAGTCACATGCGATCACAATTGGCGATGTTGAATATGACAACGATGTGGTGGAATGATTAAGTTTTTATGTAATGGGATTCCAAAATAATGTTGTATCATGGAATATTGGAATATTTATGTATTGGTCTAATGTGGTATTCAAAGTGATTGAGATATTATGCACATAATGAAGGGGAAAAGAGAAAATGAAATGTTTAACAGTATTCATGAGCTCATGATTGATATAAGGACTAAGTGATATCATGGTTTGAGTATAAATAATTTTGAGGATTTTGGTATGTGGAAAGAGTTAACTTTTAACAGCACTCATGTTTTCAATAAGGTTCAATGGGTATTCAAGAGAATACATGATTAAGGACTTTGAATGTTTGGAATGTGACCAACAAAACATATCTTATGATATGTGGGGATCAACGACAGTATTAAATCTCTGGTAATCGTTGTCACTATATTATGAGAGTGGACTGCAGTATTATGTATAAGCCTAAAGATTAGACTGGATTATGGTGGACATAAGTTAGTATTGTTAGAAGATTTTTGATGTTATTGATGGGATGTTATAGTAATGTAGTTTTAGAAAAAGGACAACCTGCAGGACGGGCGACAGCCCATCGCTTCGGACAAGGCTGTGGGAATCGAACCCACAACCGAAGTGCGACTGGCATTTATCGCCTACCACTGGCCTACAGGAAGTCCCTGGTTAGTATAAACTCGTTTTATTTTATTAAGCGGTATGATATATGAAGTATAAGTTCATTTTTGGAACCATATATGATTAATCTAACCACAAGATGGACTTATAACTTTTGCTAATATTTTGTTTGAAAGAGATGGAATAACCCATCATTCTATCACATGATCTGCTAACACATCACGAATAACAAATTCAACTTCATTTCTTTAAGGGATGAAGTGGAAATTGTTAAATTCACGAACAACAGTTAGATTGTACCAAAATCAAGTAAGTATTTCTTCTAATTCAAATTTTTCAACTTTAGGGAAATGATATTGAAAACCAAAAATGTTGTCCTAGTGATCTTATATCTGATGAATCGGATGGTACCTTAGATCATCACAAATGTATGGCTTTGTGATTGCTAGCTTTTCCATAGCCATGTCCTCTACCACTCTCCATCAGAACATGACGGTTAGATTTCTCTTCCATGTCCATATTTTCACCTATGTTCTCCTATGTGGATACCCAGTGATTAGTTAACTTAGGTAACCATTACGTTTTATACTTTAGTTTTTAAAGATAAGTTTTGGTTTTCCTTTTTACGATGTGGGTTTCTATCAAAGAAACTTTCAAATAGTAAACCATTTATAACCCCGACGAATTTCGAGGGCGAAATTCATTTTAAGGGGGGTAGAATGTAACACCCCGAGATTTTATGAAAAATATTCTTTTAATTTAATTAATGTCTTGTGTTGTATTCTACACCAAGATTACCTTGTGCTATACGCAACACCGTATTAGCTTGCAGTATACGCAACACTATTCTTGGACCGTGTTACACCCAATTTTGATAATAGTTATTCTATGCAACATTGAGTATATATATATATATATTAAATGTATAAATGGAATATGGTTGTATTCTGTTATACGAAACAACGAAGGATTCTTTCACAACACGCAACCCTGACTTGGCTTGCATTACACGCAATCGCGACCTTCCTCGATAGCGTGTGTTGTACGCAATACCGGGTTTTAATAAACAATGTTATATTATTATAATATTGTCATGAACTAGCCGTTATGAATAGTATTAACTAAATTTTAAATTTTATAACATTATTATTCATCTTACACATTTCTATAACATGGTATAAGAACAAAATAAATTTTTCGGGTAAAATAAGTATTTTTCAAAAAATGCAGTTTTACCGCCTTTTGATGGCGCACCCACTTTAAATATAGTTTTTGACATGTTTATATGTTCAATTTGACAAAATAATATTCTTCTTTTGAATCAGGATGTAAAAATTTACATTAGATCAATTTTTGATATTTTTCCGATAACTTTCATATTTTAATGAATAGTAAAAACACGCTATATTTTAATTAAAAACAACTTTTTTTCATCGTAATATCTTATGTGGTTAAATTATAATATTAAATGGTTTTAAAGTATATTTAGAATATATTTTTACCACTTAATATAATGTTGGTCATTGGACACAATTTTACAATTAAACCGAACATAAACAAGTGTCAATCTTTTGATAGTTATTATCTCTTAAAAACACGCTTTTTGTTTTGACAGCGGGAATTAATTTTAAATTAATTTCTGCCACTTCTGTGTTTTGAATTTAGAAAAATGGATTCCATATTTGGAATCAGGATGTTCAAATTGTGTAAATAGGTAACTTTTATTTTTAGACATTTTGAATAATTACTGCGGTAAATATTTTATTTACCATGGTTAAGGGTAAATCCGGTAAATAAGGGTTAAAAAAATAATATTATAATAATATTAAATTACCCTAAAACGTGTATTAACCCTATTGGTTGATACATGGTCGACCATGGGCATCTTTGGGTCGATTTTGGGACCCCATTGATCCACTTGTAAGTGATAATGACACTTTATTTTAATTAAGTTAAAATGAATACAAAATTGACACAAGCATATATCTTTTAGAAAAACAATTGTTACATAGGGTTATATATGTTGGATTTTAGATTATAAATATTAATTAGAAAGATAAAAAGATTTCCTACATAATGGTATTTTATTTGTAATTTTTAGACTTTAAATAATTTAATTTATTTATGACACAATGATGATGCAGTAATTATCTTATTAATGCAATATTGACATAATTGATGTTATAAACACCAAAATAAATGTAATATGAGACTTTTTATGAATTAAACTAATTTTCTAGGTTACTATGATATATTAATGTTGATTTAATTAACTTGCTTCAAACATTTAATTCTGTTATGACTTTCACAAAAATCATATATCAAATAGTGTCAAAATTGACACAAAATAGTTTTTAAATCAAATATTATATTATTAATTGTTATTTTATTCCTAAAAATCTAAGGTTAGGCCAAATGACTTAGATAAGGATATATATATTAATAATAAACAATTTGGGGTTCGTTTGGCATGTTATAGTAAGTGTATTAACCATATAGTGAAAGAAAACAAAAAGACACGGTAAAAGTTAAATTATTTAACTTGGAGTTAAATCTAATTGATAAGGTTAAAATAATATCCTAAACTTGTCTAAATTCTATTGGTTGATAGGATTTCGACCCATCCCCACCTTATCTTCGAAATAAGACCCTTTGGAACCATTATAAACCGATTTTGACTTTAATATAAAATAATATTTTGAGATATTCCTAAGGTGCCCCTCTCCTCCCTTATAAAAGGACACCTCCTCCCTCTCCTCCTCACACCAATTTGAGCACTCAAGCTCGGCCAACCCCGGCCAAAATCCCTTCTTCACTTCCCTAGAAACATCCTAGAGGTTCTGGTCTTCCTCAAAGACCAATTCTAGTGCCCTAAGAGGAGGTCTCAAAGAGGCACTTCAAAGAAGAGGTAATTACCGTTACCAATTCTTTCATCTTTATTTCTTCTTCCACTTCTTCTTCTTAGGTTGTTTCATTATGAAGTAATAACATCAGTATCACTCATATACTGATATGTTATTATAAGTATGAAACAACCCTATTTCACCATCTATCCATCCTACGGAAAAAGAAATCACCGCGCGTGCGTACGTACGGAATACCGTCTCCACGCCGTGGTGTAATCTATTTTCCACCACCACCTTACATGGATGGGTATAATGGTGTAAAGAATAACTATACATAGTTATTACAACATAATATTGATTCTGATATATTGTATAATCCACTCCAATTCAATTCAATATTTATAGAAATGATATCATCGCTCGTGCGTACGTACGGACTACCGTCTCCACGACGCGATGAGATTCATTCTCCATGTTAACCATTTAAGAATGATTATAATGTATATGTAAGAAATAATAATGAAATATATGACATTATAAAGCTACTGGATTTATGTATATATATAAATATGTATGTCATCTACTTACTTCCATTTCAAGACAATAAGGAAAGAAAAACAGCGTTCATGCGTACGTACGGACTACCGTCTCCATGAACGGTGTTTTTCATTTTATTTATCTATCTATTATATATATATATACTGAATATATATGATATATAAATCATATTTTATATTCTGTAAGTAAGTAAATCATGATATAAGTAATAATGATGTCAAGAACAACAAGTCAAAACACCTACGATAAATGAAACGATTTTACCCAAAACGCTTCTTTAACATGGAATTTACAAAAGAACGGGTAATATAATGTCATAAGTGAACCATATATGATATCATAACAATGAATATGATTCTTTAATAAGTCAATGACATTATTTAAATCATTATACAGGAGGTTCGGACACATACGAAGCAAATTGGACCTAAGGTAAGGGAAATATCACAATCTCATTTTTATCTGAGATTGTTTATTCGTAAGTATTTACTGGGGTTTATTTTATCATCCACATCCATGTTTCCTCAATATGTAATATTATTTCCATCCAACTACAATGGTTTAAATCCAATTTTACCCTTTGGTTAGTTTTTAGTAAAATATATGAAAGGAATCTTTTGTCGTTTATCGTACGAGGTACATTTTGACTTTTTCGACAAAAGTACAAAGAATGTTTTTTTAACTTATACGGTACGAACGGATTTCTACTGTTTTATAAAGCCTTATTTTCATGAAGCTTCCTCTAAAAGATTTCATGACTATTTTCAATAAAATCTCTTTCTTTTAAAATTGCATGATGTTTTGTGAAAAGAAATTGATTTTGAAGAAGAAAGGATATTTTCCTCAAGAATTCAATTCAAGTGTTTTATCAAAATTATTTTCCATCTAAGATAATAAAGGTTTCTGTTTCTATCCATATTTTTTACATTAATTTGACTATGTTGTGATGGAATTATGTTTATGAATTCCTTTATCTTATATGAATTGTTTTATGATGTCATGTTGTTTAAGAATCCCATTTTTATTACATGGGTTACGCTATGATGTATGGTTTATGATTATGTGGCACACATAAGAAAGGATTCATTATAAGATGGGTGGGACCTATATCTCCCTCCAATGCATTGGGTAAAGATTTTATATCTCATGAGATAGACATGGATGGAATGGTAGGTTATACCGGTTCAGTGAAACAGGACTGAAACGAGGGTTACTCGATTCAGAAAGGGACTTTGTCCACTAAGATAGTCTTGGCAATGAGTCATGACTAACAAGAAATGATTTTCCATGATTATGTGTGCATGCCACAAAGTTTCAAGTTTCATGTTATGATTATGGTGATCTCATTTTCACTTCTATGATTTGTTCCGTGTTAAGATTTTATGATCTCTTTTGCAGGTTATGATTTTCAAAAAGATGTGATATGATTTTTATTTCTTTTGTATACCCTTACTGAGCATTTGAGCTCACCCTTTTATGTTTTCTTTTCCCTAGGACATAAAGAAAGGTTTTAGGTAAAAAAAGGGAAGATCTTTATGGGAGATGTTGAAGATCTTTCCCCACGATTAGAAGATTTTATTCCGACTTTCCAAAGACACTAAACTATTACGATCCTTGTGTGTGTGTTTTTGTTATGTACTAAGTATTCCGCAAAAGTAATGTAATGTCGATGTACAATAAGCTTCGGGTCTCTACAATTGTTGCTTGTACAAATAGATACCACGTTTATGGACTATATATCCTTTAATAACACAATAATTTGAAGAGATATATTAAATTAATTTTTTTATTAATCAATTCACTTAATGTTAATTGATTTATTATCCATTAATTAACTAACAAAATTATTCCAAATTACATTGCTTTAATATTCATAGTAAAGTCCATGACCTCTATGAATAGTTCTCATGTTATTAAATGTTTAATTATAAATGAATAAATCAAATAAATAAATAAATAATATAAGGATTAAAATAATTCAAGAATGTGTTGTATGTTTATGGATGAATTACAAATAAAATAAATACTATATTAAAACAAATTAGAATATATTAAAAACAATTATCATTATTTTGATATAATATATTTTGATTTTAGAACTTAATAAAAAAAATTATAATAATTATAATAAGGATAAATTTAATTAAATAGTTAAAAACAACTAAAAATAGAGCATGCATGAAATTCCAGATTGAAGCCAACAATTTTAAAAAAAATATTGATCTCGCACACCCAATGCACTTGTGGTTGGTATAATGATCGTGAAATGTTTAGTTGAAAACATATTGTGGTTAGTTGATAAAACATATGGTAGGTATACAAACATTTGGTCTCAATAATGACCACGAATAAAGTACATTTTCTAAACTTACCATACAGTAACATCCAAGAGACATGTTTGATTAGAAGAAAGCGCATGGTAAGTATCATTGTAACACACCAATATTTAATGATATAGATTATTTTAATGTATTTTATGACTTGTTTTTTATGCAATATAAATATTATATTGCACTATATACAACACCGTATTAACTTGCAGTATACGCAATACTAATCATGGCTTGTGTTGCACATGATTTCAAGTCCATTGATAGAATTCATTTCAATCAACACTGAGTATAGATTTTTTTCAATGTATAAATGAACTAAGATTGTATTATGTTATATGAAATACCAAAGGAAGCTTTCACTACACACAACACTGATTTTTCTTGTGTTACACGCAAGGGCGACCATCCTCGATAGCTTGCGTTGTACACAATACCAAGTTTCACTAAACAATGATATATTATTAAAATATTATATAAATAGACATTATTAATAGTATTTACCACATTTTGAATTTTATATAACATTATAATTCATCATACACATTTTATAGAACATGATATGAGAATAAAATCAATTTTGTCGATAAAAGAATTATTTTTCAAAAAATGCAGTTCTACCCATTTTTGATGTCACGCCTATTTTAAATCTAGTTTTTGACACTTTTATATGTTAAATTTAAAATAAAAATCTTTTTATTTGGAATAAAGAAATAAAAATTACTTTTTTCAATTTTTTTTATTTTTATGATAAAATTCAAATCTAAATGAATAGTGAAAAATCCGGTATTTTAATTAGAAACTGCCTTTTCATCTAATTTATTTATATAGTAGATTAAAATTCTGATTGGTTTTAAAGTGTAGTTGTATTGTATATTTATAATTTAATCTAATTTAGGTAATTATAAGTAATTTCACTTTTAAATTGGACATAAACACATGTCAATCTTTTGATGGTCAATACTTTTTAAAAAACCCCGCTTTTTGTTTTGAAAATAGAAATTAATTATAAATTAATAATTGTGAATTCAAAGATTTTAAATTATAAAAATTTATTTAATATTTGGAATTAGAAGTTTCAAATTTTTAACTGGGTACCTTTTATTTTTAGACATTATGAATACTAACTTCAGTAATTATATTATTTACCATGGTTAAAGAGTAAATCTGGTAAATAAGGGTAAACAACAAATATTATAATAATATTAAAAAACCATAACATATGCCTTAATCCTATTGAATGAGATATTCCCGATCATGGTATCCATGGGTTGATATTGGGACCCCATGGATTCACTTGGATGTGAAGATGACAGTTTATAAGAATTAATTTAATGTAAAGATAATTATAACTTAAACATATATCTTTTACTAAATAGATTTTAATATAGGGTCATATAATTGATATCTGTGTCTATAAATACTTCTTTTATCATGGTATTTTATTTATCATTTTTAGACATTTAATAAATATATTTATTGATGACACAATTTTGATGTAGTGATTACCTCATTAATGAAAGATTCTGATAAATGAATATATAAATATTAAAATAAATTTAATTTAATATTTTTATGGAATACCAGAATTTTATAGATGAAATTGACATATTAGGTATGAGTTAATTCCTTTGGTTCGAAGGTATACGGTTGTCATAAATTTTTAAAAAAGTTATGTATGAATAGTATCAAAAATTGACATAATTCATAACTTCAAAAATAAAATAGTTTATTAAATACTATAAAATTACTAAAAATATAATATTCAATCAAATGGATAATATAAGTCCAAATATTTCATTAATAACATTTTCTAGGTTGTTTATATGGTAATTACATTAACCCACAATATGTAAATAACATGATATCACGGTAAGATTAAAATGGGTATAATAAGGGTTAAACCAAAAGCATATGGATAAAACAATATTCATACCATTTCTAAAAATTATTGGAAGATGGTTATTTGAACCAAAATCATATTAGATTCGAATTAAATATTTTTTGGACAACATTAAATCAAAATTGACTTTATAATAAATTAATATTTTAAGACTTTCATAAAGTTCCTCTCTTCTCTCTTAAAAAAGAGAATCCCCTCCCTCTCATATTCACTATATTTTAAGCCTTCAAGCTTCGAAAACCCCAAAACATTTCTCTTCTTAACTTTACTAGTTACATTCTAGATGTTCTGGTCTTTTCAAAAGATCAACTGTATTTCCCTATGAGAAAATTTAATGGAAGCACATCGAGGAAGAGGTAATATCTTCTACCGATTCTTTCAAATTTATTTCTTCTTATTCCTCCTCTTAATTAGTTGTTTCATTATAAATTAATAACATAAGTATCACTAATATACTGATATGTTATTATAAATATGAAACAACACTATTTTACTTTCTATCCATCCTATGAAAAATGAAATCACAGCACGTGAGTACGTACGGCTTACCGTCTCCACGTCGTGGTGTAATTTGTTTTTCACCACCAACTTACTTGAATGGGTATAATGGTGGAAATAATAAATATATATGATTATTATAACATGATACTAATTATAAGATATTATACACCATCCACTTCAATACCATTCAACAATTATAAGAATGAAATTGTCACTCGTGCGTACGTACATCTTACCATCTCCATGATGCGATAAGATTAATTCTCCACGTTAATCATTCAAGAATGATTATAAAGTATATATAATAAATAATCATGAAATATATGACATAGTAATCCTAATATATTTATGTTTGTGTGTGTGTGTGTGTGGGTATGTAATTTACTTACTTCCATTCAATTTAATAAGGAAACGAAAACAGAGTCCATGCGTACGTACGGCCTACCATCTCCATGAATGGTGTATTCCTTTTCATTTATTTATATATATTCTATATATTTATATAATAAATATATATAACATATAAATCATGTTTTACATTCTGGAATTAATTAAGTCATGATATGAGAAATAATATCAAGAATAACAATTCGAAACACGTAAGATAAATAAAACGATTATTACCCAAAACATTGGTTTAACGTGGAATTAAAAATAAACGGGTAATATAAAGTTTTAAATGAATTATATATGATAACATAAATATTATTATGGTTATTTTATAAGTTAATAATATGTTTAAACCCACTATACAAGATTTTCAGACAAATATGGAAGAAATCAGACCTAAGGTAATGGATAATTTTGCGATCTCATTTTTATCTGAGATTGTTTATATGTGAGTATTTGATAGGGTATATTTTTCATCCATATCCATGATTTCTAAAAAAATCATAAAATTTTTAATATTCCTTTATGTATTTTTAAAGTTATTTTTACCCATTTTTGACTTTTACTACATGGTTTGGAAGGAATCATTCTTTCTTTTACCATACGAGATACTTTTTGAATTCTCCAACAAAAGTACGAGGGGAATGTTTTTTCTAACATATACGACATGAATATATTTTTATGATTTGATAACACATTATTTATATGAATATCAATTTAAAATATTTCAATTTTATTTTCAATAAAAATATTTTCTATTAAAATTTCCAGACATTTTGAGAAAAGAAAACATTTTTGAAGAAGAAATGATATTTTCCTCAGGAATTAAGTTCAAGTGTTCTATAAAAATTATTTTCCATCTAAGATGACATATGAGTATGTCTATATACCTATTATTACTTTTATTTTATTGTTTTTGTGATTTAATTATTTTTATGATGACCATTTATCTTTTATGGATTATGTTATGATGAAATGATATTCAGCAATCCCATTTAATTTTATGGGTTATGCTATGATGAATTATTTATGTTTTTTTTGCACATATAAGAATGATTTCATTATGATAGAGGTGATACCTATATCTCCCTCAAATGAATTGGGTAAAAATTTATATCTCATGAGATTGATATGACTAGAATGGCAAGTAAATCCGGTTCAGTAATGTAGGGCTGGAACAAAAATAAATCTGGTTTAGAAATACATGGCTATAATGACAAGTAAACCCGGTTCGGTAATGGACTATGTCAACTATGATGGTCTTGGAAGAACTGCCTTGGCTACTGTGGAAATCATATTATGTTCTTATTATCTTTACACAATTACATGTTTTATTACAATACTGTTATATCATGGTTAATGTTCCTTTATTATCTACACCTTATGTACTTCCAAGATTTATTTCATGACTCATGATTTTGATGTTTTATGTTCATGTTTTTAACATCAAATGGTTATGGTCTATTTTATGTTCTTCATATTTACCCTTATTAATAATTTAATCTCACCCTTTCTATGTTTTCTTTTCCCCAAGATAAAATAAAGGTTTTAGGTAAGAAAACAAAAGTGTAAGATCTTTATGGGAGATGTTGAAGATATTTAACTATGATTTGAAGATTTTGTTCCGAGTTTCCAAAGAAACTAATCTAATACGATCTTTGGGCGTCTGTTTTTGTAATGTATTAAGTAATCCACAAAATAAATGTAATATCTACGTACGTCAATCTTGGTTCTCTATAATTGTTATCAGAGTGAAGGTTTAGTTAACCTTTGGAAACAAAGACGTGAAAACTTTAGTGATATCCCTAGAGATATTTCTAAGGTATATCCAGGGATGTCCCTATGGGTAAGTTTGACTATAGTTTATAATCCTATACTTATTTTAATGATCATGAATAACCTAGGATTAAACGTTAGATATCAAATATTGAAATATTATAAGTAATTTACCCTACTTATGTGTTTTTAATCTCTAATATGTATTCCTAATACTTTGATTTTTGGTCTTAGTCAATAACAAAAACTATATTGAACAAGGTTAACCATTGAATTTTTCAGATGTGGAAATTATTGGAATAATGAATATTTATTTCTTAAGTGGAGATATCAGGAAGATAATCTTGTCGATGGTACGATTATTGGTCATACTACTGAGGGTAAAGAGATTGTAAACTACATGTGAAAGGTATGTGACATTCTTCCAGTATTTTTTACATTAAATTTAAGAATATTAAGGTTGATAAAACTTAATTCATGATTCATATTTTATGAAATATGGAGATAATGGATCTTGAGTAATGGTTTAAGAATAATTTTTGATGATTGAGGTGTATATGTTTCAGAATTCAAAGATTATATTATATGAATCCTGAAATATATAAGTGTTTTCAGTACATGTTTCTCATTAAGAATTAGAAAGGATATATTTAATAGTTATAAGAATCCAAAAAGTGATTTTTGGGTAAGTTTATATACTTGTAGAACACATGATTAAGGGAAATATAACCCTTAATACATCCCTTATATTCAAAAAATGATTTTCCAATAAATATATGTTGGATTTGAATAAGTAAATTGGATAATGATAGTTTCTTAGGAGATAATTTTGGATTTAATGGAAAGTGGCTTATGATATCATTGATGAAGTATACAACTCTTTTGGACATAAGGAATATATCCGCTATGTTTTGGAAGAAGGAAACATTCATGTTTTCAATAAGGATATCTGATAATTCAGGATGTTACTGTGACTCAAGAGAATACATGATTAAGTTATTCACATGTTTGGATTGTGACAACCAAGAACTACCTTATGTGATATGGGAGATAAATTTTATGTATATTTAGTTCACCTATTTCTATGTTTTATATTTTTTAATGGATTGTAATGTTATACATTTATGGATTGTATGACTTATATTCTGGTTGAAATTTGTTAGATTAATGTATTATCTCACTATAGGCAGACTTATACATATTTGATTTCTTGTGTTGACCTTTATGTTGAGACAAGTGGAATGACCTATCATTTTATCACATTATTTTCTAACACTTCATGAATAAAAAATTTTACTTCATTTCTTAAAATATGATATGAAGTGTAAATTGTGCAAGGCATGAACAACGATGAGATTATACCAAAATCAAGTAAGTGTTTATTCTCATGAAAAATTATTCAACTTTAGGGAAAGGATATTGAAAACCAAAAATGTTATCCTAGTACCCTATTATATTATGAATTATATGGCCCCATAAATCATCACAAATTTATGGCTTTCTGGTAGATAACATTCTCCAAGCATTATTCTCTATCACTATCCATAATAACTTGATGGTTAGATTTCTCTTCCATATCCATGTTTTCATTTACCACATATTTTCTCCTATTTGGAAACATATTGATGAGTTACATTGGTTAATAATTATTTTTCAAACATTCCTTTTAAAATGATGTTTTAGTATCCCTTTTTACAATGTAGGTTTCCATGAATTAAACCTTCAAGTAGAAAACCATTTATAACCCCGACGAATTTCGAGGAAAAAATCATTTTAAGGGGGTATAATGTAACACCCCAAGATTTTATGAGATAGATTCTATTAATTTCTTTTATGACTTGTGTTATACTCTAAACCAAGTTTATCTTTTTCTATACTCAACATTGTATTAGCTTTCAGTATACACAAAACTATTCATGGCTTCTGTTACATAAAATTTCAAGTTCCTTTGATAGAATTCATTTCACGCAATACTGAGTATGGATTTTTTTTCAATGTATAAATGAATTATGTTTTGATTATTTTATATTACACACCAAATTAATCATTCACTACACACAACACTAACTTAGATTGTGTTACACGCAAGAGTGACCTTCCTCAATATCTTGTGGTGTACGTAATACAGAGTTTCACTAAACAGCAATATATTATTAAAATATTATATAACTATCCATTATAAATATTATTAAAATAATTTTTAATTATATATAAAATTATAATTCATCTTACACATTTCTAGAACATGAAATGAGAAAAAAATACATTTTTCAAATAAAAGAAGTATTTTTCAAAAAATGCATTTTTACTGCCTTTTGATGGTGCACCCATTTTAAATCTCGTTTTGACAGTTTTCTAAGTTAAATTTAAAAATATAAACTTATTATTTGGAAATGGAATATAAAAATTTACTTTTTTTAAATTTTTGGTATTTTTATGAAAAAATTCAATTTTTAATGAATAGTGAAAAATACTGCATTTTAATTCGAAACCGCATTTTCATCTAATTTATTTATATAGATAGACTAACTTTTTAATATCTTTTAAAGATTAATTGGATTATATTTTTATCATTTAATCCAATGATGGTCATTGGATATAATTTAAATTTTAAATTTGACATAAACAAATGCCAATATTTTGATATTTATTACTTTTTAAAAAACCCACTTTTTGGTTTTGACAATAAGAATTAATTTTCAATTAATTTCTGAAAATTCTGTGTTTTGAATTTTTAAAAATATATTTCTTATTTTGAATTATAAGATTCCAATTTTTTAAATAGGTACCTTTTATTTTTAGACATTATTAATAGTAAATTCAGTAATTATTTTATTTATCACTGTTAAAGGGTAAATCTAGTAAATAAGGGTAAAATATTAATATTATAATAATACTAAACTACCCTAACCCATTTAATAATCCTATTAGATGAAATATTTTAGACCATGGGCATCCATGGGTCGATTTTGGGACCCCATGGATTCACATGGATGTGAAAATGACATTTTATAAGAATTAATTTAGAGTAAAGATAATTATAACCTAAACATATATCTTTTACCAAATTGATTTTAATATAGAGTTATATAACTGATATCTTTGTATATAAATATTAATTATAAATATAAAAATATTTCCTAAATCCTGGTATTTTATTTATAATTATTTAAAATTAGATAAATATATTTATTTATGACACAATTATGATGTATTGATTACCTCATTAATGAAAGATTCAAATAAATAAATTTATTAATATTAAAAAAATTAATTTAAATATTTTGATGTTATACACGAATTTTATGGATGAAATTAACATATTAGGTAAGAGTTAATGCCTTTTTTTGAAGTAATAATTTTGTTTTGAATTTTTTAAAAAGTCAAATATGAATAGTATCCAAAAATGTCATAATTGATAACTTAAAAAATAAAATAGTTTATGAAATAAAATAAAATTTCAAAATATCTAATATCCTTCTAAATGGTTAATATAAGTCCAAATATTTCATTAATAAATTTTTTAGGGTTGTTTTACATGACATGATAATTACATTAACCCACAATTTATAAATAACATGATATCACGGTAAGATTTAAAAGGGCAAAATAAGGATTAAACAAAAAAGATAAGGATAAAAAATATTAAACATATGTCTCAAAATTATTGGATGATGGATATTCGAACCAAAATCATATTAAAGTTGAATTAATTAAGTTTTTTGCAATATTAAATTGAAATTAAATATATAATAAATTAATATTTTAAGACACTTCTAAAGTGCCCCTCTCCTCTCTTGTAAAAGGGCACCTCCTCCCTCTCCTCTTCACTCCATTTTGAACCTTAAAACTCCTCAAAACCCAACAAATTTCTCTTATAAACTTCCCTATTTACATTTTAGAGGTTATTTTATTCTCAAAAGACCAACTCTAGTGCCCTAAGAAGAAATCCAAAAGAAGATTGTCGATAAAGAGGTAATCTCTTCTACCGATTCTTTAAAATTTTCTTCCTCTTCTAATTTCTCTTCATTAGTTGTTTCATTATAAATTAATAACATATGTATAAATTATATACTTAAATGTAATTATAAATACTAAAAAACTCTATTTCACCTTCTATCCATCCTATAAAAAATGAAATCACTGTGTGTGTGTACGTACAGCTTACAGTCTCCACACTGTGGTGTAATCTGTTTTTCACCACCACCTTACCTGGATGGGTATAATGGTGGAAATAATAACAATATAATATTATTATAACATGATTCTAATTATTATATATTATAAATAATCCACTTCAATACCATTCAACAATTATTGGAATGATATCGTTGCTTGTGTGTATGTACGGCTTACCGTCTCCACGACGCGATGAGATTCATTCTCCACGTTAACCATTCTAGAATGATTATAAAGTATATATAATAAATAATCATTAAATATAATACATAATAATTTTAATGGTTTATTTTATATATATATTTCATTTACTTACTTTCATTCAATTTAATAAAAAAACAAAAACAACATTCATGTGTACATACGGCCTACCGTCTCTATGAATGGGGTATTCCATTTCATTTATCTGTCTATTTTATATATATTTATATAATGAATATATATAATATATAAATCATGTTTTAAATTATGTAAGTATTTAAATAATTATATAATTAATAATATCAATAATAACAATTCAAAACATGTACGATAAATAAAACGATTATTACCCAAAATGTTGCTTTAACATGGAATTGAAAAATGAACGGGTAATATAAAGTCATAAGTGAATCATATATAATATCATAAATATAATTATGGATATTTTAAAAGTTAATAATATGTTTAAACCCACTATATAAATGTTTTGGATACGTATGAAATAAATCAGACCTAAGGTAAGGGATAATTTTTCAATATCATTTCTATTTGAGATTGTTTTCACGTGAGTATTTATTGGGGTATATTTATCATCCATGTCCATGATTTCTAAAAATGTTATCATAAAATGTTTAATATTTATCTATATATGTTTAAATTTATTTCGACACATTTTTTACTTTTACTACATGGTTTTGAGGGAATATTTCTTTGGTTTACCATACGAGGTGTTTTTTGAGTTCACTGAAAAAAGTACGAGGGGGTGTTTTTTTAACTAATATGGCATGAAAAGATTTTTACGCTTTCATAACTAATTATTTCCATGAAGATTACTTTACAATATTTCAAGTATATTTTCAATTAAATTATTTTTTATTAAAATTTCATGACATTTTTGAGAAAATAACATGTTTTTGAAGAAGAAAGGATATTTTCTTCTGGAATTAAGTTCAAGTGTTTTATCAAAATTATTTTCCATATAAGATGACATAGGTTTGTGTCTCTATCCCTATTATTACATTTATTTGATTGTTTTTATGATGTAATTATTTTTATGATTTCCATTTATCTTATATGGATTATGTTATGATGAAATGATGTTTAAGAATCCCATTTTATTTCACGGGTTATGCTATGATGAATGATTTATGTTTTATGGAACATGTAAGAATGATTTCATTATGAGATGGGTGGGACCTATAAATCCCTTAAATTCATTGGGTAAAGATTTATATCTAATGAGATATACATGACTGGAACAGCAAGTAAATCTGGTTGAGTAATACAGGGCGGTAATGACATGTAAATCTAGTTCAGTAATACATGGCTGGAATGGAAAGTAAACTCGGTTCAGTAATGGACTATGTCCACTATGATGGTCTTCGCAGCAGTGTTTTGGATACTATGTAAATAATATTATGTTCTTATTAGTTTTCTATAATTACATTTTTTATTGTAATGTTATTCTATCATGGTTAATGTTCCTTTATGATCAATGCTTTATGTACTCCCAATATTTATTTCATGACTAAAGATTTTGATGTTTTAGGTTCATGTTTTTATATTCAAATGTTTATGGTTTGTTTTATGTTCTCCATGATTACCCTTACAAATAATTTGAGCTCACCCATTATATATTTTATTTTCCCCAATATATAAATATTGGTTTTAGGTAGGAAAACAAAAGGGGAAGATCTTTATGGGAGATGTAGAAGATCTATCACCATGATTTAAAGATTTTGTTCCGAGTTTCCAAAGACGCTAAACTAATAAGTTATTTGGGAATTTATTTGTGTCATGTATTAATTATTCCGTAAAAGAAATATAATTTTAGTGTACATCAAGCTTGGGCCTCTACAATCATACCCACTCATGATAGGTAAAAAATACACATAGAGTCACTTTGGTATCTTCATGATAGGTTGGTAAGGAAATCAGCACTATATTGGTGGGATGAATAGTCAACATATGGTTCTATAATTCTAGTGGGGCCATGTAGAATAAACATTAATTTTTATGTTATTTTATTGTTCTATGAAGGTGCTGATGAGTGTGGATGGCATAGTGGTTAGTTTCCATATTGATTTCATGATAGAAATTAAGGTTCCAAGCTGCTGGTGTTGGGTTGTGGTGCAAAGGCCTCATACAGAAAGTTCAATGAAATACATTGTAGGTATAATCCTTTATAATGTAAAGTGAACAGAGGATTATTAAAAGATGATAAGAACCTCATAGTTTGGTGTTGGAAGAGAGAAAACATGAAAACCCGGTAAAAGTTTAAAATAGAACATTGGCCAATTGTTAGACAAAATAAACATCATAATTAGTGATCTATAAAGAAGAATTAATTTAATATAATTACTATATGTTTAAAAAAATAGATAAATCATTAATATGAATTATATATTATCATAAATAATCAAAATTTAGAGAAAATATGATCTGTAAGTTGTAGAAAAAATAATAAAGTTGTTGAAGAACTTTGTCCAATTTTATAGGTATGTAAACATAATTTTTAGACTTTCATGTAGTTTAATGAAATGTATAAAAACTTATTATATTTATAACCCAAAAAATGTAGTGCTGTATCAATGATAATATATTGGTATATCAATTATATAAAAAATATTATGAATTTTTGAAACTCTATAATTCAAGAATTTTTGTATAAAATTAATGAAATGTTTAAATAATTAAAACAATAATTTTATACTTACATTTATTATAATTAAATGTAGATAAGTATAATATATATCCAAAGAAATAATTTTCATTGGATTAGTATTTATATATATCATATTAAAAAATATTAACCGAATTATACTTTAAATGACTATAAACTAAAAAATTATGAAGAATGAAAAATCATGCAGTAAGTTCAGACAAAAATTAGAACATTATAGAGACTAAATTAGACTTAATTATGGTTTAATAAAATTTAGATAAACTTTTTATATTTCATGTGAAATTATATTTATAAAAATTTGATCATTATAACACAATATATAATTAAAACACAATGAGCTAGTAAAAAGTGATTTTCACATAAAATGATTAGAGGATTTTGTAATTTTCATAAAATATTAATATTTTTTATAATGAAACCAATCAAAAAATACATGAAAGAACATGGAAAACCTGATTTTTTTTCCAATACCTCTAGATCCAACATTGGGGCTGGCACCCAGACACCCCTTCACACATGAAATGGGTTTCACATGTAGTTCTTCCCTGTAAAGGCACACCTCTCTGCCTCTATCTATGCTCACCCATATGCATCCCAATGGGAACTCTCCCATGTGATAGCTATTAGTTCCATGAATTCTCACTACCATAATATTTGGTCGACCTATCCTTTCTCCCATGTGGTTGACCCTTAGGGGACCCATATTTGGTGTTTGAGTTGGGTTTTTTTAATGGTTCGGCCATTTTTTGTTAAACTCCTATTGAAATAGTTTAACAAAATTCTCATAACTCCCAAGACAAAATACTAAAATTAAAATACCAAAGCCACAAATCTAACTTTTTTTATCAATTTTTCATGATATATCTCAAACATTATTCTTTTTATATCTTCTTAAATCTCCAATCATCCAATTTATGATCAAAGATCAAAATCAACAAAATATGATCAATCAATTTTATTGAAAAACAATGTGTTATATTCTAATTTTCAACAACACATGTCTTGGGAATTATGACCAATTAAACAATAATTAAAATTTATCATTGATATCATATCAGTAATGACATTGAATGAAACTTTTTATTTATTTTTATCTACTTGAATTCATCAAGTTAGCAGCCACAAATAATTCACCAAAACCTATTGACCCATATTGATAATAAATACAATCAACTCTATTGGCATCAACACACTTGAGAATAATGTTTCTTTATTTTACAAAATAAAATAAGGATATAAAATTAATTAAGCTAATAAAAATTAATCCACCCAATATATTTATAGTGGGACCTATTTAGTAAAACTAGTTACACCACTTTTTAAAGATTTCACACAACTGTATCTTCAGTTGAATTCCAATACTTCTAGTGACTCCTCTAGTTAATAGTGCATTCTATTCTTATATAGGCTTATGACGATTCTAGAATATCCTGTAGAAACATTTCTTTTGTCTGTGATTTCAACAATGTTCTTACTTCATAGTGACTACTTCTAAACTCCAATCATCTAGAAGAGATAACTTTCTAAAATGGTTCCAACAAATTGTCTTATGGACCACTCTTACCTCTACTGATGTTTTGATATAGTGATCCCCATCTATTTTTGAATCCTTTATTCCATATTTTATCCTTCCTGAAATAAATAATTATAATAGGGAAAAGAGATATTAAAATTCTTAACAGGTGGTATAGTGGTCGATGTGTCCATGTCGCTCATCGAGAATCACCATTAGCCCAATTTGGAAGAAATGTGTTGTACTGAGGGGTGTAATATTTGATTGAGAGGAGTGGTGGTTAGTGATTTTTCCTCCCAACAATTATTTTTCAATTAACCATTTCATGGAAGAAATGTTTCCAATCTAATATTTAAATATAATAATTTTAGGGAACTTTTTTTGTAAGGGTTGATAAAAAACAACTCAAACATTTTAAGAACATAAAAATAGAGTAAAGAAAAAAAATGGGATATAATATCTACGAGGATTCATAGTTTTCCCATTATTGGGCCTCACTTAATGAATTATATTGTTTCTTTCTTAATTAATTTAAAACACATGTTCTTACTAGGTTTTATGTCAATGACTTCTAATCCCACAACTAAAGTGATTAGTAGGGTATTTAAAGGCCCAATTTAGTTGGATATTTTAAAACCCTGAAATGGGTCCGGTCTATGGTTCAAAATCGAAATGAAATTTATACTTCCCTTATCTAAAATCAATCATCTTGAGAAAAATTTTAATGATAGATTTTTCATTTTGGGATTTAATTAGGATATATCTATAATTCATCTTGTTTTCACACATCGGTTAATATTTTAAAATATTAAAAAAATTGATATCTCATAACAAAAACTCAAAATACTTTCAGGGTGAAACCATTTTATTAAAATATTAATAAAAATTATAAAAAGGATTTAAATAATAATTATGGTTGTGATATCATCCCTACCTTTAAGTCCTTTCATATAGAAAAGAAAAAACCACTCAAAATAGTAAGTTTACTCAACTTACATTAGATTCCCATTCCTCTATAAGATCTCTTAAATATTTTCATGATATAATATGACATTAAACAATTTTATCACCCAAAATTGAAGTTATTTCCCATGTCAAACATCAATTTCCATCGAGTACTCCACAAAAGTGGTGTTTTTCTTGATGTCCAAATCACCCTAGTCAATAATGTGTGATGGGTTATGCACATAGAACCTCTGTTGTAAAAAATGGAAAAATTTACATTGTTGACCTAATTATGAAGGTTTTTTTAGGTAATGATAAAATTCTAAAACCATATAAAAGAACTATAATGTCCCAAAAAAACTTGGGGAGAGTTTTCTTATGATTATCCTAACCCAATAGCCTAAATCCTAACATTAGACTCGGTTCCCTGCATGGTATTAGGCATATTCTTCAATTAAAAAATATTGGAAACTGGGGTTGAGGGTTAAAAATTGTTTTTAAGGAATTATATTTTCTCAAATAAATAATCAACTACCTGAAATATGAGATGAACCTTTATTTAAAACCAAAAAATAAATTTAAAATAAAATTTATAATAAAATCACGAAACATAGTGTAGAAAAAAATAAATATATCCTATGTCCTAATAAAACACGACAACCAAGCCAACCACACAATGCCTCTGGAATAATTTTGAAGAATTCCACATCTACCGTGAACATAACACATAATATCTATCACCCATAAACATCATAATATTTCTGTCACCTAAATCATGTCACAAGACATATACACGAAAACCACAATGTGTGGTAATGGGTGAAGATTAATACCTAGTAGGATTTTAATAAATAAATCTCATGAAATCCTAGGTGGACCTATTACCCACCATCTAACCAATTCTATAGAAAAGTGGTTGGTACATTTAAAAAACACTTTATAAAAACCAATTATTTTCCAAAACAAGGTAACCCTTCTCAATTTCATCCCATATGAATCCAAATAACAACCAAATTATCCAAGGGGTGAAAGGGAATATAAATAATCGTATAACATAAATTTATTATTATTATCATAGAATAACCCCACTATAAATCATCACCCACCTAGGTGGTTTTTCTAATTTCACAACCCTCCTCATCATTATCACACTCATTTATAGAATTTATTGTCCATATCAATTAAAAACCCTTTCATTTATTCTTTACACTTCTTTGTCTTTTCTCATATGCAACACATTAAAGTCACAAAAAAATTTACCTTATATACACAGTTTACCAAATGACTGCATTGAAACCATTTATTAACTCTAATAAATTAAAGAATCCAAAAATATATTTCAAAACACCCTATTTAATCTCAAATATCTTGGTTTAAATCCAAAATTAACCCAATCCAACTCCCATGGTTTAACCCAAAAATCTAAACCCAAGTTTTCTAAAATCTAGAAAACAGTTATTATCAAATCAATTTCATTCACAATATATAATAATCACATAAGAATGAAAAAAACTTAAAATCACATCAATCACACATCAAAAAATATTAATCTCATAAGGAATGAGTGAGATTCACCTATATTATAAGAAGATCACACAATGATCCTAAAACCATTGATCTAATGTCATAAATCATGATCCAATACTCCAAAACATAGAAACAAAAACATGTGACCATGATTCTTTTTTCATTTTTTAAATCTACTAATCATGTCCCTATATAAAATTTGGATGGATAGATCTACCTGAAAACTAAGAAACAAATAATGGGAAAAAATTTAGATCAAATAAAATGTGAGATCACCAAGACAACTCATTTGATATTGTGTAGATATTTTTGATGCTAAAGAGAATTTCATTTTTTCTTGAAGAAGAATCCCCCAATTTTTATCTCATGGAACCCAAGGGTCATTATAGGTTGATTTAATTTTGCTAATGGATTTTATATAAGGCTAACCATGTTTTGAAAAACCAAATCAAGAGATAAAAACCAACCTACATGGTAAGGAAGCACAGTCGATTGGGACTATACACTAACTGTGTATCCCACGTTGTTTAGTAACCTTGGGTGCGTAGTTTTGATGCATGGTCCCTTATGGTTGTTCACTAACCATGCACTCCCCTCTAGTTAACTAAGTGACACGCACTATGCACTATGACCATGTAATGTTCACTACTCCTCCAAAACAAAAAAATAAAACCAAAACCCACAACAAATAAAAGGGGTACTTCCTATCAAACATAGGATTTCACAATTCTCTCCACTATAAGAAATTTCATCCTTAAATAGTCACTAGGGTTATACTTTATAAAACACCTTCAACCATTACTACCACTTCATATCTTTGCTCTCCCACATCTCCTCTTAAATCTGATCATGAAACCACAACACTCTCACCAACATATTGCTTTTTCCTCTCAATATCCTCTACTACCTATAATAAATCCTAAGTATCCTTTATAAAAATGTCACATCCAACTCTAAATCCACTACATCATAAGATAGGACATGAGACAGATATTATTGTTACTTCCTTAGCTGAGATAAATGGATCATGTTACTCAATGTATCATACTTTGATAGAAACTCCAAGTGATATTTCACACATATGATTCCCTCAATATTATTGGAGGTACCCACATATAAGGGTGACAACTTCCCTTGATTCTTGAGTCGTCTATTACCCAACCCCGATGACACTTTCAAGAAAACATAATCCGCAATCACATAATATAACAGGGATTAATGATGATCAATATAGGACTTACACTAAATTTGAGTTTTCATTAATTTTTTTCAAGATAGATAAACTCAATATATTTTATGTTGAACAAAACTATGCACTAAAAGTAATATCTAACCCAATTATACCCAACATAATGGTGAGTGGCATATTCTTCCATATAATACATTTTGAAGAGGAATCAAAATCGAATATTAGTAACTTTTTTATATCAAAACTCTTACAATGATACATAATCCTCCAATTATCATATAAAATCCAAAAAAAATATTGATGAATTTCATCCAATGTTTTCAGAGCCTATTCTGTCTGGTTATCCATCTGAGGGTGATATGACAGACTTATCTTCAACTAAGTACCTATCACCTTCCACAACCCTCTACCAAATCTTAAAGTAAATTATAGATCTATATATTTCATGGTATATAAAGGAACTCTATAAATCCTAACCATGTCATCCATATATAATTTTCTCTAGTCCCTAACTAAAAATATCTCATGAATAGGAAATAATTTTCTCAGTTTCATGAGGTGGTCAATAATCACCCATATCGTATCATGATTTTATGGTGTTTTTTAGGATACTAGTCATAAAATAAAAATTCATTTCTTCCCACATATATATAATCATAAGAAAATTTTGTAAAATCCCCAAAGGTCACTAATTCATTACCTTTATATGATAAAAATTTAGGCACCGAGAGACATAACCAGCTAGGTCCCTCTTTATCCCTTCCCACCAAAATTGTCATCAGATGTCATGATACATCTATTCCACTCTAGGATAATCTTTACATATAAATTTTTAGAGAACACCCATAACATCCTTCCTTATAATCAAATGAACTACCACTCTATCTCAAAAATAGAGTGTCTCGTACGCCGCTAGGGACCACCCATCAATGGAATCCCCACTATTTAAGGTGCCACATGTCTTATTAATTTAAGAATAAATTATTTTCCTTACATTAATGGGTCCACAAGAATATAAATTAGGTTTAATTGATGTAACATCATGAAGCTTCCCTCCTTAAGATATTTTTGATGAAAAATTTACATCATTCCCATCAACTACCATTTCCCCTTTGAATCCTTCAATGCTTATGTTTTCTAACTCAATTAATCAAAAATAATATTATAGTTTTTTGATGTATAAGATAAGTCAAAATAAAATGGTTGAAGATTATATACCCATATCCATATCCTTAGAATTAAATCACACTAAGATAAGATATACCTTAGACTCTTATAGTCTAAATACACATTGAATCTATCACCAAATAAATAATGTATCCAACTCTTTAAGGCATGAAAAACCACCAATGACTCTAGATCATATGTGGGATAATTCTTATCATGCTTTGATAACCATAACTCATATAAAACCATGGTATCCTCTTGTATAAGCACACACTCCAATATGACTCTAGACACATCACAATATATGGATAACCCTTCAGTGGACTCATGATATATCAACAATGTCATAGATTGTAGTTTCTTGTTTAGAACATCAAATTTTCCTTGGACCTTCTTGTCTAATTTTAACATCACTCCTCTCCAATTCAGTTCCATCATTCGATTCAATAATATTAAAAATCCTTCAATGAATCATTGGTAGTATCCTAACAAACCTTAGGAAACTCAGAATCTCAAATAATATTTTAGGCCACTTCAAATACCTCACTACCTCAATCTTCCCAGGATCTACTAAAACACCCTTATAACAAATAATATCCTCTAAGAACATTAATTCCATGATCCAAAATTAGAATTTGTATTTATTTTCATAAATTTTATACTCTCATACCTTCTCTAGTATAACCCTCAAATTCATTCCATGATCCACCACTAGTCCGAAATAAACCAAAATGTCATCCAAAAACACCATGATGAATGAGTTAGAGAGTTTATAGAAAAAAAGATTCATAAAGTACATAAAAATAGAATCATTAGTAACCCCAAATGGTATTACTAAAAACTCATAATGTTTATACCTATGGAAAATGTTGTATTCAGAATTTTTTCCTCCTTCATCTTCAACTGGTGATATCCTGGTCACTATTTGATCTTTGAAAACCACATATATCCATTCATTTAGTAATATATATCATCAATGTGAGGTAGAGGGTATTATTCTTCACTATCACCTGATTCAACTTCTGCTGGTCAATTGGAAACCCCAAGCTTCCATAACCCTTCATAGAAAATAGAACTGGTGCTACCCAAGGAAAAACTTGGATAAATAAATTCATTTACCTCCATATGCTATAAATGAATCTCAAGATGATGCAAATCCAAAGGCACTATACAAATTTAAGGAAATGTGATCAGACTCATCCTAGAGAATAACCTGATTGAGAACTCCATATCTCTCCCTAGTAGAGTCCTAAATAAATCTTTTCAAAACACATCCATGAAATCCTTCACCATCATTGACAACTAAAATGAATCCTTCGACTCTAATAATCTAATAACAGACCTATAAAGATGAAATGTTAAATCACCAAGCTCTTTAATGATTAGTCCATCCTAACAAGATTAAATATTCCATTCACCTTCAAATGTACAAAACTCTCATTGTGTAGAGTAATGGATAGATTTCTCTCATAGAATTTAACATGGTCCGTGAACTTCACCAACCAATCCATCATGATTAATATACTGAACAAGTCTATCTTTCTAAATAATAAATCACATAATATCTACATGGCATGGACCATAATGAAACAAGTAGAACTCATAAACCCCCATTCTACTCTCCCTATAAGATTCCCCTAAATATATAATAAATAAGTCATTAATTCCACATATAAATTCATTTGGTCTATAAATAATTTAGATATCATCGAATTATATGAACCTATATAAACAAATTATATGTTGTAGTGTTAGAAATAAGTAAAGTACCTCTCACTATTATAGGAATTTCCTTATACTCCTTCATAAAATTATATATAGTAAACAATTGTCCCTAATCCTTCTAGGTGTAGACCTATAGTGGATTACCATAGGTCGTCACATATGGCTCATCTCCAGCTGGGTTTGGATTCTCTCCAAATATATTAATTCCATGTGTCTTTTTGGAACTTCTAACACTAGCACCTAAAGAAATAAAATTGAATAAATTATTTAAATTCTTAATATATTTATAGTGATGATGTGTTCTAGTTTTATTAAGACAATATCGCTTGAGAATTGTCTTGCTTCCACACTGGTAAAACCCAAGATACCTCCTCCCTAGAGAATTTCCTAATATTAATGATTTCTTTTACTTATTAAACCTACTGTAAAAATTGACTTCTGATTTGATTCTCTAGGAAAATATTATCTTACATGTGGTTGGAGAAAAAAATTGTTTTTTCCTTTTTCATGAATCATATCTACCTCAACCATAGTCACATTATTTAATATTTTGAAATAGGTAGGAAAATCAAGCAGGATCACACCCGATTGAATCTCATGTCTAAGAGTTGTCTCAAACATTTATGCCTTGAGGATATTCTAGGTTAACATCTTTGATGAAAATTTCACAACTCCAAAATATGATCTGCATACTCTAGCACTATCATTTTCCACTTCTCTAGGTCCTAAAACTCTTGTCATTTATTAGATTCAGATTTTCTAGATAAAATTTTTAGTTAAAATTCTTTTGGAATCCAACCCATGCCATATCCTCAACCAGTTTAACCTCTGTAACTATCTCCCTCCACTTATCATATACTTCCTCAATCATGTAAGTATTGAACTCCAATTTAGATGTATTAAGGGTACGAACAAATTGTAATATTCATTTGATCCTCTCAAACCATTCCTCATCTTCTTGTACCCCTCCATTTCCTATAAAAATTGGATGATTCTACTTCTTCAACTTTGATTAATAATCTGTTTAATTAGGTCACACCTATCTAGCCCCATTCCATGTATCTAGATCAGTTTAACTAGTATATTCATGAGTTTGGTAACACTCTCCACATTCCTAGAACATTACTGTTGAACATTATCACCTCCTGCATTTTTATCCTCTTCCTAAAAAATAATCTTTCTAAATGGAGGCATATATATAACACCACAACCATAGAATAAGTCACATCGGGTTCTACACAGAAATTATCTCTACTAAATCCACAACATCTAAAACAAAGGATCCTAATTCTATTTTTAAGTGGATATATTTACTCTATAGAGATTTCTTTATAGTAAAATATGACACAAGAAACATAAATAATTTCATCTAAATTATTTTAAAATAAAAACACTTTCAAAAACCTTATAAAATCCCTTTTAAATCTACATTCTTCTTATAAAATCATTTCCAAAATTACAATGCACATTAATATCATCCCAACACATACCTATCATAATGCAAGAACACATCGCTCATCCCAACCTATAATGGTTGTGGATACCTATAGGGAACAATAGAATAGCATTATATAAGGGATCGTTCTAGTCACATGTATTGTACAAACTCCTTAACAACTCATGTCTCACCATAAAGTGTTTCTTATACATTTTTATGGGTACTTGTTGAGTTCTGACCACCAGATATCTATGTCCGCAGACATTCCAAATCCCAACCTTTAAAACAACATGCTGATGACATTTTATGATGATGTTAACATGGTAACCCAAATACCAAGGTTGGGTCTAGTTTTCCCCATATTCTTATGCTTGTTCTTTAATTATAAGAGGGTAGAAACTAGTGTTGAGGGTTAAACATAGTCATTTGAGAAATATGTTTCCTTATATAAACAACCAACTACCTAAAATTTAAAATGAAACTTTTACTTAAAAATAAATGATACTTTAAGAAAACCATATAAATTAAAATGATCAAGCATATTACAAAAAATATAAAACTGACCCATGTCCCAAAAAGACACACCAACTTATCCAGTGACATTTATCTAATGTGAATGGTCTAACTCCTCTAATTTATGGATGAACACTATTATTTCTGTTATAAAATCAACTCCTAAGATCTATCATCCATGAACATTATACTCTTTACCTTACATAAATCAAGGCAAAAAACAATTACACACACCAAGATATGAAAATGGGAGAGTATGAATACCCGGTAGAATTTATCCAAATCACCCTCATGCAATCTCAAGAAAATATATCCTTGTCCATATAAAAAATCCCACTGAAAACATATTAACACATTTGAAAAAATATTTTATCATAGGTATAAATAATACTAAACAAAATATAAAAATAATATAACAAATTATTTGCAAAAAAATTAACCTTTTCCTATTCCACCCCAATATACATCCAAATAACAACTAAATTAGAAAATGGATTCAAGAAGAAATAAACAAGCTCATAACATAAATTGTTATCTTTTACCAATGTGTATAGAAACTATGGATTTTTAGCCAGTTGAGTGATTCCTAAATTTTGTGGACCACCCCATCTGTATCACAAAAAATTGTATAAATTTTGATCCATCTTATTTACCCTACCCTTTCATACATACACAAAACTCCTCAGTCATTAATCTTAACTAACACATTTTATTTGAAAATATAGTTTTATCTTTTGGAAATAGTTTACCTAGACAACCCATTAAAATTATGTCTAAAATTTTACCAATTTAAGAGTCCCTAAAAAATTTTAAAAAAACCCAATTAAAACCCATATCTAAGGGTTCAAATTAAAACCAACCCAAACCAACACCCATGGTTTAACCGAAAACTCCAAACCTAAGGTTTGTCAAATCCATAAAAACCCTTATTATCGATTCAATTTTAACTTATTTATTTGATAATAACTTACATAGTACAATTTCAAAAAGTTACATCAATCCTAAAACAAGAACTAATAATTTCATAATGAATGAATAAGAGACACCTACCTTAGACGAATATCATGTAAAGATTATGAAACCATAGATCACATGTCATAAATTATGATCCAATCATCCAAACCCTAGAAAAAAGAACATGGGATGATGACTATTATACTTATCATTCATATTAAACAATAATATTTTATAAAATATTTCTCTTAAATTAATTTTATTTCATTGATGGCTTGTGTTAAACTCAACACCAAGTTTAAACAAACCATGATATAAAATTAAAATATTATTATATGTCAGTTATAACCTAGCTGTAAAAATTGGTGGATATAAATAGGAATAAATAAAGTTTTAAATAAATATAAATTTATTAATCAATATAAATTTATTGATTAATTTTTAGGAATTAAGAACTCAATTTCTAAATCCATTTTATTCTTCAAAAACATGTTTTCTTAAAAAAATGGTTTTTATTGCTTTTTTGAGAGAATAATTATAATAAATTTTCTTGAAAATTTCGAAATATTATTTTATAAAAAGGATATAATTTCTAAAATCTATTTTTCAAAATTATATTTGGGTTAAATTTTGTTATTTTTCTAAAAATATTGATTTTTCAGCGAATAGTGAAAAATTGTGATTTTTGTAAAACTATCATTTTATTTCAATAAAAAGTATCATTACAATTTGAATATGATCTTAAATTAAAATAAGTATTATTTAATTATAATTAGTCTATTTAAATTCATGTTAATCATCATTATACCAGATTTTTGTATATATACATTTTTGGTCTTAAAATGCATTTTTCGAAAAAAAAATATTTTTCATTATGTTTTACGCATTTATAATAAAAGCAATTTATTCCACTTAAACAAATTTAATATTTAAAAATGTGATACATATTTTTTATTAGGTTTAAAAAAAATTGAAACTGGTCCCTTTTATTTTAGGACATTAAGAATAGTAATTTTAGTAATTTTGTTACCACGGTAAAGAGTAAATCCTTTTAATTATGTTAAAAATAAAACGATAAAGAATAAAAAACTCCCTAACACTTGAATAAATTTTATTTTATGATTATAATAATCTCTAATCATTAAAAGTTTTATTATATTTCCTTACATTTTTTCATGATTTTGATCTTTATATTATTTTATACAATGAAAAGTCAAAAATATCATTCTCTTTGTTTTATTATCCATAAATTTTTTATATACAGATAAACGGGGGATGTGTTCAGTTAAAATAATATTTTAAAATACAAATGATTTATTTTAATCATTTTAATGTATTTATAATTTTTATTAATAAAATTATTACCTTCAATTCTTATGCCACATTGTCACATTTCTCATGAAAGTAGTGAAAAAATCGATTAAATGATTTTAAAAACTCTAAAAATAATATTATCTAAGTAATTTTTTTGGTTCTTTGATTTTTTAGATATGCAAGAAATATTATATATATTCTTATTAATTGGACTCATGTTCCAATTTTTATTGTAGTTTTAAAATACATATTAAATGAATAGTTTCAAAATTGACATTAATGATATTTTATAATAAAAAATATTTTATTAAATGATTTAAAATTAATAACAATATTATATATATCAAAGTGAATGGGATATGTTTTATTAAAAAAAACATGGTACATTTATGATATTTTTTACCTTTATAGTAACTACATTGACCTTGTAATAGTAAGAAACATAGATATCAATGTAATAGTCTAAAGGGTTGATAAAGGATTAAAATAAAAAGATAAGGGTAAAAAATATCATCCAACGTTATCCAAATTTTATTTTATGAGATTATATATAATATTCATCATAATATCTTGGAATATTATCAATTTGGATCCATTTTTATATCAAAATTAATTTTTTTTAGATTTAATATTTTATGAAATTCCAAAAATGCCCCTTCCCTCAATTATAAAAGGGAACCCTCCTTTCTCTTTTTAACACCACTTTGAGACTTATATCTAGAAAAAACTGTAAAAAAATATCTTCCCGACTGCCCTATAAAAATTCTAAAATAGTTTTTCTACCAAAAATATGAACCCCATGGTCCTTAAGAGTATATCGAAAGGAGTTGTTTCAAAGAATAGGTAATCTCCTGAACTAATAACTTTTTTTAATTATTATTTTACCTACTATAAATATGTTATATTATTCATAAAATAATTAGTTTTGTATCATAAATATACCTAAATGTTATTATAAATATTATTCCACTATAATCCACCCTCTTTCTCATCAAATGGGAAGTGAAATTGTCACTCATCTTTAAGTACGTCTTATCATCTCAATATAGCGATACAATTCTTTTTTCACTACCATCTTGTAATGATGAGTATTATAATGGGTTTATAGATTACATATGATATTTATGACCTAATTATTCTTTTTAATTATAATATAACATCTAAAATTTTACCTTTCAAACTGTTGGAAAATGATAACGTATCTTGTGTGTACGTGTGGACTACCACCTCCATGAAGTGAAAAGTTTAATTTTTCACCTAAAATTTAAGTGGATGGTAGTAAAAATAGATTTTATGAATATATATGACTTAAATTATATAATTATTAATTTTTTATGTTAATTTTAATTTACATTTATTTCATTCCATCCGTTGAAATATGAAAACAACATTTATACATACGTATGACTTATCATCTCCATGAATGATGTATTTCATTTTTATATCTCTAACTTTATAGATGACTCTATAAATATAAATTTATTTATAATGAATAAATATTATATAATAATAATATACATTATTCCCATATATAACCATTATAAATTTAAATCTATTATACATGAGGTTTATGAAGTTTTAATGAAAGTTTGTATCTAGGTAAGGGATTTATGTCTCACTTTTATTTCTATAGGATAGATGTCATATTCACCAATTGTTTATTTTTTGTGGAATATATACCTCCCTTGAACCTTTTTTATGATTCTTATCAAAAACATAATTGTATTTACATATCTATCTGTGGTTATTTGTTTCATGGGGATTATAATTCAAGTGTTACAAAAGATGTAAGGGTATTACATTACAATCTCATTATTTATCAGAATTGTTCATGATTATGTTTATGATAATGAAATATTTTGAGACACATTTCAATAAACTGATAAATTTTCTTCTCATTTGGTTATTTCTTGAGAATAAAATTGTTTATTTCATTTTCCTCACCTTTAGTACTCAATAAAATAAAAATATTTCTTTATGAAAAATTGCATTTATTTCTATATTCAGTTCAAAAAAACATTTCTTACAAATCCATGTTTTCTAAATAAAGTTTTAAAGAATATTTTTACTATTATATTTTAATTTTTTAAATTCATTTTACCCATGTTTTAATATTTAAAAAATGTTTTAAAGTAAATATTCTTGTCCTTTTCTAAAAAAAGGTGATTTTTAACTTTTTCTATAGAAGTGTGAATGGAATGTTATATTTTAACATATAAGACATGATTGAAATTTTTCATCTTCATGATGGATCAATGGTTTAAACCTTCCATTAAAAATTTCAAATTTAATTTTCAAATAAATTTTTTTCCTTAATATTTGGGAACTTTTAATATTTCAGAGAGGTTATTTCAATGTGAAAATGATATTTTCCTAAATAAATTTTCCAATGTTCCTTTAGAGAAAATTTTCATCTTTGATAACATCCCTTGATATAACTTATGATTTACTAGATATATGATCCAAGGATACCATCTTTATTACTTTTCTAGATGGTTTATGTTTATGACGATAATATGCTTATGAAACTCATTCATTTTCTATAGGCTATACTATGGTGAAAAAAATAAATGTTTATGAAACCCATTTCTTTTCAAAGGTTTATGTTATAAGAAATTGTGTAAGAAACCAATTTCTTTTCATGGGTTATGATATGATGAATGTTTTATGATCTTGTGGCATACAAATTTATAATTTTCATTATGTGATGTGTGGTAACTATATATCCCTACAATTAATTGGATAAATATAGATAACCATTAAGGTAAACATGTTATGTGTGAACCTAATTTCATGTTTACAATTTTATGTGTGGACCTGGTTATCATTTCCATAATTTTATACATGGACCTGGCCATCATATCCATAATATTATTCATGGACATGTCTTTCAGGTCCCTAAGATTATGCATGGATCTTTATTTATTTTCCATAATATTATGTGTGGACATGGTTTAATGTACATTAATTTATGAGAGGGACTAATTTCATATCACTAACTTAATGAGTGAACAAATTTATATAAATACATTCTCACAAAGTTATAATATTATGTATGGTAGAAACTCATGTCTTATGCTAATATTATGATCTCATGGATCATGTTCATTGATTCCTTTATGATTCATGTCTTAATAACTACAATGATTTATTCCATGACTCAATATTATGATCAATGATATTCATTATAATTATTTATAATGTTATGATCATGTTCTCATACCCTTATGCTCATGTTATACTCAAGTAATCACTATTAACTCCCTTGTTTACCCATATTGAGCATCTGAGCTCACCATCTCTTGGGTTTACTTTTCCCAAGGCTATATAGAAAGGTGTTATATATAATATGTCTAATAAGGTTGCTAGTTATGACTATCTAAGTGGGATATAATGTAGATATTGTATGAACCATTTTTTATTTATCTATGAATGCAAATATACTAAACATATAAGATTGTAGTGTGGATAATTATGTTATGTATTTAATATTCATATAATAATATATAATATCTATGTATGTAAATTATGGGTCACTATAATTCAAATACTCTATATAAATCCCTAGATCAAATACAAGGGGATATATCTACATAAAAAGAAGAAACAAACAAAGGGAAAAAAGATGGATCACAAAAAATGTGAGATCACCAAGACCAAAACATAGATATGGTGTTTGTCTAATTGAACTTAGAGAGAATTTCATTGTTAAATAATGAAGATTCCCAAATTTTTCTCCCAATGAAAATTAGGGTAATCCCAAGATGAGTTAGGGTTCCAAATGGGTATTTTTGTATGATAACAGTGTTTTTAAAATCCAAATTTTGAGATACAAACCTGACTACATGGTTAGACTGGATAGATGTCTCGGACTATGAACCCTGTATGTGGACCTCCCTATTTAGTAAACCCATGTTCATGATCTTGATGTATAGTCTCTTAAGGTTTTTTACTAATCATGCACTCCTCTATGGTTAAGAAAGTGACTTCCACGATCCTGTTACATGGTCCTTGAGAACGTGAAGCATCATAGAACCACTAAAACTATAAAAACAAGACCAGAAAAAAAAGGAGTATTTCTTATTAAATTTAAGATTTTACATTTATTTTTCATCTAAAACTCCTCAAAATGTATCAAAGAAATACCTTCAGGAATAGTTGGTCTCCAACCACAAACTCTAAAGGGATTGATCTCTAATCTATGTATGACTTTTGAAGGCTCTATGATGTCTTCATATACTCTTGGAATACCTAAACCTTCTCCATCATAAACTATAGGAACTCTATAATCAGAATTAATAATTCATTAGTCATTAGTCAAAAAATTGGATACCTGCATGGGCTTGTTAATAGATCCTTAAATATTTTCATGTTGATAATGGAGTGCAATATACTATTTTATGTGAACTCTACCAATTGTATGTAATTATCCCATATTATAAAAAAAATAGCATATAATCCCACAAAAACCCTTTGTTAACTTGAATAGTCCTCTCAAATTGGTTGTTTGTATGAGGGTGAAATTTTTTACTCAATTACAATTGGGTTCCAAAGGCTTCATAAAATCACCTCTATAACTAGGTCATGAATCATGCATCTTATTAAAAAAATTTCATTAAAGGAACTCCATGAAACCATATGATCACATAAATTAAAAAAAACTCTCAATCTCTCCACTAATATTTTATCTCAAATAGGATGTGGTCTAAAGTGGTCAGTTAATTGATGATCACACATATATTATCATGACACTTCAACAAGCATGGAAGGCCTATCATAACATCCGCCAATATTTCATCCCACTTCCATAGTGGAATATTAAGAGTGTGACTCAAAATAGATGGAACCTATTTCCTTGCCTTTACCCATTGGAATATGGGGAAATAAGACACAAAATCAGTAGTGCACCTTTTCATGTATAACAATCAATATCGATGTCTGAGGTACTGGTACATCTTTAAATCACCTGGATAGACCAACAAGTGAGTTTTGGGAAAATAACTCAATAAATACTCATCAAAGCTAACTAGAAACAATGTCATACCTTGGAAGAGGATGAGATATTTCAAAATGAGATCCAATGTTTCCAAAAAAATCTAACTCTTTTTCATTTACAATTTACCCCTATTCTAGATAAAACCTAGGAAAATCAATTCTTTTTTATAATAGTAAATATATAAATTGAATAATTAATGGATTTAAACTTTGTTTTTAGTTTATTCATTTTTGAATTTAGTTGAGACACCATACATTGATTTGGAATTATATAATTTCATGATTTAAAGTCTTTAAAATCTATGTTTTTGTGTTTAAATTCATTTTGATCTAAATTTGGAACAAGCCTACATGTAAAATTTATTTTTCATTTATCCATGTTAGTGGATGAAAAAATTGTAAAGGACTGCTAGAGTGGGTCTGATTACAAGCCCTGAATCAATGTGATTTCTAACAGCATATGTTTGAGGAATCCAATATATGTTTCATTAACCCATGCATATATTTCATCCATGCATTACATAGAAGTGAAGAGGATCAGAATTGGTGTTACCCAAGTTAGGTTTATATATGAAGAGGCCTTGTGTAAGTTCCATAAAGATCTATATGGGTGTTATTTCAACAGTGTATTTTTCATCTTTTCTAATGAAAATTTCTCAGTCAGTGCATCATAGTCCTCCATGGTGTAAAGGTATTCATGTTTCCATAATACAAACCTATATAAGGGTATAAAAAATTCTTCATAAGTTATATAAAGGTTAAGGTTGTTCTGGAAAAGTTACGACAAGTTATACATAAGATTCTATGTTATATAAGGGTAATTGGGAAAAAATATCTATATAAAAGGTATAAAATTTTCCAAATACAAATAGTGATCGATTTAGAATTTCATTACATTTCTTTAGCCTTCCTAAATTGGGTAGAAATTGTCTCAAGATTCCACATGTATATCATTAAGATGATTATGAATGTGGATATCATTGGAAGAATATGAACTAAGAGGATGATTCAAGTAGAGCATATTTTAATCCATTATAACCTTCAATCTATGTATGTGGTGTAAATCAAATAAGAAGGAAATATAAAATGAATTTGAGTAATTTTTTAAAGAATTGGGAATATTTGGTGATGTAAGAGGATTATTGTTCTTCCCATGAGGGATATGAAGATGTTGAACTAAGAGAGGAAAACTATGCCACTTTTACCGGAAAAAAACTATTCATTGAGAAAGTATGGTGTATGTTGTTTTAGATGAGTTACTACTATGGTTATTTTATTTCTTTCATTTTGTGGTAATTTATACATTGATGGAACGATAGGAAATTACCAGTCAAAAAAGGATAGTCTTCTCATTTCTTATTTATGATTTCACCTAATTAATGTAAAATTTATTTTACTCATTTCTTTATAAGTGTTTAACAATTTAATTAGTTATGTGTTTATGCTATTTTTTTAATTATTCTTCTTCCATTATCAAATATACACACATAGGAAATTCAGATTTACTTCATAGCCTATGATGTTGATAAGTAGGTTAATCTAAGACTTATTAAAGATATTTGATCACTATATTGTAAATGGTGAGGGGATATAGTGATTATTTTATTTCCATATTCACACCAAAATAAAAAATTGCGTGTGATTAGTGAGATCTCATTTAATTACAGATAGAGAAAGGGAAAATTGAATAATTATTTAACAATATAATGATAGGATAATCTAATTTTGGACCACTATCATTAAAAAATAAAGTTAAAACCAATCCAATTTCACTATAAACAAAATTTAATCACTATTTTCACACACTAAACCCATATAAAAATAGAACAACAAAATTAAAACACTAAACTCTATAGAGACAACTATAGTCCAACTAATTCACTATATTAATCTTGGGTTTAAAATCGTTTAATAGGATCCCCATGATGTGATCTTCAACTACCTAGAACCATTTTCATAGAGGTCAATATTGTTTTTTATTTATAATCATTAAAATGTATTTGGATACATGACCATGTCTATTTCAAATTTCCTCATTGGTTTGGATCAATAGGTTAAAAGAATAGTTTAATAAAGAATTAGAAACGTGTAAAACATTTAGGATGTGGATAGTGAGTTTTCCATTATTTTAATGATGGAATATATAACATCCTATTATTATTGATTAAGAGATACCCTAATAAGTGAATGTATAGAGGGAAATTTTTCTGAACTGAATAGGACCCTTATAGAGATTTATGTTCTTAATTTTAATAATAATAATAATCAGTTGTTTCAATAGAATAAACAATATGACTATGATATTAGAACTATAATTATTAAATTATTTTCTAAATTTCGTAATTTTTTATGAGAGTATCCCAAATATAATTTTAATTCATTTGGGGATGTATTCAACATATTTAATCCTAGAGGAGTCCCTCAGGTGCATATCATCTGCAATTCCATTCCTTTATCCCTTGAAGGAGTATCTAAAGAGTGGATATACAACTAGTATCCTAGAGATATCACCACAATGGATGAAAATCATAAGTCTTTAATCTAGAAATTATTCTCTAAATCCAACAAAACCCATCTTAGAAAGGTTATATATTGGGATAAGAAAGTTAGTGGAGAAAATATCTAAGAGTTTTGGGAGGGATCCAGTGATTGAAATCTTCCTTGCCACATCAACCTTTATAAGACTATTATTTTCGAGTATTATTTTAACAAGTGTTGATTAAAAATGATCAAAACATGTTGTATGATTTATATTAAGTAAAAATGATATATTATAGTTGATATAAATAATATCATATAATTCTCAACAATTTTTTATAAGATCTGCAAGTCGAGGAATACACGAGGTAAAGGATTATAACCCTCCTATACTTATGAATAAAATTTAAGAACTAACCTCTCTTGTAAGACAATTATCATTGAAAAATATTTAGGAAACATCACCTTCTATGCCTCCTAAAGTATTATTGTCTTTTTATTATATGGACCATTACAATAATGGTTAATCTCAAGATCAAGAGAGTTTAGCTTCCATGATTCAAAATAAATTATAGTGGAATTATTTATAGCCTTTCCAACCCCCACACTTTCAAAGGAATTCCTATAAAACTTATATATGATATCAATAAAGAAAATATCAAGATCCATCTATGAAATACCTGCAAAAATGGTTGGAAGAGTCTCAAACTAACTAGAAAAGTACCATCACAACTCATGGTTTAGAGTTATTATAACGACCCATACTTTACATACATTGTTAATACTTCAAAATTGAAGCACACTTATTACAACATATGACAAAACCACAAAGGACCGTATAGGTATAGTGTCTTTAGAAACTGGGAAACATAAACAACTGGTTCATAAATCTTCTACAGTGTCTCCCATTTATTTCATCATATCTAGGGTCCCTTTTAGCATATTCTACTTAATATCCATCTTCCTGACCTGGGGAAAAGAAAACATAAAAGGGTGAGCTCAAATGCTCAGTAAGGGCAAATAAAGGAAATAAAAATAATATCATATCTTTTTGAAAATCATAACCTGCAAAAGAGATCATAATATCTTAACATGGAATAAAACATAGAGGTGAAAATGAGATCCCCATTATCATAACATAAAACTTGAAACTTTGTGGCATGTACAAATAATCATGGAAAATCATTTCTTGTTAGTCATGACTCATTTCCAAGACTATCTTAGCAGAAAAAGTCCATTTCTGAACCGAGTTCACTCCTCGTTTCAGTCCTGTATCACTGAACTGAAATAACCTTCCGTTCCAGCCATGTCTATCTCATGAGATATAAATCTTTACCCAATGCATTAGAGTGAGATATAGGTCCCACCCATCTTATAATGAATCCTTTCTTATGTCTGCCACATAATCATAAATCATACATCATCGCATAACACATGTAACAAAAATGGGATTCTTGAAACATCATGACATCATAAAACAAATCATATAAGGTAAATGACTTCATAAAAATAATTCCCTCAAAACATAATCAAATCAATGTAATAATAGGGATAAAAACAGAGCCCTATATTATCTTAGATGGAAAATAATTTTGATAAAACATTTGAACTCCATTCTTGAGGAAAATATACTTTCTACTTCAAAAACACTTTTCTTTTCTTAACATGTCATACAATTATAAACTAAAAGAAGTTGATTAAAAATAAACATGAAAAGTTATAAAGGAAGATTCTTGGAAATAATGTTTTAAAAAACCATTCTTGCCGTATAAGTTAAAAAAACATTCTTCTAGTACTTTTTTCGGAAAAGTCAAAAAGTACCTCGTACGAAAAACGACAAAATATTCCTTCATATCCTTTACTAAAAACTCACCAAAGGGTAAAATTGGATTTAAACAATTGTAGGTGGATGGAAATAAAATTAAATATTGAGGAAACATGGATGTGGATGATAAAATACACCCCAGTAAATACCAAAGTATAAACAATCTCAGATAAAAATGAGATTGTGATATTTCCCTTACCTTAGGTCCGACTTGCTTTGTAAGTGTCCGAACCTCCTCTTCTTTGAAACGCCTCTTTGAATCCTCCACTTAAGGAACTAAGATTGGTCTTTGAAGAAGACCAGGACCTATAGGATTATTCTAGGGAAGTGGAGAAGGGATTTTGGTAGGGTTTGGCCGAGCTTGAGTGCTCAAATTGGTTTGAGGAGGAGGGGGAGGAGGTGCCCTTTTATAAGGGAGGAGAGGGGCACCTTAGGAATATCCCAAAATATTATTTTATATTAAAGTCAAAATCGGTTTATAATGGTTACAAAGGGTCTTATTTCGAAGGTAAAGTGGGGATGGGTCTAAATACTATAAACCAATAGGATTTAGACAAGTTTAGGTTATTATTTTAACCTTATCAATTAGATTTAACTCTAAGTTAAATAATTTAACTTTTACCGTGTCTTTTTGTTTTCTTACACTATATGGTTAATACACTTACTATAACATGCCAAAAGAACCCCAAATTGTTTATTATTAATATATATATCATTATCTAAGTCATTTGGCCGAACCTTAGATTTTTGGGAACACAATAACATTTAATAATATAATATTTTATTTAAAAACTATTTTGTGTCAATTTTGACACTATTTGATATATGATTTTTGTGGAAGTCATAACAGAATTATATGTTCGAACCAAGTTGATTAAATCAACACTAATATATCATAGTATCCTAGAAAATTAGTGGAATTCATAAAAACTCTCAAATTACATTAATTTGGGCATTTATAACATCAATTATGTTAACATTTCCTTAAAAGGGTAATTACTGCATCATTGTTGTGTCATAAATAAATTAATTTATTTAAAGTCTAAAAATTAAAAATAAAATATAATTATGTAGGAAATCTTTTTAGCTTTCTAATGAAGATTTATAATCGAATTTATCTTATGTATAAACCCATATTAAAAATGTTTTAGTTATTAAACTTTGATTTTAACTATTTTAACTATTCATTAAATAAAATAATATTAAATGTCATAATCTAATCCAAGTGGACCTAAATGGTCATATTATATTAATAAGGTTGTTTTTGTTCGAATTACACTTATCCAATAGAATTAGGACATGTGTTAGGGTAATAGTAATATCATATTTACCCTTAGTTACCCTATTTACTATTAACCGCGGTAAAAAAAAGTAAAAAGTTACTATTCACCAAAAAATTATTTTTATCTCATTGAACCACATTTTACTTACTAATATCAACCGTGTCTGTCGGATTTTCAGAATTCCATTCACAGAAGCGGTAAAATTAAGTTTTATGCAAAATTCAGTTTTTAAACTACCACTTAGTGGTTTCACTATTCATCAAAAATTGAAAGTTTTCAGAAAAATACCAAAATTTTACCCTATTCTAATTTCAATATTCCGAATCCAAAAATGAAGTCCATTTTAAAAAATAAAATTTATAAAATTTCAAAAAGTGGTTATTACTATTCATAACGGCTAGTTTTAATAATATTTTAATAGCATATCGTTGTTTAGTGAAACTCAGTATTGCGTACGACGCAAGCTATCGAGAAAGGTCGCGATTGCGTGTAAAGTAAGTCAAGATAGTGTGTAGTGAAAGATTCCTTTGATAACAAAAAAACAAAATATTACTCATAAAAATCTCGGGTGTTACATTCTACCCCCTTAAAAAGAATTTCGCCCTCGAAATTCATCACATTGTAACAAACATATGAGGATACTTCTCCCTCATCATATCCTCAAGCTCCCATGTAGCTTCTTCAAGTTGGTAGTTCCTCCATAAAACTTTCACCAATCGAGTGGTCTTGTTTCGTAGGACTTTTTCGCTACGATCCAGAATCTCTATCGGTTGTTCTTCATAAGAAAGATCTTTCTCCAGTGGTACAACTTCTGAGCTGAGTACATGTGAAGGATCAGGTATGTACTTTCTCAGGAGAGATGCATGGAACACATCATGAACTTGAGAGAGATTCGGTGGAAGCGCCAATTGGTAAGCTACCTTTCCAACACGATCCAGTATTTCGAAAGGACCGATATATCTAGAGCTCAACTTCCCCTTCTTTCCAAATCTCATAACCCTCTTCGAGGGAGATATTCGTAAGAACACTTAATCACCCACTTCAAACTCTAGGTCTTTTCTTCGGTTGTCGGCATAACTTTTCTGTCGACTCCGAGATGCTCTTATGTGTTGTTGAATAGATCTGACCTTTTCTGCCATTTCATTAACGAGATCAGGTCCTAATAGCTTTCTTTCCCCAACTTCATCCCAGCAAGTTGGAGTCCTGCATTTCTTTCCATAGAGAGCTTCATAAAGAGCCATCTGAATACTGGAGTGAAAGCTATTATTATAAGAAAATTCCACCAAAGGTAGGTGTTGATCCCAACCTCCTTTGAAATCCATAGAGAAAGCTCTCAACATATCTTCTAGGGTTTGAATTGTTCTCTCAGACTGACCGTCTGTCTGAGGATGATAAGTAGTGCTGAAACTCAACTCTGTATCCAGAGTATGCTGAAGACTTCGCCAGAACTTCGAGGTAAATCTCGGATCCCGATCAGAGATAATAGAAAGTGGTACTCCATGCAATCTTACCACTTCCTTTACATATATCCTGGCAAGCTGATCCAGAGAGAAATCCTCTCTAATAGCAATGAAGTGTGCAGACTTTGTAAGATGATCAACTATGAACCAGATAGCATTATTGCCTTTGGATGTTTTAGGAAGTCCTGTGACAAAGTCCATAGTGATGTTTTCCCATTTTCATTCGGGTATGGGTAATGGTTGTAACATCCCCTTAGACTTCTGTCTCTCAGCTTTAACTTGTTGACAAACCAAGCATCGAGAGACATATTCAGCAACATCTCTTTTCATTCCATCCCACCAGAAGTACTCTTTCAGGTCCCTATACATCTTTGTGCTTCCAGGATGAATAGAGAATGAAGAACTATGAGCCTCATCCAGCAGCTCCTTCTTTAATTCGTGGATGGGAGGAACACAAACCCGATTCCTGAACATTATTATCCCATCACAATCAAGGTTGAATTCAGGAACATTTCTCACCTTCTTTTGTAACTCGACATCTTATTTCTGTGCCTCTTTAATCTTCACATGTATAGATGGTTGAACATTCATTTGAGAAAGATAAGATTCTTCCCCTTCCATTATAATTCTAAGATCCATCCTTTGTAAATCCATAAATATTGGATCTTTTGTGATCCTCATCATGGATAAACTAGCATGGTCTTGTCGACTTAATGCATCTGCCACCTTGTTTGCTTTCCCAGGGTGGTAATGGATTGAGCAGTCATAATCCTTAATCAGCTCCAACCATCTTCTTTGACGCATATTCAGCTCCTTTTGTGTGAAAATATACTTTAAACTTTTATGATCAGTATAAATATCACACCTTTCACCATAAAGGTAATTCCTCCAAATCTTTAATGCAAAGATTACCGCAGCTAACTACAAATCATGTGTTGGGTAATTTTGCTCATGGATTTTCAACTGTCATGAGGCATAAGCTATCACCATATCATTTTGCATAAGAACACACCCCAATCCCTTCTTGGATGCATCACTGTAGATCACAAACCTTTCTCTACTACAAGGCAGTGTGAGCACAGGTGCACTGGATAACCTTCTTTTCAACTCCTTCAAATTCTCTTCACATTCCTCTGTCCAAACAAACTTAACTCCTTTCTGAGTCAACTTGGTGAGTGGATTAGATAATAGTGAAAAATCTTTTACAAAACATCGATAATATCCAGCCAAACCAAGAAAAATTCAGATCTCAATTACTGTTGTTGGTCTCGACCATCTTTCGATAACCTCTGTTTTTGCTGGATCCACAGATATCCCCTCTTTTAAGATTATGTGACCCAAAAATGCAACTTTTTGAAGCCAAAATTCACACTTGGTAAATTTGGCATAAAGCTTCTCCTTTCTTAGGGTCTTCAATATAATTCTCAAGTGATCTTCATGCTCTCCCTTGCTCTTTGAATAGACAAGAATATCGTCTATAAAGACTACCACAAATTGATCAAGATAGTCTCTAAAGACTCTATTCATTAGATCCATGAAGATAGCAGGGGCATTAGTAAGACCAAATGGCATCACTATAAATTCATAGTGTCCATACCTTGTACGGAAAGCCGTCTTTGGTATATCCTACCTTTTGACCCTTAATTGATGATACCCTGAACGAAGATCAATCTTGGAAAAGTATTGAGCTCCGCGTAGTTGGTCAAATAAGTCATCAATGCATGGGAGAGGATATTTGTTCTTGATAGTGATCTTGTTAAGTTCTCGATAATCAATGCAGAGTCTCATTGATCTATCTTTCTTCTTAACAAATAGAACAGGTTCTCCCCAAGGTGACGCACTAGGGCGTATGAATCCCTTATCAAGATTCTCTTGGAGTTTCTTCTTAAATTCTTGAAACTCAATTGGGGCCATTCTATAAGGTGTCTTTGAAATAGGCAAAGCACCCGGTACGAGTTCTATTGAAAACTCAACTTCACGATTTGGTGGAAGACCCGGTAATTCCTCCAGAAAGACATCATCAAACTCCCGTACGATGGGCATATTCTTAATCGTGAGTTTCTCACCAACCATTTGAGATAAATAACCTTCATTTAGTGGAATCAATACCCATAAAATGGAAGAAATTTCCACTGGAATGTTATGTTCATCCTTGCATTGATAGACGATCATAGATTGATCTGGAATATGAAATGTGAATTCCCTTATTTGGCAATTGATATGAGCTCCGTGTAAAGAAAGCCAATCCATGCCAAGAATCACATCGAATTCCACTAAAGGAAGGATCACAAGATTTGCAGGAAGCACTTTCCCACAAACTTCGATCGGAGAAGAATTATAAACTTTTGATGGGACTGTTGTGCCATTAGGTGTTGTAACAACTAACTTAGCATCTAATTTTTGAGGTAATACGGTGATACCCTTAGAAACTTCTTTAGAAATAAAAGAGTGGGTGGATCCAGAATCAAATAAAACATTTGCTACTTTAGAGTGGATGGTAAGTGTACCTTTCACCACTTCGTTATCGTACTCCACATCGCTGATAGAAATTGCATGTGACTTTCCTTTGTCTTTAGCCTTAAGATTTTGTTGACGTCGACCATCATCATAAACCCTTGGATTTGGGCATTGATTGGCATAATGCTCCATCTCCTTGCACTTGAAACATTGAAGTGTAATAGGTTCATTCTGTGTATCCCTTCCTTTGTTTGCATCATTAGACATCTTCTTCCCATTATCACGGCATTCAAATGCCCGATGACCTTCCTTTCCACATTTGAAACATTTACTTGTCCCTTTAAGACAACTCCCTCCATGTTTCGTTCCACACTTTGAGCATAAGGGAAAGCTCATTTTCTTTTTAGTTTTCTCTTTAGATTTTCCTTTGAATTCCATTTTCCTCTTCTTATCAAACCCATATGACTGATGGGTTACTCCAATCTCCATCTCGGCTTTGAGAGCACATCGAACGATTTCATCGTAGCTATTGAAGTCCCTTATGGATAACGCCCTTCGAAGACTTGGTTTTAATCCACTAAAGAATTGATCGATCTTACTCTCAAGTTGGATAATAATACCAGAAGCGTACCTTGCAAGTCTTGTAAAATTTGCTTCATAGGTACCAACAGATTCATCATCCCTTTGCTTCAATTCAAGAAACTCCTTCTCCATCTTAGTTCGAAGAATACGAGGGAAATACTTATTGAAAAATAATTGTTTGAACTTGTCCCACTCCATGGACTCAATTTCATCCCTTGGCCTCGTATTCTTGATAAGATTCCACCATTGATTAGCTTCTCCTTCCAAACGATATACCGCTAAGATGACTTTATCATGTTCAGAACATTGAAGAGCTGAAAATATCTTTTTAGTGGTACTAATCCATTGTTCAGCCACTAATGGATTTGTTGAACCGCTGAAAGAAGGTGGACGCTGCCTCATGAAGGATTCAATAGAATGTTGCTCCTTCCTTTGTTCGTTTGGAAGTCCTGCATGATTCATAGCTTGAGAAAGTTGTGTGAGCATGGCTACAAGATTTTTCATTCCAGCTCCCATATCGTTTGGTTTCTTAGGGGGACAATCATTGCATTTCCCATCACATTCCGCATTAACACGGTTCCTTCGGGTTCCAGCCATTGACTAAAACCAAGAAGAATAGTGTGAGCAACACTAATTATAATAGGAAAACCACATAATTCAAGAATAAAATTTTCACGCTTAAGGTCTTATCCTAGGTTATTCATGTACATTTCTAAAACTCTAAGATTTTGTTCTATGCTTAGACTTATCCTTAGGGTTCTTACTAAGGCTTTCAAATCCTAGTTTCCAAAGGTTGACTATACCTTTCCTCTGATACCAACTATAACGACCCATACTTTACATACATTGTTAATACTTCAAAATTGAAGCTCACTTATTACAACATATGACAAAACCACAAAGGACCGTATAGGTATAGTGTCTTTAGAAACTGGGAAACATAAACAACTGGTTCATAAATCTTCTACAGTGTCTCCCATTTATTTCATCATATCTAGGGTCCCTTTTAGCATATTCTACTTAATATCCATCTTCCTGACCTGGGGAAAAGAAAACATAAAAGGGTGAGCTCAAATGCTCAGTAAGGGAAAATAAAGGAAATAAAAATCATATCATATCTTTTTGAAAATCATAACCTGCAAAAGAGATCATAATATCTTAACATGGAATAAAACATAGAAGTGAAAATGAGATCCCCATAATCATAACATAAATCTTGAAACTTTGTGGCATGCACACATAATCATGGAAAATCATTTCTTGTTAGTCATGACTCATTGCCAAGACTATCTTAGTGGACAAAGTCCACTTCTGAACCAAGTTCACTCCTCGTTTCAGTCTTGTATCACTGAACCGAAATAACCTTCCGTTCCAGCCATGTCTATCTCATGAGATATAAATCTTTACCCAATGCATTGGAGGGAGATATAGGTCCCACCCATCTTATAATGAATCCTTTCTTATGTGTGCCACATAATCATAAATCATACATCATCACATAACACATGTAACAAAAATGGGATTCTTGAAACATCATGACATCATAAAACAAATCATATAAGGTAAATGACTTCATTAAAATAATCCCCTCAAAACATAATCAAATCAATGTAATAATAGGGATAAAAACAGAACCCTATATTATCTTAGATGGAAAATAATTTTGATAAAACATTTGAACTCCATTCTTGAGGAAAATATCCTTTCTACTTCAAAAACACTTTTCTTTTCTTAACATGTCATACAATTATAAACTAAAAGAAGTTGATTAAAAATAAACTTGAAAACTTATGAAGGAATATTCTTGGAAATACTGTTTTAAAAATCCATTCTTGTCGTATAAGTTAAAAAACATTCCTCTAGTAATTTTTTCGGAAAAGTCAAAAAGTACCTCGTACGAAAAACAGCAAAATATTCCTTTCATATTTTTTACTAAAAACTCACCGAAGGGTAAAATTGGATTTAAACAATTGTAGGTGGATGGAAATAAAATTACATATTGAGGAAACATGGATTTGGATGATAAAATACACCCCAGTAAATACCAAAGTATAAACAATCTCAGAAAAAAATGAGATTGTGATATTTCCCTTACCTTAGGTCTAACTTGCTTTGTAAGTGTCCGAACCTCCTCTTCTTTCAAACGCCTCTTTGAATCCTCCACATAGGGAACTAAGATTGGTCTTTGAAGAAGACCAGTACCTCTAGGATTATTCTAGGGAAGTGGAGAAGGGATTTTGGCAGGGGTTGGCCGAGCTTGAGTGCTCAAATTGGTTTGAGGAGGAGGGGGAGGAGGTGCCCTTTTATAAGGGAGGAGAGGGGCACCTTAGGAATATCCCAAAATATTATTTTATATTAAAGTCAAAATCAGTTTATAATGGTTCCAAAGGGTCTTATTTCGAAGGTAAAGTGTGGATGGGTCTAAATCCTATCAACCAATAGGATTTAGATAAGTTTAGGTTATTATTTTAACCTTATCAATTAGATTTAACTCTAAGTTAAATAATTTAACTTTTACCGTGTCTTTTTGTTTTCTTACACTATATGGTTAATACAGTTACTATAACAAGACAAACGAACCCCAAATTGTTTATTATTAATATATATATCCTCATCTAAGTCATTTGGCCGAACCTTAGATTTTTAGGAACAAAATAACAATAAATAATATAATATTTGATTTAAAAACTATTTTGTGTCAATTTTGAAACTATTTGATATATGATTTTTGTGAAAGTCATAACAGAATTATATGTTCAAACCAAGATGAATAAATCAACACTAATATATCATAGTAACCTAGAAAATTATTGGAATTCATAAAAAGTCTCAAATTACATTTATTTGGGCATTTATAACATCAATTATGTTAACATTTCCTTAAAAGGGTAATTACTCATCATCGTTGTGTCATAAATAAATTAATTTATTTAAAGTCTAAAAATTATAAATAAAATATCATTATGTAGGAAATCTTTTTAAATTTTTAATGAATGTTTATAATCGAATTTATCTTATGTATAAACCCATATTAAAAATGTTTTAGTTATTAAACTTTGATTTTAACTATTTTAACTATTCATTAAATAAAATAATATTAAATGTCATAATCTAATCCAAGTGGACCTAAATGGTCATATTATATTCATAAGGTTGTTTTTGGTCGAATTAAACTTATCCAATAGAATTAGGACATGTGTTAGGGTAATAGTAATATCATATTTACTCTTAGTTACCCTATTTACTATTAACCGCGGTAAAAAAAGTAAAAAGTTACTATTCACCAAAAAATTATTTTTATCTCATTGAACCACATTTTACTTACTGATATCAACCGTGTCTGTCGGATTTTCAAAATTCCATTCACAGAAGCGGTAAAATTAAGTTTTATGCAAAATTCAGTTTTTAACCTACCACTTAGTGGTTTCACTATTCATCAAAAATTGAAAGTTTTCAGAAAAATACCAATATTTCACCCTAGGCTAATTTCAATATTCCGAATCCAAAAATGAAGTCCATTTTAAAAAATAAAATTTATAAAATTTCAAAAAGTGGTTATTACTATTCATAACGGCTAGTTTTAATAATATTTTAATAGCATATCGTTGTTTAGTGAAACTCAGTATTGCGTACGACGCAAGCTATCGAGGAAGGTCGCGATTTCGTGTAAAGTAAGTCAAGCTAGCGTGTAGTGAAATATTCCTTTGATAACATAAAAACAAAATATTACTCATAAAAATCTAGGGTGTTACAGTTATTGTATTTGAAGGGGAAGTTAAACCAGGTCATATCTACTCTAAAAAACCTAGTAAACCAATGATCAGGTAAACTCTCTGCCCATTAAATTAATAACCCAGAGGATAATGTTAGTTATATCTATTTAAGAAGTGTAAAAGATGTGAAAATCGTTGGAGAATCACTACTGGGAGATGATGTTTAAAGTTTATAGCCTAAGGAACCTAAAATATTATTCCCTAAAAATAAAGTAGAAGAGGAATTAAATTAAGAATCACAAATAGTGAATAAAGATAAGAGAAATTCCAAGATGAAAAACCTACATCAACCCCAATCTTCCTTCCCTTTATGAATTAAACCACCCAATAAAACCAATGAAAATCATTACAAAAAGAAGTGCCAGAATCATTAAATATAGTAGAGATCAACATCCCTTTTCTTTAGTTCATCCATAAAATCCCATGGTATACAATATTTATCAGTGAAATATGAACCAAGAAGAGGAATCTTCGATGACATTAGATGTAAATTTTATGTAGAAATGTATTTAACCTTATAATAACACAATTACCATTGAAATGTAAAGCTACAAGTACTTTCACTGTATCTTCCATAATAGGAGAACACACTTTTACTAATGAATTAAGTGATTTATTATAATTAATTAATTTCATTCCATACTCAGTTTATTATTCCTTAAAAATATGAGCTCTCAAGAAAACTAGGGTGGTTATATAATTAACCAACCGAACCATTGCCTACCTATTTTGAGTTATAGAAAAAGATTTGGTAGGATTGAAAAGATTTTTGTTCCTAGATAATTTTTATATCTAAAAAAATAGAAGAAAAAGAAAGAGGAAAATCACATTATTATATCATTCTAGGTATACCACTTCATAAAACTTGTAAATCCATAATAAATTTTAGTTAAATAACACTTTCAATTTCCTTTGGGGAAAAACTGTAAACTTAAGAATCATGGATTTAATAAAATAACCCCATGATGAATAATATATTTTTATTCCATAATATTATGAAATTCATTTTTATTCCGAGTAATTTACTATAATGTTTGATTAAATAATTAAATCAATAGTATCCTTGGAAACACCTTATTTTGTTTATTTATTTAAACAAATTAAATCTTAAAACAGTTGTGTGTGATGAAAATTTTGAGGAACTAGATGAAAAATATTTTAATGATTTAATCAAATATTCCACTAATAATTCTAATTTATTATCCAGGTCTCATGCATGGAGAATACTGATTTAAAAACCATCACTAGAGTACCCACCAGAATTGGAACTAAAATTATTTCCCTATGACCAAAAATCTATTTTTAAAGAAAAAATGAAATATTGTCTATCAGAATTTTAAAAAAATAGAACCTAATAAAGAGAATTAATTGATGGAAATTATAAAAATAAATTATAGGGGAATAGTTTGTTCATTAAGATATATCCTTAGAATTAATCAACCCACTTCTGTACATCATATTTTTCTAGAACCTAAGTCCAAAATATTGAGACCACCCCAAAGAAGGATCAACCCAACCCTTATGGAAGTTATAAAAAGGAAATTTGAGAGATAGTTAGAATATTAAATCCTTTACCCCATCTGAAACTCCTAATGGGTGAGTTCCATTCATATTATACCTAAGAATAATGTATTCACTATTATACAAAATGAAAAAAATAAGTTAGTGCTAGAAAAATTGGTGGGTTAACATTGATTATAAGAGATTAAATCGTGTGACCTAAAAGGATAATTTACCCAACCCTTTTTTAGAAAAAAATTTATATAATTTAGTTGAGAAAGTATATTCTTGTTTTCATAATAAATTTTCTAGGTATTTTTATGTTCTAATTTCAAATCCCTGAATTTATTAACCAAAAGATGATAATTATCTTACTAAGTTAGAACATAATACATGATATCATATCCCGAATGATTGAATAGTTTATCATTCTTAAGAGAATAGATATATACATTTTTCAAATATTATATTTGAAAACATGAAATAAAACACAAAATCTACTGATAAGTTTATTTTTTATTCCTTATATCCCTAAAATCATTCATATATCCCTTCATTGTATCCTGGGGAATGGAAAATATGATAAAGGGTAAGCTTATATGTCTGATAATAGAAATAATATAATATGTTATATCATAAACTAAGTAAATAAAAAAATATGGTAGGGGTAAACAATAATCAAATATTTCATATAGATAATATCATAAAAATCAGACTATATTCATGGATGATATAGAATCATAAATAATCACATATATAATAATAACATGATTTATAATGATGTAATTCATATGATTTACATTATAATTATACTGATAAATCTGTATTCCACGACATCATATACATACCATAGAGGCCTCATACCAAGTCATCAAAATAATTAGGTACGAATACACAAAAATACCCATGATAGTTTCTCTCATGCGACCTACCAATGCATAAAGGGTCTATAATGGGGTCCTTTCATCACATACTATATCCAATGATTTCATAATGTAAAATAAAAAAATAAAAAATCAATAAAAATTAAATATAAAAAATTATATTGAAAAATTATCATGCAAAATGTCGATATTTTCCCAATTTAATAAATAGAAAAATTTAACTATGAGCTGTCTAGAGTAATATGGTGGATGGTATCATAAGATTATATCCCCAGTAAAAAATAAGATTCATCAAATGATGCTGATATAGATGAACATACTTTAAAAATATCACTAGAACATTTCCTTAGGAAAATACCCTTTTCATTTTGAATTCACTTATATTAAAATTGAAAGTTTTCTATAATATTAGGAAACATGTATTCTTTGAAAAGTACCACATAAATATGAAATATAAGCTTCAATAAATAATCCTGATGATGGAAAAAGTCAATCATGCGTTATTTTTTAAAACATATATTTTGTTTACACCACTGGTAAAAATACCTCATTTTTAAAATAACAATATTTCATTTAAATATTTTTATATAAATTAAAAAAAAAGAGAAGAAATGACATTAATCAATAATTATAGAATATAAAAACAATCTTGTAAACTTTATAGAGAAAATATAGACATTAAATAAAAATATTTTCATATGAATAGAAAAAAGTTGGTTTTATTTAAAAACATTCTTTTTCTCCTTTAAGTTAAAAAAAATTTAAAAATTGAACTAATACATGCAAACTCCATAAATAACAAGATCAGAAGAAAATAGATTGGGTTTAAGATAGAAATATCATATAATTACTCATTAAAATAAATAAATTAAAATGAAACTTTAAATTCCATGAATATAAATTGATTCATGACATATCATATCCATGGGGAAGTATATACAACACATGAGGGAAACAAATGGTTAATATATAATATGCCTCTCAAAAAAAGTGAGATGGGAAACCCTTACCTCAGGTCTTTCTTGCTTAATAATTGATTATGACCTCATTTATAATAAATATAAAATTATTATAATTATTTACTAGAGTCATATTCATACATATAATTTCATACATGGTTTTCTTATAACATCTTATCACTCATTCATTAACAATATTTCATTATCATAGATATTTTTGGTGTTAACTACTTCGTTTTTCATGTTCATTTTGATTTGGTTGTTACGGTCCCTTAATAATGATAAAAATTACATTATATATAGAATTTTAATATTTATATAAATATCATATATATTCATTTAATACATATATATAATCACTCTTCAAAAGTGAACAAGAAAAATTAATCAAATCACTTAGTGGAGGTGGTAGACCACATGTATTCATGAGCGACGTTGTAGTTTTTTGAAGGGTGGAAGGTTAAGAAGGTAAATGATATATTATATTTCCATAATCATAATTATGTCATAAATATCATAAAGATTCATTATTTATATATTTATAACCATTCATGAAATGTGGTTATTAAAATTGAATTACACTCCTACATGGAGATGGTAAGTCATACGTGTGCATGAGAAATGTTTTCATTTCTATAAGAAGGAAAATAGTTGGAATTTTTTTCTATAATAAAAATAATATATAATTATATTTATGAAACTATTTTAATTTTTTTATCATTTATAAAACCTATTTCTAATAAGTATAATAAAAAATAAACTTTGAAATAGTCATGTAAGATGACTACCTCTTCTTTTAGAGACCTCCTTTGACTTAAATGATAAATATTATTAGGATATTTTTAGGTAAACACTAGAAGATATATAAAAATAGAAAAGAATATTGGATGTTATTAGGGTAAATCTTGTATGATATAGAGTTCTCAAACTTTTTGAATAAAGGATTAGAGGAGGTGGTCATTTATAAGTGAGGGAAATGACACACTTGTAATTAATTAAAATATTCAAATATAATATATATCATAATCATTTCAAGTGAAACCAATAGAAATAATTTAAAATGTATTATGGGATAAGTTCTAAATAACTTCAACCAATAAAAAATATACATTTTTAGGTATCACATTAATCCTCATCTATTGGTTTAACCCTCTTGTTAAACCATTTTAACTTTATCCATGGTAAAATATTTTTTAGCCTTTAAAGTTCATAAATTTACTTCTAAAAAGGAATTTAGCTCAAATATGGTCCATTTATAATATTCATAACAATTTTAAATATTAATTTTTCTATTTAAATATTTTTTTAGTTTATAAATCATTTAATAAAATAGTGTTTATCATATATTATCAATAAGTTCAATGTTGGTAATATTCATTTAATTTGAGTGAAAATACATCCACACAGTAAGAGAATTAGAATATATACACATTTGAAATAATTTATACTTCATAATTAGTAATTAATTTTATAGAATACCTAAACTATTCTAAAAAATATTAATTTTATTATTTTAAAAATCATTTATCTTGTTTTTTCTACTAGTTTCAGAAGCATTATATCGACATTGTGTTCGCATTTAATGTAATTATATAATCACTCAAAATTTAAATAAAATATCAAAAAAGTAATTATTTATGTTTAAATTAACATTTAATATTCATCCATAACTTCTTTTTATCTCTATGACTATATATAAGTGAAATTAAAATCAATAAAGAAACATTTTGTATTTATTCTTTTCTTAAAATAATATAAATGTTATAATCAAGGTTAAGAGGATAAAAAAATTAATTTTCTCATATATAGGATGATATAAGTTGAATAAATCTCAATAAAATATGTTTAAAGAATTTTTTATAGATATTTAGGCCTCATCTCAAATTTTTAACCCCATTTTACCCATACCGAGGTGAAGAATATTTATCTTTATTACTATACATATAAACCAAAAATAAAAGGGATAAGATTACCAAATTCAAATTTATAGATTTAAATTATGGAATAATGTTTTCATAATTCATGTTATAGATGTTTAAGAAATAAATTTAAATCAAAATTTGTAAAATTCAATAGAAAACGGTTTTTAGAAAAAAAAATATTTTAAGATTAAAATTGAAATTACACCAACACAAATTATAATGTTCATTAATATATAATTAATTAGGTTATTTATAATTAAATTATAGTTATGATACTTTAAAAAAAAGTTAAATATAAAATGGGACTTTTAAATTATTTCATTTAATGAAAGGAAATGAAATTTTATCAAAAATCGCTATTTTTTATTATTCACTTAAAATAAGTATTTTAAAAAAAAGACCCAGAAATTATCACTATTATAAAATTTACATGATAATTTCAAGAAAAAATATTTATTCAAATAAAACTTCTAAAAATTTTGGAAATTAGTTATAATGTTCATTCACAAAATGCAATAAATTGTTTTTGAAGAAAGTATATTTTTTCCAGTATAAAATTCCTTTTCTAGAAATTGAGTACATAATTAATATGAATTAGTAAATATATTTTCATTATATAATACATTTATACCAATTTTTCATAATGTATTTATTTTTATTCATACCACCAATTTAATGGATATATTATAATATTCACCTTTAGATAATAATATTTCAATAGTATATCACAATTCGCCTAAATCTCGGTGCTATGTGTTAATAAAGAAATCATAAATATTATTATTTTAAAATAATTTTTTGTGGTGTAATATTATCCCCCCCACCAATAATTTTCATCCTCGCTATATTTTTTCCTTGGTAATCAAGGGTCTAAAATTTGTAAATATTTTCATTGAAAATCCACAACATATAAATGAATGTTAAAACTTCTTTTCAAAAGGGGAAGCATGAAACATTAATGTTACCCAAAATAAAATATAATCTAGTTCACAAACAAAATAAATTTATATGTATTAATAATATATTCTCTAAAATATTCCAATCTTTCTAATTAATAACCTTAATGGTCAAAAATTCAAAAAAATCATATATGATTCCATAAATTAACTCAATATTTATTCTTAAAATTATGTTTATCTTAATCGTAAAATATTCCAAATACAATGTACTTATTCAAAAATAAAATTGACTAGTTAATCGCTAAATCAATTTTTAAGCCTTTATTATCTATATGAGAAAACATATATTCTCAAAATGTAACAACACTTTTATCCCAATTAATAAAATTATAATAAAAGACTATATTAAACCTAAAGTTTATCAATACCTTTCAAATTAAATCCAAAAAATATAAATTCATTATTCCTAAAATAACATTTTTACTAAAACACATAATAAAACAAAGGGTTTTATGACCATAAATGTCTACCAAAATATCTTTAATCATATTAAACACTCATCACATAAGACCACAAAATGGGTATCTTTTCCATTAAACTTATGATCAACCATATACTTATCAAACCATGAAAATTTAGGTTTTCTCTTTATCACTATATCATATCATAGGTTTTTAGAGGTTTTAACCTCACATCATCATAACAGTTTATAAAGAAAATGTGAATTAACCCAAGAATATCTCTCGATAGTGTCTAGTCAGTTGTGCATTATTATTCCCACTCATTGTACACTGGTGATGATTTGGTTAATACTCAATTTTACCCTTTTATGTTTTTCACCCTTAGGTGTATATGTTCCACATCTGTATCCACATTCTAGTATCCATACAAGGTTTAATTTTTGGGGAAACCCACATAATCACTACTTTACCAAAGATTTATGATATTACCCTATACCTAGTCTTAACCCTAAAATATATCATAGGTTTATATTTTCTAATATTTTTTTTTCTTAAGTTTAGTTCCAAAGGGACATAATAAACATACTTTGATACAAATTGTAAAGCCCCAGCCCTAGTAAATCAAAGATAATGGTTATTATACAATATTTGAATAAGATATAAGAGATAACATTACGAAGGACATAATAGTTTTTCTATCTTTAGAGAGTAGATAAATGCATGATTCTCATCTAAAATATGAAAACATTAAATCCAATATAAAATTCAGTAAGAAAATTATTATTTCTTTTAGTATGTCCCTAAAATTATTCATATATCCCGTCTTGGAATCCAACGTAATTAAAATAATAATAAATGGTCAGCTCAGAAGCTCAGTAAGGGAAACAATACAATAAAATCTATTATAAAATAAAAATAATAATATGATATAGATAAACAATAATAGAATATTACATATAAATAATACCATATAATTGGACTATATCCATTGATGACATAGAAATGTAAATAATCACATGGATAAAAAATAACTAGTTTAATAATTATGGAATGTATAGGTAAAACATCATAATCATAGTATCAAGGCCTTGTTCCATGACATCATAGACATACTATCAAGTCATTATTCTAAGACATCATAAATAATTGGGCAGTGATACACCAAATATCAAGGATAGTTTGTCTCATGAGACCTACCAATGCATAAAAGGGATATAACAGGCCCCAACCATCACATACCAAGTCTAATAAATTAATCATATAAAATAAATGAATAAAAATTCAATACACAATCAATATAAACATTCATATTAAAAAAGGGCACATAAAATTTCAATATTTCCCCAAGTTAATAAATAGAACATTATGATCATAATCTATTAATATTAATATAGTGTATGGAATCATTAGATTATATCCCTATAATTTCATATGATTCATAAAATAATGTTGACAGAGAATAAAATACTTTAAAAATATCACTAGAAGATTTATTTAGTAAAATACCCTTTTCATTTTGAATTAAATTATTTTAAAATTTAAAATATTCTAGAATATAAAAAAATATTTGAAAAGGACCATTGAAACTTATAAATTCATATTCATGGCATATAATAGTTATAACTTTGAGGGACTGATTTATGTGGTATATATTAGAATAAATATTTTGTTCACACCTTTGGTAAAATATACCTCACTCCAAAAATGATAAGAAGATTTATTTGAAAAAAAATTGTTGAAATCCAAAAAAAATCTAAAAAAACACTTTAATAAAATAATTTATAATAATAAAAAATTTCTTGAAAACATTTTAACGTTTATTTGTACATCAAAACAAATATTTCCTACCAAATAGAAAAAGAAAGTCGGTTTCCCTTAAAAACATTATTTTGGTCTTTTTTAGTGCCAAAAAAAGTAAAAATGGAATTAGACCTTAAAAACCCATAAATAGGCATTGTATAATAAAATATGTTTGGTTTAGTAAATAAATATCATATAGTTCCTATAATGGAAACTTAAACATAAACAATCCCAAATACGGATGAGATTGTGAAATAAACCCTTGCCGCTTTAGTAACTTTTGAATCATGTGCCCAATGAAATAAATTAAATAAAATGAATATATATATATATATGTATATAATATAAAGGTATTAATGATATATCATATCAAAGTGGTAGTATATACACCTCATTAGGGAAATAATTGGTGAATATGACATATGTCTCGTTAAAAAAAGTGAGACAAGAAACCCTTACCTCAGGTATGACTAGATTTATAAGTGATTTTATCCTCATTTATAATAAATATAAACTTATTATACATTTAATGTCCTAGACCCCCCCCCCCCCCCTCCCCCTCATCCCATTACATTTTCAAAATCTAGGGTTTGGGTGTTCTGGGAGGCAATGGTGGTCCTTTTCCATAGTTTTTCAAAATTTCATGTTTTTTCATCGGTGAGTTAGGCATCAGTGAGTCATGTCAGTGGCTCATCATTGATAGGTTGGAATTGGTGAATCAAGGCGTCGGTAGGTTAGGGTGTCAATAGGTTGAGGCTTCAGTAGGTCGGGCGTTGGTGAGTAAGTATATTAGTGAATTCAGGCATCGGTCGGTCGAGGAATCGGTAGGTCGGGTGTTAGTGATCCAGGCATCATTGAGTTTCATCAGGGACTCGATGTCAGTGAGTCACATCAGTGGATCATCATCGGTGACTCATTTGTTAGTGGCTCAACATTGGTGGCTCATCCCTCAGTGACTCACATTAGTGACTCACCTATCGGTGGTTCATTTCCAGTTTTCCCTGGTTTTTTCATTTTCACCCCTTTGATGATTTCTTTGATGTTAAATGAGTTCAATTCTATATTTAATGATTTTTTTCATTTCAAATGGTATTTATCTTGTAAAAAACCTGAATCTTGCTTTGACTCCTAAACCACCTGGTCTTTATCATGATCCATCTTTAATGGCCTTTAATACGGTTTCCCTGTAGATTTAGAATATGGCCTTTCTAAATCCAAAATCCTCTCTTCATTTGAAACCTTCCATTTTCTCTTGGTGCACCGAGAACCTTTCATCCCCAATGAGTTTTGTGTTTGTGTTATAGAAGTCTGTTCAGTTTTCCTCTAGAGTCCTTCTTGCTACCCACACAACCCCCTATTTTTTTGACACAAGGAATAATCATTGATCATTTATCCCTCCAAGTATGGATCCCTTTGTCTCTCTTTTAATTTTATATCATGTGGGGTGGGTGTACTCTTATACCATTTTGAATATAGTGGGACCCATATTTAATAAAGATAATAAGAAGTAATAAACAAGGGGTTGGTAATATGATGATGATCGCTTTGTTTTATAAGTTATCTTTGTTTTGTAAGGGTTTTATGACTTATGAAAATCATGACCGTTGGTGGTATATGTTTTCACACTCATATGATTTTTGAATCATTACTACAAGAATTGGAATCTAGTTAATCATGTATATTAAATTAAATAAATGGATTCCCCAGGTTCAAAATTGTTCTATGAAAACCCTAGTTTTATCAATTTGAATTAAAGCACGAGTGTTTTCTAAATATCAATAAACCATGCCTTGTTAGTGTGGATGTGTTCTATGTGTGGTTTTATTCTCCCTTATGTTTGTTCTGGTAGTGTGGTTTTGTGGGTGGGAGTGTGGTTGTTTGTATGGGGCGGTATGGGTGGTGTGATGGTATCTCAAGCTGATAGATTGGTTGATTGTGGAATTGATGACCTTCTTATATTATGGGACTACATCTGGGAAGTGGATGGGTAGAGGGGCTGCAGGACTGGGTTGTTTCATGTTTATTTTTATGGGGGTTCTCAGTTTGGTGTTGTGGTGAAGCGGGGTTTCTGAGTGTGGTAGTAATGAGGTGTTTTGGGGGTCTTACTTGTTGAGAGGATGGGCAGGGAAACATTACTATGAAGAATGATGGTGGAAGTGGTTGAATGGGTTTCTAGGAAGGGGGAGTGTGCAATGGGACTGCATGCTAGTAGATTTATTTTATGAACGGTTGTTTGAATGGATTCCTTTAACTTGGCCCTTCTTTACTTATTTTTATTTGGTGGTGGTTGGTATGGTTTCTTCAACTTATAACGTTTGTATTTGTTGGTAGTTTCTTAGGTAGGGATGGAATAAATAAATAAATAAAATTAAAATTCAAAAATATAATTGGTTAATTGAATTGGATGGGGGTTTCTTTCATTTTTTTTGATTTGTAGTGAAGTGTAATTCATTTATCAACTTAAAAAGGTGATCATCATTCATGGTGGTATGTGCATATAGGGTTGGTAGCAAGGGAATTTTTTTCCTGGTTTGGTTGTTTTTTTGAAAACAAATAGGTTTAGATGAGTGTTTGGTACTTATATATACATATAGTTCCTTATTATTTTTATACGCACCCCACTCATGTTGAGAACTATGTGTCAAGCACCCCCATTGTTATGGGGGAGGGTTTCCTTTCCCAAAATCCCAGTGGGAGGATGGATGATTGGTTATTGTCTCTTCTTTACTCCCAATTCTAGTAATTGGTATCCATAGACTCTTCGGGAAAGTTACGGTGTGGTTGTGAGGCCCAGGTGTCTGTGGGTGAGGTGTGATTTTTATGTATCTTCAGGATGAGTATTGTGGTGATTCCTAATTGTCTTCAGGATGGGTTTGTGGTTGTGAGGCCCATGTGTTTTTGGGTGAGATGTGATATGGTATGTAGACTAGGAGGTTGCGGTCAGGTTGTGACATTAGGGATTGTGGAAGAGTGTGGTAGCATCAAGACATTCGTCATTAGGGATGAGATGTTAACTAGTGGTAAGTGGTCCATGGTACCCAAATATCGATGTGATTACTACTTTACTTTACTTTACTTGAGTTATTTGGTGTGCATGCCTTTGTGATGCTGGGGTGGATTGTATACCTTTTTATGTTCTTTTTATTTTCTGTTGTTTTCTCACAAGACCATTAGTATGATTCTCCCACTTGTGCATGAGTGACTTTGGTATATCCCCACTGAGTATACTTGTATCCAAACCCTATGTATATAAAATATTTTTCAGGTTTCTAGGGAGATTGCACAAACCATACAGGGCCTTACTAGAACAGATGTTGGGGTAGGTTGTTGTGTTGCTAATTTGTTTTATTTTGGTACTTAATTTGTAGATTTCCTATATTTCTAGTAAATTTACTTTAAACATGCATATGGGGTGGATTTTGGTTTCTTTATGTGTGTGTGTTTGTGTCTTGGAGCTGTTGAGGTTGATACATCTTATCTCCCAATCTTGGTAATTATAAAAAGGGTAATATCTCCTATGATTTGTGATATTTCGATACCCTTGGTGATGGTCACCACCACGGGGCCTATTGGAGGTAGGAATTAGTGGTCATTATCACTCTTTCATCTTGAGTAAATAAGTTCTTGGAATCTCTCTATCCCTTCCCACATTATAAATAAGGTGGGTTGTGATAATAATTCTATAAAATAACCATTTTAATTTCTATAATTCCATACATGGTTTGGTTATTGTTGGACACCTCTTGTTTTAATACTCACAAAACATGTAAATCATGTAAATCTTGTAAATCATGTAAATAATGTTTAAATATTATAAATCATGATTAATCATGTTCTATTATGTTTTATTATGATTATTTTTAACCTTAATCCATTCTGTGAGTATTACTTCTTAAGACAGATGGAAGATATTTGACTAAGTATGAGACATTGTTTCTGTTCCCAAACAATCTCACCATTTAGTCTGGAAATCGTCAGTTTCTATGACACCATTTCCATGAAACTGTAATCATGATACCAATTCTAGAATTTTCAATGTACTAGACACCATAACAGTGCTACTATTTCTCAAATTCACAGAGGACCATATAATATAATCATGCTACCGGTTCCAAAATTAGAGAAGGACTAGATACTATTTCAGTAACACTCATTCTATGATTCCATAACAAGACACCGTTTATATGTTTGAAAAATGAAAAGATACCATTTCTTTGACCCCATAAAAAGACGATGTTCCAAGTCACCTCTTCTAACTCACCGTGACTATGGAACTATTCTTGTCTCACCACCAATTGTGACATCGTTCCTTACATAAATTTTTTTATCTCTTTTTCAATTAAATTTAAAGGTTGATTCTAATGGTCCTATATGATTCATTTAATAACACTAACATAGTTAATGATCTTTTATAGACATGACACCTGAGAGTAAGAGGTACAAGGTGTGGAGATCGTGTTCCTTGTCAACCATAACAAAAACACCCGATGATTAAATACAATGTGGCGCATGAGATGGAAAAGGGGAGGGGACTGAAATAGAAGGTAAAAAATAAAACACATACATACAAGAACATACATAAGAACAACTATAATCCATACTACTTATTTTGTACCATCCTATGAAAATAATTACAGCACCAAATCAAATAAGAAGAAGTGATATGAAGAGTTACACAATAACTCACTCGAAACCAGAACACAGAACTCACGACACTCTATTTATAAGTCCACTTTTAGAAGAGGAATTAAACATGAAGTCGGTTACATCCTAGAAGTCCAAGGATGCATAGAACATCACTCAGATAATTTCTAATCCCTTTTTGTTATATTCTTCTCTATTATGTAATGTTTTATTAATCTTTCAAGTAGTGTGTTTATATTTATTAAAATTACACATTTTCTCCTGCACTGGACTGGTGGATATAAGATATCCTCACATAAATATCTTTTTACACCATGTTTCACCCATGTATAACTATGGAAGAGGTCCTGTGTGACCTGGCTGTTATATTTCCCATGTAAAACTATGGTATAGGTGAAGTGACCTAGACATTCTTGTGTACTATTGTGTAATCTCCAATCTAGGGTGTGGATCAAATATATATATATATATATATTTATATATATATATATATATATCATTGTGGAAGGTGATCTCCAAGTGGAGTAGATTAGGTCTCATATTGAGTCTTAACCACTTGTTTGTTATGTTGTGTTTTCAAATTTAGTTTACTTTATTTTAACTCAAACATTAGAAAACTAAGTTTCACTTTGATGGTTAGTCTTGGATAATATTTATTACTTCTTTGATTTAGTAAATTAGTTTCAAAGGTTATATTGATATCTCATATTGTTATAACTAAGAAATAATCAATACTCTATGAAATTAATTTAACTGAAAAACTATTATAAATTTACTACTTTGGTTAACTGAACTATTTTGTTTTTAAATTAGGGGATCTTCAAATAATTTTTTTCACCGAAATTTCTATAGGAACTCAATTCACCCCCCTTTTGAGTTTTTTACTCTGACCAAAATTTGGAATCATAGGTTGTTATTTAAACTACTATTTTCAAAGGATTCAATGCTTTTTCAAATCTTTTCAACTATGATTTAGTTGTGTGTTAAATATCTATAAATTTATGTTAGTTCTAGATTTCTATCTCTTTAAAATATATCCTCTATTATTTGTTATGGATAATAGACAGGAAGGTGTTTCTACCAATAGAACTCCCTACTTTAATGGAAAAAATTATGGTTAGTGGAAAATTAAAATTAAAATGCACTTAGAAAAAATGGGCTTTGATATTTGGACAGTAATAAAAGATAAATATGAAATACAAGAAACTCCAAGAAGTACATGGAGTGAAGCCACAAGATATTATTAGAATAATAATTTTAAATTTATTAATGCCTTGTCTTGTGCTTTAGGGGAGGAATAATTTAATAGAATATTTTCCTGTAAATATGCCTATGAAATTTTGGATACCTTAGCTATATCACATGAAGGAACTAGTATTGTTAAAGAAATGAGACTTAATACCTATCTTGCTAAGTATGATAACTTTAATATGAAGTCGGATGAGCCCATTTTTGATATGTATCTCAGTATTAATGAAATAGTCAATACAATGAGCTCTCTTTTAAAGCTATTGGATGCCAAAGAATAAATCATGCAGCTACTCAGATGTCTACCTAAAATATGGAGAGGAACCTCAGTATCAATTAGAGAATCTTATTACATTAGTAAGTTTCCATTCAAGGATTTGATAGGTAAATTAATTATGTATGAGTAAGTGTTAATGGTAAAAAAACAAGGAGGATGAACCAAAGATAATGTCAATGGCTTTCAAACCCCCTATTTTCGAAAATAAAGAAAAAGAAAGGATACAGACTCATTCTGACAGTACAAGTAATGAAGATTCACTATCTGAAAGTGATGAGGAAATTCCTTAACTATCCAGAATGTTTAATAAGTTTTATATAAGTAAGAAATTATTTAGGAAGCCCATCTATAAAGTAAATTATAATAATAAAGGTAACTGGAAGAAGGACTGGAAAAAGAATGAGAACTCAAATGAAATAATATGCTATCAATGTAGGAGAAAAGGACATGTAAAGGAAGATTCCCCCAAAATAAAGTATAAAAAGAAGTATGAGGACAAAGATAAAAAGTACAAATGGGTAATAAAAGCAACATGGTGTGCTTATAAGGAAATATCAAGTGAATTATAATCTTCACATGATGAGAAGGGTGAAAAATCTAGTATTTATTTCATTAAAAACACATCTAAGGTAACTCTTGAGTATCCTGTAAAAATTTTCTTTTATATTGTAGATGAAAGTGATTCTAAAAATATGTCTTGTGAGGAAATGTTTGAATACTTACAAATGTCTGAAGATACATGCAATGAATTAAAATATAAATATAAAGCTCTAAATAAACAACATGATCATACTTCTAATGTTGAATCAAATCATACTATATAAAAGTAAAAGAATGATCAATTACTTTAGGAGAACAATGAACTTAAATTATCTAATGAGAAATTAAAAAAGGACAGAAAAATTTACTAATGTAAAAAATACTCTAACACAAATTCTGGTTAAAAAATACACTACTAGTATAGGATATCAACCTAGATAGAGGAAGATAGCTAAAACTCATTTTATAAAAAAAATATGGAAAATATGTCTTTATACCTATAATTAAAAAATCAGCTAGTTCTAGCTCTAGGATGTCATTCACTACTTCTATATTTTTTGGACCAAACAGATCTTACTTTTCAAATATGTTATAGACTGTGTATGGAAAACCCATGAAGCAAGTATGGGTTCCCAAATCTCTTATTACTAATGTTATTGGACCCAAAAAATCTGGGTACCAAAATCATTTCTTGCTTAATTATTTTATAGGAAATTTTTTTAAAGAGGTCCTATAGAATTTTATTATACTTGGACTATGGATGTTCAAGACACATGATAGGAGATTACTCATGATTCAAGAATATGATAAATATTGATAGTGGACATGGAACTTTTGGTAACAATTATAAAGGAAAAATAATTTTCATTGGCTAGATTGGTAACTCTCACTTTGTTTTAATTTTCAAATTACTTTTTTTTATGGATTAAAATATAATCTTCTTTGTATATCTCAATTTTGATGATGGGTTTCATGTTAAATTTGAAAATGATGCTTGTAATGCTTTTAATTATAAAATTGAATTACTATTTTTGGTATTTAGAAATGAAAATGGTTATGATGCTAACATATATTCTTTATTTTCTCAAAATGTTTCATGATTAAGATTCATTCACAAAAAGTCTTGGCATTGGCATAGAAGACTAGGAAATTATAACATGCACTCACTTAGAAAACTTACTAGGAAAGGTTTAGTCAAGGATCTACCCAAACTCGAGTTTTCAAATTACAACGTCTATAATCCTTATCAAAAGGGTAAAAAGAATAAAATATCTTTCAAACCAAAGAAATAATTTTCAACTTATCAACCTCTCAAGTTTGTTCGCAAGTACTTTTATGGACCATCCAGATTTTCAAGATTTAATTGGAAGAACTATGTTTATGTTCTTGTTGATGACTATTCTGGATATACTTGTACCTTTTTCATAGCTCACACAAGTTTAGATTTTTCTCATTTCACCATGTATGCTAGAATTTTATAAAATCTAAGTGGACTTAAAATTAAAATTGTAAGAAGTAACCATGGACATGAGTTTAAAAACTAAGAGTTTGAATCTTTTTTCTCACAAAATGAATATAGTCATAACTTCTCTTCCTTTAAGACACCTCAAAAAATTGTTTTTTTAAAAGAAGAAATAAAACCTTATAAGAAATAGCTAGAACCATGCTTAATGAATATGAACTTCCAATCAACATTTCGGTTGAATCTCTCAATACAACTTGATATATTATCAATAGAGTCTTAATCAGACTAATTCTTAAGAAAACTCCCTATGAGTTGTGGAACAATAGGAAACCCAAATTTAATTACTTCAAAGTTTTTTGTTTAAAAGTTTATATTCTCAATAATAAGAACATTATTGAAAATTTTGAATCCAGAAGTGATGAATGATTTTTTCTAGGTTATTCTATCTCTAATAAAGCCTATAGAGTCTTTAACAAAATAACTAAATGTGTGGAAAAATCTTTACATGTGAAATTTGATGAAATAGATCCACATGAACCTAATACATCCGTAAAAAACCTTGAGTATGATGTGTCAAATCTAGAAATAAATAAAAAAAATGTGATCTTATTGTTAAGAAATCAGTAAAATCGTTTAGTTCTGGAAATTCTCCAAATTCTAGTCATGATGAACCTGAACTTGTTGAAGAACCTGAAATCACTAGAAATTCTTTTTCTATAACTATTAGAGCCCTTAAGAACCATCCTTTATATTCTACAATTAAAGACTTAGATAAAGGTACTCAGACTAGAGCTTCTCTAATAAATCAGGATGAACATCCAACTTTCTTGTCACAGATTGAGCCTAAGAACATAAACGAGGCAATCAATGTTGAATTATGGGTGATACATATGCAAGAAGAGTTAAATTAGTTTTAAAGAAATAAATTCATAAAAATAGAGGATATACATAAAGACACCTTGACAATAGGCACTAAATGGGTGTTTAAAAATAATGTACATGAAGCTGGTAATATTGTATGAAGAAAATTTAGATTGGTTGCACAAGGTTATAGTCAAGAAGAAGGGATTGACTATAAGGAAACTTTTTCACCAATTTCAAGATATGAATCCATTAGAATCTTTCTTTCACATACAACACATCTAAATTTCAAACAATATCAAATAGATGTTAAGAGTTCATTCCTAAATGGGTATATAGTTGTGGGTATTTTTTTGAACAAGCCGTCGTTTTACAAACCCTAATTTTTTAAATAATCATTTTAAATTAACGAAAGCTTTATATGTTTTAAAACAAGATCCAAGATCTTTGTATGATAGATTAAGTATTTTTCTTATTTCTAAAGGTTTTACAAAATATATAGCTGATCCAACTCTATTTATAAAAATATTTTCTAAAGATGTTTTAGTTTTTCAAATCTATGCTGATGATATTATTTTTGGATCTTTAAACTATTCATTATGTGTTTATTTTTCAGATATTATGCAAAATGAATTTGAAATGAGTTTTATGGGTGAACTAATATTCTTTATTGAATTTCAAATATTTCAAAATAAGAAAGGTATTATTTTGAATCAAAGTAAATATACTAAATATCTTCTAAAATTTGTTGGTTTGGATAGTTCAAAAAGTAGTGACACTCCAATTAGTTCAACCTATAAATTTAATCTTGATAAAAATGGTAAATCTATTGATCAACCCACTTAAAAAGAATGATTGGGAGTTTACTCTACCTAACTTCTAACATGCCTGATATTATGTTTAATGTGTGTATGTGTGATTTTTTTCAACAAAATATTAAAGAGTGACATCTTCATACTATTAAAAAGATTTTTAAATACCTCAAACATACTACCAAATTAATAATGTTCTATACTAGAAGACAATCATTTGATCTATTTAGCTATTTGGATGATTATTTTAGCGGTTTTATGTTAGATATAAAAATCACCTCTAGAACATGTCACTTTTTGGTCAAGTCACTAGTATCATGGTGTAGTAAAAAAGACAAATTTTTGTTTCATTATCTACAACCTAAGCTGAATTCATATCTACTGGTAGTTCTTGTGCTCGGATTTTGTAGATGAAACACACCTTTCTAGATTATGTATATCAATTTGGATATGTCCCAATAAATTTTGATAACCCAAGTGCTATTAACATCTCTAACAATAATTTTTATCATTCAAGAACAAAACATATTGATGTAAGACATCACATTTTGTGGGATTATTATCAAAAGGGTGATATTAATTCAGAATTCATTGTCACTGAAAATCAGCTTGCTGACATTTTCACAAAGTCTTTAAATTCTGAAAGGATGAGTTACATCATACATGAGTTAGGAATGATCATCCTTGAGTGAGCAGTTTAATGTATCATAGTTAATGTCTCATAGTTAATGTCTCACAGTTACTGTCTCTTAGCTCATTCATGTTTAATGTCTCGTGATTATTGTCTCACTAGTTACGGTCACACAATTTATAGTCACACCGCAATTTTGACACCATGACTGCTTGTTCCAGTCTCACTGTTAGGACTTAGACTTCTATTTTTACAAATCTTTTTCTCATATCGTTGTATTGATTATCTTATTTCTTTTATATCATGTTTTTCTGTTTTGTGATGTTTTAACTCCCTAAATGATAAAAACTCATCTCTTAACATATCTCTTCACTCGTAATCTCTACTCAGAATCCAATATGTTTTCTCTAAAACTCCTCACCTTTCGTGATCCCATGATGGTTTCCTATTAAAAATTGTTCATCTTAATCATCTCCTAGAAAGCACTGGTTTTCAAATAAATAAAAAAAGGATCTGATTACTATACTCAAGAAACCACTAAACTCAGGTCTTGAGGATCGAACATTCATCCCAGAGAAAGAAATTTGAGAGAAGTGGCTCCTATAAAGTAAGCCTCTTATTTTGAAAGTGTTGGAAGAATAGGGATGGTTAGAGTGGTTTTCAAAAGATAAAACACTTATCTATCTAGAATTTTTTTTGGAATTTTATTAGTATGTTCAGTTCACTTTTAAATCTAAATTTGATTTTGTGGTTAGAAAATGGGTAAATGGATAGAGATTTACCTTTTATTCAAGGTTGTGGGATGCCTGCTTTAGAATACCACAAAATGGAATTTTTTAGATCTATCAAAGATGTCCTCCTCCAACAAGTGATTCGATAATCCTATAAAAGTATCTGGTTAGTTTTATTGTAAATAAAAATAAAAGAAGGCCTATTGCTACTGAACTAGATGGATAGAAAATGTTTTTTTTCAAGTTTACTAAACACATAATACCTCTAAGGAAAGGATATTTTTCCACTCTCAAGTATCAAGATGTTAATTTTATAAATCTTTTAAAGAATGGTCACAAAATTAATTTATGCAAGTATATTATCTATAACATATGTTACATGACCAAGACAACATCAAAGTAAACATCTCTTTTCTATTCATGTTTTATCTTTGTAATGCAACTAGCCAAAGGTGTGTCTAGTAAGAATGAATAAGTGGTTTAAGATAGTTGATTTTTGTATATATAAAGATACAAATAGAAGAATGAAGATCAATTGGAATCCATGTAAGAGATCATAGGTATAAGATAATGATATACTATATGTGTATGTTAATTCTTTTGAGTACCCTTCAAGACCTAAGATTGTCACTGACCCTAGTCTAGAGTTAGATGAGCTTATAGAATACTCAGATGAAGGAATAGATGTTGATAGAACTGAAGGAAAAAATATACTGATAACGTTGAAGTCATTATGGAATTATCTCATGAACCTTTTCAAATAGTTTCCTCTAGAGAATATCCTCTATCTAAAGGTGATGAAGATGTAGGTGAAAGGGTCGAGCTATTGATAAAAGTAAATATGTTGAAGAAAAAGACGCTACTATGGAAGAACGTACTGCTACTGAGAAACAGATAGAAGAATAATCTATATAAATAGAAGTGATTTTTTATGCTGAAGAAATAATGGGGTAAGCTTTTCAATTAGCTAGAGGTGTGGCTAAATCTAATAAAGAAGAGGGTGTGTAATATGGTCAAGAGATTTAGTTTCTTAATCCTCCAAGAGATGCATATGTTGAGGGGGAGAAAAATACCATCTTGGAAAGGATTTATGTTTCAAACCCTGTGGATTCAAGTTCTTTAGATACTTGGTATAGGTTTCCAAGGTATTTTGATGTTGATGAGTCTCAAGGAATCTCAGTTTAGGTATTGGATATTTCACCTATGTTTTATCTAAAACCAGTCTTTGATATTGTGTCTGCTAAGGAAGTAATATCTACTAAGAATCTGGAACCTATCTCTATTCCTACTCTTCAACCTACTCAAGAAACTCCTAATTATGTAAGTTGTGCTGATTTGAAAAAGTTTGGAGAAAATTTATGGTTGGGTTTTGAGAAGCTCGTGAAGGATAAACCTACTCCTGTAACCAATATCAGTGAAAGGGATGTTGCACTATTTCTAAAAAAATCATATGGAAGATCCAACGCAAGATGTTTCATGAAATTCTGGAAGTCCGAATTGAAAACAGGCAGTTGAGTGATGAGATGAAATCATTAAAATCTATGGTTGAAAAAATGATGAAATACTTTCAAGTTTCTCAATATCTTTTTTCACATCTCATTGAGGATGATGCTGATAAGATTCCGAAGAATGTTGTATTTTTTATTCACCCTAACTTTATTACTGTGTATGGAAAGGTAGTTGAGAACAACACCAAAATCAAAAATGAGATGCATGGGATTGACTCTATAATCAATAATATGACAACTATTTATAAAGGATGTTTATAGACTGTTCTAAAATAGCTTAATGCTCTCACATCAACTATTTGTGCTCCATCTACATTGACTCATCCATATTAGCCTTTGGAAAGTGAAATGATAAGATCGTTATTTAGAGAAGAACTTTGTTTTGTGTTGAGTGGTACTAATCAAATGATTCTCTACAATCATTAAGAATAGTGACTATGTTCTAGACTTGGTAAGAGTTCACTCAAAAATTGCCACTGATTCTCAAGAATAAATCTCTAAGAAAGTGGATTACTACTTCAAGAAGATCTATTACAAGCATGAGTTGACCAATCATTTCAATTATCATGTGGAGAAATTAATGATACCTCCTGTAACCCATGATTTCAAAAATAAATTACAGAAGCTACAGGACTTTAAACCTACTCTGGAAAAACTCATGGAAAATAAATATGACTTTAAAAAGGCCATGTAGTGTGGTGTTAAAATCATCATAGATTTTATCAATCTGTTGAAGCCTTATTTTCATGTTCAAATAATACCCACTGTTCCTCTTGTAAGAATATCCTTTAAGAACTAGTCTACCTCATTCCACTTATCCTTCTTCCTCTGCTTCATTTTCCCCTCCTAAATTTTTTTTGTTCAGGCTCTAAGCTAGATCAGACCTATTATTGTTGAGTAGCCTTTGCATCGGTCTTCCACTGGACCAATGGTTTCCCCTTATATCATTGAAGGAGTCCCATTACCTAACCTTACTAGTTCTTCTACCACCTCCACTTCTGCACCTCATGCTTTTACTCTCATTGTCTCTGACAAGGATAAAGTAAAGGCTACATAATCTGAAGAGAAGTGAAGGATAAATTTTGATAGGGTTCTGATGTATTATCTTTTTTGATTGTAAATAAACTATGTTTATATATTCAATGAACTGTGATCTATATTTTATTCACCTGTTGGTTTCATTTAGTGTTTTTTTCTTACTCACTTTTTGATAATCTCAAAGGCGGAGAAGAGCTAGAATTTTTTCTAAAGGGAGAAATACGAATTGGTTTTTATTCATTTAGGTGAGAAGAACTACATTTATTCTATTTGTTATAAATATTCTCTAATAACTTTATATGATAAAAAAATATTCTTAGTCCTTTCTAAAATGTATGGTTTGTAAATGACATGATTTTTTATCATCAAAAAGGGGGAAATTGTTGGGCTCCTCATGTTTTAATGATCACAAGTCATGAAAATAATGTAAATCTTATAAATCATGTAAATCATGTAAATCATGTTTAAATATTATAAATCATGATTACTCATGTTCTATTATGTTTTATTATGATTATGTTTAACCTTAATCCATTCTGTGAGTATTAATTTTTAAGACAGATGGAAGATATTTGACTAAGTATGAGAAATTGTTTCTGTACCCAAACAGTCTCACCGTTTAGTCTGGAAATCGGAAAATTCTGTGACACCATTTCCCTAACACCATAATTGTGATGTTGGTTCCAGAATTCTCAAATGACCAGATACCATAACCAAGAAACCGATTCTAGAATTTTCAAAGGACCAGACATTGTAACCATGATATCGGTACCATAATTCACAAAGGACCAGACATCGTGATTGTGTTATGAGTTCCTAAATTATCAAAGGAATAGACACCATTTTTGTAACACATGTTCTATAACACCATAACAGGACACTGTTCAGAATTTTGACAAAGGACAAGATATTGTTTTTGTGACACTGTAACAAGACATAGTTACAATTCACCACTTTTGACTCACCGTGATTGTGGCACCATTTCTTGTCTCACCACCAACTATGACATCACTCCTTACTTGATCATTTTTTTGTCTTTTTCAATTAAATTTAAAATTTTATTCTAACAGTCATATTTTATTAATTTAATGGAACTGTCATAATTAATTATCGTTTGTATACATGACACCTAACAGTACAAGGTATGAGGTGTGAAGATCGTGCTTCATGTCGGCCATAACAGAAACACCTTAAGATTAAATACAATGTGGAGCATGAGCTGGAAAAGAGGAGGAGAATGAAATATATGTTATAGAATAAAAAACATGAATTAAAGAATATATAGAGTTAAATTAATAATCCATACTGAATCTATGTACCATCCGACGAACATCCCTACAGCACCAACTCAAAGAAGAAGAAGTGAAATGAAGATTTACACAATAACTCACTAGAAACCAGAGCACAGAACTCGCGACACTTTGTTTTTTAGTATTCTTTTATAAAAGGACCCGAAAATCAAATTTTATATATCCTAGAATTCCATAGGTGCATAGAAAAACACTCAGATCATTTCTAATCCCATCTTATTATATTCGTCTCTATTTTGTACTGTTTTATTAATCATTCATGCAGTGTGTGAGTGTCTGTATTATAAATTCACTCTGTCTCATGCACTGAACTAGAAGATACAAGATATCCTCACTCAAATATCTTGTTTCACCCACATATAAGTATGGAAGAGGTTATATGTGACCTAGATGCTATATCTCCTATGTAGACTATGGTAGAGGTCAAGTGACATGGACAGCCTTGTGTACTATTCTGTAAACACTGATTCAAGGTGTGGTTCAAAGATTTATATATATCTTTTACTTGGTGGTACTTTATCACCAAGTGGTGTAGATTTAGTCTCATCTTGATATTGAACCACTTGTTTTAATCATTTGTGCTTTCAAATTTAGTTTACTCTATTTTAACTCATACTTCATAAAACGAAGTTTCACATTGATAGTTTGTCTTGGATGGTATTTATAACTTCTTTAATTTATAAGATTTGGTTTAGAGGTTATATTGATATCTCGTATTGTTTTAATTTATAAATAATCAATCTTCATAGAAATTAATTGAACAGTCAATCTATTATAAATTAACTACTTTTATTAACTATCCTATTTTGTTTTTAATTTGGGAGATCATCAAATAATGTTTATAGTAAAAAAATTATAGGAACTCAATTCACCCCATATTGAGTGTCCTACTCCAACCAATATTTATAACATATTATCACCCATCTATTGACAATCATTCATTGTCATCATCATTTGGGAGGTTAACTTCTTCATTTTTCATGTATGTTTTGATTCATTATTTTTGGTCCTTGAATATTGATCGTAATACCATAATATCCATAATTTTAATCATGATATAATTATAATATATACTAATTATATATTTATTTATAATCATACATGGAATGAAAACTTTGAAAATTAATTACATTGCTTCCTTTAGGTGGTAGTCCACACGTCCGCACGAGCAATATTATCATTTTTTAATGGTTGGAATTTTAAAAAGGTAAATATATATATTATATTTAAAATAATAATAATTAATTTATAAACACATATATATTATTTTTTAAATTTTTTATATTCATCCATTTAAAGTAGTGATGAAAACAATTACACTGCTACATAGATACGTTAGGTCATACGTATACATGAGTGATGTTTTAATTTTACATAGGATGGAATGGAGGTGGAAAATTATTTTAACATAATAATAAAAACATCTAAATATATAAATAATACTATATTAATTATATTCGGATAGATAAAATATATTTTGAGGAATTATAATAGGAAATAAAATTTAAAAGCGTCAGGTAAGACAATTGCCTCTTCTTTGAGATACCTCCTTTTTCTTACGCCTTTAGCTTTGTTTGGATGGTATTAGATGAATAAAATAATATCTAGAATGATGTAATGGAATCTAGGAAGGTATATTGTGGGGATTTGATAATATTTAGTGCTCAAAAAATTTGAATAAAGTAGAATATGATGTGTCCTTTTATAAGTGAGGGAAAGGACACAATTGGAATTACTTAGATGATTAAACTATAATATATATATATATCATAACCATTTAAAGTGGAACCAAATGTCCATAAGTTTTAATTTAGGACATGAAAAGGTAAATATCTCTTCAACCAATAAAATTTATACATGTATAAGTTTCATTTTAATCATTATCTTTTGGTTTATCCCCCTCATTAACCCTTTTTAACATTTACTGTGGTAAAACATTGTTTAAACGTTAAGGGTCATAAATTACTTGTAAAGTGACAAGTATCTCACAGATGGTTCAGGGATGAAATTTTATACCTTTTACCATCACACTTTTTCTATTGAAATATATTCTTTAAATCAATTAATAAAATATTTTTTATTATAAAATCACATTATTCTCATTTTAAACTATTCATTTAATTTGAATTCAAATTCATCAAGATGAAAATTGACTTAGAATATAAACACAATTACCATTATTTATAATTTATAATTACCTATTAAATTTTTTGAATACCATAATTCATCCAAAAAATATTAGTTTTATTATTTTATAAAACATTTACCTTGATTTTTCTACTTCTTACACAAGCACTATATCTGTGTTGTGTATAAGTTTAAGGTAATTGTGTCTTTACTAAATTATAAAATAAATTAATAACATAAAAATAATTTATTTTCATTAAAAATATCCTTATATATTATTTCATAACTTTTATTTGTCGATATAAAAATATATAATATAAATTAAAATCAAGAAAGTGACATTTTGTATTTATCTTTTTCTTAAAATAATATAAGTTTTGTAATCAAATGAAAATGGAAATAAATTTTCAAATTTTTATATCTATGAAAAATTGTATTTAAAACCACTCATACAATAGAATAATTTAAAATGTTAGGTACATTTTTGTAGTGATCTGTGATAGGAAATACGCCACACCACAATCGGTTACCTCAACTGGCTAAGTGGTGTCCAAACACCTCCCCACATTCCTTATGGAAGGTATTATCCCCTGACATCTGGGGTTTTATTCCAACTCCACCATAACTCTAACTTAGTACATTTGGAATAATATCCCACTAATGATCATTATGATTTCCACTGAGTTTTTGGCCCAGTAATAATCATAATGCTCTTTAGTGGGATATTATGCTATAGGTCATGAGTTTGAGTTATGAATGATGTGGAATAAAACCATGGATAAAAGGAGATAGTAACTACCATGTGGAATGTTTATAGAAATTTTGAAACCACTTATCTGATTTATATGGATTATTTTAGTGTGGTGTATGTCTTACTAATGATAATTACATAAAAATCAGTAGCCTATGGGACCCATTATTTATTACTGATTCTATGATTGATAATATTGTTTCTTTTTCCATTTTTTATTTTATCTCATGTTATTATGTCTGTTTATATATAATCATTGTGATATGTTGTGTCTGATTATGTTCCCCCTTATAATTGTGTATCATTTTCCATGGAGGTTGTAATTGGTACTTGAGATGTAGACCATTGGGATAAATTATCCCTTAGTGGGGGAGTGCACTTTATTTCAATAATGGTGATGAGGAACCGGAGAAAAGGTGGATATATGAGGTATTCATGGTTTTATGTTAAGTTTGTGCTCAATATAGCCTTGATTTTACAAGTTTCATTCACCATGTGATATCCTGGTTGATGTGAGTACTATATATTCTTATCCAGAGGACCTGGGTGACATATTTATTGTTAGGGATAGATGATTGAGAAAGTTGTTGTGTTAGTTTATATATTATAACTATGACTAAAATAAAGGGATAGAAAATATGGTTAATTCTATGAGGGTTATACCATGGGTTATGTGTTGACTCCTATGAGAACCTTGTGTGATGTCATAGACTAGATATGATTTATTTATGTTCATAATGTTCCTCCCATTGTGGAGAACTGAGATTGGGAGTCTGATATTTGAGATCAGTGTCCTAAGATGTTCAAAAAAGATTACTAGAGTTACTTCTTGATAATGAGAAGTTGATATAGAGGGAATTGTAATATCCTCAATTTTTAATGTTAATAAAAATGATCTTTGTTAATAAGTTTTGATTATTTTTATATGGAAATGTAATTTTTCATTAAAAACAATTAATAAATATTTTAAAGACTTTATTTAAGGGTAATGTAACGACCCAAATCTGGAGCCACATAACTAGTGCCCCATACCAGGTTCTCCACATGACCTCAAGCGTGTTTCCCTAAATTCTAGAGGCTGACGACTAGTAGCGAGGGCCTTGGTGAGTCTGTGGGGAAACTATGCCCTCATTTGGTAAAATATATAGCGGAAGAATAAACATAAACAACAGAAAAAGCAGTAAACAGCATACGACAACTAAACTAAAAGTCAAAGCAATGACTGATATAATAATGATGCATAATGGTATATGTATCTATGCAAAGCAGTAAACAAAACAATGTGCTGAAATACAACTGAAACCAAGTACTAAATGTAAACAGCAACTCTAGCAGCATCACGAGCCAAAGCCCGGTCTCATGCTCTCCAGCTCCGACCAGCAATAATGTACCTGAGGTAGAAGGACCACAATCCCTATCTACACCTGCAACCATATAATCTATTTGGGCCAAAAGGCAGGACCCAAACAGGGTGTGAGAATAATCCCATTTGGAAACCACCACAAGATTTGTGCCCTACTGTCAGTGAGTAATATAGCAAAAGTAAAGGAAAATACACACTGTAATGAACTATGAGTACACCAGTAAATAATCCTACCAAATACCATTCACATTAATTTAAATTAAACAACCAGGGAAAACTAGCAGAGCTTTCTATTCCAAGGTAAAGCAAGTAACACAGCAGGTATCTCAAAAGACTACCTAAACACAAGCAGTGCAAAACCCATGCTTGTTCTCTAGCTTGGTGGACTCGTCACAACCAGCCATCAAAATTTACACTGACTCTATGGGTGTATCAAACTACCAGACCCCTATAGTCTTGTAATCCAACAAGGCACAGACACTCTGGGAAGCTCTCACGTCAATTCCCCTATGGTCTTACAACGATAGCTACAGACTCTCTGAGGAAGCACTTACGTCTAATTCCTCATGTGGTCACGATGTGTGGGTAAACTAAGAACACTCTTGGGAAGCACAAAGTCCTATTTTCATAGGTCATGTGTATGAAACTAAAACCAACAGAACCTCTAGGGAAGAACTTAATCATCTATTCCCTCATTGATCTCTCGTACCAGGTTCTCACAGCCCTGAGTAGTCCAGTCGTGCGTAATCGACTGTCAGTTGCCCTAAGTAAGTTTAAAAACTACTTGGATAATATCTACCATGCATCAAAATCATATAAACAGTAGTCAACACATGAAATAGTTATAACAAGTGAACTAGCAGTTGCAATAGGGTTTGCCTCACAGGTAAACAGTGTCAAACGGCGATAAATAGCCAAATATGGAGAAACACCCATGGGTGATCCTCAGACATGAAACCAAGCATATATTAACAAAAATTAATCATAGGCTAACATGAAATCTAGGGAAAATAAATAACAGGATCAAAATCCTAAACCCGGGATACTCGATACATGGGTATCCAGCACTTTTTCAACCAAAACTCAAAGAACTTAATGATAGGGAAACAAACCACCTACCTCGATCCTCTAAGATCGATATACTTGAACCTCGGCCTGTGAATCAACCTAGAACGGAGTAGATCTGAAAAAATGTTTAAAACGTTTAACCTCGGATAACTCACACGAGAGGAAGAATCAGGAAATGAGGCCAAAGAAGAACCAAGAACTCACCGTTGTGATTCTTCTACAATGGACGGAGTTTAATTCAGACTACCGGTGAAGGATCGGTGGCTCGGAAAAGAACCATCCTCCTCAGATGCTCTGGACAGAATTAAGAGGAGAAGAAGACGTTTATGAGCATTAGGCGTGACCCCGGTCTGATTAATGAAATAAAAAAGAAAAGTACACGGTGTGTACTTTTAAAATACATGGTGTGTAGTGGGTTTTTCCATACTCTGCCAAAATTGTCCTCCACATCACCCCTACACACTGTGTGTGTGGCCCGGACATGGACAACACACGGCTTCGAGTAGGAGAAGAGTACATGGCGTGTACTCAAAACGTACACGGCATGTACTTCAAAAAAATTCAGAAACTCAATTTTTCTCTAAAACTCTAGAAAAAGAAAAACAATACCTGAAACAAAGATTAGGGTTCTTACAAACATCCCCCATTAAATAAATGCATCCCCAAATTTCCCTAACAAGGTGTAGAAGAAGAAAACTCAAAAAACACTGGCCACTATGATCGCATACCAGTCTCCCTCTCCCAATTCTCGTCCTGTATACGCCCATGCTGCCATTGGTCCCGTACCAGAGGAACATACCGGCCACAGAGTAACTTTTCACTACGATCAAAAATCCTGATAGGATGTTCCTCTAAAGATTCATCCTACTCCATATCAACCTCATCAGGTTGAAAAACATGATATGGGCTTGATAAATACCGTTGAAGCTGAGAAACGTGAAAGATATCGTGCATAGCCTGGTACCTCTGAGGTAACTACAACCTGTAAGCAACCTGCCCGACTTTCTCTAGAATCTCAAACGGCCCGACGTATCTCGGTGAGAGTTTCCCCTATCTCTTAATCCTCTTATATCCCAACCTCGGGGTAACACGCAGGAAAACTTTGTCTCCAACCTTGAACTCCAAAGGTCATCTCTGCTGATCAGCATAAGACTTCTGTCGATACTGTGCAGTAGCCATTCTCTTCTGAATCAACTCTATCTGCTCTAAGGTCTTCTAAACAAGACGAGATCCCAGCAAAGCTATCTCTCCTACCTCCAACCAGTATAAGGGTGATCGACATGGCATACCATACAAATCCTCGTAAGGTTCCATCTGAATAGTCACCTGAAAACTGTTGTTGTAGGCAAACTCCACCAGAGAGATATGCTTCTCCCAAGTACCGCCAAAGTCTAGAATACAAGATCGAAGCATATCCTCAAGCACCTGGATTATACGCTTGGACTGGCCATCAGTCTGGGGATGGTATGTTGTACTCAAAAGTACCTTCGTACCCAAATCCCTTTGTATCCTCTTCCATAATTGTAAAGTAAAACGTGCATCTCTGTCTGAAACAATAGAGTGTGGAACTCCATGCAGACGTACAATCTCTCGGATGTACAACTGTCCCATCTCATCAACATTGAAGGTATCCTTGATTGGAAAGAAGTGTGCAACCTTCGTGAGCCTATCCACTACAACCCAAACCACATCATTTCCTTGAGGTGATCTTTGTAACCCTGTTACGAACTCCATCGTGACGTCATTCCATTTCCTCTCAGGGATGGGAAACTGCTGTAAAATCCCTACTGGTCGCTGATGCTTTGTCTTTAAATGCTGACAGGTGGAACACTGCATAACAAAACCAGCTACATCCTTCTTCATGCCTGGCCACTAATACTGATGACGTAAGTCTCGATACATCTTTGTGACACCAGGATGAACTGCCCAAGCTGAAGCATGAAACTGTCGCATCAGCTCCTCACGTATTTCCACTGAAACCCATACGCGTCCATGAAAACATATCACCTCATCATTTCCCACTGTCTACCCTGGAGTAGGGTCTCCATTTGACACACACTCCCATAGGACTAGGCCTTTTGGGTCTGATAGCTGCTGCATTCGGATTTGATCTAAAAGAGTGGAGGTAAAATCTACATAAGAAAGAATTGTTTGTCCCTGTCTGTCATGCACCTCCAAATGCATCTCAGAGAACAGAGCCATAAGCTGCTACTCACTACTGGCCTCCTGAACTACCTGCAACTAAGTCCTCCTACTCAGTGCATCAGCCACAGCATTGCCTTTTCCAAGCGTATAAGCATGCTCGAAGTCGAAAGACTTTAGGTACTCGACCCACCTTCGTTGTCTCAGATTCATGTCCCACTACGTGAATATATACATGAGGCTCTTGTAGTCAGTATATACCACAAAATACTCTCCCATGAGATAGTTCCTCCAACAACTCAAAGCATGCACAACCGCAGCCAACTCCAAGTCGTGCGTAGGATAGTTCTTCTCATGGGGCCTCAACTACCAAGATCCGTACGCAACAACACAATCCTCCTGCATAAGCACTACTCCAAGAACGATGTCGGATGCATCGCAGAAAACTATATAACTCTTTCATGGATCTAGAAGAACTAGAATCAGTGCTGAGGTCAATCTCCCCTTCAGCTCCTAGAAGGCTGAATCGCAAGCTTCTGAACAAATATACTTCAGACCTTTCTTAGTCAAACCAGTCAACGGCACTACTAAGCATGAGAATTACTATATAAATTTCCTGTAATAACCAGCCAGTCCCAAGAAAATTTGTACCTCGAATAAATTCTTCGGATGCTCCCAGGTAACTACTGCTCTCACCTTATCCGGGTCTACTGATACTCCTATCTCTGAGATGACATGGCCCAGGAAGTGAATCTCATCCATCCAAAAGTGGCACTTTGAGAGCTTAGCATATAACTAATGCTCTCTCAGTGTACTCAATACGATCTCAAGATGGGTAGCATAGTCGTGTCGAGTCTGAGAGTACACCAAGATATCATTCACAAAGAAAATGACGAATGATTCCAAGTAAGGATGGAAAACTCTGTTCATCAGCACCATGAAAACTATCAGTGCGTTATTGAGACTAAACAAAAAAACCAAATACTCGTACAGACCATATCTACTCTGAAAGGCTATAAGAGGAATATCTGATGGTCTGACGTGCAACTGATGATAGCCAGATCTCAAGTTGATATTTGAGAACACCCTGGGTCCTCAAAGCTGATCAAAAAGATCATCAATTCTCGGCAATGGATATCGATTCTTGACCGTCAACTGGTTCATCTTCCGATAGTCCACACAAATCCGTAAGGTACCATCCGCCTTCTTCCCAAACAATACAGGCGAACCCCAAGGGGAAGTACTGGGTCGGATAAAACCCTTTTCCCGCAACTCCTCAAACTACTTCTTGAGATCTTGCAACTTAGGCGTAGCCATCCTATAAGGAGGTATGTATACCGGTGTTTCTCCTGGCACAAGCTCAATAGAAAAGTCTACCTCACACTCCGGAGGAAACCTTGAAAATCTTCCAGAAATAAATCTAGAAAACGGTCAAATACCAGAAGGAAGTCCATCTGAGAAGTCCCCTGATTGTCCAGATATAAACTAGCAATCTGGGTTGTAACCCTACCCAACCCATGATGCTCTAGTCCAGCTCTTCTTTCCTGGACATCCCAATCACCCTTGTGAAGAAAAGACCCGCCCTCTGGTGACGTGAAACTCACCCAGCGGTGATAACAATTGACAAAGGCTTGGAAAGGAACTAGCTAGTCCATTCCAAGAAATACATCATAACCCACCATCTAAAGGACATAAAGATCCCACGGGAAGTGACACCCACCAGCCACAAGGGGGAACTCCTTGCACTAACGCACACCAGTATTTCTATGTCCCAAAGGAGTTTCTAGTGCCAACGTATCCTCAGAAGTAAAGACAGTAAGTCTAAGGCTCCCCACAGTGTGAACAGAAATAAATCTATGAGAAGATCTGGAATCAAAAAGTGTAGAAGATAAAACTGAGGCTACTAAGATCGTACCTCGAACTATGGAAGGTCCAGGATCTTTCTCCCAATGAATCTACTCTACCGCAAATGTATGGACAGTACCGCGGCCCTGTGTAGCAGCCTGATATCTTTGAGCTGATACTCCCTGAGCCTGACCACCACATCTGTGACCTCTACCCTGGCCTGAACGACCTAAAGAACTCCAGCCCCCAGTCTGCTGTGGAACTGGTAATCCTGCTCCTATATGAGGAGTAGAAACTGATCCTCCTTCACTAGCTGCTGGTAGAAGAACCCTGCAAAAATGCTTCAGATGACCCATCTTGCCGCAAGCTCGGCACTCCACTGGATCTCTCGAGCACTAAGGTTTCTTATTCCCACTCTTTCCACAATGATAGCACACCACCTAGTTTCCAGAAGGAAGATCCCGTCTTTCAAAAGAATTTCCTCACTTCCTGGAGTCGCCTCGAGTAGACTCTCGGTGGCGTTTCCTACTATCAGTATGCAATGAATCAGTCTTGGATGCTGAACCACCCTGGTCAACAGCTCCAGTCTCCCTCATATTCTTTTTGGTGATCAGCGCTTGGTTGACTATTAGGGTAATAGAAGTCAACTGGAAGACATTCACATGCGATCTGATCTTTGGTTTGAGGCCTTCCTCAAACTTCCTTGCCAAAAATAGCTCGTCATTTCCCAGAACGGGAGTGAAACATTGTAACTCAGTTAAACGGGAGGAGTAATCCATAACCTAGATATTACCCTACTACAGGTTCATGAACTCTCTAGATCTGTCGGCCCTCAGAGTCGCCAGATAGAAGTAGTCATAGAACGTACGCTGGAACTTGTCCCAAGCCATAGTCCGTTGGCACCCTGCTTGTGAGACTATATCCCACCTGGAAGAATCTCGTAGCATGTACGTCTTGAGCTTCACCCTTCTATATGGGGGTGTCTCCAAATGCTCGAAGATGGAAATCATGGTTTCTATCCATGAATCAGCATCTTGAGGTCCTCCATCTCTTGTGAAAGTGGGAGGATGCTGCTGCTGGAAGACTCACGTTAGCTCCACCATAGATAGGGGAGGATGTTGAGCTCCCTAGAAGGTCTGCATAAACCTCATGAAACGCTCTCTGAAATGAGCATCGGCACCAGTGTATGGAATCATAGTAGGTGCCATGTCCGGAACGATCAGCGGAACTATAGGTAGTCCCTGGTTTTCTGTATCAGGCATACGGTCACTCCCTGGTTCCTGGCATGCAACAGGAGGACATCTTGGTGCCATAGCTCTGAGAAATCAAAAGCACATTTCAGATTTAGGATTAACAAGGACATAAAACACAAGAGCAAAAAATGGGAACAGGAGAGAGAAACACTTATGTTTTCAAAACACAACTACACAACGTGTATTTAAAACTACACAGCATGTTTGTTAAATCCATTCACATGGGCGTGTACTTCTACAACCATTGATCGCGTAACAAACCAGACTACACGACATGTGGTCTCAACACAGGGAATGTACTTAAACTCCACTCCCCTGCCCGAGTCTCTTTACACGGATAACCTACATAATCCCCTAATCATAAACTACACGGTGTGTTTACTAAAGATATGGAATGTACTAGACAAGTTTTGATGACCCATGTAGCGGTTACACGGCCGGCTACATGGCTGACCCCTACACAGCGTGTTCTGGACAAACATGGCGTGTAAAAGAAAAGATAACACTGACCTGTGTTGTTCGTGACACGGCCGGGTACCTAGAAGAAAACTGCACGATGTGTTTGTATGAAACACGGCGTGTACTACTCGAGTTTCCCGACCTGTGTTGTTAGTGACACGGCCGGGTACCCAGAAGAAAACTACACGGCATGTTCGTATAAAACATGACGTGTACTACACGATTTTCCCCAACCCGTGTTTTTTGTGACACGGCTGGGTACACGGTTGACTACTACACGGCGTGCACTTATCATACACGGTGTGTCCCTGAAGACTCTCCACCACCCCGTGTCTCTGTTCACAGAGTTTGTAACACAGTTTAAAAACTACACGGCGTGTATTAATAAAGTACACACTGTGTATTTTGGGTTTTTCCAGGTAGTAGCTCAGAAACTGCACAATACGCCAGAAAGACTGAAAAACAAACATCTTTGTTCCAATTTCCGATCTGTGGGGGCCCATACTCCCTGAGAATCAAATATTGGCATCATAACAACGCACATAACAAGTAAAACATCATAACAATCCAATGTTCCACCAAATTCCGATCCTCGAGGGCCCATAACACCTCTAAGACCAGAGCTTGGCATCCATGCTAAATAGGCTGTAAAATAAACAATACTCTATCAACACAACAAGTATGTCTATCATAGAAATTATCACTATAGCATGCATAATTTATCATGGAATCTATCAAAATAGCATGAAATTATAATGCACCCTAGATGACATGGTAAACTGCATGACATGTGATTTCCTACCCAGTGCCTATATGATGCATGAGATGGCACACCCTCATCTAATTGGGTTGCAACAAAATGGAACCACAATCATATAAACTGTAACAGCAAAAAAAACATGTGCATCACCCAACGGTGAAATATAATAAACTGTAACACTTGAAAAAAATGAAAATTGCAATTACGAGGTAATCTAGTTTTTCCCTATAGACGGGTTAATTACTCTTGGGCACAGTTAAGTACTAACCACCCATTTTTTCTTATCCCTGTCTATTGTCACAAAACAGTAAGGCAATAGAAATGAATAAACCTCCTTTGATACCACTTTGTAATGACCCGAATCCGAATCCATATAATTGTTTCCCCGTACCCGATTCGCCACATGACCTCAAGCGTGTTTCCCCAAATGCCAGAGGCTGCCGACTAGCAGTGAGAGACTTGGTGAGTCTGTGGGGAAACTATGCCCTCATTTGGTAAAATATACAGCAGAAGAATGAATATAAAGAATAGAAGAAGCAGTAAACATCATACAACAACTGAAAAGTCAAAGAAATGACTGATATAATAATGATGCAGAATGGTACATGTATCTATGGAAAGCAGTAAAGAAAACAACGTGCAGATATACAACTGAAACCAATTATTAAATGTAAACAGCAACTCCAGCAGCATCGCGAGCCAAAGCCCGATCCCATTCTCTCCAACTCTGACCAGCAATCATGTACCTGAGGTAGAAGTTCCACAATCCCTATTTATACCTGCAACCATATAATCTATTTGGGCCAAAAGGAAGGACCCAAACAGGGTGTGAGAATAATCCCATTAGGCAACCACCACAAGATTTGTACCCTACTGTCAGTGAGTAATACAACAAAATTAAAGGAAAATACACACAGTAATGAACTAGGAGTACACCAGTAAATAATCCTACCAAATACCATTCACATTCATTTAAATTAAACAACAAGGAAAAACTAGAAGATCTTTTTATTTCAAGGTAAAGCAAGTAACACAGCATGTATCTCAAAAGACTACCTAAAAAAAGCAGTGCAAAACCCAAGCTTGTTCTTTGGATTGGTGGACTCGTCACAACCAACCATAAAAATTTACACTGACTATATGGGTGGCTCGAACTAGAACACCCCTATAGTCCAGTAATCAAACAACGCACAGACACTCTGGGAAGCTCTCACGTCAATTCCAATATGGTCTTGCAACGATAGCTATAGACTCTCTGAGGAAGAACTTACGTTTAATTCCTCATGTGGTCTCGATGCGTGGGTAAACTAAGAACACTCTTGGGATGAAAAAATTCATATTCCCATTGGTCATGTGTACGAAACTAAAACCAACAGACCCTCTAGGGAATCACTTAATCATATATTCCCTCTTTGATCTCCCGCACCAGGTTCTCACAGCCCTGAGCAGTCCATTCATGCATAATCGACTGTCAGAAACCCTAAGAAAGTTTAACACATACTTGGATAATATCTACCATGCATAAAATGCATATAAAAAGTAGTAAACACATTCAACAATTACAATAAGTGAACTAGCAGTTTCAATGGGGTTTGCCTCACAGGAAAATGGTGCCAAACAGCAATAAACAGCTAAACAGGGAGAAACACCTGTGGGTGATTCTCAAACATGCAACCAATAATATATTAACAACAATTAATCATAGTCTAACAAGAAATCTAGGGAAAATAAACAATAGGATCAAAATCCTAAAGCCAGGATACACGATACATAGGTATCCGGAACTTTTGCAACCAAAACTCAAAGAACTTCAACGTAGGGAAACAAACCACATACCTCGATCCTAGAAGATCGATATACATAAACCCCGGCCCATGAATCGGCCTAAAACGGAGTAGATCTGCAAAAAAGTCTAAAACATTCAACCTCATATAACTCCCATGAGTGGAAGAATCAGGAAACGAGGCCAAAGAAGAACCAAGAACTCACCGCTGCGATTCTTCTGCAATCGACGGAGTTTGATTCTGACAACCGGTGACAGATCGGTGGCTCAGAGAAGAATCAGCCTCCTCGGATGCTCTGGACGGAATTAGGCAGAGAAGAAGATGTTTATGAACATTAGGAGTGACCCTGGTCCGATTAATGAAATAAAAATAAATGTACATGGCATGTAATTTTAAAGTACACGGCATCTAGTGGGTTTTTCTGTACTCTACCAAAATTGGCCTCCATGTCACCCCTACACACCATGTGTGTGGCCCAGACACGACCATCACACAACTTCGAGCGGGAGAAGATTACACTGCGTGTAGTCAAGAAATTACACAACATGTACTTCAAAATTTTCTAGAAAATCCATTTTTTCTCTGAAACTCCAGAAAAGGAAAAACATTCCTGAAACGAAGATCCGAGTTCTTATAAGTAAAATCCAAATTAACATCTTGGAATATTCTATAAAATCTTTTCAAATTTAGAAACTGAGTTCGCATGGGATTCTGGGGACCATAGAGCCTCAATGATGATATAATAAAAATATTAAATATATTTTATCACACACAAGCTATTTTTTCAAAATAATGGATTATATCCCAACATGTGTCTCATATGGAAATATGAGACCACTGTTATATCCTAGATAAGGTGTTTTCCATAGGAATGAAATAACATTTCTACGAATTGGGTGTTTGAAAACATCGCACGTGATGGTAATTAATTTAATATTTTTATTATAATTTTTGACAAAAAAAAGAATTATCTCATGAATGGTGTCTCGGATAAAAAATTTGAGATCACCATTAAATCTAAAATATGGTTTTTACCCTCTGTGAGACATAATATTTGTGTGTGTTGGGTTTTTTGTTACATCTCACATAAGAGTAATTATTTTATCCCATTTTCGATTTAAGAATTTTTATTAAAAGACATAATATATGTCTATAATGAAATATATCAAATTATTTTCATTTATTTTAACAAATAAAAATTTAGTATCTGAATATTTAATGGGTAGTTAAAAATAATAATAATAAATTTTTTATTATTATTATTTGTGTCGAAGAAAAATAATGGACATATACATGTGCAATAAATAATTTGGAATTCACTTAATAGATGAGTGATGATTCTTCATGGGTAATTTTTTTGGGATGTTAGGAAATAATAATGATATTATTACTTATGTTATATAAATCTAGTTGTTTTTATAATAAATATGAATTTACTCTTATCAAAATTTAATGAAATATTAAAATTGTGGAAATGATTTGTGATATATTTAATAATAATTATAATTTATATTTTTTATTATTATTTTTACTTAATGGGAGAATAATATTGGTGTGTTTATATACATATGTGTGCATATATATATATAATGTGTGTATATGTGGGTTATATATATATATATATATATATATATATATATGCATGTGTATATATGTATGTGTGGGTGTTTATATATATATAATGTTTGTATATATATATATGGATGCCTTTTTAATATATATTAATGGAGGATATTATATATATTTAATATAGGGAATTTAAACAAATGAACCCCGTGAAATGTTATGGGTGGCACATGGTTTTAAATATAAATAAATAAATTGAAATAAATAAGATAATTAATATATAATTAATTATTGAAAAATTATGGTATAATTAATTAATGGAAGAGATGGGGATTTAGTCATGATATTGAGGATTTTATGAATGTAATGAATAAGAAGTGAGAATAAATGGGGAAAATAATAGATGATTTAAATATATATATATATATAATGGGAAATTGGGGGTGTTCCCAACTCACTCCTCTCACCCCTTTTCCCCATCATGCCTCCCTCTCTCTCATTCTCTTCTCCTCACTCTTATTCTTTTTTAATTTTATTTTAAGATTATTTTTCAAACTTTTCTCTTCAATATCTCATGTGATATTGATATGATTGAAATTTCATTGGTGATATTTGGTTCATCTCGATGAGTATAATTTTAAACCTAATTTTTTTCTAAATGAAATGGGGATTATATGGTGCAATTAAACTGGGACATCAACCCTTATCATCAAATATTATTGTACCTAAGGTATGAAGATCTTTAACTTTTTGAAATCATGTATAAACTTGTTTCCATAATGACTATATTTTCTATTTTTTTTACTATCATGTTGATTATGATCACATGTGGATGTCTATGAGTATCCTATGAGAACTATTGTTGCTTTTTGATTAACATAGTTTTTCCATGTTTTATATGATCACATGCTATTATATATGCTTATATATACTCATGATAATATATTATGTCTTCTTGTATGCCTGCTCTGTATATGTATTGCCTTTTCCTTGGAGGTTGTGATTGGTACTTGATATAGGTTGACCATAGTGAAACAATATCCCTTAGTGGGGGAGTGTTCTTGATTACAACAATGGAAATAAGGAACATGAGCACAGAGTATAGTCATTATGTATCCATGGTGTCGTGTTGGGGGTGTGCTCAAGGTATCCTTGATTTTCTAAGTTCCATTAAACACAACATAGCTTGGTTGATGTGAGTAATAAATATTCTCATCCATAGGATTTGGGTGCAGGGTCCTCTTGAGGGATAGATGATGTTGGGTATCATCTCTATGAATCCATCAGGATGTTGTACATGGGATGGTTTGCTTCTTCTTACTCTTTCCATTATCTTCTAGTATGGATTTGAAGCAGGTATGGTTGGGGGGTTTTTTGGTGGCATGGATATCTCACTACCACTTGGTTTTAGATTATATGTTTATAATTGTATGCATTTAATTTTATTATGGAATACAACTTTCTATACTTAAGGGCACCTTATTAAGGAATAATTTGTTGTGTCCTAATAATTATTATACTCATACCCTAATTAGGAATTTTTTTGTGCTTATAGATTTCCCAATGGATCCAATGAAAGGAAAGGGCCCTATGGTGGGTGGTTAAACAAAGGAGTATAGAGCTGGAATCAAACTGAGATGGACACCAGAGGACCCCACTGTTAATTTATTTATATGCATTTGTTACATTATTGGGCTTTCCACATTGGGATACACTTATTTTTATGAAATTTGTTTCATTTTTAGATTTATCCACATTAATGTGATTATTTATTTATTATATTGTTTATTATTATTTGTCTTATGACATGATATTTAGGGTATAATCTCTCTATGGATAGAGTTACACTCTCGTAGCTAGTCAGAAGCCTCTTGCATTAGAGGAGTGATTGAGGTCAAAAAACACACTAATCATACCCACTTTTCTTATCAATGATATTATAATTTTCAAGCTTTATCTCATATTTTTAACCCTAGTTTACCCGTTTTACCCTTACTGAGGTGAAAAATATTTACTATGATTACTATTCATAATGACCAGAAATAAAAGGAAAATATTTACAAAATTTAAACCACATTATTCTAATATAGAATCAATTCTTCATGATTAAAATTTTATAAGTGGAAAAAATCAATTTTAATATGAATGCATAAAACACAATGAAAACATGTTTTTAGAAAAACTCATTTTTATGCTTAAAATTGAACTTATACCAAAATCAAGTATAATATTGATTACTGTGAAATTAATTATATTATTTATAATTAAAGGATATTTATGTTTCTTTAATATCAAAATCAAAATATAATGTGACTTTTAAATTACCTAATTTAATGAAACGAAATGATAGTTTTTCAAAGATTGGTATTTTTAACTATTTACTTAATAATAAATATTATAAAAATATAAGAAAAAATCACCCTATGATAATATTAACCTATTGATTTTAAAAATAATATTAATTTCTTCAAATAAAATTTATAAAAAAGTATAGTAATTAATTATAAGGTTTTCACATAATATTCAACAAAACCCATTTTTGATGAAAGAATATTTTTTGAAACATAAACGTCTTTATTAAAATTATAGTACGTAATTATTATGAATTAATCAAAAAAATTTATTATATAGAAAAATTATATATATTTTTTATTATTTATTTATTCCTATCCTTACCACCAATTTAACAAGTAGGTTATAATGGTCACATAAAAATGATAATATTTTGATTGTATATTATTGTTTTCTTAAAGATCATTGTTTTGAGTTAAATAAGATATTGGGAATATTATTCTTATAAAATATATTTTTGGGGTGCTTCACTAATAGCTTCATAATGATGGGATAAAATATCATTCTCATTTCCATTTGGTATGCTCACTTACTAAAGGTTTCCCTTTGGATTATGCAACACCCCTTGGGTACTTTTCAACACTACATGGTAATATTTTTTTCAGAATTTATTAAGAGAATATTAGAGGTATTTATCAATGATTTTACTCTTTATATATCCTTCTTTGAAACCTTTCCTGAAAATATAAAATATTTTCAAAAATATCGATTACAAAAAAAAATTGTTTAAAACATAAAAATAATGTTATTTCATGGTGGAAGAAGGAAATGTATCCCAACACATAATTTCTAAGCATATAATTGAAGTGGATAAGATCAATGTTGACATTATTTCCAAACCAAAATACCCCACAAAAATTAACAATATTAGATATTTTTAGGCAATATTATATGTTATATTATGTTTATTAGGGAATTTAGTAATATTTTCTCCCCTAACAGATCTCCTCAAAAAGAAAAATGAGTTTGTGTTTGACGATTCAGGTATGGTTCCTTTTCAAAAACATGAATAGATCTTGACCACAAACCATGTGATCTATACACCCAATTGGAATAAACCATTTGAAGTAATTTGTGATGCCTCAAACAAAGCAGTGAGACTTTTTCATCCCAAAAGACTAATGGACATTCATAAGTGATATATTATAATCTACATACTATATAAATATCCTAAATAAATTACACAACAATAAAGGCATGTTTTCTATTTTTTGTTCCATTAGATACATTGTTTTCCCATTACTATTTGGTGGTAAAGTAAATATTTTTTTAACATGCATCAGTGATGTATTTAATCAAGAAACCTAATGAAATTATAATTTTAGTGATATGGATGTAACTATTATAATAATTTAAATTTAATATTAAGGTTAAGAATGGTTATTGGAATCTATATATAGAACACATGAGAACCTTACCTCTTAATTTCAAGGTATAATCATCATGAGAGGAATCTTTAGATGATACCTTCCCTGGTGAAAACCTGTACAAAGTCACCAAAGTGTCCTAGTATGCTGACCTGGTGTTCTTTTAATCACATAATATGTTCCCTTGTTTCCAATAATCAAACTTTTAAATTTAAATTTCTATCAAATTTTTAGGTCTAGGATGATCTTTATTTGTAGAATATTTGTAGTAACCAAGTGAATATGATGTGTATCCTTGAAGAAGATGATAAGTTTATAAATTAATTTATTTTATACACTTGAATGTGGAGGATATTTTAGACCTAAAAAAATAGTTATAAAATTTTTAGAAGGTGGTTTTTTTCAGCCATAAAGTTTTAAATATTTACATGAATTTTTCAACACATTCCAAATTTTTTAATTTTCTAGTGGAGTTACTAAAAGATAGAAAATACCCTAACAATAATTAATTTTTTTGAATTAATTTATGCATGGGGATTATATTACATGGGTATATTTCATGTTTCTTTTCTTTTTTCCAATATCCTATTAGAAGTATATTGTGTTTCTAATTGAGTTAAGTAAAAAGAAACTTGAATTGATGATTTCAATGTTATGATTTAATTTCTAAGATAAAATATTATTTATTAGTTTGGAATAACCCAAGATATAATTAGTGACCAAGGAACATACTTCTTGAAAAAGGGTATATAATCCCTCATGAAAAATAATAGAGTGAAACACAATACCTTAATTGTCTATCACCCCTAGAAAAATGGGTGGGTCGAGCAGTAAAATTGGGAGATTAAGAGAATATTGGAAAAGATATTACAACCCAATCAGAATGACTGGAGTAATATGATGGAAGTTACACTTTGGGAATATTGATATTCTTTCAAAAACCCCTAGGTGTATTCCCAAAAATAATTATTTATAAAAATTATTTTCACTTGTCTTTTGAACTACAACAAAAAACCTATTGGGATCTGAAGAGAGTAAACCTAGGTTTTTACAAGACTAGAGAGTAAAGGAAACTCTAAATGATTGAACAAGTGAATTTTAGGAGAGAAGATTATGATAATTACCTACAAAACAAATAAAAGTAATGATCTATCCATGAAAGAATTATTCAAGGAATATAATTTCAAGTTAGTGATAAAGTGATAGTGTTATCTTTAAATATAAATCTTGGGTATGATAAAATTCATTTCAAATGTACTGTACCATTTAAAATAACAAATTTTTTTCTATTTGGTGTCATTGAAATAAAATGAGTTGAATCACAACACCCCTTCTGGGTGAATGGATAGTGTAATAAACATTTTCATGAATACTTTCAGAAAGAACCTATAGAGGAGTCTAAATACAACCCTATATCTTTTAAATAAGGATCTATGATGTTTTTTCTTTCCTTAATTTTAGTATATATTCCCACTCTTTAAATATATTTTATTTTAATTTTCCTATAAAAATTAATGGGAAGTGGGTTCTGAGATAAGTGAGGGGAGAGGACATATAAATTATAATGTGATTACTTTTTCTACTTTTCATTTTCTATTTTTTAGTGTTTTTTGGCCTGAAATAAAATAAATAATATTGATTAGAAATGTTTTTGTATGTGTCTATAAATGTTGTTCTCCTCTATTTAAAAAAACATTTTTTATTAGGTAAAAACAAAATTAGCACCAATTTTACCATCACTATAAAAAACTATCATTTTGGTGTAGAGAAATTTATTTGGTTATAATTGTTTTTAAAAAAATAGATGATTATTGAGTGAATTTTACAATTGGGTTTAGGGATTTTTTTTAGAACTAGGAAAAGGGTTGTTGTTAAAATGGTCTTGGTGCAATAAAAATAATATCATGTGGAAACAATACTATTTAACTTTAACTTAGGGTAACTACCCATTGTGATTGATTAACACCTCATGGTGCCTCCCTGAAATATATTTGGACAACTCATATAAAGAGGAATAAAAAATATAAGAAATGATCTAGAAATCTTCTTAAGGAAAAATAAACACACAAATGTGTGTGTTAACCATCAAATAAGAGTTAGAGTGATATAAGAGTCAGTTTACCTAGAATTTATTCTATGACATTACTATTAAATTTATTCTTATCATATACCTATTATCTTGGGATGTTTTAGTTCTGGGGTTATCTTCACTCACCCAATAAGTTTTTTGCACAAATCATGGATGGGAAAAATTTAAAAAGTGCTAATTGAGAATGGGTATGGGTATATTAGGGGAATTATGAAATTGAATAAGTAAGAAGAAGATAATATATCAAAATGTTATTTAAGAATTATTAATAAATCATGAAAATTAACAATGAGAAAGGAATCTCAGGGAAGGAGGATTTAGGAAACTATCACTTTATAAAATATTTATTCCTCTATGATGTGTTCTATTTATAAAATTTTAACTAGGAATTTTTCTTTACTTGAAGAGAGGGTATTGGCTCAAATCCATAGAGTAGATATAATAATTTCAATAATGAATAAATCTTTGATTTTCGTCTTCTATGAATTTTATATTTAAGTCTAGGTAGGAAAACTATTTTAAAAAAATGTAATTCATTTTATTGATAGGGGTGAAATAGTGTAGGGAGTAATGAGATCCAATGTTTCTAAAATTCGTAAAAGTTTTTCATTAATAATTAACCCACCATAATCTAGATAAAATATGAGAAAATCATTTATTTTTTTATAATTTTAAATTTATTGTTAGAATAATAATTTTCTATAATCTTTTTTTTATTTGGTTATTAATTTTTTACTTTAATTGATAAGTCAAGCATTGATATGGAATTTTATAATATCTTGATTTAACATATTTTAAATCTAAGTTTCATTTTTTTAATTCATTTTGATCTAAATCTGCAACAAGGGTACACTTAAATTTTTATTTTCATTTATGTAGGTTTGAGGTTGAAAAAATGGAAAAGGACTGCTAGAATATGTGTAATTTTACCCCTATGTAGATGTTATTTCTCACATTGTGCATGCGAGGTGTCCAACATATCTTTTATCTATCCCCAATATAGGTATCCTCCAAGTGTTTAATATGTGTGAAGAGGCTCTACATTGGTGTTATTTGAGGTTAGTGTATCTGTGAATATGCCCAATGTGAGTTTCATCAAGCTCTATATACGATTATTTTCACCTATGTATGTGCCATATTGTCCTTAGTGAATTTCTCAAGAACTACATCAAGGTCCTCTATGACATAAAGGTATCCCTATGGCCACAATATGCACCTATGTAAGGGTATAAATCATTCTCCATGGTCTATGTAAAGGTTAAGGGAATTCCAAATAAGCTATGTAAATTTACTCACAATTTCTTTATCCACATAAGGGTATCCAATGAAAAATATCAATGTAATGATATCAAAATTTCCCAAAACAAATAAGGATCAACTTTAAATCATATTTTATTCCTCTAGTCCACCCAAATCGAGTAATAACAATGCTGAGATACCACATAGATATCATCAAGCAAAAGACAAAGTTGGATATTATTGGATGAATGTGAGCTAAGAGGAAGATTCAAGAGGAACCTAGTTGAACCCATCTTGACCCTCGAGTTGTACACATGGTGGAAATTGTAGAAGAATGATTTAGTCACTGAATTTTTGGAAATTTTTAAACATTTATAAATCTTTATAGATTCAAGAGGAGGCATTTATTTCTCATCTAGGAGATGAATATGTTGAACCAATCAAGGAACTCATGGACACTTATATAAGAACATAATTTTTCTCTATGAAATGGGAGTGTTCATTGATCGAGCAAAGTTACTACTACTATTATTTTCTTTATTTCACTTTTCTATCATCTCTCCAGCGATATAATATTATTACCTTAATGGTGAATCCAAGGAGAATCTCCCCATTTCATATTAATGAAATCTTATTGTTAATTCAAAATTTATTCTTCTTATTTATTTTTAAGTGTTTAACTACTTAATAAATTTTAGGTTTATGCTGATATTTGTTTTTAAAATTTTCTTTGCTCATTCTTAGATATTTACACATGGTCCACTTAGATCTACTTCAATACCTATGATGATGAGTAGTGGGTTAATATAAGAGTGATTTTATATATTTGATCAATATGATAGGCAAGATTAGTGGATACAATGACTATTTTATTTCCTTATTCAAGCCAAAAACAACCAAGTGAGTGTTATCAGTGAGATGTCATTTAATCAAAAATGGTACAAGATATGAGTTAGAGGACCAAATCATACCACCCAAAAAATTATTCTAAAATTAAAGCAAAACATGATAAATTGTGAGTGGAAACTCTCTTTCACCAACATAAAGTACAGTAAAAACAAACCATAAATTCCCCCAACCATTAAGAGAAATCTCTCACTATTGGCATATATATGTTAGTGTGTGTTCACTTACAGTAGTAGCCTCTATCCAATAAGGGCTATATAGGAATATCTAACTCCCAAAATAGTGATATAGAAATAAAATAGTTTCTCACAATTGTGTTAAAAACATGAATTATAGTGTAGAAAATATACAAATTGTACCTAGAATTACTTCTAGAGTTTCTTGGTCAAAGTAATCCAAAGGTAGCATCCAACTGCATCCTTAGTGTTCGATACCCTAAACAAGGTGACAACCACTTGGAGTTGGTGGTGGTAAAAATATATCAAATAATTATCTAAGTCTTGATCCTCTCCCTTATCTACACGTCTGGTCAGGAAGTCTCAAATCATGTGGCGTCAACACCCACAATCATAGAAATGCTTATCTCTCTTATGATTTGACCCTTTCTGAGACTCACCCATAACTGATCCATGATATATATACCATGAATGTTTTCATGACCCCTACCTCTGAAGGTACTCATAATGGGATATAAATGAACAAAGAAAGATAATGACCCCAAAATCTCACCCCTAATAGGTCATGGGATGGTGACTAGAATTGATAGTATAAGAATAACACACATGAGAGGAATTACCCACATTATATATTTAAGGAATAAGATACATGATAGAAAATATAGTAAACAATACCATGTATAAATAAATAATAAATCCCAGTACATGTAATGTCATAGAGAAACTGAAACAACTAAAAAGTACCAAAAATAAATCATCGGTGGTGATCATGAAGCTCTAATAGATCATAAACAAATCCTTAAGATAGTATCACCCAACTCGATCACCAGTTAGATCTTTTGGAACTAAAAAATAATTTATATATACATAAGGTGTGAAAACATATATACTCAGTAGAATTATCCCTAAAACCTCTCATGAAAAATGTGAAAGAAGCATACTAAATCCTAGTGAATAAAAAAATGAAGCTAAATCATCACCAAAACAGGTCATACTACTTTTCTCATTATTTCCATGGTTTACTCACCAATTAACACATAAAAGTATACTATTTTGTATAATATATATATATATATAAGTTGTCTTCCTCATCCCCACTGATTTTTCACTCTCACACCCCAATGCCACACATCCTATGTGTATCCCTTCAATAAGTAATTTTTCACCATGTGAAATCACATCACAACTATTCTACATCATGTGCAGTCTAGAACCTCATCATCATCATCATAGCTAGTGGTAACCAAATTTATGCTCATAAACCACTACATTCTATGTAAAATTCATTAAATCTCAATCCATCATAGCCCATGCATGTACACCTGTGGGAATCCATAGCTACCATGACTGGATACATGTATGTGTTATATCTAAATTCATTACAACTTGAAAATAAATGTATAGTAAATCAATATTCATCATATCCCAAGTAGGAATGAACCATATACCATAATCCATTATATCTTAGGTGTGCCTAAAAATAAACTACATCCAAATGCTAAGCGAGGGAGATGTAGAATTCATCCATACATTTTATCGTTATCCTAGATGTTAGAGAAAAAACTCTCACAACATTTGGATTTCTATTTTCCTACTAATGTGGGTGTTGATGTGTATGAAATCAGAAAATATATAATCTATGAAAGAAGAAGACACTAAGGAAAACCACATATCCTTAGACTCGTCTACAACTATCATCGCACAAGACATCTTCTTTCCACCACTAAGTAATAATTCTCAACAATAATACAAGAATAAAAGTTCCATATTAATTAATTAATTTTCCATTAATTAGTATTATTACTTATTCATTTAAAATATTAATACTTTAATCTTATAAATCAAGTTTTATCAGTACTACAATATTTCTTATTTGTATTATCAAGTGTGAAATCATCATCATATATAACCAAGAACCAGCCTCATTATTTTATTAATTCATTTATCATTTCTTAATTATTTGGGTAATTTAGGACTTCATCCTAATCTACCACAAATAGTTCACACTTTTTTGTGTATAGAGTCAAGTTTTTAAGGTATTATATCATTATATATCACTACTTTTCATTTTATGAGGTCTATGGTGATTGGAAGAACACTAAAACAGTTTCTGTGGTTTTGGGGTTAAAATATGGTTACAAGAGTAATTCATGATGTTAACTATAGTTTATAATGTGATAGAGTTTTTCATGGCCCAAATAAGAATTACCATCCTAAGAAAGGGAGGTTCGAAAGGTGTAATTCATGACATCCATTGTGGGTTCACAACATGAATGGATAAGTGATCAGCTTCAATGATCATATCCTCACAAATTCACAATGAGAACATGAAGTTCATGATGTGAATTTATCTAGATTTATTGGATCGAGGAGACACATTTTTCATTGAGTCTTAAAACATTAACCTTTTATGATGATAATGACCCATTAATTTTATGAATGTGTTCCTGGTAGTGTGCCTATAAATCTAATAACACCCTCAATTTTTGGGAAAGACCACTAAATTCCCCCAAACCTTAGGTGACTATAGGATGACTTCTATGTAATTTTAAATCCCTTTTGATAAGGATTGATCCCCAGTATCCCATGCATGATCTGTAGTGATATGAGGTAATTTTACCTCTTTCTCTTGTGTTTTATTCTCTAGTTGGTCTTTTTCCTCATATTCTTACTTTCCTTTCTATGATGATTCAACTCCTTTTTTATTATAGAGTCCTTTTTATTTTTGTTGGTGAGGTTGTGGTGAGGAATTCTTGGAGGGTTGTAGTTTCCTTATAGGAGAGGTGATAGGATATCTATTTTGTTGTTCAGTTCTCTATAAAAGAATGTTTAAATCCTTAATGTAGTAGATTCATTTATTCTCTTTTTTATTTTACATGCAATCATAAAGTTATCATTTTTTATTCATTTAGATTATGGTGGAATTGACTTTAACAAATAATAAACATGAATAATGAAATAAATGGTTTATAGTTTTAGTAATTTATTTTGTTTCCACCATGATAATGGTTTGCCTCATGATTTTCAATATACTATTCTATCTACATTTATGCTTGGTTATAATGTTGTTATGCTATGTTTTATCATGTTTAATAATTGAAAATGGTTAAATAATATAAATCCAATAAAGTTGTTTTCTAAATAATTTAAGAGAAATGTTTTAATAAAATCATTCTTCTTATAAATTGATGGAAATAAAATTGATGATTTTGTAACATTTAAATGAAATATTTATTCTTTATATTAATTAGATTAGATAAAGAAACAAGAAGGTGGTATGATTTATGATGAAATGATAAAGAGAAATATTAATTGAAATCTTTTCCCTAAAATTTTGATGAATGGAAGTTGTGATTGGTATCATATTTAAATAATTAATATATTTTAATATATAAATACTTGAATTTATTTTTATTTTAACCTATGATAAATTAATTTGTTAATCTGATATGACAATAAACTAGTTATCAGATAAAGATACATGTTTATGGTCAAACATGTCTTTTTTCATGTAAATGTTGGATTCCATGGTTTTTATGGCCTAGATTAATTATTATTTATTTACTGCCTTATATTTTTCTATGGATATATCCTTTCTATACAATGTGATGTGATCCTAGGATGGATGGTGGTTGACAAGATATGGTTGGGGAGGCCTGAGTTTGTGGCAGCGGTGGGCACTTGAGATGGTGGGATTTATGGTGATATGTATAAAGATATGAATGGTCATGTGAAATATGGTGTATGTGATTTCACCAAGACTAATGAAATATGTTGAATGTAGGATTTTACATTTTTTAATGAAATATATAATGATTTGTTTTTGAATATTCTTAATGGTTGGATGGTCAGGTTGATTGTTCTACATTTCTTTCCTCACTACTTGAGGAAGTTGTTTATTCATTGTATACATCTTATTTATGGTATATTATTATGTTTCTTAGAGTACCTATAATTTTGTAATGAAAATTAATACATAATTTTTTTAACCCATGGGATTGATGTATTGTTGAAATAGAAATGTTGATGATATTGAAAAATTATGGGGTCATTTGTTTATTCCTAGAGGGAATAAAAACTGGTTCATGATAATGTTAAAGTAATTTTAAATAAATTTTAATGGTTAATTGAAGTATTTAATGTAATGTGAAATTTTTAATACAAATAAAGAAATAAATGAAATTCATCTTACAATTACAATGTGATTACAGGATATCTAGTCCTTAGTAGTGGCAGTCGGGTGTTCGAGTGATGATAACTATAGTTGAGAAAAAGAATATGATAATTCCCATATTGAGATTATTTTTTGCATTATATCATGTTTTTTATGTGATTTCATACACTACCCCACCCATTTCAGTATGGTGAAAACCACCCATTGGACTTTGGGTGGGTGTTTTTGCTAACATCCATGTTGGTGAGGAATAGATGGTTTACTACCCCCTCTTCCCCCACTCCATTCTCCTAGTAGATTTATGTTTTAGTATTCATGGTGGTTATATTTACCCATATATATGTGTAGAAGGATGTACTGGATTGTATTTATCTCATGCACATTTATTTATAGATATATTATCCCACAAATTATTATAGGTATTTTCTATATGGGTTGTGATGGATTAAGCTAATACATGACATACGGGCTATGGTGGCTCCCAGAAACAACTTGGTTGTTATCTAAATATGTTACATGGGATCATGAGATGATGTGATACACTAGGTACATGGTATGTTATGTGATTATGTGATGCATAGGATGCATTAAATGATACTTCAGCACATCTTTCTTTGGTCTAGATTAATTTTGGAGAGATATATCTTAGGATGTATGATGTTGTGGTAGAGTGGAAAAATAGTGGAGAAGTATTAGTAGGGTACCATTTTTGATATTATATTATATGATCTCTTTTATGTGATACTTGGTGAGATATTACCATAGTGAGTTTGGTAATATAGTATACTTATTTAGGTGATGAGTTGATTTCACTTATTGTTCATAGTGGGATTTATCATGCTTTCTTTATCTTTTTAAGGAGAGGCTATGGGGAGGATCCTACTAAGTATACCTATTATTCTCACCCTACATATACATAAAAAAAATTAGGCCTTCAAGGTATGGTTGGTGATCGATAAGAACATTAACATATTATGGGTGGTTCATGAGATTTTTGGAATTCCTTGGTCTCTATTGAGGATTAAATTTTCATAATTATTAGTTTCTTATATTTTTTCGGTTGTATGAAATTGCATGAATATACTTGGGTTATTTTACATTATATGGATCATGAGTTATTGGGTGTTTCTATCTTATCTCTAGTTTATCATATCTTAGAGGCTAATGTCTCCCATATATGTGCATGATATACCCTCGATGCTTTATTTCATATCATGTCCTATTAGAGGTGTGATTTGGGGTTCATTGTCTCATTTCTCTTATTTTCAACCTATGAGGGGTACCCTAAGGGGGAGGTTGTGACCGAGTGGTGTCAAATGTTCTGGTTAATAAATAGGATAAATTTAAAAATTTAGGAACTGGTGGGGATTGTATGGGTTGGTTGTGAAATTGTGTAAGATGAATTTAGTAAGTGAAATAAAAGATATCGGATAATAAATAGGTATTTAGGGACTCCTAAGATATGATAAAACTACCTTTAAGTTCACTATTCCTACTAAGCTATGTAATATTAGTTACATGGTAGATACCTATAAAAGGATGATGAATCATTCTTATTTTTTCTTATGGTTTAATTTGTAGACCTTGTGGTTAGGTTTAACCTTAAATAAATAATTTATTAATTGATATTAAATACTCCATATTTTATTTTGAGGATTTCCTTAAAGTTTTATCTTTTTTTAGGTATATCTCCAGGTCGACGTCATTGTCAAATTCATATATTATGTGTTCAGTGGTACATTCCAATAGATCAATATATATTTGATGATGATGATGATGATACTTAGAGGAGGCCACTCTAGGAGTTTCATTGACAGATATCATTCAAAATCAGTGATAAATGATGGGTTGGTTGAGTTATATATTAAATTCTATTAGATCTATTCTTAGAAAGGGAACTGTGTTTCATTGGAAATGAAATACTGCATGGAGTAGTGAGCATATTATTGTTTTTATTCCTTGGGGAATGTGAGGAGTCTACAGTATCAAGGAAGAATTTCCAAGACTAGTTTTTCATAAATTTTCTTTCATTAACAATAAAGGAGGCCACTCTCTAAGATCTTCTTAACCTTTTATAGGGGATCTCTAACATGTGGGAGTTTTTTATCCATTTTCAGACCCTTATTCATTATGATTTAGACCTATTTACAGATGAGGAGGTTAGGGTGAGAAATTTTTAGGAGTATTTGCATCTATAGAACTAGAACTAGGTCACCTCATTATGGTTATTGACTTATTTTGTGGTGTTGGTGATGGAATATTTCATTGAGATAATTTTTCCCATGACTAGATCATCATGATATTACATTCATTATGATCCCTTTCATAGAATATATATGGTATGGGGTTCTTAGTTTTCTAGATAGAAGATATTTTAGACAGGCATGGGTAGCTCTCATCCCTCATCATCTCATTTCTCTAGGAATGGATACTATCAGGACCCTTTTAAGGAATCATATTTATTTTTTCATGTGGAGGATAAGATCATCAGTAGTGAGAGTGCCCAAACTTTTTGAGTAGGTAGTGTGTGATAGGTGTTCTTGTTTAAGTTCTTCATTTGATGAAGTTTCAACTGAGTTATTAGTAGTAAGATTCTCCAGCTTTGGATTGGAATACGGTAGATGGGGGTCTCATAGAGGATAGCCCTAATATTCTCCCCATCCTCAAATAGAAAATAATAGTCATGGAGGTGGTCATTATTAGGGTCAGAGAGACTGTGGGTCTAGTCATAGTTATCTCTATGCTTTAAATTTTTCAGTGTTAGGATATCTAGATTAAATTTGAGGTAATATTTTATTATTTTCTACTTGGGTTCATTATTTTTTTGATTCAATAGTTACACACTCCTTCATATCATCAACTCTAGTTTGTTTTTTGGGAGTTGAGGTGGAGAGGATTTCAAGGCCCGTAGTGTTGACTACACCAGTTGAAGATTAACATTATCTTTATAAAGTTTGTAGATACTGTGAGCTAGTGTTGGGAAAGAATCACTCTTTAGAATACTTCTTATGTTTTTGGCTATATCAATTTGACATCATCCTCAGCATGGAATAGTTGTATTCAGTGAAGTATATTATGGATTTCTTCAAGATACAGATTGTGTTCTATGATGCTGATAGAGATCCTACGGTGTTCATTAGTGAGTGAGACCCTCGAATGGGTCAGAGGTGTGTTCCTTCCTTATCATCCTTTATAGATTAGTTGATATTAATTTCATTAAACATTCATATGATGGTGTTTCTCAACGTTTTAGAAGAGTAGGATAATGTATTTTCTTAGGTGGTTATGGAATTAACCCCTCCACAGGAGATCAAATTTTGGATAGAGCTATAGTAAGGTGCTACCTTGAACTCAATGTATCTATATTGGATAGAACCTTTTAAGTTGTGGGAGATGTGGGTATAGATGGAGGATTTTTTTAGTGTAGTTTTGTTTGGTCAAGTGTGTCACTTAGGGTTCAATATTTCTATTCATAAAGAAGGGTAATGGAGGTATGAGTCTCAATATTGATTACCATCACTTGAATCAAGTTATAGTGAAGAAATGGTATCCTCCTTCACAAATCATTGACTTATGTATTAAAGGATATATTTAGTTCTATAAGATTGATCTGTGGTTGAGATATAATCGAATTTGGTTGCTGGATAAGGATATACCAAAGACCTCGTTCTGATATCGTTATGAGCATTACAAGTCTATTGTGATGTTGTTCGGTGTGATGAATGCTCCATCAGTGTTCATGGTTTTTATGAACATAAGTTTATATAGTTATTGGATCGTATCATGGTGTTTTCCATCAATGACATTATTATGTACTCTATGTCTAGGGATGGTCATATAGAGCATCAGTGTGCTGTTTTGGGAGTTCTTTTTCATAAGAATCTATTTAAGAGTCTATCAAAGTGTGAGTTATATTATTTTTAAGTTTGTTTCTTGGGTCATCTTCTGTCCCAACATAGAGTACTCATATATCCATCAAAGATCAAGTTAGTTTTTTTAGGTATCCACCAAGACAGTTATAGAGGTGTTGAGTATCTTAGTTCTTTCAGGCTATTATAGGAGGTTCATGACTGACTTCCCTTAGATGGATACTTCTATAAAATCCTTGAATAAAAAGGATAGGTTTTTCTTATGAACTAAAAATTTTCAGATAACTCTTCAATACCTAAATTATAAGTAGTTTAGGGCTATAGTTCTTTAATTTTCAAAAGAGGTAGTTCATTATGAGGTTTTCTATAACATTTATCATCTTATACTAGGTTGTGTTTTGATGTAGTGTAGATCATTTATTTCTAAAGGTACTTAGAAGTTACATCCCCATGAGTGTAATTATTCCACTCATGATCTTGATTTATATGTAGTTGTTTTTTCCTTTATGTTATAGAAATATTACTTCATTCACCAGTGTTTTTTGGTTTTCACCAATCATAGGATTCTGAGATATGTCTTCTTTCAAAGTGGCCTAAATATATGACAACAACAGTGGATGGAATTATTATAGGACTAAAACTTTGGTATTTCATATACATGGGTAAAATGTAATGTTGTAGTTGATTTTAATTATAGTAAGTCACATGGTGATGTTGTGCCTGAATCTAGAGATTCCTTGAGAGTGATGGAACTCTCAACAATACAAATTGTTATAGTATAGGTTGGTAATGGGGATTTCCTTTTTTAGATCTTGGTTTATTCATATTTGGTAAAATGGGTGGAGTATTACTATCTTGTGGATTCCATATTGTAGTTCTAGAGTGACCTAGTTGCCTATAGTAACTCCCCTGATGGTTAGTCTGAGGATGATCAACACTGGGTGTTTCTCCAAGGGAGGATTTTCGTTCATTTAGTGATGCATGAGGTGGCACTCCATTAGTTCCATATCTCTCCCCTATAAGTATATCCTGGATTGAAAACTGTGTATTATTATTTAAGAAGTATGTTTTAGGGGCCTTGGTTGAAGCATTCAATTGCAGATTTTGTGTCTTGTTGTTTGGTCTACCAAAAGATGAAGGCTTAAAACCATATTCCCAATGGTTTTATCTGGTCATTAAATGTTCCTAATTAGAAGTAGAAGTTAATTTCAATGGAATTTGTTATCATTTTAACTTGATATATGGTAGGCTATGATGTTATATGGGTTATAGTGGATTGTTTGATAGAATCATCCCAATTTATAGTGATCAAAGATTCAATCTCAGTGGAAGTTTTACCGAGGAAATGCATGTAGGAAGAGGTGAGTATCCATGAAGTTTTGAGAAATATTATCTCTAATTATGATCTTGTTTGTACCTCTAGGGTGAATAAATGTCTCCAATATACTTTTATATCTCATTTTTTCCTTAGAACTTCTTTTCAACCCCAAATGGGTGGTTAGACATAGTGGAATTTCTAAAATCTTATGGGCATGTTTCATGTTTATGCCCTGGATTTTAGAGGTTTTTAGATTAGACACCTATCATAGGTCATATTTTATTAGAATAATAGTTTTCACTCAACTATTCATATTGAACCATTTGAAAATTTTTATGAATGACCTTTATATTCTCCATCATGTTGTACTATGGTTGGGGAGTTAGAAATCATTGAGCCGAAAAAGTATAGAGAACAACAAAGATAGATCAAGTGATTCGCAAGAGGATGAGGGTATCACATGATCATTAGAAGTCATATGTCATCCATGGGAGGAAACCTCTGAATTTTGATGTTGGGGAGAATGTTTTCTGGAAGGTGTATCCTCATTAAGGGAATTGAAGGTTTGGGCATGGGATTAAGCACTCTCCCTAGTTTCTGTTGTAAAATTGTGTTCCCTAGAGTGAACTTAAAAAAAGAACATTTTGATTACCATATCATGTATATAGTGAGATATTCATGATGTATTTTTTCCATAATAGTGTTGATATTTCTATTTATAACTATTTACATGGTAATTTCCTTATATTATTTGTCATATAAATATGTTATAGCAGTTCCCAACTATTATTAGAACCTCAATATACAATAAAATGATCTTAAACATATGTTTTGTGGTCAAGAAACATCATGCTAAATGGACACAGATTATTTCTGACTATTAGGTGTTGGGGGATCATAAGCACTGTACTTCGTCTAATGAAGTTTGAACTTATTGATCTCAAGTATATGAGATCATAAGGACTAAGCAGCTAATAGGAACCATGTATGTTTTAGGTTTCAATGGTAGTTTCTAATTATGATCACATGTATTGGTCACATGACTTAATTTTTTTATCAGTGTATTCAATTTGATTATATACTTTGATGCAAGATTAAAACCATTTAATTTATGTCATGGTGAGGTAGTATGTGTATCTTTTACCATTAGTAGTGTGATATTGATTGAATGATAAGGATAGATTTTTCATCTTCTAAAATAAAGTGATATACTGACACCATTTGATCAGGATGGTAGTACATTCACTAAATTCCTGGCCATTGTAGAAGAAGTTAAGTCCACTATAACTTACCTTGCCTTCCTGGCTCTTTGGTTTGTTTTTTTCATGGGTGTTGGAGGTGTTTTAAAGGTTTATTAATGATGTTCCATGGTAATTGGAGGTGCAGTAGAGCTATAGTGGGAAATTCGCATCATAAAAGGGGTACTTGGAATAAATTGGTTTTTCAAGGCGTGTATAGATGACCCATTTCATGGATGGTATGTGGATGAGGGGGTAACCCATGAAATGGATTCACATATTGAAATTAATTAATGACGTTTAATTAAATAAAGTCTGAGGTGATGTGAGTTTCAATTGAAGATGGTATTTTTTGGAAAACCCATGAATTATACATCGTAAAATGGTTACACTATGCGAAACTAATGGGATCGAGGTTATTTTATAACCCTTATGTATGATTTCTTTTCATTTTTATTCACCTCTATCTCATTTTAGAATAACCCTAGTAACCCCAAAGATATATTCTAGCCCTCTTCCTCCTTCGATCTATTAGTTCTGGTGGATGCATGTTGGAAATCTATGGTTATTTCCCCTATCTTTTCCATGTGTTTCATTATATTATTCTTCATAGATTCAATGTAGTGGAGAGGTTTTGGTTTGAGTTTTGAGTTGGATGAATTTTTTATAACCCTTGATGTAGCATAGGATGATCCATAGGTTTTCCATGCGGTTGCGGTTTTCAAACATTTCTTCTTCACCCTGTGGTGTTCAGGGATATTAGAAATCTTCTTTGAGGTAGGTAATCACTCATTCCTCACTTTTTTGTATCATTCGGGAGGAGTTCACTCTTTTCTATCTATGGGTTGGCTTGAACTAGCCAAATCATGATAAATTAATCGGTTAATTGAAATTGAAGGGGAAATAGGAATGATTTCATCTCTTTTAATGTTTTGATATTATTAGGATATTTCTTTTGTATAGTATGAATTCCCTATTGAATATTTTTATCATTGGGGGATTTTTTTTGGGTTGGTTAGTTATTTATTATGAAGTCCTTATAGTACATTTATTTTGATATTACACTAAAATGGAAATTGGATAACCACTTATATTTGGTTAATAAAATGGTTTCCTCTGTATTTATGGAATTTGTGATAATTCTCTTAGAAAAATTAAAATGTGATAAAATATCATTTGTTAAATATATAAAATGATCTTTGATGTGTTGTGATATGTGGTTGTTTTTCCATGATTTTTGGGTGGTGAGTTGATGGTCTATTTGGACATGCTTCTGGGATAGTGAGGTGATGGTTTTCTTGTCTATGATTCTAGGGCGGCGAGGTGATGGTTTTTTGGTCATGCTTTTGGGATGGAAATGTGGCGGTCTTTTTTCCCATGATATTAGGGTGTAAAGGTGATGGGTTTTAATTCGTGATTTTAGGGTAGTGAGGTGGTGGTTTTTTAATTCATGCATTTAGGGAGGTGATGGTTTTTTTGTGATTTTGAGTCAGTGAGGTGGTTGTTTTTTCCATGATTTTAAGGTGTTGAGGTGATGATTCAATGCGGATGATGAGATGCTTATGAGAATGGATGTGTTGTGCTAGAAACTTGAGTAGTGACAGAATAATTATTTAATAATGATTGAAATGTCTTGGGTTTAGTTTGATTAATGGGATGGGACTAACTAACGAACAAATAAATGATAGTTTATGTTGTTGAATTTTGTTGTTGGTAAATATTTAAATAGATGGGATGGATAATGGAATTGGTTGTTAGTGTGAGATGTGCCTTTTGGTTTATGTGGTGTTATGAATTTAGAGGTGGAAGTGAAAGTGGAGATGTTGTAAGTTGGTTAGTGTTTTTTGTGAACCCATAGGTTGTGATTCTGTCTGAAATATGTATGTACTTTTATATTCCTTAGGATTTATATGAACACCCCACCCTCATCTAGAACTATTTCTTGACACCCATATTTTCACACAAGGTTGTTTTTTCCAACATCATGGTGATTAGGATGGATGTTTGGATACCCACTCTTTACTGATCTATGTTTGAGATGAGTGTATATTCACATTATATGATGTTTGGAGGTTTTTTAGTGCCCTAGGTTATGGCCCATGTGTTTTTGATTGAGATGAGATGTGACCATGTTGTGGGGAAATGGCCCAGGTGTTTTCCAGTGAGATGTGATATGTTCATATTGTGGAGAGGCTTATGGTGGGGTCATGCATGGTAAAGGTATGGAACAAGGTTGATGACCTTAATGTTCATGATACACTATTACTCTAATTATTATTATGATGTGATTTCCCAAGTTTCTACGGGCATGATGTGATGTGACCATGTTATGGGATGGTGGTTTACATTATTCAAAAGATATGAGAGTGCCAGAAAATATGATGTTGGGGTGTGAGAATGGAAAATCAGTGATAAAGTGGTGTGGGGTATCTGTTATCAATATTCTTCTTATTATGTTATTATACTTTGCTTTTGTTATTTAGTGAGGGTGCCTTGGTAAGGTTGGGATGGATAGTTTACCTGTTTAGGTGTTATTGGTTCTGTTTTTTTCTCACAGGTACATTATTATTTTCTTTCACATGTTCATGAGATACTTTGGTTTTCCAAATGAGTATACTTGTATGATCACCCTATGTATATAAATGTATCTTCAGGTTTCTGGGAGGACTGTGTGGATCTTTCTGGATAGTACTTGCTCAGACCTTCTTGGATAGTTGTTGAGTCACTACTATACCTTTTTGTGTGTATTTACTATTAGTGACTTTTATATGTACCTGTATTATTTATACATGCATTATGGGATGGTTTTGGTTTATTTTTAGATTAATTTGTGGATATTATTGTGGATGATTCATCTTATCTCTCGATCTGATATTATTATATAGGGTAATCTCTCCCATTTTATGAGATTTTTATACCCTCGGTGCTAGTTTCCAACCTAGGGCCTACTGGAGGTGGGACTTGGGTTCATTATCTCTCTCCACTCATTGAAGTATCTTTGGTGTGATGGGTTGTGATAGAGTGGTATTATATGTGATTTTTGAGAGATAAGATAGAGTCTGGAGTTACTCATAGTGATGATTCCATAGGTTGGTATGGAAACACTACCAGTTGACCTTGGTGTGTGACATAAACCAGGGTGATTGGATAGGAAATGCAATTTTAGGGGGGGTCCATGATGCAATTCATGGAATTTGAGCTTATTTTAGGGTGTACACTGTTTTTGGGTGAGTGGAATGAGTAGAATGTTTCATGAGTTGGCTTTCAAAAAGAGTTACATGCAGAGTTACATTCAAATACTTTGAAGGCAGTGAAGAGGTAGGAGATTATTTATCTTAAATAGGGTAGTATGTCAATGTAGAAGTTGGGAATTAAGTTCAAGGACCTTATTCACTTTTCCCTAAATCTTTTACATATGAGGAGTCTTGTGTTAGACATCTTGAGGATGCACTCCATCCTTTTATCTAGAATGCAGTTACTCCCTTTACATTTCCAATGTATTAGGAGAGTCATAAGAAGGGGAGGTGATCAAGAAGATTCACTCATGAAGAGGTTTACTATGAGAGGGTAATTATGATGTTTTTTTAAGGATTAGGGTTTTTATTGGTAGGTCTTAGCCACCTGGACCTTTGATTTTCTTGACTAGTGGATATTCGACCTCAATAGATTCCCTTCTGACCTTCCAGGGCTAGTGGTTTTTGTGATTTTACATAGGATATCAGGCCAGTGTGTTTTTATGGGGTTCATAGATATTTTTATAATCATTTCTCAATGGTTATTTGAGATTATCTTGGTGGAGAAAAAAGGTTCAGTTCCAACCTCAGTAGTAGTTTCCATTGAGAACATTTCAGTAGTAGGGGCGACAGGATTATGCTCCACCAAGGGGAGATATCGTGAGTACTGCTTATCCTTAGGATATTACTCGGGTCCAGGGTCCAAAAATCAAGCATGGTTGTAGAGGTGTTTATTATCATAGAGGTGGAGGGGTTGGGTATGGTTAGTTACACGCAGGGGAAGCAGCAGTTCTAGATGGACCAGAGATCATTAGAGGAATTATTAGGTTGTTGTATACCACTATTTGTTCCATGTTTGATTGAGGATATTAACACTCCTTTTTTTAACCCACGCTATTCTATTCTCTGATGCTATACATATAGAGACTTCCCATGGCCCTAGTATCGACTACACTAGTCAGAGACTAAGATAAATTTTTTGATGTGTGTTGGGGGTGTAAAATGATTATGGGACACATCAATACCATGCAGATATTTTATGTCAATAGATGAATCCATATAATTTCATCCTAAGAATTGATTTTTTTTTGTATTCAGTATTTTATATTATCATCTCCTTCCATAGGAGAGTTGTGTTCTTGGATGTGGATGGTCAACGTATGGTTTTCATTGGAAATCAGGGTTGTCAGGTGAGAAGACATTATATGGAACCCCTAATTTATTTTATGTATGAGATGTCATTGGAATCAGTGGATGTCGGATAGTGAGGGTTCCAAGGGTTATTGGTAAGTTTCTGGATATTTTCCAGGAGGAGGTTGGATGCTACCACCTCAATGTGATGTTCAGTTCAGGATAGACTTGCAGTCTGGTGCTTCTCCAATTTTGATGTCTTCTTATCGAATGGAACCTTCTGAGCTATAGTATTTAAGTATTCAGACATATGATATGATGTATAAGGGTTTCATCTATCCCATTATGTCACCATGGGGTGCTATACTGTTGTTATTCAAAAATATGTATGGTTATCTAAAGTTGTGTATAGATTACTGAAGGTCGAATTATGTGGTGGTCAAGAACCATTACCCTCTTCAAAGGATATATGATCTTTTTTACCAACTAAGAGGGTTGATTTGGTTTTATAATATTGATATGTATTCTTGATATCTCCATTTGAGGGTGAAGGAGGGAGATATTCCAAACACTACATTTAAATGTAGGTATGAGAACTTCAAGTTTGAATTCATGTCATTCTGTATCACAAATTCACTAGTTTCTTTCATGTGACTCATGAACTCAATGTTACAATAATTCCTAGACGAGTTCTTATTCATGTTCATCAATGAAATATTGATCTACTTGAAGTCATAAGAGGATCATGTCAATCATATTAGAGTTGACTTGCAGGTTTTTCGATGGCACCAACTCTATAGAAATTTATCCAAGTGTAAATTTTGGACACAAAAGGTTAATTTCATTCAGAATGTGGTGTCTTAGAATGTTTTGGTACTGGGCCCATCAATGTTCTAGATAGTTGTTTCATGGTCACCACCGAATAATGTGGTATAGGATCATAGATTCCTTTATATCATGGAATATTATCAGAGGTTTGTGCATGATTTATCTTTAGTTGAATCCCTATTGGTAGTGTTGACCAGGAAGGCCCATGTTTTTATGTGGATTAATCAATGCCCAATATCATTTGGTTACCTAAAAGGGAAGTTTTTTAGTGCTCCATCACTTCATATTCCTAAGGTGGTAGTGCATTTTAAGAATTTTTATGATGCTTTCCATCTGGTATTGGGATGTGTGTTGATGTAGTAGAGGTAAGTGGTCTATTATGGGTGTAGTAAGGTATATACCCATGATAATAACTATTCCAGCAATGATCTGAAGCTAGTAATTACTGTGCTTTATTATAAATTAGTGGGAACATTACCTCATTATGGATATTTTTGTAGTATTTACAGGTCACAAGACCTTGGGGTATATATTTTCTAATCATGATATAAATATATGATAGAAAATGTGGATGAATTTTATTTATGATTATTATTTTGAGATATCCTACACCTAAAGAAATGTAAATGTTGTGGTTGCCACTTTGAGAAGAAAATCATGGAAGGATTTTTTCAGGAGTGCAAGGATTTTTTGAAATGAATTGAGGAGTTGGAATCCTTTCATGTAGATTCAATGGTGGTTGATGGTGAGGTTTCTTATTTCAGATGATGTTTCAGCATTCTCCCATGTGGTGGGTGGAGGAGTCTCAATGGAGATACTCAATGGAATAGGTAATGTGTGATTGCATTGGACATAGTGATTCTCCAAAGTGATGGTCTAAGGATGGGCGGAATCTTGTGTTGTTTCAAGGGAGGTTTTTTGTTTAGGTAGAGATTCTAGAGTAAGTCATTCATGAGTTTTATATATCACCTTTATTGGTACACCTAAGAGTTTCTGAGATGTACCGTGACTTGAAAAAATAGTTTTAGTGGCCTAGTAAGAAATAGGAGGTGGTGGAGTTTGTATTGTGGTTATTGGTTTTCTAGTAGGTAAATGTCAAGAATCATGTTCATAGTCGTTTATTATAGCCTTTTAATATTTCTGAGTGGAAATTGGATGAAATATTTATAGATTTAATCATAGGGTTAGACTTAGATCTGAGAGTTTTGGAAGCTATCTAGGTGATCATGGAATGGTTGATGAAATTGACCAACTTCTTAGTGTTCAAGGACTCGGGTGTAGTGGATTCTTTGGATAAGAGGTTGTGGATGAGGTGGTGCAATTTCACATAGTTCATAGGTCCATTATATTGTACGATGACTCATGATTTACCTCACGAGTCTAGAGAGGATTGCAGTGTTAATATGTAACTTAGATACACCTCAAGACTATTGTCCACCCTCAGATAGATGGTAAGATAGAGCAGACCATCCAGATGTTGGAGGATATATATAGAAGGCATGAATCTAATACCTCTATGGATCATGGGAAAAATGATAAATTGGTTTATTCTTCTAATAATAACCATTTCCACTCATCCATCGATATTTCCTTATTTTAGGATTTGTACAAGAGATTACTTCCTTCTCTGTTATGCCAGATAGAGTTTGGGGAGGTAGTAATTTTTGGTCTCAATGTGTTGTAGAGAACAACAGAGAAGGTTCGCCTTTTTCATGATAGGATGAGATCATTATAGGAATATAATAAGGGCAATGTTTATCATGGGAGTAGGAACTTATATTTCAAGGTTGGGGACCATGTGTTCTTGAAGTTTTCCCATCGACATGGGAAGCGAAGTTTTCAAGGGGGGGTAAGATCTCACCCAATTTTGTTGGACCCTTTGAGGTGTTAGGGAAAGTTGGTGAGGTGGAATATCAGTTGGAATTGCCACCATGGATAGAAAGGAACTATGAATTCTTCCACATCTCTCAACTCCATCATTATCTTCACTATGACTCCCATTTCTTTGATAATGGATAGTTTTATATTGAGGACAATGTGTCATTTTTTCAGCGGCCAACAGATATATGGGATCATCAGGGGAAAGTGTTGTGAGGACATACCATTCCCTTGGTTCGTGCACTGTAGAGGCATGGTGGACTAGAGGAGAGTACTTGGGAGTGATATATGGAGATGAGTGCCAATTACCTATAGCTATTTTGAGTTTTTCCGTACTCTTTTTTTCTTGAGATGTGATGTTTGGATCATATTGTGTTATGAGATTTTTTGTTTTCTTTTTTTATAATGAGTGATAATGTTTTTACATATGAAAAGTGGATTACCTAGTTTATAATTGAGATTCAATTTACTATGATGTAATTAAACCTGTGTGGGTGATTTAGTTCCACCCAGAATGGATATTATCTTGAAATAGATAATTTAATTCCTTAATTCCTGTGTTTGGGGTGGTGCAGATTTTTGGTTGTAGTGGTTATTAGTTTCAACTATGTGGAGGTTGATATGGTTGTGTGGTGGTGTAGTTTTGTGAAAGGAGGATATTTTAGGCTATGTAATGTGATCATGGGTGTTTCAATTAGATTTTTTGGTTGGTGGTATAATTGAAATGAAATTAGATCCATGAGAGGTATCTTGTGGGGTTGTTGTTTAGACCCCTTTCATTCTTGACATTGTTTTGGATTATTGAGGAGAAAAATAATTTTAGAGGTATCTAACGTAATGAAATGTGATTTCCCAGCCTATTACTTTGTCGGTTTTGGGAGTTATAAGTGTTTCCTAGGAGTCTTGAAGATTTTTCATGGGGATTGAAGGTGCAGTAAAGCTATAGTGGGAAACTCATGTCATGAAAGGGGTACACGATGTGAATTGGTGGTTCACAGCTTGTGTAGTCAGCTAGATTCACATCTTGTATGAGGCTGAGGGGTAACCCATGAAATAGATTCAATTCATGAATGTAATTCATTAAATTTAATTAAATAAAGGCTAAGGTGATGTGAATTTTGGAGGATGTTGGTGTTTTTTTAGAAAACCCATGAATTAAATGTTGTAAAATGGTTACATGATTTAAAACTAATGAGATCCATGTTTTTTTATAACCCTTATGGTTAATTTATTTTCATTTGACTATACCTATATATCTTTAATTCTAGTCAAACACTAGGATCCCTCATGATATCTTCTAACCCTCTTCCTCTTGATTTGATTTTTTAGTTCTGATGGATGCTCATTGGTGGTCCATTTTGGGTTATACTCTCTTTTCTATGGGTTTCATTTCATTATTCATTGAATATCTACTATAGTGGTGTGTTTTTTGTTTGGGTTGTGAGTTGGGAATCATTTTTTAAAACCCTTGATGTGGTGTAGGTTGATCTGTGGGTTTTACGTGTGGTGATGGTTTGTAGGCATTTTTTATTCACCCTATAGTGTAAAGAAAGATTAGAAATATTTGATGAGGTATGGAATCCCTCATTTCTCACAATTTTCTATCATGCGGGAGGGTTTTACCTTGGGTTATCTATGGGATATGGTTTACACTGGCCTAATCAATATAAATTAACTCGTTAATTGAAATTTAAGAGGAAAGGGGAATGATTCACATGCTTTTACAACTTTGATATTATTATGATGTTATGTTTGTATGGGCTGAATTGTCTAGTAGATTTTTTGGTCATTGGGGGTTTTGTTTACATTGGTTTGTTAAGTGTTTTGGATCCCTTATTTTGGGGTTATTGTGATATCACCTTAAAATGGAAATTTTCTAATAACATATATTTGGTCAATAAAATTTTTGCCCTTATATTTATGGATTGTGTGTAATGCCTCTAAAATAACGGGAATGTTATAAAATACCCATTTTTAAATCTATAAAATGATCATTGATGTGTTGTGATGTGAGTTTGTTGGGTTGTTCTTTTGGTGTGGCAAGGTGATGGTTTGTTTTTTCATTATTTTAGGGTAATGACTTGACAGTGTGTTTGTTCGTGCTTCTAGGGTGGTGAGGGGATGGTTTAGTTTTCCATACCTTTTGTGTAGTGATGTGTTGGTTTGTTTTGTTGTGATTTTGAGGTGGTGAGGTGATGGTCTATTTGTTTGTGTGTTTGGGGCGGTGAGGTAGTGTTTTTTCATGAGTTTAGGGTAGTGAGGTGATGGTTTGTTTGGATGTTCTTTTGGGGTGGTGAGTTGGTGGTTTGTTTGGCCATAATTTTGGACTAGTGAGGTGATGATTCAATGGGTATAATGAGCTACTTGTGAGAATGGTTATGTTTTGTTGGATGTCTGAGTAGTGATGGAATAATTATTTAATAATGATTTAATTGTATGGGGTTTAATTTGGTAATGGGATGGAAATGACTAATTAACAAATAAATTATGTGTTGTGTGGTCAAATGTGGTTGTTAGTAAATAATGAAATGAATTTTCTAGATAATGGGATTGGTTGGTGGTGTGAGATGTGTCATCTGATTTATGCAGTGTTATGTATTTAGAGGTTGAAACAAAAGTGGAGATATTGTGAGTTGGTTAGTTTTTTTTTGAGCCCATAGGTTATTCATGTGTGTGGATATATGTATATAATTATATATTCCTTATGATTTAAATACACACACCACTTTAATTGAGCACTATGTATCAACACCCTTATTTTCACATAGGGGTATTTTTTCCAACATCCCATTCATAAAGATAGATGGATGGATACCCTCTCTTTCTTTCTCACTCTTCCAGTCAAGTATATATGAAGAAGATATGATTTTTAGAGGTCTGTTAGTGCACTAGGGGATTGATCAGGTGTTTTAGAGTGATATTTGATATGAATGTGTTGTGGGGTGGTGACCTGGGTTTTTTAGGTGTGTTGTGATATGTTAGTTCTATGGTGAGGCTTGTTTTAGGGGTTGTGCGTGATAATAGGAGGGAATGAGGTTGATTCCATTCATGTTAATAATTCCCTACTACTCTGGTTATGGTTAGGATGTGATGTCTTTGGTTCTTATGATCATGATGTGATGTGACCATGTTGTGGGTGGTGGTTTATGTTATTCAAAAGAGATAGGAGTTTCAAGACATACAATGTTGGTTGTGAGAGTGTAAAATCATTAGGAAAGTTGTGTGGGGTACCCTTTATCAATATTCTTATTATTATTTTGTTACACTTGGATTTCATTATTTTATGATAGTGCCTTAGTGAGGTTGGGAATCATAGTTGACCTGTTTAGGTGTAATTGGTTCTATTATTTGCTCATGGATGCGTTAGTATGCTTTTTCACATGTGTATGAGATACTTTGGTTTTCTTATTGGGTATACTTTTATGATCGCCCAATGTATATATAATATTTTTCAGGTTTCTTGGAGGATTATGTGGATTTGATGGATAGTACTAGTTCAGTCCTTTTTTGGGATAGTTGTTATGTCACTGCTTTAGAATTCATTTTGGGTATTTACTTTAGGAGGCTTTTATCTATTCATGTATTATTTATATATGAATTGTAGGATGGTTTTGGTCTATTTTTATATTATTTCATGGATTTACTCGATGATGATTCATCTTATCTACCAATATAAAATTATTATAGATAATAATGCCTTTAATTTCATGATATTTTTATACCGTCGATGCTAGTAGCCAACCTGGGGCCTACTAGAGGTGGGACTTAGGGGATCAATATCTATCTCTTCTCACTATGGTATCTTTGGTGGGAGTGGTTGTGAGATCCATCTAGTAAGGTCAATGAACAAAATAAAGTAAAAAAAATTATGACATGAATGTCCATCCTTCTTTATGAGATATCGCGAGAAAAAGATATTATATTACATAGTGTGTGTATATAGGAGGTTGTTATTTCTATGTACCTTATATCCTTATGGGCCTTGATGGGTTGCTATAATATGATCCTAGTCTATGATTATTACTCACTTCTATTGCGGTAAGATCCTAGAGGGACACATGTTTAGCATATTCATAATTTTGGCATATTATTTTGAATAGAAGTACAAGACATGGTGAGACCCACCATGGGGTCTGGGTGATGATTTGTATAAAATTTATTTTTTAAAATTATGCCCAAGTAATTCAATGAATACATAGGAAAATATTTAATGAATGAGTATTATTTAAATATTTAAATATTATTTATAATTTGTGTGAATAATGAGTCAAGTTAATGACTCAATTTTATCATGTAATAAATTTACTATAATGCAATTGAGTGATAAAAATATAAATGACATTTATAAAATTTTTATTTTTTCATAACATGTTCTTTATGTCTTATTGAGTGGGTAATAAATATTTAGGTATCGAGAATCCTTTTTCGGGTATTTTGTACCTCAATATTTTAGGAGGAGGAGGCTCGATTTCAGGGGAAAATTAACTATTTTAATTTAAGGGTATGTCTCTCTTATCTCCCACATCCTATAGATATGATTTTTTGATCCAATAATTAAATTTATATTATTATTTTTGAATAAAAGGATCAATATAGCGGTGATCATCGAGATGTATAAGGATTCGTTAAATATTCACACTAGCACCGGGAATTCAATGATCATCATTCCCATGTACTTTCAAATCATTTGTGGATGATCTAGAGAGATCCAATCTCAGTTTGTTCAAGTAACGTTCACTAATAATGAGTGGTTGTTGAATGTGTCTTCAATTAAAATTAATTAATTATTAGTTTTATTTTTATTTAAATCAACTCACTTGAGATCCTTGGTCTTTCCTACTAGGTTTTTAATCACCTGAGAAGATATACTTATATTTATCCGGTGATAAAATTTTAAATACATGGCTCATATTCTTCTTTTATTCATTTTGATACCTTCAATTGGTATCATATGGATCATAAAATATTTTGATCCAAATAAAAATTAAAATTCTATTAAATTTGAGTATAGGGTGTCTTGATGGTTCCACTACAATGAACCGTGCTTCAATCTGATCTCAGCTGAGCAAGTTGTGCAAATATGAAGTTTTAATTTGGATCCAAGTCAATCTACTTCTGGGTTAAAAATTTGAAGAAAATATATTAATATATGTTATAATTTACACAAAGGCATCAATGTAAACTATTTCCACTAAACCATAGATTATTAAAAAGATTATATAGGATAGAATATAGTATTTTTGTCAGGGGTTCATTCCACATAATTTTGGAATTCCTAAAACAATTCAATGGCCTAAAACAATAGGCTTTGAAATTAAATTCAAGGAAACAAAAAAATAAAAAATCCAAGAAGGTGGGGGATAAAAACATAGGTTATGAAAGACCCAAAAAAACAAAAGGGGTATTGGATGACATAGCAAATATATATATATATATATATATATATATATATATATATATATATAATAGGTGGAATTAATTGTGTCTCTCCACTTGGGGTGGTGGATGAAGGTAACCCACACCCATGTGTTGCGAGTGTTGCATTATAAAAAAACTTTTTTAAGGTGCATAGGTGGGATAAGCTACCTACCCCCCCCCCCCCACCTCTCATGGCCAGTGGGGGGTGCGGCCATCAGTTATCCCAATGACTAGACTAAGACAACCCAACCCACACACTTCTTATGGGACAATAAATGGATTAGAATTCATTTTAAGTAGTTACTAAGCCACACAAGGCCCAAAAATTTTAAAAAAAATAAAAAAACCATAAAAACCCTTTGTATTGGGTTAAATAGTTTCTAAGGACCATATGATTATAATTTTATGAATTAAAATTAGATAAAATTATTTTAATTCATTTAAATTGTCCTCAAGTTGAATTTATTGTAAAATTAATTTTATATCACGTGTATATTACCTGTTGACTATTCTTGAGGATTGAATGATAAATAAATGTATTTAATTAAATTTATTTAATTAATTATTTCAATTATATAAAATTTATGCAATAATTAATTTATTTTTTATAGTTTATGCATCATCTCTCCCGCTTTATATATTTCAGGATATACTCATCAATTAGTATTTTTCTTCATGTATTTTATACATAACCAAGTGTCTATTGATAATTTAAAAGTCATTATAAGATGTGAAAAATGATAAGAAAATGAGGTATTATAGAAAATATGTGAATATAATGGATAAGAGTGAAATTTGTGACATGATTCAGACATGACTAAGGTATTAAACTACTATAGTCATAGTTGATCCACTCATAAACAATGGATCATATAATAGTAAATTCTTAATATTAGTCAGGTTTCTTATTTAATTTATGCATCATTTATTATTATTTTTATAATATGAAAGTTTACGTGATCAAATAAAATAAAATAAAAAATACATAGATTAAAAAATTAATTCATGATGAAAGTTTTATATTTAATGCATTTTAAAGTTATGAGTTTGACAATCGAATTGAAAATTATTTCATTCATTGAGAAAAAATTAAATCCCTCAAATAAATATTAATCCACAATGCCATTAATCATTTAAATTTGAAAAAAACATGGTGTATGAGATGCTCATCAGCCCTAGTTGAGGGTTCCTCCTACTATTGGGGAGCCCTTATGAAAGAGATGGGTCAACATAACTAAATATGGTAACAAATAAGTATTTATAGATAACTTATTAATATTTATATATAAGGTGTTGAATAAATCAATTTTATGATTTCTAGAATTTGGGACTTCACACAACAGTTCAAGGGGTTGTGAGTTAATGTGGTTGGTTAGTCAAACACTTACCTTGAAACTCTATAAGTAGTTGTGCATCCATATATTTGATTGTAAAGAGAGGTTTCAAGGATCTTTTCTTCTATAATACTCAATCTATTGGTTATTCCAAATCTATTAGTGAGGGATACTAGGGGTCGATAAAATTTTGGGAGGCATCAAATAATTTAATTAATCAATATGTCTAATAAGTAATCAAGATAAATTATTAATATTCTTATGTTTTTATTTTTTTTAAATGTCTAGTATTACAAAAAGTTCACTGTGATCAATTATATACAATGAACAAGTCCTATTAATATTTAATTTTAAAGTGTAGCATAGGCGATTGTTGAAACTACTATGATATAGAAACTTCTTTGTGTTATAGTATCCACTACCTATTAAGCCACCTTAGTAAGTGAGGGTGTGAAATATGATTACAGGAGATTCATTTATATCATATTTTATGTTTATATCATAATTATGAGGTGTTTAAACAACATTAGGACATAGAGGATTACACATGTTTTCTCATCTTCGAGAAGCCTATGAGGAGAAAGAGAAGAAAGAAATTAATGAGATGATGATTTCACTGAATATGTGTAAATTAAAATATGGATTGTGATTTTTCAATAAATCTCATTCCAATACCCTTATCACCCTATTAATACATTTTTTGTTTAGAATTAAAAAAATTAATAGTAAATGGAGAAAATTATTCATTACCTTCTAGGTAAGGTTTTTCTAGTAGATAAGATCTTAAATAAAGATTATTCATTGGTTATTATGGTGAAAAAATTGAAATACAATGTGAAAAGACCAATGAAAAGTGTAATTCCAAAGTCTCCATTGTAATTTTCTTCAATGAAAAGAGTCAGATCATCATACAAGAATCTATTTACTTTATATGTCGTGAGATAATTCCATGGAATATAAATGCAATGAATTGAATTAAAGAAGCAACTAGTCACTTCTTCTTCGGGTATCTTCAACAATTGTAAGTGATGTTTTTATTATACTTTTTGGGTATTAGATACTGAATTTTTGTCATGAAATTGTGTACAAATATAGTAAATACATAATTATAGAAACTTTAAAAGAAGTATAGTGAATTCTTCAAGAGGGTGAGAAAGGGTGATTCCTAAGTCAGCTATGAGAAGTACATAACTTATAATTTCTGATATTAAGGATGCTATTTGAACATTTATAGATTATTAAAAAAATTATCTCACTTTTCGATTCTTCACAAGGATACATTAGTCAATTTTTTGAATGAATTTTGTTTAGGGTGTCTTATATTCAACTAATATTTTAGTAATTCTTGAATCATTTGTGATAACTAGTGAATGTAAAATGTAAGAGTCAGGTGTGCCTAGTTTTGGAAAGATGATTCTTTTTCTAGTAAAACTAAATAGTTTTCAATGATGAACCTAGTATAGTTTTAAAATATTTGGAGATAAATAACATAGGTATTATCATAACATTTACTTTTTTTAGTTTTGGATAAATAAATGTTTAGAAATAAAGGTTGGCCACAAATATTTAGAAATTAGTTCATCTAGAAATTTTGAACTATTACAAGGTTAAGATAGTGGTAAATATAATTCATAATACTCAATTAATAGAATTTAGTAATGTAAAATTGAATTATATAATATAAATGGTTAGAATATATGAGTTTCTTAGGGATTATGTGATAAAGAATATCTTAACCAAGCATTTATAGATCCTGAAATGTAGAGTGGATTTATTCTTAAACCCATATTTACTTATGCACATAAAATTTATGATATTAGTAAAAAGGATTAATGGTGTGTCCAACATGAAAACACTGGTCAATAAAATTTATCATGGAGTAATTCCTAAATTCACATTTCCTTATACACATCAAAGTTATGATGTATTTAAAAGAAGAATCAATGTTAAGATTCATATGAATTAAATATTCTTCCATTATTTTTTAAGTCATAATTCAAAAATATCAGCATTATCCCATAACCATATACCAACTATAATAAAAACAAATTAATATCATATGAGTTCTGGTATGATATAAATCCATCATTTTATAATAACATGTGTTTAGATGCAAAGTATTTGTTAAGGATATAAAAAAATGCATCAAGAAATATACAATGTGCATATAAATTAATTATCTTAAAGGTTTATAAGGATATTATATAAATACCTAAGATATAAAAGTGATAGTAAACTAATAGAATATATTTCTATTAAAGGGTGAACATATTTATTAGGGATAGTGGGAGAAATTTTGTCTTAGGTTAAGTCAAGACTGGAGATTCACAACTAGTTGGCATAAGAATAAGTTCCATTGGATCTTGTGTAAAAGGAATGTTCCAGATACATATACTATATAGGAAGAATAAAACCATAATGGTGATTTTATATTTACCATAGTGTTTGATACATTATTCATTGATAATAATTTATTTCGTAATTAATGAGCAAATAGAAATCAGCTATGATTGACAAGTTTATATGAATTCAAGAAATAAATTCCTTGTACCAAAATCAAGTTTTTATTTTGGTAGTTTCTTCAATTAATATAAATCCATTGGTGGGTATTAAATATAGACTATACATGGGTTATACGAGTCTGGTACCAATAATGCTCTATTGGTTATACCAAGTTTTCATTCCTAAATACATTTGAATTCAACTCATCATAGTTACTTTCTATGGATATTTTTTTGGAATTTGATATCAAGACCACCTTTTGTGGAAAGTGTCTGTACAATATAACAAGAAATATTTGGTGATAATATATAATTAAAATAATTAATGAAAGTTACTAAAATATAGTTTTTCATTGGAGTAAAAAATAATATCATAGAATATTTATTTGGAATGATTTTTATTCCATGTGTCTATAAGAGGTAAGTGGGAACACCACTATTTTCTATGTAAAATATATTTATAACATATATAAAATAATTTTTTATTATTATAGTCAGTTAAGTATAGAAATAATGTAACTCTACAAATTTTGACATAAATTAACAACCTAAGTTATAAAGAATGTGTTCTACTAAGTTGGATCTAATAGGTTACTTAGACATAGTAAAAAACATATACTGACTAGAGAAATTTGATAGAGAATTGTTACCAATGTCACATGGAATAAATATCTCCATGAAGATATGTATGAGACATTAAAGGTGATTAAAGTGGTGAGTAGAATTTCATAAGAACCAACAGTGGATCTATCACCTATTTCATGTTAGGAACTAGATATGATATGGCCAATATATATTTTATAGTCTGTGGATATTAGTAAAATATAGGATAACTACACGAGAAGATTTTAGAACCATACATTTATATTTGAGAGACTACAATGGATATATTCATAGTATTTGGAGAGGAAGGGAGACTAGGGGAACAAACTACTATTACTTTGGATCGATATGATATAATATCATAGTCAGACTAAGGTAATGATAAATAGAAGCTCATTATAGCTTGTGGTTTCCATATATACAAATATTGATTGCGTTATGGAATCTGATGTAGCTAAAGAAGTAGTGTAATATATGTAACGATTTTTTATGGTTCTTGGAATCACACCTATTAAGTAAGATGTTATCATGATATAAATTATGATAATATTATTAAAATAGGACTATCCTAGATGTCAAGTTTTGATAGTAGGAGAAACAATTATACTTGGGGATATCATTAATTTAGGAGTTTTACTCAAGTAGGTGAAGTAATGGGTAATAGAGTATCTACATAATGATGACATTTTAGGACAAATGACTAGATTCATAACTCATTAGAGGCATGATATCATCATGTGAGAGATATATGGTTTATCATTTTCAAGTTGGATCTTATATAAGTGATAGTGTTGTAAAATTGGGTTCCTTAGACCCAACTTGTGAACTAATTTTAGATTATCATATCATGTATACAGTGAATTAGTCATGATGTACACTTACCATGATAGTGTTGATATTTCTATATTCACTATTTACATGGTAATTTAATGCACTATTTTTTATATCAAAAGGTTGTATAAGTTCCTTGATATAATGAGACCCTAAAGTTACTATAACAATGATCCTAAAAACCTTTTCTATGGTCTAGATATATCATGCTAACTAGACACAGATGATGTCTGACTATCAGGTGTCAGGGGATCATAAGCATTGAGAATTCTTCCTAAGAATTTCGAACTTGGTGATCTCAGGTAGATTAAATCATGATTAATAACCCACCAATAGGAACACCACATTTTTATGTGTCATTGGTAGTTCCTATTTATGATCACGTTTATTCTCTCTCAACTTGATATTATTATCAATTTATAACATTTTATTATGTAATATTATGTAAGATGAAAACCATGTAATTTATGTAGTAGAGAGGCATCATGTGTTGGGTGCACCATTTATGGTACTAAACAGATTGAATAATCAAGACATGATTTTATTCCTCTGAATGGAAGTGATAAATCAGGCCTAGTTGATCAGGTTGGTATTACTTGAAGGTACTAGGTGCACAACAGAATAAGATGAGACATATATTTAAACTTTTTCACCAAAAAATTACATAACTTAGTCTTCACTAGAAAATCACAACCCTATACATAAACCATGAGGATCCCATATGAATTTTTTAACTATAAAAATAAAATAAATATTACCTCATTTAATATAAAGTCACAATCATCGACTATTCATCACTGATAATCGTTTCTTGAAGGAACTGAAGCTAATTACATATAGATCATCCACATGTTCTTTAAAAGTTTATGGGAGTATTGATCATTTAATTCCAGGTGTTATCATATAAATACAATGATTTCTTTGATGTCCCAATGATCACTATATTGATAATCCATTGATCCATGACGTATAACTTTGATCAAACGCTTAGATCATCTTCTTGTCTCTCTAGGAAGTAAGAGAGGAGAGTGAGGCTCTCATCTATTGTGTAATGAATAGTGAATTTCATTGGATCCTATCTTCCTTATATATTAATATATATATATATATATATATATATATATATATTACATTGAATTGGCTCCCTAGTCCTTGAATATATATTTTCCACTATATAAACTATAAATGACATCATATGACTACTTTACAGAGTCATAAATTTCATTTATATTTTAATCACTTGCTTGTAATATAATAATTTTTTTACATGATATAAATGATCCATTAAATCAACTTTATATTTCTATAGATGTTAAAAACCCTTCAATATTGAAATAATATTTATTTTTATAATATTTTCTCATGTATTTACTTTAACACTTGTAAATACATTAAATTAATAAATTCAACTCCAATTATTATATTATATAATAATACTGAATATATTTATTATTATTTTATTATATATTCTCATACATCACTCAGACTCTATTATTGGGGTCCACTATGTCTTAAACCCCTACTCATCAGAATATGGAAGTCATTTGATTATGATGTGTGTGTGCCCCTCTAGGCCCTTATGTCGATAGTAGTGGATATTATTCATATACCAGGAGTGGATTCTAGAAACCCATCAAAGCTGCTAAATAGATAAGGTATAGTTATAGAAACAACAATAGTTCTTACGAACACACACTATGTAGTGTAATATCTTTGTCTTGTGATATCTCATGAAGAAGGATTCACACATTATGTCATCATTATTTCTTGCTTCATTGTTTTTTTATCTAACTATCTGTATTTACCTTTTTGACCATGGAAATATATTTAGTGATGGTACTACCATTCTGAAAAACTAGTAATAAGATATCACTTCCTTTTGGAGTGAAATTTTTTTACTGAGTATTTAATTAATTTTATACCACCAATGATGCACCTAACACAATCTACTACACTATGAATTCAATTCCATAGTTTTCATCTTACATAAAAGTATGAAATAAAATGATAAACATTAATAATAATATCAATTTAGAAGACCATTGCATGTTCTCATAGGTAGAAACTACCAATGACACCTAAAACATGTGGTGTTCCTATTGGAGGGTCAGTCGTCATGATCTCAACTACTCAAGATCGTCATGTTCTAACTTCATGAGAAGAAGTCTCTTTTCTTATGATCCCCTAGTACCTAATTGTCATATATAATCTATTTCCAATAAAAATTATATGTCTAGACCATATGAAATACGATTAATATTAATTTCATAGTATCTTGATGTTCTCAATATAACATGGAAAATGTTTTAGCCTTTTTTTGCAACAAATAATCTATGAATATATCCATATAAATAGTGGACATAGAAATATGAACATTATTGTGTTAATTTTACATCATAAATAACTCATTATATAAATAATATAGTAATCTAAAATTACTATTTATGTTGGATCTAGGTCACCCACTATTATAACAATCACAATTTCACTGAAGCCTACTTACTAACAATTAATGTTTGTTATCACATGATAAGATCATGTATCTGCCGAGTTTTCTATTTTATCATGGTCCTGTCATGTCTCCACCGTGTGGTTATTCTATTATTTTTTAATTTTCCACCCTGAGTAAAATCCCTCAAGAGATGATATCCCAGTGTATTTTTCTTTCATTCACAATCAAAATTTGAAATCTTGGATAGTACCAATAATAGGATTACTATAATTTATGTTATTATAAAACATTACATACTAGGTGTGTTTCCAAGAATTGTAACAAAAAATTGTGTATTATAAACGAGTTCTTTAGTTGTATCAAAATCCTAAACAAACTCTGTATTGGTAAATATGGATACCATTAGATTAAATTATCCTCTCTTTCTCATTACCTTATCCAAACTATGATATAAGATCATATTGATTCAAAGGAAGACTAGTTTTTATACCCTCAAAACTAGTATCCCTTCATTTGTAAGTACTAGGATTATATCTCTTAGACTCTCTCAAGTACTGTTGGATATCTTTAACTACTTCCAATACAATTATCCTATATATTACTGATATTTTCCTACCATAGAATATATTTTAGAGGTATCACATTTAGTACATAGAATGTAATTTGTGATTGATCCATCAAATAATATTATGGAATTATATTTACCACATTAATCTCCTCTTATATATGATATATTTCTTGTTATATAGATTTATTCTATGTAACATTAGAAATAATTCTCTTTCAAATTGTTCTATCGTGTATTTTTCAATACCTCTTCAGTATATATACTTTTTACTGGTTCTATAAAACCCATTAGGTATTCCCTAGTATATCTTTTTACCAATAAATTAAAATTTCACTTTAATCCAATTTTGGGAGAGTTTCTTTCATTATAGTCTTAACCAATTATAAAACCAATAGTTATTTTCCATATGTCATAAAACATGTTTTCCTTGGAAAACCTTGATGCTCCCACTAACCTCTTATAGACACATGTAAAAAACTAATTTCAAAATAATTTTCTACGATATTGTTACTTAAATCAATTAAAAACTATATTTTAGTAACTTTTATCCCTTATTGGCATATGATGGTGTCACTAACCCTTTCTGGTTTCATCGTATAGATGTCTCCCAATATTAGGGTCTTGACTTTCACTATCCAATTTAATGTTCATAGAAAGTAACTATGACAAGTTAAATTATAATGGATTTAGGCATAATGTCTTGGTATTACTGATCTAACCTTATTGGTACTATGATTATTCCACCTATGTATAGTATCACTTGAGTACCCACCACGGTATTTAAATAATAATCCCCTATACATTGATACATGGAATCCCTTATTGAATTTTAATTGATTTTTTCAATCATAGATTGTTGTCATTATAGGATCTATAATTCTAAAAGAATAATGTATCACTAGCCATAGGGAATTTAGAACCATTACCATGGTTTTATCCTTCCTATATAGTATGTGTCTCAAAAACATTCCTCTTCCACAATTTCTTGTGAAACGTGTTCCTATGAAAACTATATGTACGTCTTCTGTATTGACTAAACCCAAGTCAATCATGTTCCTAATTTCTCAAATAGAGATGTAAACCCATTTATATAAATATAGTCTATTACCAAAATATCAATTTTCTATCTCATGGATTTCTATAATATCATTAGAAACATTTAGAATAATACTATAGATGCAGATTGTTTTTTTTAATGCAAGTTTGTTATATCCTTATAAAACTCTTTTCATCTAAACACAGTTATAATAACATAAAAGATTTCCATCATACTATACTTAATATGATATCCCATTTTCATGGTAGTTGGTATTTTTTATGGGATAAAACTATTACATTTTATGTTTTCTTGAAAAATAATATAATTATATGCAATGCATGTAAGTTTGAACATTGATTATCCTTTTAGTTACATAATGACTCTAATGTATACAAGAAAATGTGTGCTCAAGAATTAACTCATGATAAATTGTATTGATTAATATTTTCATGTAAGACTCATCATTAATCCTCCTTAATAACATCATTTCTTTGATGTTATGAAAAAATTTACATTTAGGAATTACTCAACACTACATTAGAATGACAGATGAATGCTTGTTCAAGATATTCCTTAGCACATGGGCTCAAAGAAACTCATATCTTCTGACTGTGCATATGGAGTGAATCACTTTTATATTCATTAAAATTTTCAAATAAATTTTATAAAGTACATTTACCACTATATTAACCTTTTAATGGTTCACATTCTATATATAAATTAATTTCATATGTTTGGTAACTTACCCTTATTTATAATGTTTCTTTATCCCAAACTAAATGAGTGTATATGTCGATAATGCCTATGGTATTTATCTCCACTAATTCTAAATACAAAAAAAAAAATTTACAATTAATTTTAGTTTTACTAGACAAATAATTATCTTTCCAAAAATAGTTATAATAGAGTTTTACATTTTATATTCATCAGTTATTGTCAGTGATTCATATATTACTAAACTATTATTTGAGTATTATACACCATATAAAACAATCATCACAAAAATTGAATAATATATCCTTTTATCCAAGGCACACAAAAGAAATATATTTTAGTGATACTCAATAAAATTCAACTAGAATCATTTACTTGATAATTATATGTTGTTTGATTCTCACCATTCACTTAGGAATCACTATTTCTCAGATGCTTGAAGAACACACCTTACTTCTTGAAATGTTTCTTTTATTACATGGTTACTATATTTTGATACACATATGTGATAGGAATATTTTATTTAATACCCAATTAATATAATAGGAACATTATACACAATGATGAATATACCTAAAGAAGAAGGGACTACTTGCTTCTTCAATTCAATTGATTGCATTCAAACTTTAATGGACTTATTTCATGACATAGAAAGAAAATAATCTCCTGTATAAAGATCAACCTATTTTATTTGAATTATGTGGAAAAGTTTATTTTGGAGTCACACCTGAAATTAACCTTTTCACCTTGTCTTCAAATTTATCATCATATGAACTAAGGATTAAACATTTTTTGAGTTCTTATCTACTTGGAAAACAGTGCCAAATAGGTAGTGAGGAATTTTCTCCATTTACTGTTTGATTTTATATTCTCAAATGAGCTGGTATAAAGTTAGTGATAAATATATAATAATATGATGTACAAAAATATAGTGTTCCATCTTTAAATTTATACGCTTTTAGTTTAATCATCACACCATTTTTATCTTGCTTCATTATCTCCTCACAAACATCAAATAGATTAGACAACGTGTGGTACCATCCACATCATGATGATGTATCCTCAAATCATTATACATTGATGATATAATTATGATAAAAATATCAAATGTTTCATATATGAGTCTCCTGTTGGAATATTTTACACCCTATCTTTCTAATGTAGCTCAATGGGTATTGGTGACTCCATCACCTTGAATTTCGTATATCATTTTACTTTTCACAAGTGCATGTACTACTCCTATAAACTTTTTCTGATGAGGACACTGCCTTTCCCCAAAATCAATTGTAATGAACTTGAGGTATTGTTTTACATTTTTTGAAAAAAAATAAATATTAGCATATTAGTAAATTTACCTTGATTACCGATTAGACATTACTGATTTATTAAATCATTAAATTTATCCTACTATTTTAACAAAATCAATTATCCCTCACTAATAGATTTATAATATATAGTATCTAGATATTTCTAAAGGAAAGGATCAATAAAAAATCTCCTCATAGTCCAAGTTATGATTGTGCCACTACTCATAGAGTTTCAAGGTAAGTATCATACTGGAAAACCACATTAACTCAAAGTTCCTAGAACTTTTGAGTGAAGTCCCAACTTATAGAAATCATAAAAATGATTTTCTCAACGTTTTTCCGCTAAATATAAAAAAAAGATAGTTATGGATACTTATTTTCTTTAATCATTAGTTGAGTCAACCTTTTTCTTATATAAGAACTCCCCGGTAGTAGAAGGCACCCTTAATTAGGGCCGATGAGCACCTCATACTCCATGTTTTTTTCAAATTTGAATGATGTAAGGTGTTAAGGATTAATATATCTTTGATGGTTTTCATTATTTATTGACAAATGAAATAATTTTCTATCTGATATGCATGTACTATGTGATCGTACTCATAACTGAACATTGTAGTAAATAAAAAACATCCATCACATATTAAATAGTTTTAATCTATGAATTAATTTTTTATTTTTTTATATAATTGAATAATACTTCATATTCATATAAATAATAAACAATGTATAAATTATATAAATAAAATGATTGATCTTGAGAATATTGTTTTGGTTGATATATTTACTCTCAATAGATCAACCATGACCCTAAGTGTGTAATATCTTAGCCATCTATGAATCATATTGTATCTCACACCCTAGTCCAATGTATCAACAACTTATCTAGAATATCACCTCATATTCGCACAGTACTTATCTTACAATATCCTCACTAAAATACATAAACAATCACACAAAGATGAGGGGGACTCGACAGTGCATAAATACAAGGAATGCAGCTCTCATGGATATGTAGGCCCTTATACATGTTAATAAAGTAAAAATGACAATGTGAAAACCATCTAAATAAATTTAGTTATTATTTTTATCACACACATTTGAATAAATAATTAAATAAATTTAAATTCTAACATAAATTGGTCAGTCTTTTCCCAAGATCATTCTTCAAGAAAATAAAATGTGTACAAAAATTAATTTGTCAATAAAATTATATTAATACAATTAAATAAATTAAAATGATTCATTTAATTTTAATGTTAATATTAATATTAATCATAATCACTAGATCCCATTTAATTTTAATTATTTCAAAAATAACTTAATTTTGAAATGTGTGATTATATATATACTTTTAGTTCCAGATTTTTTTAGGCCTGGATTAGGCTGAATGGGTAGAGAAAAACCCTTCTAATCACATTCTAGATTGGGTAGGACCCGCCTGGCCCATTCTAGATTAGGTAGGACTTGTCCAGCACATTCTGGATCAGATCTCTTGGACAGGGGGTCATGCGTGACTATTCTAGCTAGCATGGGGCCATACAACAAATGAAAAATGCGACCTAGTGGAGTAGGCGGCCGCCCTAGGGTCTCACTGGTGATAAAGGGTATACAGATAAGGACATTCGTGGACCTAGGTGTAGTGGTTGGCACTAGATATGTGGCATGGAGACATCCCTTATGGGAAATAGGATCTCAAGAATTCGTAGTCATAACAGGAGGTAGTGCATGAGGAGGTCGATCTGGGGAAGGCTGACATTAGTTGGGGTGTGGCAGTCTGAAACCATAGTCTGTATAGATATAGCCATCATGGTATCTAGGTGAGTAGTCCAAGAAGTTATGAATAGCCGGATATACGGAAGGTTGGTGCTATATAGGATTTGGTGTGGCTTCAAAGGGGTGTGGTGGTCCTGGAGGGGGTCGACTATGGTGATCTAGGCAGTTCCAAGGGTGTCCAAGGGAAATTTAGGTGGTGTGGGGGCATGTGGGGTGTTTGTAAGTGTCCATGAAAATAAGGATGAGCCTTTGATGAGGGGCTGTCTGGAGGAGGAGGTGTAGTATGAATACCACCCCCACTTTCCCATTAAAAAAATAAATAATTCATTTTCCTTGTCAGCTACCCCTAACAACCATTTAGGTTAGAATCATTTTTTTACTGTCAATCTCACAAGAATATTCCTAATTTTATATTGCAAAAATCCAATTTCCTAATATTTAGAGAAAAAATTAATAATTATATTTTAAATTTTTGAAACTTTCCATAATTGTTTGGAAACAAAATCCTTGACTGAAAAAAAAATCCCTAGCCAAAAAACACTATTCTAGCTACTTCAGTTCTAGAAGGGAAAAAGATTACTAGATAGAACCACTGGCCATCTACCTTCAAAAAAAAGATAATATATATATATATATATTCTTTAAATTAATAACCCATAAATCATCAATTTCAATCTGAATTAAAACTTTAGATGACCGCAACATGGCCATCCATTGTTGTATTGAATCGTCATCATCAGTGTTGGGACCATAGAAATTCCCTCTACAATAATTAATTAAAAATTTAATTTTATTTGGATTAAACCATCACTCTATCCCTCTGATACCAATTGAATGTAGAAAATCACATAGCGGAAGCACATGATATAAAGATTTAAAATTTCTCAATGGAGATCTAAGTAACTACATCTTCCCTAGTAAATAAAACCTAATATATAAACCCATAGGATCCAATGTGAATGTTTTTAAGCACAAAAATAAATAAAAGATTTCCTCATTATATTTGAAGACACAGACATTAATCTTTATTCATTGGTGATCATTTCTTTAAGGAATTAAATACAATTCCATCTAAATCATCCACATGCACCTTATAATTATATAGGAACATCTATTGTCAAATTTTGGGTTCTAGAAAATAAATATGATTATTCCTTAAACATTCAATTGATCCCCATAGTGATGATCCATCAATCCATGAAGAAAAACTTTTATCGAACACTTGGATCTTCTATTTTTTTCTCTAAGAAGTGGGATAGGAGTGAGAGGTTCTCATCCTTTGTACGATGAATAGTTAATCACCTTGAATCATCTCTTCCTTATATAGTGAAATATATATAATACCTGAAATTAGCTCCTCAATCCCTAAATATATATTTCCCACTATATAAGCTATAAAAGATGTCGTATGTCTACTTTACAGAGTCATGAGTATCATTTATATTTTTATCACTTACTAATAGTATGATAAATATATTTTCTGATAAAAAATATACATTAAATAGACTCAATATTCCTAAAAATATTAAATGAACATTGAATATTAAAATAATATTCCTTGGTATAATATTTTTTCATGTATTTACTTTAACAACTGTAAATAAATTAAATAAATAAATTCAACACAAATTATTCTATACTCAAATAATAATTAATTAATTTATTACATGGTGATATTATATTCTCAGACATTACTCAGACCCCAGTGGTGGGGACAACCATGTCATAAAATCATATTCATTAGAATATGTCAGAATTTTGAATACGTTTCGTGTGTGACCCTCTAAGCCCTTATCTTGATAGTAGTGAATACTATTCAAAGAACATGAGTATATTCTAGAAAAAGTTTGATATAAAAAATAATCTATGGACATTACTATATAAATAGTGACACAGAAATATAAACACTATTATGATAATTGCACATCACGCATAACTCACTATATATAGGATATGGTAATCTAAGTGTACTATTCAATTTAGGTCTATGGAACCCACTATTACAATAGTAATTTCACAAAATCCAATTCTATTTTATAAGAAGGTAATTCATTCTAGTAAGGTCAAAAAATAATAAAGTAAGAAAGGATAATGATACAATGTGTGCCTTCTAATTTATGAGATATCATGAGACAAGATATTATATTACACAATGTGTGTTCATGGGAGGATGTCATTATTATGACTATACCTTATCTCCTTAGTGCCCTTAATGGTTTTTTATACTCCTCTACTAGTTTTTGAGAAGTATTCACTACTATCAAGCTAAGGTCCCAAAGGGTCACCCACATAACATATTCAATATTCTGGATTATTCTTATGAATAGGAGTATAGGACATGGTGAGCCCCACTATAGGTTCAATGTAATTTCCAAGTTTAAATGATCTCCATGAAATAAATAAATTCATTTTATTAGATTTTAGAATAATTGGTATTGAATTTATTTATTAAAAGTATTCATAGGTAATTCATTGAATACTTGGGAAAATATTTAACGAATGAAAATTATTTTAATATTCAAGGTTAATTTAATATTTATGGGAATAATAAGTAAATGTAACAACTATATTTTATCATGTAATATATTTATTATATTAAAAGTGAGTAATAAAAATATAAATGATGTTTATAACATATTTATTTATTCAAAAGACATCATTTATGGATTACTTATTAGGTAATAAATATTCAGTTGTTTGGGAACTTTTTTCATGTATTTTTTACCTCGCTATATAAGGAGAACAATCTCTCATTTAGGGGACTATTAACTTCATGAATTTGAGATCCTTCTTGTTATCTCTCTTACATCCTAGAGAGATAATCTATTGATCCAAACATTCGATCTATCTTTATCTTCATATATTGAAGAATTTTCATAGTGGTTGTCATTGAGAAGTCAAATGCTTCTTCAAAACTCTACTCTAGCACAAGGATTTTGATTATCATTGTTCTCATATACTTTAGAAACACATGTGGATGATCTAGAGGGATTCAATCTTGGTTCCTTTGAGAAGTGGTATAAAATGATGAGCAATTGTAGAATGTTTCTTCAAATCAAATGACGTAATTATTCATTTTATCTTTAAGCTTAAATAAATTCAAGTGATACCCTATTCCCTTTGTAATAGGTTATGAATCATCATATATTATGTAGTTACATCAATCTGGTGATAAAAAATTTAAATCCATACCCCATCTTCTTCCCCTGCATGCCCTGGTTCCTTCAGTTTGATTGTCATTTCGAGGTATTGGCCCATATTGGAGCTGTAGAATATTGTATAGCACTTACCCAATAGATGATATGGATAAATGATGTCTTCCATGTGTTGAATCCTTTTTTTTATCTTTATAATGACTCTCATGTCATAAATTGGGGAGAGATTAGCATTAATGATGATGGAGCCTTTGAGGAGCAGCCTGTATTGATCTAGGACCACTAGAAGAAGGTGTTTAATGGGTGTATTATTCCTCTGGATCATGTCTTATAGTGACATGATGGAAAAGAGGAGATAACTTGGGAATTCAAGTCATATATACGCTCTCAATACCCCAATTTTTTTATTGTTTAGATATTCTCTCATAGTGATTTACCATTTTTTTATTGTTTTCCTTTATCTGGTTTATGAGATAGGTTTCACTTCTTGATTACTTATTGTGGACATTCTCTTATATTAGAGGTATCTCACATGGGAGAGTTTTTGGAATCTAGTTTTTGGTTTTGTGTAGTTTTACACATTGTCCATGTAAGTGAGGTGGTTGTGATCCTATGATTATGAGATTTCTAAGAGGTATCTCACAAGGTGTATATTCAAATGACCCCTTTTTATTATCTCCATGTTTAGTTTTAAATTCTCAAGGATGATATTTTTTTAGAGGTATCTGATATAAGGGATTAGATCCTTATAGATCATTCCTTTGAATGTTTCCAAATTCTATGGTTCTTAGAGATATCCTGGTGAAGTTTTGGTGGGTTTAGGATCTAAAATATGGTTGTATGATTAATTCATGATGTGAATTATATTTTAGGATGTGATAGAGAAATTCATAGCCCTAATAGGAATTCAAGGCCTAAGAAAGAGAAGTTCACTAGGTGTGATTCATAACCTGTATTATGGGTTCATGATGTGAATGGTTAATAGATCAGTTTTTATTAACCTATCCCCAAAAACTCATGAAATGAACATAATGTTTATGATGTTAATTTTTCCTATTTTGTAGGATTTAGGTAATGCATTTCACAATAAGTCTTAAAATTTTATCCTTTCATGATGTGAATAACCCATTCACACCATGTAAGTGCACCTGGTAGTGTGCCTATAAATCTAATATAAGCCTTGGTTTTTGATAAATACCATCTAATTGTTACAAACCCTAGGATTCTATAGGATCTCTTTTATGTCATTTCAACTTCCTTTTGATAGGGATTGATCCCAAGATTCTCGTGTTCAATATATAGTGATCTGAGGCAATATTTCCCAATTCTCTTATAGTTTCTTCTCTAATTTTTCTTTTTTCCTCCCACTCATTATTTTTATGCTATATTAGTTGTTCTCATTTCTTATTATTGAGTTATTTTGATGTTTATTATCTTGTTTTTGGCATATAATTCTTGGAGGTATTGATTTCATAGCGATTCACTATTCATTCCCACCCTTATACCACTATGTTAAACTCATTTTGTATCATAAATTACAATTATTATAAAAAATAAAACTTTATGTTTTATTCAATAAACTGATTTTAATTACTTTAAAAAAAATATTTCACTTTTTTTGACATTTTCATTGTATATGGAGTTGATTTGGAGGTCCCAGATGAAGTTGAAGAAAAATTGGTTAAACTGTGCATGATTTCCAAGCAAACCAGTGGACTAAAACGGACACTAAAACTTAACTATTCTTATAATTAGGATGATATTTTGTTGGAGGGTCCAAAACATAGTGTAATAAAACTCTTCTAAATAAATCCAAGCCTAATTCATCTATTATGGGGTCTATATGAACTGATCTGTTCAAGAGGTCGAATCTACTCGAAGTCAAAAAGTTGGTTCTCTATTTCATCCATATCTCGATATGTAAGCATCCAAATGATAAAAAATTTGTATGAAGATATTAAATATATGTTTAAAAATATTTTAGTTTTGTAAAAAGTGATATAAGAATTTATAGTGGCTGAAAACCATGGGCCAAGCAGTTTCACTAAAATATGGGTGCTCAAAACTACCTTCTACATTGCCTATAAAGTGGAACCTTGGACACCCCATTTGTAAGTTAGAAAAAGAGAGTGAAGTTATTAAAATTTGGATTTACACGTGAGTCCTATCATCCCCTTGGAGATTCTATATCTCCATATCTTCATAGGGAGATCTAAAATGAAGAAGGATATCCACTCGATCTTCCTCCTCCTCTCGAAGGTGGGATAAATGGTGGGAGTTTATTGTGAGAGAGCTACACATATTTTAAAGGATGTTAGGTCACTTTTACTACTACTAGTTTGATTTATTTTTTATTTGAATAAATTTTATTTAGAATTATCTTACTTTGATTCATGTCTGAATTCTTTGTTTGAGTAAACCAAATAGAATGCACTTTACTTTTAACCGATTGGTGTGAAGGTTTGAGTGCATAACTTGTATTGTTCCAATTGAATAACACAAGGATACTTTTATACCAACTTATTTTAGATTTCTATTTTATTTTTAAGTTATTATACTATGAATATGATATGGATCATTTTTATATGATTGAAATGTCAATTTTTGGTTCAATATACATTATTTTAAAATATTGGAAAGTAATCATGATTCTGATTAATTTCAACCAAATGATTTATTCAACGCTTAATTAATCTCTAAGACGTATGGACTTTATATATGTGTATTGAACTCACAAAAAACCCTTTTTCATGTATTATTAAAAATCCACTTGGTTTTTTAACTATTTAACTCTTTAAATTAAGTTATTTTCTTAAACAAAAATTCAAACCCCCCTCCTATTTTACTACTTTTTATTAAAAATAAACACTCTAAACCTATTAATGATCATTGTTATTTGACCTAGGGTATAAACTAGACTCTAAATCATATTTAAATCATAATAAATTTTATGTTTCACAATGATACGTTCAAATTTTTTTACTTTTTATGGGGAGTGCATTTGTTTTTAGTGTGTGTTTTTTATAATATTTTTATAAATTTTGTGAATATTGATTTTTTTTATATTGTACCTTTACATATATTCTTATGTTATTATATATTTATTATGTATTTTAAGTGCATGATTCCGTATACTTTGGGGGATTTACCACCTTTCAAACCTGAACAATATAGGATACTATGGCACTGACACTAAGAGACACAGGAGAACCCTTTGAAGGAGGACACTCAAAACATAGACGCTATTTTTATCCTAAGTATTCTTATAAAACCCACATCAAAACTACAAATAACTTGTATAAAATTTCTTAAAATTATATAACACTAAAATAATTAACCTCTCATGATGTTGATATCCAACCCACTTATAATCAAATGCAAGGCCAAGCACCAAACATTGTACTAAAATCTGGTATAATTGAAATATTTCAAAGATTCAATGGACTCTTGGGGAAATATCCATATAAGCACTTAGAATAATTTCATACTATGTATTTTGTATTAAAATATTCAAATATAGATTATAAATAATTAAATCTTAGGTCATTCCCTTTTTAATTATAAGACACCACAAAAGATTGGTTGTATTTTTTTAATCCCCCTATTAGAGGCTAGGTGGACATGAAATGCCTTTTTCTTGGAAAATATTTCACAACCTCTTGAAATAAAAATATAGTGAAAGAAATTTCTAGAATAATGAAATCACAATGGGAAACATTACATGAATATTGGGAACCATTGAAAAGGATTTTTTCATGTTTCCCACACCACCAAATAAGTGATAAACATTTAATACAATATTGTTATAAAGGTTTAATTCTTATTGATTGAAACATGATTGATGCTACTTCAGGAGGAGCACTAGTTGATAAAACCTCAATCATTGTAAGGAACTTCATTGAGAATAAGTAATAGAACACTGAATAATTAAGTTCAAGGTTTAGTGTACCCATTCAAGGTGGCCATGATCTGAAAATTACTGAATTTGAGAAGAAGGTGGACACGAAGATTGAAGAGGTAATTACACTTATTCAACAACATCCTATTTCCCAAGGGAAATCCCAATCTCTTACTCTTATCCATTGTGGTATTTTTTCTAATGACACATGTTATTTTGACCAATGTCTTCAACTGAGTGAAAATTGTGAGATTTGTGAGGCAATATTCCCAAGATTCCCCTATAACCAACCCATTAGGTTAGAAAGTTAATGTATGTCCAACCTTAGGTGGAAATACAACAAAGCCTATAGGCAAGGGGATATTCATACCAACAAAGATGGAACCAATCAGAGAAAAGTAGTCATCTTCCCCCACCCAAAAATCCTCAACCACCACAAAGGCCTTTCCAAAAACCCTCTCCCAAACTCGAGCTTATCCTAGAAGACATGATGAAACAAATGTCATAAAATAAACTCCAATTCCAAAAAACCACCCAACCACCCATACATGACCTAAAAACCTAATTATGCCAACTCAATAACTCAGTGGAGAAAATCCAAAGTCATGGGTTAGGTAAACTACCCTCTCAACCACTACTAAACCCTAGGGATAAGGGAAATGTAAGTTCAATCACCCTTATAAGTGGAAAAACATAAAAACCAAATGAATCCTCTAGTAGGGTCATCCAATCCTAAGGAAACCACCATCCCAACTACTAATAATGGTCTAAATGAGGTAAAATATTCCTTAGATAATCCATACAAAAAAGGAAAGATAATTTCAATTGATGAACCACCAAGACAACCCATTCCTCACCCATTTTCTCAAAGGGAAACCCAACTAAAGAAATAAAAAGAAACCAGACATGATAAATTAATATTAGAATCTTTTAAAAAATTACATATTAACATTCCCTTGATTGATTTCATAAAAACGATTCCATGATATGCCATGTTTCTGAAGGATATTTGTACACATTGAAGGTGACTTCATGGTGATGAAAAGGTGATCTTGGGGAGGAACATCTCAACATTTATATAGCCATCACTTCCCACTAAATATAATGATCATCGAACATTCTCTATTACGTTCACCATAGGTGAGTATTTGTTTTCCAATGATAATATTGATTTGGGTTCTTCTATAAATTTGATGCCTAACTATATTTTTTATTCAATGATGTTCGGGGAATTGAAGCCCACAGGAATTTTTTTCAATTGTTCAACTAGAAAAGTGGAGTACAACACACCCTACTGGTGTGTAATATGGTGTTCTTGTGTGGGTGGAAAATTTAATTTTTTCTACTAATTTTTATGTTCTTAAAATGAAAGATGATAAGATGAATGTAAACACCATGATTATATTGGGGAGGTATTTCATTAAAACAACCAAAAAAATAATTAATGTCCACAATGTTACATTATATATAGAGTTTGGTGGTGACATTTTCCACTTCAATATCCTTGATTTCATGAAGCACATATCTGAAGGGAATTCCTTACATTCAGTTAATTCAATTTATGCACTCCCTTACCCTAAATAACTTCTTGTATTTCCCTTGATCTCCTTTCTGAGTTTTTTTCCTTGATAAACATTCTAGGTAATGAATCATGGATATAATGTTGTACTGGTTTAGAAAAATGTCATTCTTTTTTATTAATTAATTATTTCATGAACACTGAGGATCTAATGACCATTGATGATACTACTGATATTGTAAAATCTCATTCCTCATTTAAGGAGTCTACTATTGAGTAGTTAGATGAGATCATTAACATACCACATTCACATTAACTCACATCAATAAAAAATTCACCATAATTGGAACTTATAAAACTACTTTAATATTTAAAATATTTCTATATTGAGAATGGAAACAAGATTATTATCATCAGATAGTTAACTCCCTCCATAGAATTAATTATGAATTATTGAACTTTTTAGGAAGTATAAACAAATATTGGGATGGAAACTTGCTGACATTCCTTGTCTTATCCCATAAATTTGTACACAACATATATTGTTAAATTATGAGGCTAATTCAGTGAGGCAGGCACAACATCATGTGAACCCGAACCTCCTAGATTTTTTTAAAAAGGATTTAAAATAATTACTGGTTGCTGGAATCATTTACCTCATCTCTGATATCCAATAGGTCTTTTAGGTGAACGTTGTTCCTAAAAAATGGTCTTAAGTTAATTAAAAAATAATAATTAATTGGTTCCAACACGTGTGTAGAATAGTTGGAATGTATATATAGACTATCAACGATTAAAACAACACACATGGAATGAACATCACCCAATGTAATACTTTGACCATATTCTAGAGGGGCTAGCAGGGAAGTCCCACAACTATTTCCTTAATTGGTATTTTAGATACTTTCATATCCATATTTCCCCTGAGGATCAAGAAAATACAACCTTCACTTGCCCATCTAGAATATTTTCTTATAGGAGAATTCCATTTGGTATATGAAATGCTCCATGTACTTTCCAGCAAATCATGGTCAGTATTTTTTTTGGATTACCAAGATAATTTCATAGAAGTTTTCATGGATGATTTCACTTTATATGATTTCTATCTTTATCAGTCTTTGAGTAGTCTTGGTTTTTTCTGACATCACTGTATTGAAAATAATATCATATTAATTATGAGAACTTCTATTACATGGTGTGATAAGGTATATTACTTAGGCATGTCATTTATAGGGGTGGTATCCAAGTAGATAAATCATAATTGGATGTCATTTCTTACCTACCATTCCAAAAAATATATATGGGATTTATTTCCTAAGTCATGTTGGATTTTACCATCATTTCATTTGTGAATTTAGTAGTATTTCACTCCCCCTCTCCTGATTTCTCCAAAAAGATAAAGAATTTTATTTTAATAAATAATTAGTGGAATATTTTAAAAAATTAAAATGGATTCTCACTTCACCCTCCATAATCCAACCACCTCGATGGGATTTACCATTTGAGCTCATGTGTGGCACCTCTAACTATGCAGTTGAGGAAGTATTATCACAAAGATTCAATCAAGCTGCATATGTCATAGCCTATGCCTCATACACACTAGATCTTGCCCAAGAAAACTACACCATAATTGAAAAGTAATTCATTTACATTGTGTTTGACTTTCATAAATTTAGGTCATTACATTTAGGTTCCAAATTCATTTTGTTATATGACCATATAGACCTATTTTATCTCTTTAAGAAACCAGAATTCAAACCACACCTCATTCATTGGATGATCCTACATTAGGAATTTAATCTAAAAATTAGGGATAAAAAAGGAGTATAAAGTGTGGTGTCTGTCCATATCAATAGTATCCCCCCATACTCATACATTAAATCATCCCCCTCTATTCCCATAAATGACATGTTTCTTGATGAGAAATTGTACCGAGTGCAAGATGTGATTCCTTGGTATGCCTAAATTCTAAATTATTTGGTAGACTCTTCCACTCATTCTTATTTCAAAAAATACAAGAAGATCATCTAAAATAGGAGTCATGTTGGTATGTTTGTGAATACCCCTACCTTTGGCACACACATATTGATCAGGTCCTTAGAAATTGTCTTCCAAATAGTGAGTTTCAATTTGACCTTAGGTTCTTCCAAACTCTTTCATGTGGGGGCCACTCTGTCCCCCAACATCTAGCACATAAGGTTCTTGATTCTGGTCACTTTTGGCAAACATTGTTTTAGGATTCCCATGAATTCTATAAATCTTGTCCTCACTATCAAATAATTGGGAATTTATTAGAAAGAAATGAAATGACACAACAACCCTTTATCTTCCATGACATTGTTTATGTTTGGGGCATTGAATTTATGGGTTTGTTTCCCAATTCCTTTGTAAACATGTATATTCATTTGGTAGTTTATTTTTGTGTCAAAATTGGTAGAGGATCGAACCACGAGGATAGATGATTCTAAGAAAGTTACGGAATTTTTGAGAACCCAATTTTTATATAGGTTTTGATTACCTAGATTCATCATCACTGACCACGGTTCTCATTTATACAACCAAACAATGAAATCACTTTTTTTTGTATGGGGTCAAGCATCGAGTGTCTACTTCTTATCACCCATAACCCAATGGTCAAACTGGGGTGTCAAATAGGGGGTAAAACAAATTCTTGAAAAATGGTTCAACCTAATAGAAAATATTGGAGTCTTCGATTTAATTATTCATTATAGTCTTATCATACTGCCTTTAAAATTCCCATTATAATTTCACCTTATCAACTTGTTTTTTAAATGATTTTTCACCTCCCTATTGAGATAGATCATCAAAACTATAGGTCCATTAAACAATAAAATTCTAATCATTCTAGTGTAGGTTCTCATAGGAAGTTATATATTCAAGAGTTGGAATAAATGATAATAGATTCATATGAGAACTCCTAGATTTATAAAGAGGGAACCAAGGATATCCATGACTACCTCATCCTTCATTATTAGTTTCACAATGGGCATAAGGTCATACTTTACAAGGAAAGGCCGAAGTTACATACAGATAAGCTTCAATCCAGTTGGTTTGGTCTATACATTGTTACTAATATCTATACATTTGGTGTTTCGAGGTTCAAAATGAAGAAACCAAAAAAATCACTTTTAATGGGAAGTAGTTGAATCACTTTCACAATGTCATTCTGGAGTCCCTGATGGAGGAACTACAAGTTCAAGAAGAAAAATACCAATGACACTCACCAGGTTTTATCCTTCCTTCCCACAATCTATTTTCTTATAGTGAGTATACTACACACTCTATGTGTGGGTGGATGGGTACATTCCTAGGTTAGTTAGGAATTTTCATTTTCTTTTTTTGTCTTCTATTTTTTTCTTTCTGAATAGTATTGTTACACCCTCATCCCCTCACTTTTAGGTCAGAATATTAATTTTTTATGTCCACTTAATAATGGAAAATTATTCCTACTTAATCATGGAATTTATTGATAATTCATGAAGTATTTCACTATTTCATGTTGTTTTGTCATTTAAAAAAATTGTTTCAATGATGAAATGTGAATTTTAGCATGAATTTAACATTAAGGAGTGAATTTCTTTAAAGTTTGATGTTTTTTGATGATATAAATGGTTGTATCACTTTCAATACTACAAAACTAGATTTATCCAGAATTAGGCCTTTAACAGTGCTAGATAAAAATACTTTTAAAGACCCACTTTTTCTATGCTAGAAAAGGTGCTAATAAAGGGCCCCTTTAACAATTCTTATTTAGCACTATTAAAGAGGTTCTTTAACAGTGCTATAAAAGAGATGATAAAGACCCCCGCCCCCTATTAGTGCATTTTTAAAAGCACTGATAATTTTCTCCCTTTATCAACTCTTGAAATAAATTTCTAATAAAGGGGGGCTTTATTAGTGCTTGTAAAAAGCGCTCATAAAGGGTGGTCTTTATTAGTGATCTTTTAGAAGTGCTGATAAAGACCACCCTTTTTTAGAACTTTTTAACTAGCACTTATATAGGTTATATTTAGAAAAAAATCTTTAACAATATTATATTAATATATATTTATATATTTATGGATATAAATATATATTTATGGATATAAATATAATATATATATATTAAAAAAATAGATAAGTAAATATAAACTTACACTTAATATAAACAATATTTAGTGAAAATTGATTATAAAATAACTAAAAATAATTAATAAATAATTTTCTAATTATTATCAATTAATAGTCATTAATTATAAATTGGAAGATAAAAAATCAAAAATTTATTAAAAGGTCTAAAATAAGTTGAAAACGTAACTTGAACTTCAAATAGTCATAAATTTTGATCTGGGTGTCCACTTGGGATCTACCACATATAAAATAAAATCTTGTTATGAGAGCTACAACATATGTGACATAGGTAAACCTATTTCATGTTTTTTTAAGATCAAAAAAGGACCAAAAGTCCTTTAAAACTAATTTTTTAGTCAGGGTACCCCAATTTTTTAACATTTGAAAGGAATTTCATCCTCATTTAAGGGGATATTTTTTCCCATTTTTATTAGGGAATGAATTTATTTCTAGGGATTATATTAAAATTGATATTATGGTTCTTCAAATTTTATAATTGTTTACAATGTAGTTTTATTTATAATTAAATATATGATTTTTTATATATTTACTTATAATAAATCAATTTTATAAATTCATATATAAACATATTTATGTAGAAATTTATTTTAAATATATAAAATAAATATTTATTATTCATTTTATTTAATGTAAAAAATTATCCATTTTATTTACCTTATTAAATTTCATTCATATGTATATATAACTTTTAAATAAACATATTTTTGTGTATTAATAAACACACACACACACATATATATATATATATTATAATATATAAAATTAATATTAGTGTAGAAGTATATTTAAATAAATATAATTTTGTGTATATATATATCACACATTTCAAAATATATACAAATAAATAGATAAGTAATTAAATATACAACAAATATGAATAACATAGTGGTAAATAAAATTCATTCACATAAGGGAGGTCTTGGGATCAAATCCAGGAATGAACAAGTATTCGGTGTAGCCTTTTAGCACTAAAAAAGTGAGGTAAGGTGACTGATGTTTGATGGATAGTGGAAAGCACTGAGAAATAGAGCTATAAGCACTGAGAAAGGGGGTCGGGACCCGTGAAAAATTAAGTTTATTCATATATTTTTTAAATATGATTCTTTTAGTGCTATTAAAAGACACCCTTTAATAGTACTAAAAAGTGGTGTTAAAGGAACCCCTTTTAACAGCACAAAAAAAGCACTGTTAAAGGGTGGCCTTTACAGTGCTTTTTAGCACTGTTAAAGGGTGCCTTTAACACTGCTTTTGTAGCACTGTTAAAGAGTGCTTTTAATAATTATTTTTTAAGTGATAGTAAAGACCCCTCCTTTTAATATCACTCACAATATCAGTAAATTTTAAGTGCTGATAAAACCCTTTACTAGCACTGTTAATGTCCCAATTTGCAGTAGTGTTTAAAAACATTATAAAGAATGGCACTCATTGTGTGAGTAGTTTATGGGAAAATTATGTCACATAATATCTTCACAAATATTTGCACCTAACTGTGACGTGTGATTTTTGACTCAATATAATATAAATATTAGTTATTTTAATATTTATCTACCTACCAAAATTATTTCTCTATACGTTCGTTCCATATTATATCTTTTTCATTACTGAACTAGATTAACCTATGTGTTTATACCTTTTATCCAATAGTTTTATGCCCTCAAAAACAAAAAATTAAAAAAAGCACACAAATATATGGGTTGTGTCTTGTGAAGGCCAAAATCCAGCCTTCCTTGACCTTTTATCTTATTATAACTATTACAATTACTGTCACAAAGAGATCAAACAATGGTTGAGAGAAGAGAGTGAGATTTTTTCCAAGTGAAACTTTAAAAAAAACTAAAATAATAATAAATTATTGGAGTAATGAAATGTGAAACATATGATGATATATAGGTTGGAAAGTTATGGTTTTAATTTTAGGAATTCTTAAGTGATTGGATCTTTCAATTTTATTGTAAAGGATGTAGGACGGGTTGGGTGGAAAGAATCATTTAAGCAAAAAAATTAAAATAACCTATATTTACTGGATAAAAAGTGGAAATAATATCATGAAATAGTTGTCACACATACATATGTGGAATTATTTTCATGGTTAAATTTTGAATTATTTTCTCAAATTGGTATTATTCATCTCCTTGAATTTCTTGATGATCCAATTTATGAGACCTCTTTTTCCATAAATAATGAGAATAATACATTGGTGTGGTTTTTTCATTGATCATAATTCTATCAAGAAATAAATAATAAATTTATGATAAATATTCATGAAGTTGGTAATATCTCTACGCATCATTTTTGGAAATTTGATTTTTCCCAAGAGTGAAAATGTTTAGTTGTGAGGGTGTGATCGCATAGTGATTCAATATTCATTTCCACCCTTATACCACAGTGTTAAACTAATTTTGTATCATAAATATAAATTATTGTAGAAACATTAAATTTATTTATTATTAAATTATATAATTCTCATTACTATTAAAATGGGTTATTTAACTTGTTTTTATGTTTTCATTGTAGATGGAGGTGATTTGGAGGGCCCAAACGAAGTTGAAGAAAAATGGGTAAAACTGTCCATGATTCCAAGCACACCAGTGGAATAAAATGGACACTTAAACTAAAAACTTCATAAATTATTATGATATTATTTCAGGTCCAAAATTTATTTTTCTATAATTCTTCTGAAGAAACCCAAACCCAATTCGTCCATTAAGGGTCTCATTCGAATGGATCTGTTCAAGGGATTGATATATGCTCAAAGTCAAAAACTAGGTTTGGTATTTCACCCATATCTCAAGATGCAGAGAAACAAATGATTTAAAAATTTAGGTGAAGATATTAAATTGGTGGTTAAACATGCTTTTGGTTTTTTTAATATCTATATAAGTCTTTCTAGAGGCCTAAAACCATGGGCCTAGTGGTTTCTTCAATTATGGGTGCTCAAAACCACCTTCCAGTTTTCCTATAAAATGGATCCATGGAAACCCCATTTGTAAGTTAGACCAATAGAGTGAATTGAGGACAATTTTGAGGTCCATAGGATTCCTATAATCCCCTTTGAGTTTCTGGAGCTCCCTATCCTCATAAATAGAGATTAAATGAAGAAGGAGATCCACTTGATCTCCCTCCTCCTCTCAATTTCAGGATAAATGGTGGGAATTTTTAGTTAAAGATCTACACTTCTTATAAAGGGAAATAAAAAGCTTTTTATACTACTAGATTGATTTATTTTTAGTTTTAAAATATTTCATTTCGAATTATCTTAAATTGATTCATGTCTAAATTCTTTGTTTGATTAAACCGAATAGAATGATCTTTACTTTTAACCAATCGGTTTGAAGTTTTGAGTGTGTAACTTGTGTTGTTCTAGTTGGATAGAAAAAGGATCCTTTTCTTCCAAATTATTTTAGATTTAAATTTTTTGGAAGCTATTATACTATGCATAATATATGGACCTTGTTTATATGGTTTTTATGTCAAGGTTTGGTTCAATATGAATTGTTGTGAAAGAATGGAAAGTAATCAGGATTCAAATTAATTTAAACCAAATTCTTTCATCAAGAATTAATTAATCTGTAAGAATTATAAACATTATATGTGTGTATTCAACTCAAAATGAACCATTTTTTCATATTTTTAAAAATACACTTGGTTTTTTAACTGTTAAAATCTTTAAATTAAATTAATTACTTGAAATTGTTTTCAAAACCACCCCCTGTTTTCGTAATTTTTATTAAAAATACACACTCTAAACCTATCAACACTCCTTAAGATATATCCTAGGGTATTCCATAAACTATAAATCATATTCAAATCATAATAAATTTGATTTTTCATGACAACACATTCAGGTATGTAGTTTCATTATGGGAGAGGTGATTGTAGATCCGCATTGTTGATCTGTTCTCGATCAAAGAATGTTGAAATTATTGATGTAGGGGATTTGCTGCTTCTCCTTTTTATTTTTATATAAAATAGTGAATTTATCATTCTTTATTTATTTTTATGATTGTGGAATTATACTTAATATATAATAATTTATAATAATTAAATAAATTGTTTTTGGTTTGTAGCGATTGCATGTGTTTCCGCTATGATAACAGTTTTCCTCTTGATTTTATAGATTGTGTGTTATCTACATTTATGATTGGTTTTAAGTTATATTATAAAATTTTTTATCATATTTAATATGATGAAAATGGATAAATAATTTAAACTCAATAAATTTTTTGTCTAAATAATTGAAGTGGCATGTTTTAATGAAATTTTTATTCATATAATTTGATGGAAATCAAATTTATGTTTTTGGATTATTTAAATGAAATAATTATTCTTTATGTTGATGGAATTTAATAAATAATGTGAAGCTGGTATTATTTATGATTAAATGATAAATAATCAGGTGAATTGAAATGTTCTTCCTTATAGTTTTATGACTACAAGTTATAATTGGTAGCATGTTTAAATAATTAATAGCTTGTAATAGCTAATGCCTTAGGTTGTTTGTGGTTGTAATCTGTGATAAATGAATCAGTTGACAAAATATGGTAATAAATTGATTGTTTAATAAAGATAAATATTTGGGTCCCATCATGTCTATATACTTGTGAAATATACATCATTGGTTTTTAGGGCCTAGATGCCCTGTTTAAACTATTTGTTATTTCCATTATGGCTTTTGTCTTTATCTATATATGAGTATTGTTTTGTGATGTGATGTGATCATGGTATGGAAGATGGTTGAAGAGACATGGGTAGGGGGTCCAGGTTTGTGGGAGTAGTAGGCACCTGAGATAGCGAGATGTATGGTGATATTCAGAGAGATATGCTTGGTGATAAACATGTCGGTGGTAGAGATGGAACTATGACTGATGGAATGGGTTGAAGATGGGTTTTCCCATTATTATGCAAAAATCTAAAATTCTTGCCTATTATTGATTCTTCTTAAATTCCAAATGGATGGATTTCTTGTTCTGGATTCCTTTCCTCACTAATTGAGGTAGTTTTTTATGCTTGGTATGCATCTATTTTATTGTATCTTAGGATGTTTATTAGAGTACCTAAAATTATTGAATAAAAATGAATAAATAAATGTTTGAACCCATGGGTTTAATAGCCTATTGGAATGAAAATGTTGATATATTGAGAAACCATGGGATCAGTTTTTTATGCCTGGAGGGCATGGGAATCGGTTGATGACCATGTTAAAGTAATGTTAAATAAATTTTAATGGTTAACTGAAGGATTTAATGAAATGTGAAATATTTAATAGAAAGAAATAAATAAATGAAAATAATTTTTCAATGCTTACATTCTTATAAGATATCTTTTCCTTAGTAGTAGCAGTCAGGTGTCCGAGTGATAATAGCTATAGATGATCCTAAGGCTAGGTTTATTCCCATGATGTGGTTATGAATATATTATATCATGTATGTTATTTTATTTCATAGGATACCACACCCATTTTGGTGGTTAAATTGACATCCATTTCACTTTAGAAGGTTGTTTCCCTAACATCTAGGTTGGAAAGGAATGGATGGTTTAGTACCCCCTCTTGTCTTGCTCTATTCTCCTGGTAGATTTTTTTGCTGGTATACATAGTGGTTATCTTTCCCTATATATGTTTATAAATTAATTTAATGGATTGTGGTTATTTCATAAACATGTATCTCTAGATATAGTATCCTATGGATTCTTATAGGTATTTAATGTATAGTGTGTGATAGATTGAGGTAACATACATGACATACGGGTGGTCGTGGATCTCGGATACTACTTGGTTACTGAATGGAGATATGGTATGGAATGATGAGATGATTTGATTCATGGGGTTCATGGAATGTGATGAGATGATATGATGCATGGGATACATGAGATGATTCTTTATCCTAGGTGTCTTTAAGGTGCATTAAATTTAGAGAGATATTAATTATGTAGTACAAAGTTGGGGTGGATTACTAAACAAGTGGGGAAGTGGTAGTGGGGTAACTTATTTAGATAATATATTATATTATATATTTTATGAGATACTTGTTGAAATATAGTGGTAGTAAGTCTGAGAATATAGTATACCTATTTAGGTGATGAGTATATTTCACTTGTTGTTCGCTCGGTTTTAGCATGTTTTATTTATATTTTTTATGATATGATCTAGGAAGTCTCATATTGAGCATATGCGTTATGCTCACCCAACATATATATAAATTGTTTTTCAGGTATGAATGAGATAGTTAGTGATCAAGATAGACATTACTAGCTTGTGGGTGGTTCAATATGTTTTTGGAATTTTTTGGTCCCTACAGAGGATTATCTTTTTATACTTGTAGTTTTCTTTCATTTGAACAATTTTATGAAATCATATGCATATGCTTGGGATATTTTAATTTATCTTGGGAAAGATTCATTGGGTGTTTCTATCTTATCTTTTATTTTTCATATCTTAGAGGGAAATGCCTCTCATCTATGTATATAATATATCCTCGGTTATTATCAATAATCCATGGCCTGTTGGAGGTGGGATTCAGGTGTTATTATCTCTTTTCTCTCATTTTCAACCAAGGAGGGTGCCTTTGGGGGAGGGGATCATGAAAAACTACTTAAATAAGTTGGAAACCAAAAAGGAAAAATATGTCCAGTCGTACATTTAAAATAATAAAACTTGAATATAAGTATCGACAAAAAATACCTACTATTAACTCATCTCTACTACCCTAGTTTCACTCACACATCATTACGTATAACATAATCCATCCCTCCATCACCAGCATTGACTAACATTGTATCCCAGTCGCCACACCCATTTATTATCAACATTTCGAACAAAAATAGGTTCACAATCAATCTCATCATGTCACAACATGGCTCTAATCATTCAATATCACACATATTTATCAAATGTTCCCTCTACACACAATTAAAAGGCAACTACTTCCAAAGAAATGAGGCATTAAAGCCTCCTACGACAAACAGTGGGATCACTCAACCCCAACAATTTATCTTTAGAAAAAAAGTATTTTAATTCCCATCATGAATTAATCTATTTATTATGCATATGTTTTTAGTATTAAGCAACCAATAGAATGTATCTAAAAAAATCTAGAAATAAATATAAAAAATATTTAAGAAAATATTTAGTATTCAAACAGTTTTCCCAAGGAACCATAAATAAATTACAATCCTCTTCTATTATTCAATTAGTATTAGTGACTTTACATTTTTTATTAAGTTTAAGAAATTAAACTATACCAAATAACAACAATAAAAATACTACCAAGAAGATTTCACACTATCTAATAAATAACAAGGGGAATCATCAAGAATAATGTAAAACTCGTGCGATCATAGGAACCCGAAAATTTATTCAATACCATATCATGAAATATCAATTATCAATGACATGTGATTTTTTTATTTCAATTTTCTAATATGAAAAATTTTAAAAAAAATATTATTATAAAATAATTAAAAAATAATAATATATTTAGTAATACTCCTAAGAAATAATGTTACTAGAGCACAAAATAATCTTATATTTCAATTCCTTAATTCCAAAATATGAATTAATTAACAAGTATTCTATATGTTATTTCCCTTTTCACTTTCTTAGATACTTTATAGAATTATTGAAAAAGAAAAAAAAAGATTTATTTGATGAATGTTATTTTTAAATTCTTAAGAAAATAACATTTATCTAAAATATAAGAGATTATTTATATTTCAATTCTTAAAATAATGATAACATTAAAGAATATTCTACTAAATTTTTTTATAATCATCTTATTTATTTATAATTTTACGAGATTATTAAATAATTATTCATATGATTCCCATATTATTATCTTTCTTAAAGTAAATCACACCCATTTACCCAGAAATACCAAAGAATAATGAAATCACACCTTTCACATAAAAATAATATAATCAGATCCCTTACCTCATGAGATGCTTTCTTGATTTAACTACACCAAAATAAAGGAAAGTAATAGGTGTGTGTAGGTATAGAAACTCACAAGTACATGTTTAGACGAGTGCAGTATAGTTTCAAAATCTAAGATTGACAGTTATATATTGTTCTTAATCAAGAGATGTAAGAAGATCGAATGAGGGGGAAAAGAAATCTCATTTTATAATTAATGATATGATTCTCTCAGTTATTTCTAAAAAAACATTCAACCTTCCTTTTAATTCATCATTAAATTAGTTTAGATTTTATTCCCTTTAATTATTCTCAACATGACTCATTTAAAGACACTAATCTCAAGGAATTCAAAGATATAATTATCTTCAATGATTCAGGTTTTAAATCCCATGATTAAATATTTTAGCTAGCTTTTATTTCCTTATTTATGTTAAAGTGGTATTTAATTTCATTATAGGAATTTCTAGAAAAACTAACATTTTTTCTGCTAAAGGAGTTGACCAACCATGAGGATCGACCATATAAAGTGACTGCATGTATCAACTGCATGAACGACTATCGATTGTGTCGATCAGCCATGCTATAAGGATTGACTAAACAAGAAATTGAAGGATCAAATACATGAAGAAAAGGATCAAACACGTGACTAAGAATTTAATGCATGAATAGAATAAAGGATATAATGATCAAAAAACAAACCAACCACATAAAGAAACCAAGAAGTTGCATGAATAAACTAAGAAATCTCATGAAGGAACAAAGAAACTGGATGAAGGAACCAAGAGACCACATGAATGAAAAAAGAAATCATCTCATGAACCAGCCTGAATACCCTAGTACTTTAATACCCATGTCAGCACTAACATAGCCTGAAGGGAATTACTGATCCCCATAGGTTTCCAACTAGAACCTATCATCATACATGTTAAAATTGGGAATATTTTTTCCACATAAAAAGTAAAAGAAATATATATATATATATATTAGTATGCTCAAAGAAAACTCCCAAATGAGATAATACCATAAGAACAAGTAGGTATATCAAAACCCAAATAGTACATCATCAAAGTACCAAAAACTGGTCAGATAAAACTCAAACATCCCAAAGTTATTAACACTCTAATCCCTAATATTCAAGAACATCCACCTCCTCCAATATGCATTTTCCCTTTACTCGAACCAGACAGTAGAAAATCTAAAAATTCCCAAAGGCAAAGGTTGTATGTAAGATAAAATCCTAGTAAGGTCTCACCAAGTGTTCAATAATAAGATGTCGTAATAAATAAAACAAATCATTCTTCTAATTTTAAATAAAATAGGCATGGTGATATAATTTAATTTTTAAAACCAAAAATTCTTTTCATTTTGAATGATCTAAATATTTCAAACAATGGAATGATAAAAAAATTATATAAAATAGTTTATATAATTTAATAGTAATGGATAAAGTAGTCCATAATCAGTGGAATATATATCAAGGCCAATAAATCATAGCTTCCCTAATTAAGAAAAAATTAAATCCTCTCCCATTTAATGAAAAATTTCATCCACTCCCCATTGAGGGAAAATTAAAACCACTCCCATATAAGGGAAAAATACATACACTACCACTTAGGGAAAAATTACATCAAACGGGTTGGAAATCAATTATTTTAAAACACTTTAAAATTAAATTTCCCAATGTCCATTTCAATATTCCAATTAAATTACAAAACCAAAAAACAAGTTTTTCATAAATTCATTCCTTTTAAAGAAAACCAATCATAGATTTTATAAAATAAATTTAATCTATTTTCCAAAATCTGTTCTTAAGTGAATTTAAAATTTCCATCAATTTCCAAAGTACACCCCAAATTCAAATTCCATTGGAATTGGGGGTTTTTCCTAAAATACTTACTTAATCAACTCCAAATTCCAATTAACATTGAATTGAGTTTTCATGACTCAATTTAATGAAATTTAATTTAAATCAAGAAAATCAAGGTTTTATAAAATGAAAAATCTCAATCGAATCGCATGCTTTTAATCATTGTATAAAAACTCAACACCTGTAGTGGTAATTTATAATGGTGAATGAAAGAAATGGAGATCTATAAATCCAACTTTAACATCTCGACCCGGGTGCCTCACACTGGTGCCCTAAGTTGGTCGGTCACATGACCTCAAGCACACCTCCCCATCTGATAGAGGCTGCTGACTAGTAGTGAGGGTCTAATATCGATCATGGGGAGATTGTACCCTCTTTATAGAGTATAAAAATAATGGAAAATATATTAACAATAAAAAATATATATAACCCTAACCAGATTAACACTAATATCACATGATAACCTAAACTGGAAATAAAATATCCAAAACTAAACAGTAGATATGCCATGCCATGACGTGTTAAGTGTCAGTATGAAAAAAAATAATGACATTGAAAACACCCAATAAAGACCCAAAAAATGTCTAGTTTCTTCATCCATTCTCCATATAGACTCATCCATATAGTATAGGGCCTTTCCCCTTAACCTTCCCTACAGCGATGAAATCTATTAGGGTAATGATCAAGCACAAGAGTAGGGTGTGAGTACAACTAAGTAGGCCACTGCCAATGGAATCTAAAACAATATCTAGTAAAAAAATGTATATAATTTTATAAATAATACAAAAACTAAATAAACTAAAAAACATAAATTTATTCAATTACTCTTTATTTAACAACATACCCTTCAGATTCCTGAGGACACCCGAACTCACAATACCAAATTCAGCCCATGCTATATTCTAAACCATGTCATAAATTGAATTCAAAATTTATTATAACACTTGAACTTTCATTATCCATTTCATTTAAATTCACAATAAAAATAATTGTAACCATGTTCCAATTCCAGTATTTTGGCTCTAGGTCATCATGACTAGGACCTCATGGTCTTTTGAAGCAGTAGTCAATGTCTCACACTCATTTATCAAAAAATTTAGCACTACGGGATTTGGAAGCAGCATACCATGTACCACACATGTTTTATCAATAAATTTATCACTATCGTATTTGGAAGTAGTAGACCATGTCCCACATAAAAATATAACAATCACACATATACCACATCATTCAAGGTTAATCAACTTTACCCTTATTATCACATTTCACATTCATATCACCATTAATTAATTCAATAATGAATTAATCAAATACACAATCTATATATCCCAATAATTAATTCAAAAATTAATTAATACAATAAATTTCACAATCACAATACCTCATTATTTTATTCAAAAATTAATTAACCGAATTCTACCATTCAATTTCCCTAATTAACCAAAATCATCAATGCATAAAAATTAAAATAAATCAATTAAATTATTGATGAAATTTCTCAATTAGGGAAATTGAAACTCTTACAGTTACAAACATTTAATTAAATCAAGGATATGGGATTGGACTTTAGACAACCTACCTCATGTTTGACGATGAAGGTCACCAATGGATATACCTAATTTGAAGTAGAACAACTAAAATCATGATTAAGAACATGATCTAGATCTAAAACCAATATTCAAGATCAAACAAATAAAGATCTAATAAACCAATATCTAGATCTAGAACCAATGGATAATATCCCTCTTTTATATGGGAATATGATTATGAAGGATAGAGAGATATATAAACGAGAAGAAAACACATATTTGGGGAGGTGAAAATCTTAAATCCGCCCTTCCATTCTCCAATAACGGAGGTCGGGAGACCTAGGAATTCATCCAAGAGACTCTAAAAATTATTGGAATCGATTAGGTCCAAACTAGGGTTGATTTTTGGTTAAAATGAGGGGTTTGATAATTTTAAATATAATTTTCATATTAATTAAAAACCCACACACAGTTTCCTGGGTAGGGGCACACAGTTTACCAAACCATTCTCCTTAACCATGTGTCTCTTCTATGGGGGTTCAATGTTACTCATAAAAGGGTGAACATTTTAACAAACCATACACCAATAATTTGAATCCCCTTTGGTTGGGTTCACATAGTTTTCTAGGCTCTCACATGGTTTGGGAAAACGGTGTTCCAACCATGCACTTCCCTTCCTCCTTCCAAAATTCTAAAATTTAACCTAATAACTCTCTAAGAAATAACCCAAAAAAATTACTCAAACTATGACAAAAGTGTACTTATAAATGATCCCAATACATCTATAGAAAAAATTGTGTTCTTACAATCTCCCCAGCTTCTAAAAGATCATATTTGAGTTGTAATCACATGCATCTCTAAGATTTAGAGTCAAAAAATCGGGCCACTGGGCCCTCATATATTCTTATCTCTCCCATGTTTCCTCATGCACATGCCCATGTTTCAACATTACATTAACTATCATCATGTTATTTCCCTAAAACAATTTCTATTGTGATCTGACACACGTATCAGATGCTCCTAAAAGGATGAATCAGTCTCAAGATCAACATCATCCACATTGATCACATGAGAAGGGATGGGGTGATACTGCCAAATTTGTGGCACGTGAAAAATGTCATGCATGGAACTGTACCTTTGTGGAAGATTCAATCGGTACACCATTATCCCAATTCTCTCCACATCCTCAAACTGTATAACAAACCTGGGTGCCATCATGCCCTGCCTTCATATCATGTGGTGACCCAACCTAGGTGGCACCTGAAGTAATAAATAATCACCCCCTTAAAAATATAGGGTAACTAAAATTATATAATCATATGAATTTTATCTACATTTATTTGTATCCATAAACATTCGAATCATATGAACCTGCTCCAATGTATCATACATGAGACTCTGTCCCAACAACTCAAACTCACCAATCTCTATCCTGCACAGAGGTTATTTTTATGGCCAACTATAAAGTACCTCATATGGTTCCATATATATAGTTTCATGATAACTATTTTTATAGGAGAACTCTGCCAAAGATAATTACTTATACCAAGACACACCAAAGTCTAGGACACAAGCTCGCTGCATATCCTCAAGCACCTGTATAGTATGCTCTAACTTCCCATCTATCTGTGGGTGGAATTACATACATAGTAAAATTTGTGGACCAAGTTCCTTATATAATCCCTTCTAGAAGAATGAAGTAAAGAATGAGTCGCGATCTAAAACTATAGTCGGTGGTACTCTGTGCAGGCATACTATCTCTCAAAGGTACAAGCCCCCCAACTGTTCCACATAGAAAGTATCACATACCGGTATAAAATGTGTTACTTATTTTAATTGTTCCACAAACACCCAAATGGAATCATTATTTTTTGGAATCCTCAAGAGACCCACCACAAATTCCATGTTAATGTCATCTCACTTCCATTTCGTAATGGAAAATGGTTGTAGAAAACCACTTGGTCGATGATTCTCAGCCTTCACCTATTGATAGGTGTAGAATCATGTCATGAACCCTACTATATCCTTTTTCATGCCTAAAAACTAAAACTATCATAATAGTTCATAGTACATTTTAGTCACACCCGAATGCACCGCCCACTTTGAGAAATTAAACACATGCATTATCTCCTCTTACATGCTCATATGAAAAAATCCTTGATTCTAGACATACATAATCTCATCTTCATCTATGGTCTATTCGGAAGGTGTCTCCCAACCTTCAATAATTTCTCTCAATACCAAACTTTTAGGATCCTCATATAATCTATACTTAATCCATCTCGAAAGTGTAGAATCTAATGAAATTGATATGAGATTAGTCTAATTTTTACTCTCCTCAACCACAACATACATCTCAATCAGTAAAGTCATCATCTTTCACTCAACACTAGACTCTTGAATTGCTTGAGTCTGAGTTTTCCTGCTTAAAGTGGAAGCCACACTATTACCCTTCCTAGGCATATATTCTAGATCAAAGTAAAATGAATACATATAATCAACCCACCTCCACTGTTGGAGATTCATATCTCTCTGTGAAAAGATATAATTCAATCTCTTATGTTTCGTATAAACAATAAACGTTTCTCCCAATAGATAACATCACCAACACTTTAAAGAATAATCCACTATAGCTAACTCGAGTTTGTGCATAGGTTAATTCCATTCATGTGACCTCAAATACTAATACTTATACACCACAACTTGATCTCCCTATATCAACACTACTCTAATACTGATACTTGAAGCATCACATAACACTGTATACTCCTCACTTGGCTTGGGTAGGATCAAAATTAGTGTTTTTTCAAGTTCTTATTAAACTCATGAAAATAATTATAATATACTTTAGACCATAAAAACATTATTACCTTATTTTTTAACCTTTAAATATCTGATTCCAATCAGAAAAAGTCATGAATGAACCTTTAATAATTTTCTTTTAATCATAAAAAACTGAGGATATCAAAAATGTTCTTGTGCTACTCCTAATATACAACAACTTGAACCTTCTTTGGGTCCACAAACACACATTCTTATGAGATCATATGACCTAATAAGTTTACATAGTCAATCCAAAAATGAAACTTAGATATATTGTCATATAGTTGATGCTCTTTTAGTGTACTCAGGACGATCTCAAGATGTTGGGCATGATCGTCATGAGTCTTAGAGCACACCAAGATGACATCCACAAACACAACCACAAACTGATCTAGGTAAAAATGGAATATTTTTTTCATCATGTCTATAAACACTTCTAGTTTATTTTTTAACTAAAACGACATTATGAAGAACTCATATTGTTCATACCTACTTTTGAAAGAATTCTTCAGTATATTAGAAGGTTGAACCCTGAACTGACGATACCCAAATCTCAATTCGATCACAGAGAAAATCAAAGATCCTCTCAACTAGTCAAAAAGTCATCAATACATGGAAGTGGATACCATTTATTCATAGTCATCCATTTCAAATTCCATTAATCAACACATAAGTGCAAAATCCCATCATCCTTCTTTGAAAACAAGACTAGAGAACCCCAAGGAGACATACTTTGACAGATAAATCCATTATCCTCTGAATATTTTAGCTGAGTATTTTGATCTTGAATCTATTTTGGTTTAATTCTATATGGTGTAATAGAAATTGTATCATCCCCCAACATGATCACAATAATAAATTCCACATCTCTCTTAGGTGGAAAACCTGAGAAGTCCTTACAAAACACATCCTAGAACTTGTCCAGTATGGGTGGAAAAACATTCTACTTTACAACTCTATCATCCAGAAACATACTAGAAACCTAGGTAGTCTTATCCCCTAGTTGTTGATGAATTGGGCCTTCATGGCCTGTATTAATATCCCACTCTCCACAGTGAGTATAACTTTTACCCTCATGAGATGTAAAGGTGACTCTCTTGTGATAACAATCATTATGGGCCCAGTAAACAACTAACCAATCCATTATTAAAATCAAGTCAAATCAAGATATATTAAGAATGTAGAGATCCCAAATAAAATGATACTCCTCGTCCTTGAGTTAAAAACCTTTGCAAAAATAGATGTATCTTGTCGATACTCCCAAAGGTGTATCTATCTTCATCATCCCACTCACAAACTCCACCACCAGGCTCAAACCCTTCACAAGTTGTGCAAATATAAAATAATTATAGGAACCAGAATCAAATAAAATTCAAGCTATCATAGAATCTACAAGAATAGTAACTCTTATTATCAATGGTTCAACCTCTATATCCACAAGTATATGCTGAATGGAATGTAACTGTCTTGACCTTCTTCCATGTTATGTAGTTTGAGTCACCCGAGCTGCACCACTCTATTGATATGAGTTATCTTTCCCAAAAGTTCCACGTCTACTGCCTCTACCAACACGTATAGTAGAACTCTAATTTCCTAACTGATAAGTTGTATAATATCACCTTATTACACTTTATCTCTATATATCTTCTCCATAATCACCCATATGTCATGGGTTCTAGTAAAACCTCTTTAGATAACACATCCTGTTATAGGATCGACACTCTACTGATGTTCGGGGGCACTGTCTATGGATGTGACCTGACCTATATCATTGGTGATAGATCACCTGTGAATGATCTTGAGTAAATGACCCCTCTGTCTGGCCACTATACTTCCAACTAATCTAGCTAATATTCTTATAATGATGATTCCTTCTCTCGGAATTCGTACCTCTTAACCATCTAATTAGTACCAATTATCCTCGATTGGAATCCTTCTTTAGGTTCCCCTCATATATGAAATCCTAATTTAGTACTTCTTTAATATTCTTCAGACTAAAGATATTCACCTTAGACTTAATGTCACATTTAATCCCATCCTAAAATAGCATTGCAATAGTATCCTCATCCCCCTACAACACTAGAAAAAAGTACTGCAAATCTTTAAAGCATCCAGTATAGTCCATCACAGACATGATCCCTTAAGTCAACAGCATGAAATCAGTTGCTCTCTTATGCCTGAGCGTCCCAAGATAAAAGTGTTCCAATAACATCTCCTAAAAGTGCTTCCACTCCATGATCTCTATATTTCCATCCTAGGACTAGATGTCCAACCATATCGTCTCTTGACCATGTAGCATGTAAGAAGAAAATTTGAGTATCTTCTCAGTAGTAGTCTCTAAGTGGTCAAGTATAGTCTAGATAGACACAATCAAGAACTCAGCTACCTCAGGTCCACCATATCTGATAAATGTTGTAGGTTGATTAAACTAAAACTCCCTTATCATATCATACATTTTTTCAAAACCCACCCTGAGTCTCTTTCCATAAACTATATGAAGTGAGAAAATTTCTCTTGGAACTACTCTCCTTCTTCCTTTCCATGCTTTGTCAATGCCACGGGTTATACTATTGGTGGATCATTTCCGAACATGTACTCCTATCATATTCTTTAAAATAATAATCATGGAGGAATACCTATACAATTACAAACACAAATTTTAGGATACATAGTACAACTTTAACACATTTATGTAAGATTAAAAAATTATAATAGTTCAAAACATGTTGTTTCCCCAAACCTCACTACACGGTCAAAACTGAGGCACTTTCACTACCCTTAACCATTCTATGTTTAGGTCTTGGTTAAAAAATTGTATAATAATTCTAATTATTTAAGTTTCACATTAGACACCCATTTATTAATATTCTTCTTCATTTTTCAGTTTCAAGTTCACATTGCACACCATTTTCAGGTCAATTTTACAGGTAAGGGAAAACAAATCAATTTCAACAACTTACCCAAAACCCGTTTTCTCATGCATGCCTAAAAAATGATTGTCACAAAATACTATTGAGTTTTTATAATTATGCATGTATACTCAAATCTCATGACATTTTCGTCCATGAATCAAATATCAGAAAAACTCAACAACAATAATCACATCACACAACAAGTGCATCACTCAAGGTGAAATAGCATCCAACTGTAACAACACATATCAATAATAGAAATCCCACCCTTGGTACATAGATTTTTCCCTCATACATGGGTTAGATACTCCCATGCATGATCTATTATCCAAGATCCATCTCATCCAATTATCTTATCTACCTTTCCCATATATTAAGATAAAAAAAAAGAAAATAAAACTCCTTGGTACCACTTTGTAATGTCCTGACCTGGGTGCCACACACCGATGCACCGAGTCAGTCGATCACATGACCTCAGGAGTGCCTCCCCATACACTAGATTCTATCGACTAGAAGCGAGGGTTAATATTGATCATAAAGACATTGTACCCTATTTATCAAGTAACACAATAGTTGAAAACAGATAAGCAATAACCAACAGATATAACCATAAACAGAATAACACCAATATCACATGATGACTAAAACAAGAAATGTAATATCCAAAACTAAATAGTAGATATGTCATGCCAAGATGTGTAATGTAACAATATGCGAAATCGAAAATAATTAAAGTTGCTGATAATACCCAAGAAGGACCCAAACCACGTCTGGTTCCTTCATCCATGATCTATCCCGACTCAACCATATAACATAGGGCCTTTTCCCTTAACCTATACTACAACCATGAAATATATTCAGGTACCAATCTGGAAGCCTAACTAGGGTGTGATTTTGACTCAATATTCCACCACCAATGGCATCTAAAACAATATTTAGTCAAAACAATGTATGAATTTGTATAAGGAATAAATAAAATAAATAAAGTAAAAAAATTACATTTATTCAACTACTATTTATTTAACCACATAACCTCTAGATTTCCAAGAAATCACAAACTCCCAATACTTACATTATCCTAAGATGAAGTCTGAACCATGTCACAAATTAAATTCATAATTCATTATAACACTTGGAATTTCATTATCCATTTAATTTCAATTCATAATATGGCTAATTAAAACCTTGTTCTAATGCCAACATTTTGGGTTTATGTCATCATTCTTAGGACCGCATTAGATTTTAAAGTAGTATTCTACGTCCCTCGCTCATTTATCAAACAATTATTAACTATGGTATTTGGAATCAATAGGCCATGTACCACAAACATTTATCAATAAATTTATCACTATTGGATTTGGATGAAGAAAACCATGTCCCACACACAAATATCACAATCACACATATACCACATATACCACATCATTCAAGGTTAATCAAAATTAACCTTCTTATCAAATTTCACATTCAAAGCATCATTAATAAATTAAAAGGTTAATTAATCTAATTTAAAATATCTATATCCCAATAATTAATTCATAAATTAATTATTCTAATAAATTTCATAATTGAAATACCCCATTAATTAATTAAATAATTAATTAATTCAATCCAACCATTCAATTTACTCAATTAAACTAAACTGATAATGCATGTAAATTAAAACAAATCAATTCAATTACCAATAAAATTTCCCAATAATGGTAATTTAAACTCTTATAATTACATACACATAATTAAATCAAGACCATGGGATTGGAATTTAGACCACCTATATCAAGTTTGATGGTGACAGTCGCCAATGGATATACCCAATTCAAAGTAGAACAATTGAAATCACAATGAAGAACATGATCTAGATCTGAATCCTAGATTCAAGATCATAAAAATTAATATTTGATAAACCTTGATATAGATCTAGAATAAATTTAAAAAAATATATCTCTTTTATTTGGGAAGATGTGCATGAGAAATATATATATATATATATATATAAATGATAAGAAAAACATACCCTATGATGTTAAAATCTTAAATCCTCTCTTTGATTCACCATGACCAGAGGTCGAGAGCCCCAGAAATTATTCTGAGTGCCTCCAAAAATGAGATAAATCAATTAGGTCCAAGATAGGGTTTATTTTGGGTTAAAATGTGGGGTTCATAAATTTTAAATATAATTTTTAGATTAATTAAAAACATTTACACTATTTTATATATAAGGGTGCACAATTTACCAAACTACACACCTTAACCATACACCTCTTCTTATTAGGGTGCATGGTTAATCCTAAAACAATGCATGGTTTTTCAAACCATGTGTCAGCTATGAAAATCCCCTCTATTTTTGTTCGTATGGTTTTTTGTTAAGGTGAACATTTTGGGGAAAATTTGTTCCAACCATGCACTTCCCTTCCTCCTTCCAAATTTATCAAACTTCTCAAAAAAATTCCCAAGAATTAACCCAAACAAATAATTACTCTAAATAAGGAAAAAATAGTACCTGTGAACGATCCCAAGACATCTCCTTAAAAATTGAGGTTCTTACACCAACCTAGATTCAAGATTGAATTAAATGGATCTTAGATCCATCCAATACTTTATTATCTTCAAACCCTCTTGAAGAAATAAATAATAATGGGAGAGAAGGAATGGGAGAATATCACTTACCAGGGAGGTATCTAATGAGGTTATCTGCACTTAGATCCACTTAGGGAGGTGTTTAGAGGAGCTAAAAATGGTTCTTGAGAGCCTCCAAGACTTAGTATTTCATGAAATAAGGATTTGGGGTTGAGATGGAGGTAAAATGTGGGTTTGAGAATTTTTTTAATAATTTTCAAAAATAAAAAACATTACTCTTATGGTCAGTTGGGTTGGGAAAGAGAGTTTTATAAATAGTGCACCCTAACTATGCACCCCACTAATGGGGTTCATAGTTTCTACTTGGTGGGTAATTTTTTTGTCGAACCGTCTTCCAAGCATGCCAACCCCACTGTCTAGGTTTCCACGATTTACACTAGGTGAGCATACTATTTGGGTAAACTAAGCACCAACCGTTCACTTCCCATAATTTTAAAAAAAAATCAATTATGCATTTGAAGCAACCCAAGAAAAAACCAAACCAAAGAATCAAAAAAAGAAGGGTCTATGAGTACCTAAAAATAGTGAAAAGATGTTATAACCTCTCCACTATAAAAACTTCCTATCCCCATAAATACTGTTAAGAAGCTTCCATATCAAAAATACAAGGTCACTTCTCTCTCATCAGTGCCTCTCTCTCCCACATCTCATGTGTATTTGAACCATGATTCCATGACACTTGGACCAAAGTTATCTTCCTCTCATGAAGTAACTTAGTTTCAGAATCAATTATCCTAACCAGATACCCAATCATGGATCAATCAATCTCAACATCAAGATCATTCCAGTTCAGAACATGAGATGGATTAGAAAGATACTTTTGTAGTTTTGATACATAAAACACATTATCTATCGATGTAATCTATGGAAGAAGTTATAAATGGTAATAATCTTTCCTCACATGATCAACAAACCCAAAAGGTTCCACAAAATGAGGATAAATCTCCCCTTTCCTCCCAAGATGTTAATGACCCAAACAAGGTGAAAACTTCAAGAATATCATATCACCAACTAAAATTTTCAAAAATGTATGATGATGATCAGCCTAAGGTTTATACCAGATCTGTGCCATCAATATCCTATGACCAATCAATTGAATCTTTCATATCATCTATTATATCAATATCAATCCAACCAAGGAACTTTCATCAATCTCCAACCAACAAAATGAAGATTTACAAGGTTGGCCATACATGTCCTCAAAAGGAAACATTCTAATATTAGACCGGTGACTATTATTATAATAAATCTCATCCAATCTAAAATGGTCATCCTAGGATCCACAAAATTCAAGAATTCATATATGAAGCCTATCCTCAGGAGTCTATATAACCCCCTCTGTTTAGAAATCTGTCTGTGGATGGTATTTCGTACTCAAATGAACTGAATATCCTTGTGCCTCCTGAATTCCTATCCAAAAATAAGAAGTAAAATTTGGATCCCTATCAGAGAATATAGAATATGGAAGTCCATGAAAATGAAAATTTTCTTTCATATAGAGATTTACAAACTCCTTAGCTTTGGTTGTATCATTAATGGGTAAGAAGTGAACTATTTTGGTCAAATGATCGACCACAACCCATATAATATTCTTCATTCTCTAGGTACATGTAATCCCAACCACAAATTCCATATAAATATCATCCCACTTTGAATTCAAAACATGAAGTGTCTGAAGAAAAATTGAAATTATCATGTGCTCAGCCTTGACCTGTTAGCTTGTAAAACAATGAGATAAAAATTATCAATGCACCATCTCATACCCAGACACTAGAATAATCATCACATGTCATAAAACATATTTTTGGTTCCTAGATGCACTACCCACTAGGAATTATGGAAATCCCCCATCACATCTTATCTTACATACAACAACACAACAAACTGATTCTGAAAACAATAGAATAACCTCTGTGGATAATGACCATTCATCAATGGTCTCCCCACTATAAAGAGAGTCTCTAATGCTATGGAATTCATTATCAAGATATTTTTCTTAAAGAATCCTCTAGAGGAGATTATAGGTAAACTGACCACTTTCTAGGAAAACCTCAACCCTTATTTCCTGAACTCTAATATGAAACTGTGAAAAAAGATCCATTAAGTTCCACTCTTTCGATTATTCTTTCACAACCTGGGTTGGAATTTTCCTGCTCAAATCATTGTCGATTAAAATCCCTTTCCCAGAGGTATAGTAAATTTCAAAGTAAAAAACTTTAGGTGCTCTACCTAATGACTCTAGTGGAGATTCAAATATTTTTTATAGAAGATATAACTCATGCTCTCATAGTCAAAATACATGGTAAACCATTCCCTGAAAAGTTAATGTCACCAACACTTAATTGCATGCACCACATCTAGGAGTTCAAGGTCATGGGTAGGGAAATTATTCTCATGTGGTCTAATAAATTGAGAACCATAATCAATGATGCAATTACCTTGTATAAAAAACATCCCAAACATGAACATGATTCATCACAAAATACCACACAGCACTACCTGGCCTCTGGAAGAGTCAAAAACAATGTAGAAGTCACAAGAAGTTTTATCACAACAAAATAACTCTGATATTTATCATCCTAGGGAAACTTCACTCCCTTTATAGTTAGGTTAGTCATCATAGAATCCAACTTCGATAAATATTTTACAAATTGATGATAATATATAGCTAAACCCAAGAATATCTGAAACTCAAAAACATTCTATGGTTGTTCCCATGTCATAATATCTTTCACCATCTCATGATCAAATAAGATACAATGTTCCGACACTACATGTCCTAATAAATTCACTTCTTGAATCCAGAAATCACATTTTCATATCTTGGCATGAATTCGGTCAATTTTCAATAATTTTATAACTTCACTCAGATGACTCACGTGATCATACATGGAATTATAGTAAATAAGTATTCCATCCAAAAACACCATCATAAAAGTATCAAGATGCTCAGGGAAGATACTATTCATCAAATCCATAAAGATTGTAGGAGCATTGGTCAGATCAAATGGCATGACATTGTACTCTTAATAGCCATACCTACTCTACAAGGAAGTTTTTGGAATGTTAAATTATTTTATCGTAAACTATTGAAAACCAAATCAAAGATAAATATTTGATAACTATTTATACTCTTTCAATTAGTCATATAGATCATCAATTTTTGAAAAATATACTTGTTCTTTACCATAACTCGATTGAGTTTCTTGTAATCAACACAAAGTGAGGTGACCCATCATCTTTATTAGAAAATATAATAGGTATGACCTAGGATACATACTCAGGAATTTAAATCATTTATCTAGAATATTATCCAACTAAGTATTCAACTATTTCATTTCATCTAGTGCTTTTTGGTAATAAGGAATGGATATTTGTTGAGTATCAGACACTAAATCAATAGAAAATTCCACCTATATTAGAGATGAAAAACTAGAGATGTCAGAAACAAATGTTAGGAAACTCAATAACAACTAGATGTAGATCACCACTCATGTATTCTTACTCAAGTTCAAAATAAAAAACTAAAATTAATTTCCTCAACTCTGGATAAGAAGGTATGGCTCTACTCAACCTCGAGTCTTATTCTCTCTGAAAGATACGACACACCCCATCAGACATAGTAAAGGAGACTCATCAAAGATAACTGTCAATTCAAGATTTATTAGAAATGAGTCAACCCATTCCAAATATAACATCATGAGGTTTCATGTTGAGAACCATAAAATCCCAAGTAATATCATTCTCTAATAAAGATAAGTCATAAGAAGGACAATGAATACTTTTCTCTCTATTCATTCCAAGGGGTGTATAAATATCCATAATATAAGATAAAATATTCATATAAATATTTAACAATTTCACAACACAGGTAAATATAAATGAATGAGATGCACTAGTATCATATAAATCATTCAATAAAGATGAAGCAATTGTGATGGTACCTCTCATAGTCACAAGATCTGTAAATTATTCCTCTAGAGACTCTTCCACTACGTGAAGTATCTTTCTTCTAGATGCATGTGCATGGAACCCCTTTGTTCATGAAGCATATAATTGAGACATATTAAATTTAGGTTTTAATTATCCCATTATACAAAGTGGAGAATAATAGATATCACAAAAATTATACAAGTGACCTCAGCATCTGAAGTAACCACATATCTTGGGTGCCTCAGTGAAAACTTATTTTGAATTCCTAGGATTTCCACATTAGAAGAAAGTAAAAGGACCTATACTAGGAAATTCAAGAGTTCTAGAACAATACTGCTATTGATAACCACCACAAGACTCATCACACTTCTTATTTCCTTTGAGGGAACTCATAGAACCTCCACTATGAGAAAAAGTAACTCATACCAACACTTATATACTAGCCAGGTCTAGATCAACCATCAATGATCTATCCAATACATCATCATAAGATTGGTGATTTGGAAAGAAAACCTAAGAAAGAATATCATATTGAAGTCCTATATACAACCTTTTACTATTTATCTTCTCATTTAATACTATCTCAGGTAATAACTATACCAGCTTGGAAAATTCGTTCCCATATTCTATCATGGTCCTGTCGGCCTAATCAAGTTTGAAAAAATCCATAGATTTATCCAACACCATATACTCTTGATAGATTTTTTTAGTGAAAATAACCTTGAATTCCTTTCAATGTAAACCATCATGATTTTTTGTTGTCACCATCACATCCCACCATCTCCTACTAGGCCCTTCCATCTTGAAGGTGACACATTTCAATTGGATCTCATCAGGAATCTCTAATAACTCAAACAAAATCTCAATTTTTCTCAACAAATCCTTAGCATCTTGAGGATTATTAGATCCTTTGAACACTTTTGTATTCTTTATAAGGAACTCCTGATCATAACTTTAGAACTCATCCTTATGAGGTTCCACAGTTGGATCCTAAATAGTAATGGGTCTAGGTACCTATCCCAAAGCTTGGATAGAATGCATAATGAACTTAACCAAATTTTGGTCTATATGAGGATTCTCCAACTTTTTTTCTTCATAATATTCCTCCAAGATCCTAGTTTCATGTCTTCTTAGAGGCATGATACTACACAACATTATCATACATCATTGAATACATCAGAAGATTACTCATATCAACAACTAAAAAATAGAAACAGATAAATTAATCCCATAAGATATATAACAAGATTTGTATTTCTACCTTTCAAAACGTAATGTGGTAAAAAGACTAGAACGAATCCTCAAGATACCTTTCCCAAACCACCCATGGTGACATAAGGCTCATTACGATGAAATTTGGCAAAAAAATCACTCATAACTACCTCTTAAGTCCCAATAGAATTTCTACTACATAATCACATAAAGGAAAGATTCTTAACCAGTATCTTTAATACCACTTTCTCATGACCCATCCTAGATACCCTAGTACTCTGATACCCAAGATGGTACTGAAATATCCTGAAGGGTGTTCCTAATCTCCATCGGTTGGTGACTAGTACCTGGCATCATACAAGATAAAAGTGGGAATGGTTTTGCCACAAAAACAACATAATAAATAAATACATATTAGTATTCTCAAAGAAAACTCACAAAGTAGATAATACCAGAAGAACATGAAGGTATATCAAAACCCAAATAGTATATCATAAAAGTAATAAAAACTGATGAGATAAAGCCCAAACATCCTAATGGTATCAACACTCCAATCTCAAAGGTTTAAGAATATCCACCTCCTCCAAGAGGTGCTTTCCCTTTCCCCTAACTTGATAGTAGAAGATATACAAATTCCTGAAGTAAAAGGTAGGTTGTGAGTTAAAATCCCCATAGTATCTCACCAAGTGTTCCATAATAATATGTCATAATAAATAAACCAAATCACGCTTTCAATTTTAAACAAAATGGGCATGGAAGTAGAATTGAATATTTAAAACAAAACATGATTCTCATTTAGAATAATTGAAATATTTCAAATAATGGCTTAATAAACATTTTGTATAAAATATTTTATATAAATAAATAGAAATATATAATGTAGTTCATAATAAATGACATGTATATAAATTAAAACAACTAATATCTCCACCACTTAAGGGAAAATTACATCATCTCCCGCTTAAGGGAAAATTTCATCCACTTTCACTTAAAGGAAAATTACATCCACTCCCATTTAAGGTAAAATTAAATTCACTCCCAGTTAAGCGAAAACTACATTCACTACCACTTAAGGGAAAATTACATCAAACGGGTTGGTAATAAATTATTATAAAACACATTAAAATTCAATTTCCCAAAGTCTATTTCAATATTTAAATTAAATTCTAACACCAAAATATGGGTTTTTCATCAATTCATCCATTTAAAAAAACCAATCATAGGTTTTATAAATTCTATTTAATCTATTTTCCAAAATCATTTCTCAAATCAATTTATAATTTCCATCATTTTTCAAAGTACATCCCAACTTACAATTCCATTATAATTATAGGTTTTCCAAAAATACATACCAAATAAATTCAAAATTAAAATTAATATTGAATTAGATTTTCATAACTCAGTTGAAATCAATTTAATTTAAACCATGAAAATAAAGGGTTTATTATGTAAAAAATATCAATGAAACCACTTTTAATAATGGTATCAAATCTCAACACCCATATGGGAATTTCCAATGAAGAAAGATGGAAATAATTGATTTATAAATCCAAACTAGATTTATTATTCAATTCAATATATTTTTGATCCATCAAATATGTGATTATCTAAAAAACCCTATAGAAGAAAGAAATATAGAGTGGGATATAGGGAATGAGAGAAGATCAATTAATAAAGAGGGATTGAATAAGTTTATTCACGCTTCAATCTATAAGTTTTGGAAAATAGGAGTTGGGTTCAAGAAAGAGGTATAAAGGGGGTTTGGGAATTTTTTAATAATTTTAAAAAATAAAAAACACTAATCACACGGTCAGTTGGGTAGTATCGCATGGTTTGAAAAATTGTGTGACTCTCTGATGGGGTGCATAGTTTTTACTTAGTAGGGAAATGGTTTTAAAAACTATACTCCAACCATGAAAACCCTCACTATTTGGGTTTTCATGGTTTACCCTGGGTGGGCGCACAGTTTGGGAAAACTGTGTTCAAATTGTGCACAACCTAGAATTTTATAAAAAAATAAAATTTTCACCTGAAACAACCCGAGATGACCCCCAACCAAATAATGATAAAAAATAAGGGTATATAAGTACATTAAAACAATAATAGTTTGTCACATCTCAAATGAAGGAACCAATAAAACGCATGAACAATATTCTAATTTAATGAGGGAAATACTCTAAGCACCCTCTTAACACCTTTAATATTTGGAAGAAATAAAAAGGAGGGATTTCATAAATCTATTACTATACATTAAATACCTATTAAACAATTCCCATCCTTGAGAATTTAAAATAAAACCCATAAGAAAAAAATAATATCAAATAACTACCCCATGAGATACCTCTCTATTATCTCTTTATAACAAGAACACAACCATACCTCATAGGGATAAAGCGCATAACCACACAACATCATCAACCAACCCATAGGAACACTCCCAGGGGAGATACCTATCAAACAAGAGCATGGTCGCAAATATCATCACATCAAGGAAGTGAGATGATCTCATAAAACATCATAAGTTCAAACATCGTCTCAACATAATGGAAACAAACAAAGCATCTCAATAAGTAAGATTAACCCTCGAATAACTTGGGATATTGAGTATTCATCTACAACTCCTTCTCCAAAGTTCTCTTCTCCAAGACATTGTACCTATATAGGACACAAAACAAAGCAATAGAATGATCCCACAAAACCTTCTCTTAAAAGTATAGATTACCAACTGGCCATACCTTGAAAGTATCAACATATTCAACATACAACTATACCCATTCGATAATGTGGTAATAATCATAAAGATATTGGTGAATCTAAGATACATGAAAAATGTTAAGAATAAATATTATATATGAGGGTAGTTCTAACTAATACTGAATAACTCTGATGTGAACTAACAGCTGAAAAAGTCTAACAAATCAAGGAGAGGTATTACTCCCCAAACCGAACCTATGTTGCTCATGATGAGAAGATACCCTTCAAGAACACATGTTCTCTAATATTAAACTCTAGAGTCCCACTCCTATGATCAGCATATGACTTCTGATAATCCTGAACTACCTACATTCACTCATGGATCACCTATACCCTCTTCATCATATTATACACCAATTTTTTTTCCAAGAGATGATGACTCTCCAATCTCGGTCTTACACAATGGAAAGTGGAATGGTCTATAACAACTAAAATTTCTAATACATTTTATTTATTGATTTTTATTATAAATATCCATATAATAAAATCCTAGAAAATCGAGTCTTGGTGTCATTGGGAAATTCTATACATAAAACATTAAATTAAAATAAAATAAAAAATCATTATTTAAAAATCTATAACATGATTTGAGTTTCCTTTGAACTCTTAATATTACACGAGATAGCTTGGGGACATACATAAGGAAATGGTGATCTATAAAGCCATGTAATTAAATAATCAAATAAGTGGTTGATGATTAATAATACATGTGATACAAGAATCATTTAATGATAATATAAAGGTAAGAATCATATAGACTCACACAGAATCATGGCATGAGAAAATGGCATGATAAAATCATGGTATCATAGGAATGTGGGGATAACATAAAATGTGACATAATAAGAATAATTCAAGACTAACCGCTAAGAAATCATTACATTGTGTTCTTATATTAACTGATCATGCACTATAAATATTATCTCATGAGATACAAACATTACCTAATGCATTGGAGCTATATTAGGGTTCACCCTTCATATAAATAAATTTATGTATGCCACATTAATCATAAAAAATAAGAACATATTTCATAATTTCAATCCCACAATTAAAGAATGGGTTTTTCATATTTATAAATAATCAATCAATGAATGATAGATATATCTTGGTGAATATCCCTGAATGAAAATAGGTTTGGGAATTCACAACACAAAGGTATGGCATTGAGAATCAAGCCTAATTTCGACAACATAACAGGTGTATATAAAAGTTCATAGAAGGGATAAATGAGAGAGGAAGGTAGTATATAATTATTTGGGAAAAAATTAGAGATTAAAGTAATGTTAATAATTAAAATACAACATTATCAATAGACTATTAAAAGTATTTTTACAAATTAAGTACTTGAATGAAAAATAGGAGGGAGAGAAACTCTTACCTTGATAGGTTTATTCTTAAAGATTAGAAATATCACTTTAGAACCATAGAATTTCTGTGGGAAGGAAATAAATAGGGAAAATGGGATGAAATTAATTCTTTAAGTCTTTGTAGTGAAGATTGATGGGATAGTAGATGGGTATTTATAGCAAAAGATGGGGAATTGTTTATTAATTTCCAAACATAGGACTTGGATACCTAGTTAATAAAAACAAAAAAAAACATTATCCTTACCATGATCTTTCTACATGAAATTTTTCAAGGAGGGGTAGTTTTTAATATTTTATTAGTTTTAAAATTAGACACCTTAAAATAATAGAATTTTTGTTGTGGATGTGAGATATGTTCACAAAGATTTTGTTTGAAATCTTAAAATATATTATAGGTTTTGGAATATTTGTTACAGGTTTGTTAAATCAATCTTATTATGTTAAAAATTCATTATTTTATTGGGAAATTTATATTTTTAGTCAATAATTATTTTATGTTATTAATTACATCTTTTTTAGGCTATTATAATTTCATAATACCTATTATATATCTATATCGTATATAATTTTAACCTAAAAATTTGAATGTCACTGAAAATTATGAAAAATTAACCATTGGATAAATTTGACATGCTGATTTCAGAAATAACATTTAATTTATCAAAATAATTTTTGAAATATGATAATTTCATATTTTAAAGAACAATTATTATTTATTGAAAAATAATAGTTTTTCATCACCAACAACTTTCTATCCCTTATAAATATTACACAGGGCTTTATTAAATTAACATCCATATTTAAAAAAATATTATTCTATAATAATATTTTACAAAAATAAATTTTCTTTAAAATTATTGAATTTATCACAAAAGATTTATTTAACTAGAATTATATATATTCCAATAATAATTTTTTTTTGTATCAAAATCCATGTTTTATCAAATTCATTTTATACTCAAGTGTATATAAAATAATAATGAAAAAAAAATATCATTAAAAACATTATCTTATTTATTAAAAAAATTATATATTTATACTACTAGGGTCTAGATACATAACCAATTTTTACTCTAGTGTATGTCATAAGGTAATGTGTATAATGGTAGTATTTTCTTAGGCTGGTTCGGTGAACATAGTTTGGGGGTGATCTCTATAGTCTTAAACTTATCATGTAAAAGGTTCTGCTAAAGTTTTATTTGTTGAATCTTATTTTGGTGTTGGTTAAGGGTGAATCCAATGGATTCCATCCTCCTCAAAAGATTTGATAAATCAGCCTCATAAAGTGTGATCATACTAGATGATATCATTTATTCATCCTTCTACATCAATTAGATTTTATTATATTCCTTAATATATAATAATCTTATTAGTCATTGTATAAAAACTATAATGCCAATGATCAGAAATTTTAGTGGTATTTATTCCCAATAGTCATATTATGGATATAATTTATATGTTCCAAAATAATAATAAAATATAGTGCATGAGTTTTATAAAACTTCATTTCTTAATAAGGTATATATTCATTCAGAAAGAAATTTCATTTATAAAAGTATAGGTTGTTACATAATTTTATCTTTCTGATATTTAACTTTCAAAATTTTACTTAATACCCTAAAAAATATGTGGGTGCTTTTGTTTCATCAATTCTTATAGTTCCCATATTCCCTCCCCAAACTTGTGGCTCCACCATATTATTTTGACTAGGTGTGTTGTATTATTTAATAGAACATTTTCTTTATGACCTAATATCTTCACTAGTCGATCCTCATAAGAAAGATCAATTTCTAATGGCATAAACTCTTTATTTATTACATATGAGGGTTCTAGAATATACTTACTGAAGAACAACATGGGGAATATATCATGTGGTTAAGATAGGTTAGGTGGGAGAACTAGTTGATAGGTCATAGCTCTGATGTGATCAAAGCTCTCAAAGGGCTCAATGTATCTAGGACTAAGTTTTAACTTCTTCCCAAACCTCATGAATTTATTCTATAGTGATATATGAATGAACACCTTATCTCTAACCTCAAACTGTAGGTATTTTTGGTGATTTTTTGTGTTTTTTTTTTTCAAATTTTCATGGATTTCATATGAAACTGAATGGTTTGAATATTTTCTATTAAATATTAGACAAGATCAAACCCTATCAACTTATTCTCTCCAACTTCATCCTAGTATGTTAGAGTATGGTTCCTCTTCCCATAAAAAGCCTCATAATGTGTCATTTGAATGCTATAATGGAAACTATTGTTGTATAAAAACTCTACTAGGGGAGGGTGTCATGACCCCCTCCTGCCAAATATACCTCAATAAGGGCAGGGAGATAATGACCTTCGAGTCCTGCCTCTAGTAGGCCCCAAGTTGGTGACTAGCACTAAGTGTATAAAAATCTCATGAAATGGGAGCAATTACCCACTATAATAATAGAGGTTCATGAGATAAGATAAATCATACCGAAGAAACTCCATAACATAATATAAAAGAAACCAAAACCATCCCACATGCATGAATAAATGAAACTAATGTAGATAAAATTCTTCAAAATTAAATACCCAAAAGAAAATCTAAAGAAGTGACAAAAAATCCAAAAAAGGTATGAGCTAGTACTATCCAGCAAGATCCATGTAATCCTACTGGAAACCTGAAAATCACTTTATATGCATAGAATAAGCATACAAGTATACTCTGTATGAAAACCAAAGTCTCTCATGCATATGTTAAAAAATCATATTAATGCACGCATGAAAAAACAACAGGTCCCACAACACCTAATCAGGTCAACTATCCATCCCAACCTCGCCAGGTAATGCTCCCTAAATAACTCAATCTAAGTATAATAACATAATAATAAGAATATCAATAAAGGGAACCACACACCACTTTACCACTGATTTTCCAATGTCACACCCCAATGTCGTACATCATGGATCTCCCATATCTTTTGAATAATATATACTACCACCCCACAACATTGTTAAATCACATCAAGCCCACAAACACCTGGTCCACCACCCCACAACATGTTCACATATCATATCACCTATAAACACATGGGCCATCACATAACAACCATAAAAAGAAGTAGTAGGTTATCATTAACATGATGTACATAAACCTTATTCCCTCCTCCTACCATGAACGACCCCCACCATAAGCCTCCTCATAACATAAACATATCACAATTTCTTAAATGCACCTAGTCCACAACCCCACAGCATGGTCATATCACATCTCACTCAAAAACACCTGATCCATAAATTAGTGCACTAACAGACCTCCATCAATCACAGTTTTTTCATATCTAATCACCTAAAAGAGAGAGTGGGAAAGAGAAGGTAGACAGTCATCCATCCAAATCACCAAGATTTTAGGAAAAACAGCCCCACTGAAAATATGGTTGTTGTCACATAGTGATCAATATGGGTGGGGTGCTTATTGAAATCACAAGGAATATAAATGTGTAATTATTGTTTCGCGCGGAATCCGGGGATGACCTCCTGGACGGGAGATTCAAACGTTCCGATCGGTTTCTAACGGGTTTGTTCGTAGAACCGGAAACATCCAATGATTCCACATCCGTTTGGACCTACTTTCCAAAGGCAGGCGCTCATTAGCTTGTGGGCTAATGAGGCTTAGGAATTTGCATTGGTCGAGAGGATGGGAGGTCGGACTCATCACACCTTTTTGAGGGGAATTATTGTCTACTCCGGGACTCTCTTTATAGATTTAAGTTAAGTTCGTGAATCCTTATTACATTACCAAGTATAAAATGAGCTTTCCTTTAGTTTTAACAATCAATGATTAAATATGCAAGAAATTTAGAGAATATTTTATATGTATTTGAGGTTCTTCATCAATAGAGAATCATCTATATTTGTTTAGAGATTCTTGGTCAATGGTATCCTTCAAAACATTTATATAAAAGTCTCTTGGTCATTTTGATGACCAGGCTGGTTTTAAAGCCACTCAGTGGGGCACTTGAAGTTTATCGTCATTCAGAAGGACAGAGATTATCTCAATGTTGGGATCGAACCCATAAATGGGCTACCTACGAATCCTTTGTTTTAAAAAAGGAATCAGAACCCACGTAGTTCGAGGTATGGGATATGATGTTTATGATTGATGGCTCAAAGATGAATGTCATAATTACTTTTACACTCTAAGCTCACGTGAGTCATGCTCGGTGTGAGAAACAAGAGGTATTGGTAAAATTTAGACAATTGTGCCATAAAAGATGCAATCATAAGAATTTGTTTGGGGCTTATGTATGGATGACTGCCCAGATAGACGAAGGTTTAGGATTTACTTTTAGGGAGAAAAATCCAAGAACAGGGTCCACAAAGTTATATGTGCTTCATGGAGATTTGAATACTCTAATCTTGGGGCTTACTCTTAAGGAGGATGCCCAAGTTAGGAGGGGACTTATGATTGGGTTTTATTCCTGAAAAGGAAACCCAAATCAAAGGTAATTTATGACTGGTTAAGAGAAATTTTAAGAGACTTGGGGCTTACTCCTAAGAAGGATGCCCAAGATTTATGACTAGGACTTATTCCTGAGAAGGAAACCTAGGTTAGGGGACTTGGGGCTTACTCCTGAAAAGAAAGCCCAAGGTTATGACTGAGTCTTATTCCTGAAAAGGAGACCCAGGTTATGACTGAGTCTTATTCCTGAAAAGGAGACCCAGGTTAAGGATTAATGTTTGGGGCTTACTCCTGAAGAGGATGCCCATATTTGATATTGAGGCTTATTCTTAAGAAAGATGCTCAAGATTAGAGGACTTGATTGGGGCTTACTCCTGAGGAAGATGCCCAGATCAAAGGTTTTTTATAACTGGGGATTTATTCCTGAAAAGGAGACCCAGGTTAGGATTCTCTCATCTTAAAGGATGAGGTTGAAATGAATGAACTCTCAATTTTTGGTGACATAAAGATGTTTAAATCACTAGGTTTTGAGAGATATTTCACAGAATTCCTTTCAGATAAGGATGTCAAATCAAGAAATCATGCCATAAATGGCTTTGAAGAGTATCTTGAAGACTGAATCTTGAATAGGAAGGGTGAAATCGCTTAAGAGGGGTAAAAAAAAATGGGCAAGATGGGCACACAAAAAGATAGGGGCGCGCAAGTCTTGAAAGGCGCGCAAGTCCTGCGGCGGCGCGCAAGTATTGGTCGCGCAAGTATACTTGCACGACATTAGGGGTACTTGCGCGATTTTCAACCAATATTGAAATGCTTGAGCGACTCTTTATTAAACCCTTTACCATCCTCTTGAGGTTCTTCCAGAAGAGGGACGCGCAAGTTATATTGAAGGAATTAAGTAGGCGCGCAAGTGTTTGATAAGTTTCAACACTTAGGCCTTCCTTTTTCTCTTTAGATCTTCCGTTCTAGGTAAGAAATTACCTTAGAAGTGTTCCGGAAGCTTTGAGAAGAGACTTGGGCGTCGGGAGCTTCAATCCGAGTTTCTGGAAAAAAGATCCCCTTGAATGGGGGGCCCACAGGGTCTATTTATAGGCAAAAGAAGACCCCGGGCGGTTACTGGGCGGTTACCAGGCGATTACCACATATGTCGCGCAAGTCCCTTGCACGAACATGAGGAGTCGCGCAAGTATTGAGGCGGCGCGCAAGTGTACTTGCGCGACCAAGAGGGAACTTGCGCGATACATGGGCAATGTTCTCCTTTTTTATCCCTTTGTCGATTTTTGATGTTTCTTCAAAGGATTAATCACTTTGAGCTCAGATATTCCCTTTTCCGAACTTTAGATTCTGTGACGAAAAGGAGCGTCAACAAAAGTCCCCCCTCAGAGTTGGATCCGGAGAGAAAATGAGGATTTGACTCTGAGGAAATTGAATTCCTCAAAAGGAAAAGGGAGGGCGCGCAAGTCTTTCAGCGTCAGTGGGTGGCGCGCAAGTCTGCGTCGTGCAGGCTTTGAGCGCTCTGGGTGCGGCGCGCAGATAGGCCCCCTGGCCTATAAATATACCGCTTCCGGCCGTAGATGGCATCTGAAGTTCCGGATTTCTCGAGCTCTCGCCGCGCAAGTCTCTTGTTTTCACTGTTTCTTCGCAGCCGCACTACTCTCAAGGTAATAAGGCTTGCGCGGCACATACTTGCGCGACAAATACTTGCGCGGCCATGTATCACTTGCGCGACATCTCCATACTTGTGCGCCTTAATGCCTTGGCCATTTTTTCAAATTCTTTTCACAAATTTTATGAAAAATAAAACCCATTTAAGAGTTTAATTTATTCAACTCCTGTGCAGATTCAATGGCTCTTAGACCTGGATTAATTGATGAACTGGCTAGCAAGCGGATAGATGATATGATGAATATCATTGGCCCTGATTACTATACTGTCAAAAATAGCACTCTTCCAGATTTGGCTAAGTATCTGAAGAAATATCATTGCGACTTTCCTCTCTGCACTTATCTACCTTTGTATGGTCATGGTCATCTGCAAGAAGTCATTATTCCGGAAGTAAAGAATTATCTTCCATTTTCTTGGTTTCAGAATTATACCAATTTTTCTTCAGCAAATATCTCAGGCGGAGGATCATTTCAAACTGCTGGAACAGTGGAGAAGGCTTATGTGATGCATCATAGCCCTTGCACACCAGATCTGAAAAAACATACACCTGAGCTCCAACCACATTGTCATCCTTCAATCTTCTGAAATGCTCAGATGGATCAATCCAAAGGCTGGAAGAAAAGTTGGGATTTCCATCCTGGGGGAGGTGTGAAGCCAACTTGGATGTGGGTATACTGGGTGCGACAGACTTGCGCAGAGTTTATTGAGGATCTGAAGAGAGCTGCAATATATGAGGCTGTTTGGGTTGGGCAAACATATATTTACAGACATGATATCTTCGTGCCAGAGATACTCAGCCATTGGAGTCCAGCGACTAATTCTTTCCACTTGACTCATGGAGAAGTAGGTATCAGTTTGTGGGATGTCCACAAGATTTCAGGAGCTCCAATCTTGGGCGATATGTATGATGAATTCATTCCTCCCAAGGTGACTTAGAATGATCCAGAGAAGACTCCTGCTTTGTCTCGAGAATTATTCAAAATCTTTCACAATCTCAAGAGTTCAGAGACCTCATTAACTCATTTCAGAAAAGATATCCATCCGGAAGAATGGATGAATGTGTTTCTTACTGAGAAGAAAGGGATGGAGCCAAAGGAAAAAGGATCCAAGAAAAAGAAATCCAAGGATACCCGGCCCAGACGTCCTACCACTTGTCCAAAACCTGAGAAGAGAGGAGCTCCTGGCACATTCTGGCCAACTCTAGAAGCAGGAGAGTTTGAAAAATGGGGCTATGAAGTGAATCAAAGAATTCCAAAGAAAACTCGTCTGGCGGGTTTCTTGGCAATGTGGCTCAGTATTTATCTCTTGCCGGTCAGGGATTCGAAGGGAGGCGTTAGGCCATGGACCTTCGTCATTGCGGCCAAGTTGGCTGAGGGAAAAATGGTTGGGTTAGCTACCCCCACTTTAGCAAAGATTCACAGGAGTTTACTTCACGTCTTCCAGGGTAAATCTCCTTTAAGAATAGTGGGACCATTCCAGGTTTTGTGGGGATGGATCGCCACTCACTTCAGGAATTACAATGTACAGAATGGATTACAAATTCCTGGAAGCTCTTTCAGACCGTCAGTGCAAGCATTCTCTGGAATTGCTCCATTAGATGTCAATGGTTATGACATAAAAGTAAGACTAAGCATGTATAAGGAATTCAACTTCTTTCCTTATGGAAGTCCGCTATCTGGGCGGTTTGTTGATGATGGGAAAGCCCCTTTGGATTTGAGGGCATACATGCTAGCTTGCAGGGATGGCGTGTTAGTAGCCAGGATTGATGGAGAAATCATATGCGAGGCCTATGCTCCATATAGATTTTCACGCCAATTCAAATGTTTGCAACAGATTGTTGTATCCCCTCCAGTACATGTCAGGTTAGAGCAACATCCGATGGTTGCTCGACAACTATGGTTGCTGACATCAAGAGAGAAGACTGGGGCAGTATTTGATCTACCAGTTGAAAAAGCGGCACATTATCTGACTACATTTTATGCCGAACACTGGATAGCATCATACCCTAAAGGGATATTGAATCACCCTGTATATCAAGTGGGAAAGAGGAAGAGGACTGTAGAGAAAGAAACTCTTCCTCATGAAGGTGATGCTTCTCCACCTGAAATAGGTTCAACAGACTCCTCCTCTAGAACTGATTCCTCGGATTATCATGATGGGGATGATGAGGCACAACCGGAAGAAAAGCGGTTTCGTGCCCGGTATAATCCTCCGGCCAGAGTTAAAAGACCCACTCCATCAGCTCCTGGTGAGTTATTTGATTGTAATAACTTCAATCACTGTTACTTTTTAAAGTAATAAGTCTCACTTTCTTATTCTCTATCTGTAGTTGCAGGAGTCGGGAAGAAATTAAAATCAAAAATTGTAGGACCTTCCTCACAGCCTTTATATCTAAGACCAGAGGCTGTTCAGCTATGGAAGAGCTTATACTGTGATACTGAGACCGCCTGGCTGGATTTGTGTGAGGGCCTACAACTTCCAGGGATAGGATATCTTCTAGCTTCTAAAGACCTTCAATACGGAGATAACCCCAATGAAGTGCGAGCTTACATCAGAGAGCTGGAAATGCTCATATATGCCACTGATAATTCGGTTCTTATCACCAGGCGGGTGAAGGAAATGATTGATCGTGGCACCACTGAGGGGGCTGGTGGTTCTGGAGATGAGGAGTGGCAAGAGTACGTGGCTCCTGAAGATGTAAGTTTTCTTTCCTTATTTTCTTTGCAACTTGATTTCAGTTGAAGCTTTGTTACTTAAGGAAGTTATTTTCTTCATCTTGAAGCTTGCAAAGAAAGGGACCGGGGTTCCTTCGCCACAATATAGCCCTGGTGGTACCGCTGTTGGGGTTGCTGCTGATTCTCCTCGCGAACCAGGCGAGATATCTCCAGGCCAGCAGGCCATGAATGAGGCACTGGACATAGCCTTTCATTCGCCAATCCAAGTTCCAATAAAGGAGACAACTGAAACTCCAAAAAAACAAAAGAAGCCAAGGCAACGAAGGAGGAAATCCTTAGCTAAACGTTTCATTAGCAGTGGTAAGTACTTCGAACAATCATGAGTTTATACCCATAATCATATGGTTACTCATATTTCTGAGGATTGCAGGGGCTTCTTCAATTTCCCCCTTGAGGGAAGGGACTGATCCTTCTTCAAAGGTCGTGGAGGGTGCTGTAGAACAACCACAGACTCAGGCTAACTTGGTTGCTCCTAGAGAAGAGCTACCATCCATTCCCAGTATCCCTCCCACTACTGAAGATGTTGTCCAGGGTCAGGGGTTGCAGGACATAAGTCAGCAAGAAGACATAGCAAATGCTCCCACTGGTGAGACTAACCAAGATTCTGAAGTATCATTAGATGAAATGATGAATCAAGGAATGACTTTTGAAGAATTTTATGATCATGCTAGATTGTCATGTGATTTAGAAGACCTTGGGCGTGAGTGTTACCCTTCGCCCAAATTTTTCTTTTAAAAACAAAACATATTTCTAATCATGATGTAAAATAATATGCAGTTTCTTCCGTAGAAGCTGCTGAACTGCCAATGCCCGAAGAGGGTGTGGACACTGATGTCAACCCTATCATTGCAGAAACATTAGCTCAAGTAGAGCTAAATCCAATAAACTCTCCTGAGACCCATCTTGAAAATCCTGTTGAAACCGGGAAAGATGGGGAGAAGTCTTCTCATGTTGCTGAACCACCATTGGGTAAGGGATAACAATATTTGTGATTGTACTTTATTTGCAAGACAATCCATTCTTTTGTTATCCTTTAAGATTCAACTAAAATCTTTCAATTGATCATGTAGGGCCATAAACTGTAATGGCTAGATCCGGAGATGAGGCTTCAGCCTCTGCCCCAACGGGAATTGAAAGTGAAGAAGCCCAAGTCAGAGGGGAAAGAGCAGGACGAGGCACTTCCTTAAGCATGTTAATTCCAGATTACATACCCCCTTCTGACGAATATGTTGAATCAGATCCAGAGATGCTCAAAGCGTTCAGCTTTTCACGACGTAAGGCATGGAACAACATATGGAACATCATATCGGGGGTGCCTTTAGAAGAGCTACCATCAAAAATTTCCCGATTGTCATCCCAATTTGTTATAATGGGACTCGGTGGTTTTGGGTATGAAAAGATCCATGTTGCGGTGAAACAGATTATTTTCAGGAGGGAGAAAATGTAGACAAGTCGCGAAGATTTGACCAGAGTGAAATTGTCAGTCAACATAGGCGAATTTGAGGCTGCGATATCCTAGGCTGAAGCTGATTATGCTGTCAAGATGAAGGATCTGAAGCAAAAAATCAAAGAAAAGGTCATCCAGCAGGTGCAACTCCAGCAACAGTTAGATGTTGTTACTGGGGAACTTGATCAGCTTAATAAATCATTGGATGAAACTCATATGAATGGCATGAAAGCCATTGCAGATGCTAAGAAGGCACTTCAGCAAGCTGAAAAGAGTGAAGCTGGTCAAGTGCACGAGCTTCAAGTAACTGTTGATAAGGCTCAGGATGCTATACATCAAATGAAGACTTATGTTGACAATCTTCTGTAATTCTTGAAAAAGAGAAGAGATTCCAGTCTGTGGATGTCCTTCTAACTTTTGTGTATCAATGAAAAACACTTTTGTCTTCAATCATTTGTACTTGCATTCTTCCATTACCTGCTTCAAATTTACTTAAGCCAATGGGCTTAGTAAGCATAGTTTGATTTTTACTAGGATTATTACAAATAACCCTACAAACTTTGAACCTTTTAACTGCTCAATATTACCTAAATCATACAAAAATGTATATTTAGTGAGCTGGAACTTGACTTTTATTCAGAGTTCCTTTGTCTTTTGTGTGGGCAGTTTAAAGTCATTCAAGCCGGACATAAAGGGGCTAATGTTTAAGGTCGAAATAGCTTTGACCGGAAATGAAAAAAAAAATGGATTCAATTCCTTGACAATTTATCTGAAAACATATTACCATACTCAAGTATGAGGGAAAAAATGTAAACTATGGCTTAAGAATATTTGAATCTGAGGAATGATATGAAAAAAAGCTAAAAGGCATTAGAAGAAGTAGTTTCCAAGAATGAAGTTACTATTATTTAACAAAACCCGTTAGGGGGTTGAAATATGCAGGGCCACCTATGGGCATTGGCTGCATAGTCAAATAAAATAGCATCTTTTGGCTGACAAGTCTGTTATGTGGACTGTTTATGCAAGGCCACCTATGGGCACGTGCTGCATAGTCAGGCAAAAGAACTCCCAGAAATTTACTTTCCTAGTGCTAAAAGCTAGTGAAAGTTTATGGAGATTCAAATTTTCTAAAGCATAGAGTTTGTTGTATGGAAAGAGGTACTTGAATATAGAGAAGATATTTCCAAACAAGAATATCGAAGAACTGGATGAATATCACTCCTACGAAGGTCTGAACCAAACGTAGGGAAGAAGAATAAACCATAGACTTGAATACTTTCAGATCATGAAAAAGGATATGGGACAAATACGTTAAGGATGGCTATTTTTGCGGATCCCTACATACTATCGTTTAAGACAAATAAGGACAAAAGAGGCATTCTTCCCAAGAATGAAGTTACTATTATTTAACAAACCCGTTAGGGGGTTGAAAACATGCAGGGCCACCTATGGGCATTGGTTTCATGGTCAAATAAATAGCATCTCTTGGCTGACAAGTCTTTTATGTGGACTGTTTATGCAAGGCCACCTATGAGCACGTGCTGCATAGTCAGGCAAAAGAATTCTCAGAAGTTTGACATTTTTGTGACTAGAAGTCATGAAAAGGGTTATGAAGATCTGAAAATATTTAAGGTTAGGATTATAATACATAAAGATGGGTATTTTCCAATGTATATAGAGATACATAGGTCAATGAAAACCATAATCATGTTGTGGCTGGGTCCTGAATTGAAACTTGGACTTCACTACGTATCTCATAAGAATGAGAATCAAGCCATACGTAGTTCTTGAAATGTATTTTAACGTCATGCAGGACGAAAGTATGAGTAATATTAGTTTAGGGTCATAGAATTCAGACCATAATAATGAATACACAGTGTGTGTTTTCATGAGGACTTTTCAGCCAAGGGACTGAAAGTGAAATTTGGGGTTAGGCCCAAAAAGACTTGGGACTGGATTCGAGGGACACTCGAATGTTCCTACGTATCCCATAAGGATGGGAATCAAGTCCACGTAGTTCTAGAGCTACCCTTTGTACAAATTTGGTTCGTACATGTGAAGGGTGAAAGGGGACTTTAGTGCAATGATGGTTTTAACCTAAGATAAAAAGTTTAGGCATTACCATGTATGTACGTAGTCTTTTGAAAATGAAAACCATGATTGAAAAAGAATCAATGTTAATAATGGTTCCTTCTCAAATGAGGAAATCAAAGAATATTGTAGTTTATTGTCGTACCGGACAAAAGTGTTGTATAGTTTAACGTCATATAACAAGGACGAAAGTGAATCAATGTAAAGATATTGATTCCAGGGGTGGTTTCACAAATCATCATCATATGAGATGGTGGTGAACCAATGTGAAGAGATTGTTTTTGGGCTTGAACCTTTGGGAGGTTGCCTACATACCCAGCCTGGAGGGCAAGGATCAAAGTCCGTGTAGTTCAATTAAAGAATGAATCAATGATCAAGTTGTTCTTGTGGACAATGATCTAAAAAAAATATTGTTGGGACTTACACATAGTTAGTGGCCCAAAGGGAGTGTTATGGTTGATGTTCGCTCTAAGCTCACGTGAGTCATACTCGGTGTGAGAAACAAGAGGTAATAACAACCTTAACGATGTACAGTTTAATGTCATGTAGGACATAAAAAAGGGACTTTCTGTACAGTTTAGCGTCATGTAGTTAAGACGATGGGGACAATATAGTTTAACGTCATATTGGACGAAAAGGGGGACTGTGTAGTTTTAATGTCATGCTGGACTTTTGATGATTATACAGTTTAACGTCTTTCCGGACGTGAGGGACTTTTTACAGTTTATCGTCATGCTGGACGATGAAAGTGACACACAGTTTAATGTCATGTTGCTAGGACACAATATAGTTTAATGTCATCTCGGACAAAATATAGGAACTTCTATACAGTTTATTGTCATGTAGGACAAAATCAGGGACTATGCAGTTTAAAGTCTTGCAGTTAGGACTATTGGTGCTGCACAGTTTAGTGTCATGTTGCAGGGACATAAGTGCGAATAGTTTAAGGTCATATGCATGGACCGTACAGTTTATCGTCATGCTGGACGTATTATAGTTTAATGTCATCTTGGACATGAGGGACTTTTTACAGTTTATCGTCATGCTGGACGATGAAAGTGCCACACAGTTTAATGTCATGTTGCTAGGACACAATATAGTTTAATGTCATCTCGGACAAAATATAGGAACTTCTATACAGTTTATTGTCATGTAGGACAAAATCAGGGACTATGCAGTTTAAAGTCTTGCAGTTAGGACTATTGGTGCTGCACAGTTTAGTGTCATGTTGCAGGGACATAAGTGCGAATAGTTTAAGGTCATATGCATGGACCGTACAGTTTATCGTCATGCTGGACGTATTATAGTTTAATGTCATCTCGGACATGAGGGACTTTTTACAGTTTATCGTCATGCTGGACGATGAAAGTGCCACACAGTTTAATGTCATGTTGCTAGGACACAATATAGTTTAATGTCATCTCGGACAAAATATAGGAACTTCTATACAGTTTATTGTCATGTAGGACAAAATCAGGGACTATGCAGTTTAAAGTCTTGCAGTTAGGACTATTGGTGCTGCACAGTTTAGTGTCATGTTGCAGGGACATAAGTGCGAATAGTTTAAGGTCATATGCATGGACCGTACAGTTTATCGTCATGCTGGACGTATTATAGTTTAATGTCATCTCGGACAGAAGTGTGACACAGTTTAATGTCATGTTGGACGAAGTTGTAGTTTAAGGTCATACTGGACCATTGCTGTATGAACCAAATGTAAGAGTCTTGGTTCTGGGAACAATATTTTGTGTTTATACAAAATACTTCTTCAGAAATCTGGCATTAGTTGGAGTCGTGATGTGTTCTCCATCCATTGAAATCAGAGAATACGCTCCATTGGAGTAGACCTTATGTATTGAATAAGGTCCTTCCCATTTTGGTTCAAGCTTGGGAGGCTTCTTTCCTGGTATCATTGGTGTTCTGAGAACCAATACCAATTCTCCCTGAATGAATGAACGAAGACGAACTTTTTTGTTAAAAGCTCGTGCTATTCGATTCTGATAGATTTCCAAGTGGTGCAAAGTGCACAATCTTTTCTCATCTAACTGTTCCAATTCATTCAAACACTTTTGGGATTGCTCATCTGTTGATAACTGATCACAAATGGCTATTCTGAGTAAGGGCAATTGAACTTCAATTGGCAAGACTGCTTCTGTTCCATATACCAATGAATATGGAGTAGACCGCGTTGCATTGCGAGTGGTAGTCCGATAAGCCCATAAAGCATGATAGAGTTTATCAGGCCATGACCTCTTATCTTTATCCACCATCTTTTGCAGTATATTTGAAAGAGTCTTGTTGAAGGCCTCTATCTGGCCATTAGCCGCTGCATGATATCGAGATGAATGGTTGGACTTAATGTTGTATTCTTGATACAATTTCTTTACCTCAGAAGAACAGAAGTTGGTGCCGTTTTCTGTCAATATGGTATGAGGGACACCAAATCTAGTAATGATGTTAGACTTGATGAAGCTAACAATGCATTTAGAACTGACTTATTTGAGAGGTACTGCCTCTGCCCATTTGGAAAAGAAATCAGTAGCAGTAAGAATGTACTTAAACTGCTTGGCCATAGCTGAAGGGTAAGGTCCCACCACATCCATTCCCCATGTGGAAAATGGCCATGAGTATTTAGCTGTATGAAGCAACTCTGGAGCTTGATGAATGAAGTTGGAATATACTTGGCATGAATGACACTTCTTTGTGAAATTAACACAATCTTGTATCATTGAAGGCCAGAAGTATCCAAGCCTTCGAACTTGATCAGACAATCTATGTCCAGACTGGTGGGCACCACAGACTCCTGCATGCACTTCTTTTATGACAGCCATTGTCTCTTCACCATCAATACATCTGAAGAGAACTCCATCAAAACCACGTTTGTAGAGAATTTTCTCGAGGTGGTTTGGACCATCATAAAGAGTAAAATTGACCACACGTCGCCGAATTTGTTCTTTCTCGGCTCTATCAGGTGGTAGTGTTCCATTTTGAAGGTACTCCCTGATAGGTGACATCCATCCTGTAGTATGACCATACGGTTCAGGAATGGGACTAATTTCATTAATTTCCTCTGTTCTGACTTGAACATAAGGTGAAATTGCACGACGGTGGGCAATACAGATGGTTGTCTCGTCCCGATTTGGATCTGCTAAAGCTGTGGCTATATTAGCCAGTGCATCAGCTTGAGCATTTTGTGATCTTGGGACATAAGAAAATGTCGGTTCTGTAGGGAATTCCGAAATTAACTCTCTGACGTAATCATACAAAGGGATTAATTCTTCTTTTCTGATGGCATAATCCCCATTGACTTGTTTGATTACCAGGTCTGAATCACCTTTCACCTTTAAGTGATTCACTTGTGCTTGAAGCGCTAACTCCAAGCCTGCAATGAGAGCTTGGTATTCAGCTTCATTATTGGTACCACCTTCCCACAACAAAAAGGAATAAGGTAACACTGCCTTATCTGGAGAAATGAGCACAATTCCTAAACCAACTTTGTTGAATTTAGGATTTTCCATTTTCTTCCCTGTTGGACTTCTATAAGCACCATCAAAATACATTTCCCATGTTTGAGGACTCTCTTGAATAGAAAAAACTTCCTCATCAGGGAGTTCGATATCTGAATACGTGTCTTCCACTGAAGGGTGTTTAGCCAGGAAATCAGCCAGAGCTTGGCCCTTAATTGCCTTTTGAGACACATATTGGATGTCGAACTGCTGTAAAATAACCGCCCACCTTGCCAGACGTCCTGTAAGCATTGGACGACTAAGGATGAATTTGAGTGGATTATTACGAGATACCAATTGGACCTCGTGATGTTGCAGGTAGTGTCTCAGTTTCTGAACTGCAAAGATTAATGCTAGGCAGCATTTTTCAATACTCGAATACCGGGTTTCTGCTTCAAGCATAGTTCTACTAAGATAGTAGAGACTATTTTCATTCCCAGCATCATTCTTTTGAGCGAGAAAGGCACCCAATGATCGCTCTAAAGCTGTCACATAGAGGATAAGAGGCCTACCCTCAACAGGTGGCATGAGTACTGGTGGACTTAAGAGGTATTTCTTGAGAACATCAAATGCTTCTTGACATTCTTCAGTCCACTGGTAAGTGACTCCTTTCTTCAATAATTTGGTAAAAGGTAAACTTTTGCCTGCCAAATTGGCGATGAAACGCCGAATATAGGCTAAGTGTCCTTGAAGTCCTCTTAATTCTTTCAAATTCTGAGGAGGTGACATACCAAGGATTGATTTGGTCTTCTCAGGATCGACTTCAATACCACGATGGCGTACAACAAAGCCGAGGAATTTTCCTGAGGTTACCCCAAAAGCACATTTTAAGGGGTTCATCTTCAAATTATGTTGTCGAAGCTTGTGGAATATGATTTCCAAATCAGCCAAGTGATCAAAACGTTGTTTGGATTTAACCACCAAATCATCTACATAGCATTCAACAAATTTCCCTAGAAAAGGTTTGAAGATACGATGCATGGCGCGTTGATATGTTGCACCTGCATTCTTTAAACCAAAGGGCATCACCCGGTAACAAAACACACCTTGAGGAGCTCTGAAGGCTGTATATTCCTCATCTTCTGGGGCCATTCAGATCTGATTATATCCAGAATATCCATCCATGAAAGAAAGTACTTCATAGCCATCCGTCGCATCAATTAAGAGTTCTGTAATCGGAACTGGAAAATCATCTTTGGGACAATACCGATTAAGATCTCTGAAATCGATGCAAACCCTAATTTGTCTGTTCTTTTTCTTTACTGGGACAATATTAGCCAACCACTTGGGATATTGAACTTCTCTGACGAAGTTAGCTTTGATAAGCTTATCCACTTCAGCCTCGATTTTGGAAGCATAGGTTGGGTGTGTTCTTCTCGCGGCTTGCTTGAATCCTCGATGTTCTTTTGGCAAACCCAAATGATGGGTGGCAACATCAGGATCAAGGCCAGGCATCTCTGTATAATTCCAAGCAAAAATATCTTTATTTTTCTTTAGAAAAGAAATATACATCTCTTGTTCTTCAAGGGTCATGGCCGCACTAATTAAAGTGGGGCGTGGATCTTTCTCTGTACCCAGATTTACTTCTCTGAGTTCATCCACAGTGGTAGAGATACCCTCTTCAAATGCTGGAGGAGCATCTCTAAGATCTTCCTCTTCCTCTTCATCATGTGTTATTTCTTCCGTTTCTACTTGCAAAGTAGATGAAAAAACGAAATTCTCATGATCATAAGAGATGTCAAAATTTTCACATTTTGAAGAAGAAGCTTCCATTTCCGACCCTATTGATGAAAAAGGGTCTTCTTTGGGAAATAAAGAGGAGATGATGGATTGAGAATCGACATCAACATTCACCTCTGGTGTTGCTATAACTTCTTCTGGCCTGATTAGCGAAGTATAGACTTGTTGGATTTCAGCAGACGAAATGAAAACGTCACCACTTATGCTTTCATCACTGCTTGGTAAGTTACCAATTTCTCCCATGTTGTCTGGCTCGATTGCCGTAATTGACATTATGGATCTTTCCATAAGAGTATTTTGATTTGGGCCTATTTTGTCAATTTGACTGATAGGTAACACATAATCTGTACTCACATGTGAAAATGGATTTATTGGAATTTTTTCCAAACCATATGGAGCATTAACTTTGGTAATTTCCTTCATTGTAGATTTTTCTCTTCCCTTCATGTGATAAAATTCCGCCTCAATGTATTGAGACTCACATGTTTTGAACGGGGCCTTATCACCATACAATGTTCCAACTTGACCATCGAAACAGTATTTGAGACATTGATGGTATGATGACGGAATAGCTGCATGCTGATGTAACCAGGGTCTTCCAAGCAAGATATTGAAAGCTGAGTCTTGATCAACAATCATGAAATCCGAATTGGAAACAAGATCTCCAAACTGAGTTCTGAGCGTAACTTCTCCCAGTGGTTCTTGTTCATTTTTATCATATCCTTGCAACATCATGGTAGAAGGAGATAAATCAGATTCTGTGAGGCCCAATCGACGAAGTGTGCGAATGGGCATGAGGTTGACTCCAGAACCATTGTCAATAAAAGCTCTTCGAACATCTATACCATTGACTTTTCCAGATAGGTACAAAGGTTTTATGTGCCCATGCACAACATCATCTTCATCTTTATCAGTAAACGATATCACTGCATGACATTCTGCAGGATTATTCTCTATGTGATAAATTTCAGCTGCAGCAATCTCAGCTTCAAACTCTTGAGGACTTGACAAAGCTTCGATGAGTGCTTCCCAAAGATCTCTTGATAGATTCAAAGCATCCAAAATTGATAATTTGGCTGGTACTTGGGCCAAGTGTTTCAATATATCATACTTTTGATCTAGAGGCCTGCGTTTCCCAATAGGAATATGCGGTTTAGCAGGTACCTTGGAAGCAGATGCTTTGGAAGCTGATGCATCTTGTATTGAAGTTGGCAACATCTTTGGTTTTGGAAAATTAGACTGATTAGATCCATTTACTTGCTGAGATAAAGAAGATGGAACATTTAATCGGTCTTCCAAAATAACTGTGCCGAAGCTGAGTTGGCCATTGGCAGAAGAACTTGCTTGTTCATTTTGAGCTCGCTGAAGGGCTCTACCACGAGTTTCTGCTGCATATACAGTGCTAGCAGGGGTAGAATTAGAGTAGTGGCTTCGGAAAGATCCACGTCTTCCCCTATATCCTGAACTTCTAGAACTTCCTCAGGTTCCCTTATTTGATACAGGGAATTCAGGCTCATCAAGACTGGAATATGAATCTGTTAATTGAATCATATTAACAGAACCAAAGATTAACTCTTCGTCTGATAAAGACTCTGCCTGGTTAGCTTGTTTAGGTTGTGCCGTTTGGTGGGACGGTGCCCGTGGCTTTGAAGTAGATGGCATGAAATCTTCCAGAGTCAAAGACAATTTAGGCTTTGATACATACTCATCTTCTCCTGATTCCTCTTTCTTCTTTGAATTGCGCTGCCCTTTTGAGGATTTGTCCTTTGATGGAGGCTTTACTGCAGCTTTTGTAGGAGACACAATTGGCTTCTTCAATTGTGTTCGCAAAATGGAATGGGTCCGATTGATTGTCTTTCTGACCATCCAATCATCATATTTTTTCGCAGTTTTGCTTTTGACTTCCTACCACTCGCCTCCTTCTTCTGGATCTGTAGCGGTAATACACGCTACATGAGCTGAAGAACCCTTCAATTTGACTTGTCCCAAGTCGACCATATTTTGCAGGAGGTCTTTAAAGACAAAACATTCCTGGATGGGATGTCCCAACATTTGATGAAAGGGACAATAATTGGGACGGTCTTCATCTCCTTCCTTGTTTGGTCTCTTCGGCACTGGTAATTGAACCAAATTATTTTCCAGAGCTGAAATGAAGTAACCAGGAACTTGCTCACTTCGGAAAGAGTATGTTTTACTCTTCATATCCTCAAATTGTTTTCGTCGTTGATCTTTTTGATCATTTGGACGAAACAGCCTTTGTTGTTGGCGTTCAGGAGGTGGAGCCCTTCGAGAAGATGAAGGTTTTGAAGTAGAAATAGGTACAGGTGCCTGTTTAAGCATAACTGTAGCAGTTTCTGCTTTACCCATTCTTCTTCCTGGAGCTGATGGAATTACACGAGATTTAACCTTAGCCTGCATAAGGGAATCTTCAATCTGTTGAGCGATTGAAGTAAGGTCTCGAAACCCTCCTGTGTATTTCACAGGGATCAATGGCGTGCGTAATTCGTCACGCAAATTTGCCACACAGATTGGCAACAATTCCTCCTGAGGGAGTGATAAACTCAAGAAATACGTTAATCCCTTCCAACGAGCAATGAAATCAGAGACTCTTTCATTCTCCCTTTTCTTGCAGTTTGTAAGATCGAAAACTGTCGTTTTTGGCAAAGTTGAGCTAAACTGAAGAAGGAATTTTTGACGAAGATCCTCCCATCCGATGACTGACCGGGATTGCAAGCTTGTATACCAGACAAAAGCTGGTCCTTGCAAGGTTCGCACGAAGCATCTGAGTTTCACTGCTTCTTGTTGCTCTGGAGTTCCCATCATAGGATCACAACAAGACACGTAATGCGTCAAATGTTGTTCAGGGTAACCTGATCCATTGAAAGTAGGGAAAATAGGGTTTCCAAAACTGGATGGAGGAGAAATTGAATCTACCCATTCAGGGTAAACTTTCTTTTCAGGTTGAACTTGCGCCCGTTTCCCTTCCATAGTTTCTAACCGAGCTGTTAATGACTCAATAGTAGTTATTAACTTTTGAGAAACGTCAGGTTGAACTTGGTTTTGGGTAGGTGCAATGAATGGAGCTTGGACAGCCGTGGAGGTTGGTGCTGCAACTAATGGTAGTGCTGCCAACCGTTGTTGCGTTTGACCTGTAGGATTAGACCTCTGTGGGTGTACTGATAAAGGAGGATATTCCTGATCCATCTCAGTAGTTACAACAAATTCCTTCGGCTGTCGGACTTCAGCATTCTTAAGAAGAAGACTACTCTGAAGTAGTTCTGCATTCAACCTTTTTAATTCTTTCATCTCTTCCTCCTGTTGTGCAAACCTTTGCTCTAATGAGAGCGATTGACCTCCTTCAGAGGAAGGGTGAGAAGTAACCTGATTCTTACCTTTCCCCTTATTGGATCCTTTTCGGAGAGGGGGAAGTGGGTTACTTGAAGGAATACCCAGATTTTGGGTAAGCCTTTGATTACGTGTGCGCACACCTTCTTCATTTAGGTCTGTGTGCGAGACTTCTTGAACAGGAACCTCTTCGTCTGATCCCTCTGATTGAGCCTCATCTGGTGAATCAGCAGCAACGGCAGTGATGACATTAATGGATGCATATTGCATGGAATCCTTTCTATCAGCATTTCTGTGATATTGTCTCCTTCTATGTCCATGATAAGACATGGCATTCCGTTGACTTGATCCCTCAGGAATTTCTTGGAGAACCGTCACTTGGAGAGAATCTCCTGACATCTTGGCTCTTCGTTCCTCTTGAGGCTTATTCCCTAATCTAGAGAATACTGACTTTCTCTGAGGGAGGGATTGAAGATTTGAAAAAGTCCCCAGTCCGGTGGACTGGGGGTGTTCCTGTTGCTTCCGCTCAACTCCTCGAATCCCATTCGTTGATTCTGAGGGTTGGGTTAGAGAAGTCCCCAGTCTGGCAAGCTGGGGTGTCTCTTGACATGCTATGTCTGAGATCTTTTTAAAATCTCTCTTGATCTTGCGAATCTTAGTTCGGAAATTAGCTGGATGCATTAACCTGTATCCACTTTTATCACCTGGTTCAACAGATCGTTGGATGATTTCCGAAACTTCTGTCATTTGATGACGTGTTTGCTCCAGACAAGAGGCTTGTGCAATATTCTCGCCTGCTTGATGTAGGAGCAATTCAACAACTTGTTCTCTATATACTTGACTTTGAGAGGAACTAGTTGAAGCTTGATCTCGAGCAAGCTTTTGATTATGAACAAAGCCCATTGACTGTGGCCGGCCATGGGCAATAACATTGCATGAGACCATTTTCGGCGGGCTCTGCTGACCGGAAAGCACTGTGAAATGTAGTGCTCCGTGAACACCCCATCCTCTGATATGAACATTAGATGGAGCATTGGAAATTAACTGACGCAATCTTCTTAGTGCGCCAAGGCATGAACGTTGAAGGGTTCTCTGTTGCTTTTCAGCCTTCAGATACCGAGAGACTGATAGAGATGCCAAATCAATCTGGCGTTGTAACCCTTCTATTATCTTAAGATGATTTTCATATTCATCGTAAGATAATACCTTCTTCTTTAATTGACAAAGAGTTTTCCATATGTTGAGACGAATATCATGGATTCCATCATCCGTCAACATCTTTGGAATGTCGTACTGGGAGTCAGCCAAAGGCCAAAACATGACTGGTACTTCACCTTTTGCCAGTTTTTTCCTCATGTTCAGCATTTCCTATTTATCATTAAATGAAGATTCTTATACCTGTTTGGACCAGAGTTGGTGTTTCCTTGTTGCTTCATCGGATTCAACAAGATTGGTAGAGGAATCACTATTCATGCTGGAAGATGAATGACCCAGGGAAGGTTTGGAGAATAACCTGAACCCCAGGCTATCTTCTGATGGAGAAAGAGTTTCACCTGCCGATAGTAAAGCATCAGACATGACTGGTTTTACGTTTGCAAGTGCCTCGAGATAGGAGGGCTTTCTCGTCACTACATTGCCTTCTGAAGAATTTTCGAGACAACGTGAATCACTACTGCGGAGAGGACTTTCGCAGCGAAGTTCATCACCATGAGGAGGACCATCATGATGGGTTACAGCAAAAGATGAAATCTCTTGCTCCTTGGTCTTCTGACCACACAGAGGGTTCCTGTGGCTCTCATCTGAAGAAGAAACTTCAAGATTGACCGAATTTTCATGAAGCAAGTCTTCATGAGGAAGTGTCTGTTGAAGACCTTCGGGATTAATGTTCCTGTTATTGGGAACTGAGGGAGTAGAATCTTGAATTTCGACAGATAAATGTCTGAGGGCTTCAAGAACTCCAGCATCGAGCAAGGGCTTGTTGCAAATTGGCCTTTGATCTCCTTACTGTGCTGGGCGGATCTTTTTCTTAGATGCCTTCTTACTCGCTTTAGAAACCACTTGATGACGAAAGTGATTTCTCTGAGCAGGTGTATGTGCCTGATCAGGAAAGATGGTCAGGTTAGGCTGACAATCATCGCTCAAATCAGGTGTATGTGCCTGACTTGGTTGTCCGTATGATATGGGGGAGTATGCCCCATAACCCTCTTGGACTGGAACAGATGTGTGTGTCTGTTCCGGAGTGAATTGTTGATGTGTCACTCCACTGCTAGGGATAGATTTATGTGTCTGTCCCTGAGATGATGCTGAAGCTGTTATGATATCCTGGAAAGCATCCAGAATATGAGCAGGAATTTGCTTCTGCTCTTTCACCATTGACAAAATATGTTTGGTGACTTCAGCCGCCGGAACAGGGATATACGTCCATTCTGGGCTTGGAGTAGGTGTATGTGCCTGCTCCTGTCCTCCTTTTCCTGTCAGTGAATTCTGACAGTACTCAAGTGTGGAGGCAGAGATTTTAGTCTGCCTCCTGTTTGTCGTCGGGGCTTTCCGACTGACTTCTCCGTGCGCTACCAAGCGAGACTGTTGGTAGACTTGATTAGTATTAGCAGGTGTATGTGCCTGCTGATTACACTTCGCCAAACGCGGTTGACGAGATCCATCATATGTAGTCAGACGAGCATGCTGACTAATTGGTGATGTATAAGCAGGTGTATGTTCCTGCCTATGGTACTCCGCCGGAATTGCCTGGCGGGATCGGCTTGATGCTGCCAGACGAGTCTGCTGGACAGCGGGATTAAAACGGGTAGGTGTGTGTGCCTGTTCGTTGTTTGCCACCAAGTTAGGTTGGTGGACTTCTCCGGAGATGGCAGGGATGACAACCTGCCTATTGTTAACCGGATTCTGTCTCTGGCGGTTCATCTTGCCTGCTCGGGTTCGAGGAACCTGAGCTGAATTCCTGGAGTCGGTACCCTCATCATGTTGAGGGCGCACTACCGCACGAGTCTGGCGGCGATTGTTGATGGGAGCCCTTGAGAAGGACTCCTGTCTTTTTGAATTAAGGTCCTGCGGGACCTGCTCATTCACTTCCTCGGAATAAGGGAGTGAATGGAAATTGCGTTCCGGGGATAACGACCCGAAACGGTTGGAGACGGTAGTCAGCACCGCCTGCTTCTTGATTGCTGGTCGCCGTTGTCCGGACGACCAGGTAGAATTGTTAACTTGGAGGGCTTGACAAGCGGCCTCCAGAGTTGGGATAGTACCGTTACGACGGTACTCCTTAACCAGTGCATTAGAAACACAGCGTTGAAGACGCTGAGTTGGTGATGTCATCCTCAGAGCGGATGACGTTCCAGCAGGAGTAGCAGCATTGGTTTTCACAGCAGCAGACCTCACAGTAGAGGTGTTCCCAGCAGCAGTATTCACAGGGGTGAACTTAAGGAAAGCCATTTTTGTAGAAGATCTTGAAAAAAGAGTGCATGTTCCATGTAACAGACATAATCAAGATGAATCCGGCTACTGCATCTTTTGGATGATCATATGTCAATGATTGCCTTGTTGGCCCAAAGGGCCTAACAGATAAGAAGAGCATCATTTTAACTTGGTTAAGGATTCACGTCGGGTTCACCATTTTTTGTTTCGCGCGGAATCCGGGGATGACCTCCTGGACGGGAGATTCAAACGTTTCGATCGGTTTCTAACGGGTTTGTTCGTAGAACCGGAAACATCCAATGATTCCACATCCGTTTGGACCTACTTTCCAAAGGCAGGCGCTCATTAGCTTGTGGGCTAATGAGGCTTAGGAATTTGCATTGGTCGAGAGGATGGGAGGTCGGACTCATCACACCTTTTTGAGGGGAATTATTGTCTACTCCGGGACTCTCTTTATATATTTAAGTTAAGTTCGTTAATCCTTATTACATTACCAAGTATAAAATGAGCTTTCCTTTAGTTTTAACAATCAATGATTAAATATGCAAGAAATTTAGAGAATATTTTATATGTATTCGAGGTTCTTCATCAATATAGAATCATCTATATTTGTTTAGAGATTCTTGGTCAATGGTATCCTTCAAAACATTTATATAAAAGTCTCTTGGTCATTTTGATGACCAGGCTGGTTTTAAAGCCACTCAGTGGGGCACTTGAAGTTTATCGTCATTCAGAAGGACAGAGATTATCTCAATGTTGGGATCGAACCCATAAATGGGCTACCTACGTATCCTTTGTTTTAAAAAAGGAATCAGAACCCACGTAGTTCGAGGTATGGGATATGATGTTTATGATTGATGGCTCAAAGATGAATGTCATAATTACTTTTACACTCTAAGCTCACGTGAGTCATGCTCGGTGTGAGAAACAAGAGGTATTGGTAAAATTTAGACAATTGTGCCATAAAAGATGCAATCATAAGAATTTGTTTGGGGCTTATGTATGGATGACTGCCCAGATAGACGAAGGTTTAGGATTTACTTTTAGGGAGAAAAATCCAAGAACAGGGTCCACAAAGTTATATGTGCTTCATGGAGATTTGAATACTCTGATCTTGGGGCTTACTCCTAAGGAGGATGCCCAAGTTAGGAGGGGACTTATGATTGGGTTTTATTCCTGAAAAGGAAACCCAAATCAAAGGTAATTTATGACTGGTTAAGAGAAATTTTAAGAGACTTGGGGCTTACTCCTAAGAAGGATGCCCAAGATTTATGACTAGGACTTATTCCTGAGAAGGAAGCCTAGGTTAGGGGACTTGGGGCTTACTCCTGAAAAGGAAGCCCAAGGTTATGACTGAGTCTTATTCCTGAAAAGGAGACCCAGGTTATGACTGAGTCTTATTCCTGAAAAGGAGACCCATGTTAAGGATTAAGGTTTGGGGCTTACTCCTGAAGAGGATGCCCATATTTGAGATTGAGGCTTATTCTTAAGAAAGATGCTCAAGATTAGAGGACTTGATTGGGGCTTACTTCTGAGGAAGATGCCCAGATCAAAGGTTTTTTATAACTGGGGATTTATTCCTGAAAAGGAGACCCAGGTTAGGATTCTCTCATCTTAAAGGATGAGGTTGAAATGAATGAACTCTCAATTTTTTGTGACATAAAGATGTTTAAATCACTAGGTTTTGAGAGATATTTCACAGAATTCCTTTCAGATAAGGATGTCAAATCAAGAAATCATGCCATAAATGGCTTTGAAGAGTATCTTGAAGACTGAATCTCGAATAGGAAGGGTGAAATGGCTTAAGAGGGGTAAAAAAAAATGGGCAAGATGGGCACCCAGAAAGATAGGGGCGCGCAAGTCTTGAAAGGCGCGCAAGTCCTGCGGCGGCGCGCAAGTATTGGTCGCGCAAGTATACTTGCGCGACATTAGGGGTACTTGCGCGATTTTCAACCAGTATTGAAATGCTTGAGCGACTCTTTATTAAACCCTTTACCATCCTCTTGAGGTTCTTCCAGAAGAGGGACGCGCAAGTTATATTGAAGGAATTAAGTAGGCGCGCAAGTGTTTGATAAGTTTCAACACATAGGCCTTCCTTTTTCTCTTTAGATCTTCCGTTCTAGGTAAGAAATTACCTTAGAAGTGTTCCGGAACCTTTGAGAAGAGACTTGGGCGTCGGGAGCTTCAATCCGAGTTTCTGGAAAAAAGATCCTCTTGAATGGGGGGCCCACAGGGTCTATTTATAGGCAAAAGAAGACCCCGGGGGGTTACTGGGCGGTTACCAGGTGGTTACCACATATGTCGTGCAAGTCCCTTGCACGAACATGAGGAGTCGCGCAAGTATTGAGGCGGCGCGCAAGTGTACTTGCGCGACCAAGAGGGAACTTGCGCGATACATGGGCAATGTTCTCCTTTTTTATCCCTTTATCGATTTTTGATGTTTCTTCAAAGGATTAATCACTTTGAGCTCATATATTCCCTTTTCCGAACATTAGATTCTGTGACGAAAAGGAGCATCAACAATTATATACACACACAAACCCAACCTATGGGTTCACAAAAAAACACTAACCAACTCACAACATCCCCACTTTCACTTTACCTCTAAATACATAACACCACACAAGCCACAAGTCATATTTCACATTCCCAAACAATCCCATTATAAAGCCCATCATTTCATTATTTAGAATCAACCACATTTAACCACACAAACTATCATTTATTTGTTCATTAGTAATTTATATACCATTAACCAAACTAAACCCCAGACATTTCAATCATTTAAATAAGTATTCCATCACTACCCAGGCATTTAGCATAATGCAACCACACCTCTCAAGCAGCTCATCATCCCCTTCATAACATCGCATCATCATCCCAAAAGCACATCCAAAATAACCATCAGCTCATAACCCTGAAATAAAGGCCAAACAAACCATCACCTCACCTCTCCAAAAGAACTATCAAACAAACCATCACCTCGCCACCCCAAAATCGCATCCAAACAACCATCACATCACCCCACACTGCATCACAACCACACATCGCTACCCTACAACACAAATACACATCACAATTCATCAAATATCATTTTAAGGATTTAAAAAAGTGGATTTTATCACATTTTAGTTCTTTTAGAGGTGTTATCAGACAAGCCATAAATCCAAGGGAAAACATTTTATTAACCAAATATCAGTGGTTATGCAATTTCCATTTTGGGGTGATATCAAAATAATATGAAGTAAGGTTTCCATATCATAATAACTAAAACACAAAAAAGGCTCATAATAGACATGATTTTTAGAAAAAACATTATAACCATACAAACACAACATCCTAAAAATATCAACGTTGTAAAAGAATGTGAATCATTCCACTTCCCCATAAATTTCAATTAACCAATTAATTTATCTTAAGTAGGACAGCACAAACCATCCGCCACAAATAAACATGAGTAAAACCCTACTTAATTATACAAAAAAGTGAGAAATGAGGGATTCCCTAGCGCAAATAGGATTTGAAAAATCATTGTGCACCGTAGGGTGAAGAAGAAACACTCGTAAACCTCAACCACACACAAAACCCACAGATAAACCTAGACCGCATAAAAGTTATAAAAAACACAACCTATTTCACAGCCCAATCCAAAATTTCACCACTACAGCGGATCCAAGAAAAATATTAGAAGAGAAATAAGGGGATAACTCTATGCATATAACCAATGAAAAATCAATGGAACCCATATAATCGAATCAAGAGGAAAAGGAATGTAAGATCATCTAAAGTCACCTAGTGTCCCTCTAAAATGAGAGAGATAGGGATATGACAAAATAAAAAATAATTGGTCAGTCAACCCTTTTTATAACCTAGATCCTAATGATTTTATGTCGTGTAACCCATTCATGAAGTGAAATCGATGAGTTTCTCAAAAATTCCAAATTTCACTGAAATTCACATCACCTCATCCTTTATTTAATTACACGTCATGAATTACTTTCATGATGTGAATATGTTTCACAGGTTCCCCCTCTGCCACATAAAAGTTGTGAAAATGGTTGACTACACAAGATGTGAACCACCAATTCATGCCATGTACCACTTTCATTAAGTGAATTTCCCACTGCAACTCTACTACACCACCAACCACCAAGGAACCACCTCAGTCCTCCTCTGAAACACCTCCAACACCCAAAACCAAAAAAAACTAATGAGTCAGGAAGGCATGGGTCATTACATCAGATACCTCTCAAATGATTCCCATCCATGAGAATTAAAAACCAAAAACAAACTGAAAGGGGTCTGAAAAACCACCCTATGAGATACCTCTCAAGGATATCATTACTCCTCATCACTACCACCAGCAACACACACCAACCAAAACACCCACAAAACACACTAAATGGCTACAAATTGCCTCCTTTCACAAAACCATACTTTCACACAACCATTGAACGAACATTTAAACCTCCACGCACCCCAAACTAACAACTGCTACAACAAACAAATTGCACCACCCTAAACACACAAATCATGAAATTACATTCTCCATGTCAAGATACTATCTTCTCTGGGGGGCACTAACTTTCCCACATAGTTTTAATCAAATCATAGTATAATACATCTTTATTGGGAGTCAGGTCCTTCATCTCTTATAATTAAAAACTTTATCACACATAATACATCAATAAAATTGAAAAACTCATAACCCAACAAGATCCAAACATCACATCACAAGAAAAATAGAGTAAGTAAAAACTCAAAATAGCTCCAGGTACTAGACATGTATCTACATCTCTCGCTCCCAAGTACTCTCCTCTAGAAAACCATGCCTTCACAACACATGAACCAAGGGAATGTTCTATCCATGCATCACCTTATGTTGATGATCTGAGATCTCTACTAGCCTCTCCACAAACATCATGTCATCCTCAATACCCAACTCTCCCTAGTAAATGAAATGGGAGTCATCATGAATATATCAATGATGTTGAGAGACCTGGAAGATGTCATGGATACTCTCTATAAGTGGTGGTAAAACCAATTGATACACCACCTCACAAACTCACCCTAGCACTTCAAAGGACCCAACAAGCCTAGGATAAAGATTACTCCCCTTTCCAAAACAATTTTTTCCACATAGAGAAGAAACCTACAAGTACACATGGTCCCAAAACATGATCTCCAAGGGCCTCCTCCTATGATTGACATAATACCTTTTCTGGTCTTCTGTTGTTTTCATCCTCTCTCAAACCAACTGACCCTTATCATTCATGCTCTACACCACATTAGGACCAAGAACTACTGACTCTCCAATCCCCATCCATCACAATGGAGAATGACACAACTGCCTATACAAAGCCTCAAATAGGGCCATGTAAATGGATGAGTGATAGTTGTTGTTATAATAAAACTTAACCAAGAGAATGTTTTGTGTCCCAAATCTACTAAAGTTTAAGATTCATTCCCGCAACATGTTCTCTAGCATCTGGATGGTTCACTCCGTCTGTCCATCCATCTGAGGGTGGAAAGTAGTGTTGAGGGGTAACTTTTTTCTAAAATATTGTTGTAATATACTCTTGACTCATGAGGTAAAACATGTTTTTTGATAAGATATAATGGTACTTATAACTCCATGAATCTACACCACCTCTTCTATATACCAATTATCTAAAGAATCTATTGCACCCAACCCATTGATCACTACGAAGTGGGATGATTTCATCAATTGATCCACAATCACCCAGATATGGTCACAACCTCCCTGATATTGGGGGAAACCTTTGTAGACATCCATCAAGATATCATCCCATTTCAACTCAATAACATCCAAAGGATGCAAAAAATCACCATGAACATGATGTTTTTCCTTTACCTACTTGAAAACCAAACACCTCACCACAAACTCTGCCACCACCTGTTTCATTCTAGGCCACCAAAACTACATCTTCGAGACATTGTACATCATAGATATTCCTAATTTTTCTTCCAAATGTGATCTATGAAACTCAAAAATGGATCCATCATGAATCTCCACTAGAACAAATGATCTCACCTGAAAAATCATCTGGTTGTAGATATGCTCCAACCATCCTTCTAGAGCATCACCATGGACAACAAAATCACACATCCCCTCTATCTATGGGTATCTTCGCTAATACTCCTCCACCAATCACATTAAATAAGGTTGTAATGTAATCTAAAACAAACAACCTATACTATAAACTACCCTTACATCTAAGTTCAAGGCTGCCAACTCCACCATCTCTCCCTAAATATCATCAGAATCCTAAAAAACATCCTTTCATGAATTTCTATTAAAAGTTTCATCCACAAAATTACCTTTTCTAGAGATGTATTATATCTCAAAATAATAATCCTAAAGAAACTTCATAACCCTCCATTTCCTCAATTTCTTATCACACTAAAAAAAATATACCCCAAACTCTTATGATTCATGAAGACCACAAAGAACTCCTCAATGAGGTAATTACACCAAAAATTTAGTGAAACATAACATATTCTAACTCCAGATAATGGGTGGAATAGTTACGCTTATGTGGATGTGACCTTCTATACCTATTAGAGGTCACTAACCTATAATTCATCAAAATAAATAACAATCCTAGATGAGAATCATGAAAAAACACCGCAAACATCACACCCAACTTAGGAAACTGAATCACTGGATCACTAAACAACTTCTCCTTTAGGTAACTAGATTATTTTTTTCACAGATCATTCCACACAAAATCATGATCCTTCCTAGTCAATACTTTTAACAAAGATACAAATCAAGATAAAATAGGCACAAACATCAAACAATATACTATAATACTAAGAAAATGGTGAACCGATTTAATGTTCTTGGGTGTTTCTGAAGAAAATTTTTCCTCAACTTTCAATGGGTCCACTACCACAACCTACTGAGACACCACATGCCCAAGGAAAATACCCCAGACATCTAGAACTCACACTTGGACAGCTTTCCATAATTATGGTGATGTTGAAGTACCTGTAAAATAGCTTTGAGATTCTTGGAATGCTCCACCTCTAACTTTGAGTAGACTAAGATATCACTGATGAATATAATGATAAAATAGTCCAATAAATCATGGAACATGAATATCATAAGCGTTGTGAACATAGCTAGCACATTCATAACACCGAATAAAATGACTAAAAAATAATAATGTCCATGATTGAATCTAAAGGTAGTATTCTGTATATCTCCCTCCTTCACCCTCATCTACTGGTATCCAAACCATAGATCAATCTTATAAAACTAGCTCAACCCTATCAGCCAGTTTAAAATATCATCCATCCTTGGAAGAGGGTAACAATTTTTTAAACTAACCTAATTCAACCTCCGATAGTCTATACACAACTTCATAATATCAGCTATATTCTTGGAAAACAACACTGGATCACCCCACAGAGAAACATTTGGTCATATAAAACCCATTTTCATCAGATCATCCACCTCCAGCCTCAACTCATACAAATATATAGGCTCCATTCGATAGGGAGCCATATAAATAAGAGATGCACATGACTACAACTCTCCTAAACTCAATGTTGCATCGAGGAGGTATTTTCATAATATCATTCATGAAAAAATACAATAAATTCTCCATATACCTGGAAATACCCCAAACCTAAGCATCTACTAAAATCTCCGCCAACAAATAAAAGGATCTTTGCATGCTGATTAGCCACCTAACAACCCTGATTGCCGATGAAAATATCACGTTGTCCATCCACATCTGAGAAGAGGAATCTCTTATGAATGAATTTAATAATATCATGTTCAGAATACAACCAATAAATTCCTAAGATGACATTATATAACTACATATATAGTAATAATGTAACATCCCAAGGTTTTCTAAAAATAAATTGAAAATGCTTGAAATTTTGTTTAAGGTATATATTTATAAGTATCCTTTAAACATAATTTTATTTCTTCTATGTTTTGAATTTCAAGAAACTATCATCTACAATTGTGTTCAGTATGTTATTTCGAGTCTGATGGAACAAACTTGTTTTTTTTTTGTGAATAGTAACATGCCCTTATGAATAGTAATATGAATAGTAATATGAATAGTAATATGACCTCATGAATAGTAAATAATATTATTATTTTATTTTCCCATGGCAATAGGATAATGGGATCTTAATTAATTTTCCAATGTCACATAAAACTAATTGCACTTCAATTTTGTTATTTTTCGAATTAACTGTGACCTTATTTTAAAATTAAATTAATAATATTTAGAAAATTATTTTTGAAAAATGGAGTTCATTTTTGAATTCTACACGTCGAAAAATGGTTGGGGTAAATTTTTGGTATTTTTCTGAAACTCTTGAATTTTCGGTGAATAGTGAAATACGGTAAAATACCGTATAATCAATTTATCAGTAAAAATGCACTATTTATGACATCATAAGTGATGCAAGGCCACTTGCTTCGAAATCACATGATATTTTCACTAATTAAGGCCACTTGATTTGAGATTATTCATAGTCTTGATAAAAATATTATAATAATAATTAAAATAATCTAAAATACCTCCCCTCCTCCACTATAAATACCACCCTCACTCCCCTCTTCCTCCCACACCTCTCAAGCCTTGAGCATTGTCTAATTTCTGACAAATTCCCTCCTCAATCTTATTCCCCACGTCCTAGAGCTGCTGGTCTCACCAAAAGACCAAAATCAAAGCCCTTAAGAAGGATCTCAAGGAGAAGAGATCAAGAGGTAAACATCCTCTTTCATTTTCATTCTTTCCATCCATTTTATGTTATTCTCTTCCTTTCCCTTTGTCTTTTGTTGGGATATTTCATTAAATATTTTCCCTTACAGTCCAAATTTTGTATGATTGATGAGATATTCCATTCCTCTCATCAATCTTGTTTTTATGAAATTTTTAGAGGCGCCGTTAGGCTGCCGAATTTTTTGTAAGAAATTTCTCATGTTTTCTTTATTTCATGATTCCTTCCACTTCTTTCTTCACCCCCTCTTATCCAAGAGGCATGAAATCTCCAGAATCATGTATATTCTTGATGTTTTCATGTTTATGGAAAATTACAAATCATTATTCCTCTCCTCTTTCACTTATTTAAAGAATCAAAAAACATTGTCCATTTGTGTCGAATTACCGATATCGTGGACGATGTATTTTCAATTTCCATTAATTATTTCAAGTCTGGTCATGAAACCAATTATATGGTTGAACCAGGTTATAATATAAGTTTTATTAATCATATAAGGTTCTATAATTCTTTTGTACTCATGATTCAAACTTATAAGACTAAATGAAATTGTAATTATCAAAGAACCACTTAAATTATCTAAACGAACATAATTAATGTTTTAACTTATAAATCATCATCATATAAGGCACCAAAGTGATGAATGGTATAATTTATGGTACTGGAGTTATGTAACTAATACTCCATTCCAATTCTGGAGTTTCACTTCCAATCAACAAGAACGATTCATCATGAACCGATCGTGAAAATCACAAAAGACCTCACCCAAAATAATGCAAGGAACAAAATACTAACAAATAAGGGGTGAAATGAGGTTATTAAATGACCATATAAGATGTTATAAAAATGAACACGTTTCTTTAAAATCCTATTAACACTCCTTTAACCATTATACAGGAGGTTCAAACAATTTTGAAGTAGGACAAGCCCAAGGTAAGGGAATTCTTAACCCGATTTCCATTCTTTGGGTTAACCTTCTACTTTATAATTTATGTGCTATTTAAATTGTTTGTGTGATGGGTTCTGTTTATATTATGTTTAATTATGTGTATTTACAGAGTATATACATATTCCATCCACTCAATTAAGTCTCACTTCAATTATATGATGTTTATAAGGGACTTTTCTTCTAAAATCCTCTTTTAAAATTCTGTTTTATAAGATTCAAAGGCAATGTTTTTATGCTATTATTTATGTTGAATGATTATGTTTTGGCTATTGGGCATTGTTTATGATGAAGGGTGGGACCTATATTTCCCTCCAATGCATTGGGTATGAGTAAGTTGGAGGTCGGCCGTATGGTTACTCCAAGTGTAACTGTGATGGTTACACAAAGTAAGGTAGCCGTGAGGGTTACAAATTTTAAGGTAGCCAAGATGGTTACAAGATTATGTAAGTAATGCCCCAATATACCTTTATGATTATAATTATGTTTGTATGTATCTTGTGTAAATCTCATGTTACACAAAGTAAGATTTTATGGGTGTAAATCATGTATTTTAAAAATGTTTTCATATGTCTTGTGTATTCATGGACTAATGAGATTTTTCCTTCTTTTTCATACCTTACTGAGCTTTTGTGCTCATCCCAAGTTTTAAAATGATTTTTCACAGGTTAATGGATGAATAATACAAGGAAGGAAGACATGTTAAATGTTGAAGAATTGTCAAGGAGTCTTGTTTTATGTTTTAATGTTTTATATTCTGAGGAAAATGGAAACTGATTTTATGGTATCCACTATGTAACAATGTGTAATGTTATGAATATTTTGTCTTAATTCTCTAAAGCTCTAAACTTGAAAAGATCCTCAATGTAAAATGAAGTGTTTTCTTGAATAAATTCAAGATTATGTATGAAATAAGTGCGGGTCCTTACAGTTGGTATCAGAGGATGGTTTAGATAACTTTAGGGGTTAAGGTGATGCTAATAGAATACCATAACTAATTCTCACCCTATGTTTAATTTGTTATAGCATTTAAAGATTACCATGTTGCTTCATCTAAGAAATGTTTGTTTAGAATGGTTGTCCGCAGAAGGAACATGGATGCTGAAGAGGATAGGCACCGACAGAATGACATCCTTCCTGATCAACAGCCCGGAATGGTAGGGATTGGAACCGAGCAGTTTGTGACAGTAATGGCTCAGCTAACACAGGCAATAAATGGTGGTGGCATCCATGCAAGAGGACAAATAGATGTATCCCAACGGAACATGACAGTGGTGGAACATTTTATGAGACAACATCCTCCTGCATTCAGTGGATCTTCTGACCCAGTGGCAGCAGAAGGATGGATTAAGGCCCTTGAAAAGATATTTGATGTTATGGGATGTTCAGACAATCAAAAGGTAAGTCTTGCCATTTATCGTTTTGAAGGGGAAGCTGATCAGTGGTGGTCAATGGTAAGGAATATTAGGGGTAGAGAGGATTTTGATGCCTTAGTATGGGATGAATTTAAAAGTCTTTTTCTTGAAAAATATTTTCCTAAGGTGGTGCGACTTAGAATGGAGAAACAATTCCTTGAACTGAAACAAAAGGAGGAAGATTCAGTGGCTGTGTATGAGGCGAACTTCACCCGACTGGCGAGGTACGCTCCGAATCTTATTCTGGATCTCGATAGCAAAATCAACCGCTTTTACTCAGGATTGAAGCCAAGGTATCGAAGGGCGTTGGCCTCCCGTGAATTCAAAAGTTATGAGAAACTTGTCCGATGTGCTGAGAGGGTAGAGATGGAGTTTGCTGACGATCACATGCAATTTGGAAACAAAGAGAAGAAGAGATCAAATTGGAAAGCAATGGGTAAGAATCAACCAATGAAATCTGATGGTAAGAAAATACAGTTTTTAGTTTGTGAAAAGTGTGGCAAGAAGCACCCTGGGGAATGTCTTATCAAAACTGGGAAGTGTTTTAAATGTGGTAAGTTTGGACATATGGCCCGAGATTGCAATGAAAATGATCCAAAGACTAATCCTGATAAGCAAACTATAAAGTGTTTTAAATGTGGTGAGATTGGTCACTATGCAAATGCCTGTCCAAAGAGGGATCCAAATGATGCAAAGAAGCCAGACTACAAGCAGAAAGGTGTAGTGAGATCCTTTGCGACTACGTCAGCAGATGTTGGGCCATCCAATGAAGTTGTATCAGGTACTTTGTTTGTTCACTCAGATTTTGCTAAAGTTTTGTTTGATACGGGGTCTACACATTCCTTCATCTCTGAGAAAGTTTCTAGTAAATTGGAAATATCACCTCAACAAATGATACCCGAACTTGTTGTTAAAACACCAGGGGGAAATGTTATAGCAAAGAGGAATTATAAGAATATTTCTATTGTGGTATGTGGAAAGACTTTACCTGCAAACCTTGTTGTTTTACCCTTAGTCGAGTTTCAAGTTATTCTGGGGATGGACTGGCTTTCTGGTTATCATGATAAGATTGACTGTAGAGCTAAAGAAGTTGTTTTTCATAAAGAGTTTCAGTTTGTATACAAGAATGAACCCATACAATTGATAACATATCAAGAAGCTGAGAAACTACTGAAAGATGGAAATGAAATTTATCTGGCTCATATTGTTGAAAACAAGGGAACTATTCAAATCAATGATGTGCCAGTGGTAAATGAATACCTTGATGTTTTTCCTGAGGAGTTACCCAGTGTCATACCTAAACGAGAAGTTGAATTCACAATTGACTTAGTCCCTGATGCTAAGCCAATTTCAAAACCCCCATATCATATGGCTCCAATAGAACTTCTTGAATTGAAAAATCAGTTGCAGGATTTGCTTGTCAAAGGTTTCATTCGTCCCAGTACTTCACCATGGGGAGCCCCTGTTTTGTTTGTTAAAAAGAAAGATGGTTCCATGAGACTTTGCATTGATTATAGAGCTTTGAATAACATCGCTGTTAAAAACAAGTATCCTTTGCCTCATATTGATGACTTGTTTGATCAGCTCCAGGGAGCTCAGTACTTTTCCAAGATTGACTTGAGATCCGGATACCATCAGCTGAAGGTGAAGGAGGATGACATCCCGAAAACAGCCTTTCGTACTAGATATGGGCATTATGAATTTGTTGTTATGCCATTTGGGTTAACTAATGCACCTGTTGTATTCATGAATCTTATGAATAGAGTATTTCATGAGTTCTTGGATAAGTTTGTGGTGGTATTTATTGATGACATTCTGGTTTTTTCTAAAAATAAAGAGGAGCATGAAAAACATCTAAGGGTTGTTTTACAAACTTTAAAAGAAAAGAAACTATATGGAAAATTCAGCAAGTGTGATTTTTGGTTGCAACTGATTTCTTTTCTTGGGCACATTGTAAATAAGGATGGAATAACAGTTGATCCTGCCAAAACAAAAGTAGTTGATGAATGGCCAAGACCCACAAATGTTACAGAGATTCGTAGTTTTCTGGGCTTAGCAAGTTATTACCGACGCTTTGTTAAGAACTTTGCACGGTTATCTAGCCCAATAACTAAGTTAACACGGAAAGGGGTTAAATTTGTTTGGATAGAGGAATGTGATGTTTGTTTTCAGGAACTAAAGAAGATATTGGTGAATGCTCCAGTTTTGGCCTTACCTTCCCGGAATGGTGAGTTTGTCATCTATAGTGATGCTTCTTTGAAGGGACTTGGTTGTGTTTTGATGCAGAATGATCAGGTAATTGCCTATGCCTCGAGACAACTTAAACCTCATGAGCTGAATTATCCCACACATGATTTGGAATTGGCAGCTGTGGTTTTTGCTTTGAAAATATGGAGGCATCATCTCTACGGAACCAAATGCCAAATATATACTGACCATAAAAGTCTTAAGTATATATTCACTCAGAAGGAATTAAACATGAGGCAGAGAAGATGGATAGAACTGATAAAGGATTATGACTGCACGATTAATTACCATCCTGGAAAAGCAAACAAAGTAGCGGATGCCTTAAGTCGGAAAAATCATGCATCATTAACCATGCTACGTTTGGAACGTGATCCCTTGATTAATTATTTGATAAATTTTGGCTTGGAAGTTGTTGGTGCAGGGAATATATCTGTTTTGTTTCAGGTTTCAGTGCAGTCTTCGTTGTCAGACAGAATTATGAAAGCGCAGAGGGAAGACTGTGAGCTACAGAAAAAGGTAGAATTGGTTAAAATGGGTAAATTTCCAGAATTTAATCTTGATAAAGATTGTGTTTTAAGGTTTGGAAAAAGGTTGTGTGTGCCTTGTGATTCCCAGCTGAAGAAAGAATTGTTGTGCGAAGCTCATAGTTCTCCATTTTCTGTTCATCCTGGAAGTACTAAGATGTACAGAGACCTTCGAGAGTATTACTGGTGGAATGGGATGAAAAGAGATATTGCTGATTTTACAATGAAATGTTTGACATGTCAGCAGGTTAAAGCAGAGCGACAGTTACCGAAGGGGATGCTTCAGCCTTTTCCGGTGCCAGAATGGAAATGGGAGAATATATCCATGGATTTTGTGGTGGGACTACCAAAGACTTCTCGAGGTAACAATGCGATATGAGTTATTGTTGATCGGCTAACAAAGTCTGCTCATTTTCTTTCTATTCGAGATACAATGACATTAGATCAGCTTTCTCGATTGTACCTCAAAGAGATTGTCAGGTTACATGGAGTTCCTCTTTCCATTGTGTCTGACCGAGATCCCAGGTTCACTTCTAAATTTTGGAAGGGACTTCAGAAGTCTTTGGGCACAGAGTTGAATTTCAGTACAGCTTTTCATCCTCAATCAGATGGGCAGTCAGAGAGAACGATTCAAACTTTGGAGGATATGCTTCGAGCTTGTTCAATGGACTATCAGGGAAGTTGGGATCAGCATCTTTCATTAGTTGAGTTTTCTTATAATAACAGTTTCCATTCCAGTATTCAGATGGCACCTTTTGAGGCCTTGTATGGAAAGCGGTGTCGGACTCCTGCGTTTTGGGATGAAGTCGGTGAAAGAAAGTTGATGGGGCCAGAATTAGTAGAAGAAGTGGCTGAGAAAGTGAGGATGATCCAGCAACACATGAGGATAGCTCAAAGCAGGCAGAAAAGTTATGCAGATAACAGAAGGAAAGACTTCTCTTTCAAGGTAGGTGACCATGTTTTCCTTAAAATATCTCCTTGGAAAAGTGTGATGCATTTCGGTAAGAAAGGGAAACTAAGTCCACGGTTCATCGGTCCTTTTGAAATCTTGGATAAAGTTGGAACAGTTGCGTACCGCGTAGCTTTGCCTCCGAGCTTGTTTCAGGTACACAATGTTTTTCATGTTTCGATGTTGAGAAAGTATGTTCCAGATTCATCACATGTCTTGAGGCCGGAAGAAGTTCAGCTAGCAGAGAACCTTTCTTATGAAGAAAAACCGGTTCAGATTCTTGATCGAAGAGAACAGGTATTGCGGAATAAGGTAATCCACCAGGTAAAGGTTTTGTGGAGAAACCACATGGTTGAAGAAGCAACATGGGAGTATGAAAATGCTATGAGGGAAAAATACCCTCAGTTGTTTAATAAGTAAATAAAATTGCGAGGACGCAATTTCAAGAAGGTGGGGATAATGTAACATCCCAAGGTTTTCTAAAAATAAATTGAAAATGCTTGAAATTTTGTTTAAGGTATATATTTATAAGTATCCTTTAAACATAATTTTATTTCTTCTATGTTTTGAATTTCAAGAAACTATCATCTACAATTGTGTTCAGTATGTTATTTCGAGTCTGATGGAACAAACTTGTTTTTTTTGGTGAATAGTAACATGCCCTTATGAATAGTAATATGAATAGTAATATGAATAGTAATATGACCTCATGAATAGTAAATAATATTATTATTTTATTTTCCCATGGCAATAGGATAATGGTATCTTAATTAATTTTCCAATGTCACATAAAACTAATTGCACTTCAATTTTGTTATTTTTCGAATTAACTGTGACCTTATTTTAAAATTAAATTAATAATATTTAGAAAATTATTTTTGAAAAATGGAGTTCATTTTTGAATTCTACACGTCGAAAAATGGTTGGGGTAAATTTTTGGTATTTTTCTGAAACTCTTGAATTTTCGGTGAATAGTGAAATACGGTAAAATACCGTATAATCAATTTATCAGTAAAAATGCACTATTTATGACATCATAAGTGATGCAAGGCCACTTGCTTCGAAATCACATGATATTTTCACTAATTAAGGCCACTTGATTTGAGATTATTCATAGTCTTGATAAAAATATTATAATAATAATTAAAATAATCTAAAATACCTCCCCTCCTCCACTATAAATACCACCCTCACTCCCCTCTTCCTCCCACACCTCTCAAGCCTTGATCATTGTCTAATTTCTACCAAATTCCCTCCTCAATCTTCTTCCCCACGTCCTAGAGCTGCTGGTCTCACCAAAAGACCAAAATCAAAGCCCTTAAGAAGGATCTCAAGGAGAAGAGATCAAGAGGTAAACATCCTCTTTCATTTTCATTCTTTCCATCCATTTTATGTTATTCTCTTCCTTTACCTTTGTCTTTTGTTGGGATATTTCATTAAATATTTTCCCTTACAGTCCAAATTTTGTATGATTGATGAGATATTCCATTCCTCTCATCAATCTAGTTTTTATGAAATTTTTAGAGGCGTCGTTAGGCTGCCGAATTTTTTGTAAGAAATTTCTCATGTTTTCTTTATTTCATGATTCCTTCCACTTCTTTCTTCACCCCCTCTTATCCAAGAGGCATGAAATCTCCAGAATCATGTATATTCTGGATGTTTTCATGTTTATGGAAAATTACAAATCATTATTCCTCTCCTCTTTCACTTATTTAAAGAATCAAAAAACATTGTCCATTTGTGTCGAATTACCGATATCGTGGACGATGTATTTTCAATTTCCATTAATTATTTCAAGTCTGGTCATGAAACCATTTATATGGTTGAACCAGGTTATAATATAAGTTTTATGAATCATATAAGGTTCTATAATTCTTTTGTACTCATGATTCAAACTTATAAGACTAAATGAAATTGTAATTATCAAAGAACCACTTAAATTATCTAAACGAACATAATTAATGTTTTAACTTATAAATCATCATCATATAAGGCACCAAAGTGATGAATGGTATAATTTATGGTACTGGAGTTATGTAACTAATACTCCATTCCAATTCTGGAGTTTCACTTCCAATCAACAAGAACGATTCATCATGAACCGATCGTGAAAATCACAAAAGACCTCACCCAAAATAATGCAAGGAACAAAATACTAACAAATAAGGGGTGAAATGAGGTTATGAAATGACCATATAAGATGTTATAAACATGAACACGTTTCTTTAAAATCCTATTAACACTCCTTTAACCATTATACAGGAGGTTCAAACAATTTTGAAGTAGGACAAGCCCAAGGTAAGGGAATTCTTAACCCGATTTCCATTCTTTGGGTTAACCTTCTACTTTATAATTTATGTGCTATTTAAATTGTTTGTGTGATGGGTTCTGTTTATATTATGTTTAATTATGTGTATTTACAGAGTATATACATATTCCATCCACTCAATTAAGTCTCACTTCAAGTATATGATGTTTATAAGGGACTTTTCTTCTAAAATCCTCTTTTAAAATTCTGTTTTATAAGATTCAAAGGCAATGTTTTTATGCTATTATTTATGTTGAATGATTATGTTTTGGCTATTGGGCATTGTTTATGATGAAGGGTGGGACCTATATTTCCCTCCAATTCATTGGGTATGAGTAAGTTGGAGGTCGGCCGTATGGTTACTCCAAGTGTAACTGTGATGGTTACACAAAGTAAGGTAGCCGTGAGGGTTACAAATTTTAAGGTAGCCAAGATGGTTACAAGATTATGTAAGTAATGCCCCAATATACCTTTATGATTATAATTATGTTTGTATGGATCTTGTGTAAATCTCATGTTACACAAAGTAAGATTTTATGGGTGTAAATCATGTATTTTAAAAATGTTTTCATATGTCTTGTGTATTCATGGACTAATGAGATTTTTCCTTCTTTTTCATACCTTATTGAGCTTTTGTGCTCATCCCAAGTTTTTAAATGATTTTTCACAGGTTAATGGATGAATAATACAAGGAAGGAAGACATGTTAAATGTTGAAGAATTGTCAAGGAGTCTTGTTTTATGTTTTAATGTTTTATATTCTGAGGAAAATGGAAACTGATTTTATGGTATCCACTATGTAACAATGTGTAATGTTATGAATATTTTGTCTTAATTCTCTAAAGCTCTAAACTTGAAAAGATCCTCAATGTAAAATGAAGTGTTTTCTTGAATAAATTCAAGATTATGTATGAAATAAGTGCGGGTCCTTACAGTTGGTATCAGAGGATGGTTTAGATAACTTTAGGGGTTAAGGTGATGCTAATAGAATACCATAACTAATTCTCACCCTATGTTTAATTTGTTATAGCATTTAAAGATTACCATGTTGCTTCATCTAAGAAATGTTTGTTTAGAATGGTTGTCCGCAGAAGGAACATGGATGCTGAAGAGGATAGGCACCGACAGAATGACATCCTTCCTGATCAACAGCCCGGAATGGTAGGGATTGGAACCGAGCAGTTTGTGACAGTAATGGCTCAGCTAACACAGGCAATAAATGGTGGTGGCATCCATGCAAGAGGACAAATAGATGTATCCCAACAGAACATGACAGTGGTGGAACATTTTATGAGACAACATCCTCCTGCATTCAGTGGATCTTCTGACCCAGTGGCAGCAGAAGGATGGATTAAGGCCCTTGAAAAGATATTTGATGTTATGGGATGTTCAGACAATCAAAAGGTAAGTCGTGCCATTTATCGTTTTGAAGGGGAAGCTGATCAGTGGTGGTCAATGGTAAGGAATATTAGGGGTAGAGAGGATTTTGATGCCTTAGTATGGGATGAATTTAAAAGTATTTTTCTTGAAAAATATTTTCCTAAGGTGGTGCGACTTAGAATGGAGAAACAATTCCTTGAACTGAAACAAAAGGAGGAAGATTCAGTGGCTATGTATGAGGCGAACTTCACCCGACTGGCGAGGTACGCTCCGAATCTTATTCTGGATCTCGATAGCAAAATCAACCGCTTTTACTCAGGATTGAAGCCAAGGTATCGAAGGGCGTTGGCCTCCCGTGAATTCAAAAGTTATGAGAAACTTGTCCGATGTGCTGAGAGGGTAGAGATGGAGTTTGCTGACGATCACATGAAATTTGGAAACAAAGAGAATAAGAGGTCAAATTGGAAAGCAATGGGTAAGAATCAACCAATGAAATCTGATGGTAAGAAAATACAGTTTCCAGTTTGTGAAAAGTGTGGCAAGAAGCACCCTGGGGAATGTCTTATCAAAACTGGGAAGTGTTTTAAATGTGGTAAGTTTGGACATATGGCCCGAGATTGCAATGAAAATGATCCAAAGACTAATCCTGATAAGCAAACTATAAAGTGTTTTAAATGTGGTGAGATGGGTCACTATGCAAATGCCTGTCCAAAGAGGGATCCAAATGATGCAAAGAAGCCAGACTACAAGCAGAAAGGTGTAGTGAGATCCTTTGCGACTACGTCAGCAGATGTTGGGCCATCCAATGAAGTTGTATCAGGTACTTTGTTTGTTCACTCAGATTTTGCTAAAGTTTTGTTTGATACGGGGTCTACACATTCCTTCATCTCTGAGAAAGTTTCTAGTAAATTGGAAATATCACCTCAACAAATGATACCCGAACTTGTTGTTAAAACACCAGGGGGAAATGTTATAGCAAAGAGGAATTATAAGAATATTTCTATTGTGGTATGTGGAAAGACTTTACCTGCAAACCTTGTTGTTTTACCCTTAGTCGAGTTTCAAGTTATTCTGGGGATGGACTGGCTTTCTGGTTATCATGATAAGATTGACTGTAGAGCTAAAGAAGTTGTTTTTCATAAAGAGTTTCAGTTTGTATACAAGAATGAACCCATACAATTGATAACATATCAAGAAGCTGAGAAACTACTGAAAGATGGAAATGAAATTTATCTGGCTCATATTGTTGAAAACAAGGGAACTATTCAAATCAATGATGTGCCAGTGGTAAATGAATACCTTGATGTTTTTCCTGAGGAGTTACCCAGTGTCATACCTAAACGAGAAGTTGAATTCACAATTGACTTAGTCCCTGATGCTAAGCCAATTTCAAAACCCCCATATCGTATGGCTCCAATAGAACTTCTTGAATTGAAAAATCAGTTGCAGGATTTGCTTGTCAAAGGTTTCATTCGTCCCAGTACTTCACCATGGGGAGCCCCTGTTTTGTTTGTTAAAAAGAAAGATGGTTCCATGAGACTTTGCATTGATTATAGAGCTTTGAATAACATCACTATTAAAAACAAGTATCCTTTGCCTCATATTGATGACTTGTTTGATCAGCTCCAGGGAGCTCAGTACTTTTCCAAGATTGACTTGAGATCCGGATACCATCAGCTGAAGGTGAAGGAGGATGACATCCCGAAAACAGCCTTTCGTACTAGATATGGGCATTATGAATTTGTTGTTATGCCATTTGGGTTAACTAATGAACCTGTTGTATTCATGAATCTTATGAATAGAGTATTTCATGAGTTCTTGGATAAGTTTGTGGTGGTATTTATTGATGACATTCTGGTTTTTTCTAAAAATAAAGAGGAGCATGAAAAACATCTAAGGGTTGTTTTACAAACTTTAAAAGAAAAGAAACTATATGGAAAATTCAGCAAGTGTGATTTTTGGTTGCAACAGATTTCTTTTCTTGGGCACATTGTAAATAAGGATGGAATAACAGTTGATCCTGCCAAAACAAAAGTAGTTGATGAATGGCCAAGACCCACAAATGTTACAGAGATTCGTAGTTTTCTGGGCTTAGCAAGTTATTACCGACGCTTTGTTAAGAACTTTGCACGGTTATCTAGCCCAATAACTAAGTTAACACGGAAAGGGGTTAAATTTGTTTGGACAGAGGAATGTGATGTTTGTTTTCAGGAACTAAAGAAGAGATTGGTGAATGCTCCAGTTTTGGCCTTACCTTCCCGGAATGGTGAGTTTGTCATCTATAGTGATGCTTCTTTGAAGGGACTTGGTTGTGTTTTGATGCAGAATGATCAGGTAATTGCCTATGCCTCGAGACAACTTAAACCTCATGAGCTGAATTATCCCACACATGATTTGGAATTGGCAGCTGTGGTTTTTGCTTTGAAAATATGGAGGCATCATCTCTACGGAACCAAATGCCAAATATATACTGACCATAAAAGTCTTAAGTATATATTCACTCAGAAGGAATTAAACATGAGGCAGAGAAGATGGATAGAACTGATAAAGGATTATGACTGCACGATTAATTACCATCCTGGAAAAGCAAACAAAGTAGCGGATGCCTTAAGTCGGAAAAATCATGCATCATTAACCATGCTACGTTTGGAACGTGATCCCTTGATTAATGATTTGATAAATTTTGGCTTGGAAGTTGTTGGTGCAGGGAATATATCTGTTTTGTTTCAGGTTTCAGTGCAGTCTTCGTTGTCAGACAGAATTATGAAAGCGCAGAGGGAAGACTGTGAGCTACAGAAAAAGGTAGAATTGGTTAAAATGGGTAAATTTCCAGAATTTAATCTTGATAAAGATTGTGTTTTAAGGTTTGGAAAAAGGTTGTGTGTGCCTTGTGATTCCCAGCTGAAGAAAGAATTGTTGTGCGAAGCTCATAGTTCTCCATTTTCTGTTCATCCTGGAAGTACTAAGATGTACAGAGACCTTCGAGAGTATTACTGGTGGAATGGGATGAAAAGAGATATTGCTGATTTTACAATGAAATGTTTGACATGTCAGCAGGTTAAAGCAGAGCGACAGTTACCGAAGGGGATGCTTCAGCCTTTTCCGGTGCCAGAATGGAAATGGGAGAATATATCCATGGATTTTGTGGTGGGACTACCAAAGACTTCTCGAGGTAACAATGCGATATGGGTTATTGTTGATCGGCTAACAAAGTCTGCTCATTTTCTTTCTATTCGAGATACAATGACATTAGATCAGCTTTCTCGATTGTACCTCAAAGAGATTGTCAGGTTACATGGAGTTCCTCTTTCCATTGTGTCTGACCGAGATCCCAGGTTCACTTCTAAATTTTGGAAGGGACTTCAGAAGTCTTTGGGCACAGAGTTGAATTTCAGTACAGCTTTTCATCCTCAATCAGATGGGCAGTCAGAGCGAACGATTCAAACTTTGGAGGATATGCTTCGAGCTTGTTCAATGGACTATCAGGGAAGTTGGGATCAGCATCTTTCATTAGTTGAGTTTTCTTATAATAACAGTTTCCATTCCAGTATTCAGATGGCACCTTTTGAGGCCTTGTATGGAAAGCGGTGTCGGACTCCTGCGTTTTGGGATGAAGTCGGTGAAAGAAAGTTGATGGGGCCAGAATTAGTAGAAGAAGTGGCTGAGAAAGTGAGGATGATCCAGCAACACATGAGGATAGCTCAAAGCAGGCAGAAAAGTTATGCAGATAACAGAAGGAAAGACTTCTCTTTCAAGGTAGGTGACCATGTTTTCCTTAAAATATCTCCTTGGAAAAGTGTGATGCGTTTCGGTAAGAAAGGGAAACTAAGTCCACGGTTCATCGGTCCTTTTGAAATCTTGGATAAAGTTGGAACAGTTGCGTACCGCGTAGCTTTGCCTCCGAGCTTGTTTCAGGTACACAATGTTTTTCATGTTTCGATGTTGAGAAAGTATGTTCCAGATTCATCACATGTCTTGAGGCCGGAAGAAGTTCAGCTAGCAGAGAACCTTTCTTATGAAGAAAAACCGGTTCAGATTCTTGATCGAAGAGAACAGGTATTGCGGAATAAGGTAATCCACCAGGTAAAGGTTTTGTGGAGAAACCACATGGTTGAAGAAGCAACATGGGAGTCTGAAAATGCTATGAGGGAAAAATACCCTCAGTTGTTTAATAAGTAAATAAAATTGCGAGGACGCAATTTCAAGAAGGTGGGGATAATGTAACATCCCAAGGTTTTCTAAAAATAAATTGAAAATGCTTGAAATTTTGTTTAAGGTATATATTTATAAGTATCCTTTAAACATAATTTTATTTCTTCTATGTTTTGAATTTCAAGAAACTATCATCTACAATTGTGTTCAGTATGTTATTTCGAGTCTGATGGAACAAACTTGTTTTTTTTGGTGAATAGTAACATGCCCTTATGAATAGTAATATGAATAGTAATATGACCTCATGAATAGTAAATAATATTATTATTTTATTTTCCCATGGCAATAGGATAATGGGATCTTAATTAATTTTCCAATGTCACATAAAACTAATTGCAGTTCAATTTTGTTATTTTTCGAATTAACTGTGACCTTATTTTAAAATTAAATTAATAATATTTAGAAAATTATTTTTGAAAAATGGAGTTCATTTTTGAATTCTACACGTCGAAAAATGGTTGGGGTAAATTTTTGGTATTTTTCTGAAACTCTTGAATTTTCGGTGAATAGTGAAATACGGTAAAATACCGTATAATCAATTTATCAGTAAAAATGCACTATTTATGACATCATAAGTGATGCAAGGACACTTGCTTCAAAATCACATGATATTTTCACTAATTAAGGCCACTTGATTTGAGATTATTCATAGTCTTGATAAAAATATTATAATAATAATTAAAATAATCTAAAATACCTCCCCTCCTCCACTATAAATACCACCCTCACTCCCCTCTTCCTCCCACACCTCTCAAGCCTTGAGCATTGTCTAATTTCTGCCAAATTCCCTCCTCAATCTTCTTCCCCACGTCCTAGAGCTGCTGGTCTCACCAAAAGACCAAAATCAAAGCCCTTAAGAAGGATCTCAAGGAGAAGAGATCAAGAGGTAAACATCCTCTTTCATTTTCATTCTTTCCATCCATTTTATGTTATTCTCTTCCTTTCCCTTTGTCTTTTGTTGGGATATTTCATTAAATATTTTCCCTTACAGTCCAAATTTTGTATGATTGATGAGATATTCCATTCCTCTCATCAATCTTGTTTTTATGAAATTTTTAGAGGCGTCGTTAGGCTGCCGAATTTTTTGTAAGAAATTTCTCATGTTTTCTTTATTTCATGATTCCTTCCACTTCTTTCTTCACCCCCTCTTATCCAAGAGGCATGAAATCTCCAGAATCATGTATATTCTGGATGTTTTCATGTTTATGGAAAATTACAAATCATTATTCCTCTCCTCTTTCACTTATTTAAAGAATCAAAAAACATTGTCCATTTGTGTCGAATTACCGATATCGTGGACGATGTATTTTCAATTTCCATTAATTATTTCAAGTCTGGTCATGAAACCATTTATATGGTTGAACCAGGTTATAATATAAGTTTTATGAATCATATAAGGTTCTATAATTCTTTTGTACTCATGATTCAAACTTATAAGACTAAATGAAATTGTAATTATCAAAGAACCACTTAAATTATCTAAACGAACATAATTAATGTTTTAACTTATAAATCATCATCATATAAGGCACCAAAGTGATGAATGGTATAATTTATGGTACTGGAGTTATGTAACTAATACTCCATTCCAATTCTGGAGTTTCACTTCCAATCAACAAGAACGATTCATCATGAACCGATCGTGAAAATCACAAAAGACCTCACCCAAAATAATGCAAGGAACAAAATACTAACAAATAAGGGGTGAAATGAGGTTATTAAATGACCATATAAGATGTTATAAACATGAACACGTTTCTTTAAAATCCTATTAACACTCCTTTAACCATTATACAGGAGGTTCAAACAATTTTGAAGTAGGACAAGCCCAAGGTAAGGGAATTCTTAACCCGATTTCCATTCTTTGGGTTAACCTTCTACTTTATAATTTATGTGCTATTTAAATTGTTTGTGTGATGGGTTCTGTTTATATTATGTTTAATTATGTGTATTTACAGTGTATATACATATTCCATCCACTCAATTAAGTCTCACTTCAAGTATATGATGTTTATAAGGGACTTTTCTTCTAAAATCCTCTTTTAAAATTCTGTTTTATAAGATTCAAAGGCAATGTTTTTATGATATTATTTATGTTGAATGATTATGTTTTGGCTATTGGGAATTGTTTATGATGAAGGGTGGGACCTATATTTCCCTCCAATGCATTGGGTATGAGTAAGTTGGAGGTCGGCCGTATGGTTACTCCAAGTGTAACTGTGATGGTTACACAAAGTAAGGTAGCCGTGAGGGTTACAAATTTTAAGGTAGCCAAGATGGTTACAAGATTATGTAAGTAATGCCCCAATATACCTTTATGATTATAATTATGTTTGTATGGATCTTGTGTAAATCTCATGTTACACAAAGTAAGATTTTATGGGTGTAAATCATGTATTTTAAAAATGTTTTCATATGTCTTGTGTATTCATGGACTAATGAGATTTTTCCTTCTTTTTCATACCTTACTGAGCTTTTGTGCTCATCCCAAGTTTTTAAATGATTTTTCATAGGTTAATGGATGAATAATACAAGGAAGGAAGACATGTTAAATGTTGAAGAATTGTCAAGGAGTCTTGTTTTATGTTTTAATGTTTTATATTCTGAGGAAAATGGAAAGTGATTTTATGGTATCCACTATGTAACAATGTGTAATGTTTTGAATATTTTGTCTTAATTATCTAAAGCTCTAAACTTGAAAAGATCCTCAATGTAAAATGAAGTGTTTTCTTGAATAAATTCAAGATTATTAAGTGCGGGTCCTTACAAATAAAATATCCCCATGGGGCTGATGTGGCGCCATCATCACTCCATGCCCTAGAAACACATTAAACAAGTTGTTCTGGCCTCTGACTATCATATTAAACACCAAGGAACAAGAATAATTTCCTTGTCTAGTCCTAAAGAATATACTGAAGCAGTTGAAATAAATGATTTTGAATATCCTTAATAAAACAAGTCACAAACAAGGGTAGATGATAAATTGAGTATACCTCAGATGATCTCTAGCCCCTCTAGTGTTGTTTCCTCCACTGAGTGAAACTAACTATGCACAAATCCTTTACCTATATGATGATGAACACCTCCATGATCATTCAAAGGTCGAGGTCCCTAAACACAAGGAACATCCAGAGGTTGGTCTCTACCAACTCCATATCCCCTTAGAGGAGCATAACCCTTCTGCCCCTGATGCGGAAATAGTCTCACTGGAAAATAATATTGAGGCTGGCACTAAACTTGTACACCTACATCAAACTGAACCTTAAGAACCAATAGGCGCTGACTCTATTGATGACCATGAACCCCAAAGACAAAACACATTGTCCTAATATCTTTAGGGAAAGCATAGAAACCATTGACCCTATAAGTTCTGAAGGGAAGTTGTAGAGGTTCACTCCCCGCTAGTCAAAACCTCAAAGGTCCTGGCTCCTGACACCTCCAAATAAAAACTCTACTCATAGTGTAACCCTATTGGATCCACTCTCGCATTAATCTTATTAATGAGTGCATCCAACTGATTACCTCCTTATTCTTCTAAACTTCCAAATACACTGGAAAGCTGAAAGGACTTACTGCATACTGGACAGAAGGATGGAGTGACTCTTTAATACATCTCGCATGATACTCCCCATCTGGAAAAGGATCTAGATAAAAATGAATCATGTCCTTAAAATTGATTCCCAAATCTCACACTATCATACTCCCTTACTGAAGAGACAGAAGCACCTAACTCTTATCTGCTTTGATGGTCGATGAAAGGAAATCTTCCCGGAACACTTTCTGAAAGTCAACCCATGAAACATATACCTCATTCCGCTCACCTAGATATAGTGTCCACCATTGACATGCAACACCCCGCAAATGACTAACTTCCAAAGGGACCCAATATCCCACCAGGTCATGGATCAAACTGAAAGTGATCTCAAGATCCTCTAACCATATCTATATCTCCACATCTAAAACACTTCCCTCATACTTTCCCAAAACTGAAAGCTGAAAAGAGAACAACTCCCTCTACCAAGCCTCATTCTCCTCTATTGGATAAACTATATGGAGATAAATCATATCATCATGATAAACCTCTACTGCCAAAACCACACACAAACAATATATAGAAGACATACTAAAAGAAGAAATAAATACTTCCTAAGACTAGGTAGTATGTAATTTTATTGAGATTAATCTGAATAAAATTTATTCCTTTTAACCTTCCTAAAGAAACCCAAATCAAATAGAAAAAAAATTAATAATAATGCATGAACCTCTCTTAGGTCTTTACCCTACAAATAGGTATTCCTAACTTTGTCATTAAATAAGCTCAGAGTCTGTGCACTAGATCACAGGGGCTCTAAAATTATGTGTCTTAATTTCTCTTCATTGCCTATGTAATACACAATGGTCAAATAGAAATTTTTCCATGCCCACCCATGCAATCATAATTGTGCCTAAATCCAAAATCCATTATATCTCTCAAACTCCCTCTTATACAACTCTATCATGACCACCTACGACCAAAGATACCGCAATTAGGGGAGGGATATAATGACCCCCAAATCCCACCTCTAGTGGGCCTCGAGTTTGAAACTAGCCCTAAGGGTATAGAAAATCATGAAACGGGAGGAATTACCCTCTATAATAATATAGTATAGGAAGATAAGATGAATCATCCACAATAAAATCCATTACATAATATAAAAAACCAAAACTGTCCCACATTCATGTATAAATGAAACTGATACAGATAAAAGTATCCAAAATTAAATACCCAAATTCAAAGCTAAAGCATTAACCCCAAAACTTTCCAAAAATGTTTGAGTTAGTATTCTCCTGTATTATCTACATAATCCTCCTAGAAACCTGAAAATCAGATTATAAATGTAGGGTGAGCATACAATTATACTTGTTAGAAAAACAAAACTCTCTCATGTACATGTGAAAGAATCATACTAAAGCACTTGTGACCAAGAAACAAAACCAACAACATGTAATCAAGTAAACTATCCATCCCAACCTCACAAAGGCCACTCACCAAATAATTCAATCCAAGTATAATAAAAAAATGAGAATTATATCAATAAAGAGTACCATACACTGCTTCCCCAATAATTTTCCACTCTCACACCCCAATGTCGTACATCCTTTCACTCCCATATCTTTTGAGTAATATATACCACCACCCCATAGAATGATCACATCACATCATTCTCATAGACACATAAGACACCAATCCATAGCATGGTCACGTATCTTCTCGCCTATAAACATCTGATCTATCACATCACAACCATTACTAGAGTAGTAGGTTATCATGAACATGAAGGACATCAACCTCATTCCCTCACCCTACCATGAACAACCCCCACTGTAAGCTACCCCAAAACATGGAAACATTACATTTCATCTGAAAACACCTAGGTCACTACCCCACAACATAGTCACATCATATATTTCCCGAAATCACTTGTTTCATCACCTTGTTCACTAACAGGCCTCCATCCATCAGAACATATGCATATCTAATCGCTAGTAAGAGAGAGAAGGAAAGATAGGGTATCCATATTGTTAAGTCAAAAGTCTTCTTTTGACTTCTATATCATGTTTTGGAAATCATAAATGTATTCTATCATATGTTTATAAATTACAATTGTCTTTTATCATGTTTGTCGTATCGTACGATGTTGATCGTACCGACCAAATCGTATTGTACTGACTCTGTCAATCGTATCGTATTGACTCTGTCAATCGTATCGTACTGACTCTTTCAATCATATCATACTGACTCTGCTATTCAGATGATCATTATTTGTTTTGGTACTTTGTCAAAAACACTCTCTGCATTTGAATCGTACTCATGTTTTTCATTTCTATATATCTCTTGTCCTAACAAAACGATGTCATTGAGTTAGTTACAAACTAATCAAAACGATGTCGTGCTTTCTATTTCAATATGACCGTTGGAGGCAATATGACCGTTGGAACCCAAAGCCTATAAATAGGAGGTCATTTGAAGCTGAGAGTACAACGATGAACAAAGAGAACGAATGAAGAGACTCTGTGAACTACCAAGATTATAGAGAGAGACACTGTGACTTCTCTCATCAGCCTTGTGCGTCCGATCATCGTATCGAGGGCTTTCAAGTAATTGAAAGACAGAGGTGCCGATTACCTACAAAATCGAGGGCTGCCGGGGATAGGAAGACAGACGTGCCGATCATCGTATCGAGGGCTGCCGGGGATAGGCAGACAGATGTGCCGATCATCGTATCGAGGGCTGCCAGGGATAGGCAGACAGACGTGCCGATCATCGTATCGAGGGCTGCCAGGGATAGGCAGACAGACGTGCCGATCATCGTATCGAGGGCTCGCCAAGGTATTGGTGAGACAGACCTTTTATCCTAGGTGAAAGGATAACCCTTCTCTTTGGGTCAAAAGAATTCTAATACTTTTACATTTCCGTTGTTACTTGTATTAGAAAGGGATTTGTATTGTTTCCTTTCTTCTTTACATTTTCAATTGTAATTGTTTCAATTACAATCATTCTATTACTTTTTGTATTGATTGATTCTATACGCTTTAAGGTAGAATCATTCATCTTTGTATTGCTCCGATTATTGTGTTCACCTTGAATACAATTGTTTTACTTTACATTAGTATTACATTACATCATACCTTTTATATTCAATACAATTGTGGGTGTTTATATTTTTATTAGTTTAAGATCATTTAAACTAATCTCTTTGTTTCAAAAACTCAAAGGTTTTTAAACCTATAATTCACCCCCCCTCTTGTATTGTTCCATTTAATAGACATATATATCTACTATTCGATCCAAAAATTGGTATCAGAGGAGGTTTTCCACTGATTTTTATTACTAGCTTTACTTCTTATTACTATCTTGAATACTTACTACACTAACGTGTGTAGTGGAAAAGTTGTTTTTGTTATATTAGATGGCAGGAATTAATATCGGATCAATAGATAATCTGAATCCTTCTAGGCCACCAATCTTTGATGGGAATGATTATGAGTATTGGAGAGATCGTATGAAGACTTTCGTCATCAATACTGGTGTAGACAATTTTATTATGCTTATTGGGGGTTACAAAATTCCTGACAAAGAAGTTAGTACTTTCACCAACCAAGAGAAGCAAGAATATCAACTGAATTACAAGGTACGCAATACTTTATTATGCTCTATGACCAGGAATATATATAGTCAGATATCTTCATGTGAAGCATCCAACTGTATTTGGAAGAAATTAGAAGTCACTCATTTTGGTACATCCAAAGTTATAGAAACAAGGAGAGCAATGCTTCGAGCAGAGTATCATGGATTTGTTTTTCCTTATGGAGAACCTGTATGTAAAGTGCAACAAAGGTTTATGACAATTGTCAACAGCTTACAATCTATGGGAGAAAAAGGACTTGATGATGAAGCTCTTGTTGATAAGATTATAGATATTATGCCAAATGAATGGGAGTCAAAAAGGACAGCTATTGATGAAAATAGAAAAGTTTCCCAGATTACTCTTGATGAACTCTTTGGAACTCTTCTACAGCATGAGACAAGAATGAAGAGAGATGCTGATTTTAATAAGAAGAAGAATGGGAATGGAAGTGTAGCTTTTGCATCTAAAGCTAAAACACCTGAAAGGCTTACAAGGTCTAAATCCAAAAAAGTTGTTATATCTGATTCAAGTGATTGTAATCTTTCGGATAATGAGTTAGCCAATCTTTCTCGAAGGATGAACAAGATTGTGGAAAAGAAAGATTTTCAATATAGATTCAAAAAGAAAGACATGAAAGATAGGAAAGATTCAGAGGTAACTTGTTATAAATGCAAGAAAGCAGGACATATAAGGCCTGATTGTCCTTTACTGAAGAGGAAAGATAGAAAAGAGAAACACTCTGAAAGAAACAAGAAAAGGTTTTATAAGACAAAGAAAGGCTTGAAAGCAAATGATACGTGGAGTGCAAGTGGTAGTGATTCCTCAAATGATTCTTCAGAATATGAGACATCAGGACAAAGAAATATTGGACTTCTAGCTAGACTACCAATCGAAGATCATTGTCTCATGGCTAAGGTACATAATGCTGAAGCTGTTAAAAATGTCTCTTTAAATGGAAATTATGTTGATAATAGATATTATGAATCTTCAAATGATGAATCCTCATCATCAGAGGATGATACATTACCTTCTTTTGAAGAGGTCTCTAGATTTGCTAAGTTACTTGAAAATGAAAATTCTAAACTCAAAAAGAGATTTGAAAAAGCAAATTCTAGAATTTCTATTTTGACTAAAGAAGTATCAGATCTTTCTAAAGATCTTGATGGGAAAACTTCTGATTTTGAAAGTATTTTAAAAACCCTTGAGAAAGTCAAATCTGATAAGGATAAACTTTCTAAGGATCTTGAAACTGTAATTTCAAAGAAAAATATTTTAGAGTCTAACTCTAGTTCAAATTCAAATTTTTTAGAAAACAAGAATTTGGTTTTAAAACTAAAGTTAGAGATTTTATCCTTGAAAAAGTATTTGTCAAACATTACTCATGGAAAAGAAAACTTTGATAGGATGTATTCTCAAATTAGACCTTTGAGAAATCGTTCTGGTCTTGGTTATACTTATTCCAAACCTGTTTTTAGTAATAACTATTTTGTTCCTCAAAAAACCATTTTCTGTTCCAAGTGTCAATGTGGTGCACATTGGAGAAGAGATTGCTCTCTTAACAAAACTCAATCCTTAGGATTTCATAAAGCTCATTTTGCATAACAAATGTGGATTCCAAAAATTCTTTTATCTAACCCTTCTGGATCCAAACAAGTTTGGATTCCGAAAATCTAATTGTTTTTTTTTTCAGGAAAACGAGAAGTGTATCAATAAGAACATTTGGTACATGGATAGTGGTTGTTCTCGACATATGACTGGAAACAAAGATTTCTTTGAAAAGGTTATCAAAACAAAAGGTGGAAAAGTTACCTTCGGAGATAATTCTCAAGGAAATATTGTTGGTATAGGTAATATCGTTTTTCTTGGAAAATTTCTTATTTGAAATGTTTTGTTTGTTAAAGGTCTTAGGAACAATCTCATCAGCATAAGTCAATTATGTGATGAAGGTTACCTTGTGAATTTTAGAAATGATAAGTGTCTAGTTCACAATTCCAAGGATGAATTCATTCTATCTGCCCATAGGCAAGAGAATTTTTACACTATTAACTTAGAAGACCTTAGGAACCAAAACTTACCTTGTTTAAGTGTAATAGAAGACCAATCGTGGCTATGGCATAGGAGACTAGGACACTGTAATTTGAGAAACCTAAGAAAACTCTCAAATAAAGGACTTGTAAAAGGGCTACCGGACCTTAGATATGATTCTTCAAAAGTCTGTGATCCTTGTCAATTTGGCAAGCAACATAAAACTAGCTTTAAACCAATTAATGAAGTTTCAACTTCTAATGCATTACAGCTTGTGCATATGGATCTGTTTGGTCCTTCACAATCTGGAAGCATTGGAGGCAAATACTATGTATTTGTTTTAGTTGATGACTTTACTAGATTTACATGGGTCTACTTTCTCACAAATAAATCTGAAGCCTTTTCCGATTTCAAAACTTTTAGAGCCCAAGTTAAAAATGAGAAAAACCTACCATTGATAACTATTCATAGTGATCATGGTGGTGAATTTCAAAACTCAGATTTTGAAACTTTTTGTAGTAAGAAAGGTATTACTCACAATTTCTCAGCTCCAAGAACTCCTCAGAAAAATGTGGTTGTTGAAAGAAGAAATCGTATTCTTCAGGAAATGACTCGAACCATGTTGAGTGAATACTCAATTGCTAAGCACTTTTGGGCTGAAGCTATTAGTACTTCCTGTTATACTATAAATCGTGTTTTAACTAGACCATTTCTTAATAAAACCCCTTACGAATTATGGACTGGCCGAAAACCTAAAGTTTCATACTTCAAAGTTTTTGGATGCAAAGTATTCATTCTGAATACAAAAGACAATCTACACAAATTTGCACCAAAATCTGATGAAGGAATCTTTCTAGGCTATTCTACAACCTCTAAGGCTTATAGAGTTTTCAATAAAAAAACTTGTACTGTTGAAGAAACAGTACATGTAAAATTCGATGAAACTAACCCTTTTGTTTTCAACCAACCCAATCCTACATCCTCGGATGTGTTTTCCAAAAATGTTTATCAACCTTTATTAGAAGAACATTCTGATAAGGAAAATGTTCAAGAAAGTATTCCTGAAACATTTACCATAGAATATTTTCTACCATATGTTGATGAACAAGTTTTACAAAACCCAAATCAATTGTTTCTTAGGAGTCATCCCAGTGATAACATCATTGGTGATATAAATCAACCTATAAGGACCAGAAATTCCTTAAGAAATGAAATAGAACATCTTGATTTTCTTTCCCAATTTGAACCTAAAAGTCCAAGTGAGGCCTTAGGTGATGATGATTGGATCAAATCAATGCAGGATGAATTAAATGAATTCGAAAGGAATCAAGTCTGGACTTTAGTTGAAAGACCTAAAGAAACAACTGTGATTGGTTTAAAATGGATTTTCAGAAACAAGTGTGATGAAAATGGAATCATTGTAAGAAATAAGGCAAGACTTTTTGCTAAAGGCTATAATCAACAAGAGGGAATAGACTATGAAGAAACATATGCTCCTGTAGCTAGACTTGAATCTATTCGTATTCTATTAGCCTTCGCAGCATATTTCAATTTCAAACTATTTCAAATGGATTTCAAATGTGCTTTTCTAAATGTTTTTGTTCAAGAAGAAGTTTTTGTCGAACAACCTCCTGGTTTTCAAGACCCAAAACATCTTGATCATGTTTTTAAACTTACCAAGGCTCTATATGGTCTTAAACAAGCCCCTAGAGCATGGTATGATAGACTCACAGGATTTCTTTTACAAAACAATTATACAAAAGGTACAGAAGATCCAACTCTTTTTATCAAAATGGAAAACAAAAATGTTTTGGTTGTCCAAATCTATGTTGATGACATCATATTTGGATCAACTCAGAAATCTTTAACCGATTCTTTTGCAAACTTAATGAAATCTGAGTTTGAAATGAGTATGATGGGTGAGTTAACATTCTTTCTAGGTTTTCAAATTTCTCAAAAACCAGAAGGAACTTATATATCTCAACATAAGTATATTAAATACTTACTCAAAAAGTATGGATTTGACAAAACTAAAAGTATTATCACCCCAATTGGTACCTCAAATACTCTTGATCTTGATGAAACTGGGAAACCAGTAGATCAAACAATTTTTAGAGGTATGATAGGGAGTTTTCTATACTTGACAGCTAGTCGACCCGACTTGATGTTTTTTGTATGCTTATGTGCAAGATATCAATCTAATCCAAAAGAGTCTCACTTAAAAGACGTAAAGAGAATCTTTCGGTATTTAAAAGACACTATGGATTTAGGCCTTTTCTACTCTTATGGAAATGATTTTGTTTTAAAAATATTTTCAGATGCTGACTTTGGTGGTTGTAGAATGGATAGAAAAAGTACATCTGGAACATGTCATTTCTTAGGAGACTCTTTGGTTTCTTGGTCCTGCAAGAAACAACACTCAGTAGCACTCTCCACTGCTGAAGCTGAATATGTAGCAGTTGGAGGTTGATGTGCCCAAGTATTGTGGATGCAGCACACACTCACTGACTATGGTTTGAGTTTCTCCAAAACTCAAATTCTTTGTGATAATACAAGTGCCATAGCTCTTAGTAAAAACCCAGCACATCACTCTCGTGAAAAACACATAGATGTTAGGCATCACTTTCTTAGGGATCACACACAGAAAGGAGATATTATTTTACAATTCATCGGAACGCCAGAACAACTTGCTGACATTTTTACAAAACCTTTACCTTCCGATAGATTTGAATTTATAAAACAGAAGCTAGGAATGATTACATTAAAATAATCATTCATATCTACTTCCTGTTTTAAATCTCTCCTAATAGTAAGAAACTCCTCGTAGAAAGGGGGAGGACATTTCTATCTATGTTTTTATGTTTATTGTATGATCTTTAACTATTTACTCTCTTAATATGTATATTTCAGTTTTTCTGTTTATTGTATTGACAATTTCAGTTTTTCTGTTTATCGTATTGACAGTTTTATCGTTTCATTCATTTTTTTTCTGTTTATCGTATTGACAGTTTTATAGTATCATTTACTATCGACCGAAGATGGTATTCAAATTCTTTTCCATCGTATCGACCGATGATGGTATTGAATTTCTTTTCCATCGTACCAATCAATCTTGGTATTGTATCGACCGATGATGGTATTGAATTTCTTTTCCATCGTACCAATCAATCTTGGTATTGTATCGACCGATGATAGTATTGAAATTCTTTTCCATCGTATCATTCAATAGTTTTGAATCGACCGATGATAGTATTTAAATTCTTTTCCATCGTATCATTCAATAGTTTTGTATCGACCGATGATGGTATTGAGATTGTTTTCCATCGTACTGTCAGTTCATGGTAACAAGATTATTTTCCATCGTACGGTCCGATCATAGTAATAACTTTGTTTTCCATCGGCATCATATTTTTCTCCTTACGATTGTATTTTCTTTTGATTCTTACCAAAACCAACAATCACCTTATGTTCTCCGACAGGTATCTTTTTCATTTTTTTTATTTTTTTTCTTTCTTTGTTTTAATCCAAACCATTGATCTGGTTTTCTCTAATCCTGACTGTAGAATATCAACGGTCACCCTTTTCGACCATAGAAGATCAACGGTCATCTCTTTATCGCCTATAAATACCCCCCTCCCCTCCCCAAACCCACATTTGTTTTTCAGGATTTGAGGCGCAGCTCTGCTCCACTAGCTATATATCATCGTACGATCTTCTCAATCGGCATCACCTTTATGTCTCAATCCTCTGCTAACACTCCCACCGAAATGTCTTCAAAGACTTTTACAGAGAAAGACTTTAACAGAGAAAGGTTAGTATCCCGATACTTTTTCGATACGTACGATTCTACAATCAGGAGGATCATTTTGTTTCAAGGATGGGAACATCTGTGTGTTGAAAAGCCTGATATTCAAGATCCAGTTCTTTTTGATGAAGTTTTTCAATTTTACAAAACCGTTTCTTTTGACAAAGATATGACTATAAACTTCGCTGTGTACGATAGAAAATTATCTATGTCTGTGAAACAAGCGGCACATTTTCTGAATGTTTCTATAGAAGTAGATTCTTTTTGTCCATCTCACAAACTACCAGAGGAAGTTGGTACGTTTAATAGAGAAAATTCTGAAAAGTCTTTGTTTCTTATTAATGAGGAAAAGAGGAAAGTGTCTCATCTTTCACCGGACAATCGTTTTGTCACTTTATGGATGCAAGGTTTTCTTATCCCAAGGAAAGGGGATAGAGAAACTCTTAAAGTTTCTGATATATTCATGCTCGACTATCTTGTAAATATGAGAAAAGTAAATCTCATGGGGTATATTTTTGAAACCATCAAGAATGTCAAGACAGGAGGGATTAAGTCCCAGATGATTATGTATCCAGCCATCCTTACGAAGTTCATTTTTGAAAGTATGAAGTTTTGTAACATTCCTTTGAAAGGAAAACCCATGGATTTGAGGCCATCTTGGATTAGTAAGAGTACGATGAAAAATCTGAATGTTTGTTTTGATTCAAATTCAAAACTTTTTGTCAGAGATGTAGAAGCTGAATTGGCTCAGAATCAATCGGCACCTATGCCATCCAAGGACATTCAATCCACCGGTGTTACTCAAAAGTCTGAACCGCAAACCAGTTCGAAGCCGAAGAAGAAGCCAAGGTACAGTAAGGAGGTTGTAGAAAAATGGAGAAAAGATAAGGAACAAAGAAAAGAAGGTGATTCGAAGTTTGGTCTTGACCCTGCTGAGGCTTTTGCAGAAAGAATAAGGGTAGAAGAAACCCTTCAGGCTGAAAAGAAAAAGAAGGTTCTTTTGAAAAGGAAGGCTCAGGACTTTGATGTCTCTAAAGTCTTGAAAGCAGTTGAAGATGCTAGTGCTCAACTAACTGAAGAAGTGCACCAAGAGCCCATCGTACAGAGTCTTCCTGAGAAAGAAAAAGGAAAACAAGTGATGGAAGAAATAGAAGAAGAAGAAGAAGGAGAATTTCTTTTAGAATTTCTTCAAAACTCAAATAAGAGTAGAGAGGAATCGGTTCAAAAGCCGAGTGAAGGTGTTCAACAAATCCTTCATTCCGATCAAGCACAATCTCCGGACAGAATGTCTTTTCAAGAAAGGCAAGGTAATCAATCTTCTCATTCTGATAAAGTTGTTGTCATTAGTGAAAAAGTGGAAGAAGAAAGAAAACAGAAAGAAAAAGCGAAAGGGAAACAGCCAGTTGTTGACTCAAGAAAATCGTATGAACTACCATCGTATGATGAGGATACTGATTCAGAGCATACAATCTCTCTCAAGAAGGGTGATTACATTGTTCATGTTTTGAGAAGGGTGGATAAAACCATTCCTTATTTCCCGAGGCTAGAAGGGAAGATTGATTTTATTACTGAAAATCAAAGGAAGAAGTTTGGCTCTGTAAAAGAATTGAGGAAGAAAGTTTTGTCAGTAGAAGACGATTTGAAAGTTCTTTCAGAAAGCTCGGTTGCTCATAAGAAGGCTTGCAATAAGATGACCAAGTGGTCGTACAAAACAGAGAGCTCAATCAATGATCATGAAATAGCTATTGAAGATATAAGGAGGTTATCAAATGATCTTGCAATTTCTTTCAACAAGATTGATAGAGAAACGGTTGAAAGGATGAATCTTTTGTCTTCTCAAAGAGCCGATGTTCCTTCAGTGAAAGACTTGCAAGAAAGAATGAATGTTTTCCAATCTAAATTCTCGAAGGTTTCATCTTTCAAAGATGAAATAGTTTTACTGAAGAATCAAAATTCTATGTTATCCAAAGAAAACAAGAATTTGAAAAACAGGATTGATACCCTTTAATAAGTAATCAAAGTCCAGGACGAGACCATCAGAAATCAAGATCAGATTTTTGCGGATCAACAAGAGCTTCTCAAAACTCAGGGTGAATCAATTTCTGAAGACAAGAAGGAGATCAAGAAGATGAAAGCTGTTCTTCATGAGCTTATAAAGAAGGAGAAGGAAAGGGAAAACAAATGATTGTTGTATTTGTTTCTTTGGGAACTTGTCTTTGTTTTGTAATAACTCTTATGATCCTTTTTTCTTTTATCCATTGTCTTGTATTGCTTCACTAACTCTTTCAGACAATTCAAGATTACTCCTTTCTTTTTGTAAATCACAAAGGGGGAGAATATTTACAAATCAAAGATTGTTTTACAAAGGGGGAGAATGCTTTACAATGCGCTTAATGAAAATCTAAGAATACAATACTTAGGAAAGTCCATACCTAAGGGGGAGTTAGTTGTATTCAATTTCTTATTCAGAAGAGTTTTCAATAACTTAGGGGGAGATAAGTATTTCTTGTTACATTTACTTTGTGTGTTGTGCTTTCCAAAAAGGGGGAGATTTTTAAGTCAAAAGTCTTCTTTTGACTTCTATATTATGTTTTGGAAATCACAAATGTATTCTATCATATTTTTATAATTTACAATTGTCTTTTATCATGTTTGTCGTATCGTACGATGTTGATCATACCGACCAAATCGTATTGTACTGACTCTGTCAATCGTATCGTATTGACTCTGTCAATCGTATCGTACTGACTCTATCAATCGTATCGTACTGACTCTGCTATTCAGATGATCATTATTTGTTTTGGTACTTTGTCAAAAACACTCTCTGCATTTGAATCGTACTCATGTTTTTCATTTCTATATATCTCTTGTCCTAACAAAACGATGTCGTTGAGTTAGTTACAAACTAATCAAAGCGATGTCGTGCTTTCTGTTTCAATATGACCGTTGGAGGAAATATGACCGTTGGAACCCAAAGCCTATAAATAGGAGGTCATTTGAAGCTGAGAGTACAACGATGAACAAAGAGAACGAATGAAGAGACTCTGTGAACTACCAAGATTCTAGAGAGAGACACTGTGACTTCTCTCATCAGCCTTGTGCGTCCGATCATCGTATCGAGGGATTTCAAGTAATTTAAAGACAGAGGTGTCGATTACCTACAAAATCGAGGGCTGCCGGGGATAGGCAGACAGACGTGCCGATCATCGTATCGAGGGCTGCCGGGGATAGGCAGACAGACATGCCGATCATCGTATCGAGGGCTGCCAGGGATAGGTAGACAGACGTGCCGATCATCGTATCGAGGGCTGCCATGGATAGGCAGACAGACGTGCCGATCATCGTATCGAGGGCTCACCAAGGTATTGGTGAGACAGACCTTTTATCCTAGGTGAAAGGATAACCCTTCTCTTTGGGTCAAAATAATTGTAATACTTTTACATTTCCGCTGTTACTTGTATTAGAAAGGGATTTGTATTGTTTCCTTTCTTCTTTACATTTTCAATTGTAATTGTTTCAATTACAATCATTCTATTACTTTTTGTATTGATTGATTATATACGCTTTAAGGTAGAATCATTCATCTTTGTATTGCTCTGATTATTGTGTTCACCTTGAATACAATTGTTTTACTTTACATTAGTATTACATTACATCATACCTTTTATATTCAATACAATTGTGGGTGTTTATATTTGTATTAGTTTAAGATCATTTAAACTAATCTCTTTGTTGCAAAAACTCAAAGGTTTTTAAACCTACAATTCACCCCCCCCCCCCCTCTTGTATTGTTCCATTTAATAGACATATATATCTACTATTCGATCCAACACATATATCTATCCTCATCACCAAGATGTTGGGGAAAACCCCCATGTGAAAATATGGGTGACATCACATAGTTCATGATGTGGGTGGGGTGCATATAGAAATCACAAAGAATATATAGGTTTATACATATAGCCACAAACAAACTCAACGTATGGTTTCAAAACAAAACACAAACCAACTCACAACATCCCCACTTTTTATTCTACATCTAAATACATAAAACCACGCAATACATAAGCCACATTACTCATTTCCAACCATTATCATTCGCCATCCCATTATTTCATTATTTATCATTAACCACATTTAACCACACATCCCATCATTTATTTTTTCTATTAGTCATTTCCATCACATTAACCCAACCAAACCACATCCATTTCAATCATTTCAATAATTATTCCATCACTTATCAAGAATATAGAACAATGAAACCTCACCTCATAAGAAGCTAATCATCCCCATCATACCATCGCCTCACCATCCCAAAAATACGGCCAAAAAAATATCACCTCACCACACCAAAATCACTTCTAAAAAACATCGCTCTACCACCCCAAAGGCATGGAAAATCAGCCATCACATCACCCAACACCACATCACAACCACACATCTCCACTTCACAACATAGACACACATCACAACACATCAAAGATCATTTTAAATATTTATCAAAAGGTTTTTATCACATTTAATTTTATTTTGCGGGTGTTATCACACAAGCCATAAATCTTGGTGAAACCATTTTATTAACCAAATATAAATGTTTATCCAATTTACATTTTAAAGTGATATCACAAAAACATGAAATAAGTTTTCCATATCACAGCATCTACAGTGCAAGAAAATTCTCCCAATTTCAATGATTTTATGTGGGTCATTTAACCCATATAAACACAAAATAAAAAAAATATAAAAGTTTTAAAAACATGTGAATAATTCCCCTTCCCCATAAATTTCAATTAACTGATTAATTTATATTTATTAGTCCAGTTCAAACCATCCAACATAGATATAAAAGAGTAAACCCCTCCCATAAAATACACAAAAGTGAGAAACAATGGATTCCCTTCCTCAAAGAAGTTTTTACAACTTACTAAGAACCACATGGTAAAGAAGAAACTCCCAAAAACCACAACCACATGAAAACCCAAAGGATCAATCTACAATAGTTAAAGGTTATAAAAAATAAAACACAAAACCTCACCACCACAGCAGAACTCAGAAGAAGATCAGGGGGGAAAAGGGTATAGAGAGGATAAATCCCCATGAATCTCCAACGAACAACTACGAGAACCTATAGAATTGAAGCAAGAGGAAAAGGGATGGAATATCCTCTGAAAGACACCTAGGTATCCTACAAAATTAGAGAGAGAGAGGGAAATGGATGAATGAAAAATAATAACCTGATAAACCCTTTTTACAACCTAGATCTCGAAGCTTTCACATCATGTAACCCATTCATGATGTGAAATTCACAGGTTCCCCAAAAATTCCAACTTTCATCAAAATTCACATCACCTCAGGCTTTATTTAATTAGACACCATGAATTAATTTCATGATGTGAATCTATTTAATGGTTTCCACTTCACCCATATAAAAGTCATGAAACTATCTAGCTACACAAGTTGTGAACCACCAAATCATGTTGTGTACCACTTTCACAATGTGAATTTTCCACTATATCTTTGACGCACATACAAACACCATGAAACCTCATCGAGCCTCCTCTGAAACACCTCCAACACCCAAACCTAACAATGTAATAGGCTAGTAAGGCATGGTTTGTTTAATCCCAACATACTTGGAAATCCATTGAACATGATTTCAGTATACCCTCTAGAGTTTGAATGGTTATCCTAAACTGACATACGTCTAATGGTGATAAGTAGTGATGAAACTCGACTCTATATCCAATAATTATTAAAGTATTCTCTAAACCCTCAAGTAAAACATCAAATATTGATCAGATACAATGGAGAGTGGTACTCCATTCTGTCTTACCACTTCTATTGTGTACTTATTGGTGAGTAGGTAAAGATAGATATATTCATTGATAGAAAGGAAATGTGCTAACTTAATAAGGAAATCAGCTACCACCCAAATAGTGTTATGGAATTTAGATGTCATGGAGAGTCCTAATAAAAAATCTATGGTTATTTTTTCCTATTTCTATACAAGTATGATAAATAGCTATGTCATTCCCTTAGACTTATTTTGTTTATCCTTTAATTATTGGAATAATAGGCATCAAGATACAAATTATGCAATATCCCTCTTCATGCCATCCCACTATAATTTTTTCTTCAGATCTCTATACATCATAGTATTCCATAGATGAATAGAAAAGGATTATCTATGTGAATAATTATAAATTTTACCCTTCAGTTTTTTATTTGATATGACACATATATGTGTTCCAAACCTTATAAATCCATCTTTAGAAAATTTGAACTCTAAAATATTCATCAACTTTATCTATATCTTGACATTGTATTTGTTGGGCCTCCATGATTTTCTCGAGAGTAATGGTTGGGTAGTTATTTGAGGAATTTAGGATTAATTTCATTTTAAAATTCTCATTCCATTCATTTTCATTTCTAGGTTGATTGGATCCCTTGTAATCCTCATCAGGGATAGGATTTCAAGATCCTTTTGACTCAGAGCATCTTCCACTTTATTCTCTTTCCCAAGATGGTAATGGATTAAATATTCATAATCATTGATCAATTATAACCACCTCCATTAGTGCATACTGATCTCCTTTTGAGTGAATATATACGTTAGGGTAATATGATCCATATATATTTCTCACTTATCCCTAAAGAGATAATGTGAAGATTACTATAGCTAACTCCAGTTCATGAATTGGGTAGTTCATCTCATAGATATTTAATTGTAGAGAGTCATAGGATATCATTTTATAATTTTTCAAGAGTACACAACCCAATCCTTTCTTGGATGCATCACTATAGATCAAAAATACTTCCTCCCTTGTGAGTATTATGAGTAAAGGTGTAGTAATTATCCTCTTCATTGACTCTTTGAAGTACTTATCACATTCATCAGTATACAAAAACATCACTTCCTTCTGTTGCGCTAGACTGGGTTCAAAGAGTTATAAATTATCAAGATGAAACTATTGCAGTGCAAGGTAGAAAAATGTTCCCTTTATTATTATTATGTTCATCCATTTAATTTCCAAGAATATTGGATCCCTCTGAATCCTCTTCATGGATAGGGTAAAATGATACTTTCCACTCAAATCATCTTCCACTTTATTTTCCATCCTAAGTATTAGGTCCCTTGGTATGGAAGTAGTGACTAAAGGGGGGATAGTCATTTTTTATTTATTAATACAAATTATAATTTATCAGAGTTACAACTATGTTAAAAGTTTCAATGGAAATAAAACATATAAAAAATGAGTTTTTTATAGATGTTTGGATCACCAAGATCCTAGTCCTCTCTTAAATATCCTCTACTCTTCAAGGAGACTAATATGCACTAAATATTCACTTTTAAATGGGAGTGATAACCTGGTTACATAAAAATAAAAATGTACCTTTTTCATACCTGGTGGTATAACCTATGAATTTTGAAGGAATCACAACCTACATTCCTTTTGTCTAGGAACCACAACCCAACCTTAATTTTAGATGTGAGGAATAACCCAATGATAGTTTTGGATGGAAAATATTAAACCAAAACTCTAGAAGAAAACCAAGTAGTAAGAAGTATTACAACAGAGAAATTATAAAAAAAATAAAAACAATGGCTTGAGAAGATGATGTAGAAATTTTTTGTAGCTAGTGTTCTTTGATCACATCAGTGGAGGAAGATGAAATCAATAAAGATCTTTTGTAGTCACAGTATAAGAATAGAAGTTGAATAAGTATCCTGATTAATTCAAGGGTAGTAAAAAAATAATTATTATATCCTTTTCTAATAAATCATTAACACTCGTACAAATATTTTATCCTTGAAGCAATCTCCTCAAACATTAAAACAAATATCTTTAGAATAATGTTAGTGACCAATGTTTGTATGACACTTATTAGTGTTTAATAATAAAATAATATGAGTACCTTATTTTTTTAAGCCACACTGAAAACATAACACAATTGGACTAATATTTATTCATGAAATATTAAAGGGAATATTTAATATATTGAGAATAATAATTCTTTAGAAAAATTACAATTTAAAACTAATATAAATAATAATAACATTCTATATATTATACATGCAGTATAAAGTTATGAAAAACAAATCATCATATAAAAAAATTGCATGAGAAAATGTCACTTCAAAATACTTCAATTAGTTTTTAAACAATGTTACAATATTATTTCAACATAAAATAATATACATATAACAATGTAGTTTATTTTAACAACATTAACTAAAATTAAGGAAATAAAAAAAATTAGAAACAAATTTTTAACTAACGATGGGTCATGAATTATCCCTGAGAATAGAGAATGGTGAGACATTACTCACTATTATAAATGTCAAATAGTGATAAAATAGAGTTTCAGCTACCATTGAAATTTTTTGAAAAAATAAAAAAAAATAACAAAACTAAAAACAATTCCAAACATCTTAACACCAAAAGTCTCTATGATTATAATAAAAATGTACCTATCATTGGATGCCCAACGGTGACTCGTGACTCGTTTTTGGATTCCAACAGTGACTCATGTTCGACCATTGGGTTCCAATGGTGGCGTGTTGATGTGAAATGGTGAGTAAATTTACTCAATATTGATCTCCTAGTGGTGAGTCAGTGACTCACTATTGGGTTCTAGTAGTGAGAATAATTAATCACTATTGGAAAATCTCCAACAGTGAAAAGAATTTCTCACCATTGGTAAAAAACAAAAATGAAAAAAAAGTATCACCATAGGTAAAATCAATGGTGTCTTAAAACACTCACCGTTGAGTTCCTTCACTGGTGATTCCAAGTGAAACTGACAAAGGATATATGGAGACAGTAGAATAAATGCAAAGAAAAAATGAAATATGAACGATGAAGAATAAGATGAAGTAGAGGTTGAAGAAAGATAACTCCAAACCAAAAAAAGTAACTCAACAAGAAATGAGTAGTGCACAAGCATGAAGAAAAATAGAAAAATATTTCAAGGCATAGTTGGAAGAAAAAAAATTCTAGATAACTTCTGTATTTTTTTATTTTTATGGATCCCAAAAAAAAATTATGAAGTCGAACCTCTTATTAGCTTGAGAAAGAAGCAAGATAGATCGGAAAGAAAAAAATAGATTAATAAGAAGGTTAGAAAATACTTCTTAAGGATGCTGGAGACACTATTTTATATAGGTTTATAGGAGAATCAGTGTACGATTGAGAAAGAGGAAGCATATTAGAAAAAGATATCTGTGGGAGTGGAAAAGAAATTTAGGAATTCAAAAGAGATTGTGTGGGATGGGTAGATCAGATGGATGAATTAAAAGCAGAGGAGAACCAATATTCCAAAATGAATATCAAAAGAAAATAGGTGTCCTACATCGAATTGAGCATATCGTGTATGAGCAGTATATAATCCAAGATGTGGTGTAGACTAGACAGAATAAAAAACACATAGAATGGACACTTGGCATGTGGTCCATGTGGGAAACCTAAGCTCAAATAATGTGGGATCACTACTTTGGCTTTATACATGGGACTGCATGCTCAAAGTGTGCACTATGAAAGCTTGAACCCAAGCTTTGTGCAACCCTCAAGTGTGGGACCACTAATGAGGGTAGACCTTCAGTTCCCCTTAAAAGTGGTTGAGTTTTACCTTGGGCGCTTTCACACATATCCATATTTTTTTGTAATAAATAACATAAACAAAACAAAAAAAGTATATATAAAAAATAACAAAATATCAATAAAAACATTAAACCAAGTTATAAAAAACATAAACAAAATAAGATTTAATTGAATGTTATAAAATTTTAATTTCTCAAAATAAAAAATAGATTTAAAATATTTAATAACCAATTACAAAAAATCTCCCCATTTTTTAAAATTACAAAATATAATATTTATTAAATTTCCAAACAACTTGATAGAAAATTATTAAATATTCAAAAAAATTCTCCCCCTTTTTGAAATTTATCAAAAATTATAACATTAAAATAATAGTGAAAGATGAAAAATAAAATATTACATTTAGATACAATATTGAAGAAATAATACACTATTATTGTTTAACTGTGGAATTTTAAACATTATGATCTAATTATCATTTAAGCATGGTATAAAAAATAGTGAGATACAAAACTATCAAGAGATTAACAAATAGTAGCATTGTTCAAACAAAAGGTGTTATTTAATAAAAAATAATTAGTGTGTAATGAAGAAATTTCAATTACATAGGAAAAAAATTAATATATTTATCAAAAAACGAAATTATACTAAGCAATAATTAAGCTTTTAGTATACCCAATTAGAACTTCATTTTCTCAAATTTAACAAAATCCAAGGGTTTAATAAAAATAGGAGATAATTATTTCTTAGTTGGAATAAATTATAAGCATATATTACCTTTATTTACATGATAACTAAGAAAATAAAATCTGACTTTAATGTATTTAGTTCTTGAATGTTGAATAATACTTTTAGAAAATGATACGGGACTAGTGTTATCACGGTAAATAGGAATTTTATCAAAATTAATATTTAAATCATACAAAGTTTTATTTATCCAAATACTTTGTGAATAAAAACTAGATGCAGCAACATACTCAGACTTAGTTATTGAAATTTATATTGATAGTTGTTTCTTAGTGCTCCATGAAATTAAACTATTTCCTAAAAATTGACACTTACCTAAAGTTCTTTTTCGAGAAATTCTGAAACCTCCATAGTCAGAATCATAGTATGATAGTAAATTAAAATCAATCCACATTAGAATAAAATAGTCTGATACTACACTAAGAAAATAGGGTTTTAGTGGTGTTTTTAAAAAGTACTGATTAGTTTTTTTTAAATTTTTTTTTAAATGTTTTAAAAAAAATCTATTTTTTTTTGCGGCGGCCTTTTCAAACCCACCCCAAAATTGAAGAAAAAAATAAAAAAATTATTTATTTATTTATTTATTTATTTATTTATTTATTTATTTATTTAGTTATTTATTATTTATTATTTTAATTAAAATATAGTTTATGTTTTATAATTTAAATTATTTATAATGTGTCAATTAATAAATATTTATAATTATTAGTTAATAATATATTTAATCTGAAAACAAATCTTCAATAAGTTGAAAAACAGACTTCAGCATCAAATGCCCCTAACTTCTAATTCAGGAGTCAATTTAAGCTCCACAACCAGTCAAATAAAATCTTATAAAATGAGATAAAACAAAGTGATATTTAAATCATGTGAAAATCAAAGGAAAAAATATATATTCAAATTTGAAAAGTTGAAAATCAAACTCGGACTTCAAACGGTTATAACTTTTAATCCGGGTGTCCATTTATGCTCTACCACATATCAAATCAAAACCTATGATGAGATCTATTCCATGTAATTTTGTGAATAACTTTTTGAGTATTTTAACCCTTTTTATTCTACCAAAAAGGCCTAAAAGGCCTCTGAAACAGGGGTTTTAGTTGTCGACCTTGATTTTTTAAAATTCAAACGGTTGTAACTTCTAATCCCAGTGTCAGTTCGGCATGTACCACATATCATAACAAATCTCATTTTACAGTCTTTGATTTTACTAGTTTGTGGCACTAAAAGGAAGTACCAGATCAGATTTTTTAGTCATTTTAGTGTTTTTAGGGTTTTTAGAGGTTCTTAACATTTTATGATTTAATTATTTAATTACTTATTTATTTATTTATTATTTATTTATATATTATTTATTTATTTAATATTAATTAATTAATTAATTAAATGTTATTTAATTAATTTATTATTTATTATTTATTTATCTATTATTTTTTATTTTTTATTTTTTATTTTTTATTTTTTATTTTTTATTTTTTATTTTTATTTATTTATTTCTTTATTCATTTATTTATCAATTTATTTATTTATTTATTTATTTTATTATTTAATATATAATATTTATTTATTTATTATTTAGTTATTATGTTGAAATTAATTATATATTTATTTTTAATTTATTTATTTATTATTATTATTTATTTATTATTTTTTTATTATTTATTTATTATTTATTTATTTATTTATTTATTGTATATTCTTTATTCATTATTTATTAATTAAATGTTAATTAATTAATAATTATTTGTTATTTGTTAATTATTTATTAAATATTGAATATTTGATATTAAATATTAATTATTACTTATTACTTATTAATTCAGAATTATTAATTATTAATTATCTATTATTATTTATTATTTATTATTATTTACTATTTATTATTTATTATTTATTATTTATTATTTATGTATTTATCTATTTATCTATTTATGTATTTATCTATTTATCTATTTATGTATTTATTTATTTATCTATTTATCTATTTATTTATTTATTCTTTATTTATTCTTTATTCTTTTGTCACGACTTGCCTTCTTCAAGATGAGGGAAAGGGCAGCAAGGTTTCATGTCCCTCCTTCTTCAAGATGAAAGAGAGATAATGACTCTTGAGACCCACCTTCAGTAGGCCCCGGAGTGGCGACAAACACCAAGGGTATAAAATCTCACAAAAAATGGAAGGCATTACCAGTTTTAATGAAAATAGGATGAGGAGATAAGATGGTAAAATCCCAAACAACACCAAAGTAATAGTAAAAGTAAAGCCAAAAACTATTCTCATATGCATGTTCAAACGTAATTGTGACAAAAGTACAACCAAAGTAATAAAAAAAGTACCAAAAGAAAAGGGCTAAATAGAAGCACAACAACTATCCTGACACTCGAGCTAATAAAATCTAGCACAGTCCTCAAAGTCCTCCTGGAAACTTGAAAAGAGTTTTACATACATAGGGTGAGTATACAAGTATACTCAGTAGAAAAAACTAAAGTTGTTTGTGCACAAGTCGGGGAACTTACTAAGGTCCCTATGAGAAACAGTAGAACCTTAAAGAACCTACCAAGAAGTACTAACCATCCCAGCCTCACCAAGGCACACTCACTAAATAACACAAGTCAAGAAAAGTAGTAGTATAATCACATAGACATTTGGGTACCCCACACCACTTTCCCACTGGTTAACTGATCATTCCTAATGGATAATGTCTTGACGCTACCACTCTCCAAAAACATAATCCCACTGCCATAACCTACCTGCACACAACTAGGCCTCAAACCACACACAAATCCCACCCGCAGACACCTGGGCCACAACCACACCTTACATCTTCCCCGCAGACACCTAGGACACTACAACCACTCCTCTCGCCCAAAGACACACGGGCCTCATCCTGAAGACTCTTGGGAAAATAAATCTGGCATGCAAACAGTCGATCCCCTCGTTCACAACAAACATGTCCAAAGGATCTTGGACTATGGTAAGACTCTAACCATTACATCATATCTGGATATGCTTGGGCGGTAAGAACCGGAAGAGGGTACGAGGAAGAAAGTCAGTAACCAGATATCCATCCTCCCACTGGGATGTTGGGAAAGGCACTCTCCCCCATGAAATGGGGGTGTTCAGAAAAAGGTGATCAACAAGGGTGGGGTTCATATAGAAATCAAAATACACTACAATTTACACGTATAAGTAAACAAACACTCATCCCAACCTATGGGTCCACAAAATAAACAACCAGACCACCAGAACCACCTTTTCCACTACCCCTATATATATAATCACACAAATAGACACTGCCAAAACATAATCCAACCCCCTTTTTGTTTAAACAATTTCAATTTATTAATTAAGGTGGTGTTCACTTTAGTTTATTCCAGCACTACCTGGGGAAACTAAAAAGCATAACATCCCCCACCATCCAAAATTTTAAGATCCTGAAAACAAAACACATGGCAACTAACCCACTCCATTATTTAGTATTGCCAACTATTATTCTTCAAAGTTATACTGTACAATCCTTCTCTCACAGCCCTATCCTGCAGCCCCACTGCCCAAACATTTTCTAGATGTAGTCCCACTACATAACATGTTCATAACCACACCACATTCCCACTGCCCAATGTCATTTGATGGCCACAACAAAAACAAAGGCAGCCCATCTACCTATAAGTTCATCCATTACCCAATCAATCAGTCTCTCAAATTGGGATTCCAAGATTCCCCCATGTACCACCTCATACACAAATCCTCGCAGCAACTACCATTATGCAGTAGACACATATTCAGGTTTAGCAAGAGGGTTCTTTAATTCCACTTTAGAATAACTTGGGTGATCACACAACAAGTTTGATCATGGGGCATCCTTTTCAATTAGCCAAGTATATGTGATTAACATATTTCATGTTACATCCATTTATCAATCACCAAGACAAAACTAAGATATCACCAGTGTGTATGTAATGACCACCAATGGCCATGATTTTTAGAAGGCCTATAGCCACAAAAATCCATAAAAGAAACAAGAAGAACATAATAAAATAGGCAATCAAACAGCATTCCTCTCCCAACCCATTATGTTATTAGTCCCCATTGTCTTTTGATCATATTTCATTCATATTTATTTCTCATTTTAAGAAAATTATTCAACCATTCTTCCTAAGGAGTCATTAGTACACCCACCCTACATGATGCACAATTAAAGAGAGGAAGAATGAATTTCTACCTAAAACAATAGGCGACCAAAAATCCCTATATGCTTAGAACATGGGATTGCATGAGCAATAGGAAAGAACTCCAACAAAACAGAGCAGGAGGGGGCTTTAGCATAGGAGTAGGACTCATCTAGAGAGGAATACATTAGGTGCACCAAGAGAATGATACACACATTGGGAAGGGAAGACCCTGACTTTGAAGAGCTAGATCCTATATTAAAGGAAGAATGATTTCAAAAGTCAATAATCGTGGGATCATGGTCAAGATTATGCGGTTTGAATTTCTCAAAGTCCCCCGAGCATTAGGATGTTAAAGATATACTTAATATCCTTTAAAACACCCTTAAAAACACCAAATCAAGGCTTTAAACTTATTTTACATCAAATAAGGTGTAAGAGGGTCGAAACTTGAAAATTGGGAAAAACAAGAAAAAACTGGAAATGAGTCACTGATGGGTGAGTCACCAACGCAGATCCACTAATGGGTGAGCTACCGACGTGACCTACTAATGTTGAGTCACCGACACTGAGCTACTAACGCAACAACCTATCAACGCCTCAACCTACAAACTCCCTAACCTACTAATTCCCTAACTTACCGACGCCTCAACCTACCGACGCCCTATACTACCGACGCTCTGGCCTACCGACACCTCGACTCATCGATGCCCTGTCCTACCAACACTCTAGCTTACCGACCCCTCCACTCACCCATGCCATGTCCTACCGACGCTCTAACCTACCGATGCTCTGGCCTACCGACGCCTCGACTCACCGATGTTGATGCCCCTGACTCACTAATGCACTAACATGCCAACACCGACAGTTCAAATTGGATTTTTGGCTAACTCCCAGAATGAGTCACCGATAGTCCCCAGAACACCACAAACACTGGTTTTTCACAATGGAATGGCACGAAGGGGCCCGGGTCAATAAATCTTTATTCATTATTCTTTATTCTTTATTATTTATTATTTATTATTTATTATTTATTATTTATTATTTATTATTTATTATTTATTATTTATTAATTTATTAATTTATTTTTAGTTTGCTAAATATTAATTTATTAATAGTTTGTTGATAATTTATTATTTATTTATTATTTATTTATTTATTATTTGTTAATTTATTTATTCATTATTCATTATTTTTTAATTATTTATTATTTATTTATTAATAATTTCTTGATAATTTATAAATTATTTATAAATTTTTAAATATTAATTATTAATTATGAGATTTTAATTCTTAATGATCAATTATTAATTATCAGTTATTATTTATTATTTATTATTTATTATTTATTATTTATTATTTATTATTTATTATTTATTATTTATTATTTATTATTTATTATTTATTATTTATTATTTATTAATTTGTTATTCATTATTTATTATTTATTATTTATTTATTTATCTATTATTTATTAATCTGTTATTAATATTTTATTTATTTATCATATATTAAAAAATTAATTAGTTTATTATTTATGCATTACTTGTATATTATATGTTATATATTTTATATTTTATTTTATATATTATCTATTATCTATTATCTATTATCTATTATATATTATGTATCATATATTATATATTATATATTGTATATTATATATTATATATTATGTGTTATATATTATATATTATGTATTATGTATTATGTATTATGTATTATGTATTATGTATTATGTATTATATATTATGTATTATCTATTATGTATTATGTATTTTATATTATCTATTATGTATTATGTATTATGTATTATATATTATATATTATGTATTATATATTATATATTATATATTATATATTATATATTATATATTATATATTATATATTATATATTATATATTATATATTATATATTATATATTATATATTATATATTATATATTATATATTATGTATTATGTATTATGTATTATGTATTATGTATTATGTATTATGTATTATGTATTATGTATTATGTATTATGTATTATGTATTATGTATTGTGTATTATGTATTATATATTATATATTATCTATTATGTATTATGTATTATATATTATATATTATATATTATTTAGTATTTTGTATTTTGTATTTATTACTTACAAGTTACTATTTACTATTTAATATTCTTTATTTTTTATTTCCTATTTTTTATTTACCATTTATTTCTATATTATATACTTTTTTATTTATTATTCATTTATATGCTATTTATTAATTCGTAATTTGTAATTAGTAACAATTAAATATTAATAATTACTTATTAATTATTAATTGTTAATTATTTATTATTTATTATTTATTATTTATTATTGATTATTGATTAATCATTATAGATTAATAATTATTGAATAATTATTATTTAGTGTGTATCTATTTGTTATGTATTTTTTGTTTTTCCAATATATATATATATATATATATATATATTAAATTTGATTTATTAATCACATAAAGTGCCTATTAGAGTGGCAAAGTATTTGGAGAATAAGAAAGAGGAAAGGGGTTCAAGTCTCACCCAATGCAGAATTTTTATATATGGCATAGACATATGTGTGGACACGGGCTTGTACATGGGGATGGGCATGAGCATGGTAATAATAAATAATAAATAAATTATAAAAATAAATAAATAAATAAATAAATAAATAAATTACTTATGAAAATTAATTAATTAATTAATTACGAAAATAAATAATAAATAATAAATAAATAAATAAATAAATATAATTAATTAATTACGAAAATAAAAAATAAAAAAATAAAAAAATATTTAGAGATGGTTTAAACCACCATTAAATTTCTTCTATGATGGTTTTAAAAAACCACCGCTAATTGATTGTTGGCACACAATTTAGTGGCAGTTTTCTGAAACCATCGCAGAATGATTTAGTGGTGGTTTAAACCACCGCTAAATGTAAATTTTTGAGTAGTGTAATAGTGCCTGGGATATAGTCAATTACCCTTTTAACAGATTTAAGGTGACTTTATTTGGGGTTAGACTGATATCTAGAATAAATTCAAACAAAAAAGATAATATCTGGCCTGAAAGTTGTAAGGTACAAAAGTCTTCCTATTATGCCTCTATAAAACTTATCATAAACAGACTTTCTAGATTTATCTGCATCCAATTTAGTGTTTTGATCATAGGGGTTCTCATAGTTTTATAAGACTCAAGTCCAAAATCTTTAAAAAAAATTTGGCATACTTGGATTGATTTAAGAAAATACTATTTTTTTCTTCAAGTAATTTGTAAACCAAGAAAAAATTTAATTCCCCCATTACACTCATTTCAAATTCATTTCTCATTAATTTTAAAAACTCATTACTTATTTTATCATTTTTGGAACCAAAATGATATCATCAATATAAATCTATATAATCATTATATCCTTTGAAACTCTTTTTATAAATATGGTTCGATCAACCTTACCTTTAACAAAATTACTTTGAATTCAAAAATGTGTTAGCCTTTCATACCAAGATCAACGAGTTTTTATAAGACCATATAAATCTTTAGAAAGTTTAAAACCATGATTTGGAAATTCATTATTTTTGAAACCAAGAGGTTTTTTAACATAAACCTCTTTTGCAATTACAGCATTTAAAAATGCACTTTTTTACATCCATTTGAAAAAATTTAAAATTTTTAAAACATGAAAAAGATAATAAAATCCCAATGGATTCTAATCTAGAAACTGGTGAAAATGAATCCTCAAAATTAATAACTTTTTCTTGAAGATAACCTTAGGAAACTAATATTCCCTTACTTATAACTATATTACCATATTCATCCAATTTATTTCAAAAAATCCATTTGGTTCTTATAGACATTGTATATTTAGGTAACTCAACTAGATTCCATACTTTATTTCTATCAAACTATTCAAGTTCATCATGCATGTAATTAACCCAATAAGAAATTTTCAAAGCATATTTAATATTTACAAGAATAAAATCAGCTAAAAAGGCAGGATTAGAAAAAAAAAAAATAGAATGTCTAGTTATAATTCCATATTCAACATTTCCTATAACATTTTCCAAAGAGTAGTATTTGTAAGTTTTCCAAATTAAAGGATCATGTTGAGATGAGACATACTCCCCCTTAACTAAGGCATGATTACAATCAGGTTTGTCTTTGTCAAAGTTGAATTCTTTAAAATATTATACATTATAAATAGAGTCATTATTCTATTTATCATTATTTAACATGCATAGATTCATTCATTATATTTTATACCCTATAATTCTTACTATTATTAGAGTATCACTACTACAGAACATGGAATTAATAGCATTGGCCTTTATCAGTGATATAAAAAAGCGTTGATAAAGGTTCCCTTTATCAGTGCTAAAATAAGCATTGAAAAAGTGTACCTTTTGTTAGTGCTTTTTTCAAGTGAGGATGAAAAGGAACCCATTATCGGTGTATTTTTTTAGCACTAAAAAAGGGTGACCTTTATCAATGCTTTATTTTTAGCACTGATAAAGGCCCCCTTTATTAGCACTTTAGGTTTAGCACTAATAAAGGGTAACCTTTATTAGCATTTTATTTTTAGCACCCCTAAAGGAATCATTTATCAGTTATTTTTTAGCACTGATAAAAGTATGAATAAAATGAAATAATTAAATAAAAAAATAAAAAAAAATTAAAAAAATATTTATTAAATATTTATTAAATATTTATTGATAAAAATGAAAATAAGTAAATATTAAACATTTTATTAATTAAATATTTATTCATAATGTTAATAAATAGTATATATTAAATATATATATATATATATGAATGTATATAAATATGATTTGTATAATACAAAATATTTATGCTTTAAATTAATTAATAGTAATATATTAAATGAATAATGGTTTATAATTAAAAATTAATATGAATTAATACTACTGACTAATTGCATCGAGTAATGGACATAATTGAAAATCGTTTGATTTTTCAATTTAACACAGACCAAACGTATTATATTGATATTACATTTATGTAATTAATGAATTTTTATATACAACACACACACAAATATTTTTTGGGGAATTTAATCTATTTCTATTATTTATTTTATATTTATTTATTTATATGTTTTAATATTTTCAATATGTATTCATATTTAATTCAGTATGTATCAATTTTTTTAATGATTTATATTTAATTAATAAAACTTATCCAATTTTTCGATATTGTTAAAGTGTACCCATTTTTAATTATTCAATTTTACTCATTTTTAACATGCATGTACTTAAGATTAAATATTGATTAATAGTGTTAAAAAAATATTTGTCAAAAAATATTTATAAATAAATTTATTTATAAATGTATATTTACTTTTTTATACATTTTTAATTTTAAATAAATAAATAAAATTTGTTTAAAAAGTATTTATATAATTATAAATAATTAATTATATATATTTAAATGATTATAAAATTATAATAAATTTATTTATATAATGAATATAATTTTTATATTTATATTTATATATATTTATTATATATGTATAATTATGTAAATATATATAATGATATAAATATTATTATTTTTTAAAAGTATTTATATAATTATAAATAAATAATTGTTTATTCAAAGAATTATAAAATTATTATTTAATAAAAATTATTACTATAAGTATCATAATTATATATAATAATTATAATTTTTAAAAAATGTATTATTTAAAAAAAAGTATTATAAGTATTTATCAGTGATTTTTTTAGTGCTGATAAAGATAGAGATTTATCAGTGCTAATAAAACTATAATAAAATCAATCTTTATCAGTGCTTTTTTAGCACTGATAAATCTTGATATTTATCAACACTAAAAAAGTGTTGATAAAGATTCATTTTATCAGCGCTTATAAACTTAGTTCTAATGGAAGGTATCTTTGTGAGTTCTTTTTTGGAACACTAATAAAAGTGTCTTGATCTATTTTAAGAACCCTAACTATCATGAACCAGTTCGTGATATCTGAAGCTCTCTGCAGAAGCCACCTGTTGTCTGTGCTCCTCATCATCAAATCCAAGCTCGAATCTAGGATAGAATCAAGGCTCCAACTATTCCAAGACTTAAATCCAAGGCTCGAGCGATTCAAGTGTCGAACAAAACCAAGACTCAAACAAAATCTAGGTTTTTTGATATCTATAATTTCCCTCAGCTATCCACTGAACCTTCTCATCTCACATCTATTTATCCCAACAACTCCAGTTACACTATCCTATAATAAAACAAGCCAAAATTCATTGTTTTTTAGATATATTGAAGTATCATCTTCCCCAATAGCATATGTATCTCCTTAAGAAAACATTGGTACTTTGTGAATTTAAATATATCAAACCCAATGTTGGGTCGTATTGTTTTGAGGTATAAAAGGCTCCCAATACCTATATTCCATGACATCTACCTCTTTGTAATCATCAAATTTTGAAAAATTCATTCATAGAGTGTACAATGTTGTCATTAGTTTGGAATATTCCATTGAAAATCACTTAGTAACCACTTTTTCATATTTTTATTGATAAATTAATGTGCTATGATTTCCTTGATTCACCTATAAACCAAGGAAAATGCATTACCGATCCTAGAAATCTTGATATCATACCTCATATAATCCTCACACAAAAATTGCATTGTGATTTTTCCAATCCTCAAATATTATTTCTTCGACATATATGAGTACCAACATCCATTGATAATTCTCCGTATTGATGTAGAGGTTGTGATCAAATCTACCTTGCTAAAAACTAAGATTTCTTAGGTATTGATCCAACCTTAAATACAAGGTCCTCAGTGATTTTTTTATCTTATAAAAAGAATTATTTAACTGGAACACCATTCTGTCATTTTGATCTATAATAAACCCATTTGATTTTTCAATGTATGCTCCCACCTTAAGAACTCAATTAAGGAACATAGATTTAACATCCATTTGGTATACTTTTAACAACATTTCCATAGAAATTTCCAAGAAAATTAAAATAGTTTCTAATCAGGATGTGGGAGTAAATTTATTATAAATATAAATTCCTTTGATCTAGGAGGTCCTCTTGCACACTATCCATTCTTTATTTTGAGCCACTTTTCTATATTCAATGATTTTATTATTGAACACCCACTTGGTTCTAATAACATTTATGTCTTCCAGCCTTGGAATAATTTCCCATGTCACATTTTTCTTATTCAGATCAAGCTCTTCATGTATAGATTTGATCCAATTATCATCCATGTCAGCCTCTACAAATGATTTGGGCTCTATATGGGAAAAAATGATTCTTTTTTTGTAGAGTCTTACTCCTTGGAATTTTCACAGAAACTATCTGATCACCAGTGACATTTTATTCATTTATTTTAGCATTGCTTGTATTTCTTGCAGTTCATAATCCCTCTTCATTTTCCTCACCATCAATGTCTTATTTTGAGTCTATCTCAGCCTCCTGTTCTCACCCCTATAAAACTCAATTCAATATTAATTTCTTCCAATGTTTCATTATTATTTTAATTAATAAAAATCTAACCATTATAATTAGTAAAAAAACATGTATCAATTTTATATTTTCATCATAAAAACATCTCATGCCACCCTTTTAAGTTGGAATTTAATTGTATCATTATCTAATATGATCATTTTTTCACTACCACAAATCATTTTCCTCTTTTAAACACAATTAATATAAATTTTTACTAACCCCAAATCAAAAAATAGTTCATTTAGTTTTCTATACCTTTGTAAAAAATATATCTATCTTTTAAATGATAACACACTCGTTAATAATTCTTAAAAATCACTTCATTTCTTTCATCACACGTTTAATAAACAATATTTATGTTTTACTTTAGTCCATCTAAAAAAACATCATTCTTTACTATTGAATTTTGGTTCCACCCTACAGAATCTCTAATTACCATCCATGCAATTCTCACAAATTTTAGGCATTGCCCCTTTTAGATAACACAAGGGTGTACAACTATCATCCTCATTAGTTTCATCTCCCGAAAAGTTATTATTCCATTTTGTTTCTTTGGAATCATCCCCCATATGTTTTATATTTCTTGTGCTACTCTAATTAGTAATTATCATGTGAATGAATACTACTTTTATTATTTCAAGAAACATAGGTTCATGTCCATAGAAGATGTAGGATGAGTGCCAAAAAACAAAATTCAATGAAAACTGCTCGGAAGATGAGCTGATGAGGATTAAAATTGTCTATAACTTTCACCTTTGGATGAATTAAAAGGATAAACACCTACCATATTGGAGTAATTATTATCTTAAATTCTATTTCCCATTTTATTCAAAGTATAATAAAATTATTTGAAACAATAAAATGTTGAGTTTCCCTTATTATAATTATCTATAACTTTCACCTTTAATAATGAATATCTTATGTGTATTTATTTATTTATTATAAAAAATGAATATTTTATGAAACCAATAGTATATAATTACTTTATCTCGTATGATTCAATCCTTCAATCCAAGGTATTTTATTTTATCCTCATCCTCCTCACTTTTTGATTGATTTTCTTCTAAGATCTATTTATGTTTTTTTCATCATTATTTATTTACCATTGGCATATCCTTATGGTAAATAATTTTTTCACAGTAAAATCATTATCTATAGAATTAATGTATTGTTTCATATTTATGTTTAATTTATTAATTTTTAGTATTACTCATATAATAATTGTTTACTTGTAAAACTGGATTATTTTTTCGATTTGGGGTGGTTTGTTCAAAGATTCTCATGATTGTGAGGGATTGGACTTCGATCCTGCAACTAAGATAATGATAATAAGGAAATGTGGAAAGAATGCATACATCCATTAAAAAGGGTGAATTTGTACTACTTATTTTATTAATTTTTTCATCATTTAATCTATTATTTATAAATTAATTTCCATATCATTTTTATCTAATAATTATTTAATTTTTTTACAAATATTTTTGGAATCCATATTTTGCTTTCAAATATCTACAACCAGACACAAATAAGATAATATAATTATTTCTCACAATGTTACCACATTTTCCATTTTCATTAGCTTGATTTATCGAACTGCCAACATTGCATATTAATTTGATGTTATTGGCCGAAAAACCATTTTCATTCCTAAAATATAAAAGAGTAGAGGAGTTTCATGTGACCATTGTGGTGAATTATCGTGATATAATAGGAACATGAGCTTTCTCTTATCTTCTATCTTTCAACAAAGAGATAAGTTATCTAATCTAAGAACATCAAGTCAATATGAAGTGTTGGAATTTTAAAATATAAATACAATTTTAACATGTTAAAATTAGTAATTATGATATTTTTGAGACTTTGAGACATATAGGAATCAGTCGCACCTCAATTTGATTCACAGTGTGACCGGTATGACTACAAGTTCTTATTTTTATTTAAAATTGACATTAATTTAAGTAAAAAAAGACAACTAACATACTCAAAACTGAGAAAACATATTATTATTGTTTTGATAATTTAGTAAAATGATCCATAATCATTTGGGACATTTATGAATTATCCTCACCTCAATTCTATGCACAATGTAACCGTTATGACTCAATGTATCCATTATCAGTTTAAAATTGAAAATTTAGTTCAAAAAATGGAACTCACATAAAACAAATAAAATTCATTTAGATTTTATTGATAATTTAGTACATTGATTCATAAATCATTTTTGAAATTTAGGAATCATTCTCACATAAAACCAATACATGATGTTATTTTTATAATTCAAAGTGTGTATTTCTAGTTTAAAATTTCACTTTTGTAAAAAAACAAGCGACATACTCAAAACTGAGGAAATTAATTCATAATGTTTTTATACCTTATTAAAATGGTCCATAATCAATTTTAAATGTTTAATAATCATCCTCACCTAAATTTAATTCATGGTGTGATCGGTATGACTCAAAGTTAATCTTTTTTTTTAAAATTTGACAACAATTTTAGTGAAAAGGACAAATAGCCTACTCAAAACTAAGAAAAACCATTCGGATTATTTGGATAATTTAGGGTAACAGTCCATAATCTATTTTTTACATATATTATTCATCCATACTTCAATCTGATACATGATGTACCCATTATTACTAAATGTGTCCGTTATGAGTCTAAAATCGACAATTTAGTTAAAAAAATGTAACTCACTGAAAACTAATAAAATGAACTTTTATTTTATTGATAATTTATAAAATTTATTAATAATTAATTTTTCATTTATAGGATTAATTATCACATAAAAATGATTCATTATGTGATCGTTATGATTCAAAGTGTGTGTTTCCAGTCTAAAATGACACTTTAGTAAAAAAAACAACTAATGTACTCAAAACTGAGTAAATGCATTCATATTGTTTTGATAATTTTTGAAAAAAATACATAAGACATTTAGGATATGTATGAATTAGCCTCGCTTAAATCTGATTCATGGTGTGACCAAAATGATTCCGAGTTATAATTTTTATTGAAAATTGATATCAATTTTAGTAAAAAGGAAAACTGACCTACTCAAAACTGATAAAACACATTTATATTGTTTTTATAATTTATAAAAAAAGATACATCATGCCTTTTTGACATGTATTAATCAGACTCACCTCAATCTGATGCATGATGTGACCAGTATGACTCTAAGTGCATATTTTTATTTAAAATTGACATCAATTTTAGTAAAAAGTAAAACTGACCTACTCAAAACTGAGCAAATTCATTAAAATTTTCTTGATACTTTATTAAAACAATAAATAAGCCATTTTTATCTGTATAAATAATCCTCACCTTATTCTGATACATGATGTGCTCAGTATGACTTGTTGTGTCTATTGTCATTTTAAAATCAACTTTTTAGTTCAAAAAGTGTCACTCACTGAAAACTGAGAAAAAAATATTGGATTGTCTTGTTAATTTAGGAAAACGATTCATAATAATTTTTTTTTAGTAATTGGTATCACATCAAACCTACATATGATGTGAATAGTATGATTCAAAGTGATTTTTTCAAATTTAAAATGATATTTTAGAAAAAAACAAGTGATAAACTCAATACTAACCAAAAACATTCAGATTATTTTGATACTTTAGGGAAAATATCCATAAGTCATTTAAGACATGTAGTAATAATCATCACCTCAATCTAATGCATGGTGTGACCGGTATGACTTCATGTGCATCTTTTCAATATATAAGTTTCATTTTAGTTTAAAACGTGCATCACATCTCCAAAACCGATAAAACAATACTAGATTGTTTTCCCATCATTCTATATTATATTAATTAATTAATTTACTTATCATTTTTATCTTATAATTATTTAGCTAATTTTCACAGAGATAATGTATGAAGACAGACAAGAAATGGTGGGACATGTAAGAATCAACTGCAACTTAATCTGATACCTAGTATTCCTTGTATGAATCAAAGTTTAGTTTAAAATTAACAAATTTTGTTAATTTATTTATTTATATTATTACTAACATAAAAAAAATTTCTCATGCAACTTTTTTTTACATGGTCTGGGGTTATGATCCAAAGATAATGGAATACTATTATTTTTTAATGTATGTAATAATTTGTACTTATGTAATTATATAAGCCAGTGTTTGAAATTTCTATAATATATTTTTCTTCTAATATTTATGTTTTAAATTTTATTTAATTTATATTATATATTATTACTTGATTTTATTGGATTTAGTGGTTTTTTGGTGATGTGGTGTGCTGTTATAGCACACTGCACTAATGTTACAGTGTGTTGCGACAGCATGCTATAGTATTCAACTTTATCAACGCTTCTACAAGAGATGATAAAGGATTCATTTATTAGTGATTATAAAAGCATTGATAAAATATTCCTTTATCATTACTTCTAAAAGTTCTAGTAAATATACCATTTATCATCTCTTTTTTAGCACTGATAAAAGACTTGGGATTTTAATCTCGCTCTGGTAGTCAACGCTTCTCTAATGCTGAGCCTATTTTATATTAGGGTATCATAAAAAATATAAATTCATTAATTTTAAAATCAAACTTTTCCATATTATATATAGTATTTATAAAATATACAGTGAATCCAAAAACATTGAAACAACCAATTTTTAGTTTCTTATTCCTAAATTTCATGTGGATTTTTCTTCAATAAGGTTCTGGTGTAAACTCTATTTCAGATATAAAAATAAATTTTTATAGATTCAGCCCAAACATAATTTAGATGGTTCAATTCATCAATCATTTTTTTTCCAATTCTTGAATATTTTAATTTTTCCTCTCTATAACACCATTTTGTTGTCCTGTTCTAGGGGTACAAAATTTATGAAAATATCCATTAGTTTCACAAAAAATTTCAAATTCATAGTTTAAAAACTCTTCTCATTTAGCACTTATAATAGAAAAAATTTTGTGACCTTTATGATTTTGAATTTTCTTAAAAAAAGTAACAAATTTGTTTAATGTTTCACTTTTATGAGATGAAAAATGGTCCAAGTAAATCTACTAAAATTATCAAAAATTACAATAAAAACTATCTTATAGAACCAAAACTAGTATTTATCATAGGTCCAAAAAGATTAAGGTGTAGTAGTTTTAAAAATATAGTAGTATTAAACATTTTTATAGAGCTAAATGATTCTTTCTGATGGTTACCTTTTAAAAAAGAATAAAAAACATAGTACTTACATGTACTGAATTTTGGAAGTTCTGGAATCTGTTCTTGTTTATCCATCTTGTAAAACTATCGAAGATAAACATTTCCTAACCTTATGTTCCAAATAATTTGATCAGTATCTATATAATTTCATAATTTTACATTTTTTAGTGTTAGTTATGAAAAATCAATAGAATGTATATTTTATTTTCTATTAAAATAAAATAAAATTGTAATATCATTATAAACAATAAATTTTTTATCTTTAAATTTTATTTACATTTCATCATCACAAATTTTTTATATGATAATTAAGTAAAGCTTTTATCCTTTTATAAAAATTACTTTAGAAATTATAACATTAGTTAGTATACCTACTTCTCCAAAACCTTTAACCATACCTTTAGAGTTTCCACCAATAGTGACAGTACCTCCATTAAAAGATTTTAAAGATAATAATTTTAAAATTCCACCAATCATGTTCCTTGAGAACCCACTATCCATATAATATGTTACTTTGGAACTCTTCAGGTATATATCATACAACACAAATCAAGAAGATGTTTGTTTTTGTACCCAAAATAGTTTGGGTCCAACTGGATTAGTAAAAAAGATTCAAGTACCCATAAAAATTTGATATATATACTTTATGGTAGTCTAGAAGACATAAAATTATTATTGAAAGTTTTACTAAGGCCAAAAGACTGTGTATACTTTAAAGAACATTTGTTTTCAAAATTCCCTTTCAAGTTACAATTAAACAAAGTGACATGTGAAATATTCCCATTAATGCCTTTAACAAAAGTAGTTATATACATCTTAGGAACCTGAATATTATATCCATAACCCTTTTTATCATATTTTGGTTTGTTCATAGCCATTATTTTATCAAATTTTTCTTATACTTGAACAAAAACATATAAAGTTTCTTTAAACAGTCATTTCTATTTTAAGGTTTTCATTATCTTTCTAAATAGCTTCTAGGTCATTAAAAACTTTCTCATTTGAACATGAAAAAAAATAGTTTCTTATTTTCATGTTTAATATGCTTGCATTACTTTTCAATTTTATCTAAATCATCACAGGCCCGTTTAAATATTATGTTTTTATCTTCATCATTTTTTTGACAGGAAATATTTTATTCATATATTCTCATATTTGAAATTTAATAGTTCAACCTCTATAGACCTTTTCTGTTTGTATTTCTTAAAATATAATCTTTTATGTTTTTATTTTATTCATTAATATTCTTAATTTTTCTTTGCAGTTCCCTATACAATTCATTCATTCTTAAGATATCACTTTGAAATTTTTCATTTTGAGAATTTAATTCTTTTACTTCATTTTCAATATCAGATTCATATCCATAACTATAATTATAGTCATAGTATACTTCATTTATAATAATATCCATCAATAATTGATTTTCATATTCTTTTTCACCTTTACAACCAACATCACTTGTGTCTAGATCTTTTGTAAAACTCTACAAATCATGATATTTTTTTCTTTGTTCCTCCTTGTTTTTCTTGTAATTTCTTTCTTGTTTTATTTTGGGGTAGTTTGATTTTATGTTCCCATTTTCCTACACTCATAACATATTAATTTGGAAACATAATATTTACTAGTTTTTCCTCTTTTACTACCCTTTATATCATGTTTTTAGATATCTCTTATAGGATGCTTCTTAAATACTCTCTTTCCCTTTATATAATTATAAACACCTTTTGTGAAAATTTTAGTCTCATCCTTCTCACTTTTTTATAACTCAGAATCAGAATAATTAGTAATAAAATTTATATTTTATTTAAATTCTATAACTTTCCTTTTATCATGCTTATTAGTATTTTCATTCTTCATTTCTAGATTGTATTGAAGTAGTGATCTTATCCACTCATCCATATAATATTCATTAATATCCTTAATTTCTTCAATAGAAACTTTCTTTGAATTCCATCTCTTGGGTAGAGCTAGAAGTAGCCATATAATCATAGATTTATTCTACATAGTTTCTCCAAGAGAAACCATACTGTTGAAAATTTTAATGAATCTATTATATATTTCATTTATTATATCTTCATTTTTCATCCAAAAAACTTGAAATTCAACTTGGTGTGTACCTATCTTGGTTCTCTACAACATTTCAGTTCTTTGATGAGTGACTTTTAAAGCCCTAAAAATGTCAGAAGTAGTTTTACATGATTAAATATGACTATACATATTTCTACTTAGAATTAAGTATAAATAATTCATACCTTTGTAAATTAAAACACATTTTGCAGAATCATTACCAATGAGAGTTTCTAAGTCATCTTCAGATAGTTTATATGGATTTGAAATTATACCCCAATAATCAAGACCATTATTTTCAAGAAATACCTCTATTCTATCCTTCAAATAGATATAATCACTTTTAATAAATTAAAGTGTTCTGATGGGATTCTATATCTCAAAATCCTAATTATCCATAACCAAGGAGTGGATATTTTATTTAGACTTTTAAATATATAAAAAAGGTTATTATGGAAATGGATAATGGAATAAATAAAACCAAATACTTAAAAAGGAACCACCCTCTGATACCAATTTTTAGGTCCCTTAGTATAGCAGTAGTGACTAGAGGGGGTGAATAGTCCTTTTTTATTTATTAATACAAATTCTAATTTCCCAAAGTTATAGATATTTCAAAAGTTACAGTGGAAATAAAACATATAACATAATAGATTTTTATAGGGTTTTGGATCACCAAGATCCTATACCTATATTTAATAGCCTCTAATCTTCAAGTATACTAGTATGAATTAAATCCTCACTTTCGAATGGGAGTAATAACCTGATTACATACAAATAAAAATATACCTTTTTCACACCTGGTGGTATAACCCCTGACTTTTGAAGGAGTCACAACCTGAAGGAGTCACAACCTACCTTCCTTTTGTCTGGGGGGAACAACTTGACCTTCTTTATGATAAGAGTTATAACCCAATGATATATTTTGGATGAAAAAATATTAAATCAAAAATTTATTGGATAAATAGGTAGTGGAAAGTATTAAAACAAAAAAATAATAGAAAATAAATAAAAATAATAGCTTGAGAAGATTATTTAGAAATTAGTTGCATCTCATGATCATTGATCATATCAGTGGAGGAAGATGAAAGCGATGAAGATCTTTGGTGATCACAGTAGAGGAAAATAAGTTAAAGAAGTATCTTAATCAATTCGAGAATAGTAGGAAAATTATTATTGTATCCTTATCAAATAAATCATCTTCATTAGTATATATGTTTTATCCTTGAATTAATCTCATAAAACATTAAAACTAAGATCTATAAGAGTGTGTCAGTGCCCAATGTCTATATGAAACTTTTTAGTGTTTGATAATAAAATAATATGAATGTTATTTTATTTTGTTGAAGCCTCACTAAAAACAAAAAATATTCAGACTAATATTTATTCATGAAATATTAAAAGGAATATTTAATATATTAAGAATAGTAATTCTTTAAAAAATCATAATTTAAAAATAATTGAATTAATAATAAAATTTTGTTTATGATACATGTATTATAAAGTTATGAAAAAATTTCGGCGACGTCGATGGATGCTGAAGGTCGGAATTTCTCATCGGTGACATGGCTGGAGGAATTGTTGAGATTTGCATCGACCCGCATCTCGAGGTGGGTGTGTGGCTCGAGGTGGTCACGTGGTTTGAGTGATGTTGGGATTATGCGGTGGCATGCAACTTGAGGTGGCGTGTGGCTCAAGCTGGCACATGGTTCTCTTGGAGTTTTCATTTTAATTTGAACTGCTGAAATTTTAATTGTATCTGGATGTTTGGTGTTTTACTTGACCCGTGTGATGTTTGGTTGTACGGTTACCGGTTTCCCTAAACCATCCATTTGAAAATTTATAAAAAATGATTTCTGGTAAAGTTATAACAAATAGAGCATCGTATGAAAAACATTTTTCATGATAAAATGTTACTAAAAAATACTTTAATTATTTATAAACAATGTTGCAATTGTGTTTCAACATAAAATAATAAAGAATAAAAATGTAATTTTTTTTAACAACATTAACTAAAATTAATAAAATAAAAACTTTGGAAACAAATTTTTAAATAATGGTGGGTCATGACTCACCATTGAGAATAGAGGGTGGTGAGACATTACAAACCATTTTAAATTTCCAACATCGATAAAACATATTTCTAACCACTGTTGAAATTTTAAAAAAAAAACTAGAAACAATTTCACAAAACTAAAAACAATTCCAAACATCTTAACACCCAAAATCTCTATAATAATAATTAAAATTTACTTATCGTTTGATGTCCAATTGTGAATCATGACTCAACGTTGGATTCCAGTGGTGACTCAAGTCCTACCTTTGGGTTCCAATGGTGCATTATTGAAAATTATTGTTAAATAACATAATTATATAACAAATGAATGTATCAAACTTATTAATTTCTCATAGAAGATTAAAATAATGAAATTAAACAAAATGAAATTAAGAGAAATCTACTATCATGATTCTAAAAAAACATGAATAATTTATTTGAAAAATATGATGAAAATCATAATAATAAATTTATGATATAAATTATAAAATATATTAAAACAATTAGGAGGTGAGAATTTCATTTAGATAGAAGAGTCTATATCACCTTTGGGAACTTGATGATGTGACTATTATAGATTAAAGAAGAAAATAAAAACATAGGGTGAAACCATAAATTACCATTTATGTTCAATGGTGGGTAAATTTACCTACCATTCAGGTGAAACGTTGAGTAAATTTACTCACCATTGATCTCTCGGCAGTGAGTCAGTGACTCACCATTGGGTTCTAGCAGTGAGAAAAATTACTCACTGTTGGAAAATTTTCCATGGTGATAAGAATGTATCACCATTGGTAAAAACCAATGTTGTATTAAAACACTCACCATTGAGTTCCTACAACGGTGAGTCCAAGTGAAGTTTATAGAGTATATATGGTAATATTAGAAGAAATTTGATGAAAAATGAAAGATGTATGACAAAGAAGAATATGAGGAGGAGGCTGAAGAAAGGTATATCTTGAATCAAAAAATAAACTCAATAAGAAATGAGTAGGGAACAAGAATGAAGAAAAATAATAGAATATATCATGGTTTAGTTGGAAGAAAAAAAATCTAAATAAGATCTTTATTTTTTGAGTTCGAGGGATCCTGAATAAAAATGATGAAGTCAAGCCTCTTATTAGCTCGAGTAAGAAGCAAGACCAATCAGAAGTAAGAAATGATATTAAGCCAAATTTTATAAAAGACTTAGTAAGGATGTTGGAGGCAATGTTTTACATATGTTTATAGGGTAACCATCATAATATCATGGGAGATGAAGCATATTGAAAAAATTATAGCATGGGAGTGGAAAATTATTGTGAATTCAAAAGTGATCGTGCGGGATTTTTAGATCTGATAGATGAAGTAAAAGTAGAGGAGAACCAACTATCCATATTGAATTTCAAAATTAAAGATGCATCCCACATAAAATTCAGCATGCAGGGTATGATCAGTATATAACACAAGATGTAGTGTAGACTAACTATAAAAAAACACATATCATGGACACTCGGTCTGTAAGAAATGCAGGCAACCAAATCCCAACCTATGTGGGAGCACTACTAGGGCCTTATACATGGTCCTTAATTCTCAAAGCATGCATTATGCAAGCATGAAACTAGGCTCTATGCGGGGATCAAGTGTAGAACCTCCTATGAGGGTAGACCACTGAATCCCCTTAAAAGTGGTTGAGCTTCACCTTGGGTGCTTTCACACAAAACCATATTTTTTTGTAACAAATAACATAAAAAATAAAAAGTATATATAAAAAACCAAAGATCAATAATAAAAATTTAAACCAAGTTATAAAAGTATTTTTGAAAAAAAATAAGATTTATTTAAATGTAATTCAATTTTAATTAATCAAAACAAAAAGAGATTTAAAATAGTTAATACCCAATTATAAACACTAATATGGTAATGTATTGACTATTAATAATCATTGATCAGCTCTAACCAACTTCATTGGTGCATATTGAGCTCCTTTTGTATGAATATATACTTTAGGCTCTTAGGATTCATATATATGTCACACTTCTCTTCTAAGATATAATCTTTCCAAATCTATAATATAAATATTTCTGCAACCAACTCCATATAATGCATCATATATTTCATCTCATAGATAATTAATTGGAGATAGGTATAGGCTATCACTTTATCATTCTTAATTAGTAAAAAATCCAATCCTTTCTTGGATTCATCGCTATAGATCATAAATCCTTCCTCACATGTGGGTATTTTGAGTATAGGTGTAGTGATTACCCTCTTATTTTAATCTTTGATGCCCTCCTCATATTCACCAATCTAGAAAAACATTACTCCCTTCAATTATGTTAGACTAGTGTTAGAGAGTGAGAAATTCTTGGGCAAAAACTATTTCTAAGTAAGGTAACCTAAAATTAATTTTACGATTCTCATATAATACCATTAAATTTATAAGAATATTAAATTCATATAAATCCTAATCAAGGATAGGGTTATAGGATCCTTTCTACTCAGAGCATCAACCACTTTAGTCTCCTTCCCATGATATTAATTTATTGAACATTCATAGTCATTGATCATCTATAACCACCTTTTTTGTTTCATATTGATCTCTTTTTGTGAATTTTTTTAAGGCTCTTATGATCTTTATATTTGTCACACTTCTCCCTGAATATATAATTTTAACAAATATTTAATGTGAATATTAATGCATTCAACTCCATACCATGCATCGGGTAATTTATCCCATGAAACATTAATTGTAAATAGGAATGGCATATAACATTATTATTTTTCATGAGTACAGAACCCAATTATTTATTGGATGCATCACCTTTGATAAAAAAATCTGTCTTATCTTGTGTATAGTGTGAGTAAAGGTGTAGTTATTATCCTCTTTTTTAACTCTCTTAAGCTCTCCTTATATTCATCAGTCTATAAAATCATTTCTCCCTTCTGTTTTTCTGGAATAGGGTCATATAGTCATCAATTATTTGGTCGAAACTAGTGCAGAGCATGATATAGATGGTTCATGTGATTAATTAGAGGATGAAGGAAGCACAGGGTATCAAAATACCTTTGTAATCAATAGGATGAGACCTATGGAGTTCGATTTTGGGGACCATTGTTTCTTGAAGGTGTCTCCGTATCATGGGAAATGAAGGTTTGGGTGTGGTAGTAAGCTTTATTCCTGATTTTTGTTGTGAAAGTGGATGTCATTGACCCTACATGAAAGTAATTTTTTATTCCCATATCATGTATACAACGAGTAATTCATGATGATTAATTACAACAATAGCATTGATATTTTTTCATCCACTATTTACATGGTAATGTGTTTAGATTGTTTTTTGTATTAATAGGTTATTGCAGTTCCTAGAAATAATGAGAAATTTTATATACTATGAAAATGATCTTAAGCATATGTTAAATGATCTATATAACTCATTCTTATTATATAATAATGATGTATGAATATCATGTGATGGGTTCTTATAAGCATTGATACTTATTCTCATGAAGTTTATGCTTGGTGATCTTGAGTAGATGAGATCGTGAGTACTAACTTTCCAATAGGAAAACCTCATATTCCAGGTGTCATTGGTAGTTCCTATTTATGATCATGTGTATTAGTCTTTCAACTTGAGATTATTATTAGTGTATTCAATTTCATCATATACTTTTATGCAATATTAAAACCATGGAATTTATTTCATGTCGATGTATATTGTATTGGTTGTGTCGTTAGTTGTATAACATTGATTAAATGATCAAGATAGAATTTTTCACTTCTAAAAGAAAGCGATATCTCAGGCCTGGTTGATTAGGATGGTAGTACCTTAAATAAATACAAGACTTTCTTGGATGTATTACTATGGGTCACAAATCCTTTCTCACTTATAGGTAATGTGAGTACAGGTGTAGTGATTAGCCTCCTCTTTAAATTTTTGAAGCTCTACTTGCATTCATCAGTATAGAAAACCATTACTCCATTCCATGTTATCTTGGTTATCTAATCAAACATATCATCAATATATGGCATATGATACTTTTACTTTATTTTTATCTTGTTTATTTCACATTAGTTTATGAATATACACATTGACCCATCCTATTTCTTGACAAATGGGACCAGTACACCCCATGGTGAAGCATTTAGTAATATAAAACATTTATCAAGATTTTATTATAGTTACTTATTTAGCTTTTCAATGTCAATAGTGTCCATTATATAGAGAGTCGTAGATATTGGCAGGGATTTGAGTATAAGTTTTATTTATTACTCAACCTCTCTATTAGGAGGAAGTACATGAAAGTATTCATGGAACACATCATCATACTCTCTTACAATGGGAATTTCATCAAGTATGGTATTTTTCTTAGTCTCAATCACATGAACTAGATATGCTTGATCATAGAGAAATAATATCCATGACTAGGATGGGGATTTATAAGGAGAATAATATCATCCTCACACTTGTATAGGACCAAAGGTTGATTTAGGATATGAAAAGTTATTTTCTTATACTAGAAATTTATATAGTCTCTGTACAATGATAATCAATCCATTTACAGAATAAAATTAAATTTCACTAAAGGGTGTCTCACAAGGTTCATTGGGAAATTAATCCCACAAATATTGACTATAACGACCCACACTTTACATACATTGTTAATACTTCAAAATTGAAGCACTCTTATTACAACATATGACAAAACCACAAAGGACCGTATAGGTATAGTGTCTTTAGAAACTGGGGAAACATAAACAACTGGTTCATAAATCTTCTACAGTGTCTCCCATTTATTTCATCCTATCTAGGGTCCCTTTTAGCATATTCTACTTAATATCCATCTTCCTGACCTGGGGAAAAGAAAACATAAAAGGGTGAGCTCAAATGCTCAGCAAGGGCAAATAAAGGAAATAAAAATCATATCATATCTTTATGAAAATCAAAACCTGCAAAAGAGATCATAATATCTTAACATGGAATAAATCATAGAAGTGAAAATGAGATCCCCATAATCATAACATAAAACTTGAATCTTTGTGGCATGCACACATAATCATGGAAAATCATTTCTTGTTAGTCATGACTCATTGCCAAGACTATCTTAGTGGACAAAGTCCCTTTCTGAACCGAGTTCACTCCTCGTTTCAGTCCTATATCACTGAACCGAAATAACCTTCCGTTCCAGCCATGTCTATCTCATGAGATATAAAATCATTACCCAATGCATTGGAGGGAGATATAGGTCCCACCCATCTTATAATGAATCCTTTCTTATGTGTGCCACATAATCATAAAACATGCATCATCGCATAACACATGTAACAAAAATGGGATTCTTGAAACATCATGACATCATAAATCAATTCATATATGATAAAGGAATTCATAAACATAATTCCATCACAACATAGTCAAACCAATGTAAAAATATGGATAGAAACAGAACCCTTTATTATCTTAGATGGAAAATAATTTTGATAAAACACTTGAATTGAATTCTTGAGGAAAATATCCTTTCTTCTTCAAAAACATTTTTCCTTTCATAACATGTCATACAACTTTAAAATAAAAGAAGTTGATTAAAAATAAACTTGAAAACTTGTAAAGGAAGCTTCTTTGAAGTAATGTTTTAAAAATCCATTCATGCCGTATAAGTTAAAAAAAACATTCTTCGTACTTTTGTCGGAAAAGTCAAAAAGTACCTCGTACGGAAAAACGACAAAAGATTCCTTTCATATTCTTTACTAAAAACTCACCTAAGGGTAAAATTGGATTTAAACTATTTCAAGTGGATGGAAACAATATTACATATTTAGGGAACATGGATGTGGATGATAAAATACACCCCAGTAAATACTTACGAATAAACAATCTCGGATAAAAATGAGATTGTGATATTTCCCTTACCTTAGGTCCGATTTGCTTTGTTCGTGTCCGAAGCTCCTGTATAATGGTTTAAATACTGTTATTGACTTATTCCAGAATCATACATATTGATATGAGATCATATATGGTCATATTATTAGCTTCTTTTTAGTAATATTTCATTGTTACTTGTTACTCGGGTCTTTATAACTTTTTGTTCTTATGCGTGTTTTGTCGAATAAATTCTTATTCTTATCTTTAGGTTATAGATAATTCATTTCCAGAATGGTATTAGTGTAGTATATACCATATTCATTCATTCAATTCATTTATATAATCATTATGAAATGAAGATCATGTAGAACGAGTCGCATCACATCGTGGAGACGGTATTCCGTACGTACGCACGAGTGATGATATCGTTCCTATGATCGTGGAATTGTATTGGAGTATATATATATATTATTTCAGTATCAATATTACTTAATAATAATCATATATAGTTACTGATTACACCATTATACCCATCCTTGTAAGGTGATGGTGGAAAATAGATTACACCACGGCGTGGAGACGGTATTCCGTACGTACGCACGCGCGGTGATTTCATTTTTCCGTAGGATGGATAGAAGGTGAATTAGGGTTGTTTCATATTTATAATAACATATCAGTATGTAAGTAATACTGATGTTATTACTTTATCATGAAACAACTAAAGAAGAAGAAGTTGAAGAAGAAAGAAATTGAAAAGATCGGTAATGGATATTACCTCTTCTTTGGAACACCTTTTTGAATCCTCCACTTAAGGAACTAAGATTGGTCTTTGGAGAAGACCAGGACCTCTAGGATTATTCTAGGTAAGTGGAGACGGGAAAATGGCAGGGGTTGGCCGAGCTTGAGTGCTCAAATTGGTGTGAGGAGGAGGGGGAGGAGGTGCCCTTTTATAAGGGAGGAGAGGGGCACCTTAGGAATATCTCAAAATATTATTTTATATTAAAGTCAAAATCGGTTTATAATGGTTCCAAAGGGTCTTATTTCGAAGATAAAGTGGGGATGGGTCGAAATCCTATCAACCAATAGGATTTAGACAAGTTTAGGGTATTATTTTAACCTTATCAATTAGATTTAACTCTAAGTTAATTAATTTAACTTTTACCGTGTCTTTTTGTTTTCTTTCACTATATGGTTAATACACTTACTATAACATGCCAAACGAACCCCAAATTGTTTATTATTAATGTATATATCCTTATCTAAGTCATTTGGCCGAACCTTAGATTTTTAGGAATAAAATAACAATTAATAATATAATATTTGATTTAAAAACTATTTTGTGTCAATTTTGACACTATTTGATATATGATTTTTTTGAAAGTCATAACAGAATTATATGTTCGAACCAAGTTGATTAAATCAATACTAATATATCATAGTAACCTAGAAAATTAGTGGAATTCATAAAAAGTCTCAAATTACATTTATTTTGGTATTTATATTATCAATTTTGTCAATATTTCATTAATAAGATAATTACTGCATCATCTTTGTGTCATAAATAAATTAAATTATTTGATGTCTAAAAATTACAAATAAAATACCATCATGTAGGAAATCGTTTTAGCTTTCTAATGAATATTTACAATCGAATTTATATTATGTATAACCTTATATTAAAAATGATTTACTTATTAAACTTTGATTTTAACTATTTTAACCCTTCTTTAAATAAATTAATAATAAATGTCCTAATCTAATCCAAGTGGGCCTAAATGGTCATATTTTATTCCTAAGTTTGTTTTTGGTCGAATTACACTTGTCCAATAGAATTAGGACATGTGTTAGGGTAATATTGATATCATATTTACCCATAGTTACCCTATTTACTATTAACCGCGGTAAAAAAAGTAAAAAGTTACTATTCACCAAAAAATTATTTTCATCTCATTGAACCACATTTTAGTCCTTGATATTAACCGTGTCTCTCGGATTTTTGAAATTCCATTCACAGAAGCGGTAAAATTAAGTTTTATGCAAAATTCAGTTTTTAACCTACCACTTAGTGGTTTCACTATTCATCAAAAATTGAAAGTTTTCAGAAAAATACCAAAATTTCACCCTAGGCTAATTTCGATATTCTGAGTCCAAAAATGAAGTCCATTTTGAAAAATAAAATTTATAAAATTTCAAAAAGTGGTTATTACTATTCATAACGGCTAGTTTTAATAGCATATTGTTGTTTAGTGAAACTCGGTATTGCGTACGACGCAAGCTATCGAGGAAGGTCGCGATTGCGTGTAAAGCAAGCCAAGCAAGTGTTGTGTAGAAAAAGATTCCTTTGATGATTTATATAACATAAAAGTCTCGGGTGTTACATTCTACCCCCCTTAAAAAGAATTTCGCCCTCGAAATTCGTCACTTTGCAACAAACAAATGAGGATACTTCTCCCTCATCATATCCTCAAGCTCCCATGTAGCTTCTTCAAGTTGGTGGTTTCTCCATAAAACTTTCACCAAGCGAGTGGTCTTGTTTCGTAGGACTTTTTCGCTACGATCCAGAATCTCTATCGGCTGTTCTTCATAAGAAAGATCTTGCTCCAGCGGTACAACTTCTGAGCTGAGTACATGTGAAGGATCTGGTATGTACTTTCTCAGGAGAGATACGTGGAACACATCGTGAACTTGAGAGTGATTCGGTGGAAGCGCCAATCGGTAAGCTACCTTCCCAACACGATCCAGTATTTCGAAAGGACCGATATATCTAGGGCTCAACTTCCCCTTCTTTCCAAATCTCATAACCCTCTTCCAGGGAGATATTCGTAAGAACACTTTATCACCCACTTCAAACTCTAGGTCTTTTCTTCGGTTGTCGGCATAACTTTTCTGTCGACTCTGAGCTGCTCTTATGTGTTGTTGAATAGATATGACCTTTTCTGCCATTTCATCAACGAGATCAGGTCCTAATAGCTTTCTTTCCCCAACTTCATCCCAGCAAGTTGGAGTCCTGCATTTCTTTCCATAGAGAGCTTCATAAGGAGCCATCTGAATACTGGAGTGAAAGCTATTATTATAAGAAAATTTCACCAAAGGTAGGTGTTGATCCCAACCTCCTTTGAAATCCATAGAGCAAGCTCTCAACATATCTTCTAGGGTTTGAATTGTTCTCTCAGACTGACCGTCTGTCTGGGGATGATAAGCAGTGCTGAAACTCAACTCTGTATCCAGAGTATGCTGAAGACTTCGCCAGAACTTTGAGGTAAATCTCGGATCCCGATCAGATATAATAGAAAGTGGTACTCCATGCAATCTTACCACTTCCTTTACATATATCCTGGCAAGCTGATCTAGAGAGAAATCCTCTCTAATAGCAATGAAGTGTGCAGACTTTGTAAGACGATCAACTATGACCCAGATAGCATTATTGCCTTTGGATGTTTTAGGAAGTCCTGTGACAAAGTCCATAGTGATATTTTCCCATTTCCATTCGGGTATGGGTAATGGTTGTAACATCCCCTTAGACTTCTGTCTCTCAGCTTTAACTTGTTGACAAACCAAGCATCGAGAGACATATTCAGCAACATCTCTTTTCATGCCATCCCACCAGAAGTACTCTTTCAGGTCCCTATACATCTTCGTGCTTCCAGGATGAATAGAGAATGAAGAACTATGAGCCTCATCCAGCAGCTCTTTCTTTAATTCGGGGATGGGAGGAACACAAACCCGATTCCTGAACTTTATTATCCCATCACAATCAAGGTTGAATTCAGGAACATTTCTCACCTTCTTTTGTAACTCAACATCTTCTTTCTGTGCCTCTTTAATCTTCACATGTATAGATGGTTGAACATTCATTTGAGAAAGATAAGATTTTTCCCCTTCCATTATAATTCCAAGATCCATCCTTTGTAAATCCATAAATATTGGATCTTTTGTGATCCTCATCATGGATAAACTAGCATGGTCTTGTCGACTTAATGCATCTGCCACCTTGTTTGCTTTCCCAGGGTGGTAATGGATTGAGCAGTCATAATCCTTAATCAGCTCCAACCATCTTCTTTGGCGCATATTCAGCTCCTTTTGTGTGAAAATATACTTTAAACTTTTATGATCAGTATAAATATCACACCTTTCACCATAAAGGTAATGCCTCCAAATCTTTAATGCAAAGATTACCGCAGCCAACTCCAAATCATGTGTTGGGTAATTTTGCTCATGGATTTTCAACTGTCGTGAGGCATAAGCTATCACCATATCATTTTGCATAAGAACACACCCCAATCCCTTCTTGGATGCATCACTGTAGATCACAAACCTTTCTCCACTACAAGGCAGTGTGAGCACAGGTGCACTGGATAACCTTCTTTTCAACTCCTTGAAATTCTCTTCACATTCCTCTGTCCAGACAAACTTAACACCTTTCCGAGTCAACTTGGTGAGTGGATTAGATAATCGTGAAAAATCTTTTACAAAACGTCGATAATATCCAGCCAAACCAAGAAAACTTCGGATCTCAGTTACTGTTGTTGGTCTTGACCATCTTTCGATAACCTCTGTTTTTGCTGGATCCATAGATATCCCCTCTTTTGAGATTATATGACCCAAAAATTAAACTTTTTGAAGCCAAAATTCACACTTGGTAAATTTGGCATAAAGCTTCTCCTTTCTCAGGGTCTTCAATATAATTCTCAAGTGATCTTCATGCTCTTCCTTGCTCTTTGAATAGACAAGAATATCGTCTATAAAGACTACCACAAATTGATCAAGATAGTCTCTAAAGACTCTATTCATTAGATCCATGAAGATAGCAGGGGCATTAGTAAGACCAAATGGCATCACTATAAATTCATAGTGTCCATACCTTGTACGGAAAGCCGTCTTTGGTATATCCTCCCTTTTGACCCTTAATTGATGATACCCTGAACGAAGATCAATCTTGGAAAAGTATTGAGCTCCGCGTAGTTGGTCAAATAAGTCATCAATGCGTGGGAGAGGATATTTGTTCTTGATAGTGATCTTGTTAAGTTCTCTATAATCAATGCAGAGTCTCATTGATCCATCTTTCTTCTTAACAAATAGAACAGGTGCTCCCCAAGGTGACGCACTAGGGCGTATGAATCCCTTATCAAGATTCTCTTGGAGTTGCTTCTTCAATTCCTGCAACTCAATTGGGGCCATTCTATAAGGTGTCTTTGAAATAGGCAAAGCGCCCGGTACGAGTTCTATTGAAAACTCAACTTCACGATTTGGTGGAAGACCCGGCAATTCCTCCGGAAAGACATCATCAAACTCCCGTACAATGGGCATATTCTTAATCGTGAGTTTCTCACCAACCATTTGAGATAAATAACCTTCATTTAGTGGAATCAATACCCATAAGATGGAAGAAATTTCCACTGGAAGGTTATGTTCATCCTTGCATTGATAGACGATCGTAGGTTGATCTGGAATATGAAATGTGACTTCCCTTCTTTGGCAATTGATATGAGCTCCATGTAGAGAAAGCCAATCCATGCCAAGAATCACATCAAATTCCACTAAAGGAAGGATCACAAGATTTGCAGGAAGCACTTTCCCACAAACTTCGATCGGAGAAGAATTATAAACTTTTGATGCGATTGATGTGCCATTAGGTGTTGTCACAGCTAACTCAACATCTAATTGTTGAGGTAATAAGGTGATACCCTTAGAAAAGTCTTCAGAAATAAAAGAGTGGGTGGATCCAGAATCAAATAAAACATTTGCTACTTTAGAGTGGATGGTAAGTGTACCTTTCACCACATCGTTATCGTACTCCACATCGCTGATAGAAATTTCATGTGACTTTCCTTTTTCTTTAGCCTTAAGAGTTTGTTGACGTCGACCATCATCATCAACCCTTGGATTTGGGCATTGATTGGCATAATGCCCCATCTCCTTGCACTTGAAACATTGAAGTGTAGCAGGTTCATTCTGTGTATCCCTTCCTTTGTTTGCATCATTAGACATCTTCTTCCCATTATCACGGCATTCAAATGCCCGATGACCTTCCTTTCCACATTTAAAACATTTACTTGTCCCTTTAAGACAACTCCCTCCATGTTTCTTTCCACACTTTGAGCATAAGGGAAAGTTCATCTTCTTTTCCGTGTGCTCTTTAGATTTTTCTTTGAATTCCATCTTCCTCTTCTTATCAAACCCATGTGACTGATGGGTTACTCCAATCTCCATCTCGACTTTGAGAGCACATCGAATGATTTCCTCATAGCTATTGAAGTCCCTTATGGCTAACGCCCTTCGAAGACTTGGTTTTAAGCCACTAAAGAATCGATCGATCTTACTCTCAGGTTGGATAATAATACCAGAAGCGTACCTTGCAAGTCTGGTAAAATTTGCTTCATAGGTACCAACAGATTCATCATCCCTTTGCTTCAGTTCAAGGAACTCTTTCTCCATCTTTGTTCGGAGAATACGAGGGAAGTACTTATTGAAAAATAAGTTCTTGAACTCGTCCCATTCCATAGACTCAATTTCATCCCTTTGCCTTGTATTCTTAACAAGATTCCACCATTGATCAGCATCTCCTTCCAAACGATACACTGCTAGGATGACTTTATCATGCTCAGAACATTGAAGAACTGAAAATATCTTTTCAGTAGTACTAATCCATTGTTCAGCAACTAATGGATCAGTAGACCCGCTGAAAGATGGTGGACGCTGCCTCATGAAGGATTCAACAGAATGTTTCTCCCTCCTTTGTTCGTTTGGAAATCCTGCATGATTCATAGCTTGAGAAAGTTGTGTGAGCATGGCTACAAGATTTTGCATTCCAGCTCCCATATCGTTTGGTTGCTCAGGGGGACAATCATTGCATTGCCCATCGCATTCCGCATTAACACGGTTCCTTCGGGTTCCAGCCATTTACTAAAACCAAGAAGAATAGTGTGAGCAACACTAATTATAATAGGAAACCACATAATTCAAGAATAAAATTTTCATGCTTATGGTCTTATCCTAGGTTATTCATGGCCATTTCTAAGATTGTGTTCTATACTTAGACTTATCCTTAGGGTTATTACTAAGGCTTTCACATCCTAGTTTCCAAAGGTTGACTATACCTTTCCTCTGATACCAACTATAACGACCCACACTTTACATACATTGTTAATACTTCAAAATTGAAGCACTCTTATTACAACATATGACAAAACCACAAAGGACCGTATAGGTATAGTGTCTTTAGAAACTGGGGAAACATAAACAACTGGTTCATAAATCTTCTACAGTGTCTCCCATTTATTTCATCCTATCTAGGGTCCCTTTTAGCATATTCTACTTAATATCCATCTTCCTGACCTGGGGAAAAGAAAACATAAAAGGGTGAGCTCAAATGCTCAGCAAGGGCAAATAAAGGAAATAAAAATCATATCATATCTTTATGAAAATCAAAACCTGCAAAAGAGATCATAATATCTTAACATGGAATAAATCATAGAAGTGAAAATGAGATCCCCATAATCATAACATAAAACTTGAATCTTTGTGGCATGCACACATAATCATGGAAAATCATTTCTTGTTAGTCATGACTCATTGCCAAGACTATCTTAGTGGACAAAGTCCCTTTCTGAACCGAGTTCACTCCTCGTTTCAGTCCTGTATCACTGAACCGAAATAACCTTCCGTTCCAGCCATGTCTATCTCATGAGATATAAAATCATTACCCAATGCATTGGAGGGAGATATAGGTCCCACCCATCTTATAATGAATCCTTTCTTATGTGTGCCACATAATCATAAAACATGCATCATCGCATAACACATGTAACAAAAATGGGATTCTTGAAACATCATGACATCATAAATCAATTCATATATGATAAAGGAATTCATAAACATAATTCCATCACAACATAGTCAAACCAATGTAAAAATATGGATAGAAACAGAACCCTTTATTATCTTAGATGGAAAATAATTTTGATAAAACACTTGAATTGAATTCTTGAGGAAAATATCCTTTCTTCTTCAAAAACATTTTTCCTTTCATAACATGTCATACAACTTTAAAATAAAAGAAGTTGATTAAAAATAAACTTGAAAACTTGTAAAGGAAGCTTCTTTGAAGTAATGTTTTAAAAATCCATTCATGCCGTATAAGTTAAAAAAAACATTCTTCGTACTTTTGTCGGAAAAGTCAAAAAGTACCTCGTACGGAAAAACGACAAAAGATTCCTTTCATATTCTTTACTAAAAACTCACCTAAGGGTAAAATTGGATTTAAACTATTTCATGTGGATGGAAACAATATTACATATTTAGGGAACATGGATGTGGATGATAAAATACACCCCAGTAAATACTTACGAATAAACAATCTCGGATAAAAATGAGATTGTGATATTTCCCTTACCTTAGGTCCGATTTGCTTTGTTCGTGTCCGAAGCTCCTGTATAATGGTTTAAATACTGTTATTGACTTATTCCAGAATCATACATATTGATATGAGATCATATATGGTCATATTATTAGCTTCTTTTTAGTAATATTTCATTGTTACTTGTTACTCGGGTCTTTATAACTTTTTGTTCTTATGCGTGTTTTGTCGAATAAATTCTTATTCTTATCTTTAGGTTATAGATAATTCATTTCCAGAATGGTATTAGTGTAGTATATACCATATTCATTCATTCAATTCATTTATATAATCATTATGAAATGAAGATCATGTAGAACGAGTCGCATCACATCGTGGAGACGGTATTCCGTACGTACGCACGAGTGATGATATCGTTCCTATGATCGTGGAATTGTATTGGAGTATATATATATATTATTTCAGTATCAATATTACTTAATAATAATCATATATAGTTACTGATTACACCATTATACCCATCCTTGTAAGGTGATGGTGGAAAATAGATTACACCACGGCGTGGAGACGGTATTCCGTACGTACGCACGCGCGGTGATTTCATTTTTCCGTAGGATGGATAGAAGGTGAATTAGGGTTGTTTCATATTTATAATAACATATCAGTATGTAAGTAATACTGATGTTATTACTTTATCATGAAACAACTAAAGAAGAAGAAGTTGAAGAAGAAAGAAATTGAAAAGATCGGTAATGGATATTACCTCTTCTTTGGAACACCTTTTTGAATCCTCCACTTAAGGAACTAAGATTGGTCTTTGGAGAAGACCAGGACCTCTAGGATTATTCTAGGGAAGTGGAGAAGGGAAAATGGCAGGGTTTGGCCGAGCTTGAGTGCTCAAATTGGTGTGAGGAGGAGGGGGAGGAGGTGCCCTTTTATAAGGGAGGAGAGGGGCACCTTAGGAATATCTCAAAATATTATTTTATATTAAAGTCAAAATCGGTTTATAATGGTTCCAAAGGGTCTTATTTCGAAGATAAAGTGGGGATGGGTCGAAATCCTATCAACCAATAGGATTTAGACAAGTTTAGGGTATTATTTTAACCTTATCAATTAGATTTAACTCTAAGTTAATTAATTTAACTTTTACCGTGTCTTTTTGTTTTCTTTCACTATATGGTTAATACACTTACTATAACATGCCAAACGAACCCCAAATTGTTTATTATTAATTTATATATCCTTATCTAAGTCATTTGGCCGAACCTTAGATTTTTAGGAATAAAATAACAATTAATAATATAATATTTGATTTAAAAACTATTTTGTGTCAATTTTGACACTATTTGATATATGATTTTTGTGAAAGTCATAACAGAATTATATGTTCGAACCAAGTTGATTAAATCAATACTAATATATCATAGTAACCTAGAAAATTAGTGGAATTCATAAAAAGTCTCAAATTACATTTATTTTGGTATTTATATTATCAATTTTGTCAATATTTCATTAATAAGATAATTACTGCATCATCTTTGTGTCATAAATAAATTAAATTATTTGATGTCTAAAAATTACAAATAAAATACCATCATGTAGGAAATCGTTTTAGCTTTCTAATGAATATTTACAATCGAATTTATCTTATGTATAACCTTATATTAAAAATGATTTACTTATTAAACTTTGATTTTAACTATTTTAACCCTTCTTTAAATAAATTAATAATAAATGTCCTAATCTAATCCAAGTGGGCCTAAATGGTCATATTTTATTCCTAAGTTTGTTTTTGGTCGAATTACACTTGTCCAATAGAATTAGGACATGTGTTAGGGTAATATTGATATCATATTTACCCATAGTTACCCTATTTACTATTAACCGCGGTAAAAAAAGTAAAAAGTTACTATTCACCAAAAAATTATTTTCATCTCATTGAACCACATTTTAGTCCTTGATATTAACCGTGTCTCTCGGATTTTTGAAATTCCATTCACAGAAGCGGTAAAATTAAGTTTTATGCAAAATTCAGTTTTTAACCTACCACTTAGTGGTTTCACTATTCATCAAAAATTGAAAGTTTTCAGAAAAATACCAAAATTTCACCCTAGGCTAATTTCGATATTCTGAGTCCAAAAATGAAGTCCATTTTGAAAAATAAAATTTATAAAATTTCAAAAAGTGGTTATTACTATTCATAACGGCTGGTTTTAATAGCATATTGTTGTTTAGTGAAACTCGGTATTGCGTACGACGCAAGCTATCGAGGAAGGTCGCGATTGCGTGTAAAGCAAGCCAAGCAAGTGTTGTGTAGAAAAAGATTCCTTTGATGATTTATATAACATAAAAGTCTCGGGTGTTACATTGACGGGGTAGGATTTATATGTTTGGTATTTAATAAATTCCCCATTTTTGGTTTTCACTAATAACCTGACTTCAATATTTTTAGGTGGTTTTTTAATATTTCTCTTAAACTTGTGTGATATTAAAGAATGCATAAAACCATAATAAAATAGTTTTTTTATATTATTCAATAACTAGTATAATTTTTAAAAAAAATTCCAGATCCACCTTAGTAGTTGTGATAGAATATTCTCATCATTTATCTCTAGTCCTTAGAGGTTGTTCTCATCGGTTCTCTTCTAAAACCCTTGTATTGGTTCATTTATTTTAATAGTGTTTATGTTCCTTATACTTGAACATTGGACCATGGGCCGAAAACTGACCATAACTTTATTTTATTTTGTTACTTCAGTGGGATTATACCTATCCCTATAAAATTCATTAGTGTGATGCCCATACTTTCTATAGTTGAAGCATTTACTTTTCCTCTTTATAAAATTTCTATGGTTCTTATTCTCACACTTTTAACACATGTTCAGTTAGAATTTCTTACGATCATGGTATTTATCCATTTCTCCCCCAAAATTGAACTCTATTCTCCACTTCCTATCTATAGTCCCATGATACCCCATTTATTCACTAATATCCATTTCAACTTTGAGGGCACATTGGAAAATTTCCTCATAGCTTTCAAATCCTCAAATCAATAAATATTTTCATAACCTCAACTTTAACTCACTAAATAAGTAGTCAAATTTACTATTTAGGTTGATGAAAAAGTTAGAGATGTATCATTAAATACCTATGAAAAAAAACACATTCTATACTCAACCAAAATTTGGAGATTTTTCTTATATTTACACTTATAACTAAGGTTTCCACAATGGTTTTCAAGTCATAGTCCACAAAAATAACTAGACTTGGCTCTCCTACCAACAATGATAACCCATATTTCTAATATATCTTATTTAATGATTTTATACTTAAATGTATATATATAATAAATTCCTAGAAAATAGAGAGGCATGGTGTATTTTGAAAAATTAGATACATAAACCATTAACATGAAATAAAATACAACATTATTATTTAAAACATCATAATGTGCTCCTAGTTTCCTTTGAAATCTGAATACTACACAGGATAACATGGGGATATACATAAGTAAAGGGTGAGCTATAAATCCCATTAAGTGTATAATAAAATAATATCATGATGATAAATAATACATGTGACTCGAGAGGAAAATAATGATAGCATAAAGAGGTAAGAATCGTACATACTCAAATAGAAGAATAGTATGAGAAAATGACATTATAAAATCATGGTATCATATGAATATGGTAAAAACATAAAATATGACATTGTAATCATAATTCTAGGATAAATTCCAAGATTTCATAACAAAGTGTGATTAGGATAACCTATCATGCACCATAAATGGTTTCTCGTGAGAATATAATATTACCCAATTCATTAGATCACTATTAGGGTGCACCCTTTATATGTCTGATTTTATATGTTCCACATTGATAATATATCATAATAATGTATTTCATAATTTCAATCCCATGATTAAGGAAAGTGGGTTTCATACATGGAATCCCCAAATCAGCGAAGAATAGTTATCTATAATTGAATAGACTTGAATGAAAATATGGTTGGGTATTCACTACAAAACTGTATGTCATAGAGAATCAATATATAATTTCATAAGCATAATAGGAGTAAATAAATGTTCATGAAAAGAATAAAAGGGAGAAAAATAACGTCTCTCATTATTTGGGAAACATTTCGATAGTAAATAAATGTTCATATACATAATACAACATAATAATTTGAGAATAAAAAGTTTTATTATAAAGTAATTGTTTGAATGGAAAATATTGGGGAGAGAAACTTTTTCTTTGAGATGAAGATTATTAAAGCTTTGGAAGAGCTCCTTAGAACCTGAGAAACTTCTTATGAGGGCTCTAGAAAGGGAAAATGAGAGGAAATTAATTATTCAAGCCTTTTAAGTAAAAAGTAATGGGAGAATAGTTAGGTATTTATAGATAAAGAGAGTGAATTTTTTATTAATTTAAAAACATAGTATTTGTACACCAAGTTAGGAAAGAATAAAAAATCATTTGTGTTACCATGGATTTTTCCCATGGTATTTTTCAAAAAGATGTAATTTTTTATGTTTTATTAGTTTATGAACTAAATTCTTTAAAATAATATCATTTATGATGTGGAAATGAGTCATTTTTATGAATAATTATTTTTAAAATCATAAAATATACTATAGGTTTTAGGAAATTATTTATATGTTTGTAAAATTAATCTTATTACTTTGAAAGCATGATATTTTAATGGGAAAACTTCATTTTTAGTTGGTAATTACTCTATGGTATTTATTACATCACTTTTTGGGATATTATGATGTCATAATACTGACTATATGTTGAAATTGTATTTAATATTTACCCAAACATTCAACCATCACCAGAAATTATGAAAAATTCACTATTAAATAATTTACACATTCTGATTTCAAAAATTACATTTATTTTATCAAAATAATTTTCTAAATATAAGAATTTCTACTATTAAATAAAATTCCTTATTTACTGAAAAATACTAGCTTTTATATTACCAACTTTCTAACCCTTATATAAATTATATGGGACTTCATGATATTATCATTCATATTTAAATAAATATTTTTTATAAGACTATTTCATGAAATTAAATTTTATTTAAAAATACTGAATTTATCTGAAAATATTTTTTTCAATTGAAATTATATATATTCAAAAAATAAAATTTTGGTTTCTTTATATCAAAATCTAATTTTTATCAAATTCAATTTATACTCAAATGTATATAAAATAATAATAAAAAGGGGGTCAGTAAAACCACTATATTATTTTTAAAATAAAATTTACATATTCATACTACTAGGGTCTAGATACATAACCCCATATTACTCTAAATTACACCCTAAGAGTAAGGTGTGTTATGGTAGTACTTTATTGGGATGGTTTGATAGACTTAGTTTGTGAAGTTATCTATATAATCTTTAACATATCTCATAAATAGTTTCACTCAACTTTCAATTATTGAACCATGGATTTGGATTGGTTAAGGAAGAATCTCACTGATGTAATCTCCCTCAGAAACTTTGATAAAAGATCCTCATTAGGTATGATCCTACTATTTAAATCCATCACTTTTTCATTTTTCATAAATTATATTTTATTATAACCCTTGATATATATTAATCCTAATAGTCAATGTATAACAACTATATTACCAATTTTCATGATACTTAAGAGCCTTTATTCAAAACATTCATATTATTGCAATATTTTATAATGGTTTAAAATAATAATGGAATATAGTGCATGATTTCTATATAACTACATTACTTAACCAGACATATATTTATTCAAAATTAAATTTTATTTATAAAAGTATTGTTCATTAAATTCTTCCCCATTTAAAAATTTTACCCTCAAAATTTCATTGTGTACCCTCAAACAGACGAGATTACTTTTGTTTCATTGCTTCTTTGGGTACCCATGTCTTCTCCTCAAACTTGTGGTTATGCCAGAGTTCTTTTACCAAGTGAGTTATCTTGTTTCAGAGAACTTTGTCTATAAGATATTCACCAACTACTCCTTGTAAGGATGATCATTCTCCAACAACACCCCCAATGTATTTAATATATGTGAATAGATTGGTATGTACTTCCTTGAGAGAGATACATGTAACGCATCATGAACTTGAGATTAGGTTAGGTGGGAGCACTAGTCTATAGGACACAACTTTGATGTGATCAAGAATATAAAAGGGGAATATGTGTCTATGAGTAATATTTCCCTTATTACAAAGCCTTAGGACTTTCTTCAATTGTGATATATGAATGAACACCTTATCTATGACCTAAAACTCTAGGCCTTGTCGACGATTGTCAGTATATATTTTCTAGAAACTTTACGAGGATTCCATATGATGTTGAATGGATTAAATATTTTCTATCCTCTCTTAGAAAATATAAATCCTTGTTATCCTGCTCTCTCTAACTTTATCCCAATATGTTGGAGTTTGACACCTATTCTCAAATAAAGTCTCATAAGGTTTCATTTGATTGCTAGAATGGGAAAAATTGTTATATAAGAACTCTAACTGGGGAATTTTTTGATCCCAACATCCTTGGAAATCTATTGAACATTTTCTTTTCATATCTTGTGAATTTGAAAGGGTTCACTTAAACTGACCATCCATATGAGGGTGATAAGTCGTGTTAAAACTCAACTCTCTATCCAATTCTTACTGAATGATTCTCTAGAACCTAGAGATAAACCTTGGATCTCGATCTGATGCAATGGAGAGTGGTACTTCATGAAGCCTTACAACTTCTCTTATGTATATCATGGAGATTTTTTTAAGATTGAAATCATCCTTAATGGAAATTAAATATATTGACTTAGTAAGGTGATAGACTATCACCCAAATGGAATTATTGTCTTTATATGTCTTGGAGAGTCTTATTAAAATATCCATGGTTATGTTTTCTCATTTACATAATGATATGGAAAAATGGTTTTATCATACCCTTAAACTTTTATCATTTTGCCTTGACTTTTCGGCATACCAAGCATCGAGATACAAATTCCAAAATTTCCCACTTCATGTTATCCCACCGAAAGTTTTTCTTCAGATTTCTATTCATCTTATTACTGCCAAAATAAATATAGAATGATAAGTGATGCTCATAATTCATAAGATCACTCTTTATTTATGGTTTTTATGGGATGCATATCCGGTTTTTTAATCTTATAACTCTATATTTAGAAAATTTCAACTACATAATATTCACTAACTTTCTTTGTAGCTCCAAAAAGTCTTTCTAGGCCTCCTTGATCTTCTCAATAATATATGGTTGAGTAGTTGTTTGAGAAAGTGGGATGCTTTTACTTTAAAAATTATCATGTAAATCCTTTTAATTTATAATAATAATAGATCCCTCTCATCCTCATCATGGATAAGGTTGTGGTATCCTTTATACTCATAGAATATACCACTTTATTCACCTTCTTAGGACAATAATGGATTAATAAAATCATAATTATTGATCAGCTCTAACCACCTCTGTTGGTTCATATTTAGATCCTTATATGTGAATATATATTTGAGGATCTTGTGATTTGTATATATATCACACTTATCCCATACGATATTATGTCACCAAATATTTAGTGTGAAAACTACTACAAACAACTCCAGATCATGTGTCAGGTAGTTCTGCTCATGGATATTTAATTGGAAGGAATCATAGGCTGTCACTTTATCATTTTTCATGATTACAAAACCCAATAATTTCTTAGATGCATCACTATAGATAAAAAATCCTTCCCCACTTATGGGTAGTTTCATTAAAGGTGTAGTGATTAGCCTCATCATTAACTTTTTGAATCTCTCTTCACATTCATTAGTTCGGAAAAAATTTACTCTATTCCAAGTTATCATAGTTATTGAGTTTTAAAATCATGATTAGTTTATCATAAATTGATTATAGTACTAATATAATCTAGGGAATCTATAGATATATGTTATATATGTTGTTCTAGTTCATTCCTCAATCAATTCTTTCTTTGAAGGATCCATATATATCCCTTTACTGTTGATAACATACCCCAATAATGAAAATTTATCCATCCAAAATTCACATTTATTGTACTTCCCATATAACTTATCCTTTCTCAAATTCATCATCATGTTATTCAAATTCTCCTACTATACCTCCTTTATTTTTATGTATATTATAATATCATCTATAAAGAATTTTATAAATTTATCGAGGTAATAACTGAATAATTTATTCATCAAATCCATAAATATTTTTGGTGAATTAGTGAGTATAATTTGCATTAATATATACTCATAATGTCTTTATCTTGTAATAAAATTATCCTCGGTAATATCCTCATTCTTCACTATTGGTCGAAGTAACTCAAGAGGGGGTTGAATTGAGTTCCCAATAAAAATTTCTATTAAAAACTAGTTTAAATTAAATCCACCAATTAAAATAAAATTTCCTAGCTAATCAAAATCATAGTTTAATATAATTTTGATCTTTTAAAATATTCTTAAAATATAGATTAGTTCTCAGTTAAAATAATATGAAAACTATTTTAACTTTTGAAATCAATTTACTCAATCAAATACTCATATAAACACTATTTAAGATTAACTATCAAAGTAGTGGTTTTGTTTACAATTTAAAAAAAATTGTATTTAAATATTTAAAATGAAACCAAAAAACGCACAACAGAATTAAAACTAGGGGTTTGGTCTCAAGCTGGGGCATAATCCCCTCCACATAGAAATCACCAACTTCCAAGAAGATTATATAAATATAATCTGATCCACAACCTGGATTGGGTATATACACAATATCATACAAGTTTTCCAGGCCATGCATGGACCAATTCCACAATAATCATGGGAAGAAAAACAAACACAAACCACACAAGGACCTATTCAATAGTAATCATGGGCATACATATGAAAATAAAGAAGAAGATATCTTGTATCTTCTAGATCTAACATAGAAGATAGTGTGTGTTGATAAACAAGATAAATAACACACTTCTCAATATGTAAAGGCAAAAAAATAAAAACAAAAAATATAAAAAGGTTGATAAGATAGTATTTCTCTATTTGATGTTCCCTAGAACCTTGAGACTCCTCAGATGTATCTTAGAGATAATATCAATCCATTTCCCTAAAAAACATAGTAAAATAGAATATATTAATCTCTCTTTGTTATAACTATATGAAATATATTAATGTTCTATAAGCTCCACTATTTCACAATCAAAATGGAGGAAATAATGATTCATGTAAATTTCTTCAGTGAGTGAAAATTTTATCATGTATTCTCACTCAACCAAAACCTTTCATTATGCACATGAGGGTGACTAATTTCAGTATATAGCATTTTAAGATGGAGAGTGTATTTGAAGAATAATCATCATAATCCTCTACATCCTCATACATATCTTTGAAACAGTCTTTAATGTTTTCTTGAAATAGTTAATAATAATTAAAAAAATACTCAATGTTAAATTTAACAATATATCCATTAGGATCATTTAATTTAAATATCCCATAATAGTGATGGTGGGTCAGTAAGGTGGTGACTGATGTCTGAAGGTGAGTTAGGACAATGGTGATTCAATCCAATGGTTGGTCAAGATAGTGATAGCTCGTGTTCAGTGGTGACTTGTCTCAATGGTGACATGTATCAAAGGTGACTCATTAAAAATGTTGAATCAAGTCTAGTGGTGATACATCTCTGATGGTGAGTCATTCTCAGTGGTGAATTATTTTTTTATGGTGACTCATCTTCAACGGTTATTCTTTTCTGGAGGTGACTCAAATTCAATGGTGAGTCTTTTCTAGTTGTGAGTTATTCTTAATGGTATCTCATCTTCAATGGTGAGTCTTTTCTGGGGGTGAATCAACTCCAACAGTTATTATTTTCTGGTGGTGAGGTGTTTCTAATGGTGAATCAAGTATGGCGGTAGGTCATTTCAACACTTATCCAATATTTCATCAAACTTCCTTACATTAAAAAATACTACCATAAAACATAAAACTCATTAAAAAATAATTACCATGATTTTTTTATCATTAAAAAATATATTTCAATAATCTCCCCATTTTTTATGATTAAAAATCATGCCATATTAGAAACCATGTATGAAATTAACTTTTTCATTAACATTATATCTACTTAAAACTACAAAGAATTATTGTGATAATTTGATCAAAAATTTTAAAACATTAAAATAGAAGAAGAAAAAATTAATATAAGATTAGAGATATGTAATCAAATTATATCATAAATAAGAAATGAAAAGTCTCATAATTGTTCTTAATGAATAAATGTTGTATTTACGCTCCCCCTTTTTGGATTATCAAAAATTGAAGATACTAAATGGTAAAGTTAAAGAGATAAAAAATGAATAATAAGATAAATTCCATTAATAAAAAAAGGGAGTCAAAGTACATTAAAAAATACAGTATATAGTTTTTGTAAAATAAAAAATTCCAATCCCAATTCTTTTAATCTTGGGTAGGTGGAACAATAATTTACTTTCCCTTATTAGAGGCCAAGGACATAGTAGTGGAGGTTGAGGCTAAAATAGAGGTTGGAGGGACATAACCAGAAGCTATAGGAATTGAGGTACAAGGTGGAATATCTTGGATGGCCACTAGATAAATCTTATAGACTAATTCTATTGAAGATAAATTAAGGGGATGAAACAAAGCATGCAGATGTGCATTAGGATTTCAAGTAATTTCTAGTCTGAAATACTCAGGAGGAGCGGCTGGAGGAGTCAGATAAAAATCACCAGAATAACCTCATGTGCTACCAATTTTGTTCCTAACACATTAAATATATTATTAATTAGATTGATTAATTCCATAATGATTTTGACTCTTCACTCCACAGAACTAAAGAATTCTGAATTTTCCTTCATAAAAGTCTGAATAGCATGGGTCATCTCCTTCAACTGACTCACCAGTTCTTTAAAATCTTTAGTAACTGGGGGTAATAAAAGGTTCTTAGAAAGTAACATAAAGTAGGAGTTTAGCTCATGTTTTTTTAAATCCTATAAATATAATACTTAATTTCTTTTGTGATGGTTTCTCTGCTAGATCATACTTCATTTTTTATTTCCAATACCATCTTGTACACATGATCATTATTGTGACTAATCTACCTCAAACTATTATAAGGGATATTAGGAACACCTCCTGAAATAGCATGAAGATCTTCTCTAATAAATTATCCAAACAACTTAATATCCAAGTAAGGAGTTGGAGAACTGAAAGTATAGGATGCTGAAGACATAGACTCCAACCTATCCAACATAGTAGCCAAACTCTTAGTAAAAGAGTTATTCATCTCCTCAATCATAGTCCTAAACAGCTCCAACTCACTTTTCATCCTTCTGTTATCTATTTACACTTCCTATATGTGATGAAAAATCTTGGGTGGAATGAGGTGTATCAAAATCTCAAAAAAAAAAATATCTACCATCTCTTTCACTGAGCTTGGTAACTAGAGGGGCTTGGTTTCCCACAATCCTATCAAAATCAGAAAGATGCCTTTCCTTGATGGACTATAGGTCATCTCTAAATATAACATCTATAGGAATAGGACCAACGGTAGGTGGAACCATAGGAAAAGGTGAATATAATCTCTCAACAATAGCCTCTTCTAACACTGGTCTAGTAGGAACATCAAATGAAAATTTTTGAGTCTCCCTAGTAGCATCTATCTGATCAACCAGAAAACACTTAGGATCAATCTCCTCTAAAATGGGTATATAAGGTCTAACATGATTTTGTGGACTTATATAATTATCATTAGAGTCATTTTGGTCCAATATAAGTCTCACATAACCTATATATCTCTCCCATTCTTCAAAATCTACGACACTTACTCTAGAAGAAGATACAACAACATGCTCGACAACTGCAGGCTCAACAGATTCACCGTCAGTATGATATACATATCCATGGTCAACTCTATGGATAAAAAACTAGGGTCTTTCTCTCCCTTAACCAATTCTTTCAACTTGTATCTAGAAGATTCATCAACATCTCAAACCAAGCTTAGTCTCTCCTCAGACATAGAAGAAACAGATAAGCCTGGTAAAGGAAAATGTTCCTTAAGAATCTCATGATAATTAATCCTATCATGGTAAGAACCTACATCACTATTATCTCCATTATTATCTCCTTTATATTTATCATTTCCATCTTCTTTATCCTTTTATTCCTTTTCACCATCGCCTTTAGTTCCATTATCTTCTTCTTCTTTATTTTCTTCTTCTTATTTATCACCATTGCTTTCACCATTTATATTATCTTCTTCTTCATTATCTCTATTATCTTAATCACTTCCATCATTGACTTATTATTATGAAACCTCAGTTTCCTCTTCATCACACCCTTATCTTAAAATAGTCTCTCTAACTAGTAGACACCTAGAAGGATTAGCCAGACAAAAAGTAACAGTTGGGATCTTAGGTAAGTTTGGGTCAATACCCTCCTCAACTGATAATTTTTCCTTATTACCATAAGTAGAAACCTCCTGTATTCCTATACATCATCATAATACACAAAAACCTAATCTGGATCCAATATAGAATCCATAAGATTCTTAGGTCTAGAGTGGTGATCAATAGGATTGAACTCCTCATAAAACTTATCATTATCATCAACCCATTTTCTCAAACATGGGTTCCAATTAATTTTCTTTATTTTACAAATGAATTTAGTTATTAAAAAACCACTACACTTTACTTTTGACTCGTCATCCTCACCAACTATTCCCTTTGCCTCAAGCATAGCTGAAATGAATTTTGGATATATAAGGGAGTTAGATCTGGAAGATGTCTTGCACATCTTCATCATGTGAACCATCAAATATATATATAAATTGATTTTGTGACTTATATTCATAATATATATAAGATATAGATATTGATATCTAATTGTACTAAAATAACCTTTCCTTGGGTATACCATGGGCTGAATGAACTTAAAAATAAAATGGAACTCCCCATCAATCATTGTGACAGATGGTATTCTCAAAGTCCCATCTTCATTTAAATCATCCAAATCATCCACATATCAAAATGAATAATTATTGTTTGTATTTGACCCTTGATAATATTTTGAAACACCATCATGAAGAACTTTAATTAATCTAGCTATCAATTTGAAGAAAATAATACCTTTTATCCATCAATACTATATTGAATCCAATATTTATCTTCTCCAAAACTAAACTCAAAATTCATATGAAACTCATAAAACAACCTATGATAGAATATCCTCTCATTATGTGAGAACCACTCTACCCATACCTAGTATTGGATTACTTTTAGCACGAATTATTGGCTGGATTATAGCCAATCTATATGTACTTCCTTCTCATGCACCATTGTTCGATTGGAAAGTTGCTGATTTCACAGTTTGATTGTAGATATGCTCAAATCATCTTTTTTTTGAAGGATGTGACTCCTATGGATACTACATTGTTTCTTTATTCACTATAACCATTTAAAATGATATGAAAGGTCCTGGTGAGGTTGAGGGAAGAAGGAAGGTCAGGAGAGTAAGGTTGTGGAGAAGCTCGAAGGTCACAAGGCATGAGAGTGTGTGTCAAAACAAGAATAAGTGTCTAATTTATATCATTTAAAGATTTAAAAAAATGGAAATTAAAATAAAATATTTAAATTAAAATGAAAATATATTAAATATTTATCCGATAAATAATTTTAGAAACAGTGGCTTAAAACCAAAGACGAATTGTCCAATGGTGGGTTTTCTAATGGTGTCTTATCACGCATTGGGTTATCTAATGGTGGGTTATCTAATGGCGGGTTATCCAGCATTGTGTAATTTCCAACGATGGTTAATTTCAAAAGGTGGGTAATTTCTGATGTTGGGTACCCTAAAATTTAAGTTTAACCAAAACCTATCATCCCTAATTCATGTTTGATGTAGTTTAATCTATTAGAATTCATTGGATTAGAGAAAATACCTCCAAGATGATGTTGAGCTCATATGAATTCAAGATTTATATCACCCTTATGAAACTTATCTCTCAAAAATTGATATCTTACATCAATATCCTTTTTTATAGAGTGATGCATAGGATTCTTAGAGATAATTATAACACTTTTATTGTCAAAATTTATAGGGATGTTTTTGAATTGATATCCATAGTCTAGAAATGTATATTTCATCTAAAAATTTGTGCATAGAAGATACCTGTAGCTATGTTTTCAACTTCATCAGTAGATAGTGAAAAAAAATATTTCTTACTACACCAAGAAACTATAGACTTTCCCACAAAGGTGCATGTTATAGTGGTACTTTTCCAATCTAAGTTGAAACCACCATGATCCACATATGAATAACTTAATAATTCAAATTCTTGTCCTCTAGGGTAGAAAAATCTTAAATTGGTTGTATATTTAAGATATTTAAAAATTATTTTAACAAAAAGTAAATGTGACTCTTTTGGGTTTGCTTGAAAATGAGCATACATACACACACTAAACATAATTTCCAAATAGTTAGCAGTTAGGTAGATAAGAATTCCAATCATACCAGTATAATTGGTTTGATCAACTAGCTTCCAAGCATCATAAAGATCCAACGTATAGGTGGTACTAATTGTAGTGTCTCTACTTTTAGTGTTATCTAAACCAACACATTTTAAAAGTTCTTTAGATTAATTTCTTTGATTTAAAATAATTCCTTCTTTATTTTGGTATATTTTTAAACCAAGAAATAATTTCAGTTCACCCATTGAACTAATTTAAAATTAATTTTGTATCATCTTTAAAAAATTAGTACACAAATAATTTTCAGAAGATCCAAAGATAATATCATCTACATATATTTTAACACTCAAAACATCTTTTGAAATTATTTTCATAAAAAAGGTAGGATCAGCTATAAATTTTGGAAAACATTTTGAAATCATAAAAGATATGAGCCTATCATACCAATATTTGGGATATTTTTTTAAGCAATATAAGGCTTTTGTTAGTTTGAAAAAATGATTTGGAAAATGGGGATTTTGAAAACCAAGGGGGGTTGGTCAACAAAATCCCCCTCAACTATATAACCATTCAAGAATGCACTTTTGACATCCATTTGATATATCATGAAATACAAATTTGCTACATAGGTAATAAATATTCTAATGTCTCCAATTATAGATACAAGTGAAATGGTTTCCTCATAGTCTATACCCTCTTATTGAAAATAACCTTGTGAAATTCATCAAGCCTTATTTCTTACTATGGTTCTAGATTCATAAAACTTGTTTCTAAATACCCATTTAGTTCCAATATTCAAGGTGTATTTAGGACTATAAACAAGTTTATAATATTTATTTATTTCAAATTTATTAAGTTCTTCTTGAAAATACCTTACCTATAATTCATCATTAATCTCATGAGTGATTTTATTAGGTTCAAGTTGTGAAAAGAATACTTGAAGTTTAACCTGATTCTTAAGAGAAGCTCTAGTCTATGTACCTCTATCTATGTATCCTACTACATAATCTATAGGATGGTATCTATAAGTTCTCATAGATATTTGAAAAGTAATTTTGGTCATCTCATGGTCATCTATAGGTTCAAGCTCAGGTTCTGGAAGTTCCTCATAACTATATGATTCTTTTCATGATTTACATAACTGTCAGAGGGTTTGGCACTTATGTACAGATTTGATAAACCATCCTCAAGGTTTGATAAAGTATTTTAGGCTCATGTAGATCTTTCTCATCAAAATTGTATTGAACAAAATCTTCCATAATCGTGATTTTTTTATTAAACACTCTATATGACTTAATAGATGTTGAATAACTGAGGAAAATTCCTCCATCTATCTTTGAGGAAAACTTGTCAAGATTATATTTAGTGTTAAGAAGAAATACTTTTTAACCAAATAATATAAATTAATTAACCTTAGGATTTATATTATTCCAAATTTCATAAATATTTATTTTAAAATATGTTCAATTAACACTCTATTGATTATATAGCATGATTTATTCACAGATTCTACCCAAAAGTGGTCAGGTAATTCATATTCATTAAAAATTGTCCAGGATATCTCTTTAAGTGTTTTATTTATTATTTTTATAACTCCATTCTATTGTGGGGTCCTATGAGAGAATATTAGTGAGTATATCCATTTTATGAACAAAAGGATTCAAAGTCTTGATTTTCAAACTCACAACCATGATCACTTCTTAAGGTCTTAATCCTAAGTACACTTAGGTTTTCTTCATATTTTTCATACTTTGTAAAGGGATAACATGATTCAATTTTTTGAGCTAAAAAGAATACCCAAGTATACCTATAAAAGTAATATACATGTACATAGACATAGTGCTTCCCATTTAAACTAGAAAATATATATGGTCCAAACATATCCATGAGAACCAACTCTAGGGGTTGATAAGTTGAAACTTATATCTTTTATTTGAAATATATTTTATGTATTTTACCCTTTTGATAGGGTTACATACCTTATCATTTGGAAATTCAAGTTTTGGTATATCTTTAAGTAACTCTTTTCTAGTTATCTTTCTAAGTGAGTAAATATCACAATTTCCTTGTCTCCTTTTCCAAAGACAAGATTCCTTATGAAAGTTACTTAGATAAGAATCATTTTGAGAAAGTCAATAATATATATTAACATCATAAAAATTTTCATTTCTCAAATAAGTAAAAACTAAGGAATTTTTTTAATCAAAAAAATTACAAGAATTGTTTTTAAATTTCACATAAAAACCATCATCACATAGCTCTGAGATGCTAAAAAGATTGTATTTTAAACCATCAAAAAATAATACTTTGAAAATTAAAGATGAGTTAGAGTTTCCAAATTAGCCAAGGCCGATGAATTTCCACTTACCATTATCACCAAAGATGACATGTCCACCATTAAACTTTATCAAGTTGTTTAATATTGAGTAATCTCCAGTCATATGTCTATAACATATGCTATTCAGGTACCATAGACTTTTACTAGATCACTTAAAACAAGTTCCCTATAAAAAACATTTTATTACAAACATGATTTTGGTACCCAAATTTTCTTGGGTTTATAAATTTAAGTAATTAAATCTTTATGAACCCATATTTTCTTAATGGGTTTTTTATAAGCTAATTTTAGACTCTTAGAAATAAAAAATTTATTAGGTCCACTTGAATAATAACTAGCAGTAGTTTTTTCATAACTAGATTTAGGAACAAAACTTGTTTTCATAGTCTTTATTTATCTAGGTTGATAACCAATGTCAGTAATATACATAAGGGAAATTTTTTTCCCTCGTATTTGTTTGAGAGTTTCTATAAAATTAGTAATTATCGCTAATTCTTTCTTTAAATTCTCATTAGTAAATTTTAGTTCTATATTTTCTTATAACAATAGATCATTCTTTTCTTTTTCTACAACAATATCTGATTTCATATTATCAAATAAAGTGTGCTATTTATTTATAATTTTATATTTATCTCTAAGATCATGGAAGTTATATTCAATCATATTAAATTATTCAATAATTTCCTCATTTTTCATATTTTTTCATTATGTTCATCTTTAGAATGAATGGAATTATCTATAGAAAATAAATTTGGTACCTTATATATGTTTTACACAAATCACTTTATCATGTTTTTCCACATTGGTCAAGTTTGAGTCACTGGAGTTACCCTCAAACACAGTATAATTTTATTTCATAGATTTATTGTGTTTTATATCAATTTCATCATACTTTTTTTTATACTTCATCTTGGGAAAGTCAACTTTGACATACCCTTTTCTTTTACATTCATAACACACTATCTCATATGAATTGTAATATCTTTTTGAGTCTTTTTTTCAATTCCCTCTATTATCATACTTTTCTTTGTATCTCTATTTACTAAATAATTTCTTCTTATTATATAATTTCTTAAAGCTTCTAGCCATATGGGTCATCCCCTCATCACTTTCATTTGATTATTCTTTATCACTTGAGCTTTCGTCTTATACTTTTTTCTTCTATTTTAATATAGTAGTCCTGAAGGCTACAGATTTCCTCTTGGGTGCATTTTTTTCTTCACGGTTTGTATTAAGATATTCTTTGTACATCATCAAATTTCTAATTAGATCCCTAATAGGTAGCTTACTAATATCACAAGATTCTCTTATTGAGATCGAGGTTCCACTTCATATTTCTAGAATATTCCTTAGTAATCACATGGTTGGTCTTTGCCTAAAACTGGATTTCCCAAGGAATGCATCATATTCACTATATCATTGAACCAGAGAACATGTGAGAAATAATATCATCATGTTTCATGTTACATGTATCATATTTAATTGTATAAGTATTTAAGCTCATTTATTTGACATCAGTTGTTCATTCATGAGAAATACCTAATGTATCCCATATTTCATATATAGTTTTACAAGTAGACATACAATTAAAATATTCATCACCTAAATCACAATAAATAGAATTCATGAATTTACATTTATTATTATAGGTAGTTTTAGTAGCATCATCCCATGTAGCTCTAAAAGTTGCACATGATTAATATTTATCCTCTATAGCAATCCATATTTCAAATACCATTATTTAAATGATAATTTTCATCTTTATTTTCCATTAAGCACTGTTATTTATATTAAATAATAGTGGTATATTAGTAGTAGAACCTTCTTGACTATTATCCATTTAAAGAACCAAATTTAGAACTAATAGAAATTTAGGATCATTAAAGCATAACTAAAATCATAGTTGAAAAGATTTTTAAAAAATCCTTTGATACTAAATGTTGGTCTGAGTGAGTAACTCAAGAGTGGAGTGAATTGAGTTCCCAATAATTTTTTTTAAATATAGTTTAAATAAAATCTCTCAATTCAAATAAAATTTCTAATTAATCAAAATGTAGTTTAATATAATTTTGATAATTTAAAATATTTCTCAAATCCTGATTAGTACTCAATTAAAACAATATAAAAACTATTTTAACTTTAGAAATAAATTTACTCAATCAAATAATCATATAAACACTAGTTTATATTAACTATCATAGTGGTGGTTTTTTATAGTTTAAAAAATTAGTTTAAAACATTAAAATGAAACAAAACAAAACAAATAGTGAAATTAAAACAAGGGGTTCAGTCTCAAGACAAGATCTAATCCCATTCACATGGAAATCAACCGCTTCCAAATAGATTATATAAATATTATCTGATCTACAACTTGGATTAGGTATATATAAAACAATATAAAAGTTATCTAGGCCATGTAGGGACCTCTTTTACAATAATAGTGGGAAGAAAAACAAACACACGCCACACAAGGAACTCTTCCACATTACTCATGGGTATACATATGAAAAGAGAGAAGAATATATCTTGTATATACTAGATATATCATAGGAGATAGTTTGTGTTGATAAATAAGAAAAAAACACACATTGATCGATATGTAAAGAAAAAAATATAAAGAGAAAGTATAAAGATATTTAGAAGATAGTGTTTATCTTTCTGATGTACACTAGAATCTTGAGACCCCTCGAATGTAGCTTGGAGATAAGATTGATCCATTTATTCAAAAAATATAGTAAAATAGAGAATTGTAAGCTCTCTTTGTTCTTACTATAGTAAATATCTTAATGTTCTATAATCTCTACTCTTTCACAGTTGAAATAGAGTTAAGAATTTTTTATATAATGATCTTCATTAAGTGTAACTTTGATCATGTGTTCACACTTAGAGAAAACCTTTCATTATGTGTATGTAGGTGACTTTTTTGAATATATAGTGATGCTGGATGGAGAGTTTGTTCAAATAATAATCATTATGATCCTATGAATTATTGTACTTAGCTCTGACATAGTCTTTAATGTTTTCCTACAATTGTTAAGAATAATCATTAAAATAATACTTAGTGTTGAATTAAATAATATATCCATTGGGATCATTTAATTTAAATAACATGTGATAATGATGGTGGGTCATCCTGGAGGTGACTCATGTCTGGAGATGAGTCAGAAAAATGGTTAGTCGGGCCAATTGTAGGTCAGGCTAGTAGTAGCTCATGTTCAGAGGTGACTCATCTCAATAGTGACTCATCTAAATAGTGACTCATCTCAAGGGTGACTCATTATCAGTAGTGATTAAAGTCTGGAAGTGTGATATTTCTGATGGTGATTCATTCTTAGCAGTGAATCCTTTCTGGTAGTGACTCATCTTCAATGGTGAGTCCTTTCTAGTGGTGACTCGACTCCAATGGTGAGTCTTTTCTGGAAGTGAGTTGTTCCTGATGGTAACTCATCTTCAATGGTGTCTCTTTTTTGGTAGTGACTCAAATCCAATGGTGAGCCTATTCTAGAAGTGAGTTTTTGATGATTGTTACTCAAGTCTGTTGGTAGGTATTTTCAACACATAGCCAATATTTCATCGAATTCTCTTACATTAAAAAATGCTATCATAAAACATAAAAATCATTAAAAACATAATTACTGTGATTTTTTTATCATTAAAACAATGATGTACTGATATTCATCTTTACACAGTAATATCCCAACTGTAGATCCACCTCAGAGAAGTATTGGGCTCCATGTAGCTGATTGAACAAGTCATCAATCTATGTAAGGGGATAATTTTTATTTATTGTGATCTTTTTGAGTTCACAATAGTCGATGTAGAAATGCATTTATCCATACTTTTTTCTTTAATAAGAAGGCTAGTGTGCCCCATGGTTTAGCACCTGAGCATATAAACCCTTTATCAATATTCTCTTATAGTTTCTTCTTCATATATTAATGTTTAATAGTGGTCATTATATATGGATTATGGGATATTAGTGGGGCTCTGGGTATAAGTTCAATTGAGAAATCCACCTATCAGTTGGGAGGAAGACTAAGAAACTCTTCTAGGAACACATCATAATACTCTCTTACAATGGGCATGTCATAAAGGATGATATTTTTCTTGGTCTCAATCATTTCAACCAGATACAATTTATTATAGGGAAATAATTTCCATGATTGATATGGGTTTTCAAAGGAGACTCATCCTACTCCTTGTATTTTTATAGGATCAGAGGTCAATTAAATATATGATACATCAACTTCCATATTTTGAGTTGGTATTTGATTAGTTATATTTTACTTTTTTGCTATGAAAGAGTGTGTAGAACCAGAATCAAATAGTGCATTCTATATATTTAAATGAATAACTAGAGTACCTAACACCACTTCATTGTTAGAATACACCTAAGGAATTATGATAGAATGTGATTTTCCTTCATCTCCAGGCCATGAAGGTTGTTTTAATTGGTTATCTTCAACAACCTTTCATTAAGGAATTGGTTTACATAGTGTCAATGTCCCTTACATCTAAAACATTGGACCATGGGAAGAGGATTAATTGGAACCTTCTTTTCTTCTATCACTTCAGTGGGATTCTTCCTCAAACATTATAAATTATTATCATTATTCCCCTATTTTTTAAACATAATTCATTTCCTTATCCCATTTTGAAAATATTCAAGGTGCTTCTTCCCACACTTTTGACATGTGGTTAGTTGTACTTTCTTACCACCATTGGATTTCTCCATTTCTAACCTATAATTGAAATACATTATCCAATTCCTATCTCCAGTCTCATGAGGCCCTTGAGATTCACTATTATTCATTTTTTACTTTAAAGATACATCATAAAATTTCTTCATATCATTCAATGTCTCAAATCCCTAAATATTTTCATAGAATCAATTTTAACCTATTAAAAAATAAAATAAATTTACTTTTAGGGATGATGACAAAGTTTAATGCATATCGTGTAAGGCTTATAATGTTTTTCCCATACGTACTGATGTATTCAACCTCTATTTTCTTAAGTATAAGGAATTTTCTCTCCATTTTGAGATGAAGAGTCAGGAAAATATTTATTGAAAAATATTGAATTCATCCCAATCCATATCCTCAACATCTTCCATGGGATTTGTATTTTTTATCAGCATCCACCATTGTCCAACTTCTCCCTCTAAGTGATAAATGATCAATATGAACTTCTCTTGCTCAGATTATTATAGGATAGAGAATATCTTCTCAATGGAGTTAATCCATTGTTCTGTGATTAAGGGGTGGTAAGATCTACAAAATGTTTTAACCTTTTATCATATAATGTTTTCGACCGTAACTTTTTCTTTCTTAAAGGTAAGTGATTGTTACACCTAATTTAGGATATTGTTCAAAAATTGAATCAGTTGAGCAAGAAATATGATAAATTTTTTGAATCTTATTTCCATTAGTTTAGGCATCTCATTTTTTAATTCATCACATTTCCCATAACATTGGTTTCTGACATGGTTCCTCATATTTCAAGTCATTGAAAAAAAAAATCCATAATAAATATTTTCAAACTATTAGTCATATAAAAGGGAAACTATTAATTTAAAAGGAATAACTAATTAATGACATATTTTACCTATCTCATGAGTTTTGAGGATTTAATCTAGTTCATCCATGGTTTATTTCCTATCATTTTACCAAATATATTTTTTTTGTTATTTTTAAAAAATCAACTTTATGGTTAGGTGGTAACCTTACATTCAACTAGATTCAAACCAAAACAAATAGAATTAAAAATTAAAATTCAAATAGAAAAATTAAAGAAACACACATCCCAAATTTGAAATTCATAAATATCCATGAAATGATCCTATCACCACTGAATCACCTTAGGTCATAAAATCTTGAATGGTGGGTCATGCCCCCTAATAGAAAAGCTTACCTTCATCATCTTGACATCATAGGAGAGAACCCACCGACCATCACCTCACTCCATATTCAAACCAAAATCACAGAATACACCTTCACATAATCATTTCACCATCAAAAGTTTCATGAAAATTCCATCATCATCGTCTTATTTCCATCAAAAACAACATTGATGGCTGCCACCACAACTAGAAATGAACATCACAAAAACCAAAGACACAAAATGACATCTTCACCAAAAATGTATCAAAAAAATCAATATATCAGATAAATAAAACCAAAAAAACTTCAATAATATCTTTGATGAAGAAAAACTGAACAAAAATGATAAACCATCAACTTCTCCATTAATATTTTCATTTACAACTCTAAACGTTTCCATCATTTAAGAGGAAAAAATCATATATGTCTTCACAATGTGAAATGACTCAGATCATGCCTGGAATGTCAGTGTCCACCAAACCCAACATCCCAAATCCTATTTTTTACAACAACTCTAGATTGAACTAGGAGGTGTGAAGAGGAAAGTCTACTCAGAGTAAGGATTTGAGCGGTTGAGATCTCCAAACGTCAGCATCATCAGTAGAAAAACAAGTCACCATCATTAAACTTCATAACCTTTTTTCCTTTTTTCCTTCATAATGATTTGTAAAAATCAAAAGATTAACAAAATCATATCCCCTAATAATTCTAGATAAGTGTGCAATCTTTCTACTCTTTTTCATGCTCTAGATATGGGTCAGTTTAATACCCAATAATTCCTTTTGAGGATATTACACTTAGGTACATCTATTCCACAACCACATCCACCTTCCAGTATTCAGAAAGTGACATATTTTCTTCAAAATCCACACACACTACACTCTATCAAAATTTAGGGATGTTTACTATATTTAGACTTATCCTTAAGGTCTCCATTATATTTTTCAGTTCTAATGCCCAAAACATACTAGACCTAACTCTCATACCAATTATAAAAAAACATATTTATAATATATTTTATTTAATTATTTTTATCATAAATATCCATATAATACAATACCATAAAATAAAAAAGCTAGGTTTTTTTGGGAAATTAGATACATTAATCATTAACTTATAATAAAAAGAAACATTGTTATTTAAAACTACATAATGTGCTCTTAGTTTCCTTTTAACTCTTAATATTACATAGGGTAACCTGGGGACATGCATAAGGAAAGGTTCAGCTATAAATCCCAGTAAGGGAATAATAAAATCATAGAATGATAATAAATAATACATATGATTCAAGATCTATATCATGATAACATAAAGAAGTAAGAATCATGAATACTCACACGGAATCATCGCATAAGAAAATGGAATCAAGAAATCATGGTATCATAGGAATATGGAAATAACATAAAACGAGACATTATAAGCATAAGTAAAGGCTAATAATAAATAAATCATAACATATAGTATTTAAGATAACCTATCATGCACCATAAATGGTATCTCGTGAGATTAAAACAATACCCAATGCATTGGAGAGATATCATGACCCACCCTTTATAGGTATACATTTACATGTTTCACATCGATCATATAACATAAGAACATATTTCATTATTTAAATATCATGATTAAGTAATGTGGGTTTCATTCATAGAATCCACCAATAAATTAAAGATGGTTATTTCTAAGTTAACAACCTTGAATGAAAATAGGGTTGGGAATTCACAACTTTAAGGCATGCTATGGAAAATCGAGGAATAATTTCAGCAACATAACAGGTCATTGTAGCGGCTGTAGGGTACTAATCGGTACTGTAGCGGTGACAGGGTACTGAGCGATACTGTAGTAGGTGGGTATTATAGTATTACTATTCACAGAATGGGCCTTGGTCCAAAATTTTGGGCCTACGGGCCATGTAATGGGATAAATTTCAACTAGGCCTTCAGGCTATGTAATGGGTCTCCCTCTACCCAGTTTAAAGAGGTCTTTGATTTCCTTTAATAATAAATGAGACTTCATCCCCAAACTTTAAAAAAAAGGAAATACTTGAATGGAAATTAGGAGGGGAGACTCTTATCTTAAGATGTTTCTTCTTTAAGCTTGGGAAGGGCTCATTATAACCTTATAAACTCCTTGGGAGGGATCTAAAAAGTTAAAATGAGAGGAACTTCATTCTTAAAGTATTTTGATCAATGAGTAATGGGACAATGAGTGGGTATTTATAACAAAAAAAGAGCAAATTGTTTATTAATTTCCAAACTTAGGCCTTATACACCATGTTAATAAAAGATACAAAATAATTGATCTTCCCATTGTTTTTTACCAAGGTAATTACCAAGGAGGGGTAGTTTTTAATATTTTATTAGTTTAAGAACTAAACTCTTTAAAATAATATCCTTCATGATGTGGAAGTTAGCCATGTTTATAAATAATTGTTTATAAAATGATAAAATATATTATAGGTTTGGATAATTCATTATAGGATTATAAAATTAATCTTATTACTTTAAAAAACATGTTATTTTAATGTAAATTCCCATTTTAAGTGATAATGCCTCTATAGTATTTATTAAATCACTTTTTTGTCTATTATAATGTAATAATACCTACTGTATATTTATACCTTATTTAATTTTTACCCAAAAAAAATTGACTGTCATAAAAAATTATGAAAAAATAATCACTGATTAGTTTTGACATGATGATTTAAAAAAATGACATTTATTTTATCAAAATAGTTTCCAAACTATTTTAATTTTCTTTTTAAAATAAAAAAACTATTTTTTAATCACACAAAACACATATCTTCCACCACTAAGGACAAGATATCAACAAGAATAAAAACATCATAGTTCCATATTAATTAATTAATTGATCATTAATTAGTATTATTTTTTATTTATTTATAATATTTATAATTTAATATTCTAAACTGAGTGTCATTGGCACTATAAATTTTCTTGTTTATATACTCAATTATATCACCATCATATGAGATTACCAAGAACCATCCCTGTTCTTTTATTAAGTTATTTACCATTTCTCAATTATCTAGGTAATCTCGAACTTCATCCTAAGCTACCATAATCAAGATACACTTGTCATTTATAGAGTTAACTATTTCGAATAGTTAGAAACCAAATAATTAAAATCCATCTAACCATCCATTTAAAAGCATTAAGTAAGAATGATAAATCCATACTCTAAACTCATCATGACCTCCCCAATGCCATTACCACACCATTGTGTATAGAATAATATGTTTTTTCATCTATGGCATTGTCCATCACTGCAGCCTGAGCTCCTAACCCATACCTCATCAACATTTCCAATGAAAATAGTTTCACAATCAATCACATAAATTCACAAAAATGATTTATCCATCCTTGAGAATATATACATAAAAAATATATTCTATGTACATAATTTAAAGTTAATTAAGGCCAAAGCATCGAGGTGTTCAATCCTACTACAATAAATAATAGTCTATCTCAGCCTCAAACATTTATTATTAGAAAATAACCATTTTAATTGTCATCTAGAATTAAATTTTTTATTATTCATATGTATTCCGCATAAATAAACTAATAGGAAGCATCTAATAATACATATAAATCAACATAAATAGGCTTTAAGCAAATATTTATTATTCAAACATTTTTCTCAAGGAACCCTAAATATATTATGAGTCTCCTCCACCATTCACTTATTATTATTGGATTTAAGTTTTTTACCCATTTAAAGAAATTAAAATATATAAAACACTGATAAAATATACTTTTAAGAAGATAAAACACTATCTTATAAATAACAAGGTGAAACATCAATAATAATATAAAACTCATGCTATCACAAAAACTCAACAATTTATTAAATCTCATATCATGAAATATCAATTATCTATGAGGTGTGATAATTTTTACATTTAAATTATCTAATATCCAAAATTTTAAAATAATTCTCATCATAAAATAATTAATAAATAATACTAAATGTGGTAGTTCTCTCAAGAAATAATGTTACTACAACATGTGATAAACTAATATTTCAATTCCATAATTCCATACTATAAATTAATTAATAGGTATTCAAAATGTGATTACCCTTTTCTATTTCTTATATAATTTCCATAATTCTTAAAACAAGAATAGTAATAATCCATATAATATTATTTCTATATTTTAATAACATTTATCAACAGTATGCAAGATTACATCTATTTTAATTCTTGAAACAATAATAACATTAATGAATATTATACTGTATATGGATTATATTTTCTTTATTCCTTTATAATTTTCCTATATTATTAAATAATCATCCGTGTGATTCCTAGATTATTATATTTATTATAATTAATCACACCAATTTACCCATAAAAATTAAAGCATGATTAAATCACACCTTACACAAAAAAATAGAAGAATTGGATCTCTAACCTCATGAAATCTTTCACAATTTCATTGCACTAAAACATAGAAAAGGAAGAGGTGTGTTCAAGTCTATAATATTTTTGGAATAGGCTCGAATAGGTGCATAAGGATTGTAGACTCTAAGAGAAAAGATTTTGGATCAGCACAAATCAAGAGAAGCAATAAGATTGAACGAGGGGGGAAAGAAATATTATTTTAGAATTAAATATGTGATTTTATTAGGTATTTAAAAAAAATTAGTAAAAATTCCTTTTAATTTATCATCAAATCAATTTAGATTTCATTCTATTTAATTATCATCTGCATGACTAATTTAAATCCCCTGATCTAAATGGATTCAAAGTTATAATTATTTTCACTGGTTCAAGTTTTAAATACCATGGTTAAATATTTTATATACTTTTTATTTACTTAATTATGATAAAAGGGTATTTTATATCATTCTAGGAATTTCTAGAAAACTGGAATTTTTTCTAATTAAGGACTTGATAAACCATTAAGATCAACCATATAGATAAACTGCAAGGATTGATCGTATGAAGAACTATCAACCATGTTGATCGACCACATCTTATGGATCAACCACATGACTAAAGGAATGACTGACTGCATGAATAAAATGATTGATCACACAACCACAGATCAACTACATGACCAACCAACTGACCACATGAAGGAACCAAGAAATCATATGAACAAACCAAGTGGCCATATGAATGAACCAAGAAACAACATTAACAATATAAGTGACTTCATGAAAGAACCAATCAACTGAAGGAAAAAAGCACTAATTTAAATAGATAAAAGACTATAATCACCCTCTTAACACCTCCAAGTCTTAGAAAATGTAAAGAGTTGTAGAAATCTAAGACCTTTTAAGTGTATATATTTCTACTAACAGGATCATGATGATTTTCATAGATTGTCTATAGATAATGACTCTACCCTAGGGAATTCAAAAACTACCCCAATCCCAAGTTATGTATTTCTTAGGAAGATATCAATCATCATCGCTATCTCTAGGACTCCAGTGTATGTGGGAAGGCATAAAGTCATAACCCCACCTCAAATCTCTCTCTGAGACCTCGCTAAAACTTTTGTTCTCAAAAAATTCCATTTTATACCGTGCCAAGTGAGTAGTTAATGTGGTTTGTGATCCTCAATGCATACTCGTATATGATCATTCTTCCCTAATGAATGTTAAAAAACTCCCACACATGAACCATCTTCAGAGTCACTGAATAGTAATCCTCCATTAATATTCACTAAAACTATAATTGGGGAAGAGTGAATTTATATAGTCAAATGCCACTAATAACTTGCTACACTATAAAAAATTATTGATGGTGTAACCTACATTTGATCAGTGAGTGGTCATACCAAGTGGAAGACCCAAGCCATTACCTCTAGCTAATCCTCCTTGGCTTGTGGGTTAGTTTGTCTTCAAAACTTGTGTGGTCTCCAATATGACTTTATTTTATACATGTTTGATGCGTGATTTGTACATCATATTTATGTGACTGTTTGATTGAAATGGTCTTTTAAATTCTTAATTATTCACATTTTTTCAATATGGATGAATTATGAAATTTATTTAAAATTTGTATTAAAAAATAGTTTTTAGTAGCTTAAATGATTAATTCTTATAGTACTCACATAAATTTATTATGTTCCATGAAAAGTGAGTAACTAATAAAGTCTGTGAACCTTAATGTGTACTTGGATATGGTTGAAATTTCTATAGTTCCTAAAACATATCCTTTGTGATTTACCAATGCCTAGAAGAGTAACATACCCTTACCATTCTAACATGTAAATTTTTAAGACTTGTCATGTTTTTTCTTTCTAATTATCTGAGTATGACAGAGAAGTAATTGAGATAATACCTATAATGGTGAAGTCAGAGATTTATTGGACCTCAGTATAAAACCTACTAGTTTTGTAGTCTATTGGAGATTTACACACCATGAAATGTGGTTACACAACTGGTAAATTCGAAAATAATAATAAGTCTATTTTTAACAAAAGGTGATGGATTTTTCTGATATTCTTGGATTTTTCAATTTCACAATGTGTAATTGGGTTACACATCATGTAAAATCTTAAGTTTTGTTTTTTAATAGGAAGCTTGGATGAGAATTCTATTTCATCCTCTTTATAATTCCTTTCTCTCAAACCAAGATCCATTCCCAGACAATTTTAGACCCCATAAAACCTTCTAGGTTATTTTGTTCAGAAATTTATCATTTTTGTAGTTGTGGTGTGTCTCACCAGTTAATAATTCTCCATGTCTCTCTATATATTTCTATTTCTCTTCTTTTAGTTTGATAGATCATCTTTTGATTGATCGATCTATGCTCAATGTTGTAAAATTTTATTTCTAGTTTAAGTTTTTTTGTATTATGTGCCTTCATTCTTATTGGCTGGTTCTTTTGTGAGCTTTGTATTTCCATGAAAATGGTAGGTGGTTCCATTATGATAGGAAAATTTGATTAATCCTAAACTTCTTGATTTTAATTCCATTTTTTTATTTAAATTCAATTATTTGAAACTACATTAAATTGGTTTATTAAAAACCCAATTCTATTAAATTGGGGGATTTGAATGTGAACTTGAATTTCTGGAATGATATTAGGGGAAACATCCTAATTCCATTGAATTGGAGTGTTTTTGATAAATTGATGGAAATTATGGAATGTTAATTTTTGAATTTAAATAATGAAATCCATTTTTTGAAATTGATTTCAAAGTGGTACTTTAGAAAAATGGATTTAAATGGTTTGGATAGAAATCCAATGGTTTTATCTTGGAAAAATGAATATTTTGAGTAAAAACTTGTGTTTTTTGTTTTTTAAATGGAAATTTAGAACTTTTTGGAATGGGGGAATGTGATTAATTTTATTTTAAATAGTTTTAAAATAATTTTTTCATCATTGATTATACTAGAGAACATGAAATCCAAGGTATTTAGTGAGTTATTAGGATAGAACTCTTTTGAATCTTTACAATTGAACAAAACATAGTGCAGTAGGTCAAATCCCTGATGGGAAGGTGATGAGTAACCTTTGACCAAATTCAAAGGGACATTTTTATACATATATTTTCGTGATCACCTTTGAGTGTGTGAGGATCCCATATCCAAGAACTATCATACCTTTTTGCATATGACCATGATGCTCAATTCTTTATATATGAGATATAAATGTGTTTCAATGTTTTTAAACTATTTTACATACCTAATATATTTATATAAACTATTTTATATAAATTTTTTGTGAATACATTTGTTTAAAGTATTTCCATCATTCGAAATGTAAAGAATGAATTGTTTTAATTATGCTTTAAATTAACATACCTGTTTATTTAAACTTGGAAGATTTATCTATATAACTAAATGTTTGTATCTTATTATGGAATCCTCAAAAAGAAACTACAGGGTTTTAGCTCCCACCCTACTTGTGCCTTTGGGTGTTTTTAGATTATCTTATTCTAGGTTCGAGTAGGGGTAAGGTGCCACTTAGTGGTAGTAGTTGTTGATCCTTAGGGATTAGAGATTTTCAACCATTGGGACTTGGGTTTTTTATCCTATTTTATAGTAATTTATTGTAGTAATTTTGGGTTGTTTACCTATCTGACTTCTAGTACACTACTCCTAGTGTAGTTTTCTTTTGTATGTATATTGACTTACTTATCTCCTTCTGCAATGTTTGTGGAAAAATCATTCCCACTCTCATTTTGTATGATGTAAGGTTCTATTAACCAACCCTTGGGGATCTGGAATTCCCTTCGATCCATTTCAAGACTGGATCAGTTGTTGGGTTAATATGGTACCCGGATTGGTTCGTGACAAAGTGGTATCATAGCTCTATGTTGATCTTCCTATCTTAATGTTAGTATGTATTTGTGTATTCATATCAGGACTAAGGAGGTAGTTTTTACTGAGTACTAGTCCATCTCTCACCATAACGAACCTTAAGTCACTAGGGGTGGTTGGGGAAACACGTCTCAAGGATTATTTCTATTATTTTCCCTACTTTTGATTTTGGATAGTATGGAATCCAAATCATGTTTGTCTCTCTATTAGGGTTAATTTCTTTTGTTGCTCAGTTTTAGTGTTAATATGTTGTCTGATGATTTTGTGTATCATCATGCCTCCAATAAGATATATGAACCAGTCTAAGGAGGAATCTAATGATGATCCATAACAAGAAAATACTCTCATCAACCCAAGTTTGGTTGAGGTGATTGTGGGTACTCTCCAAGCTCTAGGACAGGAACCACCACCTGTTCCCATTCAGACTCCAACTGTGGAACCTCATAAGAATATTCTCCATGTGCGTTATCAAGAGTTTCTTTTCCATAATAAACCAAAGTTCAAAGTATTTAATTATACTCAAGTGGTCGTGTAATTGTTTATTAGGATTGATCATTTATTTAAGTTCTTGGAAACACCTGACGAAATCAAGGTGATGAGTTCCACCTTCATGCTGGAGGGACCAAGAAGGATAAGATGGGACATGATGGTAATAATGAAGAAGCATGAGTTATTAGATAAGATAGACTTAATGAATCTTTTCACTAAACATTTATATCTAGATTCTATACTGTTATCCAAGGCTTTAGAGTTCTTAAAACATGAGTAGGTTGAGAGAACCACGTTAGATTATGTGAATTGTATCACAGTATGTAAACTTTTTTTGAGCTAGTGTATTTTTCACCTAAGGTAGTATCAAATGATAAGATAAAGACTCGATGGTTTGAGTTGGGAGTTCAAACGAATATTCATTCTCAAGTTATCTTACTGAATATTCCCTCTTTTATTGATGTTCTAGGTAGAGCGTTGATAGTTGAAATGAACTTGCCTAGAAATTCAGGGTTGATGGGAGCTTCTTCTCCTCCGAATAGAAGTGTGTTTTCCTATAAGGGGAAGATAAATTATGATGATTCTCAATTTGGATCTTGATAGTAGGGTTTTTCTAAACCTCATAAAGTTCCTAGAATAGGACCTTTGATTTTATAGCAATGTGGAAAGCTTGAGCACTTAAAGAGTTTTTTCACCCAAGCTCCCAAGATATGTGGCTCTGGAATACACTTAGGTCACATAAATAAGTTCTTCCATGTTTATTACACTCCACATAGTGGAATAAGATCATCATATCCTACCTAAATTTTAGGGAAATCAAATTTTTCACTTACAAAGGGGTTCCAGCCATAGGTATCCAGAACGAAGATTCTTCACGCAGTGCACGAGTCTCCAAAGGAAGAGGATACTGGTCCAGTGTCTGTGAGAGGTACCATCACTATAGATTTCTCATTAGTGACTAATTTATTTGATATTTTTGTATATAATTCATTTATTTCAACCTATATTTTTAATCTAATAAATATTCCTATTAGGATTTTGTCTTATGTGATGGATATTACTACACCCCTTAGAATGAAGAGAGAGCCGGGCCTCTATAGTCCCTCTTGTGGTTTCTACTTGTCATATGTCAAGATTGCTTGGAGTTTTCTAGTTCTCAAAATATAACCACTTGACATTATATTCGTAATGGATAGGCTCATTTCCAATAAATCTTGGAATGATTTTTATCTTCGACCAGTCTTCTTTTCTATACCCAATAGTGTGTGTCGTGACTTTCAAGAAGAATGCGACCCAAGGTTGAGTTGATCTGGGCCTTCTTATCTGGAGTTGGGTAAAGTAATATTTATGTTTTCCTTTGATCTGTAGATAGAATATTTGAGTGGTGATCTCCCTCCAGTTGTCTTCGACTTTCTCGATGTGTTTCCTTTTGACTTCTCTAGGTTTCCATCAGTAAGGGAGGTAGAGTTTTCTATCAATCTTGCACCTGGTACTCAACAAATTTCAATTCCTTATTACCACATGGAACCATCTAAAATGAAAGTTTTAAATATTTATTTAAAATATCTTCTAGAGAAATTATTTATATCCTGAGTGTGTCACCTTGGGTGGCACCGACTCTCTTTGATAAAAAAGGATAATGGTTCTCTTCACCTTTACATTGATTAAAAAAAACTCAACAAAGTATTAGTAAAGAAAAGTTATTTGTTTCCACGGATTGATGATCTATTTGATCAGTTGAAAGGGATGAATTGGTTCTCAAAGATTGATCTTTGATCTGGTTACCATCAATTAAGAATAAAATAATCTTACATTCAGAAAACCACCATTCATATCAGTTATGTCCATTATGAGTACCTTATCATCCCTTTCTGTCTAAGTAATGATCCTATGGTATTTATGGATATAATTAATAGGATTTTCCATGAGTATCTCAACACATTCATGGTAGTCTTGGTGGATGACATCCTCGTATACTATATGTCTGAAGAAGATCATGTGCATCAACTGAGAGCAGTCCTAGAATTGTTGATAAATCACCAAATTTATGCCAATCTTTAGAAATGTGATTTCTAGATTCAAGAAGTGAAATTTTTGGGACATGTGGTGTCATTACATAGTATTTTAATTAATACTGAAAAGGTAATGGTTGTTATGAAATGGGAACAACTAGAAATTTTTTCAAGATTCGGAGATTCTTGGGTCTAGCTAGGTATTATCACTAGTTCATTAAGGACTTATTAAATTTGTATTCTCTGATGACTACACTAACTCAGAATAGAGTAAAGTTTTCTTAGGATGAAAGATTTCAGAATTATTATGTTGAACTAAAACATCTTTTGACTATTTCGTTAATGTTAACTCTCTAAGAGGATGGGCAGGGCTACGTGGTCTTCTGTGATGCATCGGGTTTAGGTTTGTGTTGAGTTCTTATGTAGGGTAATCATATAGTTTCTTATGGCTCTCTCAAACTTAGGGCACATGAGAAAAATTATCCAACACATAACCTTGAACTTGCAGCTGTGATGAACTCATTTAAGAGTTGGTGGCATTACCTTTACGGAGAATGGTTTACTATGTTTTTATACCACAAGAGCTTGAGTTATATCTTCTCTAAAAAATATTTGAATCTCTATCATAGGAATTTGGTGGAATACCTTCAATATTTTGACTTTGACATCACCTATACACTAGGTAAATGGAATTTCATCGTCGATGATTTGAGTAGGAAACTTCCGACCAAAGCCGTGAAAGAATCTTTGGAAGAGTGGAACTTGATGGGTCTCTTTCCATAGTTTTATATTGGAGTCTAGGGATTAGGTTTCATGGTTTTTATGGCCATTTTTAAACTAACATCTACCCTTATTGAGATGTTTCTTCAGTAATAGCAGCCTGATGAAGTGTTTTTTATCATTAGAGACTCTCTTAATGGTGTAGAGACCATGGATGACTGATCACTCTCCATCGAGGGAATTATATGCTACTAGAATCTCTTTTTTATTCCTTTAGTGGTAAGGAAAGATGTGATGGGGGTTTTTCATAACTACCAATGGGTAGTGTACCCACTAACCATGAATATGTTCTATGACAAGTGGCATAGATTTTGGTATCCATGTATGAGATGAGACATTTCTGAATTTTTCTATCATTGTTATACATGCCAACAAGTCAAGGGCGAGCACCCAAAATCTTTATGTGTCTTCATCCCCTTTTAGTGTTCTTCATCAAATTATGATTCCTACTTGTAATTGGCATGATATCTCTATGAAATTTTTGGTTGGGTTACTACGTACTCAAAGAAAGAATAATGGGATATGTTTTGTGATCCATAAGATGACCAAATTAGCTCACTTTTCACCCATTAATGATATTGCCAAAGTTGAGGAGTTGAAAAGTCTCTATGTGAAAGATATGTTTCCTCTTTGTGGAATTAAATATTCTATTTTCTCTAATATAGATCCCTAGTTCACTTATCTCTTTTGAAGAGACCTTCAAGAGGCACTTGGATCTCAGGTCTGTTTGAGCATGGCATACCATCTACAGTTAGATGTTCAGATAGAAAGAGCTATACAGATTCTTGAGGATATGCTTCATGCTTTTGTTCTTGAATTTTTTGGAGTTTGGTATGACCATATATGGATGTTTGAGTTTTCTTATAAAAATATTTACCGATATATTAACATAATGGCTTCTTTTGAGGCCTTGTGTGGCTAGCCTTAGAATTCTCCATTATGTTGGTTGGAGATTGGTGAAAGTTCTTTTATTGTAGAAATCTTGGTTCAAGAGATGATAGAAAAGATTCAGTTTATTCATAAAATAATGTTGATGACATAGAGTCAGTATAAATATTATTTTATCATCATCACATTCCATTGGAATTTTCATTTGGTGACGAGGTGTTCTTGAAATTTTAACCTCAATTGGTTTATCGAAAAATTGGGAGCCAAGGTAAATGTGCTCTTCATTTTATGGGACCTTTTGAGGCTGTCGATTAGGTGGGGATAGTTTTTTACAGTTTAGAACTTCCACCAAAGATAACAACGATACATAATGTGTTCTATGTATCTCAAATATGAAAGTATTTATCTAATCCATCTCATCTTCTAAGATGGAGTGATCTTGTGATTGAACCTAATTTATCTATGACTGAATGGCTAGTTATGATAGTTGATTCTGAAACCAAGGTACTTCATGGTAGGGTGATACCTTTGGTTTGAGTGATATGGTAGCATAGTTCAGATTTTCATGAGACATGGGAGCATGAGGAACTAATGAGAGAGCAGTGGCGTCACCTTTTTTATATGGAAACTTCTTGACAAGATTTCTAGGGAAAAAAGTTTTATGGTCCAGAGGTTATAACATCCCATTACCTTTATGATAGGTATATTTTTAATTATTTTCATGGATTTACTTTTTAATTCCCAAGGTATGGATGAGAGGGAATTGAGTGGATACCTGCAATGGTGAAGTTAGAGATTTGTTGGATTATTAGCAAAAAACCTACTAGTTTTGTAGTGTGTTGGGGATTTACACACTATGTAATGTTATTTCAAGATGTGCATATTCTAAAATAATAATAAATCTGTTTCTAAATAAATGTGATGGTTTTGTCGATGATTTTGGGATTTTTCAATATAATGATGTTTAATTGGTTTACACATCGTGTAATGTAACGTCCTAGATCTAGATTCCACTTAATAGCTATCTGAACCTGGTGGGTCACATAGACTCAATCACATATCCCCAAATGTCATAGGCTACCAACTAGTAGTGAGGGCCTAAGTGTTTCTATAGGTCTATTATTCCCTCATTACCAAAGTGTAGCACAACGGATAACAATAAGATGCAATTATTGGAAGTAGTAAAACATACAAATGATAGTAGTAAATAGCATAATACTGATAATATAACAAATCTAGAAGTCATCTCATATACAAATGTTGATACATTTCATATTACTATAATAAATCATCCAAAACAGGTACACAGTAGTCATATAAAATACTTGTAACAAAAATAAAAAAAGGTCCAAAAGTATCCTAGTATCATCGCAAGTCTCAGCTTGGTCTCATTCTCTCCTGCTCCTAAGCAGCAATCAAGTACCTATAGTAGGGAGATTTCCCTTATCAACAACTACAATCATATAGTACATTTGAGTCCCAAAAAGTGTCCCAAATAGGGTGTGATACATAATGCCAGTAGGTAACCACCCAAGGTCAGGTTCCAATCAGTCATTGAATATATATATTTATAACAGTGTGTGGGTAGATATATAAAAATTGAAGAAAATACTCAAAATTAAACATCCTATAAGTACTTGTTCTCAATTAATATCCAATTAAATTGAACAATTTCATTTAATAGATAAATCCTGAATTTAACATTCAAGATTTTGTGAGTTATAACATGCTCATTTAATCATTCAATACCATTTAATTATAAGTCTCAAGACTTAGCTCAAAGACCAAAATCCCCTGTGATATCATACCCAAAGGATGCCTAAGTGGGCTATCCATAAAGGTATAAGTCAAGATCGAATCCAAGATTGTACTTTGTATTGGAAAACACATCATATTAGATCCATTTTATTCATTATTTAATTTAGAACTGGAGCCCATCCTTGGCATTCCTAAGTTATAATTCAAGTATCACTCCAGTTTTAATTTCAACCAACACCTTAAAAGCTCATCCTTCGAAAACCTCTCAGGAACCCGATATCGCTCTAGGTGTGGTACAACATCACTAACAAATGAGTCTATCCTCATCGGTCCTATAAGGGAGCTCAATTATCACCCAAGGCATGAAGATCAAATGCCCTTTGAGTCTATCCATGGTATTCTTATTTGAATCCAAGTATCACTCGACATATAAGTCAAACCTCGATTAGTCCATCCATGGCATCCCTCAATTGGATCCATGTATCACCCATGGCATAAGCAAGGTTCAATCCATTGAGTCCATCTGTCGAATTATAATGTGAATCCATATATCACCCAAGGAATAAAGGTCAATAGTAAATGAGTCCATTCATGTAATTCTAATTTGAATCAATGTTTCACCCATGGCTATTAATCATTAACCAATTCAAAATCATTTAATCAAATTAATTTATCATTCCAAAGTCAAAACCATAGGCATCCAATTCAATATCACCTCAATAGGTGTTCCAAGTCATTGTCCAACCTTATAAGGCTTGTCCTTTTAATTACTCACATGAGAAAATTCAATTAAACAAGATTATAAATCCTAAAAAGCTATTATATAGTATTAACACCATTTAACTTATGTGGGAAAATAAATATAAAAATCATTTAAGCTTAACCAACCCATACATGGAATATACATAATTTAACTCACATGGGAATAGAAATACAAAATAAATTCAAGCATAACATGAAACTCAATCTTCAAAAATCTAATCATGCCAAGGGAAAAGGGTCATTCACATTCATCCCTTCACATTTAACCATTTCAATTACCATTCATTAAAATTTAAAACCATTTCATATTCAAATTCCCATTTCATGTCTTAAGAAAGGGTTAAAGGGAACACCTAAGGGTGTCTAAGGCAAGAATCCACCAAATATTAATTTAATAACCAAAAACACCCAAGGGGTGGTTTCTATATAAGTTAAGTTTCTAAGACTATAAATCAATAACAAGATTATTTAATTTTATAGGTCATGCCAAAAAATTCTAGGTTTGAATTTCAAATCAAAGAAACACCTTAAAATTGGTCATGTGGAATGATGGAATATATAAACATCTCTACATTGAGTGAAAGACACAATACCACCTAACTTAGTGTTATATAGGATATCTCTCCCAATCTTGGACCTTGATTTGACTCTATTTGGAAGAAATTAAAAGAACAGATGAAGAACCTAATAATAGGGGAAATCATCTTGCACCTAAATAGTGAAACTAATATCCATAATAATGGAAAATGGCCAAAAATTAATTGAGTTATTACCATTATGGATCCAATGATACAAACCACGCTTGAATCAAAGATCATATGGAGATGATATCTCAAATCTAAGAATAGCCAAGGATGAGAGATTTCTAATGGGAAGGAGTCTATTGTGTGGGTGAATGAAAAACCTAAAATAGTTTTATAATATATTTTTAATTTAATTAAAAATATTAAAATTCCAAAATTTAAAGGGTTGCATGGTTTAGGAAAACAGTATTTTGTAGAAGAAGGGGCACCTGTACGGTTTCCTCACACAGTTTGACTAATCATGTGGTAACCGTGCAGAAACCCTATGTCAAGATCTGCCAAAATTGCAGACTTGAATGCATGGTCATGTATCCCATTATTCATGGTTTTTACTAACCATGAATCCATTCCCTACTATCTTTCTAGCCTCACATGGTTGGGTCAAACCTTATGGTCTTCCCCTGCACAGTTTTCTCTAACCATGTGCCAAGATATTTTCTTGCCAAAAACTGGTTATCAGCTTCAAACGAGCCTCAGACACCCCTAATAGCTCCCTTACCTAAAAGGGAATTCATAAAAGTCCATTATTAAAAAATTTTACTGATATTTTATGGAAATAAAAATGGATATTTAACCCAAAGAAGAACTAGGTTCTAACAAACTTCCCCTTTTAAAGAAATTCATCCCTGAATTTCCCTTACAAGGGTTGTGAAGCATGACCTATGAATAACTTTAGCCACTACAATCATACATAGGCCTCCTGCACCTAGGTCTCATATTTCACTCATCTGTGCAACCATAGAACCCACAATATAAAAACAGACCGACCTTGGAGAACCTTCATGCTACGATCCACAATAAAAATAGGATACTCCTAGAAGGAATAATCTTCCTAAAGATCAACCTCCTCAGGATGAAAGGCATGAGAGGAGTATGAATAGTAATTTCATAGCTAGGAAACATGGAAGAAATTGTGCATGGCTCAGTACCTTTTAGGTAACTGTAACTGATAGGCTACTTTCCCAACTCTCTCCAAAATCTCAAATGGTCTGACATACCCCAGGGAAAGATTAATATGTCTCTTGATTCTCTTATTTCCCAAGCTCAGTGAAACATAAAAGAAAATATGATCCCAAACCTCAAACTCTAGACTCTAACTATGGTGGTTGGCATATGATTTCTGATGATATTTCATAGTAGTAATCCGCTTCTGAATCAACTTAACCTACTCTGTGGTCTCCTGAATAAGGCGAGGCCCCAGCATAGCTACCTCTCCTACTTCCATCCAACATAGGGGTGATCATCATGGACTACCATACAAAGCCTCATATGGATCCATATGAATAGTACCCTAAAATATAATATTTTAGGTGAATTCAACCAGAGGTATATGCCTCTCACAAGAGCCCCCAAAATCCAGAATGCATGCTCGCAGCATGTCCTCAAGAACCTAAATCATGTGCTCTGACTAGCCATTTGTCTAGGGGTGGTATGTTGTGCTTAGAAGAACCTATGTACTCAACACCCTCTCTATATCTATCCATAATTTTGAATTATACTAGGCATCCCTATCTGAAATGATAGTATTTGGGACCCCGTGAATTCGTATTATCTCATGGATGTAAAACCTCCCAAGCTCATCGACACTGAAGGTTTCCTTAATTAGTATGAAATTTGAAACCTTTTTATCCTGTAAACAACATCCTAGACTGCATCATTACATTGAGGAAACCTTGATAATCCTATCACAAAATCTATCATGACATCATTCCATTTCCACTCAGGTATAGGAAGCTTTTGTAAAAGTCTGGATGGTTACTGGTGTTCCTCCTTCACCTTCTAACAGGTGGAACACCTCATGAAAAAAACAATTACATCTCCTTTCATATTTGGCCACCAATACTATCAATGTAAATCCTGATACATCTTGGTGACACCAGGATGCACTGCCCAAGCTGAAGCATAAAATTCTTGCATCATCTTCTCATGCATGTCTGAAGAGAGCCATACACGACCATGAACTCATGGAATCTTATCCTCACCTATGGTCCAACCAGTAGGAGGGTCCTCTCCTCCCACACTCTCCCATATAACTAGGACTTCTAAGTCCTATATCTGATTCATCCTCAGTTTATCATGTAGGGTAGAGGTAACAGCTAAGGATGAAAGTAAATTCTACCTATGACTATCATGCACCGCCAAGTGAATATCAAATAACAAATACATGATCTTCCACTCAATGCTATCCTACTAAACTGTCTGTAACTGAGTCCTCTTACTTAGTACATCAACCACTACATTTTCTTTACCATAAATATTGGAAAGATCAAATTTTAAAGACTATAGGTACTTTACCCACCTCTGTTTCCTCAGATTCAGATCACGCTGTGTAAATATGTACTTGAGGATTTTTTGTTTTTGTACACCACAAAATTATCTCCCAATAAATAGAGTCTCCAACAACATAAAGTGTGAACAACTTCTGCTAGCTCGAGATCGTGCAATAGGTAATTCCTCTCATGTGTCCTCAACTGCTGGGACATGTACGCCATGACTCTATCACCCTACATAAGAACTTATCCTAGCCCAATACTTGATGAGTTGTAGTAAATAATGTAACTCCTTTCTAGCTATGGAAAAATTAGTATTGATGCTGAATTCAATCTCCCTTTCATCACTTGAAATTTCATCTCATAGTAAACTAACCATATGAATATTGAACACTTCTTAGTCAAGCCCATAAATAGTTCTTCTAAGTGTGATAAGTCCTGTATGAAATGATTTTGGAAACCATACATACCTAATAAACATTGTACCTCAAATAACTTCTTAGGAAGAACCCAAGAAACTACAGATCTCACCATCTCAGGGCCAACTGATGCTTCTATCTCTAAGATATGTGACCCAGAAAGTGAATTTGATCCATCCATAAGTGGCACTTTTTGATATTAGCATATAACTGATTCTCCCTCAGTGTATTCAATATGATCTCAAGATGTTTGTCATGGTCCTATTGTAGGACCCCAGGACACCCTGAGAGGGGAGGGGTGAATTAGGGTGTCAACTTTTTCTCCTTAAAGTTGTGGATCTTGTTCCCACGTTGGTAGGAACTACTTAAACCTGTATGATGGATATGATCAGCAATGAAACATTCACATACAAAGAGATAACACATAAATTTTACTTGGTTCACCACTAAGGGCTACGTCTAAAGAGCATATGCCGACAAGTTGTCGGTCGTACCAAATTCCACTAATCTTCAGTAGTTGTGGATTACAATGGTTCGATCACAGTCACTCTGTCACAGGCTCACTACCTTTACAAAGGTTCAGGGATAGCTCAATGCTTCCATCGGGTCACTCCCGTTGACTCCCCCTGGCTCACTGCCGTTGGTGAAGTCTCACTCAGTTTATAGACGTGAAGGTCTCTTTAATAGATTTGCATTGAAGTATTTGTCTCCTTTTCAGCATGAGACTTTTCTAGCATCAGAGTCCTGAGTTTATGCTCTTTTGTATTCAACCTTCTACTTTAGTACAATAACTGAATGCACTATATCTTCTTCTTCTCTTCCTTTGATTCTCAATACTAACACCTGATTGCATTGATATATTCCCCTCTTTCTGTGCAGATCTGAGTTTAGTTGCACGAATCATTCTTCTTCTCTTCACAAATCACAATGAGGATGTTAAACGTCAGTCATGTGTGTGTGGTACCACTTCTCTTCATAAAACCAAATTGTTCACTATTCTTCCGTCTTTGTAAATGAATACATCATTTGTTGCACCAAAGGTATCGGGCAATCTCATGGCTTTTGTGCAGCTCCAAGAAGACGGTCAAGCTCCAACAACACCTGGTGCTCTTCTCCAATCCTGGCGCGCAAGTCCCAACACGGTGCGCAATTCTCACTACGGCGTGCAAGTCTCTGGCGAACAGGTCCAAACTGGTGTGCAAGTATCACCAAACCGCCTGCGCGACACTGCCTTCCTCAACTTCTAACCCCCGCGACTTACTTCCTTTCTCTCCCAAACCGCCTTGGGCGTGTAGCCAACAACCGGCGCGCAGCTTCATATAATGGCGTGCAAGTCCACCTGCGCGACCACACAATATCTGTGCAACTTCCACACCTGAACGGCGGGAGCTCTGATTTTTCTAAGTGTTGAAATCCATGGGAAATGAGGAGGGTTGGTCCAGTATTTATAGGCAATTTGACCACCCTGCGCGACGGTGCGCAAGTCAACCTTCGGCGCGCAAGTCTCGGCGCGCAAGTCTCTTTCCCTGCTAGTCACTTGTGCGACCAACTTCCAAACTTGCGCGAACCTCTTTCCTTTTACAAATTTTGATCTTCTGATCGTGAAAACTCATAGGCATGCAAGTTCTCAAGCTTCCAAGGCATTGGTGCGCAAGTCTCTTTCACGGCGCACAAGTCACATGCGTGACCTCACCAAAACATGTGTGACCCTTATCCCTTTTCCATATTTTGATGTTCTAATACTCAAAACATATGGCGCGCAAGTTTCCAAGCCTTAAAGTACAAGGCGCGCAAGTCCCTTTTCCAAAATCACTTTTCTACATTTGTCGATTTTCAGACCCAAAAATTTGGCAAATAGTGGGAAACGGTGCCACCTTGTATCTTCTCTTTTTATACCGCCTCCAGATCATCCATTCCTCTGTCGACGTTCTTGAATCAAACATAGATCATTGACCACAACTCTTGAACTCGACATGCCATCATGAAATCCCTTTTGTCAACAAGTTTTTATGTCGTTTGTTTTCTTTTTCAACAAGAACAATCACCTTAAAAACACTTCTTCTTGGTGATTTGAATCCTTCAGCAACTCTTCTGCTGTCATCACAAACTCCACTATCGTGATATGTATTCTTTGAAGGAACAGCTTTAGAACCATCATCTTCCTATACAATGAGATGTGCATGTCCATATCATAATTTCAATCTCCGCATGGCCATCTCAGAAGTCCAATCCCTTGCACATTGTCTTCTTCTTCAGCCATCATTATCTACTTCATGCAAATCATATGAGTCAATTCTTCAAGAAGTCTCTTGCATGGTTCTCAGGCAATCATGAGTAATTGCATGGTCTTCATCAAAAACCCATGGGTCTCATGCAATAATGAGGAATTGCATGGTCTTCATCAAAACCCATGGTTCTCATGCAATAAGGAGGAATTGCATGGTCTTCATCCAAAAACCCCATTCTTCGTTAATCATCCTCAGATGGATTACACCTCACATTCTTCATTGTTGTAAACAATGTATCACCATTTACATATGTTCTTTGAACTTATGATCAGTACAACAATCGTTTGAATTATCATTCCTCCACTTCATCAGAGTACTTCTTGATCTCCTTCATTTTCATCTTCATTGACAATTATTGACAACAAATACAACCTTATACACAAAGTGGTTCCAACAATATCCCCCTTTTTATTTTGTTGTCAATACCTTATACATCTTCTAAAATGAATTTTTCAATATCAAAATGAGAATCTTCTCTTCAATCATCTTCTCTTTTCAAACATTCATTTCACTTTCTCTCCCCCTTATTGACAAGAAATACAAAGCGCATGGTAGGGAGGGTATCAATCCATACTTAAGCAATGTTTCATTAATCATTTCACTCTAAGTCTACTTGAGAAATGCTCGATGTAGAAAACAAGAGGATTTGATTAAGTCAACAAGGTTGTCCATTATTCACATATCATGATACCAACATGAGATGAGAACTCATGTATTTTTTTTCTTCAAGGGTTTACCGCTTTTATTTCAGGTAGAAGAAAATCAAATGTGATAGGGAATAATCAACCTGAAACTCCTGCACTCACATCAGAAAACAGATTAAAAACATTCAAGTGCTATCGGTAGGATAAGTGACCTTGGGGAACTTCCATTCTTTTTTTGCCACTGATCAATTCAGTTACTCCCCCTTTGTAGAATGATCTGAGTAACCAAGTTTGAGAAATTGAGAAATGAAATACCTTCTCCAATGACATGTTCTTCAATAAATTTTAAAAGTAACGGTATTTGATACTAGCTGGAGTTGATATTGATTGAAACAGTGATTTTGGAAGCTTCTTCATTTTTCTCCCCCTCAAGGGAAACACTTCTCATCATCTTCATCAAGAGTGATCCTTCATCATCTTAATCATTGAATATCAATTGAAGATTCTACTAAGGTTGGAAACTTCTTTAGCTTGGATATCAAGAGTTGTCAGCATTCACTACTTCTCAGGTTCTCCCCCTGAGAGCATGCTCCACCTTCAATTCCCTGCATTATTAGCACAAATACAATACACAAATGAATAAGAGAATAAGGTGGTTCCTCCTTGCTTCATCAAAATGTTCTGTATGGTTGAGGTTCTTTTCTCAACCAAGTTCCTCTGTTCACTCCAGTCTTCATGCCTATACATTTGAACATATGTTCTGTCAACTGTTGATGTGGCATGGCTCTTTTCACATTCTCTTCTTATTTGTGTGGAGAATTGTTCTTCTTAACAGCCATTATGAATGATACATTCTTACTCCTCTTAAGGACTGATTCTTGTTCTGGTATTAAGGTTAGAAAATGTTTTGCAATGTGACCATATTTCTTACATCTCTCACACAAAACATCTTTGACATGTGTGTTTTTCTTGGTTTGCAATATCTCCTGCACTCTGTCTTTATTACGTGAAAGTTTTTCTATGCCTTTATCACCAGCCTTGGCCTTTTCATCTTCAATATTCCCCATTCTTTTCAAATCTTCTGGCTAGATGACCAATATGTCATTTGGAACTGTTGCAGCAGGTTTGGATCTTCCACATGGGTTCATCCATGTTTTATCCCATGTAGTTCTTCTTTTTGATGAATGGCCCCTCAATTTCATGAATCTAAAATCTTGGGTCTTCTCAGCTTCCCTACTTGAGATCTTCTTGGGGAAATGTGGTTTCACAACATTCTTCGGATTTCTTCCCAAGGTAGATTCTTCATTATTTGCCGGAATCGGAGGTATTCTTTTCCTATCAACAGTGAAAGCATATTGATGTGGGCATGTACTTGCCACGTGACCTCTTCCATTGCATAAATCATAGATGTTATCAAGAATTCCAAATATGTTTGCAGTGAACAGATGCTTCTGGACCTGTAGATGTTGCTTCTTCTTCTCTGGAATCCTTCCCTTTGATATAGGCTTTCTCTGTGCTTTTCCATGTAAGGGATTATAAAAACAATCCGGTGCACAATTCCCAAATCTGTTGCAGCACCAACATTGGCCCACAAATCTTTTCTTCTTTGTTTCTTCTGTATGAGGTTGTTGGGTCATCTTCTTAATCTTTTGTGCTCTGTTTGAGGAACCAACATCCAATTTTTTCTTCATATCCACCCTAGCCATGGTGGTAGGTTTCTTCTCCTCACCTTTCCTTATCCATACTTGTTTAGAATTTTTCTTCCAACTTGCACTTGATGAAGGAACATATTTAGAAACGATAGTACAGGTTTGTATGGATGGTACCTTCACTTTCATAGCTTCTTGTGATAGATCAATGAGTGAAGTCATGATCTTCTTATCACATGTTGGAGGTCTTTTGACAATAGAATCCTCCAGTGAGCATTGAGTACCAGCAGCAACTGATTCTTGAGATGGACACTCAAGAGTTGTCATAATTTTCTTGTCACATGTTGGAGGTACTTCAGCTTTAGTAGCCTTCAATGAACATTTAGTACCAGCATCTCATGTTTCATTATTTTGTGGAGTCTCAATATGTGTCTTCTCAAGATTTTTCAATTGTGCTTCCAATTTTTGACTTTCAATACTGAGGATGATCTTCTGATCTTCAATCATGATCATCTTCTCTTCACAAGTCTTCTTCAATATTTCAACCTCATCTCCATGCATCTTAACATTGTTTTTTAACAAAGAGTCAAGTTCCCTGAATTTCATGGAAGTTTCTTCCAAACAAAAACTCTTGACTTTATTGATCTTCTTCAGCTCAGCTTCAAGTGCATAGATATTTTCTTTTAGAGTCTTATTGACTTCCTCTTTTTCTTCAAAGACTTTCACCTATTTGGTGAGCTTCATACTTTCCATAAATTTTATTTCTAACCCCTTTTCCATATTTTTTTTACCTTTCTAATCGAGTGATCTCAACCTGCATAGATTGGAATGGGCTAAACATAATAGCAACCCTTTCTTCAGGAATATCATGAAGATATGTTTTGAGTTTTTCCTGAAATCTTGAATTAGGGATATCATCCTTTCCTCTGGAAGAATTATGAGCCACCTACTCAATACTTTCCAAGCCTGATATTTCTTCATTATTGGAATGGCATGGAGAACAAGACACTGAATCTTCTTTGGATATGTGGGACTTCTTTAGCTGCTTCTTCTCTTTCTTTTTCCTGTTTGTCATGGTCTTTCTAGATGTAGACTTCTTCTCAGAAATGACTGAATATTCATCAAGACCGCTCTTCATTGTTGACTTTAGGAAAGAAACTCAAATCCTCTTTTGAATATAATTACTGTAGAATATCCAACATACATCAACCTCGCTCTGATAAAACTTGTAGGACCCCGGGACACCCTGAGAGGGGAGGGGTGAATTAGGGTGTCAACTTTTTCTCCTTAATGTTGTGGATCTTGTTCCCACGTTGGTAGGAACTACTTAAACCTGTATGATGGATATGATCAGCAATGAAACATTCACATGCAAAGAGATAACACAACAATTTTACTTGGTTCACCACTAAGGGCAACGTCCAAGGAGCATACGCCAACAAATTGTCGGTCGTACCAAATTCCACTAATCATTAGTAGTTGTGGATTTCAATGGTTCAGGAACAATCACTCTGTCCCAGGCTCACTGCCTTTACAAAGGTTTGGGGATAGCTCACTGTTTCCCTTGGGTCACTCCCATTGACTCCCCCTGGCTCACTGCCATTGGTGAAGTCCCACTTAGTTTATAGACGTGAAGTTCTCTTCAATAGATTTTCATTGAAGTATTTGTCTCATGTTCAGCATGAGACTTTTCTTGCATCAGAGTCCTGAGTTGATGCTCTTTTGTATTCAACCTTCTACTTTAGTGTAATAACTGAATGCACTATATCTTCTTCTTCTCTTCCTTTGATTCTCAATACTAACACCTGAGTGTATTTATATATTCCCCTCTTTCTTTGCAGAGCTAAGTTTAGTTGCACGAACCGTTATTCTTCTCTTTGCAAAGCACAATGAGGATGTTAAACATCATTCATGTGTGTGCGGTACCACTTCTCTTCATAAAATCAAATTGTTCACTGTTCTTCCATATTTGTAAATGAATACATCATTTTTTGCACTGAAGGTATCGGGCAATCTCACGACTTTTGTGCAGCTCCACGAAGATGGGAAAGCTCCAACAACACCTGGTGCTCTTCTCCAATCCTGGCGCGCAAGTCCCAACATGACGTGCAAGTCTCACTACGGCACGTAAGTCTCTGGCACGCAGGTCCAAACTGGCATGCAAGTATCACCAAACCACCTGCACGACACTACCTTCTTCAACTTCTAACTCGAGCGACTTACTTCCTTTCTCTCCCAAACCGCCTTGGTCGTGTAGCCAACAACCGGCGCGTAGCTTCAGATAATGGCGCGCAAGTCCACCTGCGCGACCACACAATACCTACGTGACTTCCACAACTAGGTGATGGGAGCTATGATTTTTCTAAGTGTTGAACTCCGTGGGAAATGAGGAGGGGTGGTCCAATATTTATAGGCAATTTGACCACCCTGCGTGACGGAGCGCAAGTCAACCATCAGCGCATAAGTCTCGGCGCGCAAGTCTCTTCCCCTGCTATTCACTTGCGCGAAAAACTTCCAAACTTGCGCGAACCTCTTTCCTTTTCCAAATTTTGATCTTCTGATCATGAAAAACCATAGGCGCGCAAGTTCTCAAGCTTCTAAGGCATTGGCGCGCAAGTCTCCTTCATGGCGTGCAAGTCACATGCGCGACCACACCAAAACATGCGCGACCCTTATCCCTTTGCCATATTTTGATGTTCTGGTCCTCAAAAACATATGGCGCGCAAGTTTCCAAGCCTTCAAGTACAAGGCGTGCAAGTCCCTTTTCCAAAAACACTTTTCTCCATTTGTCGATTTTCAGGCCCAAAAATTTGGCAAACAGTGGGAAACGGCGCCACCTTGTATCTTCTCTTTTTGTACCACCTCCAGATCATCTATTCCTCTGTCGATGTTCTTGAATCAAACATAGATCGTTGACCACAACTCTTGAACTCAACATGCCATCATGAAATCCCTTTTGTCAACAAGTTTGTATGTCGTTTTTTTTACTTTTTCAACAAGAACAATCGCCTCAAAAACACTTCTTCTCGGTGATTTGAATCCTTCAGCAACTCTTCTGCTGTCATCACAAACTCCACTATCGTGATATGTATTCTTTGAAGGAACAGCTTTAGAACCATCATCTTCCTATAGTGCATGGCCATCTCATAATTTCAATCTCCGCATGGCCATCTCAGAAGTCCAATCCCTTGCACATTGTCTTCTTCTTCAGCCATCATTATCTACTTCATGCAAAGCATATGAGTCAACTCTTCAAGAAGTCTCTTGCATTGTTCTCATGCAATCATGAGTAATTGCATGGTCTTCATCAAAAACCCATGGGTCTCATGCAATAATTAGGAATTGCATGGTCTTCATCAAAACCCATGGTTCTCATGCAATAAGGAGGAATTACATGGTCTTCATCCAAAAACCCCATTCTTCGTTAATCATCCTCAGATGGATTACACCTCACGTTCTTCATTGTTGTAAACAATGTATCACCTTTTACATATGTTCTTTGAACTTATGATCAGTACAACAATCATCTGAATTATCATTCCTCCACTTCATCGGAGTACTTCTTGATCTCCTTAATTTTGATCTTCATTGACAATTATTGACAACAAATACAACCTTATACACAAGGTGGTTCAAACACCTATCAGTTGTTAGAATACACCAAGATATCATCTAAAAAAACCACCACAAACTAATAAACTTTAGGATGGAACACTCAGTTCATCAATTCCATGATGATTGTGGGCACGTTCATGGGACCAAACAATATAAAAAAAATACTCATAGAGACCATACCTAATAAGAAAGGTTTTGTGCAGTATTTCTAAAGGTATAATGCGCACCTGATGATAACCAGAACACAAATAAATCTTTTAGAAGAACTGTGATCCTTGGATATGATCAAAGAGATAATCTATCTATTGTAGAGGATACCAGTTCTTAATCATCTGTTGGTTCAAATTATGATAATCCAAACATTTATGGTGGGTTCTATATTCCTTTTTTGAAAAAAGGATCAGTGAACCCCCACAGAGAAGTACTAAGTTGGATGAAACCCTTTGCCTCTAAATCCTCTATCTGAATCTTGATCTCTTTTATCTTATTAGTATCTATCCTATAAGGAGGACTAAATATAGGTGAAGATCCAGAAACTAGATTAATAGAGAACTCCACCTCTCACTCTGGAGGTAATCCTAAGAATTTATTCTGGAATACATCCCAAAAATGATCAACAAATGGATGGAAATCCATCTAATGTGTTACCTAATCATTAAGATAAAAAATAGAGATCTGGGATATCATCCTTATCATACCATGATGCTCTGGTCCATCTCGACTCACCTGGAAATCCCACTCACCTTTATTAGTATGTACTACACCCTCTGGTGATGTGAAAATCCCCCTCTAGTGATAAAAATAAACATAATATCGATAATATAATATCCAGTACATCTCGATTATGACATCAAACCCATTCATCTCAAGCATATAAAGATCCCATACTAATCGACACCCACTAAATACAAGGGGGAACTCCGTTCACTGACGCACATGCTCCATTCATATTCCCAATGGAGTGTCAAGCATAATGAATCCATAAAAAGTATAAACACTAAGCCATAGGCTCTCCACAACGGGCATATATATAAAGTTATGTGAAGCCCCTGTATCAATAATTGTAGAAGTTATAGTAGAGGATATTAGAATAGTACCTCTAACAATAGAAGTTTTGGGATCCTAATATAAATGGGTCTATTGCACTGTATATGTCTGGCATGTACCATGCCCTTATGACACATCCTAGTTACCCTGAGCTGATCCACCCTATTTTCGTTGTATAACTAGGGTCTAACTATCATGGCCATGACTGCCACCTTAGCCTGACTAGCTTATTATACCCCATCTTCCTTCCTGATGAGAAACGTCTAACCCTGCTCCTGAACATGGAGTCGTTTCACACCCTCTCTCATTGTCTAATGGTGGAAACTTTCTGTAGACATGTTGTATATGGGTCATCATGTCGTAAGATCGAAACTTGACTGGGTCCCTTATACATAGGGTCCTCGTATATCCCATCCTACTGCACTAGTAACACCTCACCTAGAAACCATAAGATATATTCTGACTGCTAATATCACCACACAGAATCTCCAAACTATGCTTCCTATAACTAGACGATGCAATACCAAATCTAGGTGTTGAACCTCCCTAGATCGCACCTCTAGACTCTATCAGGTTATGCTCTATGATAAGCACCTAATTCACTATTCCAAAAATGGTAGTTAGATGAAATACATTCACCTATTATAGTATTTAGTACCTGATACCATTTTCAAATTGCCTATCCATTGATAAATATTTACCCATCTGAATATGTGTAAAGCACTGAAGCTTAGTAAAACTGGTTGAGTGATCCATAACTAACAGTGATCCCTTCTCTTTATGAATAAACTCTTGGGATTTATCAACACTCAATATATTGGGATATAAGTATTTACAGAAGGCCATATGAAAATTCCTCCAATCCATATCTTGATGACATTCCTTCTGAGTAATAACATCCCACCATCTCTTGGCATAATCACACAGCATATATGTAGCGAGATTGACTCTCCTCTTAGGAGAAATCTCAAGATGCTTAAAAATATATATCATGGCCTCTAGCCATGAATTTATATCCTATGTCCCTCCATCCCCCAAAAACATGGTTGGATGTTGCTGCCAAAACTCATGCATCAACTCTTCCATAGTCAGGGAAGGTCACAATTCTCCCTGAATGGTTTACATAAAATGAAATAACTATTCTCAGAACTATGCCTTAGCACCTATGTCCGGTATAACTCCTGGTGTTGTAGCTAGCACTACTGGAGGATCTGATGGTAACCTGTGGCCCACCACCTCCGGAGTATGATCATCACCACCCTCCTGGTGTACAATTTTAGTTCTCCATGGTTGTATTCCTTTACAACGCCAGACACACACACACCTCAGTTTAAGATCAATTTAAAATTTTGCAGCACAAAAGTGCTCATATTTAAGTAGGATAGGTATTATACCTACTCTATAAGAACACACTCCATTTCTTGATCCTAGATTTAGGTTTGGATGTTAAACAGTTCAATTATAAGAAATAGTTACTACCAATATCCCACTACTAAGTTTAGGTCTGGTCAAGCTCTCTTCCATAATAATTTCAGTTTCCATTTCATTTTACTTGAATTCACATTCTTATTTCCATTTTCAATTTTAATTTATTCTCAATTCATAAGTATATCATAATTAAATTTAAAATATTTAACTAATGGTTCTCTAAATTTTGATCTATGAGGACCCATACTCCCCAAGGATCGAAGCTTTGCATCTGTCTAATCCATACCATAACACATATCAGTATACCTATCACAATACCAGGCATAAATATCACCAAACTTATCACAAAAACATGCAATAAGTAATACATCCTAAATTTCATGGAATAATGCATGGTATGTGGAATCTAGAAGGTTCCTATATGATTCATCAGATTGAATAGCCTCATTAGGTCATTTTCAGCTGATGGGATTTAGTTTGTTATAAATGAATCCTTGGGTCTACACTATTTTAGGCCACATTGATCTATTATTTCTTATATTTATTGTATTATATTTATTGTATTATATTTATTGTATTATATTTTTGTATTATAATTTATATTATTATTAAAATGTGAATTTTATGTTCATCACCGAATGGTGGAATCAAATCAACTATAATAGTTAGATCTATAAAAAAATTGAAATCAAGGTAATTTTTCTTTTCCCTATATGTGGGGTAGCTACTCCCAGGAACAACTTATTACAAAAATACTTTCCCCTTCTATTCTATTCTATTTTTTCCAAATATAAAATCAAATTAGAAAAAACTACTCTAATACCACTTTGTAAAATCCTGGATCCAGATGTCATTCAATAGTGCTTCGAACCTAGTGGGTCATATGGCCTCAAGAACATCTCCCCAAATACCAAATGATACTAACTAGAAATGAGGTACTATGTGTGTTTGTGGGGATAATATACCCTCATTATCATAGTGTAGCAAAATAGATAATAATAATATTCAAGTATCAGAAGTATTAAAATATACAAATGATAATAGTAAAGAGTAGAAGACTGATAATATAACAAATCCAGAATCCATATCATATAAAAATATTGATACGTGTCATATTCCTCTAAGAAATAATCCAAGATAGGTACACAATAGTCATATACAATACATGTAGCAAAAAGAAAAAAGTCCAAAAGTAACCTAGTAACATCACAAGCCTCATATTCTTCCCATGTTCTCCTACTTCTAAGCAGAAATCAAGTACCTGTAGTAGGGAACTTTCTCTTATCAACACCTACAGTCATATAGTCTATTTGGGTGGAAAAAAGTGTCCCAAAAAGGATTTTATATATAATCCGAGTAGGCAACCACCCAAGGTCAAGTTATAATCATTTAGTGAATATATATATATATATATATATATATATATATATATCAGTGTGTAGTCATAAATATAATAAGTGAAATAAATACTCAAAAGTAAACATCCTATAAGTACTTGTTCTAATTTAATATCTAATTGAATTAATCAATTTCATTTAACAGATAAACCCATTATTTAACAGTTAGACCTATGTGAGTTATAACATGATCATTTAATCATTCAATACCATTTAATTATAATTATTGATACTTGGATCAAAGCCTAAAATCCCCCATGATATCATAACCAAAGTATTCCTAAGAAGGACATCTATAAAGGTATAAGTCAAGACCAAATCCAAGATTGTTATTTGGCTCAGAAGTTGTGTAATATAAGATTCATTTCATTCATTTTTTAATTTATAACCTAATCTCATCCTTCACATTTCTATGTTGGAATTAAAGTATCTCTATGGGTGTAATTTAAACCAACACCTTACAAGATCGTCCCTAAAAAACCTCTCAGGAACCCAATATCACTCTAGGTGTGGTAAAACATCACTTCCAAATGAGTTTATCCTCAGAGATCCTCTAAGGGAGCTCGAGTATCACCCCAACTCATAAAGATAAAATTCCCTTTGAGTTCATCCATGGTATTTTGATTTGAATCCATGTATTAATTGGTATATAAGTCAAGACTCAATGAGTCCATCCATGGAATCCATAATTTGGATCCATGTATCACCCTTGGCATAATAAAGGTTCAATCCATTGAGTCTATCTATGGCATTCTAATGTGAATCTACGTATCACCCAGGGCATAAAGGTCAACAGAATTGATTCTATCCATGTAATTCTAATTTTAATCCATGTATCACCCAATACTATTAATCATTATCCAATTCAAGATCATTTTATCAAATTCCTTTATCATGCCAAGTTAAAAACCATGAGAATCCAATTCAATCTCACCTCAAGAGGTGTTCCAAGTCATTGTCCATCCTTATAAGTCTTGGTCTTTTAATTACTCACATCTAAAAATTCACTTAAACAATATTGTCAATCCTAAAAAGCTATTACATAGTATTAACATCATTTAACTCACATGGGAAAATCAATATATAGATAACATAAGCTTAACCAACCAATACATGAAATAGGCATCATTTAACTCACATTAGTATAGTAATACAAAGGAAATTCAAGCATGACATGGAAATAAATCTTTAATAATCTAATAATGCCAAGGAACAAGGGTAATTATCACTCATCCCTTCCCATTTAACCATTTAAATTACAATTAATTCAAGTTACAAACTATTTCATATTAAAATTCCCATTTAACATCCCAAGAAAGGGTTAAAGAGCACACCTAAGGGTGTCTAAGCCCACAGTCCACTAAATGGTTATTTAATAAACAAACAAACCCAAGTGGTGGATTCTATATAAGTCAAGGTTCTAAAACTATAAATCATTCATAACAAGCCTCTTTAATTGCATAGTTCATGCCTAAAAATTCTAGGTTTGAATTTGAAATCAAATGTTCATCGATAAATTGGTCACACGACATGATGAAATATATAAATAGCTTGAAATTGAGTGAAAGTCACTAGACCACCTACCTTAGGTCTATAGAGGATAGATCGTCCTGTCTCATCCCATGATTCATCATTGTTTAGAATAAATATGAAGAACGGATGAAGAACCACATAATAGGGAAAATCAAATTTCACCAAAATAGTAAAAATGATATCTATAAGAATCGAGAATGGAAAAAAATGAATTGAGGTATTACTATTACAGATCCAATGAGAAAAACCGCACTTGAATCAGAGATCAGACATAGACGATATCTCAAATCCATAAATATCCAAGGATGAGAGATTTCCAAGGGGAAGGAGGTTGTTGTGTGGGTGAATGAAAAAACTAAAATTTGTTTATAACATATTTTTAATTTAATTAAAAATATTTAAATGGTCGCACAGTTTAGCTGCACACTTTGGAAAACTGTGCGCTAAACTATATAGTCTTCTATTGAAGAAGGGCACCCATATGGTTTCCTCTCACAGTTTGACTAACAGTGAGGTAACCATGCAGAAACCCTCTATCAAGATCTGAAAAAACTATAGACTTAGCCACATTGTTGTGCATCCCATTCCATGCTATTTTTTCTAACTGTGTGGTCATTCCCTACTCTATACCCAGCCTCACATGGTATAGTCAATCCATGTGGTCTGACCCGCATGGTTTTCACTAACCCTATGATATGCTATTGTCTTCCTAAAAACTGGTTTGGGGCTTTGAACTATCCCCAGACACCCTCTATAACTCTCTTACCTAAAAGGGTATTCATAAAAGGCAATTATTAAACATTTAAACTAATATTTGATGGAAATAAAATGATATGTTCATCAAAGAAGAATTGGTTTCTTACATTTAAATTATTTAGTGTCGTTTTTAAATATAGATCTTGGCTGAAAATTCTATTTCCTTATCTCTATACTTCCTTTTTCTCAACCCAAGATCCATTAATAGGTGATTTTAGAGCCCTTAAACCCTTCAGAGTCATTTTTTCATTAATTGATCATTGTTTTAGTTGTTGTTTGACTCGCAAGGTAATAATTTTCCTTGTCTCTCCTTGTCTTTCTATTTCCCTTCTTGAAGTTTGATATATCATCTTGGGATTGATGGATCTAAGCTCTGTGTTGTAGTTTTCTGTTTCTAGGTTGAGTTTCTAGATCTTCTATGCCTTTTTTCTTATCGTTGGGTTCCGTTAGGGGCTTTGTGTTTCCATGAAAGGGTAGGTTGTTCCGTTATGATGACCAAATTTGATCAATATTGAATTGCTTTATTTAAATTGAATTTTTTAATTTAAATTCAATTACTTGAAACTTATTTCAATGGGTTTATTAAAAATCCAATTCCATTGAATTGGTGGATTTGAATGTGAAATTTAATTTTGGGCATGAAATTGGGAAAAAACCCCCAATTCCATTGAATCGGGGTGTGTTTGAGAAATTAATGGAAAATTGTTGAATTTAAATTATGAAATTCATTTATTAAAATTGATTTCAAAGTATTATTTAAGAAAAATGGATTAAAATGGATCTGATAGAAACCCAGTTGTTTATCTTGTAAAAAGGCATGTTTTGATTAAGAACCTATGTTTTTGTTTTTAAATGGATATTTGGAACTTTTGGAATGGGGAAATGGAATGAATTGTATTTTAAAAAAAAATTAAATAAATTTCCTATAATTGATTGTACTTGAGTATATGAAATACTAGGTAGTTAGTGATATATTTGGAAAGAACTCTTTTGACACTTTACAAATAAACAATACATAGTGAAGCAGGTCATATCCCCAATGGGATGGTGATGAGTTACTTTTGGGAAGTGTTAGAGGGATGTGTGTATACACATATTTTCATGATCACCTTCATGTGTGTGGGGATCCCATAGCCTGGAACTATCATACCCTTTAGTAGATGACCATGTTTATCTCTTGTTTATATATGAGATATAAATGTGTGTTAATGTCTGTAAACTATTTTACATTCCTATTTAATTTATACAAACTATTTTATATAAATTTTTTGTGAATCCATTTGTTTAAATAATTTCCATCATTTGAAATGTAAATCATGAATTGATTTAATTATGCTGTGAAATACCATACCTATTTATTTAAACTTGGAATATTTAACTGGTTAATTAAATAATGGAATCTTATTATAGAATCCTTGGTGAGACCCTATAGGGATTTTATCTCACACCCTACCTGTGCCATCATGTGTTTGTAGATTATCTTCTTCTATGTTCGATCATAGGTAAGGTGCCACTTTTTGGTGGTATTTATTGATCCTTGGGTCTTATAGAGTTGGGTATGTTGGGACTTGGGTTTTTTATCTTATTTTATAGTACTTTGTTGTAGTAATTTTTGGTTGTTTACCTATTTGACTTCTGGTAGACTACTCCTAGTGTAGTTTTCTTTTATATGCATAATAAATTGTTTATCTTCTTCTACAATGTTTGTGGAAAAACTATTCTCACTCTCATTTTTTATGATGTCAGGTGATAGTTACCAACTCATGGGGATCGAAAATTCCCTTCAACACATGTCAGGACTAGCTCGGTTATTGAGTTACTAGGGTACCCAAGATGGTTCATGAAAGGAAGTATTAAGTGGTATTTTAGGTCCATTTTCCATTGAAATGTATAATTTTTCTCACACTACCACTTGACTGACATTGCGGCCACTTATTCCTTTATGCAGTCAGTCAACTTCTTCATGTTGTTGATTGGTTCCTTATTGATATCATTTGGTTTCTTCATTCATTTAGTTAGTTCTTTCTTGTGGTTAGTTGGTTTATTTATTTGGTTGGTTGGTTTCTTCTTTTGTTAAGTTTGTTCCTTCATGCGATCAGTTGGTTTCTTTATACGGTCAGTTGGTTCCTTAATTTGGTAGGATGGTTTCTTTATGTGGTTGATTGTTCATTCTTGCAATCATTTGGTTCCTTCTTGTGTCCAATTGGTTCCTTTTTGTGCTTAATTGGTTCTTTTGTGTGGTTGGTTGGTTCCTTTGTGGGGTTTTTTACTTAACACTATATGATTAATCCCTTCTCATGGTCGGTTCAATAATTTTCAAAATTTTACAGATCTTCAAAATACCCAAATTTTATGTAATGACATGAAAAATGATTTTAACAAAAAATATATCACAAAATGATAAAATAAATTTATTTAGAATATTTTTTTTATAATTAAATCTACCATTTTAATTCCTTAAAAACCTTGGTTTTGAATGTGTTATTCCACATGATTTAAATGAAATCGAATAAAATGAAAATTGTAAAGGAATTTTGATTGTGTTAATATTTGGAGTTATTATAGGATTTGTATCTGGCATCGTAAAGTACATGATTTATTTTATTCAGTATTTTCTTGTTTCCTTTGAGTTTGGAAAAACCAAAACCATACTTTTGAGCCTTAGGGTCATCTACTTTTGACTTGAAGCCATCCTATTCATGATTCCATCCTTGTTTGGCATCTTGGTTCCCTCTCTATTTTATACCATAGTGTGTCACATTTGAAGTGTGATTTTATTCATCTTTCATATCCCTTCATCCTCTATAAGTATTGTACTATTGATAAATCCCTTACCTTCATAGTATATAAGTGGCGACACCATCTTCTTTTTCCCCTATTTTTAGTGCAACGTGTTTTGGAACTTCTGTTCTAGGCAGGGGATCCTTTTTCTCTCTCTTATTTATATATATATATGATATTGTCATTCTTCTGTTTTTTAGTGGCTGGGTGGTATGAATTAACTAATGAATATAATGAACTATATTAAATAGAGTTGGAGGATAAGGGGTGAAACAAAATGTGTTTATCTATTTCTTTATTATTATCAATTGTTCTATCTCAAAACATTTAACCTGTAGTGATATTAATGTTGTAGACATAGTGAATTGTAAACCCTTTTGTGGATTAATAACCCTTGTTTGGAATTTTTGTTTAAACCCACCATTCATAAAAGTCTTAATATGTATATTGAGCTAAGAATTGTTTTCCCATGCAAATCAGGAACTGTGTTAAAATTATTGTACATGATAATATGTTTTAATGTGAAATAACCCTATAAATGAACTATAAGAAAATATATAGTTTTTAAATCATGTGTTATGTGTATATTCTATTTTTATTGTTCGTCTTGTGGTTGTGTGGGGTATGTGGGGTTCATACAATGATGGTGGTGACTGATTCAAAAGTGATATGTGTTGTAGGTGGTGGAAGTATGATGGTTGATATGTGGTTATTGTGGTGGGATGGTTGGGTTGTGGTGTTAGATTTGGAAGGATATGTAATTTTTTGTTGCATGATTACTTATTGTAGTATCCCAGTAGCGATGTAATATGAGGTTAGTAGTGATCAAAATGAAATAGTGTGAGCTATAATTTAATAAAAGTGGACTGGAATTTGTATGTGGTAACTCGTTTAATAAAATGAATAATTAGGAACATGCTTAACTTAAATGGAAATTAAATATCAATTTTAGTTACAGTGTGCTAGATTTACCATCCTAGGACCAATTTTTTTTACTTTGATTGTAAATATATTTGATATGTTGAATATTAATAAAACATCGTATTAAATATTGTTCATTGTTCTGCATGAATCTGATGTAATAATGTCCTAGAATATTTTTTACAATGATAAATTCATAGAAGTTCCCCACTATGATGACAAAATTTAAGTGAAATTATGATATTATTAAATATAACTCTATGGTCAGATAATGTTTTGTGATGGGACACGTATAATTTGATTGTCATTTGTGAGTACTTATAAGAGGATGAGACTTATTCTCATGAAGTTTGAACTTGGTAATCTCCAAGAAGGGAGGATATTAGAATATACCCTCTAATAGGAATTCCACGTGTTTTGGTGTCATCGGATATTCCTATCTAAAAACATGTGTAATGGAATTTAGATTTTATGATTATTATTAATACATGTTATAACTTTCACACTTAGATGGATTTTGTAAATCATGACAATAACTGTACATGGAAAAGTTGGATATGTTAGGTACATCACGAGTGATGTGTTATTAATGAATAAGTTGAAGAAGGATTTTTTTCTCTTCCATAATTATGAAAGATGATATCTCATCCCTTTTATTGTAATAGAACAATTACATTAAATTCAATTCCAATGGTTTAATGATGTGTTTATTTTAAATAGTCAAAAAAAGATGTATCAAGTATATAGGTTGGTGACATAGATGTGAAACCTTCTTGATGAGTTATTGTGATAAAGGGATTGTATTACACAGTGATTGTTTATATATGTTTGTTAAAATTATGACATTAAGTTCTTTATTTGGGTTCCTTGACCCTTTACTAGATAGTAATGTTGGACTTTAGGAAATCCCACCTCGTTCCAACAAGAAAGAATCTTATAGGTCACACGCTAAGTGTATCAGTTAATCTCAATTAAATTCTATTTGAATTTAATTAATAAAATAAATATTATTATTAAGATTGATGAATAATTTTATTCATTTTTATCAATTAAAAATATATTTTATTGATAAATAAAATATTTAATAAAATATTTATATAGGAATTAAATAAATGTCAAGGATTTTGAACGGATCAAGAATGCATCTGGTGATAAATATTAATTTACAAGCCAGTAAAATAATATATGTTTTTTCACAAGTTAGCATGTGAATCATAAAATCAAAATATTATTATTATTATTTTAGAATGGGTTTTAATAAATGATATTATATTATTTAAGGTTTATCATGCAATTAAATAATATTTTTAACCTAATCTCTAACTCTAAAAATTTTTGTTCATGTCTATTGTATAGGGATAATCGAGAAATAGATAATCATTGTGAACTATGGTTTTCTCTCTTGAATTCATACTTTTCTCCCCCTCTTAAGGATGGGAAACCCAAGAGAGATCCCTTCAATATTGAAGTGTGAGAAATCAACATGAGCAATGCAGGACAATTGATTCACAATGCTAGCACCCATAAATCTATTGGAATTTCTTATAGATCAAAGGAGCACATGTGGATCAATGCTAGATGGATTATACACTTGGATCCTTAAATCACAATGAAGGTAATACAGAAAAGGGATTTTGGATAATCAACATCTGTATCAAACAAAGAACCTAAGACAAGGTAACCTATTCTTCCATATCTTAATGAATTGATTATAAATTTAACATAAAATGTCCTCTCTATGGGTTACAGGTTTCCTTATGTAAATATCTAATGGAAATATTTCATTGGTCATGGAATTCACATCAGTGAAAACATTGTGAATGATCCATTAGATCAATTTTTTTTGATTTATCACCCTGCTCAGTGCTTCCATTGTGCTTGGAACCTTCAAGTGATATTAGAGCGGTGATGTTTCAAACTTATAATTATTAATTTTATTATTAATTTTTTTTCATTTAAAACTTTACATTCATTTCATGTTTTAATTTTTTTTCTTGATCTATCATCTCAATCTCTTATTCCTCTTCTTCATTTCCCACAAATATTATCAAGATCGGTTAATGATTATCAAATTATATATATAAGGATATCATCTGGAGGTTCCAAGGATCCTTACTAGAAAACACAAGAGTACATGACGTGTATTCTCATGTTACATGTCATTTACCCTTGTTCGTTGAATAGGAATGTCCATGTGAATTCTAGGTCATCGTGTATTAAGTACACACCACATGAAATAAATGCACCATATGTAAACTGGCCACGGTGGCACATGGATTTTTTGGAGTACACATCATGTAGTCCACATGTTTTCAAGAAGAAAAAAATGGATTCAAACTATGCCATGGGATTAATTCACTGCATATATTTAATACATGATTCATATATATTATAAACCTTGTAACTATAAGAACACATTTTGTATCCATTATGCATGTTGTGTACTTCATGAATGTTTGTAAGGAGTACACACTAATTCTCTAGACATGTACTGTGAATATTCAGTGAAGATAAGTATATGTCATATAGATAGATTATACATGTTGTGTACTTTACCTTTCTATGATGAAATATTAAAATTAATTAATTACTCATTAAACCTTATCAACTCAAGTTTCATGGACCATTAAGTTGATAGCACACTTTTATTGTTAGGTTTTATATTATATTAAATGTTTAGTTAATTCATCGTAATATTTGAGACTATGAATCGTGTATGGTTATTGTATATTAAAGACTTAATGCATTAAATTGTATAGGCTACATAATTTTTATATGTTTTTTGGGTCATTAATTTGATAGTACACACCGTGAAATTATGACACATGTTGTGTTCATAATAAGTTTTATGAGTGCATTATATATAATAAAACCATACTAAGTAGTTTGGATAGGTAATCATTGGGTCACTTTCATGTTTAAAGGTGTATATTATTTTATTGATTTTTAAATAAAATAAAATTATTTTCTTTATTTAATATCATAGATAATGGGAATTTGAAGATGATTGGATGAAATAAGATAAAATTAATTAATTAATTAATAAGATAATTAATTTGATTAATTCATGAATGTTTTATCTTATTAAAAGAACAAATTAAAATAAATTCTAGCTAAATATTTTAAATTCATAATTGTTTCATGTGTATGATCGATCATGAGCTTGACCTAAACTGTGTATGAGTTGGATTTATTTAATTTTATTTATCACATGGGTTTTCAATTATTTATTATTAAATTAAAATGATGGTATGTGTGTCATCCTTCCTTGTATTATTATATAGGACATGTGTGTCCAAGGTTATTTATGTACTTCCCATTTAAACAATTATTTGGTTCCCCTCGCCTATGTGTGAGTTATAAATACTTGTAATTAATGTAGTTTTCCAAGGCATGTGGATGTTGTTCAATATGAAACTGTAATGATACCATCCTAAGTGATACATAGGTGGACAGGTGGAATTTTGTAACTCATGCCAAGACCAGCAATAGTAGTCATTACCCTAGGTTATATGTTGATTTATTATCTTCTCAATAAATCAACCATTAGATAAGCTCATGATTAGGTCATTTATTTATTTATTTATTTTTGTTTATGCATTATTAATTTTATGGATGTAAGACCACAGTAACATAAATAAATGAATTAGTGAAAAAATACAAAATTTAACTAAATGGATTACACATAAATGTTTTATCCAATATCGTTAATTCATTAAATCCATTTAATATTAAAAAAATGTAAAGGATAAAACAAGATAAAATTTATGAATAAAAAAAAAATACCTCAAGTTAATACTAGTTGATTTAGCCTTCCATCATATGGATTAAGATAAACCCATAGGTCAAGTGTTGGTTCTTCCTCTATCAGGGGAACTTTTAATTATCATGAAGTCTTAACTAAGATATTGGCTTGAATTAACTAAAAATATATTAGGTTTAATGGAATTTTTCTATCTAATACAAATTTGGAGGCAAGTGTTAAGGAAATATGATTTAGGGTTTATGCATTGGGGAATCCACTCAATAGATCAAAGAGATTCAAGCTCGCAGTTAGCAATACTACCTACATTGATACTTAAAATTAATTTTTGTGACCTTCTTCTAGATTATAAGAAATTAAAAATGGATCCTTTCCACTAGAATGTCAAAGAAACTAGAAATTTTGAGTTCAATTTTGAGAACTATTGGGTCTTGATAAAATAGTGGGAGATTTAATAAAATTAATTTTATTATTTATCACATAATTTGTAATCAATAAAAGTACTAATAATCTGATCTTTTATAATTATAGAGAAAATAGAAAGTTCATCATCTATGCTATCCCTTTGATCTAAATTGTATAAAGACTATCTCCTCACTGGTAGTATGATATCCTCATAGGCCTCATTAATTCTCATCAGGTTACCAAATTTAGAAATTTATAATATGAAACATACAAAGTGATAAACTATAAGGTAGTATAGGAATTGAAAGTCTAAGGTCGAACCCATAAAATCGGGATTGTAGAAAATATTAATTAAATAAAATAAACCAAAACTATTTAACGTATCAAATCTAAACTAATTAATTGGAATAATAGATGATGATTTATTGGATTTTAAGAAAATAGAAAAACATGCTTGGAAATTAAAAATCAAGGTTCATGATTGATTACGGTAGAAAATAATTAAATAACAGTCATATGTAGTCGAAATCGAGTTTAGTTAAATCCAATGGTCATGGTAGACAACTCCCAAAATCACTGAAATTTCATTTTCAAAATGTTCATGTTACTTCGGGTATTCATTGACATGATAACTCTAAAACATATTTAAACATTGAAAATAATCCACCCAATGATCATGGTATTAATCTATCTCTAGTCAATTCACTAAAAGAATCACTCCCTCTCCGATCATGAAATGATCATGAATGAAAAATAGAGGAAGAGAATTGAGAAATTAGGGTTTTAGCAAAATACCAAAAATTAATTGTATTTAAAAATAAAATACCTTAATACAATCAATCCCCCTTTATTACATTTTCCTTGTACAAAGTGTACCCCCTCATTTTAGTCATGAGGGGGTAGGAAAATAAAAAACCTATTTGATGCATCATGTAAGTGGCGGTCCTTAATCCTGGTGCAGGTGGCTCTGAATCAATCCATTGAGTGGAGCCTTGGCCTCTTATTTATAGGCTTAATATAGAATCTACCTAACACTTTTCGCAATTTGTAATTTGTTTACACGTCATGTAATCCTGATCTGAGGTTGCCTCCATGATTTTTGAATCTGTGTGAATCTCACGTGAATTTTGTTCATATATTTGGAACTTTGACTCCTTTCACGTCAAGGAACTAGTACTCATGATGTGTATTTGGATTTCACAGCATGTAATCTTGTCATGACTTGTTCTGGTGGTGGAAGTTGAATTCAAAATTTACACGATGTTTAATTGAATTACATGATGTGTAATAGATTTTTACCATGCATAAAAACTTCACGACTTGTAGTGGTGGTGGCCTTCTCCGGATAAAGACACAACATGTGATCACATTAAATGGTATGTAATCATTCTGCTCCAGTTTTCCAGCTCCTCTTCTTCCCCAAAAATCTGGTGTTTTCCTCTTTTTGTTCCTTTTCCAAGAATCATTGTATCCTTCCATAAAAACATAAAAAAAGATAATATGTTACAAAGTTGGAAATATTATTAATTTAAATACAAAATTAATACATTAAAACACACTAAAATATATGCATTAAAAACACTTATCATAGTAACTTTTAAGAATGGTTCAAACACCTTTGGGTTGTTTTATGAAATGAACGGAAATCTTACATTCTATAATCCTCAATACTTGATCCACCTACCTAGGAGGAAAGTGATGAAGAGTTAATTATCTATAAAAAACATATTAATGACATAGTCGATGTTCAATGTTTGATTCTTTTGTCTATGTCTAGTGAAATCATGAAGTCTCATGAAAACATGGATGCTTATAAAATGCCTGAGCATCTTTGTGTCTTATATTAGGAGAAAACTAGACAGAAACGGTTTGAGATATCAAAGGCTCTATTTTATATAAATCTTGGAGAATGGGTGACATATGGTCTACATGTAGTCAATCTCATTAGTTTCATTGATCACTTAGAGGTTATAGGGTTTAAACTCTCTAAATAACTAGGCATCGATATCATTATTGAATCACTCCCTCAAATATTATCCAACTTTGTTGTAAATTTTAATATGAACAAAATTGAGATGTATCTCTAAAATCTAATTACTCTTATTTTCCAATTTTATAAAGAGATAAATCTCAAATATCCTTCCATCCTTATGGTGAACAAACGAAAATTCCAATCAAAGATCCCCAATGCCAAGGATTCTTTGCAACTCCATTCCAAAAAGATAAAGATAAAGGGACAAGAAAGGAAACAAGATTTTTTCTATTTTGCATGTGGTAAGAAGGTCCACTAGAAGAAAAATTGTACCCAGCCAAAAAATCAAGTTAAAGATTCAGTTGTGTTTTTTATTAAGTGCAGTTTATCTATTTCTACAAATTAGGAGTTAGATACAGCATGTGGTACTCACATATATATTCAAATAAAAGAACCAAGTATATTCGAAAATATTGATCAAGCGGAGGTAAATTTATAAGTATCAAATGGAGACAGTCTTGCAATTGTAGTTATCAACTACTACCACCTCATGTTTCCAACCATAATGATATTGGTTTTAAAAGGTTGTTATCATGTTCTATCTATTACCAAAAACATTATTTTTGTATCCAAACTAGGTACAGATGGATTTATTTTCAATTTTGGGAATAAATATTTCTTCTTTTATAAACAGATCATTTTTTATGGTAAGTAACATTTAAATAATGTTTTTTATGTGTGATATTATGAAAACCAAGTAACAGAAATAGATAACAAAATTAATTCACATAAATCTTACCACATAAAATATTAACATCATTGGATAGGTTATATAAATGAAGTGAGTTTGAAAAAATTACACAAATATGGATATTTATATTATTTTTAACTAAAACCACTTGGTGTATGTCACACATGTTTATAAGGAAAAATTACTAGATCACCATTTAGTGAAAAAGATGAAAGGGCTAAATAGCTTCTTGAATTAGTTCATATCGATCTATGTGGATCATTTTATGTTGAAGCAAGGGGTGGGTACTCATACTTCATAAATTTTACTAGGTGGACCATTTCATGTTGAATCAAGGGGTTTTTACTCATTCTTCATATGTTTTGGTCATTTTTAATTGTAATCTTTTTAGTTTAACCCCAGTAAACTCATTTTTACTGTAACTGAGGTAAATAAGTTTTACTATTAAGTATGTTAAAAAATTAAGTTGAACATATTAGATAATATAAATTATGATTATTCCAAATAAAGAATCAATTTTTCCAAATTTTATTCATAGAATTTCCAAAATTTAATTTAAAATTAAACTCACAAACTCAATGAGAAAACGGTTTTTTAAAGAGAAAATGTTCAAAAGTTTAAAAAAGTTTTTATATCAAAATTTAATATAAAAAATTGTTTAAATTACCTAAATTAGATTAATTGATATTTAATTGAACTAATATTATCTTTAAACCCACTTTAAAACAAAAATTAACCTTATAAATTCTTTAAAAAAAATGGTAGTTTTCAATAAAAACCAATATTTTCCACAATTCGTTGAAAATTTATTTTTTTAGAAAAATATCAAAAAATAACCCTAAGAAAATTGTGACATACAGATTTCAAAAATAATTTTTATTTTATCAAAATAATTTTTTAAAAGTTTCAAAAATTAATTTTATTATTTTCCACAAAAAGAAATAAAAAACTTTTTTTTATAAAATAGTATCTTTGAAACATATAGACTTTACCGAAAATTAAGATTTTCTATAAATATATTTTCTTTATAAAAAACCATTATACTTAATATTTAAAATTTATTTATTCCTATTCATGTAATCAATTTTAACAGATAGAAAACAAAAATCTTATTTATATAGTAGTATTAATAGTTTACCTTGGTTTGTAAAAACTCGATGTCGTGTGTAACGTCAGCTATCAAAGAAATTTAATTTATTTAAAAATAATAATTCATAATAACTTGGGGTATAACACTAATGAACTAGTTATTATCTTATGTTTTACATTTCATCACTCCCCCGTTATTTATTTATTTTATTTCTTTTGAGGGTGTACAATAGTTGGATAACAGGTACGCACGCATTGGTCAATATTGTACAGTAGTGAAACTAATAAGATAAGGAATGAACGTATGGAAAATCATTTTAGAAATATGAATAACAATAATTTTTACTTATATTTACCTTCAATTAAGTATAAGAGTTACATTTCTTGATTCTGTGTCATGGGTTATAAAGATATTAAATAAAAAAACTTTCTCATAATAAACTCACTTAGATAAAATCAACATCTCAATGATTTTGTTATGCAGCAACCATTTATTTCATTGAAAAACAACGAATTTTACTAAAAAACACTCATCGATATTGAATCCCTACTCATATTCACATGTTAACGAAGAAATAAATTTTATTTAAAAGTTAACAAACCTTAAAATAGGGAAATTCAACATGCATTTTCAATTAATTACAAGGAGGTGATAAAGGCATTAAATGAGATTTATTTATTTATTATTATTATTATTTACAAAAAATAAAAAAACACACACCAAAACATGAAAAGGTACAACCTTTTATTCATGTTGCCTCATTTTTGTCTTTTTTTTAACCTATAGAAAAATAAAAAGGAAAATTATTAATAGAAAAAAATACATGGAATGTAGTCTATATACATGATGAGTATTTATTTAAACAAAAATAGTAACAAGATTATCCCTAGTACTCTGAGTGGGGATCGAATTAATGATTAATTAATCCCAAGGGTTTCTCATAGCCATTGGGGTAAAATTTGGTCTGCTGATATTTTATTATATTTTTGGTAAATTATATTTTGAACAAACACTCATACTGGATAACAGGTAAAGATATGCATGGTGTGTGGTTTTATTTAAAAAAATAGAATGGAGTTGAGTTGGTAGGTAGGAGTCGAACTTGGGTCTTTTAGACCCTGAGTAGAGTCCCTACTGATCAATCCAACTATATCTTCGGTTTTATTAAAAAAAATATTTTAAGATTTATAAAAATATTACACACACATGACACATGACATATATTAATACACGTGATGTGTGGTTTTTTTATTTAAAATGATGAAATTGAGTCAACTAGAATGACTCAACCTGGGTCTTGGACTCTGAGTTTTAACCCTACCCATCGAGCCAACCTCATCATGGTTTTATTTTTAGGTCTATATTATGTTAATATTTATTAAAATATCACACACCGTGTACTAAAAATAAGAAAAACTAATGTATAAACTACACATGTAACATAAAAAACAAATGAAAAATAATGAATCATGCATCGATGATTGAAGTGAGGATTTAAACCGTTGATCAGTCATTTCCTACATAACACTAAAACCCTCAACACATACTTCATGTCAGGTTTGATTATTTATTATATATAAAAATATGTTAATTAAAATATAGTTTTATTTTATTTTTTTACTTTTTTTAGAAAATAGTTAATAAATATAATTATATGTGATACAATTACTTTATTATTATATAAAATACATAAATTATATATACTTACAAATATATAGCATTACATGGCATCGTGAAATCTTGATACATGCTATGTAATTATCTATTTAACTAATTAACTAAAAACTAATATACATAGTGTAAATTTGGTAGTTGGGATGCTACTGAAAATGCAAGTTAATTCTCATCTCAATGCATGTACACACTCTCATTCATGGACAATTAGTCAAAGATCATGCTTTATAGAGTGTAAAGTAGAAAAAATGAGAAAAATCATTTGTATCAACAATAGAATTATTTTCAATTAATGGGAGCAGAAGATAAATTTTGAGGCCTATAAATGCATTTTTTCTACCCAAGGGAGTAATCCATGGGTGAGGATTCAGTTTTAACAAGTTGGGTAAAGTCTTTGGTGGTAAATAGATCCCCCACATTTAAAAAAATTAATAATCATTTTTTTCACTTTTTTAGTCCATTTTTATTAAATAAAGAAAAGAGAAAAGAGAAAATAAAATAGAGAAGACATAAAGAACTAGAGAATGGGGAATAAATAGTAGAAGAGGGGGATAAGAGAGTAAGGTGGTGCTTCCTTTTCGACTTAGGTAGTCATTCTTCTCTTCCCAATAGTTGCACATCATTTCTACAAGATATGTTAGTACATAATTTTTATTTACAATGAAAAAAAATAAAATATTTACAAAATTTACAATTAACTCAAAAAACACACTCTAATTATACTCAGATATCCTTGAAAATATAATCAAATTTTGATGATTTATTTCTTAGGGTGCACAAATTGATTATTTATTTAAGGAATAGAATTATTGGATCAAAGTAACCTTGGTTCGTCTCATAATGAACTCTTAATGTGAGGATGTAAAGTGTATATTCTATGATTTGAATAAAAAGAAAATAAAAATGAGGGGGATTTTTTTAGGGTTTTAATTTCAAAACATTTGATAAAAATATGAACAGAGATGAAAACGGTATTATGGAATGAGGTGAAGATTAATAAAAGGAAATTATGTTCCTGATATCATTGAGACTTAAGATTTTTCATGTTAAACCAACATTTTTTACACTGAATAGTTTGGTTCGGACTTCCATTGAGAATTATCTATAATCCAAGTTGTAGCACAAATTTCTATCTGAGACCTTATGTAGTAAACAAAAGGTTCAATAATCCATGAGTTTTTATGAGTCCAGGGTTCCTAATAATCCATATATCCCCTAAATTCTATCAAATATCTCAATTCATGACATACCTAATGAACAATGAATAAAGTTGATAAAACAATCATAAAGATATGGTGTTCTCCATCATTTCTCCATCTCAAATATCAACATTTTAGCACCCCTAGTGTTGAGGTATGTTATTTTTTTATATTTAATTAAGTTATGGAACCTTTGGATAGGACTGTAGGTAATTTTAGGAAGATATTGGTTTTAAGCTGGAATATGGATGCAGGAGCTAGTTTACGACGTGAATAACCATTCACGATGTAATAGTGGTTTTGGATTTTAAAGATGAGGCACCTTGGATCTTGGAAGTAGTAGGCATATAAATTTTCATGGTGTGAATATCTATGTCACAACTTGAATGATATCTATTCTAGATTGATTAATTAATTTTATCACTCTTTTGATCCCCATTAACTCTCCTTTGTTCCTCTAGAACTCTGTGCCTCCTTTAAGAATTATTTAGGGATTTCATTCCTTCCAAAGACTGATTCCATCAGATCTTTGAACATTGAACCGTGGAAATTGAATGTTAGGGTTTTGTTTCCCTTTCTCATTGGATACCACCATGTTTTATCTTGAGAAAATCCCTAGACTGGGGATTTCATGCCTGGATCTAGTGGTCAGGGTATACTTTAATGTGGCTATGGTTATAATCCATCATATGAGGATGTGGTTATGGTTGGAAACATTGTCTGAGTTAAGGTGTCTTATCTCCCACTATAATTTTTCATGAACTAGGATTATTGGATTTTCTAAATAAAAATTTTCTTTTTCAAATTGGATTTCTGGAAAAGTGGTTTTGGAAAACTCCTTGTTTATGGATTTTAAAAATAAATATTGTGGGAATAAACCACAATGTGTTTGATAAATGTTTAAATGATGATCCATTTAAAAAATGGGTTAGGTGTGTGAACACTATAATGTCCTGGTGAGAGTTCATAATGCATGAGGAAAGGGCCTTGTTGGGTTGGATTTGATCTCAGGGTCAATTTGGACTTAGGATTTTACTACCAAGCGGTGGCTTGGTTATGGAGGGATGGGTACCATGCACAAGTATGGGTTCTTCAATGGGTCTGCATAAATAGGACATGCATTGATTGTGTGAGTTGTATGGGTGTGAATCCATGACATGGGATGCCTTTATGGTGCGAGTACTTTTCACAACTACTATATTTTTATCCTATTATCCTTTTTATATTCTTTTGGTTTTTGAAATATCTATATACATATTATGAACTGAATTGTTCTTATCTTAGTAGCATGTGTGGGAAGTTTATGACAGATCCTGTTGATTTGATACACTCACCCCTTATATATACACTTTTGTTTATATGAAAAACTTTTTTACCATGTTACAGGTAAGGTGGTACTTCGTCCTTTTCTAGTAAGAGAATCTTGATGTTGCAATCTGGTTATTGGGAGTTTCATCTTGGAGATGTCTTACCTTGGAGTTAGTCATGGTGCCACTTTGGTGTCCTGGGTTCACTTGGTGTCTTTGGGCCTAATGGTGTTGTAGATTTTTGTTATGTTTTGTCTTATACTACTACTATTATTATTGCCTTGTTATGCAATTGGAGTTTGTTTTGGTTTGATATCATGAATAATATTATATCTTGTCGAGTTCTCTAGTTCGGGTCGTATTGTATGTAAGGAAAATTTGTCTCACATGATCTTTTTATGCCCTTGGCACTTATTTCTAGTCTTTGGTGTCCAAGGGATGCCACGTAAGGTTAATGGAACTATAGTCCCTTCCAAGTCAATGGGTTGGGTCGAGGTGTTACAAATGGTATCAGTTTGATATGGTCCATTAGTCAGAATTGTGGTAGGGATATATAATGTGTCAAGACCTGAAATGAAATCATAAAAAAACATAACCAGCCATTTTATGTTAAACTTCAAGTTACCAGGGTGTTTCGGGTACAAAAAGTGTTAAACACTTATAGATGTGTTGTCACCACATTAACATGGGTTTAACCGATGGGAGTCATATATCATGCATTGGTAGAGACTTCCCACTATGATTGCATCATCCAGGTGATACTTTTTTTGTTATTCTTTGGTAAATGGAAGCATGGTCACTCTGTTTGGTTTTTCTTATAGAAAAAACTAGTAGTTTCTAATTTTTATAGGATGGGAGTCCCATATCAAAGTTGAGGTATTATTTCATCTTTATTGCTCATCATAAATAAACACTAAGACTTTCCTTAGAGATTCATCTTGGGTATTGGGCCACTCTCCTCCATTTGAACGTGGTATCAGAGAAGGTCAATCTCTAACCCTCCCTTCCCAATATCTCCCCTCCTAAGACACCCTATAGTTTTTCCCCAATGGGGGGTGGTGGCTCCCAGCCAAAATCCACCATTTTAGCTAGCCTCCTCCCTCCATCATTAGTCCCCCTATTCACATGGCCTTTTAAATAGCATTACTGACCTTGAAGACGCACTTCCTCCCACCCATCTCAATGGTGCTCCATCTCCCAATAGTTGTGTTGACCCCATTCCCAACATTGTCCTTGTGTGACACCCCCCCCCCCACGCATCACCCCTCCCTATGTGATGGTTACCCTACCCTACATATAAGCCCTACCTATGTGATATCCCCACTACATGTCCACATTACTAGCATGCAGTCATGTCGACCTTCTCCCTACATGAAACCCTACCCCCGATGGCACACCCCCTTCCATCCTGATCTAGACACGCACGAGCCAAGTGTCACCCCACCCTGATTGGATTCTTCTGATATACTTCTTTCTCACACACAACCTGATTACAATACTTTATAGACACACTTATGTTATTGCAAAATGGATTCTTTCCCCCACTACTCCAAACATTTTTTGTTAACCAAAATCAATTTGGGTCTGAAAAGTCGAACACCATGTCACCTCAACAATTTGGATTCACAAATTTGGATGATATTTCACCTTGATCATTTAGGTCCACAAATTCAATCACTATTTCACCGTAGAAATTTGGGTCTGGAACCCTAGACGTCATTTCACATCGACAATTTGGTTCTGCAATATTAAGCACTGTTTCACCTCAACAATTTGGGTCTACAAAATTAGGCATCATTTCACCTCAGCAATTTCGGTCCACAAAGTTGGACGCCATTTTACCTCATCAATTTGGGTTCTCTATTCAGACATCGTTTCACCAAGTCATTTTGAGGGTGTTTATTAATCATTGTTTTATTCGACATCTTCAAGAAATGGTATTCCTTAGCATGGGAGAATGGTAGTTATACTATGAACATCTATTCTTTAGTGGCCATGGGAGATAGCTCAAGATGTAGAGAAAAACTAGTGGGTAGTGCATACGAGGAAGATATTTTTTTAAATCCTTTCTATGTATTCAATCTGGGAATCTCCATCGTGAGGGGAGTATTAGGAGCATTTGAAAGTTTATTTTTTACTTTCTTATGTATCCATCTAGGTACACCAATCTTGAATGGAAGTGTTAGAGGATGTGAGTCCCACATAAAAGTTGAGGTATTATGTCATCTTTATTATTCATTATAAATAAACACCAAGGCCTCCCTTAGATAAGAATATTGCGTATAGGGACACTCTCCTCCATTATACCACTATGAAATGGATTTATAAATAGGGTAAAATATGGTTAGACTCTAGGTTGTTTGTTAATTTTTTCTAGTATTGATTTTTTGATTCGTTTTCGTATTGATTAGTGTTTATTATTCCCTTGTGTTTTATTGTTTAAAGTAACATGAAAATGGTATGTAATTGAAACTTCAACTAATAATGATTCTAATTATAAGTAATTGATTATATGATAATTATAATCTATTCTATTTTAAGATAATGTTTATAATATTAGAATGAGTGCTCAAAATCATGTTTATATGATTATTGCCCTATCATTTTAATGATCATTGTTATGCCTATACTGTAGAAAACCCTTACACATGATTGAATACTTTTGTTTTAAAATTAATTTTTAGGCTTCTCATGATATGTTATGTGTTGATTTGAATTTAATGATTTTCTTTTTTGGTTCATATTTCCTATGATTAGATAAAGATCATGCTAGATCCTTGAGTTTTAATTGTCATGGTCAATGTCATGATATGTTAAAAATAATAGTATGTGTTATCTTGTGTTATGTATGTAGTTTTTAGAGCATTATTAGTATAATGAGTATAATAGCATGTAAAATTGTGGATATGTTAAAATAAATTTCCTACTATAATGTTTAACCTATATTGTAATTCTTATAATTTTTAGGTTATTGATCATGTGAACATGATAGAAATATATAACATGTTGAAATTTATTATTAGTTTTTTTCAAATTAATTGATTAAACTTGATCAATAACAGAATTATTTTAGTATAACAATCAACATTTGAACATAATGGCATGAAATGTGGAAATAAAGTAGAATTAAAGTGATCTTGTCTTTTTTTTGTTTGGAAATAATTCTACATGGTTATTATCAGCACATTAAGTAACTAGTGTTTATATTAAACTAGTTTATTGAGAATGAATTAATAGGAAATTTAGTAACATATTCATGTACATGAAATGATTAGTGCAATTAAAATCCTGTTACTATTTTCAAGTATTCCTAACCCCAAAACTTTCTTTTTACTATTATTTGGTTGGGTTTCATTAGGGGTTGTTTTGGGAGAAATTATAAAAAAATTGAAATTTTTGGGCTAGTGCACGTTGCACATAGTTTTCCCAAACCATGTGCCCTCTAAAGTAAAATTGTGCAAACCCAGATGGTGGGGTTTTTCTTATTTGGTGCATATTTTTTCAAACCGTGCAACCCATTTAAAGGGGAACGTGGCTAGGGTGCACAGTTTTGTCTAACCATGCGGACCAACCCAACTAACCATTCATATGAGTTTTTTTAATCCTAACTTAAGTTTTAAACTTCTAAAACCCCTATTTTAGGTCCTATATCGACCTATACAACCCAAAATAGATTTTTCCTTCCAAGAGAGATCTCAAGAGAAGTTTTTTCTCCTTGGCACCCTACTGAAAGCGGATCAAAGTTCGGAGAATAGTGATTGATCATCTCTCAGTTTGATCCCTGATTATCATTATCATCATTCTTCATTGGTAAATCCCAATTAGGGTTTAGAGTTCAAGATCTAATGATCACATAGTAGGTGGTTTCATTGTGATGTCCAATTTTTATTAACCCAAAAATGATTTATTTAAATTAAATTGTAGATTTAAATTAAATTGTTGTTATAAATGGAATTGATTTCAATTGATTGCCTAAAAACCCAATTCCATTGAATTGGGGTTTCTGGAAATTGAATTTTGAAAAGAAATTGGGAAAACCCCAAATTGAATTGAATTTGGGTATGATTGTTAAATTGGTGGAAAATTGTGGATATTTAAATTGTTTAATTTAAATTTTGAAATTGATGGAAATTGTTTTAGTTAAATTTTTGAATTTAATTGTGGGAATTGATTTGTGAAATTGAACTATAAATTGATTTCAAATTCTTATTTTTGAAAAATGGATTAAATGGTTTTAATAGAAACATTTTTGTTTTATCTTGTAAAAAGGAATGTTTTGATTAAAACCTCATTTTGTTTTTAAATGGAAAATTGGAATTTTTGAAATGGGAGAATGGGATTTAATTTAATTTTAATCAATCTTAAAATAAATTTACCATTATTTATTTTAAATATGTCACGTGAAAGACTAGGTAGTTAGTGAGTTGTTTCAGACAAATGTGCTAGGATGATAATTCCCTAGCACCAGATTGACATTTTAAAACACTAAAAAACACTTTTTATACCATTTTATTCTCAGTAGGACATAGATGAGTCCTCTATTTCTAGTTATAAGGGACGTGTGTACACATTTCATTTATTATTACATGAGTTTGTGAGGTCCATATAACCTGGAATGATTATACCTCTTGGAATATGACCATGTTTCTCGCTTGTTTATATATGATATATAAATGTATTCCAATGTTTGTAAACTATTTTACATGCCTTATGAATTATATAAATTTTTTATATAAAATTTATAATTAAAACATATGTTAAAATAATTTCAATCATTTTAAATGTAAATAATGATTTGTTTAAATATGATTTTGAAATTCCAAACCCATTTATTTTAAAATTTAAAGCTCCTTATTTGGTTGATTAAATGTTATAATTTTATTATGGAATCATAGGTGATATCCTACTAGGATTTTAGCTCACACCCTATTGTTCCTTCGAGTGTTTGTAGATTATCTCCTTCTAGGTTCAAGTAGGGGTATAACACCACTTGAAGGTGGTTCTACTATTAATTCGTGGACTTTTAGAGTTGTCTCTATTGGGACACTGGTAGTTTTTCCTTCCTATTTTTATGGTTCTTTTTTGTAGTACTTTGGTTTGTTTATACTAGTTTTATTTCTAGTACACTTCTCCCTGTGGAGTTTCTTTTGAATTCATACTAATTTTTTATCTTTCTTTTACACTGTTTGTGGAAAATTCACTTCCACTTTCATTTTGTATGATTCTAGGTTCTTGTCATGAAACTATGGGGATCGGTAATGCCCTTCAAGCCATGTCAAGACTAGCTCAGTTATCCGATTACTAGGGTACCCAGTCTAGTTCATGATAAAGTGGTATTAGAGATCTAGGTTGAGATTCTTGTCTTGAAGTTAGTATGCATTATGTAATCATATCAGGACTTAAGAGTTAGTTACGACTGAGTGTTTAGCTAGATCTCACTATAACTAACCTTAAGTAATCATGTTTAGTTTGGGAAAATGTCATTTGGGTTATTTCTAGTATTTTCACTAATTTTGATTTGGATAGATTGAAATCCAAATCTTGTTGCCAATCTGTTGGGATTAATTTTCCCTTGTTTCTCTGTTTGAGTGTTAAAGATATGTCTTCCTTATTGTATGTTGATGTTGTGTAGTATCATGCCTCCAAGAAGATTCATAAATCAGATGTAAGAGGAAGCTTCTACTGAACCTCCATAAGAAAATCCTCTTATGGACCCAAATCTGGTTGAGGTGATTGTGTGTACTATATAATCTCTGGGACATGCACCACCACTAGTTCTTGTTTAATCTCTAGTTGTATAACCTTAAAGGGATGATCTATAGAATCATTCTCAGTAATTCCTTCACCATAATACAATAGTTTTTAAAGGCAAAAATGATCCTCAATAGGTTGAGGAATGGTTGGTCATGATGGAATATTTTTTTTAGTTCTTGGAGAAACCTGAATAAATCAAGGTGAAGTGTACCATCTTTATACTGTAAGGATCGAGCAGGAGATGGTGGGACACTATGGTGATGAAGAAGAAGAATGAGATATTAGAGTAGAAAGACATCAATATTATCTTCACAAAATAGTTCTATCTAGAGTTGATGTTTTTGGACAAGGATATAGAGTTTTTCATACTTGAGCAGTCTGGAAGGATTGTGATAGATTATGAAAACCATTTTTCTATTCTCATGAATTTCACACCTGAGATAGTATAGAATGAGAAGATAAAGGCTTGAAGGTTTGATTTGGGACTACGATCTGATATTCACTCTCGTGTTTTTTGGCTGAAGCTACCTTCTTATACTGATGTTCTAGATAGAGCATTGATGGTCGAAATAGACTTGGCTAGAAAGTCAGGGTTATCAAGAGTTCCATTATCTCTTAGTGTTAGTGTGGATTCCTTAAAAGTAAAGTGGAATCATGATGATTCTCATGGTGGTTCTCAACAACAGGGTCATTATAGACCTCCTAAAGTACCTAGAAGAGGCCTGCTAATTTTTTACCAGTGTGGAAAGCCTAGGAATTCTAAGAGGGTTTTCACTGATGCACCCAAGGTGTGCGGTTCTTGTAGATGCTTAGGTCACTTATAGAAATTATGTCATGTTTATTCCACTCTACATAGTGTCATGGGATCACCAAATCCTTATAAAACTATAAAGAAATTAAATTATTTCATGATAAAATGGTTCTAGCCATAGGATTCTAGAATGAAGCTTCTTCACGCAGTGGAAGAGTCTCCAAAGGAATCGGATATAGGTCTATCAACTGTGAGAGGTACCATCACTATAGCTTGATCATTAGTGACTACTTTATTTGATATTGGTGAATCTCATTCATTTATTTAAACTTGAATTGTTAATATACTAAATATTCTTATGAATCTTTTATTTTATATCATGGATATTACTACACTCATTGGTATGGAGAGAGAGAGTAGGGTCTCTGTAGTCCCTCTTATGTTTTCTCGCTATCAGATTTTGAGCTTAATATAAATTCACTAGTTCTCAACATGAAACCACTTGATTTAATTATCAGGATGGATTGGCTCATTACTAATAAAGCCCATATTGATTGTTATCTTCAATGGGTCTCCTTTACTACACCCAATGGTGTGTTTCATGTATTTAAAGGATAATGGGACACAAGTTCGAGTAGGGACAGACCTTATTATCTATAGTTGGGGAAAGTAATATCTTTGTTTTTTATCTAGAGTGGGAATATTTGAGTGGTTATCACCCTCCATTTTTCATTGAGTTTCTCGACGTGTTTCATCCTTACTTCTCTGTTCTTCCACCGGTAAGGGAGGTGGAGTTTTTTATTAATTTAGTACCTAGTACTCAACTAGTTTCTATTCCCTATTACTACATGGAACTAGAAAAACTAAAAAGGGATGAAGACTCAGATGGGTGATCTTCTAAAGAAAGGATTTATATACTCTAGTTTGTCACCTTGGGTGGCTCTAGTTCTCTTTTCTAAGAAATATGATGGGTTTCTTCACCTATGTGTTGATTACTTAAACCTCATTCAAGTGATGGTAAAGAAAAGATATATATTACCATGGATTGATGATATGTTTGATCAGTTAAAAGGTGGAAATTGGTTCTAGAAGATAGATCTTTGATCTGGTTACCATAATTTAAGGATAAAAGAATCTCATATTTAGAAAACTTACTTTCAAAGTAGGTGTGACCATTATGATTATCTTTTCATGAATTTTTGTCTAACCAATACTCCTATAGTCTTTATTTCTTCAATTAATAGGATTTTCCATGAGTATCTTGATACCTTTGTGGTAGTCTTTGTGTATTACATTATTTTTTACTATATGTCTAAGGAGGATCATGTGAATCATCTAAAAATTGTTCTAATTTTAGTGAAGAATCGTCAAATTTATACCAAAAATTTGAAATGTGATTTCTTGGATCTGGGAAGTGAAATTATTGGGTTACATGGTGTCATAACATGGTATTTTAGTTGATCCTGAAAAGGTAAAGGTTGTTATGACATGGGAAAAACTATGAAATTTTTTTGAGATTCAGATATTCTTGGGTCTATCTGGGTATTAATACTGGTTCGTTAAATACTTCTCAAATTTTTATTCTTCGATGACCAATCTAACTCAAAAGGAAGTAAAGTTTTCTTAGGATGAAAAATTTCAGAATTCATTTGCTGAGTTGAAATGTATTTTGACTACTACATCAGTGTTGACTCTTCTAGAGGCTAGGCAAGGCTATGTGGTCTTATATTATATATCAAGTTCAGGTTTTGGGATGAATTCTTATATAGTAAATCATTTCATTTTTTATGGATCTCATTATCTTAGGCCACACGATAAGAATTATCTAACCCATTACCTTGAACTTGCAGTTTTGATGCATGTACTTAAGAGTTGGTGGAAATACCATTATGGAGAAAGTTATACCATATTTTCATATCACAATATCTTGAGTTATATATTCTCTAAAAAATATTTAAATCTTCACTAGAGGCATTCGGTGGAATACCTACAATATTTTTCCTTTAACATCACATATACCCTGAGTAAAGGGAATGTCATCAAAGATTATTTGAGAAGGAAACTTCAGACCCATGATGTGAAACAATCATTGAAAGAGTGGAACTTGATGGGTCTCTTTGCACGGTTGCATATTGAAGTCCAAGAATTAGGGGCTGAGGTTTCTTTGGCCAGTGTTCAATTGATCTCTTCTCTTATTGAGATGATTCTTCAGGAACAACAACTTGATTATGAGTTCCATAGAAATAGATACTATATTAATGGTGGGGGACCATTGTAGAGTTTTCATTCTCTAAAGAGGTCATTTTATGTTATCGGAATCACATTGTTGTGTTGTTAGTGGTAATGAAATATGTGATGGGGTTTTCTATAACTCCTAGTGAGAAGTGCACCCAATAACAAGAATATTTTATATGACATATAGCGTTGATTATGGTGGCTAGGTATGAGATAGAGCATTTATGAATTTGTCTCCCATTATTATATATGCCAACAGGTCAAGGAAGAGAACCAAAAACCTTTCGTTTTTCTTTAGCCACTTACAGTCACTTCTTAAAAGTGGGATGAGATCTTTATGGGATTTGTGGTTGGGTTTCCACATACCCAAAGGAAGAATAATTTGATATGGGTTGTGATCTATCGGCTAACCAAATCAGGTTAATTTATAACTATTCTTGATACAACCAAAGTTGAGGAGTTGGTAAATCTCTATGTGAAATAGATTTTTCATTTTCACATAGTTCCATTTGTTATAGTCTCTGATAGGGATCCTTGGTTCACTTCTAATTTTTAGAGAGGCCTTAAGGAGTAACTGGTATCTAAAGTTCATTTGAGTTTGGCGTATCATCCACAGTAGGATAGCTGGACAGAAAGATTTATACATATTCTTGAGGATATGCTTCATGCATGTGTTCTCAACTTTAGTGGATCTTGGGATGATCATTTGGGGCTGGTTGATTTTTCTTATAATAATAGTTATCATTCCATGATCATAATGTCTCTTTTTGGGGCCTTGTATGGTCGGTCTTGTAGATCTCTGTTGTGTTGGTCGTAGATTGGTGAAACTTCCTTGGTTGGATGAAGCTTGGTTCCAGAGATGAAAGAAAATATTTAGTTGATTATTCATTGAATGTTGATGGAACAAATATGATATAAGTCTTATGTTGATCATTTTCATAGGCCATCGGATTTTTTGGTTGGTGAACAGGTGTTCTTGAATGTTTCACCCAGGTTGGGTCATCAATGGCTTGGTAGGCAAGGTAAACTTGTTCCTTATTTTTTCAGACCTTTTGAGGTTTTTTAAGAGGTGGGAAAAGTTTATTTCCATTTAGAACTTCCACCAAAGCTGACATCGATACATAACATATTCCTTATATCTAATTTACAAAATTATTTGTCTAATACATCTCGCATTTTGAGTTGGAGTTATCTCTATATTGTGCCTGATTTATCCATGACTAAACAGCTAGTCAGGATAGTTGATTCTAAAACCAAGGTACTTCATGGGAGGATGATGCCTTTGGTTCGAGTGTTATGACATCAAGGTTCTAATAATTAGGGGATGTGCTAGAGTGAGGCACTAATGAGAGAGCAGTGTCCTTGTCTTTTTGGCATGGAAGCTTCAGAGTAGGCTTTTTGGGGACATTACTTTTCTATGGTAGGGAGGTTGTAACATCCTGTTACATTTTTTAGGCATTTCTAACCCTACTATTTTTACTATTCTTTGGTAGGGTTTCGTTTGGGGTTGTTTTGGGAGAAATTTTAAAAAAAATTAATGTTCTCGGATAGTGCATGATTGGCGCATGGTTTTCCCAAACCATGAAAACTCGGGCAGTTGGGTTTTTCATAACCGGTTCATGATTTTTCAAACAGTGCGCCCACTTAGGAGAAACTATGAAACCCATTTAAAGGGGTTCATGACTAGGGTTTGCAGTTTGGTTTAACCATGCAGCCATGCACAGTTAACCATGTGTATGGGTTTTTTTAATCCGAACATAATTTTTAAAATCCTAAAAACCCTATTTTAGGTCCCTAATGGACCTGTACAACCCCAAATTGATTTATCCATCCAAAATATATCCCAAGAGCATTTTTTGGATCCTCATCACCCTCCCAAAAGCAGATAGAATCTTGTAGAATGGTGTTCTATCCTCTCCCAGTTTGATCAATAGTCTCCGTTATTGTCATTATTCATTGTAAAATCCTGATTAGGGTTTGTAGTTTCAATATCTAATGATCCTGAGGTAGGTGGTTCCATTGTAATGCCCAATTTTTATTAACCCTAAATTGCTTGATTTAAATTCAATTGTCAATTTAAATTCAATTTTGATTATAAATGAAATTACTTTCAATTGATTTATTAAAAACCCAGTTCTATTGGATTTGGTTTTTTTTAAATTGAATTTTGGAATGAAACTGGGAAAAACCCTCCAATTCTATTGAATTGGGGTGTGATTGTGAAATTGGCGTAAAATTGTGGAGATTTAAATTTTTAAATTTAAATTGTAAAATTGAAGGAAATTATTTCAACTAAATTTTAGAATTTAATTGTGGTAATTCAATTGTGAATTGATTTCAAACTCTTATTTGTAAAAAATGTCTTTAAATGGTTTTGATAGAAACCTTTGGGTTTTATCTTGGAAAAAGACATATTTTGATTAAAAACCTATTTGATTTTTAAATGGAAATTTAGAATTTTTGAAATGGTAGAATTAGATTTAATTGTATTTTAAGTATTCTTAAAATAAATTTTTCTATCATTGATTTGTACTAGATCACAATTAAGACTAGGTATTTAGTGAGTTATTTGGGAAAAACACGCTAGGATGGGAATTCCCTAGCACCGAATTGATGTTTTACAACACTAAAAACACTTTTTAACACATCTTATTCTTCAGTAGAACATAGATGAGTCTTCTCTTTCCAGCACTGAGGGACGTGTGTACACATTTCGGTTATTATCACATGAGTGTGTGAGGATCCCATAACCTATAACTATCGTACCTCTTGGAAAATGACCATGTTTCTTACTTTTTTATGTATGAGATATAAATGTATTCCCATTTTTGTAAACTGTTTTACATGCCTTCTGAATTATATAAACTAATTTATATAAAATGTTGAATTAATATATTTGTTTAAAGTATTTATATCATTTGACATTTAAATCATGATTTATTTAAATATGATTTAGAAATTTCAAACCCCTTTATTTGAAAATTGAAATCTCTTTATTTGGTTAGTTAAATGTTAGAATCTTATTATGGAATCCTTGGTGAGACCCTACTGGGATTTTAGCACACACCCAAATTGTGCCTTCAATCATTTGTAGATTATATCCATCTAGGTTCAAGAATGGGTAAAACACAACTTTTAGGTGGTTCTAGTTTTTGATCTGTGGACTTTTAGAGTTGTGTCCATTGAAAATTAAACTATTTTCCCTTCCAATTTTTATGGAACTTTACTATGGTACATTGGGTTGTTTATGCTTATTTGACTTCTGGTAAACTTCTCCTTGTGGGGTTTCTTTTATATGCATACAAATTTGTTATCTTTATTGCACAATGTTTGTAGGGAATTCATTCCCACTCTCATTTTTTATGATGCTAGGTGCTATTTTCCAACCCATGTGGATAGTTAATTCCCTTTGGTCCATGTCAGGAACAAATTGGTTATCAGGTTACTAGGGTACCTAAGCCAGTTCGTGACATGGAACATTGATTAAGTGTTTCTTCTTGGTGATTGCATGATGTGGTTTCTAGTGTTTATGTGACCTAATTTATGAGCCATTTTTTGATGAAAAACATGTTTTTAAATTAATTAATTTTGATGGGAAGTTTTTTTTGGGGAAGAAATTTCTAGTTTTAAAACAATTTTTACAAAAGTATTTTCTCAAATATTTGCTGAAAATTTTTAGGCTTTTTGAAATCAACAAAAGATTTAAAATCCTTCTTTTGAACTTTATTAGAAACCCTTCTCTGAATGGAAATTGAAATAAAATAATGGCTCATAAGAAACCTTCTATTGGTTTTAAATCTACAAATGTTAAGTTTTTAGAAATTTATTTCTACAAATGTGCCATTATAGCATGCCAGTTTTCTTAAATAACTTTTATGAAAGGATTTCAAATAAATTATATTGTTTTTGAAACTCTATAAATTATTTAAATAGTTTATTTAACTGAATTTTTTATGATATAAAAATGTTTCTTCACAAATTTTTTGTTGCTTTCAGAACTTGAGTATTTTACAAGTGTTTTTGGGGACTGTTATAATATGGTTAAGGGTGATTGGGAACCTTGTTTTTGCCTACTAGAATGAGAACTACATAGGTATGGTGCCTAGAAAAAATATTTTTAGTATACTGCCTTGGTGGAGTTGTGTTATTTTTTGTGTTTGTTGTGTTAGTTATTCTTGTTCACTCATTATTCTCATTGTGTTTGGTCTTGTACTCCTTATGCTTGTTATCCTGATTTTTCTTGTGTGTGGCTTCTGTTTATTATGATTATTATGCTTATTTTTTTATCTTTGTTGATCATTTTATTGTTGTTGCTCAGTGTCATACGTAATGAATGGAATAGAAATATATTTTTGTGGCAGTGATGTCTAATGGGATGATCATCACAACACCCCATGGGTAGTTGGATATTCTATGATCTATATTAGTCACCATGCTCAATTACTATTGACATGGCCTAGATTGGGTAGAATTCATTGTCTTATAAGTTTCCTTGTCATAATATGGGTAATACATTGGTTACTAGAATTTAATGTCACCTTGATTATGGTGATTGGAGAATCACTCTTGCAACTTCTGAAGGAGATGTTCATCTTTTCAATAGAGTTAGACCATGAATTAGTTAGGAGTGGACGAGATAGGTTAAGAATCATCTCTTGTTTGTTTCCAACTAATTTGGGTTGAATGTATGGGTTAGGTGTGTGTGGTATCGAGTATTTTAGAATGGGTAACCTCTTTTGAAGTTTTTCGAGATAGGGGTGAATGTACATGGTTTTCTCCTTGGATTTAGCAATGAGTGATATTTTTTCTTATATACCTCATGAAATATTACAGTCTCTGCTTAATGGGTTATTTCATATTCCATGGTCATGTCTTCTCATGCCTGGTCTCACCAAGGACTTCTCTTCCTAGGTCTCATAGTTCAAGATTGATGGGGTAGTGGATGTTTAAATTTGAATGTTTATGGGTGTCAGGTTAGTGAAATTTTGGATGAAGAATTATTTTTGGGTTCAATCATAGGCATGAACATGGGTCTTATAGTCTAAGATGATTTAATTTTTTTATCATATGCCTCTCATTACTATATTGGGTGACCAATTCCAAGTAATTTCATTGTTCAAATTTTCATTCTCTTAAAATTAAGTTAAAACATAATGGAGGGAAGCCACCAATGGGTGGAAAAACCATGAAAATTGTATCTTATGTATCAGGATCCAATTCTGGTTTTTCCTTGTGTCAGGATAGTCTTAGTTGGATTATCCATTCAGATATTAAGAAAGTGCATAAGAAATCAAACATTGAGAAATAATAAGTGGAAATGTTACAACTATTACTCATACCATTCCAGTAGGTAGATTGAACTCTCATAGCTTGGGCACCAAGTGTGTTCAAAACATGATATCATTAAGGTGGTAGTTGGCTAACACTTTGAGTCGATGTTTTTCATTCCTGTTTGGGGGATAGTGGTTGTAATATTAGATAGTGGGTTGGGTTTATGAAGTGTTTTCCTTGCTTCATATTCTATTTTATTATCATATTTGACTAATACCTAGTTTTTTTGTGAAATAGCAGTTACTAATTTTACCTTGGTATCTAGGGTAATCTTTAGTCTTGGGGGAAGTGTGTGATGAACTTTGTTCATTAAGTTAAGGCTCCCTTGACATTCAAATATCTTTCATATGCATCTAATTATCCATAGATGCTTCATATGACCATATTTGTAGAATCATACCGTCATCTGTGTCTATTTATAGTTTTACAGGTTAGTTCATCTTTGTGTTCCAATATTGTTAAAGGAGTATCGCATGTTCTTTTCATATTCTTGGGGTATTAAGATATGTCACCTAGGTAATAACCTTAAGTTATTTCTTCAGTGGGTGGGACCATTAGATTTTCTTGTCCATTTCAATAGGAATGTTGTTGCGTAGCATTTCATTCTTGATTCGATGTATTGCATGTCATTCTCTTAGCTCCTTGTGGTTAGATAATGAGTCCAGTTCCGATTACATATGGTATTATTCTCATGTATCACATGAGTCGAAGGTTCCAATAAGTTCTCAATATCTTTTGTATCTCAGGATGAGCATGATAAGATCTTCCTAGGTCAAAAAATACCTTTGGTACATCTATTGCAGTACCATCATTGGTTCGATTGGGCTGTTCAAAAACCAGATAGTATTATGTTATACCAGTGGTTTTATCTTTTGTTGAGACAATGAAAATATCAAGCTTTCCAGTGATGAAAATCCCAATGGTGAGGAGAATGTAACATCCCCAATTTTAAGGTATTCTCATGTGTTATGATGTTTAGTTAAGGTATGGAACATTTTGATGGGACCATGAGGAGTGTTAGGAGGAGATTTATTTTAAGTTAGAATCTAAGTGCAGGAGCCAGTTCACAATGTGAAGGTGGTTTCATATTTTAAATATGAAGCACCTAGAATTTTGGTGGAAACAAAATTTCATAGTGTGAATCAGTATCACACTATGAATGATGTATGTTTCAGCCTGAATAATTTATTTTAGTTCTATTTAAGTCCTCATTAACTCTCCTTTTTTCCATTCAAACTCCATGCCACCTTTAGTAAATTTTTAAGGATTCAATTCCTTTAAGAGGTTGATTCCCTTAGATCTTCGAAAGATGAACCTTGGAAATCAATGTTTTGGGATTTGTTGCTCTTTATCCTTGGTGACCTCCTTGTGTTCTCTTAGGATAAACCCTATACTAGGGTTTTCATGTCAAAAATAGTGGTCAGGGAATGATTTTATGTGGTTATGGTTGTAATATTTCATAGGATTATTATGAGATCCCTTATCTATGACGGTGTGGTGTGTTTTCTCCTTAGAAACATTTTTTGATGTGGGTGGATTATCTCAAACTCTACTCTTTTTAGAACTAGAATGTTTGTATTTTCCAAACCAAAATGTTTTTTTTTTTGTAAATTGTATTACTAGATAATTGGTTTTGTAAAAACCCTTGATTTATGGATTTTGAAAATAAAGGTTGTGGGCATCACCCACAACGTGTTTGATGGATGTTTAAATGGGTAATTTTTTAAATAACTAGTTGGGTGTTTGAACATTATCATGTCATGGTGTGAGTTCATAATGCATAAGGAAAGGGCCTCATCTGGTTATAATTGGTTGCAAGGCTGATTTGGACTCAAATTTTTTTACTACCAAGTGATGGATTAGGATCGAAGGGATAGATACTACACGAGAGTATTGGTTGTTTAGTGGAATATCATAGATAGGACATGCATTGAGTGTGTGAGGTTCATGGGTGTCTGTTCATGACATGGGATACCTTCATGGTGTGAGCACTTTTCACTATTACTATATTTGTATCTTGTTATCCCTATTATCATCTCCTAGTTTTTGATATATTTATGCACTTGTTATTATCTAACTTGTGCTTTTCATAGTGGAATGTGTGGTAAAATTTTGGTGGATTGACTACTAAGTTGTTATACTCACTCTCTACATATGTACATTATTTTGTATGAAGACCTTGTTTACCATGTCACTAGGGTATACTTCACACTTTTCTAGTAGGAGCATCTTGATGCTTGAGTCTAGTTATTAGAAGTTAGAGCTTGGAGATTTCTTACCATGGAGATGGTTGTGGTGCCACTTTGGTGCCTTGGGTACACTTAGTGTCTTTGGATTTGTTGTTATTGCATATTTCTATTATGTTTTCTCTTCTACTGCTACATTGATTATTATCATGTTATGCTATTGGAGATTGTTCTTATCTGATATCATGCATCATATTACATATCATTGAGTTTTCTATTGCGGGTTTTATTTTATTTAAGGAAAAATAGTCCTCTATAATATTTCCATGCCCTTGCCATTAATTGAGACTTTGGTGTTTGAGGGATGTCGCCTAAGGTTAGTAGAACTTCAGTCTCTCTCAAGCCAATGGGTTGGGAAGGGGTGTTACAAACAACACCCCAAGATATGGGTTTACCCAGTCATCATTATGAATGAATAAAGGGATGGAGCGATGGAATAAAAGATATAAAATTAGTAAAGAATAAATATAATTATAGAATATTAAACTTAAAATAAAATTTAATTACAATTAAAAACAAAAGAGTACATTATAATGAAATATAAATAAAACTAATTCAACTTACAACTAAAAAAACAAAGAAAACAAAAGGGGTAAATGGAGCTCATAAGATTGGAAATGGGAAGCACCTTTCTCCCTGGTTCGAACCTCTAATCTTCTATTGAAGACAATCTTATAGAAATTTGAAATAGCACAGTGTGTACTTTTTTGAATAATTCCATGTGGTTTTCCTCAGAAATCAGTCGTCTAACTAGTTATCATCATCCAACTATCATTTAGTGGACTAACACAACATGTATCTCCACCATACATAGAGTATAGTGTCAATTTATACCACAACCCTCTTCTTGAATAGGGATACACGGCATGTTCTTCATTATAAATGGTGTGTTTGGTTTTGGTTAAGGACTTGGGAATGCACATCAGTCACCAACACTTGGGGTCATAAATTACATGGTGTTTACATTCTAGTTTGAAAATGATTGTGTAACTCTTGTAATTTGTTTTGTGTGGTCTTTAAAAGTACACATCATGTATATTTCCAAAATGGTATCAAGATTCCCTCATCATCTCAATCTATGAAACATCAAAATGAATGAAATTGTCCTTTTTAACAAATATTTTACATTGAAAACTTTTAAAACATAAGAAGCGCAATTAGTGTTAATATTAAGCAATTAAATCTAATATTCATTTAAAACACTATATTTTTTAGGGCCAAAAATTATGGTAGATTATTGAACTATCATCTACCCAAATTGAGATTAATTTATCAAAAAAATAGGAAAATTGGGAAAAGAAGCTGCCAGATGAGGTAAATTATAATCCTAATTTGAATATTGAAGTACGTGATATAGAGAGAGAGTAAATGTTAGAGACAATAAGTTGAATATTATGATCCTAATTTTAATATTATAATCCTAATTTGAATATTCAAGACCTCTTCACATGATGGAAAAACCAAAGTAGTAATGAAAGTTGTAGATTTTGGTACAGGAGAAGATGAAGCTCATGGATCAGAACAGTGGGCTTACAAATGTGTTGTAGAACCAAGTGATCTACAAATAGACTACAAATTTTGGAGACCATAAATAACCACCACATGTAAAGGAGCATAATCATGTTTGGAATACTATTTTTATGATGTGAAGGTTGTTATTCCCATGAATTCATCTAATTTCATTTCTTTTAGTTTGAGTGGGATAGAACATGTTGGTGTATAGGTACTGATTTACTTAAAACCGATTCTTCCCATTGAGGAGTCGATGAAGTGCACAAGTTAGCTACTAGGGGTAGAGATGATATTTCACAGGTTTCATGAATTTTCTCTCAAGAAATAAGTGAAAAGGAAAATTAAAATCAAACCTTAGATAACTTAAATGAAGATGATAACCTTGGTCTACAACCTATGTCTACAAAAACAATTACTTAGGTTTTCCTTTTGAAAAGGATGCTCAGGATATATGTTTTGATGATGTGGATGATGTATTTCATGTTTGGTAACCAATTCACCTGAAAACGTATCCCCCAACTCTGCTACAAATTGTGACCGGGAATAAGTTTTGGGTGATTTAATTGTGGATCCCAAATCATCACTTGGAGGAGTTATCAATGTTGAAGGGTGATGTTGAATGGAAAGAGAGAGTTTGTAATGCTTCTGATAATCCATACTCATTTCAATATGGTTGTATAATGGAAATTTCACATAGAAATTTGGAAGAAGTTTTTATTAAGGAAGATACTAAAATAAGTCTCAAGGATTCTAATAATAAAAATTTTGTTGATCACTTGATTGAAAATTCCCATTTGGTTTCTCTATTGTTGGATGCTTTACATCCCATAGGATCATTATGTACAATGGATGAAGTTGAAAAAGATAAAAATACATAATTTTCTAATGAGATTTATGAAGTGATCACTCATTTATATTTGAAACATTCAAAACAAGTTTCTATTATAAATGAGAATTTGATTCAAGAGGTAACAAATGGGGAATTTTTTTCTTCTATTGAACAAAAATATTACTCACGAGAAATATTTAGACACCTTTCATAAATATTCCAATTTAAAACCAGGAACTATGGATGTTTTTCATTGTACATAGGGAACAGATAACTTCAATTATTGAAACCTATTGATGAGGAAAATGGTAATTTTTAGATTGATATTGCAAAGGATAATTTGGAATTACTCCTAATACTTGATGAAGAGGCATAGAAATTTGGAGAATGGGTGGAGGAAACTTGAATGAAATGCAGAATATTTCAGTAATGAGATTCTTGTTGAGTTCCAGGATGTTATACCCCAAGACTCTCTAAGAGGGGAGGGTTGAATCAGGATGTTATGCAACTTTTTCCTGCACTCATAACATATTAATTCGGAAACATCATATTTACTAGTTTTACCTATTTTACTACCCTTTATGTCAACTTTTTTAAAATCTCTTCTAGGAAGCTTCTTAAAGCCTCTATTACTCTTCATGTGCCTATAAACACCTTTGGTGAAATTTTCAATCTCATCCTTCTATATTTGTTGTAACTTAGGATCAGAAGAATTAATAATAAAATTTATATTTGATTTAAATTTTATACCTTTCCATTTATCATGGTCATCGGTATTTTTATTCTTTATTTCCATCTCATATTGAATTAGTGATCCTATCAACTCATCCATATAATATTCAGTAAAATCATTACTTTATTTAATAAAAATTTTCTTTTAATTTCATCTCTTGGGTATAGCTTGTAGTATTATTTCAATGAGAGTTTCATTTTTCAAAGTCACTTAAAGAGAATCCATGTTATTGAAAATTTTGGTGAATCTATTGTAATTTTATTTTATTATTTCTTGATCAATCATCCTGAATTCTTAAAACTCAGCTCGGTGTATACCTATCTTGGTTCTCTGCAACTTATCAATTCCTTGATGAGTGAATTTAAAAGTCCTCCAAATGTTTGAAGCATTTTTACAGGATAAAATATGACTATATATATTTTTACTTAGATAGAAGTATAATTAATTCATAACATTGTAATTTAAAACACATTTTACAGCATCATTACCATTGAGAGTTTCTAAGTCAACTTTAAAAAATTTATATGGATTTGAAATTTTACCCCAATAATCAAGACCTGTATTTTTAAGAAATACCTCAATTTTTTCCTTCCTGTAGACATATTCACTTCCATTGAAGTGAGGTGGTCTGATGGGATTCAAAATCTCAAAATCCTAGTTATCCATAAAAAAGCAGTGGATATTTTCCTTATACTTTTAAGTATATAATAATGATTAGATCAAAAATAGATAATGAAACAAATAGAACAAAAAATTAAAAAGGAACCACCCTATGATACCAATTTTTAGGTCCCTTGGTATGGAAGTAGTGACTAGAGTGGGGTGAATACTCTTTTTTGATTTATTAATACAAATTCTAATTTATCACTGTTATAATAATGTTAAAAGTTATAGTGGAAATAAAATATATAACACATGATATTTTTATAGAGGTTCAGATCACCAAGTTCCTAGTCTTCTTTTCAATCTCCACTACTCCTTGAGAAGACATTTATGATCTAAATCTTCACTTTTTAGTGGGAGTGATATCCTGATTACATACAAATACAAACATAATTCTTTCACATCGAGTGGTATAACCCCTGACTTTTGAAGGATTCACAACCTACCTTCCTTTTGTCTTGGAGGAACAACCCAAAATTCCTTTTAGATGGGAGGAATAACCCAATTATATATTTTGGATGGGAAAATATTAAACCAAAACTCTAGAAAAAGAAGTAGTAGTAATTATTACAATAGATAAATTAAAAAAATAAAAACAAAATCTTGATCATATGATGTAGAAATTCATTACAAATCATGTTAGTTAATCAAATAATTGGAGGAAGATTAAAGTGATAAAGATATTAGGTGATTATATAAAAAGAATAGAAGTTTAATAAGAATCTTGGTCAATTTGAGAGCAGCATTAACAGTAATATTGTATCCTAGAAAAATAAATCATCTAAAATGGTACATATGTTTTATCCTTTAATTAATCTCCCAAAACATTAAAAACGAGATATATAGTATTGTTTCAGTGCCCAACATCTTTATGACACTTTTTAGTGTTTAATAATAAAATAATATGAACATTACCTTATTTTGTTGAATCCATGCAAAAAAACATATTTGAACTAATATTTACTCATGAAATATTAAAAGGAATATTTAATACATTAATAATAATAATTCTTTAGAAAAATAAAAATTTAAAAAAAATTGAAATTATAATAAAATTTTGTATATTATACATGTACCAGAATATTATGAAAAACAGATCATCGTATGAAAAACATTCTGCATGAGAAAATTTCACTGAAAAATACATCTATTAATTTTTAAACAATGTAACAATTGTAAAGAGAATAGTTTTGCATTTTTTTCAATAAGGTGTCAATATGTTCATGGCTAGGTAGTGATGAAGTGATGGTGATGATTGAAGAGGGAAATTTGTTCCAAAGTTTTTTTCACTTGGAGAATCAATATGAAATGACATCAGATGTCATGCTTTCACATTCTCCATAACAAAATCAGATGATTGTAGAACAGATATTAAGTTCCAAATCATGTGTCAAATAATGAAACATTGTTGAAACATTTTAAGAACCCCATGCAATACTCTATTTCATGATGAAAGTGGATGATCCATCCAATGGCTTCTAATTGGATTAAGGCTGTGAATCAAATCAGAAAATTGATGGAGCTGATATTCAAAGAAGAATACATGTGTTAAAGAGAACACATTTTTCATTAAAATGATACCATTCATAGTGTTAATGCATGAGGAATGAAGAAGAATCAATACATTATCCATGGTTTGATAAAAGAGGAATATTGAAGATCTTGGATTTGTTATTCCAAAAGGAAAAGAAGAATGATGTTTGAAGATGAATAAGAATAAGGAAGAATGCATGGGCTTAGTATGTTTATTTGGAATCTACTAGGTGCATTTCCTATGCATGGTATTTGAATGAAGAAGGTGTTAATACACTAATATTGTACTGGAAACTTGGTTTTTAACCAAGTATATTTTATCATGACCTTATATTAAAAAATAGGCCAACCATGAAAGGTCACCTGAGGTCCTCAACCTCAGGCAAATGCGGGACACAAGGGTCAACCGCACCTGATAGAAGCCTCAAGGCCATCCCCACAAGAGGCACAGGGCATGAAGGCTATGTATAATCCTATAGGTGTGTACACGGTGGTGAACCTATGTGGCGAGATAAAAGATTGGGTATAGAGCATGCCCACGGGGTGAACATGGTACGGGGTAGTGCTGTGAGGGGGGAGGAGTAATCTGGAGAGAGGCTGATGTGACTTGATACTTAAACTATGAGGAACCCGCGTCTTCATTTTGATGTGGGACATGTTTTTAAAAACAAGGAAGTGATCTCTACCATCCATCTGATCTCATGAGAAATATCGGCCGCACGCTCCATCCCACGTCCTGTGATCTAATCATTGTTGTCCGTATATAATTTGAGATTATCCAACGAACGCGGTGAAAGAAAGATGTCATCTTCAACCTCCGAGCCACCCAACATCATAGTACAATCTGAGCACCTCCACACCTCCATGATCTCAGTTCTGGACACCATTGATGATCAAACCCATTTCATGAGGATCATCCATATGTAAGAAATGCATGAATGTAATTATAAAATCATTCATGAAATGAAACACGAAGATCCCGCATGGCCGAAGCAACCAAACGTGCAAGATGATGTCATGGAGCTCAAGCGCTCAAAGAGAAGCTTTTCATGAGTTTTTAAACACATGCACATGATGATTTCACATGAAAGAAGGAGTCCGTGTTGAACAGAAGAAAACCAAGATCTTGGCATATCTTTTATTCTCATTTGAATATTTCAAAGCTGAAGATCACAAAAATTCAAAGTTTTGAATCCCATATCATTTCACGAGGGTTTTGAATGCATTAAAGAGATGCGATATTAACCTATAAATATAGAATTTTCAAGAACGAGATAGGATACCGTTCATATACTCAGGAGCCATTGTTTCTCCAAAAATAGAGTATCTTCGTTCTTGAGTTGCGAAGGGGGAGCAGAGGTTTCCGTGCATCCTTACTATGCAAAGGAGAAGATAGATCCCACTAAACTTCAACAAGTTCTACGTACTCTCAAATTGTCTCGCAAATAAAATCTCTTGTGTATCCCTTGCATGAAGGAGAACCGTGAACCACCTTGGTTCGTGAAAGATACTTCACTCTTTGCATGAGGGTAATCACAAACACGTGACAGGTTTCTCAAACCCTCGCTTGTGCTTTGTGAAGAAGATCTCATGGACACAAAATTGGTTCCTATGCACCCTTGATGTACTCCACGAAGATAATAATCACAAACCTCCTTGGTTCTTTGAAGGAGATCCATGTGCACTCATTGCATGAATAAGAAGAACTTGTACTCCTCTAGTTTTCACGAAGAAGCCCAAGGTTGTGTATGGTTTTTTTTGAAGAAGAAGAAGGAAAGTGCATGAGGCAGAGGCTATGAGAAGTTCTTAATACATTGTGTGGGAATGAAGGGATCCATCCCACCCATCTAGTTGTGTGCACATTTAAATAAGGAGTAATAAAGAGGAAGAACACATCCAAATCCTTACACCCATTAAGGTTTTCACACAAGGTGGATAGTGTGTGTTTGGTTCGGTTGAAATACATTATGTATGTACTCATGTTCATAAACTAATTACACCTGAACCGAGTACAAATTAAAGAAGATAAAGGGAAGAAGATAAATAAAATTAAGTGTGTGTGCACTCGCAAAGAAGAAATAAGAAGTTAGCAGTGTGTGTGTGCAAGAGAAAGTAGAGATTGTATACACATGCATTCATATAAAAATGCATGAAACAAAAATAAACAACTTATAAAAACTATAGGTGTGTGCAAATAACCAAATAAGTAATGATATTTAATGACATGCATCCATGCATGTCTATTCACATGTAAAGAAGGAATTTTGTGTGCATATTGAGAAAAAGAATACAAGTGAATAGTGTGTGTTTAGGTGTACAAGAAATACATTATACATGCATGAATTTATGCATAAACATTCACTATTGATAATTCATTGAGATACCCAAACCAAGTGGACTTGGATGTCGTACAATCCATTCATGAATTAGATGTGTATTGAGACTGAAGCTGAACATAATTAAAGAAGATCTTATCCGAGTTGACAGTTTTTTAGATTTCAAGAAGACAGACAGTTCTAATATTATAAAAGATCATTCTTTCATATCAATATTATTGAAGAGGTTGTGTGCACCATCTTCATGCACATAAGTGAGGTCGGGTATTTATAAAAAGAAGAAAGAATTTCTCAAGCATTTTTTGCACTAAGGGATGATCACAAAGGTGATCAGAGTTATTGAGCAAGGCCAACAGACCTTACCAAAGGCTATTGAAGATTCTTGAAGAGATACATAGGAAAGTTTGATTCATCAAGAATATGTGTGAATACCATAAGATCAATCTATAGTGAGTCAAGATAGAACTAAGAAGAAAGTTTCTCATGTGACTCGAGAGCTAGAAGAACCTTGTGTGATTCAGGGAGGAGAAGAAGACTTTAGTGCGACTCTGAAGCAGGCCAGTGGGACTCTGGTAACATTATGGGAAGAAGTATAAAGAACCTCTTGTGGGACTCAAAATATATATATTGGGACTCTGTATTGACCATTGTAATTGATAAAAATATTATAGTATAGAATCTATGTTGGGGAGAATAACCAACACCGCAGGGAGTAGGTCTTTGAACCAAACCTTTTAAATCCTTGTGTTTGGTGGCTTTACATTTACAGTATCATTCAAGGTAAGTCTAAGAGACATGAGAAGATTGGATCAAGACTTTAACCATCCATGGAGGTTTAATTAAAAAGAATCAATTTGTAAAAAGTTTAAAGGGATCAGTGATTCACCCCCTCCCCCTCTCAGTGAGTCACACTAATCTGGGCACTTCAATTGGTATCAGAGAAAAGTCACCTCTAAAAGATAAAATGGAGTCTTTATGAAGTGAATATTTGAGTAAATGAGTGAGAAACCTCAAATAGAGATATCAATCAAGACTAAGAATAATAGAAAGAAGAAACTGTAAAGGAAGATGAAGAAAAAGATTACTAATAATGGGGAGACACCTTCTACTGAAGGTAATATAAAAGGTACAAAATGTGATAATTATTTTTATTATTACTCTTTTAATTAAGCCTATTCAATATGTGATGATGATAAATCAATTAGTGATCTTCAGTCTATACTCAAATAACATCTAAAGAAAATCCCTATAGAAGTGGCAAGATATATTGTTGCAAGAATTAGTGCTCTTCAAGATGAAAAATTACTATTGGAAGGAGAATTTAATGCCATGGAAGAAGAATTGGCTAAAAGGGTTGGAATATCCAACACTCTCACGAAACTTGTGAATAAAAAAGAAGAGACAATTTATATTTTCAATGAAATAGATGTTCAATTTACTAAAGAATTGCAGGGAAGTATTTGTGAGAAATAATTCTTTGAGATTTTATTTTTAGAATATTTCCATGCATTTCAAAGGTTGCACAAAGTCTCTATGGTTGTCAAAGATTCTTAACTAGAAGAAAAATCCAACAAGTTAAAGGATCTTGACATATCTTTGCAATAATTAAGATATGTGCATGAAGAACAAATGACAAAGCTGGAGGAGAATTTGGAAAGCAAGATGAGATCAGTTGAGGATGAGAAAAACTCCCTCAACATGAAGTGTTTAGAGATGGAGGTGAAATTGAAGAATCCAAAATCACTCCAAGATGGGACTTACCAAACAACTGGAAGAAGAGATTTTTCCACTCAAGCTTTCATTGAGGACTACGATTCCAAAAGGAGTAAAATATCATCCTTTAGTCCAATGGAAACATCCTCCAAGAAAAAGGTACCATCCATACCATCTTATACTCATGTTTCTAAATATTTTTCCACAAAAATTGAAGTTTGGAAGAAAAATTATAAAGAAATGTGGATGAAAAAATGTGATGAGAAACCTACCACCATGACTAGGGTGGATAGGGAGAAGAAGTTGGAAGATGGTTCCCCATAGAAAGCACAACACTTCAAGAAGAAGACCCAATAATATTATTCAAAATATATTAAAAATTCAAGTTTTATGGTTCAATGTTGGTGCTATAATAATTTTGGGAATTGTGAATTATATTTTTGGTACAATCCTAAAAATGAAAAGGCACAAAGGAAGCCCATATCAAGGGGGAGAAGGTCCAAAAGAAGAGGCAACATCCACATATCTAGAAGCATGTGTATACTACAAATAGATTTGGAATGCTTGATAATATTTGTGATGTGTGCAATGAATTGGTCACAAGGTTGGTACATGTCCATATCAATATGTATCCAAATATTATAAGAAAATAAGACCACATAAGTTGTCTAAGAAAGAAGAATCATCCTTGGAAAGTAGAAAGAATAATGGTCTAAAAGAAAATGCTCCGAAGAAGATTTCAAGGACGAATGGTGAGAAGACTGTGGATTTTAAATATAAGAATCTGAAGGGTGTAGGATCCAAAATCACTACCAAGAAAAATTATTCTACTGTGGAAAGAAAGTACATACCATGGATCACTGAAAAAAATCCATGGAAATGAATGGAAGCAAGATGAACTTAAAAAGACAATCAATCTAGGAGAAGACGTGATTTATTAAAGATAAGTTTCTTAATAAAGGTAACTTGAAAACATTGAATAATCCATGTGGAAGCTTCAAACCAGAATATATTAAGGAGTGTTTGGTTATCCTTCCTAATAAATTGAAAATTGTTAGATAACTACAAAGAGCTGAAGATGAAGTACTATCTAAAGCAAAGGAAAAGTGGAAATATATCATTCCATGTGAAGGAAAATTTTAATTTCATGAGAGGTTGTCAGAACATGAAAACCCAAGTGTCTTACAACTACTGTGTGGAAGGTGATATAAGGATGGACATCATGAAAAAAATGTATAACTATTTTACCAGGTCAAATGGAGATGTTGAACATTGAAAAACATGCTCCAGTGGAAGAAACTTCACTACTGGTATAAGTAAGGACAAAAAATCCACACAAGTTGAAGGTGAATGGATGTAAAGGGTCCATAATGAAAATAAAATATCAAAATGTTAAATGGAGATGAGAAACCAGTATGAAGAGTACTAGACACATTATAGATACAAGGAAAGGATTTCTTGGGTTGAGATAAAATTCGCATCCATGTTTCACCTATTAAGAATATCACATCTGTTCCATCTTATTCCCTTATATTTTTTTCATATATGTGTACTAACATTGTAGGGAATTGAAGGTGACAGTTATTTTCAAGATGAAAATTGGATGAACAAGTGTAGAACAATAATTTGGACTCATTATTCATGATTTGATAATTACTTTAAGTGTTCTACAGTGGAATATTATCAACATGAATATATTGAATATTATTTGATGATATTTTCCACCAGGGTAAATCAAAGGGATTTCACCCCTTTAGGGGGAGAAAATATGAAGGAGATGATATTAAGGAATATTTCATGAAAAATCTTGAAATTCATACCATCTCAAGAAGTTGAAACTTAAGGTATTCCAATCACACTTTCATCCTTTTTTCTTAATTGTATTTATCATTTAAATTAAGGGGATTTCTTGATTGATGACAAGATGGGATGAAATGGGGATCTTTATCTTTGCACTTGAACTCTTTAATATGTTTGGTGAATTATGTGTAGGATTTAGCATTTCATTTATAAATCTGACTATTTCCAACCCCTTGGTAAAGAATTGATACACTCTGATCATGATTTCACATGTATGGTTGTTTATGGACAGCATTGAAAACCTTGGTCATATCTCTCTTGTTTTCTATTCCGGGTTATCCCAAGTAGATTTAGAGATGATTAAATAAAAGCTATTTTCTAAGTGAACCATGTGACATCATCCCTCTCTCAGAAATATTCAAGAAGACATTTTTTTAAGGGAGGAGAACATGTTTTTGAACAGACCCCACTAAACCTTTTCATTTGGTTTCCAATAAGGGGGAGAAAATATTGGTACACATATTGACACATAAAAAAGTGTGATTAATTGATATTGACATCAAAATACAAATGGGGAGATTATAGAGTATAGATTTGTATTTTTTTTAATAAGGTTTCAATATGTGCACGGCAATATAGTGATGAAGTGATAATGATGATTGAAGAGGAAAAGTTGTTCCAAAGCTTATGTCACTTAGAGAATCAATATGAAATCGCATCGGATGTCATGCTTGGACATTCTCCATAACAAAATCAAACGATTGTAGAATTGATCTTAATTTCTAAATCATGTGTCAAAGAATGACACATTGTTACAACATTTAAAGAACCCTCATCCAATACTCTATTGCATGATGAGAGTGGAAGATCTATCCAATGGATTCTAATTGGATGAAGGTTGTGAATCAAATAAAATGATTGATAGAGCTGCTCTTCAAATAAGAATGCATTTGTTAAAGGAGAACACATTGTTCATTATAATGATACCATGAATAGTGTTAATGCATGAGGAATGAAGAATAAACCATACATTACCCATGGTTGGATAAAGGATTTATATTGAAGATCTTGGATTTGATATTCTAAAAGGAAAATAAGTTTGATGTTTTAAGATGAATAAGAATAAATTAAGCATGCATGGGCTTAGTATGTTTATTTTGAATCTACTAGGTGCATTACCCATGCATGGGCTTTGAATGAAGAAGGTTAACATGCACTAATCATGTACTGGACACTTGTTTTTCAACCAAGTATATTTTATCATGGCCTTAAATTAAAAAATAGGACAACCATGCAAGGCCAACCAAGGTCCTCAACCTCAAGCACATGCAGGACCCAAGGGTCAGCCACGCCTAAAGGAAGCCTCAAGGCCAGTCCCACAAGAGGAATAGGGCATGTGGGCCATGTATAAACCTGTAGGTGTACGCATGATGGTGAACCCGTGTGGTGAGAGAAAAGAGTGGGTGCAGAGCGTGCCCTTAGGGTGAACATGGTGCGAGGTGGTTCCCTGAGGGGAGGAGGAGTAATCTGGTGAAAGGTTGTCACGAATTGATACTTAAACCACGAGGAACCCACATCTGTGTTTCGATGTGGTACAAGTTTTTAAAAACATGGAATCGATCTCTGCCATCCATCTGATCTCATGAGATATCTCATCTGAACACTCCCTCTAGTGTCCCACGATCTAATCGCCGCCATCCGTATCTGATTTGAGCTAATCCAACAACCGCGGTGAAACTAAGTTGTTGTATTCAACCTCCGAGCCACCCGATGCCATAGTACAACATGAGAATCATCGCACTTCCGTGATCTCAATTCTATCCACCATTTAAGATCAAAAATATTGCAGGAGGATTATCTAGACGTAACAAACACATGCCTGCAATTATGAAAGCATGCATACAATGAAACACGAAGATCCTGCATGGTCAAAGAAACTGAAGGTATGAGGCCATGTCATGGAGCTCAAGAACTCAAAGATAAGCTTTTCATGAGTTCTTAAATTCATGCACATGATGATTTCAAATGAAATAAGGAGTCTGTGTTGAACATACGCAAACCAAGATCTCAACGTATCTTTTATTCTTGTTTGAATATTTCAAAGATGAAGATCATGGACATTCAAAGGTTTGAATCCCATGGCATTTCATGAGGGTTTTGAATGCGTTAAAGAGAGGTCATATTCACCTATAAATAGAGAATCCTCAAGAATGAGAGAGGTTACCATTCATATACTCGAGATCCCTTGTTTCTCAAAAAATAGAGGATCTCCATTCCTGAGTTGTGAAGGATGAGCAAAGGCATTCGTACAGCCTTACTACATGAAGGAGAAGATAGATATTACTGAACTTAGACAAGTTCTACACACTCTCGAAGTTTCTCATGAAGAAGAGATATTTTTCATCCCTTACATGAAGGAGAACCATGAACCACCTCAGTTCCTGAAAGAGACCGCACTCTCTGTGCAAGGATAATCACAATAACATGAAAGGTTTCTCAAACCCTCACCTATGTTTTGTGAAGAAGATCCCACGGACACACAATCAGTGCCTACACTCCCTTGTTGTAGTCTAAAAATACAAGAACCATGAACCTCCTTGGTTCTATGAATTAGATCCACATGCACTCCTTGTGTGAATAAGAAGAAGAAGAACTCATGCTCCTATGGTTTGCACGAAGACACCCGAGGTTGTGCATGGTTTGTTTTTTAAGAATAAGGAAATATCATGAGGTAGAGGATATAAGAAGTTATTAAGATAGTGTTTGATCATTAAGGAATCCATCCCACCCATCCAGTTGTGTTCACATGTAAAAAAGGAGGAAGAAAGATGAAGAACACATCTAAATCCTTACACTCATTAAGGTTTTCACGCAAAGTGGATAGTGTGTGTTTGGTTCGGTTGAGAATACATTATGTATGCACTCATGTTCAAGAACTAATTAAACTTGAACCAAGTACAAAGTAAAGAAGAGAAAGGGAAGAAGATAAATAAAAGGAAGTGTGTGTAATCATAAAGAAGAAAGGAGAAGTGAACAGTTGGTGTGTGCAAGAGAAAGTAGATATTTCATACACATGCATTCATATACAACTACATGAAACACAAAGAAACAAAATTTAAAAAGTTTAGGTGTGTTAAAATAACCAAATAAGGAATTAGATTGAATTAAATTCATCCATTCAAGTCCATGCACACATAAAGAAGGAATTTTTTGTTCATATTGAACAAAAAGAATACAAGTGAATAGTGTGTGTTTGGGTGTACAAGCAAGACATTATACATGCATGAATTTATGCATAAAAATGCAATATTGAGAATTCATTGAGATGCCCAAACCAATTGGACTTGGATGCCATAAAATCTATTCATGAAGTGGATGTGTATTGAGACTAAAGACGAACATAATTAAAGATGATCTTATCCGAGTTGACAATATTTGAGATTTCAAGAATACAAATAGTGATGATATTGTGAAAGATAATTCTTTCCTATCAATATTTTTGAAGAGGTTGTTTGAACCATATATTCACACATAAGTGAGGTCGGGTATTCATCAGAAGAATAAATAATTACCCTAGAATTGTTGCACTGAGGACTGATCACAAAGGTGATCGGAGTTATTGAGTAAATCTAACAGACCTTACCAAAGGTTGCTGAAGATTATTGAAGAGATACATAGGCAACTGTGATTCAGCAAGACTGTGTGGGGAGAGCATAAGATCAATATACAGTGAATCAAGAGAGAACTAATAAGAAAGATTCTCGTGTGACTCGAGAGCTAGGAGAACCATGTGTGATTCAGGGAGGAGGAGAAGACTTCAATGAGACTTTGGAGTAGGCCAGTGAGACTCTGGTAACAATATGGGAAGCAGAATAAATAACCTCTTGTGGGAATCAAGAGATATATAGTGGGACTCTGTATTGACCATTTTAATTGATAATAAGTTTATAGTGGAGAATCTGTGTTGGGGAGAATAACCAACACAGTAAGGAGTGGGAATTTGAACCAAAACTTGTAAATCCTTGTGTTCAGTGGCTTTACATTTACAGCATCATTTGAGGTATGGCTGAGAGACACAAGAAGAGTGGATATAGGCTTTAACCAGCCATAGAGGTTTAATTGAAAATAATCAATTAGTAAAAAGTTTAAAGGTATCACTAATTCACCCCCTTCCCCTCTCAGTGATTCACACTAATCTGGGCACTTCAAATTTATTTCAACATATAATAATAAACATTTAACAATGTAATTTATTTTAACAACATTAACTAAAAATAATAAAAGAAAATTTTTGGAAACAAATTTTTAACTAATGGTGGATCATGACTCGCCATTGAGAATATAAAGCGGTGATACATTACTCACCGTTGGAAATATCCAATGATGAAAAAATAGATTTTTAACCACTGTTGAAATTTTAAGAAAAATTAAAAAGAATTTAACAAAACTAAAAAAATTCCAAACATCTTAACCCCAAAAGGATCCACGAGAACAATAAAAAATTACCTACCATTGGATGTCCAATGGTTACTCATGACTCGTTGTTGGATTCCAATGGTGACTCATGTCCTATCATTGGGTTCCAATGGTGGATTGTTGAAAATTATTTTTAAAAAATATAGAATATAACATATTAATAAATCAAACTTATTAATTTCCTAGATATTCTCAGAATAATGGATTTGAATATAATTAAATTAACAGAAAGATATTTCTATTATTCTAAAGAAACATGAATAAGCTATTGGAAAAATAGGATGAAAATCATGAGAATAAATCTCTGATAAAAATTATTAAATAGATTAAAACAATTAAGAGGTGATCATTGCATTTATAAAAAAGAGTAAATATAACCTTTAGAAGCTTGATGTTGTAACTCTTACGGATTAAAACATAAAAGAAAAACATGGGGTGAAATCATAACTCACTATTTATCTCCTAGAAGTGAGTCAGTGACTCACCATTTGGATTTATTAGTGAGAAGGATTACTCACCATTAGAAAATTTCTAATGGTGACAAGAATGTTTCACCATTGGTAAAAATAAATGGTGAAAAAAAAGACTCACCATTGGTAAAAACCAATAGTGTCTTAAAACACTCATCGTTGAGTTCTTCCAAAAGTGATTCCAAGTAAAACCGATAGAGGAGATATGGTAATAGTGGAATCAAGCCAAGTAAAAAACAAAGATAAACGATGAAGAATAAGATGAAGCAGAGTATGAAGAAATATAACTCTTGAACCAAAAAAAGTAACTCAATAATAAACAAGTAGTGCACAAGCATGAAGAAAGATAACAAAAGATAGCAAGTCTTAGTTGGAAGAAAAAACACGTTAGATAACATCTGCATTTTTTAATTTCAAGGGATCTTGAAGAAAAATGATAAAGTTTAACCTCTTATTAGCTCGAGCAAGAAGAAAGATAGATCATAAAGAAAAAAAACAAGATTAATCCAATGGTTAGACAATACTTGGTAAGGATTTTAGAGACACTATGTTACAAAGGTTTATAGGAGAACCATCAAAAGATCGAAGGAGAAGAAGTAGATTGAAAAAAGAGAAGTTAAAGAGTGGAAAAGAAATTTGGGACTCAAAAAGAGATCACACAGGATGGGTAGATTGGACGGATGAAGTAAAATCGGAGGAGAACCAATGGTCCATATTTAATCTTGAAAGAAAATATGTATCCCACATAAAATTTATCATATGAGGTATGATAAGTATATATGCCAAGATGTGGTGTAGACTGGATAGAACAAAAAATCAGATAGCATGGACACTCGGCCTGTGGGCCCTACAGGCGACCAAAGCCCAACCTATACGGGTGCACTACTCGCGCCTTATACATGGACCTGCATGATCAAAGAATGCACTATGAAATCTTGAAACCAGGCTCTGTTCGAGCCTCAAGTGTTGGACCTCTAATGAGGGTAGAGCTCTAGGTCCCCTTAAAGTGGTTGAGTTTCTCCTTGGGTGCTCGCACACACATCCATATTGTTTTGTAATAAATAACATAAACAAAATAAAAATGTGTATATAAAAAATACCAAATATAAATAAAAAACATTAAACCAAGTTATAAAAATATTTTTGAAATGAAATAACATTTATTTAAATGTTATGAAATTTTAATTTATCAAAAAAAGGTATTTAAAATATTTAATACCCAATTACAAAGACTAAAATGGTAATGGATTGAATATTCATAATCATTGATCATCTCTAACCACATTGATTAGTGCATATTGAGATCCTTTTGTGTGAATATATACTTAAGGATCTTATAATATGTATATATGTCACACTTCACCCCAAAGAGATAATGTTTCCAAATCATTAATGTGAATATTTCTGCAACAAACTCCAGATCATGAATCAGCTATTTCAGCTCATGAATCATTAATTGGAGAGATACATATTCTATCACTTTATCATTTTACATTAGTGAACAACCCAATCCTTTCTTGGAATCATCCATCCAATGTTACCATTTTTATTCAAAAAATATTGATATAGAGAGAGAAATGACTAGTGTCTAGTGGGGCCTGAAATAATAGAGACCAAGGGCACCACCCCGAATCAAGTTCACCCCCTCAAGTTTAAAATGAGAAACATGTGTAAGACAACTGACCATGATACTAGGGGTCTCCATAGAGGATAAGTGATCTGCCAGCTTGTTTCCCTCCCTCCACGTGTGAGTGACTCTGGTGCTACTATCAAGGAGAGCCTTGCACTTCCAAATAATGTATAAAATGGACCAAGGGATGATACCTTTAACATGAGAGGCATCGTGGATAACCATATAGTCAGTCTCCACTTGGGAGATGTCAAGCGGCCACTACCTTCAAATAGTGATACATGTAAGAATTTCCATTTCCTCTGCCTGCATAGAATTCCCATAACCATAATGTGTTGAGAAATCCAAGGCCATGCTTCCCCTAGAATCTTGGATGACATCGCCACCTCGCATATCACCTACCACACAAGAACCATCGGTGTTCATTTTGAATCCAACTTTAGGAGGACCCCACCGGACCCAGTTCCCTTGTTTCCTGGTAGCTGACCACTGATCCATGTTGTGATGCACATACAGCCTTCAAAGGGAGTGGTACTGCTTCCATTCGTCATTAGAGCCACATAAATTGAGTAGGATACATCTTACTTTGGTGGTAATGGATCTCCCTATAGCTATGATCCCCTCGAACTTGGCTCAGTTCCTTGATTTCCATACACACCAGCAACCCATGTTGAAGATGATGGATCTCTCCCTCCATTAGTTACTAGAACTATCAGCCCCATGGAACCAACACTCCAAGAAGGAATCATAGTTCGACACATTGGGGGAGTACCATGTAAGTTCGCCGAAGGCTCCCTACACTTGGCAAGCCCAATCACCCTCAAAGAATAAATGGGATATGCTCTCTTTATGCTTATGCGAGAAATAGTGGCAGCAAGATATCATTATAATTCTGAGCCTCTTGATGTTATCGTTAGTAGGTAAGGCTCGATTCTAGATCCTCTATGTGAGGAAATTAAATTTTGTAGGGATACTCTTACACCAATCCAGATCGTACCCACCTTCCTATTGGCCATGCGGCAAGCTTAACCTATAAAAATCCTTCTCGTTGAACCTACCCCAGGTAGAGGGGGTTAAGACACACCGGTCTATATCTGATCTCATAAAAACAAAGTCAAAAACCTCCTATTGATCCATGTCCAGAATGGTTCTGAAAAAATGTGGGTACTGACTCGCCTCCTTGAAAGTGATCCTGGGGGCTGGGCACCCTGGGTATCCAAGAGTCCTTACCAACCAATTGTGGAACCAGAATTGGATGTTCCCCTCCCCAGTAATCCACTGTGAGCTCTGGAGGATGGACAGAATAAAACTACAAAAAAAGGACCATAGTGGAGACCCAGTAACCATAGAAGATTTAGTGTTGACCCGGTTTCTATAGGACATCAGTTTACCCCACAAAGATCGCTCTTCAATTACCTCACACGCTAGCTTTATTTTCATGTAATGTATAGTGTTCTCAAGGATTTTAACATTGATCCCTACCTCAAAAATTGGACGATCCATATTCCCCCAAGAAATCCAATGTCTCTACCCCTCCGAAGATGCATCCCAAATGAAACGAGCCAACAGTCTATCAATGGCCTTGATAACCCCATTCGTCACATTGGTGGATGAAAGAGCATGTACCAGAATAGCCGATAGGACACTGTTTACAAGAGTAATATGGCCTCCAAAGGATAAAAATGGTTCTTCCAATTGTGAATGTGCCCCATAATCTTTCTCACCACGGGGTCAAAATCACTGATGTGCATTCTACCTGGGGACATGGGGGTACCAAGATACTCCTTGGGAAATGAACTGTGCCTCATACCCAAGATACAACCCATATTTTTCACCCTAGTCAAAGTGAAATCCTGGGCTACATAGAAGCCACTCTTCTCCCTATTAATTCATTGACCACTCCAGTGATAGTACTCCTCAAGAATTGTGACATTCCCCTACATAGACCGCCTTCCTGCATTGATGGAGATGAATGTATCATTTTCAAACATTAAATGAGAGATAGGTGGTAGTCTAAACCTCATTCGTTAAGGCCAAAAACATAACCATTATATATTCCTTTGTTAATTATTCTGCTTAAGGTATCCTGTATAAGAATGAAAATACTCAGGGATAAAGGATCACCTTGAAGAAGGCCTCAAATTGTCTTGAAAAAACCGTGAGTTCACCCCATAAACGACACAACCATCCAGGCCGAACTGAAGTACCTGAACATAATATCACAAGACCATCTTGAGAAACCCATCTTGTTCAGGACCATGTTAATAAATCCCCACTTGATCCTGTCATATTCCTTATTCATATCGAGCTTGATGGCCGTATTAGATCCATGAACCTTGGTATTAATATCTATCAGCATCTCCTGATCCATCACTATAGCTCCTTGAATAGAGATATCTTTCACAAAACCATGTTGTTCCTTGGAGATCCATCAAGTAATATTTCTAGACAACATCCTATTAATGATGCTCTCCAGTATTTTATATGTAAATTTACACATACTCACAACTGATAATTAATAAGGGGTGAGGGGAATTTTATCTTTGGTAAAAGGAATAGAGTCATGGAAGACGAAATCTGCGGAAGGATACCCCCTCTGAATAAATACTAGATAGCATTGATGATATCCCCCTTCACCACCTCCAACGAGCTCCTGTAGAACGAACCTGGAAATCCATCGGGACCTGTAGCACTCTACTAATTGAGACTCACCGTAGTCGTAAAAATATCCTCATCCTCTGGGATCCCCTCCATCAACTCATTATCCTGAAGGGACATAAGGTGTGAAATCCCCTCCCAGAACTCATCCCCCACCCCCTTAGGGTAAACCTGTGACATGTTCGTATTGGGCCCTGTAAGAAGGTCCTTGAAGTAAGAATACGCCAAGCCCCCAACCACTTCCCTATCATTAGTGAAAGATACATATTCAAAAGCCATGTTTAGTTGTACCACATGATGCCTCTCCCTTATACATTCATGGAAGAATTCAGTATTATTATTTCCCTCCTTAATCCATTTTATCCTCGAACAATCCCCCGCCCTTCTTTCGTGCATGAGTATCATAACCACAAAGGAGTTCTTTTTCTCAAAGATCTCACCAAAGGTATAATCGTCCCAAAACTCCTCAATACTAGCCACAAGTCGTTCAATATCCTTCCTAAGCACATCTAGATCCTAATCTAAGTGTAGGATGCTTCTATCCCATGATTGGAGGGCCTTCTTGAGACACATCAACTTGTAGTGCAACACTAGCCAGGAGTGCCCCTGGATCAGTTCCTCCCAACTTCTCATCACTATCTGGTGAAAACCTATAATACTCGACCAGTGACTCATGTATATAAAACCCGACTGTAGAAACTCCCTCCTTATTAGGGAAAGCAGAAGCAGGGAATGGTCATAAATTTTGCGGGTCAAATGTTGAACCTTCGCCTCTAGAAACCTAGAAATTTCTTGTACATTAGCTAAGCACCGGTCGAGCCAACTCCAGCAACCACTTTCTCCCCTATGGTTATTACACCATGTGAAGGGGTCACCTGAATACTCCAGATCCATCAGCCCCTTTCCAGCCATAAACTGGCTGAAATCCCTACTAGGCCTCCTTGAAAAATCTTCTCTCCCATTCTCCTCTGAGTCGGCGACAGGTGTAGTTATTACCCTCTTATTTAAATATTTGATGCTCTCCTCACATTCATCAATCTAGAAAAACATTACTACCTTCCAATGTATTGGACTAGGCTTAGAGAGTCAGTAATTCTTGGGCTAAAACTATTGTGAAGTAAGGTAATATGACATTAATTTTACGATTCTCATATCAGACCTTTACATGTCCAAGAAGATTGAATCCCTCTCAATCCCCATCAAGGATAGGGTTGCAGGATCCTTTCTACTCAAAGAATCAACCACTTTATTTGCCTTCCCAGGATGGTAATGGATTGAATATTCATAATAATTGATCATCTATAACCACCTTTTTTGTTTCATATTGATCTAATTTTATGTGAATATATATTTGAGATTCTTATAATTTTTATATATGTCACACTTTTCCCTGAATAGATAATGTCACCAAATGTTTAATGTGAATATTAATGCAATCAACTCTATATCATGCATTATGTATTGTATCTTATGGATCATTAATTGTAAAGAGGCATATTCTATCACTTTATCATTTTTCATGAGTACACAACCCAAGTATTTCTTGGATGAATCACTGTAGATCCAAAATCCTTCCTCACTTGTGTATAATGTGAGAAAAGGTGAAATTATTAGAATTTTATTTAACTCTTTAAAGATATAATCACATTCATCAGTCTAGAAAAACATTACTCCCTTATGTTGTACTGGAATGGGGTCACAAATTCATCAATTCTTGGGTTGAAACTAGTTCAGATCACAACATAGATGGTTTAGGTGATTCATGAGAGGATAAAGGTGGCACAGGATGTCATAATTACTATATAATCCATGTGATTAAACCTCTGGAGTTCGATGTTGGGGACCATGTTTTCTTGAAGGTGTATCCTCATCGTGGGAAATGAAGGTTTAGTTGTGGGAGTAAGCTTTCTTCCTGGTTTGGGTTATGAAAGTGGGTGTCCTTGAACCAACTTGAAAAGTAATTTTTTATTCCCATATCATGTATATAGTGAGATATTGATGATGTATACTTACCATAATAGTGTTGATATTTTTGAATCCACTATTTAATTAGTAATTTCTTTAGATTATTTGTTGTATCGATAGGTTATAGAAGTTCCAAACTATAATAAGAACTTTGAGATACTATGAAAATGATCTTAAACATATGTTATATGGTCTAGATACCTCATTCTTAATGGACACGGATGATGTATGACTTTCATGTTCAGGGGGGTTATAAGCATTGATACTTATTCTCATGAAATGGTGATCTTGAGCAGATGAGATCATGATTACCAACTCACCAATAGAAACACTACATGTTCCTGGTGTCATTGATAGTTCCTATTTATGAGAATGTGTATTATTCTTTCAACTTGATATTATTATTAGTGTATACCATTTGATTATGTACTTTTATGCAAGATGAAAAATTTTCCATTTATATTGTGTCGATGTAGATTGTATTGGTTGTGTCGTTAGTTGTATGACATTGAATGAATGATCAAGATAGAATTTTTCAATTCCAAAATAAAGTGATATCTCATGCCTGGTTGGTTAGGATAGTAGTACCTTCACTAAATCCAAGCCTTTCTTGGATGAATTACTATAGATCAAAAATATTTCCCCACTTGTGGGTAATGTGAGTACAGTTTCAATGATTAGCCTCTTCTTTAACTATTTTAATATCTCCATACATTCACCGTTATAGAAAATAATTACTCCCTTCCATTTTAGATTGGTTATCTGATCAAACAAGTCATCAATATATTGAAGGGGATACATTTTATTTATTTTGATCTTGTTTAGTTCACAATATTCTATGTTGAGACGCATTGACCCACCCTATTTCTTGAAAAAAAGGACCAATGAACCCCATGGTGAAGAACTTAGGAATATAAACCCTTTATCCATATTTTCTTGTAGTTACTTCTTCATATCTTCAACTTCAATATTGGTAATTTTATATGGAGTCTTAGATATTATTAGGGATCTGAGTATAAGTTTGATTGATAACTCAACCTCTCAGTTAGAAGGTTGACTATAAAATTATTTAGGTAACACATCATCATACTCTCTTACAATGGGCATGTCATCAAGTATGATCTTTTCCTTAATCTCAATCATTTTAACTATATACATTTTCTTATAGGTAAATAATATCCATTACTAGGATGGGGATTTCCAATGAGACTCATCCTCCTCCTTACACTTGAATAGGGCCGAAGGTTGATTCAGGATATGAAAATTTATTTCCCTGTCCTATAAATTTATGTTGTATCAATACAAGTATAATCAATAAATTCTTATAATAGCATCAAATTTCACTAAATGGGGTATCACAAGGTTCCTTGGGAAATCCATCCCACAAATATTGACTGGGGAGGAGTTATATTCTTGGGATTCAATAATTTTCTAATTTTTTGTTTTCACCAATAACCATATTTAAATATTTTTTGTTGGTGTTTGAATATTTATATTAAACTTTTGTGATATTAAATAATTCATAGACCCATAATCAAATAGTTTGTTTGATATTATTGAATAAATAACTAGTACACTTTTCACCACTTTGTTGTCAGGATCCACCTCATTAGTCGTGATAGAATATGATTTTAATTTATCTCTAGGCCTTGGAGGTTGTTTTCATTAGTTTTACTTGGCAACCCTTGGCTTATGTCATTGATTTTCATAGTGTTCATGTTCCTTGTAGTTGAACATTGCACCATGGGCTGAAGATTGATCAGAACCTTATTTTGTTTTGTTACTTCAATGGGATTTTACTTATCCCTCTAGCATTCATTAGTGTGATGCCCCTATTTTACACACTTGAAGCATTTCCTTGTCCCCTTCATGAAATTTTAATTGTTCTTCTTCCCACATTTTTAACATTTGTTCACTTGGAATTTCTTACCACCATGGGATTTCTCCATTTCTCCCTCAGAATTTAACTCTACTCTTCACTTTCTATCTGTAGTTTTGTGAGATCCTTAGGATTCACCAATATTCATTTTGACTTTTAGGGAACATTGGAAAATTTACTCATCACTTTCAAAGTCTAAAATAAATAAATATTTTCATATCCTTAGTTTTAACCCACTAAATAATTAGGCAACTTTACTTTCAAGGTCGATGATAAAGTTGGAGACATATCATGCAAGCCCTATTAAGTTTTCCTCATATTCCCTAATGTATTCATCCATATTTTTCTTAACTCAAAGTAATAACCTCCCTATTTTGAGATGGAGAGTACAAGGAAAATATTTATTGAAAAATATTTTCTTGAATTTATCATGATCTACATCCTAAACATCTTCCATAGGCTTTGTATTCTTAATAAGTGTCCACCACTAATCAGCCTCCCCCTCTAAGAGATAAATGTCTAGTATGACCTTATATTTTATGGAATATTGGAGGAAAGAGAATATATTGTCAATAGATTTAATCCATTATTTCGTTATTAAGGGGTTGAGTGATCCACTAAAAGTAGGGGTCCTCTGTCACATAAAGGTCTTGACCGTAACTTGTTCTTTCATAAGGGGAAGTGGGTATTCCACCTGATATAAGTTATTTTTCAAAACTAGATTTAGTTTAGAAATAACTTCCACAAAATTCTTGAATGCTTCTCCAATTAGATTAGGCATCTCAACTGAAAAATCATCACATTGAATATTAACATAGTCCTTTATATTTATATCCATTGACTAAAATAAAGGAAAATTAAGGGTGGTAATTTTTATAATATTAGTCATATAAAAGGGAAATAATGAACATAAAAGGGATAACTCATAAATGAAATATTCACCATACCTCATGAATTTTTAGGATTGAATATATTTTATTCATGGTCTATTTCCAATCATTAAATTTGATAACTTTTTTCCATTTTTTCCCTTCATAATGGTTCATAAAAATAATGTGATTAACCAAATAATATCCATGAGGAGTGTTTATCCAAGTTTTTAGTATAAGGACACTTTTTTATGCACCAATTATAGGTCTAGTTAATGCCCAACAAGCCCTTTTGGGGTTATTAACCCTAGGTACATATGTTCTATAACTTCATCTACTTTCCAATATCCAAATAGGGGTATATTTATTTGAAAAACAATAAATTATATAATCAATCAAAATTTTTATATGTTTCTTGTATTTATAGTCATACCTAAAGTTTCCACTACAATTTTCTAGTCCTGATCCCAAAAAATAACTAGAGTTGGCTCTAATACCAACTATGAAAACCCATATTTATAATATATTTTATTTAATGATTTTATACATAAAGATAAATATATAATTCAATCCTAGAAAATCAATAGGCCTAGTGTCTTTGGAAAATTAGATACATAAACCATTAACTTAAAATAAAATACATCATTATTTAAAACTATATAATGTGCTCCTAGTTTCCTTTAAACTCTTAGTACTACATAGGATAACCTTGGGATATTCATAAGGAAAGGGTGAGTTATAAATCCCATTAAGTGAATAATAAAAGTATAGAATGATGATAAATAATACATGTGAGTCAAGAGGAAAAAATGATAACATAAAGAGGTAATAATCATACATACTCACATAGAATAGTGTAATGAGAAAATGACATCATAAAATCATGGTATCATAGGAGTTTGTAAACAGCATAAAATCTAACATTGTAAGAATAAGTCGAGGCTAAATTCTAAGAAATTATAACATTGTGTGTTTAGAATAACCTCCCATACACCATAAATGGTATCTCATGAGATAAAAATATTACCCAATTCATTAGAGCACTATTATGGTGCACTCTTCATATGTCTAATTTTACATGTTCCATATTGATCATATACCATAAGAATATATTTCATCATTTTAATCCCATGATTAAGTAATGTGTGTTTCATACATCGAATTAATCAATCAGTGAAGTATTGTTATATCTAGTTGAATAACATTTAATGAAAATAGGGTTGGGTATTTACAACACAAAAGTATGGCATGGAAAATCAATAGATAATTTCCTAATCATAACAGGTGTACATAAAAGTTCATGTAAGGCATAAATGAGAGAAAAGGGAGGTCTCTAATTATTTGGGAAACATTTGGATAGTAAAGAAATTTTTATAAACATAATACAACATAATAAATTGAGAATAAAAGGGGTTATTATAAATTAATTATTTGATGTAGTTGGGGTTTAGATTAGTGGTAAGTACCCCTTAAATCTACATGAAAAATGGGGGTTCAAAACCCATTGGGTGTAGGTACTGTAGCAGTACTGTAGCGTACTGTAGTAGCAGTGGCACTGTAGCAACGGAGGTCACTGTAGCGGTGGTAGAGCACTGTAGCGGCGGCGGGTACTGTGCAGTACTGTAACAACGCGGGTACTGTAGTAGTATTATTCACAGAATGGGCTTTGGGCCAAAAAAATGGGCCTACGGGCCATGTAATGGGCTAAATGCCCACTGGGCCTTCGGGCTATGTAATGGGTCTCCCTCTACCTAGTTAAAGAGGTCTTTGCTTTGCTTTAATAATAAAAATGAGGCTTCGGCCCCAACCTTTTAAAAAAATAAATTAATTATTTGAATGGAAAAGAGTGGGGAGAGAAACTCTTTCCTTGATAGGTCTCTTATTAATGATCGGGAAGATCTTCTTAGAACCTAGAAACACCTTAGGATGGATATAGAGAGGGAAATGAGAGGAAATACATGATTTAAGGATTTAAATAAAATATTAATGGGATAATGGGTGTGTATTTTTAGAAAAAGAGATGGAATTGTTTATTAATTAAAAAACTTAGGCCTTAGACACCTAGTTAATAAAAAATAAAAATAATAATTTGTATTAACATGGTTTTTCATTATGATAATACCATTCATGATGTGGAAATGAATCATGTTTATGAATAATCATTTTTAAAATCTTAAAATATACTATAGGTTTTAGAAGACTCATTATTGGTTGGTATAATTAATCTTATATCTTTAAAAACATATCATTTTAATGGAAAACCCCCAACTGTAGTTTATAATGCCTATATGGTATTTATTACATCACTCTTTAGGCTATTATGATGTCATAATACCTACTATATATTTAAACCATATTTAATTTTTACCCGAAGATTCAACTGTCACAAAAAATTATGAAAAATTCACAATTGGCTAATTTCAACATTATAATTTCTAAAATTACATTTATTTTATCAAAATAATTTTCTAAATATGATAATTTATAATTTTAAATAAAAATTATTATTTATTGAAAAATACTAGCTTTTAAACTACTAAAAAATTTCTAACCCTTATAAAAATTACGTAGGACTTCATTATATTTTCATTCATATTTAAATAAATATTTTTTTATAAGACTATTTCATGAAAATAAATTTTATTTAAAAATATTTAATTTATCTCAGAATATTTTTTTTCATTGAAATTATATATATATTTTTATTCCAAAAATACAATTTTGGTTTCTTTGTATAAAAATCTAATTTTTTTCAAATTATATTTATACTCAAGGGTATATAAAATAATAATGAAAAGGGGATCAATATAACCATTATCTTATTTCAAAAAGAAAATTTATATATTCATACTACTTGGGTCTAGATACATTACCCCTTATTACTCTAACTTACACCCTAAGGGTAAGGTGTACGATGGTAGTAATTTATTAGGGTGGTTTGACAGACTTAGTTTGGGTAGTGATCTATTTAAGCTTGAACATATATCATAAATTGTTCCACTCAACTTTCAGTTATTGAATCTCAGCTTGGGATTGGTCATGAGGGAATATTAGTGATTTCATCTCCCTCAGAAGCTTTGATAAATGAGCCTTATAGGGTATAATCTTACTGGTTAAAGTCATCACTTCTTCCTTTTCAATCAATTAGATTTTATTATAACCCTTAATATATACTAATATTAATAGTCCATGTATAATAGCTATATTACCAACTTTCAAGGTGCTTAATGGCCTTTATTCCCAACATTCATATTATTGCAATATTTTATAATGGTTCAAAATAATAATGAATTATATTTCATTATTTTTATATAACTACATTAATTAATAAGATATATATTCATTCAAAAGGAAATTTTATTTATAAAAGTCTTGGTAAATACATTATTCCCCCCTTTAAAAATTTAACTCTCAAAATTTCATTTCATACCCTAAAAAAGATGAGGATACTTTTTTTCATTGCTTCTTCTGATTCTCATGTTTCCTCCTCAAACTTGTGGCTTTGCAATAGTACCTTGACCAAGTTAGTGGTCTTGTTTCAGAGAAATTTTTCTTTACGATTTAAGATCTTCACTAGTTTATCCTTGTAAGAATGATCATTCTCCAATAGCACCATTTTCGGATTTAATACATTTAAAGGATCTGTTATGTACTTCATTGAGAGGGAAAGATGTAACACATCATGTACATGAGATTAAGTTAGGTGGGACCACTAGTCGATAGGCCACAAATATAATGAGATCAAGATTATCAAATGGGATGATGTATCTAGGACTAAGATTTTTCATCTTCCCAAACCTCGTGACTTTATTTAATGGTGATATATGAATGAACACCTCGTCTATGACCTCAAACTCTAGGACTTTTTATGATTGTATGTGTATATTTTCTGCTGAATTTACATGGATTTCATATGATGTTGAATGGTTTAAAACTTTTATATCATTTCACAGAAAGTATCAAGTCTTGTAATCTTCTTCTCTATAATTTTATCCCAATATGTTGGATCCTGACACCTCTTCTTATATAGAGACTCATAATGTGTCATTTGAATGCTAAAATGGAAACTGTTGTTATATAAGAACTCTAACAAGGGACGGTGTTGATCCCAACATCCTTAGAAATATATTTATCATGATATTGTCATATGCTATATATTTTAAATTTTTATCTCAGGCTGACCATCTATATGATGGAATAATTTGTTCTAAAAATCATCTCTATTTCCAACACTAGTTTAATGCTTCTCTAGAACCTTGAGTTATACCTCGGATCTCAATAAAATACAATGGAGATTGGTACTTTATGTAGTCTAACCACTTATCTTATGTATATCTTAGAGAGTTGGTTAAGATATAAATCTTCCTTAATGGAAATGAAATAGGATAACCCCAAATAGATTTATGGTTTTTAAATGTCTCAAGGAGTCCTATAAAAAATCCATGGTTATAATTTCCCATTTCCATATTGGTATGAAAAATGGTTTTATCATACCCTTATACATTTATCATTATTCCTTGATTTTTTTTAATTCCAAGCATCGAGATACAAATTCCACAATTTCCCTCTTCATGTTATCCCACCAGAAGTTTTTCTTAAAATATCTATGCATCTTAGTGCTCCCTAAATGAATATAGAATGATAAGTGATGCACATCGTCCATAATTTCCCTCTTCAATTTTTGGTTTTTATAGGACATGTATCTGGGTTTTTAACCTTATAACTCTATCTTTATAAAATTTGAACTCCATAATATTCACTAACTTTCTTTGTAGCTCCAAATTGTATTTCTAATCCTCCTTGATATTCTCAAGAATATATGGTTGAGAAGTTATTTCAGAAAGGTGGGATGATATTCATTTTAAAATCATCATGTACATCCTTTTCAGGTCTAGTAATAATAGATCTCTCTCAATGATCATCTTGGATAAGTTTGTGGGACCCTTTATACTAATATAATATTCCACTTTATTTTCCTTCATATGATTGTAATGGATTGAATAGTCATAATTTTTTATCAGCTTTAACCACCCCTATTGGTGAATATTGATCTCCTTTTGTATAAATATATATTTTAAGCTCTTATAATCTATATATATATTACACTTCTCCCAAAAGAGATAATGTCTCCAAATATTTAGTGTGAATACTACTGTAGCCAACTCTAGATCATGCATCAGGTAGTTCTTTCATGGATCTTAAATTGATAGGAGGCACAGGATATCACTTTATCATTTTTTATTAGTACACAACCCAATAATTTCTTGGATTCATCACTAAAGATCAAAAATATTTCCCCACTTTTGGGTAGTGTGAGAAATGTTATAGTGATTAGACTCATCTTTAACTATTTTAAGCTCTCATCACATTCATTAGTCTCAAAAAATATGTATTCCTTTCTAAATTAGCTTGGTTGGAAATTTTTAAAATCATGAGAAGTTCCTAAAAAATTGATGATAGTACCTAGATAACCCACGGAAACTATAGATCTATGTTACAGATGTTGGTCTGGTCCATTACTCCATCAATTTTTTATTTGAAGGATTCACATATATCCCTTTACCAGTGATAACATTCCCTAAGAATGCTACTTTATCGATCCAAAATTAACATTTATTGTACTTCCAATATAACTTATCCTTTCTCAAATTATTCTACATGTTTTTCAAATACTCTTCATGTTCCTCCTTTTTTTAAATTATATGAGAATAAAGTCTATAAAGACTACCTAAAAAATTGAGGTAATCACTGAAGGATCTATTCGTCAAATCAATAAAGATTATTGGAGAATTTTTTTAGTTTAATTTTCATTACTATGTACTCATAATGTCTATGTATTATAAGAAAATAAGCCTCGCGAATATCCTCTGTAACATCCCCAAATTATAAAGGGTTAAATGACTAAATGATATGACTCATGTCAACAAGGTGCACCTTCCTTTTCGAGAGCCTGTTTGATTAGAACTCCACAGTTAAGCATGCTTGGCCTGGAGTAGTGATCAGGATGGGTGACCTCCTGGGAAGTTTCTCAGGGTGTGTGTGAGTGAGGACAAAGCACACTGAAAAGGACAAGTGTTGGCCTATGGGGACTGTCATTAGTCAGATAACCCGTTCGGGCATGTGGGTGGACCCTGGGGTGGGCCCCACGTGTCTGCGGGGGAAACTAGTGGTACCTGGTAGGCCAGGACCCGACGGCCATGTTAAGGTGGGGTGACTGTGCTATCGATGGGACCCAGTTGTCACATTTGGTATCAGAGGAGGAACCCAGCCTTAAGTGTGGTGCACTGCCTGGGTTGAGATGTAGGGCCCACAACGAGGGCGTTGTTCTCTAAAGGGGGGGTGATTGTAGCATCCCCAAATTATAAAGGGTTAAATGACTAAATGATATGACTCATGTCAACAAGGTGCACCTTCCTTTTTGGGATCCTGTCTGATTAGAACTTCACAGTTAAGCATGTTTGGCCTGGAGTAGTGATCAGGATGGGTGACCTCCTGGGAAGTTTCTCAGGGTGTGTGTGAGTGAGGACAAAGCACACTAGAAAGGACAAGTGTTGGCCTGTGGGGACTGTCATTAGTCAGATAACCCGTTCGGGCATGTGGGTGGACCCTAGGGTGGGCCCCACGTGTCTGCGGGGGCAACTGGTGGTACCTGGTAGGCCAGGACCCGACGGCCATGTTAAGGCGGGGTGGTTGTGCTATCAATGGGACCCAGTTGTCACATTTGGTATCAGAGGAGGAACCCAGCCTTAAGTGCGGTGCACTACCTGGGTTGAGATGTAGGGCCCACAACGAGGGCGTTGTGCTCTAAAGAGGGGGGGTGATTGTAATATCCCCAAATTATAAAGGGTTAAATGACTAAATGATATGACTCATGTCAACAAGGTGCACCTTTCTTTTTAGGAGCCTATCTGATTATAACTCCACAGTTAAGCGTGTTTGGCCTGGAGTAGTGATCAGGATGGGTGACCTCCTGGGAAATTTCTCAGGGTGTGTGTGAGTGAGGACAAAGCACACTGGAAAGGACAAGTGTTGGCCCGTGGGGACTGTCATTAGTCAGATAACCCGTCCGGGCATGTGGGTGGACCCTAGGGTGGGCCCCACGTGTCTGCGGGGGCAACTGGTGGTACCTGGTAGGCCAGGACCCGACGGCCATGTTAAGGCGGGGTGGTTGTGCTATCAATGGGACCCAGTTGTCACATCCTCTTTCTCCGATGTTGTTCAAAGTGAGTAACTCAAGAGGGGGGTGAATTGAGTTCCTAATAAAATTTTCTATTGAAAACTTATTTAAATAAAATCCCCCAATTAAAATAAAATTTCCCAGTTAATCAAAAGAGTATTTTAATATAATTTGTATCTTTTAAAAGATTCTTGAAATCTTTATTAGTGATCAGATAAAAAATTTGAAAACTATTTTAGCTTTTGAAATCAATTTAATCAATAAAATACTTATATAAACACTAATTAAGTTTAACTTTCAAAGTAGTGATTTTGTTTACAGTTTAAAACAAATTTAGTTTAAATATTTCAAATGAAAAAAACAAAACACACAGTAGAATTAAAACAAGGGGTTAAACCTCAATATGATACCTAATCCCCTCCACTTGAAAATCACCCTCTTACAAGAAGATTATATAAATATAATTTGATCCACAACCTAGATTGGGTATATACACAACAACATACAAGGTGTCCAGGCCATGCAGGTACCTCTTCCACAATAACCATGGGAAGAAAAAAACACTAACCATAGAATTACCTCTTCCATAGTACTCATGGGTATAGTGATGAAAATAGATAAGAAGATATCATGTATCTTCCAAATATATCACAGGAGATAGTGCATGTTGATAAACAAGACAAACAATACACTGCTTGATATGTAAAGGCAACAAAATAGAAATTGTAAGTGTAAAAATGTATATAAGATAGTGTTACTCAGTTTAATGTTCTCTATAATCTTGAGACTGCTCGGATATAGCTTGAGGAGAAGCTCAAGATGTTTCTCTAAAAAATATAGTAAAATAGATCTTCTTAATCTCTCTTTTTTTAAACTATAGGAAAGATCTTAATGTTTTATAAGCTCCACTCTTTCACAGTCAAAATGGAGGTAAGAATGCTTTGCATAAAACTTTTCAGTAAGTTTCACTTTGATCATGTGTTAATATTCATCTAAAACCTTTCATTATGTTCATGAGGGTGACTTATTTGAGTATATATAATTGCATTATGTAGAGTCAGTTTGAGGAATAATCATCATAATCCTCTACATCCTTGTACATAGCTCTGACACAAACTTTAATGTTTTCCTGCAATAGTTAAGAATAATCATTAAAATAGTCATCAACATTAAATTCAATAATATATACATTGATATCATTTAATTTAAATTTCCTAGAATAGAAATGATAGGTCCTCTTGGTAGTGACCCATGTCTGGCAGTGAGTCATGCCAACGGTGAGTCGGGCCAATGGTAGGTCAAGCTGGCAGTAGCTCATGTTCAGTGGTAACTTGTCTCAATGGTGAATCATTACAATGTTGACTCATTATAAATTTTTATTCGAGTCTAGTAGTGATACATATCTTATGGAAATTAAATGTTAGTGGTGAATCATTTGGGACGGTGACTCATCTTCAATGGTGAGTCTTTTCTAGAGGTGACTCAACTCCAACGGTGAGTCTTTTCTGGTGGTGAGTTATTCCTAATTGTAAATCATCTTCAATGGTGAGTCTTTTCTGGTTGTTAATCAACTCCAATGGTGATTCTTTTCTGGTGGCGAGTTGTTATTAACAATGAATCAAGTCTAGTGGTAAGTATTTTCAATGCTTTGCCAATATTTCATCAAAATTAATTACATTAAAAAAATGGTATCATAAAAAAAACTCATTAAAAAAATAAGTACCATGATTTTGGGATCATTAAGACAAGAAGGTTCCAATAATATCCCCCTTTTTATGATCACAAATCATGGAATTTTAGAAATCATGTATGAAATAAACTTTAGAATAAACATTATATCTATTTAACACTTCAAAAAACTAATTTGACGGTTTGATCAAAAAATTTAAAATGAAAAAATAGAATATAAATGAATTAATATAAGATTATAGATATGGTATCAAATAATATCATAAATAAGATAGATATTGTCTCGTAATTGATCTTAATAAAGAAATTTTATATTTATTCTCTCTCTTTAGGAATTATCAAAAAGTGAAGATAAAAATAGTAAAGTTAAAGAGATAAAAGATGAATAATAAGAGTCATTCCATTAATGAAAAAAGGGAATAATAGTACATTAAAAAAGATAAAAAAATCGTCCCTATCAAAGACAAAATTTTAATCTCGATGCTTTTCATCCTTGGTAGGTGGAACAATAGTTACCTTTCAATTATCAGAGGTAGAGGGAACTATAGTAGAGGCTGAGGCTGAGGTAGTGGCTAGAGGGATAGAACCATAAGCTATAGGAATGAAGGTAGAAGGTGGAATCTACCAGATGATAATTGGTTGAATTTTTTAGAATAATTTTATTATAGATAAGTTAAGGGGGTGAAACTGAGTAGAAAGTGGTTCATTGGGATTCTAATTAATAGTTGTTCTAAAACACTCAAGAGTAGTGGCTAGAGGAGTCAAATGAAAAGTCAACATAATGGCCTCATGTGCTACCACTGCATTCCCTAGCACATGAAAGAAAGGATTCATTATATTGATGAAGACTAAAATGATTTGGCCTCCTTGATCCATGGAACTAAAGAAGTCTGAATTTTCCTCCATAAAAGTCTGAAGAACAGGGATCATCTCCTATAATTGACTAACTTGTTCTTTAATATCTCTAGTAACTGGGGGAAATCGAATGTAATCAACAAGGAATTTGAAGTGTAATTTTATCTCATGTTTAGTGTAAATCCTATAAAGATAATACTTAGTTACCTTCGTAATGGTTTCTCTCTCATCTCTTACTTCATTTAGGCATTCCCTGACCATATTATACACATAATCACTATTATGAGTAATCTTCAACAAAATCTAATGGGGGATATCATGAACATATCCTGAAAAAGCATGAAGCTCCTCCCTAATAACTGATCTGATCAACTCAATATCCAAGGATGTGAACACTAAAATTTGAATCTTTTAAAGACATAGTGTAAAATCCCAGGTAAATAAAGAATATGACATTTTCATATTTTTTTAATATTTGTAAATTAATTATTAATTTTACTTTAAAGGGGATTCTATGTTCTATGTCATACTTGATACACAACAACGGGTTTCTTTGAAATCTTACGTTGCACACAATATTGGGTCATACTCAAAAATAATAATATAATATTATTATTTTAAATGGTAGTTAACGCCTAGTCGTTGTATTGGCGGGAATGAATAGAACTAACTAAAATATGATTATACATTTTTGTTAAATGATTTTACATTTATCCAATAAAAGTTAAAGGCTTAAAATGTGAATAAATCTAATTTTAAACATAATTTACTTTAAAAGGTTGATTTAACACCTTTTGATGGAAAACCCTCTTCAAATAAAGTTTTGGTTACTTTTATATATTCTATTTGACAAAATAAAATTCTTCTTTATAATTGGGACATCAAAATTCACTTTGGGTAAAATTTTGGTATTTTTCTGATAAAATTCATTTTTTGATGAATAGTGAAAAATATTGTATTTTAATTCAAATATGATTTTTAATCTAATTTATTTATATGGTTAGATTATCTTTTTAATCGGTTTTAAAGTTTAATTAGATTATTTTTTTAACATTTAATTCAATGGTAGTTATTGTAATTAATTTCACTTTGAAATTGGACATAAACAAGTGTCAATCTTTTGATAGATATTGTTTCTTAAAAACATGCTATTTGTTTTGACAACGGGAATTAATTTTAAATTAATTAATATAAATTTTATGTTTTTAATTTTTTAAGATAGAAGTAATTTTTGAATATGGAATATCAAATATATCTTAGGCTGAATTTTTGGTATTTTTTTGAAAAACTTCAATTTTTGATGAATAGTGAAACCACTAAGTAGTAGTTAAAAAACTGACTTTTTCATTTAAATGAAATTTTAACACTTATGTGAATTGAATTTAAAAATTCTTACATACATGGTTGTTATTATTAATTAAAATGTGGTTCAATAAGATGAAAATAATTTTTTTAGTGAATAGTAACTTTTGACTTTTATTTACCGTAGTTAAAGGTAAATAGGATAATTCAAGGTAAAAAGAATATTATAATAATAAAAAATTACCTTAACGCTTGTCCTATCCTTATTGGATGAGTCATGGCAAACCATGGGAATCCTTGGGTCGATTTTGGGACCCCATGGAGCCACTTCGGAGTGATAATGTCACTTTAGATTAATTAATTTAAAGTAAAGACAAAACTGACATAAATAAATATCTTTTAGTAAATTAATTTTTACATAGGGTTATGTAAGTTATATTTTTTACTATAAATATTAATTGTAAAGTTAAAAATATTTAATACATCATTGTATTTTTTTATAATTTTTAGACATCAAATAAATTAAATTATTTATGACACAATAATGATGCAGTGTTTAGCTCATTAATAAATCATTTAAATAAATAAGATTATAAATATTAAAATAACATACAAAAACTATAAAATTATTATTGGACGAATTTATTTCGACCTTTATTCATCTTAACTTTTACCTTAATTAGTTTTGGACCTTTAGAAACCGAAAATCATTATATAATAAAATAATATTTTCACATTTTCCTAAACAACTCCTCCTCCCCCTTATAAAAATCCTTCACCTCTAACCCATTCTTCACCCCTATCAAGCCCCTTGGATCATAAAAATCCTACCCACATAATCTTTAAATATCTCTCTCTTCCACCTAGAAGCCTTACCTTAGGAAGAAGGAACTTCAAGAAGTCCTTTTGGTTCAAACCAAAGGGAGTTACCTGAATTAAAGGTAAAGGTTTCTCTAAAATTCTTTTATTTTATTTTGTTGTATTTTACTTCTACAACCCCATAAACTCTTTTTATTCCTTTATTTTATAAAAACACCAGTATACTCAATATACTAGGTTTTTTTTATGAGAATTATTATAACTACACTTACATGCACCTCCGTCTAATGGGTAAAGAACATACTGTTTATGTGGATGGTGAACTACTGCCACAGGAAACGATGATTGTTCAAATATCTCCAACCGCCTATCATGGTGTCCATTATGATGGAACTATATTTATATATTTTATATTTTATATTTATATTGTTTCTATGCTTTTTTATTTTTCATTTATAGAATACCTTTATGGTTTCCATAGTGGGTAAATGCAATAATCTCATTTCAGGAAGTGCAGACTACCACCCCCTCAAAATGATATGACTCGTTCATGCCTTATGTGGAACGTATAAAGGGTAGAGCTAATGAAATTATATATTATATTATACTATAATTATAATATACTTATTTATCATTAATTTTCCATTCCATTACAATATGAAATAGAAATGGAAGTAGCATTCATGTGTATGTACAGCTTACCGTCTCCATAAACGATGCATTTCATTTATTATCTCCAAATATTATTTACTATTATAAATACATGTATATAATGGATAT